>CM077676.1:93284780-94602780 GCA_039707655.1 Elymus sibiricus | reverse complement strand
AGGGTTCCTGCCAAGGTGATGTGGTATGCTCCTATAATACCACGGCTGAAACGTCTGTTCAGAAACAAAGAGCATGCCAAGTTGATGCGATGGCACAAAGAAGACCGTAAGAAAGACGGGAAGTTGAGAGCACTCGCTGACGGGTCGCAGTGGAGAAAAATCGAGAGAAGGTGGGGGGACTTTGCAGGTGATGCAAGGAACGTATGGTTTGGGTTAAGCGCAGATGGCATTAATCCTTTTGGGGAGCAGAGCAGCAATCATAGCACCTGGCCCGTGACTCTATGTACCTATAACCTTCCTCCTTGGTTGTGCATGAAGCGGAAGTTCATTATGATGCCAGTGCTCATCCAAGGCCCTAAGCAACCCGGCAACGACATTGATGTGTACCTAAGGCCATTAGTTGAAGAACTTTTACAGCTATGGAATGGAAAAGGTGTACGTGTGTGGGATGAGCACAAACAGCAGGAATTTGACCTACATGCGTTGCTGTTTGTAACCATCAATGATTGGCCTGCTCTCAGTAACCTTTCAGGACAGACAAACAAGGGATACCACGCATGCACGCACTGTTTAGATGACATCGAAAGTATATATTTGGAGAAATGCAGGAAGAATGTGTACCTGGGACATCGTCGATTTCTTCCGACCAACCATCAATGTCGAAAGAAAGGCAAGAATTTCAAAGGTGAGGCAGATCACCGGAAGAAGCCCGCCCTCCGTACTGGTGATCACATACTTGATATGGTCAAGGATTTACATGTAATCTTTGGAAAGGGTCCTGGCGGACAATCTGTTCCGAATGACGCTGAGGGACGCGCACCCATGTGGAAGAAGAAATCTATATTTTGGGACCTACCCTATTGGAAAGACCTAGAGGTCCGCTCTGCAATCGACGTGATGCACGTGACGAAGAATCTTTGCGTGAACCTGCTAGGCTTCTTGCGCGTGTATGGGAAGACAAAAGATACACCGGAGGCACGGGAGGACCAGCAACGTGTGCACGAAAAAGACGACATGCATCCAAAGCAGTATGAAGGTCCTGCCAGCTACGCTCTTACCAAAGAAGAGAAGGAAATCTTCTTTGAATGCCTGCTCAGTATGAAGGTCCCGTCTGGCTTCTCGTCGAATATAAAGGGAATAATAAATATGGCAGAGAAAAAGTTCCAAAACCTAAAGTCTCATGACTGCCACGTGATTATGACGCAACTGCTTCCGGTTGCATTGAGGGGGCTTCTACCGGAAAACGTTCGATTAGCCATTGTGAAGCTATGTGCATTCCTCAATGCAATCTCTCAAAAGCTAATCGATCCAGAAATCCTACCAAGGTTAAAGAATGATTTGGTGCAATGTCTTGTCAGTTTCGAGCTGGTGTTCCCACCATCCTTCTTCAATATCATGACGTACGTCCTAGTTCATCTAGTCGACGAGATTGCCATTCTGGGTCCTGTATTTCTACACAATATGTTCCCCTTTGAGAGGTTCATGGGAGTCTTAAAGAAATATGTTCGTAACCGTGCTAGGCCAGAAGGAAGCATCTCCATGGGCCGGCAAACAGAGGAGGTCATTGGGTTTTGTGTTGACTTCATTCCTGACCTTAAGTCGATTGGTCTCCCTCAATCGCGGTATGAGGGGAGACTGACTGGAAAAGGCATGCTAGGAGCGGATTCAATAATATGTAGGGACGGGCATTCTTGGGCTCAAGCACACTACACAGTTCTACAGAATTCTACCTTCGTGACCCCGTATGTCAATGAACACAAGAATATTCCGCGTTCCAAACACCCGGAGCAGTGTGACGACTAGATTACATGTGAACACATCAGGACTTTCGGCAGTTGGTTGCAAACACATCTCATGGGTGACAACATTGTTGGAGATGAGCTGTACTCGTTGGCCAGGACACAATCTTCGACTGTATTGACTTACCAAGGGTACGAGATAAATGGGAATACATTTTACACGATCACCCAAGATCAAAAGAGCACCAACCAAAACAGTGGTGTCCGCTTTGATGCAGCAACCAACAGGGGAAAGGACACATATTATGGTTACATAGTGGACATATGGGAACTTGACTATGGACATGATTTTAAGGTCCCTTTGTTTCGGTGCAAATGGGTCAATCGGTCAGGAGGCGGGGTACAGGTAGACCTGCAGTACGGAATGACAACAGTGGATCTCAACAATCTTGGGTACACAGGCGAACCATTCATCCTAGCCAATGATGTGGCGCAGGTTTTCTATGTGAAGGACATGTCTACCAAATCGAGAAAAAGAAAAGATAAGGAAGCGAATACATCATACGATGAGCCAAAGCGCCACATAGTTCTTTCAGGGAAAAGAGACATCGTGGGAGTGGAGGGCAAGACAGACATGTCTGAAGATTATGAAAAGTTTCATTAAATTCCTCTCTTCAAAGTGAAGGCTGACCCAAGCACCCTGTTAAACGATGAAGATTATCCATGGTTACGGCGCAATAAGCAAGGGACACACGCGAAGAAAAAGTGAAGAGTTTCTCTCCACAACTATTCTGATGATGGCTTTGATCTAGAATATCACTGCAGTTACATGTCAAGAAATGAAATGCCTTTGTAACATATGAGTTTTCGTCCGAAACCGTGATACTTCGAAAGAGATTGTCCATTTTGTACACGAAGTGCATCCAGTTTTTGCCGTAACCCTCTCAACTTTTTAGCACATGCTATGTGGGTGAAATGATGATACCATGCCAACTTTCAACTTTTTCAGAGTTCATTTGTACTGCTTTTCAATTTCAGGTTCATTTAGCTCAAAGAATGAATTAATATAAAAAAGAATGAATCAAAAAGCTTTTATAAAACTCTAATAGCAAAAAGAATGAACTAAAAAGATTTCGTAAAATTCTAATAGCAAAAAGAATGAACTAAAAAGAATCAATTAAATATAATATTTTTCAATAGCAAAAAGAATCAACTAAAAATAATCAAAATAATATTAACTAAAATTATCTAAGTATTTATTTGTTAAAAACTTTAATAGTAAAAAGAATTTTCATAAAGTATTTTTTGTTACAAACTTTAATAGAAAACTAAAAAGCTTTTATAAAACTCTAATAGCAAAAGGAATCAACTAAAAAGAATCAATAAAAAATAAAACTTATGCAACTAAAATTATATAAAATTTATGCAACTAAAATTATATAAAATTTATGCAACTAAAATTATATAACTAAAAATAACATATGCAAAAAATAACATTAAAAATTTAAAAACATAACATATGCAAAAAATAAAAAAAAGGCCCACCTACTAGCCACCACGGCCTGCATACGACTAGAAACAAAAGAAAATAAATAAAGCAAAAAAAAACAAAAATTAAAAAAAATGCCGCCTACTGGGACACCACGGCCTGCATACGACTAGAAACCCAACCCGCTAGTTGGGCCAGGATGCAGGCCCGCAGCAGGACCAGTAGGCCCACAGGCAGAGAGAGTGCGATTAGGCCCGTAGGCCTGCATAAGAGAGGAGCTCGAGAGGGTTGGCGCAGCCGCGCTTATAAACCACTCTCGACGCCTCTCAGCTAGCGAGGTGGGACTAAACATCCACCCGCCCGACGCCGTGCCAGCCGCAGGCCTTTGGTCCCGGTTCGTGGCTCCAACCGGGACTAAAGGCCCCCCTTTAGTCCCGGTTGGAGCCACGAACCGGGACCAAAGGTCTCTGCTTCCCGCCCTTTGGGCTGCTGAAATTTACCTTTGGTCCCGGTTGGTGGCTCGAACCAGGACTAAAGGGGTACCTTTAGTCCCGGTTGGTGGCACCAACCGGGACTAAAGGGGGCGAGGACTATATAAGCGCACACTTAGGAAATTTCCAATCCCCATCTGCAGTTCCCCCGACGACGCCGCCACGCTGCCCGAGCTCGCCGTCGACGCCCTCGCCGTCAGGCTGCTCCACCTCGCCGTCGACGCCCTCGCCGACGCCCTCGACGCCCTCTGCCCCGACGAGCGCCCTACCCCGACGCCGGCGCCGCTCCCCGCACCCCTGCCCTGCCCCTGCCCCGACGCCACCGCGCCCCTGCCCCTGCCCCGACGCCGCCCCCAGTGAGCCCCCTTCCCCCCGCCCCTGTCCTGCCCCGCCGCCGCCGCCGTCCCAGCTGCTCTGCTTGCCGCGCCGCCGCCCCTGCTCTGTTTTTTTTTTTGTTCATAGAATTTTTTTTGTCCATTGATGTATGTATGGATGGTGTATGTATGTATATGCAGATGTATGGATGATCCATGGATGTATGCATTGATGTATGCTTTTTTTTGTTCATAGAATTTTTTTTGTCCATTGATGTATGCTTTTTTTTGTTCATATTAAGTTTACTAAGTTCATGATGATCTTGCTAAAACTCATATTAAGTTTACTGAGTTTTACTTTGCCTAAATCGGGGAGAGGCAACTTTACTAAATGTTCATGATTTTTTTTGTTCATACAAAAAAAAATTGTACATAGAATTTTTTTTTGTTCAAAGAAATTTTTGTTCATGATGATCTTGCTAAAACTCATATTAAGTTTGAATATATGATCAATGATGTATGGATGATCCATGGATGTATGCATATTGTTTTGCTATATCGGGGAGAGGCAACTTTACTAAATGGGCATGATGATCTTACTAAGTTTTACTTTGCCTAAATCGGGGAGAGGCAACTTTACTAAATGGGCATGATGATAATGAAATTTACTAAGGTTAATTATGGGAGAGAGGGAGTAACAACTCATATATTCAAAATTTACTCCCGGTCCGCTCGCCTACCCGTTTGTCGAAGGTGGCAGGTGGGGTCTTATATATAACGCTACAACAATAATATCATATAGCATTGTTGTTATGTATAATACTATTGACGTCTAATGTCAAGTTAACAAATTCTGTTCCATTAAAACATAACCCCGATAACTTCGACATGAGGGGGGGGGGTAGTTAAAACATAACCCCAATAACTTCTTCATGAGGGGGGACGTCGGACATGCATGAGAGAGGTGGTCCGCAAAGTATCCTCTCTCGAAAGTATAACCCCCGATAACTTTGCATGATGTTTGCGACTAATCCATTGCTCATATATGCATATGATTCCTTGTTGTGATTAGCTAGGTCTATGTTTGCCACTAATCCATCTCTCATGGTTGTATATTGCCATGTTGTAATATTTGCAGAAACTATGGACAGAGACTTAGAAAAAGAAGAGTTGTTGGGGGATATAATCCGCAACGAAGGTGATATCACCTTGTCGTTTCTCAACGACATCGATGGTCAGGAAGGAGATCATGACGGCTCCGGTGATCGAGTGGAGGAGGAAGGAGATCATGACGGCTCCGGTGACCGAATGGAGGAGGAAGGAGATCATGACGGCTTCGGTGACCGAACAGAGGAGGGAGCCTTAACTGTTGCAAAGTCCGGCGAGGTATATATAAATATATTAATTAAGCCTCTGCTGACTTGATGCATTAATTGTTTTGTATGTACATATATTAACGCTTCTTTCTTCTTTTAATTAGCCCTCCGGATCGAGCCAAACTTTCGTAAGGAGACGAGGCCCGAAGAAAAGGTTGCGCCAGGATGAAAGGTTCACGATCGAAGAAGTCGGTCGAGATGGCCAACCGATTGCTCCCAAGCGGAGCAGGGACACATTTATACATCAGTGCGGAGTGGTTGTTAGGGACATCGTCCCGATCAGCATCCAAGAATGGAATAAGAAGAAGGACCCTGAAGTTTCTTATGTCCAGGATAGACAGAAAGATGATCTTTGGACCTCGCTGATGACAAATTTCAGCCTACCACCAGAGGCGGATCCGAATAAGGTCAAGGCGTTTGCTCTTAAGAAGATGGCAGAACTATTCAAGAACTAGAAGAAAGATTTGAACAAAAAGTTTGTCGAGAAAGACAAGACTCCAGAATTCACCAGTCCATATGAGAAGATAAAAGATCATTGGCCCGCATTTGTGGCCTACAAGAAATCGGACAAGGGCAAGCAAAGGTCAGTGACAAATAAGCTAAATGCTGCAAAGAAGAAGTATCACCATGTTACGGGGTCAGGTGGCTACAGCAAAGCCCGGCCTATGTGGGACAAAGCTGAGCAAGACCTGCTTGCTAAAGGGGTCCAACCAGCGACATTGCACTGGCCAGATCGGTCAAGGACTTGGTTCTTCGGGGTTGGGGGAACTTTGGACCCAGACACAGGGGAGTGTGTTTCGACGAAAGCTCAACTTGCAATACCCGTCAAGAAGCTATCGGAAGCAATCCAGGCAGCGTAGGAAGGGAGGTTACATCCCGACAGAGAGAATGACGATCTGACACAGGCCCTCGGGAATCCTAAACACCCTGGACGAACACGAGGCACATCAGGCTCCGTTCCGTGGGTGTATGGGTTTCCCGACAGCGGTGGTTATAGAAGCCGAGAGAGAAAGAAGAAAGCGAAAGCAAGCGAAATGCAGAAGATCAGTGCAAGATTAGCGAAACTAGAGGAACTTGAGAGCCAACGAGCTATCGGCCAACCATCTCAGCGGCACGAAGATCCTTCCTTCGACACTGCCCCAGAAGCTACCCCACCATCTCAGCGGAGAAGCAGCATGGCTTCCACGGAGCTCCTTCAGCCTGATATCACGGCTCCTCGCTACCCCGTGGATAGTATCACGGAGGCTGAACATTGTGTGCTAATGGCGAAATGCCATAACCTGCCCTTGAAGGCGGCGGTCGACTCTGTTTTTCCTCCTCGACCTGAGGGAACTTTCCATTGCCGTCCGATTCCACATGGCTATGCTATTGTCACGGTCGATGAAATACTGGAGGGATTTGAGGGGCTGGAGCTTGACTACCCTACAGGTGAAGGGGATAATCTTCTGGAAAATGCCTTAAGGAGTACCTGCCTATGGAGAACGGAGAACATCAAGCTTCCAAACTGGACGCCGCCTCAGCAGACTCAGCCGGAGGAGGCCCCTCAGCAGACTCCGCTGCCTCATTCGTCTCCGGCGCGTCAGCTGTCTCCGCCGCCTCAGCTGTCTCCATCGCGTCAGCCGACTCCGGCGGAGGAGGCCCCTCAGCAGAATCCTCCTTCGCCTCCTCCGCGGCGTCAGCGGACTCCGCCTCCTGCGCCGCGTCAGGAATCTCCGCCTCCTCTGCCGCGTCAGCGAACTCCGCCTCATCAGCAACGGCAGAAGAGAGCCGCCGCCGCTCCGACGGCTAGCAGTACAATAGGTGGTGGGAAGAAATTCAAATTTGGTCCAAGCCTCAGGGTTCCTCCAAAGTTACCATATGAGAGGACTGACGAGGAAAACAAGGACATCAGTGCTGCCAAAGTGCAGGCCCATTTTGCACGGAAAGTTCCACCTCCGAAGGAAAAAATAGATCCGGTAAAGGCGAATCGCACTCTGGATGCCCTTACGCGACCACCTTCGCCTCCGCCGCCATCAAACTATGACCGCATTATTGCAAAGACATATGACAAAGCTATGAGTCGGTCGAGAAGTAGCAGTACTGGTGCAAGAAGTGGGAAAACAATTCCCCAGCTCGGCGAACAGGAAAAGCAATCGTGCCTCCCGCTCAAGGAGTTTACCGATACCCCAGGGGTAGCGGCCGTTGCTCCTGGTTTCAATCCTGGTGATTACCTAGGCGATGATGTACATTTTGAAATCGCTAAGCCGGTAGACACCTTTAAATACCAGCACGGGAAGCGTCTCGTCAGAAGTGATGATCTGGAACGAGATCTACCAACGATGATGCGAACATTACATAAATGGTACTTGGAAACCTGCAAGGATGGGACGGGCAGTATCTTGGTGGGAATTAAGGATGAGCACGACTTCGTTGGAGTCGACTCGATCTTCGTTGAATTTGACGAACTCTTACAGTTATACAATCAAGCCGCCCTCGACAAAAGTCTCGTGGCTTGTTATTGTCTGTAAGTATTATTTCTGTAATTAAGTCTCTAGCTCAGCTCATTCATTGCATGTATATAATTATCCTCACTATATTATGCAGATTGAAGATCGTCGAATTTAAAAAAAGACAAATCTATGACATTGGGTTCATTAACCCAAATATCGTAAATGAATGGTCGATACAGAAGATCCCTGAGGAGACTGAGGAAATCTTGCTCAGCTCGTTCCTTCGACACCAAAACAAAAGGGAAATACTCTTTCCTTACAACTTCAAGTGAGTGTTACTGTCTTCTGCATATTCTGTTTCGCTGACTCGAGGTTAAGTGTAATTGATGAGTTATGCGCGCGCAGGTTCCACTTTATTCTGCTAGCCATTCAGCTTGACGAGGGAGCAGTAACTGTCTTGGACTCGAGACGTAAAGAGGCTACGGAGTATGCGGACATGATTGAAATGCTCCAGAAGTAAGTTCAATCATTATCGCACTATATCGGCAACTTTCGTTCATTTCCTGATATCAA
This sequence comes from Elymus sibiricus, assembly GCA_039707655.1. Lineage (NCBI taxonomy): Eukaryota > Viridiplantae > Streptophyta > Magnoliopsida > Poales > Poaceae > Elymus > Elymus sibiricus. The sequence continues at coordinate 94,594,369 of CM077676.1, read as the reverse complement.
GTAATCATTTTCTTTGCCGGACAGGGTTTGGAAAAAGTTCATCACGCGGGTTAAGGGTGAATGGAGACCGGAGCTGCGATTTAAACAACCCAGAGTAAGTAGTACTAGCTAGTTCCGCGCATCTCTCATTGATTCTAGTTTCAATACCATTATCATGGTTGATTATCATTTTGATTGAACTCTATTCTCGTAAAGTGCATGTGGCAGGAACCCAGAACTAAGTTATGTGGATACTACGTTTGCGAGTTCATTCACCAAAAGACCACCGAGAGGGGCTTCACTAAACAACAATTTGAAGTACGTAAACAATATTCATAATTTTATTTTATCACCATCAATTGTGTTGATTTCATTCATATATATATATATATATATATATATATATATATATATATATATATATATATTGACACCCCTTCTTTAAATTAGACCATGCAGAAGTGGAACGTACTCCTACCAGCTGATCGCCTACGCGCAATTCAAGAGGAGTTGGCGGGATTCTTTGTTGACCACGTCATTCCTAAAGACGGAAAATGCCATCGGGAATTGCAAACCTGTTGAATAGATATATGCATCAACGTGTACTATCAGTAGTAGCGTCGAATAGATATACGAAAACTTGTTGTTCGACCAACAAGCACGGAAAAAGAGAGGTCACTTCTCTCTATATATTGATCATGCATGACGATGTTGTGTAATTAATGGTTCCTTCATTGCTTACTAGCTAGCGTCGACCAAGCACGGAGAAAGAGAGGTCACTTCTCTCTATTAGCTAGCTAACACAATATGAAACCCCTAAACCCTCCAAACCCCCCCCCCCCTTTCAAAAAAAAAAACAAAAACCCCAGCGCCTGCGAGCTGCTGACGCGTGGCTGCCTTTTGGTCCCGGTTGGTGTTACCAACCGGGACTAAAGGTCCTCCTGCCTGAGTGCTGCGCAGCGGCCACGTGGAGACCCTTTAGTCCCGGTTGGTGTTACCAACCGGGACTAAAGGTCCTCCTGCCTGGGTGCCCCACAGCGGCCACGTGGAGCACCTTTGGTCCCGGTTCGTAGGCCAACCGGGACTAAAGGTTTTAGGCATTAGTCCCGATCGTTTTGTCCCGGTTCCAGAACCGGGACTAAAGGCCCTCTGGAACCGGGACAAAAGCCCTGTTTTGTACCAGTGAGTTCGTGGACGGATCGTGATTGGATCGCGAAGACGTTCGACTACATCAACCGCGTTTCTTAACGCTTCCGCTTAGCGATCTACAAGGGTATGTAGATGCAATCTCTCCTCTTGTAGATGTTCATCTCCTAGATTGATCTTGGTGAGCGTAGGAATTTTTTTTGTTTCCCATGCAACGTTCCCCAACAATACGGGCCTCAAACGCTCGGACTGACCGGCACCCCTCATATCAACCCAAATTTAGGGCGAATATGGGGCGCCCGGAGCACGCCCGGGCGCGTCCGCCTGACAAGCCCGGCCCACCACCGACCCCACAGCTGTCCCACAAAAAACCCCATCTGGCTCATCGCTCCAAAACCCTAGCCCACTCACACTCTCCTCTCTCGCTCCGTCCTCTCCTCTCCCCACACCGATTCCTATCGAATCCGGCCCAATGTCGAGCTTCGGCAGCCGCTCCAATTCCGACCTGGATCCAGACTATGAGCTGGCCCTCCGCATCGCCTTGGAGCGGTCCAAGGTGGAGACCGGGGGCAGCTCCAGATCTGCAGCGTCGCTGCAGATGCAGCTCCCCCGCCGGCGCAGCTCGGACGCCGGCGCTGGCCCCTCCCGGCCCGTGCGCAGCTCTGACAGGCCTGCGCAATCTGCGCCTCCCCTATGCCGTCCCCTGCCCGCGCCGGCTGCTGCTCACCCACGTGGGCAGCGGTGGGTGCTTGTGCCCGCTCAGCCGGCCCGGACGCGCACGCCGGAATCGGAGGCGCGCGCCGCCCGCCGCGAGAGGCAGTGGGAAAGGGAGAGGAAGGAGGCGGAGCAGTCCGTGCGCCGCCGCCGCGGGATGCAGGCGGAGCCCGACGAGGACGCGCAGCTCCTCGATTGGGTCTACCGTCGGTCGCTTACGACCGCGGAGACGGACGCGCGGTGGCTCCGCCGGAAGAACGCCAAGGCACTCCGGATTGCCATTGAGCAGTCCGAGCGCGAGACGGCGGAGGCAGCCGTGGAGGCGGCTCGGTTCGCGAAGCTCAAGCGGCAGCAGGACAGGGCCGTCCGGCGGTTGAAAGGGTTCATCATCCTCTCTGACACCTCCGACGACGACGACGATGATCACGGCTCCTTGTCCGACGGCTCAGACGATCCGCCACCAGCTGCCGACGCCTACAGCTGCGCCGGCGACCGGAAGGGCAAAGGGCCGGCGAGGAGGAAGTGGTGAAGCTCCGCCGTCTCCGTCTTTAATTTTAAGTTTTTAGTAATCTAGTTTAAACTTGTCCGTCGTTTATGTGAATTATGTGAACTTTGGCTATCTTTTGGACATCCGTTGGTGATCTTTTGATGATCGGAATGTGCATTTCTATGTCCGATTCCATGTCTGTTTGATGGTCTACGTTGTTTAGTTATACGTTACATGCTTAGTATGGATATGCGGTACCGGATATGAGATACACGGATGTGGACGACAGAATTTGGGGAGTGCCCGATCACTGCCCGCGGACGCGCCTGGACGCGTCCGCGGACGTTTGAGGGGTCATATTTGTCATATGCGGCTGTAGATGCTCTTACTCCCTCCTCTTTCGAAACAAAGAGACATAGCAGTCGTAAATTTAGTTGAGATCAGCTGTCTACAAGCGCTGCGCTGGCCCAACATCACAGTCATGAAATTTGAAGGAAAAATACATTTCAATGCAATGAATGTATAGTAGTGTATCGAGTTTTTTCTAAAAAAAAGAGTAGTATATCGGGAGAAATGATGTTTGCGTGCTTGCTATACAGTGTGCAACATCCATTGTCCGTCTTTTATTTTTTCCGATAAAGGGTGTTCTTTATTAACGCAAAATGAAGCATCAAGATGATACAAACAAAATAAACACAGACCCGTTGTCATTCGAGCCACGTTTTCTGGTTTTGACAATCCCATTGTCTCCCTGCAAAAAAAAGAAGACAAAACAATAGTCCCTATTTCATGATGTTACGTTGTGTGGCAACAAATAGGAGTGCCCTCAGGATTTTTATCTACTTTATTATCAAAGTTTCTTCTTGTTTGCGAATGTATCTTCAGTATAGTTTCATCTTAAGTATACCATTGAGCTTCAAAAAAAAATTCTTAAATATACCATTAAATTCAAGATGCACCAATCTACACCACATTTAACGGTAAGATCAATGCACATTATATAGCCAGCTGCGTGGTAAAAAAAATGACTCCTTTTGTATCTGTTAGATCGATATATGAGTCGGAAAAAGTGAAAGATCAAATATGTCATTTATTTTTCGTGCATACTTCAGAGACACGAGTTACAAAAGTCATGCTTGAGTAAGTGCTGAGTAGTATATAACTCTCTAGAAGTCGAGGGACTTCTAGATTCCGGCTTACCACGTACATCCAACGTCCTCTTAATCAATACAGTATATAAGCTACACTTCATTCAGGAGAGCTTGCATGTACGTACGTGGGCGAGAATCCTTACAGTTACTAAGCTCCCAGAATTACTGGCCTGTGGTGCATCGGGGGCTTTGGACAGCGTGTGGGCCTCGTTGGTCAGTGTGAGAAAGCGATGGTCACATCTCCTGGTACACGCATCGCTAAAAAAAACTCCTTGTTCATGCGGCCTCGCGTGTTCTCCTTCACCCGACGAAACGCGCATCGCGAGAGGCGGCTAGGGTTCCCGGTGGCCAGCCGCCGCCCGCCGGTGGCCATGACCAGGAGCTTCCTCAGGCCGCCGCTCGCGACCTCCCTCACATCCCCAAGCCCGCACACGACCCCTGCGCCTCGCTCCTCGCAGAAAAGTGGCGGCACACCGCGTCGCTGCCGCCTAACGCAGCGGCGGCGCCGGCGACCAAGGGCCGGTGCTCGGAGCGGCTCCCCTAGGCGCGGTATACGGGGATCACGGCCCTAATGATTTATGGCGACGGCGGCGCGCCCTCGTTGTGTAGTGGTCCTCACTCCTCAGCCTCGGGGCGGTTCCCCGCGGCACGGCGGCGGTTTTCCTCGGCCAGAACACGGAAGTGCTCCGAGAGGCGGCCTCAACCCTCGGCGTCCAGCGGCCCGGCACTCCAAGGCCAACGATGGCCTCCTCTCGGCGGGGTGTGGCTGGATCAAGGTCATCTTGCATAATTTCTATTTTCTCTCCCTTGCGTTCTCTCTTTTGGCAATGTTCGATATGTGATTTCTTCGTTTTTGAATCTATATGTGGTAATGTGAGTATATATATGAACATGAGCATAACCTCAAGCTTTTTATTTTAGAAAACCTGAAACTAATCAGGATTATGGTGTGTTTTAGTTTTATACATGGCTTTACTTCAGTTACCGGAACTACATGCCTTCTGTAGGTTCATGCAGGTGGATGTTGATAAAAAAAAGATTACATGGCTGAAGGAAAGTTTCATCTGGTAGCTGCTAGCAGCGTGATAGTTTGGACAAGGGTCAATGATAAAAGGTTTCAGTTGAAACAGAGATTGGTGAGGTTTGGATGGAACATGCAAGTACAATCCTTATATGCTTGTATGATGGTAATCAATCAGGTTTGTTGTCCTGGGGTAGTGGGCGTTATTGGATATTATCTGGTCCTCCCATCAAATGGAACCGAACATGGAAAAGATCCAACTAAGATTCAGAGGAAGTACGTAATATAATGATGACATTTCTGAAATTATCTGCTAGGATAAATTGTATGAGATGGGAGGTATTGTTATATGGCAGAAAAGGCAAGTTCAAATGCATGCTATAATAATTATTGTCGTACTAGCAAGATCTGCAAGGTTCAAGACCCATATACTAGCAGTAAGGAAGTCAAAAGATAATGACATTCACAAGATTTCAGGGTGCAGAAACAAAACCTGCTAAGGCAATTGGGATAAGTCCTGTCAATGGATTTGTGAAGTCATCATTGACGGAAGGATCAACTGCAAGGTAGTGATGTTTCAAATATTTGAGTAACAATCATGTTTAAACTCACGCTGATCTTTTCAAGTCTGCGATAGCACCCCACAGGAGTGTTAACATGGTTTCTCACTATTCTAGATGTTCTAAATATAAGTTTCAGAAAGGATTCATATTTTTTGGCAAAATAATATTATTGCTTATTTTTTTTAATTTTATTTACATGCCTTATTGACTGATTTCTCATTATTTGTTATCTTCAGAACCAGAATTTCAAGAAAGACTGAAATCTTTTCTAGGAGAAAGTGTTAAGAATGTCTCATTTTTTACTTTCAATTAACTGTTTTGTTCTGTTTTTCTCACTTCTTTTTATTCCAAAATTAACCTTAGAATCCTCAGAGACATGAAACAAAAAAAATGAGACTTGCCAAATGCAAAATATATGGAAAACACATATAAAAAGTGCTTACCGTGGGATGTTCTTTATGAGGATAAGGCTTACTACCTCATCCATGTACCAATTTGTCTATTTATATTGTTATTAACGCTATTTCAGAGAGGATTGATGGCCTTACAATCTTTATGCATTCATTCCGTCGTTCATAGTGAGAGCTCTTCAAGAGGTAATCTTAGGTCTGCACTACAAAGCGACGGCACACAACGTGACGCTACACCGACTGTCACATGCATGTGACATCATCAGTTGAAATCATCAGCACACGGGAAGGCAAGTTGAGAGGTTGATCGTGTGGTGTTGAGTGTAGTCGCGTCGTAAGGCTATGCTTGACAAGTTTGCGCATTACGAGTCCCATAATCTTATTATTCTCATTTGATGGATAGATTGCCCCTTGCATCCTTTGTCCTGAGACCATCATGGTATGAAATTTTGCAAACTGTCAAGATTATCTCAGAATCTATTCCAGGATACATGTCCTGTTATTTTTTCCCTACCTATGTGCTTATTCCTGAAGTATCAGAATAGCTTGAATTACTGTCGTATTGGTTATGTACTTAGAATCGCCATACAGATTCAAGTTTTTGGTCATGACAGGCTATATGTGAAGATATTAGTGGAGATTTATATTGTCATTTGGACAACTATGTCACTTTGACTTCTTCATTTCTTCCCAAAACAATGCTAGGTGAGCTGAGATATGCCAGTATTGAACTATTGATGCATTTAGACATTCACAAAGAGCTGCACCTATATTTATCTTGGAGATCGCAGTAAACTATTGTGTGGATATCATGACCACACAAGAACAATGTATCTAAAGTAAATTATTACTTATATGATTGTTCTTTCTATTCCAAATGTATTTTACTACCTAGATCCTTTTAGACTTTTATTCAAATTTTGTTATAAGCATTCCAATTCTGATGTGAACCCACTGGAATATTAAGCCTAAGTTTAAGGCTGTGGAGGATTAGTCCCCCTTCTTTGTTTAGAGCTCTAATTGCCTGATATTGCTGGCGGCACATGTTTCTGTGTAAATTTGTTTTCCTCGCTTCAAAATAGTATATTGTGCTCTTTGTTACCTATCAAGAAAATTATTCTGTATTGTCTATTGATTTCCCTTTTCTTTCATTGTTTTTTATTTCATTAGGGGTTTTTTCTGCCAGCTTTCAGCGTGATTGAAGGAAGAACATACAAAGCAACAGAGTTTGGTTGACATGCACTTCCCCAGCAAAATTTATTTTTTATCCCCTTCCATGTTTGGCTGAATGTATGGAGGTTTAAATAGCTAGAACTAGAGACGTGGATATGTTATCATGTATTTATTTGTATTTATGATCAGAGCACATATATTTGTATGATCTGCTATGCGCGAACTTATTTGTGTTGAGGATCATCATTAACGGAAAACAAAGCAATATTTCTGTTGTCTGATATGTATGATCTACTTACTATATGGGACTTTGTCCCTGTTGCTTGCATTTATATGAAGCATGATTCTGCTTGCATATATATATATATATATATATATATATATATATATATATATATATATATATATAGGACTAATTTTCTGTACTCCTGGGTGTATGTACTCCCATCCTTAATTTACCTCGTATATGCATTGATTATACCTCTTTATCATTCTCAATATACTTTATTAAATATTCTAAGATACCTCAATACAAGTTCTGTTGAAAAAATATCAGTTGCGACGTACTTTTTGTAATATAACTTTTTCACATATAAGCAAATCAGTATATACGTACACCTTTAAAAATATGTAGATTCATATGAAATTTTTCATGAAACTCATTTTGAGGTATCTAGTAATTATTAATGAAGTATATTAAAAATAATAATGAGGTATAAAAGATTCATCTATGTGGTATATGAGGAGCGGGAGTACGTACTCCCGAGAGTACAGAGCCATTTTCATATATATATATATATATATATATATATATATATATATATATATATATATATATATATACACACTAGCAAATATGCCCGTGCGTTGCAACGGGAGAGAAAAAAACATTACACGCTAGCCAAATAAGTATGACTCAATACCCTGACATATGATCGTCCTCTATTTTAACACAGTGATTCGCCATGTTGCAAACATGTTTTATAATTTGTGAAAAGTTTTGTAAAATCACTAATATTTTTTGAAACTGCGAAAATTTTATGATTTACCACATATTTTATGATTTCTCAAACATGTTTTTCAAAATTCGCAATGTTTTGAAATTTGGAAATCTCGAATTAATTTGAAGAAGGAAAAAATGAGAAAAGAAAAGAAAAGACAAAAGACGAAAAAAAAAACAGGGGACTCACGCCCTGCGGGCCGGACCATGAACACGCACTGGGGGAGGGGAGGCGCTTGACAAAAAGAGGGGGGAAATTTGCACAACCTGGGGATAAAAAATTATACTCTAGCCAAATAAGTATGACTCAATACCCTGACATATGAGCGTCCTCTATTTTAACACAGTGACTCGCCATGTTGCCACTTATATTTTTTCCCACCCTCGCTGATGATGGATGCGATATCCACATGACCATAATGTATTCGACATGGTAAATCCCAAGGAAATGAGCTTGCCACTGCACGACACACCTTAAAAACTTTAAAAACAAATCTCATCGACCACAAACCCATAAGTTTTCACTAATTTGTTTTGTATACACGATTATTTTTTCAGAATCTTGAACATGGTTTTATTTCCCAACTTTTTTTTTCCAAATTGTGATTTTTTATAATTTGCAAACAGTTTTGTAAAATTACTGATATTTTTGAAACTGTAAAATTTCTATGATTTCCCACATATTTCTAAAATCACAAACGTTTTATGATTTCTCGAACATGTTTTTGGAAATTCGCAATGTTTTGAAATTTGTAAATCTAAAATCAATTTAAAGAAGGAAAACAGAAAAGGAAATGAGAAAAGAAAAAACAAAAAACAAAAGACAAAAGACAAAAGACAAAAGACGAAATGCAAAAAAAAAAAAAACAGGGGCGTCACGCCCTGCGGGCCGACCCATGAACGCGCATTGGATGGGGGGACGGGAGGTGCGTGACACAAAAAAGAAATAAGCAGAACCTGGGGATCGAACCCTGGTGTCCCCAGGTTGTGCAAATTTCCCCCCTCTTTTTGTCACACGCCTCCCCTCCCCCAGTGCGTGTTCATGGTCCGGCCCGCAGGGCGTGAGTCCCCTGTTTTTTTATTTCGTCTTTTGTCTTTTCTTTTCTTTTCTCATTTTTTCCTTCTTCAAATTAATTCGAGATTTCCAAATTTCAAAACATTGCGAATTTTGAAAAACATGTTTGAGAAATCATAAAATATGTGGTAAATCATAAAATTTTCGCAGTTTCAAAAAATATTAGTGATTTTACAAAACCTTTCGCAAATTATAAAACATGTTTGCAACATGGCGAATCACTGTGTTAAAATAGAGGACGATCATATGTCAGGGTATTGAGTCATACTTATTTGGCTAGCGTGTAATGTTTTTTTCTCTCCCGTTGCAACGCACGGGCATATTTGCTAGTGTATATATATATATATATATATATATATATATATATATATATATATATATATATATATATATATATATATATATATTGATCCGCTAGATGTGAACTATGGGATAGCAATGACTGTTACATTGTAGTTACCGAAAACCATTTATAGCATGATGCCACCCTGGTTAGATGGTAATTATTAGAATGCGACCAATGGAGAGTAGATAGAAGGCATAATTTCTCTGTTTTCTCACTGTTAGTTGACTTTGAAACGCTTTTCGCCGTTGGTTTCATTGCTACAGATCTAAGGTGGCAATGACAAGCGAGAAGGAGGAAGGTAGGGAGGTGGTTGGTGATTGACATGGCCAGCATCGACGCGGAGGACAGCATGGGCAATGTATTGATGGTGCCTTTTTGCCGAACCTGATTTGGGTGTATATGGCCAGCCTACAGGTCGTCGGTCCCTCTTCATGGCCGGCTTCTTTCGCAGCTAGATGAACATGCCCAAGACTTTTCCTGATGGACCTATTTAGTTCAATTTTCTCTGTTGGAGTTTGAAATTAGCTTTGATTGCACTGTAGAATGAGAGCACTTAACTGTTCATCTTGAATCGTGGATGGCAGTTTAACTGATGCATTGTTTTTTGCATGCATTACTGGTATTCGACAAAAATGCCCAAGTGAAAACTCAAGTATGACGTCATTTGTTGCAGACAGGGGTTATGACCCCCTTTTAGTTAAACACACATAATATATGTTTTTGGGTGCAAAATTTATTAGGAATTGCACATGGAGGGATTAATTAGATTGCATAACTCTGTAGTTAAATTGATTGTGGAGTTTGGGAAGCAATGTATTAACCTTGAGGAGTAGGGGACACTAGATTTACCTAAGTTTGATAGGTCAGAAATCTCTACATGCTTGTTTCGCATTTTTAGGAATGCCATTGTGGAGCAAGTGTTTCTTTACTCTGGTCAGAAACCAAAGTAGACACTTTTGGCAAAGGCCAAAGCCAGTTTAGTTGTACTCCATAACATACTTCTTATATGATAGGTTCTGTTCGATAACCATTGCAGTTTAACGCAATGTGAACTAATTTACAAATTTGTATATAAAGACACCTAGAAGGTTCAAATAAAATTATAGTAGGCTGATTATGTTTGATTCAGGAGGTTGAATATTTGTTATATATTTATCTTGGAGCCTATATGCATCTCTTCTCATCTTAAGTATGAATATGTTATCTTCTAATATCATGAGGGGGTATGAGCCTATTCACATGTAATCTTGGCGTCCGTATGAGCAGTGGCGGAGCATGACACCAAAGTGGGGAGGGGCCAATTGCTAAGCCAATAGTACTAGCACGGGCCAGATAAGTAAATTGTTTCACATGGGCCATCATTTGCTGATTTTATTGGGCCTAATGCCTATATTTTTGCGTGGGAAGACCAGGCCATAGCCCGGTATGGTCCCCAAGAGGCTCCGCCCCTGCGTATGAGGCTCACATGGACACCACCGGTGGACACCAATGTTGTGACGTGTAACAACATCACAACAAGCTCACTCCAAGTGAAACGCACCGTAAGCCAGCCACGATAGACCGCGTACAAAATAGAAAGAGGAGAGTTAACTTGTGAATGAAGAACGGCGCAGCAAGGCGCGCGTCACACTCTAGTACTTAGTAATGGTGCTGAGGATCAGGGCCACCGGGGCTGGACCTCTTCGACTCGGAGTACGGCATCGCCGCCGTCGCCCTCCCATCTGCTGCCCACCGCGTACTACTCGCGACAGTCGTCTCCGCCAGCCACGAGAAGATGGCGGCGGCATTGCTCCCACCGGCCAGCATTCTCCGGCCGCCGGCCACCGTTACCTGCAGGAGGTCGGCCTCGCAGCGCGAGACGGCGGAAAGCAGCAGCAGGATGAGCACGGCGCACACCCCCGTGGGCATCCTCAACGCTCTCGAGCTGGACGCCATGAGAGGTACGATCGAGGTATCAGCCTGACTAGCTAGATTCGTCGTGGGTACGCAGCTGCACGACGTCGAGCTGATTTATAGGGGCGCGCCCGGGCGAGCGGTTTGCCGTTACCACAAACTAAGCATTGCGATGGTGGACAGGGCCGGGCCCACAGTGGTGCCAAATGTGCGGCCCGCACAGGGCCCAAAATTCTGAGGGGCCCCAAATTTTTTATATAGGCCTAGTATTAAAAAAAAACCTAAACGCTAATGGGCCTGCTGGCGCTGGAGTTGGGCTGGAGACCTGGAGTAGAGGCCATCGAGCGCACTCCTCGTCCTACTCGATCTAACAGGACGCTACAGGGATCGGATCGGGATCGGGCCACAGGAAAGGAATCGGGATCGTCCCTGCCATCGGGGATCGTCTCGCAGGGCAACTCTCGATCGTGGCTATACGAAAGGAATCGTCGCCTCGTCTCGTCGCCACTCGCCAGGGCCTGCTCATCGCCTCGTCCCTGGTCATTAGATCGATCGGAATTCGCATTCAGGCCGACGGGGCGAAAGGCCGCTGCCGCCGTTGCCTTCCTCGCCTCCTCTCTCAAATTTCAGACTCGTCGACATCGTCTCGTCGGATTGATCGGTGACCGACTCCAGCCTCCAAGTGCTTAGCGAGTCCTTCTTTTCGATTAACTTCGGTTCCTACTTCTAATTCCTAATTTTCTAATTAACTATTGACAGGAATCGTTACTTCGTTAGAGATTGGTTCTTACCTCCTCGATTAAAGATCATAGTGTAGCATTTCTACCGGATAGGACCCAAAACTAGGTGAGTTAGACCGTTCGTCTAATTGATCTCCAATTGATATATGCTATATAACTTCAATTTTATTTTATTCATCTTCTTTATCTTGTGTTTCAATAATACTGATTTGAGTCATCATGGGGAAACATCAGTCTGGTGCCTATAAGTGCAAGTGAAAAGCACAAGAACAAAATTTAATTAATAAATCTTATAAAGGTGGTATATGGACATATTTGTTAGAAAAGAAGCACCGGAAGTGTCGTCTGGTAATCACTCTGTTGATCTTCTACCCTTGCACTTGCAATTGTTCCTTACAATGATTCTAGAGATGGTCAGACGGAGACAGATAATATGTCCAATTGTTACGTAAGACATTATATTATATACATTTTTTTTCTGCGAGATATATATACATTATAATAGCTCGTTAGTTCATTTTTTTGTGAAATAGGACCCTATTTTTTAGTTTCGCACGGGACCCCGGATTTTGCCGGCCCGGCCCTGATGGTGGAGGTCGCCTGTGTCGCACTCGCTCTGACTGCGACTATCCAACGACGAGGGTAATGACCTCATACCTTCACTGAACAAAAAACGGGGCAACTTTCTGGCCATGGCCGGTGTGCGCGGTGCTGGTGGTGGTGGTCTAAATCTATTGACTATGGCATGTTGCAAATACAAATTGCTATGTTTTTTTTTGAACACAGTACAGACGCAAGCGCTCATATACACGCGCATACATTCACCCCTATGAACGCACACACGCACACCCTACCCCTATGAGCACCTCCGAGAGACTGAGCCGGCATATTATCTTGAAATTTACGAAGTCACCGTAGGCACCTCGTCATCGACGGGAACGTCTCCTCCCACTGAATGCGCATCACCGGAAATCCTAAAATAAATCCAGGAATAAATGCGAGCACCAGAATTTGAACCCTGGTGGGCTGGGGATATCACAGTCCCTCTAACCATCCAACCACAGGTTGGTTCGCTACAAATTGCTATGTCCCCGATCGGATTTTCAGGGGGGAGATCTGGCGTGCATATATGCATATGTTGCAGAGTGCAGAAATGACTGATTTTGTTTGTTGGGCCGACCATCGTTATCAAGGTCCATATTCGTTGCATGAGTCGAAAACGGTTGCATGACATGAGCAACTAAATCCGTGGGAATGGTTGCATGACATGAGCAACTAAATCCGTGGGAATGGTATCTCGGGCCAGATCACACCACGCGAATCAGCGGTCGCCGTAATCTTCATCCGGATACATATCTCTCACCGCCTCTTTGTCACCACATGAGCTTTGTCCACACTACGTAGGCGCGCACACAATTATAACTCGCCAAAAAGACAAGGAGGTTGCGTCCACGCACACACCCATTTATAACTCCATCGACCCTTACCAAATTGGAGTCGAGGGCGATCGAGTCATCGAGCTAGGCACGAGTAGCACCGCTTCTTTAAGAGTTTCCCATTGCTAAAAGAGGCACATCTACGGGCTACTCCTAAAAGAGTGTAACCAGCCTAGCTAGATATACTATGCATACGGACGGTTCGTTGGCCACCGTGCATGAGGGCAACTCCAACGCGCGACCCCATCCTGTCCGCGTCTATCTGTTTGGACCCAAACGGACAGACCACACGGCCCAATGCGCGACCGCATCCTCATATTTTGTCCGTTTCGCGTCCGGCCCGCCCCATTTTCAGCTCAAACTTGTGCTGGCTTTGTGGCCACACGGACGAGGAGCGGACGCCCATGCGCCCGCTCGGCGTCCGCCTCGGGCCCGCCTGGCAGCCGCCCACCTACCGCCCACGGCCCACATTTACGACGCCCGCGCGGGCGGCCCCGCCTGGCAGCCACCCCGGCCGAGCGGTCGCCGTCCTTCTTTATGTGGAAGCCGTGGACCGGTGGGAGTCCACACTTCCACTTCCCCACTCCGGCGACGTGTGCCTCCTCGAAGCCCGACACACTCGGCCATCCAAACCCTAGCTCCAAACTCGCCGCCGGCCACCATGGGATGGCACTGGATCCCCGGCCGCAAGGGCAGGAACGACCACGAGGCCGGCTCTTCCTCCGGCCGTCGTCGTCGCCGCTCCACCCCTCCACCTCCACCTCCACCACCTGCTCCTCCACCACCTGCGCCTCCACCACCTGCGTCGTTTTAATTTTTAGTTTGTCTAAGAATGTTGTGGACTGGACTTGGGCCGTTTTATGTTAATATTTAGGCTTTTAAATTACTATGCCATGTCTATTTGGGTGATTTTTTGCTATTCCGCGTGGTCGGCGGCGAGGTGGAGCTAGGGTTTGGATAGGAGGGCAGTTTGGGATGTGGCGGCCGCGTTGGGCGCACCGACGGCCGCACGACCGCAAACGGACGGGCGTGTCCGTTTCTCTGCCCCAAACGGACGAAATCCGGAGACGTCCGGTTGTGCGTTGGAGTTGGCCTGAGTGGAGGAGTGCAGTTCTGTTCAGTGCATGCATGCAAATGCCCTCGGCTAGCTCGACCAGACCATGCATGCATGATTCCATCGCCTAGGTCAGCTACCTATAGGGCGCTCCGTGTCACTTTCCACCTGCCGGCTAGTTGTATATATAAGCTGGACGGAGCAATGGAGGGAGTTCTAGGTATGGCTCCAATGGCGGCAATGCAATGCAAGTTAAACTACCCTAAGGAGACCCATGGGATGCGCTATGGCGGCCGTGGGCATGCGTCCGTGCACGAAGGTGGCCGGCCCTTGGCAGCTTTCCCCCCATAGGCCGCGCGACCCTCGGCCAGAGAAGCCGGATGCGGCAACCAGGGGGGAGCCATATATGGACACGTCCTTCTGAGTTCTGATTAACAAACATGGAAGGTACAGGTACAGCGCCAGGCCACGGATCCATCCAGTGCTGCTGCATTATTGATCTTGGTCTCTTGGAGATAAAAATGGAAATGCTATGGGGTGGGGGTGGGGGGCACAGACGAAAATGTGCAGGACTACAGGATCCCTACTTCTAAAGTCTCAGTACGTACGTCGTCGTTCGCTTGTTTCGTTCTTTTCCCATCTGTCGATCGACGTCCCCACTCACGTACGCTGCCCCCTCAACCGATTTTTTATCCCACCGGTTTTTTCCCCTCCCGTCGAGAAAAAAAAGCAAATTCGACCCGAGCGAGCGACCAGCCCTTCTCCTCCAGTACCCTCGCGCGCCCTAGGTTTCCTTGCGCCGCCGCCGCTGCCTCTAGGGGATTCCTCGCCCCCCTGTCCCAGCCGCCGCTGGTTCACCCTTACCCACGCAGCCTCTCACATCTAGCCCGACTCTCCCCTGCCATGGCGCCTCCCCACGCCGGCTGCCTTCTCCTGCCGCGACGACCCCCAGCGGCCTTCTTTCATATGTCGCCGCCTCAGCGGTGACCCCCACTGGCCTACCCTGCGATGTCGTGTCCCCCGTTCATCTTGGAAGGTGGCGCCTCCCATCATGCTCCCTCCTCTCCAATCACATGTGCCGCCGCCTCCTCGGCTCCGGACACAGTTGCGGCCATGGATGGGCCTCGCTGGTTTGCATCACCATTTTTGATGGATTCGTGTTCGCCGGCGCCCACAGGTTCGTGTCGTAGCTATGGAGGATGAAGCAATTGGACATGACGAGGATCATGCAACGGCTGGCGAGCGTGTGCCCTTTCGGCTTTGAGAGGTTTGGTGTCCGTCTCAAATCCCCCCCCCCCCGCCCCCCCCCCCCCCCCCCCCCCCCCCCCCCCCCTCGTGTTTTTGTGCTTTCTGTGTGTGTGTCTGTGATGTCCAACTTCAAGGAAGAGTCCGCCCTTTGTGGGTGCACCTATGCCCTCTTTCTCAAGGAGTGAATTGAGTGGTACGCATTACTATTGCTGCAGTATGATGTCGCGGCGGAGTGGGTCAGAGCTCCTGTGTTTGACAACTCTGAGAACAAAGTACAGTCGTGACACAGTGACGGCTACGCCTTTTTGGGTTGTTGGGTACGCATGTGAGAGACATTGGTTTCAAGGATGTAGGAATGATTACCTGTCTTTGTGGCTTTATTTTATGTGATCTGAATCTGAGCGAGTCTTAAATTTTGGTGCAGGGTGAAAGGAGGAAAATGGTCGCCGGCAAGCAGGCAGATCTATACCTTGAGAGATGGCATTTTACGGTACATTGTTTAGGTAAGGATATTGTGGTTTCTTCTGAAAACGCTGGACTGTCGAGAAGATTGAGTTGTGTTCCATTTTTTAAAAACTACTTAGAATCCTGCTTCTGGCAATACTACTATAAACTGGCATACCTCATGATCATGAGAGGATGACAAGTTCCTGATCCCCAAGAACGCCCTCATGTGCGGCTGCCGGTCGCCGGACAAGACGTCTCTGGCGACTTAGCCACACAGCGAACCTAAGTTCGTCCTGGGAGGATGTCACCTTGGACTGGAGCAACAGACGTAGAAAATTTACCATGAAAAAAAGGCTCACAAATAAGAGTGACCCGAACACAAATTGTCGTACGTTTGCAATTAAACTTTTAGTAGCAGCTTGATTCTTACTATAGTTATTTTGGCGGTGGGTATAATTAGTCATGTAGTAGCGTCTTAGCTTCATCATTCCGATCCTTAATAAATAAATAAATAGTATATGCTTTGTCATTCTTATTTCCTGAGAACATATCTAGCTATCAGATCTTCTAGAGTACACCATAAAAATTGAAACGCCTATCAGCTTCATAGAAGAAAGTTAGTCTTATGATAGAAGAAAGGCCCATCAGCCCTTACAGTGCCTGATTGGTTAGCGACTGCTTTTCAGGTTCAACTGATTACTGACTACGCCCAACAACATATGACTGACATGACCAAGTAGAAGTAGCTTTCTTTGTGATCAAGATGGTGCCTTTTTTTGGAAAACACGATCGAGTTGGGTAGGCGCATGGGCATCTCACCGGAACAAATAGACAGACTGATTTCACTCATACACAGGTTGATTACGGTCAACTCACGAAGTAGTCAGATACCTTCTGCTGGAAGTCGCACACTTTTAATGAAAGCCTTTAGCATGCTAAATTATATGGATGTGCTGGTATTGACGTGTGTGCACATACATGCTAGCCTTTAGCATACATAGTTATAACATGATGAAAGTAATTGCTGATCTCATTA
Organism: Elymus sibiricus; assembly: GCA_039707655.1. Lineage (NCBI taxonomy): Eukaryota > Viridiplantae > Streptophyta > Magnoliopsida > Poales > Poaceae > Elymus > Elymus sibiricus. The sequence goes on along the minus strand of CM077676.1, from coordinate 94,577,450 downwards.
CTTGCAGATGATATAGAATATAATGTTTGGCTTCCATACATTGTAAAATAAACTCGAGTAATGATTAATACCTGGTTTACTCTTTTTTTGCTTTACAGGTATTTGGAGTATCTATTATTTTCAGAATTTCCCGAACTATATGGTATCTCCATATCCATCTAATGAATGTTTCCCCCCTTAATTTCATTCAAGAGATCTTAAGGAGAAAATTTGGTTTCCGGTGAACTGAAACAATATACCAATAAAAAATTTAGCGCTTGGCTGCACATATGAATGTTAACTTTGTTAAAATAATTCTCTCTTTATAAGAGAAGATTTCTTAGTTCAAATATATATTGGTGAAAAAATATATAGTATTTTCCTGACAAACCTTTTGATTCCTCAACATCCATATTTCAGAAGGATAATAGTTATTATGGTGTGTGTATGTTGCTTTGGGTCTCTTATCACTAGGATCATTCATCAGAAAATATTAAAAAAAATATCTTTTTTGACGTTTCCTTTCAGTTCATTGTTCCATCATAGTAGTTTAGGTTCACAGGAAATGGGACCATGTGTTTCAGTTTCACTCTTTGGACCATGATGGTGGTGTGCAAGGTGGACTAGATCGTAGTGCTAAAAGAATCAATGGAGGTTACTGGATAGCTTTTAGATTCTCCAAAAACAATCTACCAAATGGATGATCCTATTACCACGTATGGTGGTGGTGTGCAAGGAAACGGAGCAGCAGGATGGTAGCTAATGCTGCTATTTTCCCATGTAAGATGTATGAGCTTCAATTTGTCATGCTATTATCATGTATAGTTAAAAATGATTAGTTTAATCGGAATTTAGAGTTTCATTCTTAGTTCTCTGAAATATTGTTTTTATAGGAAATTCCTGCAGAGTGTAGTATATTTGGAGCCAAGGCCGAGTAGCAAGCCATGTGTTGCCGCAAGGACAGGAGCGAGATTTAATTAATTGTATTTGCGAGATTTGGTCTTCCCTTCTTGTTTTCTTGGTCATCTCACAGGTTTCATCACTTACATTTCCTTCTATGGTTGTCTGATCATTGTACTTTGGGACATTGTACTTTTAGGACGTAATGTGCACTTCTGGTTGTTATTTTAAATTGCTCATGTCTTGATATGTCTTTCAAATTCTTGACATCTGCACTAATGGCCTAAACCTCCATGGCATGCTCCCTCGGAGTATTTTGTTTGTTGTACCATTTTCAAGTGCGACCTTCCAATTTTTGTTGTTGTAACTAATAGGTTTGGCACCTCAGATAAGTTCTCGAAATACCAATGTCATATTTGGATTAGAAAATAAGATTTAGTTTGATCATGCATGCAATTGTAATATCCATACTCTGAGCTTTTATATACTGGTTAAAATCGTTAAATCTTCTAGATTCTTTTGCATATTTTCTTGGAATTATACTGGTCTATGAGAGCATCTTAGTTTTCACTAAGCCATAAAATACATTTTCTATTTCCGTAATACAGGTCATTAGTGGTCACTTGGGATGGGTGCGATCTGTAGCATTTGATCCAGGGAACAAATGGTTTTGTCCTGGTTCTGCTGATAGGACAATAACGGTGAGCCCCACAACATGCAAGTAGTTGATACAACAACCTGTTAGTTACTCAGAGGCTTGCTCTATTGGTGTCTGCATTTTTTAATGTTACATGCATCTATTTTTATTACATAACGTTTTTCAGCTTTCGGATTCCATGTTGATGCGTTTTTACCTTAACATTTTATTATCTGTTTTTCTTTAGGCAAGGAAGAAGGTTGCAGAGCGCGGATGGATGTGAAAAGGAAGAGGATGGATGAGAGAGGAGAGAAGAGGGGTGAAAGATGATATGGCTGGAAAGAGGGAGAAGGACAGGGTGGAGGCGCTTCTTGAGGATTTTTGTCGACTGATTTCATACCGTCTTATAAATTCATGGTTAGCTAGGTAAACCTTTTGTACAACAGCTCTTGTTCAAAAGGAAGTTTGATTTTTCAGCTTCTTATTTTAGGTCAATGTCAAGTACAATTTTGTTAATTTAGATTAATGTTTATGTTTGAAATTGACTATTACCATTTTGGTTGAATGGGGGCGTGGATAGAAGAGATTGCGAGTCGGGTATGGTGATGCCAACATTGTATTGGGGGCAGATAGATTTAAGTAGCGTGTTCGCTAGGCTTGTTCGGAGGGATGGTCGGGGGTGGCGGCCGCGGCTAGCGGATCGGCGGGTGGTGGTTGGCTGTTAAGGAGGAGGAAGAAGCCGGAGGTAGAAGACAAACAACAGCCATTCGATGAAGATCCAACGTTGCTTGAGCAGCGGTGTCATAGTCGAAGGCGGGAAGAGGGTTGACAGGTGTGGGTGGGGGTGCGATGGCTCGCCGAAAAAATCTGGTCGCCGGGGTGGTCCAGAGGGATGGTCGAGGGTGGCGACAAGGGGAGGGCAGGGAAGCAAGGCGGTCGGGGGTGGCGGCGACAGGTGGATCGGCCGGTGGTAGTTGGCGGTTTAGTAGGAGGAAGAGGCCAGAGGTAGAGGATAAATAACAACCATCCGATGAAGATCCAACAGCCCAGAAAAATCAACTTGCATCAAATTTTCTTAGTCAGACATATAGCGACACCCTTAATACTGAGACATTAGAATATGTTTGACCATATTTATATGAAAAAATATCAACTTATGCAATACTAAAGTTATACATTATAAAAATTGAACTCATGATGCATCTAATGATATTGATTCTGTATTGTGATTGTTTGTATTTTCTATAAAGTCGGTAAACTTTACAAAGTTTGACTTTAGACAAATCTTATATGCGAGTAAAAAGGACCGGAGGAAGTACTATGTTGCTTTCTACATGTCTTCTTATGGCCTTATTAAAGATCTTCGTTTCTATGGCTTTACACACAAGATGTTATTTTTGTAGCACATTTCTTGTAAGTTTTTCTTCTATAAGGCTATAATTTCAACCATGTTCTAAAATTTAAATGGGTCATCATTGTGTTTGTTCCCAATCTGTTAGACACGATAACGTTCATGTCGAATGTGTTGTAGAAATGTTCTTCGATAAATATGTTTTTAGCTCTTAATATTTTAGTATGTTTGTAAATTTATCCATTCACATATCACTCCGATAAACAATTTTTAGTTGGAAGAATCAAGAAAGAAAGAAAAGAAGAGCGCTTTAAGGGTAAAAAAGAAGTCGCCAATGCGGCCCGTTGCAACGCACGGGCATTCTACTAGTGTAGATAAGATACTCCCTCCGTTCCATAACGTAGTGCCTATAGATTTTCTCAAAAGTCAAACATTACAAAGTTTGACCATATTTATAGAGAAAAATAGGTACATCTAGAATACCAAATGCACATCATTGGATACATCATGAGTTATATTTTCGGAATGTACATGTTTCGTATTGTAGATGTATACAGTTTTCTCTATAAACTTGGTCAAAATTGGCAAAGTTTGACTTTCAGAAAAATCTATAGACACTACATTGTGGAATGGAGGGAGTACAATTCATGACACACAAGAGAATGTCAGGAATGTTAGTCGAGGGGAGTGTGGTGAGGTGACAGGCATTTTTGGACATGCATGCAGGAAGCATGGGGCCATGTGAAAACGTGGACATGCATGGTACAGTATGGCTACTGCCTGGCCCAGCATGGGGGGTTTTTGACAGTGATGGTCACAACATTCGACAAAGACAGTGATCGATGATCGCCCAGGGCGTAGTTGCAACTCAGATAAATAAAGAGCCAATTACACCACAGGTGTCTGAACTTGGCGAGAAAAGTCAGTTTGGTACTAAAACTTGCGGCATACATTGAACCAATGACAAAGCTTGACTTGGGTGTGCATCTACGGTGCTAATCACTTTTGTATACATACAAGCTGCTGACATGGCGCGCCGGCATGGCGGGAGCCCACTCGTCAGTGACGTGAGGCGGGGACGAAGGCATGTGGCCTGTTTTTTTTTTTTTTTTTTTTTTTTTTTGCAGAAAACACCTTGAAATTATTTTTTCTTTTTTACTGAAAAAAACCCTGAAACGTAAATACGTCTCTATGACCCTTGGAACCCACCCGTCAGGGATCAGTATGAAGAGAAATTAATAATATGCAAAAGAGTTATCTACGGTGGGTCGAACCCACGACCACATCATAACAATACGCCCTGCTAGCCATCACACCAAGTCTTACTTTCTGCCTGTACTGGATAGCCATGTTAGATCACCATAAGCGAACACGCACATGGAGCTTAAATGGGATGCACCGCTGCTGTCACCGCGGCCCATTTTTCACACGATATAGTTTTCTAATTCATAAATACTATTATAATTTTTTTCTCAAAAAAATACAGCTATAAGTATTTCTCAAAAAAATACTATTATAATTCATATTTATTATTTAAATTTAAATTTAAATTTATACATTAATAGTTTTTAGAATTTTGTGAACATTATTTTAAATAAAACTATTTCTCTTGAAGTGAATACATGAATATAGCCTAAAAATACATAAATCTTTTTCTGAATACATAAACAATATTTTTACAATTCATGAATATTATTATAATTAATAATTATTATTTTATTTATGTAAACATTTTTAAATAATCTTGTATATATTTTGAATTACATGAACATTCTTTTAAATAAGGACATTTTTTAGAATTATATATGGACATTATTTAAATAATATTATTCTTTATATTAGGTAAAAATTATTTTAAATAAGTTATTTCATTTGTATTTATATTATTTATAATTTAAATATTTCTACATAATTCTAAGGAAGGGAAAAACCTATCATGTGAAAAATGGGCTACGGTGACAGCAGCCCATTTAAGACTTAAGTGTGTGCTTGGCTACAGGTCATTAGGTGTAGCTATCCAATTCGAACGTCAGATGCTACTTGGTGTGCCCGCTAGCACGGCTGGCCAGAATACCGCAGCTCGTCGGTTCGAACCTGGGCGGCGCAACATTTTGCGTAATAATTTCCTCCCTGACATGATCCTGACGGCTGGAGCCCAATGGTGACGTTTCATATTTTTAAGAAAAAAACGTGAGGGGCATTTTCTTGAGAAAAATAAAATTTTAGTGGGTTTTTTAAAAAACTAGGTCACATGCCGTCATCCCTGCCTCCAGCGACGGGTGGGCCCTGTGCCATTCTGGTGCGCCACATCAGCACCCTGTACGTATACAAACGTCGTTAGCACCGTAGATGCACGCTCAAGACAAGTTTTGTCACCAGTTCAATGTATGCCGTAAGTTTTAGCACATATTTTTAAGAAAAAAACGTGAGGGGCATTTTCTTGAGAAAAATAAAATTTTAGTGGGTCTTTTAAAAAACTAGGTCACATGCCGTCATCCCTGCCTCCAGCGACGGGTGGGCCCTGCGCCATTCTGGCGCGCCACATCAGCACCCTGTACGTATACAAACGTCGTTAGCACCGTAGATGCACGCTCAAGACAAGTTTTGTCACCAGTTCAATGTATGCCGTAAGTTTTAGCACCAAACTGATTTTTCTCGCCAAGTTCAGACACTTGTGATGTAATTGACTCATAAATAAAATATAGAGTTTGCACTGATAGCTGGCAAGATTCATGCCAACGACGACGTCACCGACTAGCAAAGATGCGAAATGATCCGCCAACGTTGTCGTGCAGTTCTGAGTTGGATCCGATCCCGTTATGTTCGGTGTGAGTTGGAAAGCAGCACCATCCATCTGCCTAACAGCCACTGTAATTAAACAGAGTTACTTTCTGTTGAGAGAGAATTACCGGGGTATCAGCAACGACCAATGGCTGCAAAAAGAAACAAACGGAATATACAGCTGAGCTACGTACAGAGACAGCCAAGGAGCTCAACAAGATGCTACTCTGGGAGGAAAGGTAGCCTGGTGACACCACTCTGCGTGTAGTCCATGCCATCGGAGCTGCCATCTGAATCTGTGAGACCCGGTGCGGTCTCGGAGGTGTCTTGCTCAGACACGGTACCTTCTTCCCTGTCCGCGAACTGCGGAAGGATCCTCAGGCAAGCGTTCGGGATTAGAGAGTCCAGACGACGTTGGTGATCATGACTGCGCGTGGGTTCAGCAGAATCAGCGGGATCAGAGAGTCGGGGAAGGAGGGGAAGGGATGGGGTTACATACTCCCGGCGGTGCCCAGGGTCCAGAACTAGAGGATCTTGAGGCCGGGGCTCTTCTGGTTCCACCAGGTCACCATTGGAGCCGAGGGAGCGGCGCGGATTTCGGGCGGATTCTCGGCCTGCTGTGTTGGAGCGGAGGATTCTCACCCCTCCCTGGCCGCCGTCCATGGCCCGTCAACGAGCCAGCAGGCCACCGCCGCGCCGCCACCGGGATGAGCCGCGCCACCGCTGCCGCCTCTAGGGCTCAGGGTGGGGTGAGGAATCGCGAATCGGGTCGGGACGGGAGTCAATATTCGATCGAGATTGATTATGGGGAGCTGGACGGGATCTTTTCTTTATTTCGGTAATTATGGAATACTAGTTTGTAAAGTATAGGAGGGAAGAGGAGATTGATTTTTCTAGACGTACATGCATTTCTGAAAAACTTGCACATTATGGAAACATCAAGCGACTATACGCAGTCGTCCACACAGGTTACAGGCTCGGTAGCCCATCTTCCTCCTGAAGACAGGAAAAGCGATCTAGCTTTCCGCCGCCGTTCTCCGGCGGCTCCCTTCCGTCGACGACCTCTGTCGTCGACGGTGAGGGGGGTCGCCGGATCCATGTGTGTGGATAGTTTTAGGCTAAAGTAGCTTAGTTTTTTGGGATGTTCATCGTCTTGGCTTTAGCGGCGGCGATGACGGCGCTGAATAAAATTTCTTCAGATTCTACTCCGATGAGACGATTGGTCTTATCGTTGGGGATGGATTTGGAATCCAGTCAGTTCAAGCAAGGATAGTGTGGCGGCGGCGGCATCCTCGTGGTGGACATGTGTCCTCGGGCTCCGCCGTTGCGACGGCGTCTGCTCCAGCGTCGGCGCGGAGCTTGGGAGGTAGCCCAGGAGCGGATGCAGATTGTGGTCTGCATCGACGACATCTGAAAGACGGAACGTGTGCTGAGTTCGTGGTTGATGGATGACAGGTGTGGTTTCCTCTTTCGGCGTCTTAGTCGTGGTGGGGTGTCAGATCTGGAGTTCGATGGCGTGTCCGGGGTGTTGCCTCGGTCTGATTCGTTCAACGGCAATGGCTTTACTTTTGGGGAGTCACCTTGGAGATCCGTAAAACTGCATATCAGCGATGGAGCCGCGTCGAGCTCGGGTGAGGAGGTGATCCGTCATTCTATTCTTCGGTGGCTACTGTGGTGGTGCCGGAGGCAGGTGATGGACGTTGGTGTCAAACTCAGAGATGTTCTGCTATCTTTTCAGTTTTGTCATGTCGGTCCTTACGTGACTTGTACTTTGATCTTTATCATATGAATGAGACACGTATTACTATGCAAAAAAAAAGACGACTATACAAGAAAAACAAGTTAATACCCATGCATTCCAACTCGATCCTATACTACGTACTTGACAACATCAACATTGAGCCTAGAAAGTATACACATCACCTCGGTTGTAAAGAGACTCGATCACCCAATAAACCACCTCTTACTTAGCTGCAGTGGTGCTTCCAAAGAGAAACAAACACGAGCGACGTGCCTCGTCCGCCGTCATAACCGGCGTTTGGCTCTAGCTAGTCATCACTTCATCGGTTGCTTCCTTCATGGCTTCATCCCAAATATCGACGAAGATCTAGCCTTTTTGACCATGCGGCACCGCTAGTCAAAACCCATTAATCTTCATACATGCCGGCCGTCATCATCGAGGAGAAGTAGAATACGGGAGGCCGCCGCTGCTTGGGTCCCATGAAGGCCACCGCCGGCATGTCGTCGGCTTGCACAACCGGTGACTTGCCCGGTTCTTCAGCACAGACCATCGTCGCCCCCCACCTTGTCTTCACGGAAGCGGAGGCGCGCCTCCTTCCCCTCCGGCTGAAGCATCAGCCGGCAGTTCCACTCCGATGAGCGGTGGGGAAGCGAGCCACCCTTTGTGCTGAAGCATATACCTCCGGGGCTCCCGGCAATCCGGCGAGCGGGCTGTCGGACATGGGGAAGACAAAGGGATGCCGGCCGTAGACTAGTATAGTGTATCCGTGTCGTGGGAGTGGAGCTCCGTGTGACCGTACGTGCACATAGTTTTACCTTTTTAGTTAAAATATGTCCAAAGTGTAAACGATTTCGTCCGGCTTGTATGAAATCTGTCATGTTTATATGAAATATGGCCGTGTTTGGACGAATTTCATCCGGTTTGTTGAAAAAGAGTTTGAAATGTATGAGTCTAGCACTAGTAGAAAACAGGGCTTTCGTTCTAGCCGGAAAGGATCAATAGTCCCGGTCGCGTTACGAACCGGGACTAATGTGAGCATTAGTCCCGGTTCGAGCGGCTAGGACGCCGGACGGGGCTCGGCTAGATTTAGTCCCGGGTCAAACGCAACCTTTAGTCCCGGTTGGAGATACCAACCGGGACTAAAGGGGCTGCGGCAGGATGCGGCCGGTGCGAACCCCTTTAGTCCCGGTTGGTGTCTCCAACCGGGACTAAAGGTTAGACCTTTAGTCCCGATTGAAGACACCAACCCGGACTAAAGGGGTTGAGGCTTTAGTCCCGGTTGGTGACCTTTAGTCCCGGTTGGAGATACCAACCGGGACTAAAGGGGTTTTGAAAGTTTCTTTTCTGTTTTTCTATTTGTTTTCTGTTTTTAGTTTCTGTTTTAAATTGCTTATATCTTTTAGGATATTTGATGTTTTTGAGTGATTCTTTTTGCATTAGATTCAAAATTTTGTCTAGTTTCTGTTTGTGCCATTAGTTTTCAAATTTGAATGGTTTAAATTTGAATTTGTTCAAATTTGCTTCAAACCCTAGATTATGAATAACTTGAGTTTAAAAATAGTTTTTAATTTAATTCTTTTTGCTCCTAGTCACATGTTAGATTGTTGTCACAGTAAGATTTATTTGGTTATTTTTAGAATAATTTAAATTAGGATTTTAATTAAAATAGTACCGTTTTGCTGGGACGGTGCTATCAGATGTAGTCGACGGTAGGATTGGATGGACACCAACCCGGACTAAAGGGGTTCTGAAATTTTCAAACTCGGACTAAAGGGGACGGTGCTAGCAGATGTAGTCGACGGTAGGATTGGATGGACACCAACCCGGACTAAAGGGGTTCTGAAATTTTCAAACTCTACCCCCCCCCCATCGCCATTTCAGTTTTGAAAAAAACAAAAGAAAATGATAAAAACTTCAAAAATTAAAATCCTTCGAGATGTAGTTATGTTACTACATCTACTAGTTAGGAAAATTAAAAAACATAAATTTCGACATGTTTTGCAAAAAAGTGTTATGAAAAAGTAAAACGGCTATAACTTTTGCATACGATGTCGAAAAAAGTATAATATATCAAAATGTTCAGCACGAGAAGCCGGTTCCGATTTCAACAGCCGTTGGCTGTTTTGCAAATTTTTAGAATCCTCAAATTCCGAAAGGAAAAAAAGTTATCCTCAAATTTAAGTTTTTTCGAATTTTTGGTGGTCAAACTCTGGTCAAACTACTTATTCAATAAATATTAGTGTTACTAAATAATTATTGTTTTTTAGAATAATAGTTTCAAACTCAAACGGTGAAACGTGTGACATAATGCTCAAGTTCAACTCCTAAAATCAAATAACAGCAGTTGCTGCAACTGGACATACATTGTATATAGTGATTCAGGAATTCACCATTTTATACCTGAGCTAGTAACAGATCAAGAAATTATAACCATTTTATCAATGAATCCAGATCAGGCACTTGTGCTTAGCCGAACATAGAAAGCTCATTAGTTCTCATCCTAATCACATCACCAAGAAGCAATTGATTCCACCATATGAGAAATAATTTTAAAAATTAATTTTATTTAAAAATAAATAAATGATGTCATATTTGGATTCCTCACATTTTTCTGATAATAATGGATATATTATTTGTCGAATTTCGATTTACGGATTTAAAGATATTAATTATGCCATATTAAATGAATAAATGGCAAAAGATGAATAAAATAATAATATTACTTATTTTATTTTCATTGAAATTCAATATTATTATTACTTATTTTATTTTAATAATTGTTTGGAATTCAAAAAATTAAATCATGTGACATCAAGACCTAAGGGTTAATAAGATTGATAGCTTACTATTGTCAGGAAAACAACAAGTGCAGACTTGGAAACTAGAGGAAATAGAACTGGGAAGTTAAGCGTGCTGGGGCTGGAGTAGTGAGAGGATGGGTGACCGGCCGGGAAGTTAGACGATTTGAAATGAGTGCTCCACGCTGGAGCAGTGAGGAGGGGTGATTAGAGATTAAATTGTCAAATAATTCAAAGATTTGAAAATCGGAAAAAACTTAAAAAAAATTCAAACAAAAAATTCCAAAAAAAAAATTTCCAAAAAAAAAATTTCAAAAAAATTCCTTTAGTCCCGGTTGGTAACACCAACCGGGACTAAAGGTCCTCCAGCCCCGCTCCAGGCAGCGGCCACGTGGAGCCCCTTTAGTCCCGGTTCGTAACACAACCGGGACTAAAAAGGGGGGCCTTTAGTCCCGACTCCTTAGTCCCGGTTGGAAAACCGGGACTAAAGGCCCTTACGAACCGGGACTAAAGGCCCGTTTTCTACTAGTGTAGCGTTGGATGGCCTCCTCCCGCATCCGTATCCGCGGACTGGTCCCACCTGTCCGCGGACGGATGCGGGAGGAAATTTGCAGTTTGCCGTTGGAGATGCCCTAAGAAGGGAAAGGGAGTCTCATTGGGCGGTGTTGTGTGGCCCCTCTCAATTTGTATGTGGGAGACTCTGGTCGGACGTCCTCACAAACTCCAACAGAGTGCATGCGATTATGATTTTGATGGCAATGATTGGTGGTTACCCACGATCGCACACACGTGGGACAAAGTGGAGGGGTACAAAGACTTGTCCATGGAATGTTACAAGAGCTATACCAATGAGCTCGACACGCAGACTTTTGACTTGGTAACCTTTTTTAACATTAACTTGACACACTTTTCTAACATTTAGCATTTAACCCCGTTGTTTGTGTTCTGTAGGTCAATTGGACACCATACCGACGGGAAAGGGGGTTCCCTTTGAACGTGATGTTTACACGAGGGTCTGCCGGACCGGTTGTGCCACTTGCTCGCTGTTGGGCGACTTGTCGAGGCCTTCGGTTTTTAGATGATGCGCGTTGGTGTGATGTCAGGGTGTTGGCCCTGTTCATCGACTCCGTTGTAGGAGTAGCGAGCTGTCGCTAGTTTTGGTGGCTTCGGTCTGATCTTTGTAATTCCTCTTGTAAGGTGTTGTGAATAATCTAATAAAAAGGCTGTGTGCATCTCTTGGATGCAGAGGCCGGGGTGATCTTCCCCCATTTCGAAAAAGAAAAAAAATGTGACGAGGCCCTTTGGCCCATCAGGTGCCCGATGATATGTTTCTATGCTGTCGAGTGGCACCTCCCACAACGAGTTGCCAAACAATTTGGAAGGAGACAAGAGACCCCGCCGGCATTCGAGAGCATGAGTGTTGATCTTCATATGTTAGCATTCGAGTGCGAGAACACTTATGAGATGTCAATATCAACTAAATTTAATAATGATTTGCTTGTCACTGATCACAGGATTGATCGGAAGAAGTAACCGAAAGAGAAGGAACGGGATCGTAGACACAAGACGTGGATTGCGATGTGGAATGAAAGGGGTAAGACTCGTGAGACGGATGGTATAATGGACAGGGAGAGTGATTATGTGAAAGCACATTTGCTCCCTTGGTGGTTTTGGTAATTCATAACAACATATATCTCATTGAACTAATGTCCATTCAAGATTAATATTTCAGGATGTTCAATGATTGGCATGGCATGGACTAGAGACGTGGACCCCTCAAAATGCTAAGGACAAGGATTGGCAAAAGTTCAAGACTCTACATTTTTGGTTTAGTGATCCAGGATCACATTGAGTCCATAGGAAAGCCAATACTATTAAAAGGGGATGATGTGTTGCTTAATGGTCTTTTTGCTCAAGTGCTTAGTGACAGTATTCCTAAACCCTCAACCACTATCTCTACCCAAATATGTCCTAAACCTACATTCCAACTCGGCCCCACCGAAATTTCCTATCCGGCCCCACCGAGTTCATCCAAGACTTAGCCACTGCCAAAACCCTAACAAATTGGATCCACCGAAATGGATCTCGGTCCCACCGAGATGGCCTTGCCAACTCTCTGTAATCGTTTGCATTCACTTCGGTCTCACCGAGTTATGCAAATCGGTCTCACCGAGATGGCTTGCCAACTCTCTGTTGCCTTATTGCTTCACTTCGGTCCTACCGAGTTGATGCAATCGGTGCCACCGAGATGAGGTTTGCCGTAAGCCATTGCACTTCGGTCCATCCGAGTTGTTCATATCGGTCCCACCAAGATTCCTAACGTTCATATCTTTTACACAGTTCGGTGCTACCGAGATGATTGTTTCGGTGCCACCGAGTTGGGTCAAAAGTGTGTAACGGTTGGATTTTGTGGGGAGGCTATATATACCCCTCCACCACATCCTTCTTTGCAAGGAGAGCCATCAGAACGTGCCTACACTTCTACCATACATTTTCTGAGAGAGAACCACCTACTCATGTGTTGAGATCAAGATATTCCATTCCTACCATTTGAACCTTGATCTCTAGCCTTTCCCAAGTTGCTTTCCACTCAAATCCTTCTTCCACCATAGCCAAATCTGTGAGGAGTTGTTTGAGTGCTGGGAAGACTATCATTTGAAGCAAAAGAGCAAGGAGTTCATCAACAACACACCGTCTATTACCTTTTGGAGAGTGGTGTCTCCTAGATTGGTTAGGTGTCACTTGGGAGCCTCCAACCTGATGTGGAGTTGAACCAAGCAGTTTGTAAGGGCAAGGAGATCGCCTACTTCGTGAAGATCTACCCGAGTGAGGCTAGTCCTTCGTGGACGTAAGCCATGGTGGAATAGACAAGGTTGCTTCTTCGTGGACCCTTCGTGGGTGGAGCCCTCCGTGGACTCGCGCAACCGTTACCCTTCGTGGGTTGAAGTCTCTATCAACGTGGACGTACGATAGCACCACCTATCGGAACCACGCCAAAAACCACCGTGTCTTCATTGTGTTTGAAATCTCCGATCCCCTCCTTTACATACATATGCAATTGCTTACATTCCGCTGCTATACTCTTAGAATTGCATGTGTAGGGTGATGCTTGCCATATACTATTGCTAAAATCTGCCAACAACTAAAATTGGGAAAAAGGTTAGGTTTTATTTGGTCAAGTAGTCTAATCACCCCCCCTCTAGACATACTTTCGATCCTACAAGTGGTATCAGAGCTTTGGTCTCCGTAAGTCTTGATTTGGTCAAGTAGTCTAATCACCCCCCCTCTAGACATACTTTCGATCCTACAAGTGGTATCAGCCTTGGTTTCACAACCTAGGAGAGTATGGCGTCTAGTGAGGGTAACTATCACCGTAGAGGTCCATATTTTGATGGTACAAACTTTGCTAGTTGGAAACATACGATGAAAATGCATATTCTTGGTCATAACCTCACCGTTTGGGCTGTTGTTCGTGTTGGCTTGCAAGGTGATTTCTTTGAGGATGGCAAAGAACCGGATCGTGAAGCAACCCCGGAAGAATTGAAGATGTTGCAATACAATGCTCAAGCTTGTGATATTCTATTCAATGGTCTATGTCCCGAAGAATTCAACAAAATCAGCCGCCTCGAGAATGCAAAGGAAATTTGGGATACTTTGGTTGATATGCATGAGGGTACCGAATCTATCAAGGAATCTAAGTTGGATGTGCTTCAAAGTCAACTTGACAAGTTCAAGATGAAGGATGGTGAAGGAGTCGCTGAGATGTACTCTAGGCTTGCTCCATCACAAATGAGATTGCCGGCTTAGGAAGTGAAGAGATGACCGACAAATTCATCATCAAGAAGATTCTTAGAGCTTTGGATGGAAAATATGATACCGTCTGCACATTGATCCAAATGATGCCAAATTACAAAGATCTCAAGCCCACGGAAGTCATTGGAAGGATCGTTGCTCATGAGATGTCACTCAAGGACAAAGAGGAGCTGCACAAAAAATCAAGTGGTGCTTACAAAGCCTCAACCAATGCTCCAACAACTCCAAGTGACAAGCTAGTATCCAATGAAGAGATTAGCCTAATGGTGAAAAGGTTCAACAAGTTCTACAAGAACAAAGGGAAAGAAAGAAGCTCTAGCTCAAGACATTATGAGAGAAGATCATCAAGTCGTGACCGTAACTGTTACAATTGTGGAAAGCCCGGACACTACTCAAATGAGTGTACGGCTCCCTACAAGAAAAGAGATGAATCACCAAGAGGAAGATATAGAAGAGACGAATCACCTCATAAGGAGAGAAGGAGTAGAGATGATCATTATGAACGAAGACACTCTCGAAGAAGCAAGGATTCGGAGAGGAAGGACAAGTCATCCAAGAGCTACACAAGAAGAAGACATCAAGCTCATGTTGGTAAATGGGTTTCCGGCTCCGACTCCGACGACCACTCCGAGAGAAGTTATCACTCCAACTCCGACTATAGTCAAGATGAAGGTGTTGCCGGACTTGCACTTGTGTCATCCAACTCCTATGATCTATTTGACTCACCAAATGAAGGAATTGGAAGATGCTTCATGGCAAAAGGCCCCAAGGTATCACACCCCGAGTATCTTGATTTCAATAGTGATGAAGATGATTTGCTTTGTGATGATGATTTACTTGTTGATAGGGCTAGTGATGTGAGCTACAATGAAAATGTTAGTAATCATGATAGTCAAGAGGAAACGAGTGACAATGCTATGAAGGAGATTGAGCGTCTAACTACAGAACTAAATGCTCTTAAGTTAGCTCATGAAACAACTCAAGAGGATCATAGAGAACTTCTAAGAACTCATGAGAAGCTACGCTTCGAGAAGCTAAATTTAGAGTAAGAGCATGAGTTTCTTAAAGCTATCAATGACGATCTTCGAAAGAAGAGTTCTTCATATCTTGCCAAACGTTTACTCTTGTCTACCTTTATGCCACAAGTTAAATCTAAGCAAACTAGCAACAAGGGTAAAAATGGTTCTATCTCTAGTAGTAACAATAACAATGCTAAATCCAATGTTGTTACTTCTAGTAGTTCTATTGATTCCACTAATGATTCTCTTAGCCAAGTTACACTTGAGCAAGAAAATATGCTATTGAAAGGAATTATAGAAAAAGGTGTCTACAAGAGTCTTGCCGGGAGTAAACAATTTGAGGAAATTGTACGCAAGCAAGGAAGGCACCGGAAGAACCAAGGTGTTGGTTTTGAACGAAAGTTCAATGCCGATGGAGTTGAGTGGGAAGAAGGTCAATACCCCAAGATGAAGTTTGTTCCTCAACAAGAGAAGTATGCTCCTACTTCCTTCAAGGGAACACAAGTTCAAGAAGATCTTCCACCACAAGACCACAAGCTAAAAGGCAAGGACAAGCTTCAAGAAGAGATTGATTCATTTGAAGAAGCTCCTCAAGCCATGGTCAAGTGGGTTCCCAAGACTTCATCAAGTTCTACTTCATCAAGTTCTACTACAACTCCAAGGATTCCCATCAAGTTGATGTGGGTCCAAAAGAAGAAGAACTAGAGAGTTCTTGAGGGTGACTCTGCCAACAAACTTCACTCATATTCTTTATGGCAAGAGCTTGTGCAACCAACTTCCACATTTTGCACTAGTTCATGGAGTCACAAACCCTCTTGTTGGTAAGGCAAGGGACAAGGTAATCAATGCATTCATGGACATCATCATATGTGAATTTCACGCTATGTCTATGGATATCCTTGTATGTTCCTTGTGTGGGACTAACTCATGTAGGTATTGAAAGCACAAAACTCCAAAGGATTGCTCCCAACTCTTGATGGTCTACATCAACATTGAGCATCCACATCTTCAACATCTACATGAAGTCATCATCGACAAAACCCAAGGTTAGTTCATCCCTCTTAGGGGGAATATCACATCTAGGGGGAGCTTTGCTCTAAGCAATTGAGGTAAAGCAACTCTAATGGTGTGAACACATTAATGCTTTATGTAAAAGTGGTAACCCCACTTGTGCTTAAACGATGACTATGACCTATGATCAAATGTTCTCATTTGGCTCCTAAGTCAATATACTCATATATAGATGACCTAGTCATCGCCATTGCTTGATAGATGCTAGAATTGGTTGTGCATGTTTGACACATATTTCATTTCCTATCTTATTGTGTGAGCATGTTGGTTTGCATGTTTTCATCATTCAAGGACATCCATTTGTTGTTTTGATTGTCTTGGTTTTTCTGGCCAAGTGGATGTACAAGAATGCCTAAGTACCTTCTCTAGCTATCTATGCTTTCTTGTCTCAAATTCTATTCTTGCTGCATCACAAAAATTGAACAAGTGTTTTTCGGACCCTCCGGGTGAGGAGCACTCGGAGCCACCGATCTGAAAGGGCTGAACCTCCAAAACCTTCTAGTTGATTTCGGCCGAACCAACTCACTCAAACTCGGTCGAACCGAAATCACTTAGACTGATCTAGGTTTTCATCTCGGTGCTACCGATTAGACCAACTCGGTCGGACCGAGTTGCTGTAACTGCAAGCAGTTGCACGTCTCGGTGCTACCGATTTGTTCCACTCGGTGCCACCGATAGCACATGGGTATATATATCCAGCGGCCCGTGCGGTTGAAAATTTCTTCAAACGTTACGCGCCCGCGCCCCATTGCTGCTGCCCCCTTGGTCTTCGGATCGTCGCCGTCGTCTCCAGCGCGCCCTCGCCGCCGGACTCCGTCGCCGTCAACGGGAATCTCCTCCGCCGTTGCCGCCGTAGAGGATCTCCACCAAGTTAGGGTGAGATTCGATCCCTCTCGTGCTTCTATTTCCGATTCTATGCACGATTGGACTGCCATGTATCTTGCCACGAATGCAATACTCTTTCCACCAGATTAGTTCGTAAGAACAAGATTCGAGCAAAAAAATTAGGGTTAGGTTTCCACCGAACGCATCTCGGACCGACCGAATAGAAATTTTCGGTTTCACCGATTTGGTCTCTGGCCATAGCACTAGTACATCTCGGTACCACCGAGTTGTGCGAATCGATGAGACCGAAAGTAACATCTCAGTGAAACCCTATCATCTTGGAGCCACTGAAACCCATCTCGGTCTAACCGAAGTGGCGTGCAAGGTCTCTGTAGTGTGCTTCGGTGTCACCGAGATTATCAACTCGGTCCATCCGAAATGCATTCTGTGAAAACCTAGAACTAAAGTTTGAACTCATTTTTTTGAAAAACTATCTGCTTTTTGTGATGACTTATCTACTCTGCCCATACCTATCTATTCACAGGGTCAGCTCAGCAAGATGTCTAGTGACAGTGACACTCAGAACAGATCTGAACAGCAGGCAGATATGAGTGAAGGGTCAAGCCCAGCTGAAAGTTTCTATGAGGGAGAGAGGAGCTCTCCAGATCTTCCTAAAGCTGCAACCAGAACAAGGAAGAAGAAAACCTCAGACAGTGAGGATGAGGACTTTGTTGCAAGTGAAGCTGCACAAAAGAAAAAGAGAGTAGTGCTTGCTAAGGAGTATAGCACAAAGCCTACCAAAGAAAGGACTGCTGTGAGGAAAGTGCCTCAGCAGACTATGCAAAAGCCTAGTAACAAAGAGGCAACTGAAGGAGCTAAGAAGAAAGAGTAAGGAAATCATTTGCCCGTGTGATTGGCAGACCCTCCATGATGATTGATGAGGAGGAAGAAGTAGAGGAAGAGCCAGCAGCCAGCGCACCCCCTGCAAATGCTCAGAAGCTCATGTCTGATGCAATCAAGACTGCTGCACCCCCCAAGTCCAAACCAAAGGCACCAGCACCCAAGAGGTCAACCAGGAACATATCAGCTGCTGAGAAGAACAAGGCCCCAGTGCCAGAATCAAATGTTGATGAAGAGCCTCTAGTGCTCAGAAAGTTAAAGCCAAAGATACCAGAACATGACAATGCACATCCAGTTGCAGAAAACATGATGCTGAGGAAGGATAAGGGACTGCGTCAGTGGAGGACATCAGTTCCTTATGCCATAAGGAGGAAGACAGCTTGTGATTATCGCTTTCACACCCGTGAACAATAGGACTTTTATGAGACAGTTTTGATAGATAAGAAGCCCATAGTCAGTGACATGAGATGGGTGGATTGGGAATACATTGATGAGAATGAGGACTACTTCCCCCACGTCCATGAAAGCTTCAGAATTGCAGGAGTTGACGAGTTTGTTGGAACGAAGCTGACCAAGTGGAATGACGAAATGGTCATGCAATACTACTCCACATCACACTTCTATCCAGATGGCAGGATAGTGTGGATGACTGAAGGTATAAGCTACCAGTCGACCATCTCTGAGTGGGCAAGTCTTCTTGGTGCACCCAAGGAAGAGGACGATGACATTGATATCTATGCCAAGCTCAAGATGGATCACAACTCTATGAAGAACATGTACACTGCTATTCCCCTGGAGGACATTGAAATACACAAACTTGGATCAGTGAAGCATCTGCTACCAGGACTGGCCACCACGAACACCATATTGCGGTACACTCTGCTACCCAAGTCAGGAGATGACAAAATGATTCGTGGCCACTCCATCAACTTGCTGCATTTGTTTGATACACCTCAGAAATTCAAGGTGATGAGCCTGATAGTAGAGACTATCAAGAGGACAGCAGCAGATCAGAAGAGATCGTGCGGATATGCTTCACATATTCAGTTATTGATCAATTCCAAGGTTGGAACCAGCACATACCTTCTTGATCGAGAGCATATGCCATTGCGTCCAGATTTTGAGGACAATGTCATAGTGATGGATCCTTCGCATCCAACTTCAGCACAAGCCCAAGAGGAAATCCGCAAAGCCCAAGAAGCAAAAGCAGCTCAGGAGGCATCAGCTCCAAATGCTCCAATAGCCAACCTCAAGACACCAAAGGATCAAATGAAATATTTGCTTGAAGCCACTCTGAGGATTGAGCGAAGTTTGGCCAACCTCACCCAGACCCAGGCTAGTTTTGAGCGGATCAGTGAAACTAAATTTCATGATTTGGATGTCAAGGTGACTGAGATTCAGACCACAGTGGAACAGCTGCAAGGTGATGTTGATGTTGTCAAGCTAGCCAGATCAGATGACAGTGGAGATGATGGACAAACCACAGAGCGTTTCCAGACAGTGCCTAGGGCAGCCAGGTCTGCTGCAGTGCCAGTCGTGGATCCACGGACCACAGTATCTGCACCAGTTGCTACTGCCTCAGTGCCACCGCCAGTCTCCACTCCACCAGTCCAGCAGACATCGTCAGAAGCATTTGCGGATGCTCTCATCTCAACGCCATCTACGCACACCGGAGCTGCCAGCAGGAGATCGCCTTCAGGATCTTCGGAGGACCGTGCCTAGAGAGCCGTTTAGTCCTATACTTATTTGAACTTTTTGGTACTTGTTGCCAAAGGGGGAGAATTTGTATAGATCATAGGCTTTGAGAGAGAGTGTGTTTTGGTCGTTCTTTTGCTACTTATTTTCTTGGTCGTTGCTACTTTGTTCGATGTGTCATGTGTGTGCTTGCTACAGTACTTTGATGTTTACACTTCGATGTTTACTTATGCCTGAGATGATCATATTATGCTTATTGTAATGATCACTGTTTATCTCTATGATTATCTTGTATGATCAATTACCTATGTTGGTGATGCGTGCTTATCTTTTCAATCATATCATTTTGTGCGCTCCACCAAGATGTATGTGACATGGAAGAGTAACCCATGAGCCTAATCGATTGTGCATTTGCATTCAAATGCAAATTTTTAATAATGCACAAATTTAGGGGGAGCTCTTGCTTATCACATACTTCTCAAAGCGACAATGTATTTCATTCATTTAATCATTTGTCGAAGCTTTGATCTATATGTTGTCATCAATTACCAAAAAGGGGGAGATTGAAAGCACATTTGCTCCCTTGGTGGTTTTGGTAATTCATAACAACATATATCTCATTGAACTAATGTCCATTCAAGATTAAGATTTCAGGATGTTTAATGATTGGCATGGCATGGACTAGAGACGTGGACCCCTCAAAATGCTAAGGACAAGGATTGGCAAAAGTTCAAGACTCTACATTTTTGGTTTAGTGATCCAAGATCACATTGAGTCCATAGGAAAACCAATACTATTAAAAGGGGATGAGGTGTTGCTTAATGGTCTTTTTGCTCAAGTGCTTAGTGACAGTATTCCTAAACCCTCAACCACTATCTCTACCCAAATATGTCCTAAACCTACATTCCAACTCGGCCCCACCGAAATTTCCTATCCGGCCCCACCGAGTTCATCCAAGACTTAGCCACTGCCAAAACCCTAACAAATCGGATCCACCGAAATGGATCTCGGTTCCACCGAGATGGCCTTGCCAACTCTCTGTAATCGTTTGCATTCACTTCGGTCTCACCGAGTTATGCAAATCGGTCTCACCGAGATGGCTTGCCAACTCTCTGTTGCCTTATTGCTTCACTTCGGTCCTACCGAGTTGATGCAATCGATGCCACCGAGATGAGGTTTGCCCTAAGCCATTGCACTTCGGTCCATCCGAGTTGTTCGTATCGTTCCCACCGAGAATCCTAACGTTCATATCTTTTACACAGTTCGGTGCTACTGAGTTGATTGTTTCGGTGCCACCGAGTTGGGTTAAAAGTGTGTAACAGTTGGATTTTGTGTGGAGGCTATATATACCCCTCCACCACATCCTTCTCTGCAAGGAGAGCCATCAGAACGTGCCTACACTTCCACCATACATTTTCTGAGAGAGAACCACCTACTCATGTGTTGAGATCAAGATATTCCATTCCTACCATTTGAACCTTGATCTCTAGCCTTCCCCAAGTTGCTTTCCACTCAAATCCTTCTTCCACCATAGCCAAATCTGTGAGGAGTTGTTTGAGTGCTGGGAAGACTATCATTTGAAGCACAAGAGCAAGGAGTTCATCAACAACACACCGTCTATTACCTTTTGGAGAGTGGTGTCTCCTAGATTGGTTAGGTGTCACTTGGGAGCCTCCAACCTGATGTGGAGTTGAACCAAGCAGTTTGTAAGGGCAAGGAGATCGCCTACTTCATGAAGATCTACCCTAGTGAGGCTAGTCCTCCGTGGACGTAAGCCATGGTGGAATAGACAAGGTTGCTTCTTCGTGGACCCTTCGTGGGTGGAGCCCTCCGTGGACTCGCACAGCCGTTACCCTTCGTGGGTTGAAGTCTCCATCAACGTGGACGTACGATAGCACCACCTATTGGAACCACGCCAAAAACCACCGTGTCTTCATTGCGTTTGAAATCTTCGATCCCCTCCTTTACATACATATGCAATTGCTTACATTCTGCTACTATACTATTAGAATTGCATGTGTAGGGTGATGCTTGACATATACTATTGCTAAAATCTACCAACAACTAAAATTGGGAAAAGGTTAGGTTTTATTTGGTCAAGTAGTCTAATCACCCCCCCTCTAGACATACTTTTGATCCTACATTATGTCATGCACCTTGCTTGGCATGAAGAATAGCACTGGCTTAAGCTAAAGCTTGCTTGGACAACACAACATAAGATGGTGATAATGAATACAACTTGGCGGTTAGGCAGAGCACAGGAACATCTAGGGACTACACACCCTTTTCAACCGTGTGATAGGACAAAAATCAAACATAATTTTAATGTGGCATGTGCATCTGTGACTAACATTTTTTTTCTCGTGTTTTTCTAGGGCTTGGAGCTTACTCGAAGCGTTAACGAGGCCGCGGTTTCACTTTCGCATATGCCCAGTACTGTACATTCCAAGACAGCTCTTAGGTGCACCATGATAGTATGCATATTACTATATCTGTGGAGTAGAGTCCGGTAGTGTGGAGTGCAACAGTGATCTTGACGTATGCACATCCGTTTGTTTTGCAGTGTTTAATGGAGCAGTGTTGTCAGATGGCGGCTATGCTTGCTTACCACGGTGGCAAGGCCACCGATGCCCATGTACCTACCCAGTCATTGTCGAGGTCAAGTAGCGCAAGAGCTTCTTCAAGTCGTGACATCACGTCTCAATAGGAGGAGGAGGAGGAGGACTCGGAAGAGGAGGATGAATCGAAGGAAGAGGAGGAGAAAGAGGACCAGGCGGATGAGGAGTAGCAGGAGCACTCAGATAACAATGAGTAGGAGTACTCGGAGGACGAGGACCCAAGCTGGGAGGAGACGACCTTGTCACAAATGAGGGATGCACCACAACCAACTCGGCCGAGCCAGCCGACCGCCAGGAACCGAAAATAGAAGAAATTCTTCAGTCCTAAAGTACAAAGAATTACTCCTCCTCTACCCTGCCGCAAGGCGGCACAAGCTCCACCTAGTGAGGCGGTATAGGCTAGCAAGTTGACTACCAAGAGGGGAAGGAGAAAGTGATTGTCAATTTATCGCTAAATATATATACTATGTTGTGAACTAGTAGATGTCGTGTGAACTTAATATATCATGCACTACGTGATATCTTGAACTTTCTATGTCGAGAATTTGCTATGTCGATCTTATTTCAAACTTGTCGTGACTATGTGATGTCGTGGAGTTGATATTTTATATGAGTTATGAATTTTTCAACTTGATTTCCTATTGTCAACTTGAATTTGTCGTGGAGTACTCGGAGACTTATATTGTCAAAATAGAGAATCATGTATTCCTTCGGAAAAAATCCCAGGTCATAGCGCCAGCAAAAACCTCTTTGTATGCCCCCCAATCTAAATCGCATGTGATTGGTATTTTTTTTCTTTCGAGTACGATGTCTCGACCCAACAAAATACCTTCCATCGAGTTCAACTTTCTCCCTCAGATCCCTTTATTTCAAAACTTCTCTTACTCTTGCCACAACCCTCGGCATACGTCGGACTATAGGGGAAAACCATCACTTTTTCCTCATCATCAACAACTCTCCGTTGTTACTAAAAACTGCTTCTTTGTCAGCATAATGGACATTCACGATTCTCGCCATCTAAGAATAAATGACAACAAACACAATGTATCACATGGACGTGTAATATCAATCACACCAAAATTATTTAAACTAGACATGTGTTCTAACCACTACCTCCAACCCTAGAGCCAACCCTAATTCTAGGTTAAAAAACACATGTATGTGACTAACCCAAATGATTCCAACAAGTCACAAATACCGTATAACCCATGATGCACCAATTAAAACAATGGATTTGGGAGAAATCCACAAATCTAGGGTTTTGCCAAAAGTAACTAGTGCCCCAAAATAACACAATTCCAACCAACAAATGTGTGAGATCTGAGAGAGATTACCTCAAAGGATGCAAAAGGTACGATTCCATGAGAAAAGCCCTCTGATTTGGAGGGATTTGAGAGGGGTTTGAGTGAGGAGGAGACGGGGGAGAGGGCAGCAGCTCGGGTTGGGAGGGGGAATAATGGGAGGCATGGGCACGGTTGTGTGGTCTCGCAACCACTTAACTCTTCAGGTGGCTACCGCCGCCACATCCGGTGGTACCTCATCATGTTAACCGCCATGCTACCCGGCGGTACCACATGATGTACCTTGCCGGCGCACCCGGTGGTACTGCCACGTCAGCGCAGTCAACAGGGTCGAAATGACAGCTGACCAGGAGCCGTAACGCTGCTGACCTAGGAGGTACCATACAGACCCTACCGATGCTATGTTGAGCGGTACCAAAATGGGTTAGATCTGGCTATAAATTTGGAAAGGGTTCCTTTTGGGCTGAACTTGCGCGTCAGAGTCAGATTTGCCGTTTTGGCCAAGTCCAACATCACCGGAGCCACCAGAGAAAAACATTGCGTCCAGGCTAGCCGTCCTGAAGTGCGGTGGATGTTGTTACAATCGACCCTACCACGCAACTGAGATGTAACAATCCCCTACGCAAACAAAAGTCATACCCTTGACATATGTATATTTGAACCCGCTTCTTTTTAAAATTGGTGATTCTTTTGTTAATAAGTTCTGTGAACTAACTAAGAATCATTCACATATGTATCGGTCAACCTTATCATACAATTTGATACAATAATTATCATTTGTGATCTGTATGGAAATGAGAAAACGGGAAATGAGAAAACGAGAAAGTTATGGTACATGTTACAAACCTATATTGTACCTATCTCTTTTTGGTACACATCGCGAATGGTCATAAATTCTTATATAATTTTGCATAGACAAATCTCTACTAGTATATTCTTAAACCAATATATATATTGCTAAATTTTAAAAATTGGGTTCGAATGCACCAAGTCCTAAAACTTGTTTCCGCACACTAGAGTCAACACCAAAGCCATTTAGAGTTTTTTATTGGTTCAATGGAAAAATTGAGAAATAACACATGAATAGGAAAATTTTATGGGTTAGCACTATTTGTGAGGACCGGAACTACACTTCCAGACCCCCTGTGTAATCATGTCAATCCCAAGACCAATGCTGACAACACAGTGAAATGAATACCATTGCAGAACATTCAAAAGTAACTTATTACAATGTTTTAGCAGCAATACTCACGTAGTACAATGTCTTGTGACATTTTATTACAATCAGAAAGCTCAGCTGAAGTATAAAACGCGAAGTGACTCCATCTCAGCCACACGTAGTCGATGTAGTCCACAAGGCCTCACTCCTCAACGTCGGCATAGTAGTTGTAGTGGTCTACTTCTTCGTAGTGCTATGAACAATTAACAAAGCAATGCGATGAGTACATAATGTACTCAGTGTGCCCCCCTCATGCAAGACCTATAATAACTACATGTGGCTTCAAAGGAAGGCTGTATGGTTCTTTTGCATATAAGCCAGTTTTTATTTTGCAATACCATAAAAGATTTGATAAAAATGATTTTAGACAAAAAATGTTTTATATTCAATGTGGTATTTCTCATCAAAGTGAGTGTCCTCGACACCTCACATTCTTCATAGGATTTCAGGATAGGGGTAGAGGTAAGTACCAAAACAAGTTCCTGTATGTCAAGAAAGATTCATGTGCCATCCATGACCATGGACACAGCTTCGAATAGTTTTACTCTGCAGCGGTGGTACACTTTCCCCACATGTCACAATCTCGCCTTGTTGCAACTAGTTGTCGCTAGTGTAGCAATACGGAGTTTGTGACAAGATCGTTTAGCTAGATCCCCCAAAGATGTGACATGCCCATTGGGTCTGGCGCCAAAACCGAGCGTATGTCACCAAACTGGTCCCCCCATCTGTGCCAAAGGCTCTCTGGTAGGTAGACACCTCATCTGCGGTATAGCGACATCGACACCTAAGTCTAACTAACTTACTTGCCCAAGCTAGTGCCCATATAGCATGTGGTTGTACGGTGGTCAAAATCTTCAATCCAAGACTTATTAGGCCCTGATAACCCACAAGTATAGGGGATCAGTTGTAGCATTTCTCGATAAATAAGAGTGTCGAACCCAACGAGGAGCTAAAGGTAGAATCAATATTCCCTTCAAGTTCTATCGATCACTGATACAACTCTACGCACACTTAACGTTCGCTTTACCTAGAACAAGAATAAAACTACTTTGTAGGTGTAAGGATAAGTTTGCAAGAATAAAACTAGAAGTACTTAGCAAGAATAAAACTACGAGTAATTTGCAAGATAATAAAAGTTAGTTTTAGTAGAAAGCTTTTTGTAACACAAGAGAAGGATTTGTCCCTAAGCAATCGATAACTAGACCGGTAATCATTATTGCAATTTTATATGAGGGAGAGGCATGAGCTAACATACTTTCCGTACTTGGATCATATGCACTTATGATTGGAACTCTAGCAAGCATCCGCAACTACCAAAGATCATTAAGGTAAAACCCAACCATAGCATTAAGTAACAAGTCCTCTTTACTCCCATACGCAACAACCCCCTTACTTGGGTGTAAGCTTCTGTCACTCTAGCCGCCCAATATAAGAGAATTATGAACGTATTGCAAACCCTACAACGGGAATCCCTCACGCTTGCGCGACACGGAGGGCACCATAGGACAGCACCAAAATAAAACATCCAACTCAAACCAATCACGATCATCAATCAACCCGTAGGACAAAACGAATCTACTCAAACATCATAGGATTGCCACATATCATTGGATACTAATATATAGCGTTAAGCACCATGTTTAAGTAGAGATTACAGCGGGGAGAAGAGGTGTTACACCGCTGCATTGCGGGGGAGAGAGTTAGTGTTGACGTTGGCGAAGTTGTTGGTGTAGATCGCCGTCACGATGGTTGCCCCGGCGGCGTTCCGGCGTCACCGGGAGAGAGGGCGAGAGAGCCCCCCTCCTTCTTCTTCTTCCTTGGCCTTCCCCTAGATGGGAGGAGAGTTCCCCCTCTCGTACATGGCCGCCTTGGCTCCCGGAGGGAGGAGCCCCTCTGAGATTGGATCTCTCTCTCTGTTCTCTTCTGTTTCGCGTTCCTGTTTTCTGGCCAAAAACCATTTCTTAGATTCCCGGAGATACGTAACTCCGATTGGGCTGAAATTTTGAGGGGATTTTCTTCCAGATATTATCTTTCATGCGACAGAAGAAGGGCCCCAACCACCTTACGGGGTAGCCACAAGCCTGCTGGGCGCGCCTTGGGTAGGGGGGCGCCCCTTGAGCTTGTGGGCCCCTCGGGCATCGCCTCGCGTTGATTCTTTTTCCAAAAAATCACATATATTCCAAAATAAATCTCTGTAAATTTTTATCTTGTCTGGACTTCGTTTGATATGGATTTTCAGTGAAACAAAAAACATGCAACATATAGGAACTGACACTGGGCACTGGATCAATATGTTAGTCCAAGAAAATCATATAAAATGTTGCCAAAAGTATATAAAAGTTGTAAAATATTGGCATGAAACAATAAAAAATTATAGATACGACGGAGATGTATCATCATCCCCAAGCTTATTTCCTGCTCGTTCTCGAGTAGGTAAATGATAAAAAGATAATTTTTGATGTGGAATGCTACCTAGCATAATCTTGATCATATAATCTAATCATGGCATGAATATTAAGACACGAGTGATTCAAAGCAATAGTCTATAATTCGATATAAAGACATCAATACTCAGGCATACCAACAAACAATCATGCCTTTCAGAATAAAAATGCTAAAGAACGCTATCTCTACAAAATCATATAGCCTTGTCATGCTCCATCTTCTTAACACAAAATATAAATCATGTACAACCCCGATGTCAGCCGAGCAATTGGTTCATACTTTTTAACGCGTTTCAGCTTTTTCAACCCCCACGCAATACATGAGCGCAAGCCATGGATATAACACTATGGGTGAAATAGAATGTGGTGGTAGAGATCAATAAGGAGTAGTCAAAAAGGGAGAAAGTCTCGCATCAACTAGGCGGATCAACGGGCTATGGAGATGCCCATCAATCGATATCAATGCGAGGAGTAGGGATTGCCATGCAACGGATGCACTAAGAGCTATAAGTGTATGGAAGCTCAAACTGAAAACTAAGTGCGTGTGCATCCAACTTGCTTGCTCATGAAGACCTCGGGCATTTGAGGAAGCCCATCATCGGAATATACAAGCCAAGTTCTATAATGAAAAATTCCCACTAGTATATGAAAGTGACAACATAGGAGACTCTCTATATGAAAAAGACGGTGCTACTTTGAAGCACAAGTGTGGAAAAGGATAGTAACATTGCCCCTTCTCTCTTTTTCTCTCATCATTTTTTTTCTTCTTTTTTTTCTTTTTTCTTTTTTTTGGTGGGCTCTTTTTGGCCTCTTTTTTTATCTTTTTTTTGGTGGGCTCTTTTTGGCCTCCTTTCTATTATTATTTCCTCACTGGGACAATGCTCTAATAATAATGATCATCACACTTCTATTTACTTACAACTCGATATTACAACTCGATAAAACTGAAACATATGACTCTATATGAATGCTTCTGGCAATGTACCAGGATGTGCAATGATCTTGCGTAGCAAAGATATCAAAAAACAGGCAAGCCATGGAAATATCATGCTAGCTATCTTACGATCATGCAAAGCAATATGACAATGAATGCTCAAGTCATGTATATGATGATGATGGAAGTTGCATGGCAATATATCTCGGAATGACTATGGAAATGTCATAATAGGTAGGTATGGTGGTTGTTTTGAGGAAGATATAAAGCGGCTTATGTGTGATAGAGCGTATCATATCACGGGGTTTGGATGCACCGGCGAAGTTTGCACCAACTCTCGAGGTGAGAAAGGGCAATGCACAGTACCGAAGAGTCTAGCAAATTGCGGAAGGGTGAGAGTGTGAATAATCCATGGACTCACATTAGTCATAAAGAACTCACATACTTATTGCGAAACTCTATTAGCCCTCGAAGCAAAGTACTACTACGCATGTCCCTAGGGGGGAGGTTGGTAGGAGTTAACCATCGCGTGCCCCCGACCTCCACGCAAAGGAAGACACCCAATAATAAATCATGCTCCAACTTCTTAGCATAACGACAGACCATACGTGCATGCTTCAGGAATCACAAACCTTAACACCAATATTCTTACTAAACCACAATCATTCACTAGTACCTCCCACATATCACCATCTCAATATCGCAAAACTATTGAAATGAATCAAACTTATCATATTCAGTGATCTACAAGTTTTATGTAGGATTTTATGACTAACTATGTGAATGACCAATTCCCGTTGACTCTCTAAATAGATATAAGTGAAGCATGAGAGTTTAATTCTTTCTACAAAAGACTTGCCCACGCTCTAATAAATATAAGTGAAGCAAAAGAGCATTCTACAAATAACGGTTTTCTATATGTAGAGAAACAGACATCCAAACTTCAAATGATATAAGTGAAGCACATGAAGCATTCTATAAAGCCATACTCAAAAGATATAAGTGAAGTGCAAAGAGCATTCTATAAATCAACCAAGGACTATCTCATACCAGCATGGTGCATTATTAAAATAAAAATAAAAAGCACACGACGCTCCAAGAATTTAGGCTTATCATGTGAACAAAACAAAAACCGAGACATACCGATAATTGTTGAAGTAAGATGGGATGCCTTCTGGGGCATCCCCAAGCTTAGACGCTTGAGTCTCCTTGAATATTTACTTGGGGTGCCTTGGGCATCCCCAAGCTTGAACTCTTGCCTCTCCTTATTCTCCTCATATCGATACCTCCTCGTTCTTCGAACACTTCATCCACACAAAACTTAACCGAACTTTTTATTAGAGGGGTCAGTACATATAACATCAAATCCCGTCATGTCCTGATGTAACATTATTGTATAATTATAATAAAACATTACCCACTGTATGCTATCACAATTCTATGGCTCCCAAGTCAATGGGGCTCAACAAGATTTCAAACATACGGAAATAAAGAAACTATTACAGCAATATGTGAAAACAGGACAGTCTGTAAAGATGCAAATGAAAGATATTCTTCTGTAACTCAAATAATTCTGAAAAATTAGCAAAAATAAAATATTTTCATAGAAGTACTGTGTAAAAATTTCAGAATTTTTGCACGTTCCAGTAAAATATGAAAATTCAAACACTAAAGCAAAAGTTTTTGTTTTTTCACAGCACACACCAAACAAGCAATTTAAACATCCTAAAGGTAAATCTTGGCACATTATTTTTATAATACAATGGATTTGTACAAGGGGATAATTATTTTTGTTGAAAAGTTTATGTAATCAATATTCACAAAGTTTCCAAGGGCATGAACAAAGTTCAAGGACGTCCCCCACTTCAACGGTGTTCGTATTTCTCACTTTCACTTTTCTTTTTGAAAAGTTTTAGGTTGCCCTCTATATTTTTTTGTTTTTAAACTTTTTAAAAGTAGTCAACTGAATAAAATGACTCTCTAAAACTTCCGGGTTGTCTCCCAGGCAGCGCTTTCTTTAAAGCCATTAAGCTAGGCATAAAGTGCTCATGCTATCGATCCACTCGGATCCCAAGGTATATCAAAGCCAATTTTAATTAATAATAATTTGTAATTTAGTAGTGAGCACAAAGCAACATATATCATGCAATGACGAAGTCTAACTCTCTTCCTATGCATCGGCATGTCATAAAAGAATAATTCATGCACACATAAAAAAGACCGATACATAGCATAAATAATTTCTTGCAATTTTATCGTATTGGAAACATAGAGAGGTGGAGGTGTAGTTCCTCTCTCATAATAATTGTAATTAGGAGCAGCATGCACATGCATATTATATCCATCAAAATCATCATGTGTATTAGTAAAACGCAACCCATCAATATAATCCTTAATAAGTGCAAACTTCTCCGATATAGTGTAGTTGGGAGAATTCAAAAAGATAATAGGACTATCATGTGTGGGTGCAATAGCAATAATTTCATGTTTAACATAAGGAACTATAGCAAGTTCATCTTCACAAGTATAATTCAAATTGGCATCATGGCCATAAGCATAGGAAGCATCAATTTCATCAAAAAGGGATATTTCAAACAAATCCAAGGGATCATAGCAATTATCATAGCATTCATCGTTCGGTAAGCACGAAGGGAAATTAAACAATGTAT
Source organism: Elymus sibiricus (assembly GCA_039707655.1). Classification (NCBI taxonomy): domain Eukaryota; kingdom Viridiplantae; phylum Streptophyta; class Magnoliopsida; order Poales; family Poaceae; genus Elymus; species Elymus sibiricus. The sequence goes on along the minus strand of CM077676.1, from coordinate 94,546,755 downwards.
GAGTTGAAGAGTTACTCTCATTAGAAGGTGGGCACAGGTAGCTAATCCACTCTTCCTCCTTTTGTTCTTTGCTCTCCTCGTCATCTTTTTCATCTAATGAGCTCACAGTGTCATCAATTTCTTCTTCCATAGGAACCTGCAAAATATTAGTCTCTTCTTGGACAGCGGAGACTTTCTCAATAAATTCATCAATATAGGCATTATATTCATAATTCTCATGGCAATATTTAAGTATAGCATAATTTTCAGATCTGTAAATAGCAGCAACACAATCTTCATACTTTTCAAACAAAGATTATATTTCATAAGCACCCATAAAAGCAACAAATTCTTCTATTAGTTCCACATCATAGTAATCATATATACCATTAGCATAAGAAGGCAAGGTTTCATTATCATTAAATTCACATTGAAAGCAAAGGTGTGGAGCTTTCATCTTAGAGCAACAAGTATAATCACACCTTAAGCATAAATTCCAAGCATACCAATGCATCATTTTAATTTGATCCCATAAGAGTTTCCCTTTTTGAGACAAGCGATAATCCCTAAAGTATTCCCGTTGATCCAAAGTATCTCCCATTATCAAGTTGAATGGAGATTTATCAGGATTATCAAAGTAGTATTTAATATTTTCCACATAACCAGCATCGAGGGATTTAGGAGGTTCCCCATCTCCATGAGTAGCAAGTACAACTAATTTTTTTGGTGTTTCGTGTTCCATACCCATAACTAAAGATATAAAACAACTTAGAACAGAAAATAAGAACTACTTAGTGATAAAGCAAACAAGCACACACGAGAATATCAACCCCACGCTATTGCTCCCCGGCAACGGCGCCAAAAAAAGGTCTTGATAACCCACAAGTATAGGGGATCAGTTGTAGCCTTTCTCGATAAATAAGAGTGTCAAACCCAATGAGGAGCTAAAGGTAGAATCAATATTCCCTTCAAGTTCTATCAACCACCGATACAACTCTACGCACACTTAACGTTCGCTTTACCTAGAACAGGAATAAAATACTTTGTAGGTGTAAGGATAAGTTTGCAAGAATAAAACTAGAAGTACTCAGCAAGAATAAAACTACGAGTAATTTTCAAGATAATAAAAGTTAGTTTTAGTAGAAAGATTTTTGTAACACAAGAGAAGGATTTGTCCCTAGGCAATCGATAACTAGACCGGTAATCATTATTGCAATTTTATATGAGGGAGAGGCATGAGCTAACATACTTTCCGTACTTGGATCATATGCACTTATGATTGGAACTCTAGCTAGCATCCGCAACTACCAAAGATCATTAAGGTAAAACCCAACCATAACATTAAGTAACAAGTCCTCTTTACTCCCATACGCAACAACCCCCTTTCTCGGGTGGAAGCTTCTGTCACTCTAGCCGCCCACTATAAGAGAATTATGAACGTATTGCAAACCCTACAGCGGGAATCCCTCACACTTGCGCGACACGGAGGGCACCATAGGACAGCACCAAAATGAAACATACAACTCAAACCAATCACGATCATCAATCAACCCGTAGGACAAAACGAATCTACTCAAACATCATAGGATTGCCACATATCATTGGATAATAATGTTGGAAATATGCCCTAGAGGCAATTAATAAAGTGTTTATTATTATCATATTTCCCCGTTCATTATAATGGTTTATTATTCATGCTAGAATTGTATTGACCGGAAACTTAATACATGTGTGAATAGATAAACAAATACTGAGTCCCTAGTAAGCCTCTACTAGACTAGCTCGTTGATCAAAAGATGGTCAAGATTTCCTGACAATGGACATGAGTTGTCATTTGATAACGGGATCACATCATTAGGAGAATGATGTGATGGACTTGACCCAACCGTCAGCATAGCATATGATCGTTCAGTTTAATGCTATTGCTTTCACTATGTCAAATACACATTCCTCTGACCATGAGATCATGCAACTCCCGGATACCGTAGGAATACTTTGGGTGTATCAAACGTCACAATGTAACTGGGTGTTTATAAAGGTGCACTACAGGTATCTCCGAAAGTGTTTGTTGAGTTGGCATGGATCGAGATTGGGATTTGTCACTCCGAATATCGGAGAGGTATCTTTGGGCCCTCTCGGTAATACAGCATCACAGAAGCCTTGCAAGCACCGTGACTAAAGAGTTAGTTGCAAGATGATGTATTACGGAACGAGTAAAGAGACTTGCCGGTAACGAGATTGAACTAGGTATTGGATACCGACGATCGAATCTCGGGCAAGTAACATACCGCCGGACAAAGGGAACAACGTATGTTGTCATATGAGGTTCACCGATAAAGATCTTCGTGGAATGTGTAGGAACCAATATGAGCATCCAGGTCCCGCTGTTGGTTATTGATCGGAGAGTCGTCTCGGTCATGTCTACATTATTCCCGAACCCGTAGGGTCCGCACACTTAAGGTTCGATGACGATATAGTATTATATGAGTTATGTGATTGGTGACCGAATGTTATTCGGAGTCCCGGATGAGATCACGGACATGACGAGGAGTCTCGGAATGTCCGAGAAGTAAAGATTCATATATTGGAAGGTTGTATTTGGACTCCGGAAATGTTCCGGAAGGTTCCGGATATTTTATCGGAGTACCGGGGGGTTACCGGAACCCCCCGGGGGGCCACATGGGCCTCATGGGCCATGGAGGGGAGGAACACCAGCCCATAAGGGGCTGGTGCGCCCCCCCAAGGCCAATCCGAATTGGGCCAGGGGTTGGGGGCCCGGCCCCCCCTTCCTTCTCCCTCTCCCCCTCCTACCAAGTTGGAATCCTACTTGGAGTAGGATTGGGGGGGGGGGGGGCGCCGGCCAATGGGAGGAATCCCTAGGGGGATTCGGCCACCCTAGGGGTGCAGCCCCCTTGGCTGCCTCCTCCCCCCTCCCTCCTTTATATACGGAGGGGGGGCGCCCCAATAGAGCACACAATATTCGAGAAGCCGTGTGCGGCGCCCCCCTCCACCGTTTTACGCCCCAGTCATATTTTCGGAGAGCTTAGGTGAAGCCCTGCCGGAATCACTTCACCGTCACCGTCGCCACGCCGTCGTGCTGACGGAACTCATCTACTACCTCGACGTCTTGCTGGATCAAGAAGGCGAGGAACGTCACCGAGCTGCACGTGTGTAGAACTCGGAGGTGCCGTACGTTCGGTACTTGATCGGTGGAGCTCGAAGGATCGTTCGACTACATCAACCGCGTTGTGAGACGCTTCCGCTAACGGTCTACGAGGGTACGTAGACACACTCCCCCCTCTCGTAGCGATGCATCTCCATGGATAGATCTTGCGTGAGCGTAGGAAAATTTTGAAATTCATGCTCCGTTACCCAACAAATAATATATAGCGTTAAGCACCATGTTTAAGTAGATATTACAGCGGGGAGAAGAGGTGTTACACCGCTGCATAGAGGGGGAGAGAGTTGGTGTTGACGGCGGCGAAGTTGTTGGTGTAGATCGCCGTCACGATGGTTGCCCCGGAGACGTTCCGGCGCCACCGGGAGAGAGGGGGAGAGAGCCCCCCTCCTTCTTATTCTTCCATGCCCCCCCCTAGATGGGAGGAGAGTTCCCCCTCTCGTCCATGGCCGTCATGGCTCCCGGAGGGGAGGAGCCCCTCCGAGATTGGATCTCTCTCTCTCTCTGTTCTCTTCTGTTTCGCGTTCCTGTTTTCTGTCCGAAAACTGTTTATTAAATTCCCGGAGATCCGTAACTTCGATTGGGCTGAAATTTTGAGGGGATTTTCTTCCGGATATTATCTTTCTTGCGGCAGAAGAAGGTCCCCAACGGCCTTACAGGGTATCCACAAGCCTACTGGGCGCGCACTGGGTAGGGGGCGCGCCCCTCGAGCTTGTGGGCCCCTCGGGCATCGTCTCACATTGATTCTTTTTCCCAAAAATCACATATATTCCAAAATAAATCTTCGTAAATTTTTATCACGTTTGGACTTCGTTTGATATGGATTTTTTGTGAAATAAAAAACATGCAACAAACATGAACTGACACTGGGCACTGGATCAATATGTTAGTCCAAGAAAATCATATAAAATGTTGCCAAAATATATAAAAGTTGTAAAATATTGGCATGAAACAATAAAAAATTATAGATACGATGGAGACGTATCAGGCCCTTATGCAGCACATGCGACGGATTGCCCCCTCCAGCTAGTGAAGGGCAACCAATCGCTCCTTAAACATCTGATCCAGCTGTCGCCCGCTCTTGTGTTCAGATGGTAAGTTTTACCCAGAGTAGAGGAGTAGAGGAAGCAACAACGGCTCATCGGCCTAGCTCAACGAGCTCAACAAGTTCAAAAGGTGTTTGTGAGCCAAGGGTCAACCAATTCCTCTAAAGATGCAAGATAAAGATATACTAGTGATTATTGAGCATGGCTAAGCAGTTCTACTCTAACATGATTACTGTATAATTTCTACTCAAGGTATCAAGTATAAGGCGACAAGAGGATCAGCCTAGTGTGTCAAGCGGCACGCTAGTAACTTGAATAAAATAACATGCATATTATTTGTAAACAATAAAATAACGGCCCCCGTAAAACATAGGATAAACACATGAGAGGGGGGATGCCTTCATTGTTGAACTCCCGCTCTTCACCTCCTTGGTCGTGATCGTATCCCTCTCCACTCCCTAATCATCGTATCAAAGCAATTTTAATCCAAATAAATAAAAGCAATACAACGAAATAAGATTCAAACAAAGAAGTGTCGAATAATATCCAGAAAAGGCTAGCAAGGTTTAGATGGTTCAAGGTGTTTTGGTCTGTCTACTGCTTCCAACCAAACAATAACATATTTAGAAAATATAATATTTATTTAGTATATAGCCACTATATATATAGGTGGTATAATATTTGTATGCCATGCACAAACATTTTACCAAAATGTCTACAACTTCTCATGCGACGACAAAGTATTGGAACAACTATCCTATGCTCACATCATATAAACTACCAACAAGAACAAAGCATGGCCACAACATAACGGTACCAACCTATTATAAAAAAAATACTAAGCATGGACTAAACCATGAAACACTACTATAGGCTAAGCATGCATAGCTAACAACAAAAATAACTAGAAGAAAGACATAGATGAATCTAGAATGACAACCCAACATATTAAAAAAATATAAACAGAGGTAACAAGCATGCTAGAAACTATTGGATCACAAGTACCAACAATAAACTTTATAAGCAATAAAACAATAACTAGTATTTAGAGAAAAACTAGCTTAACAACAATAGATCAAACTACTAATTAACAACAACCAGCAGATCCAAAATAATTACATAAAATTCTAAGTAGTAGAATAGGCTTATACAAATAACAAGAACAACACTACATGCTCAAAGAAATGAATCAAATTCAATACTATTGAATTTGGGTCAAATATTCATATATGTTTTGAAGTAATTTTGTAAACTATCATAGATTTTTGAAACTAACACCACTGCAGGTTTTCTGGGGTCATTGGGGAAGTTTTCTATGTAGGGCTTCAGATGATCCGAGGGATGAAAGGCAGGCTAACATGCCAATGCCATCGGGTGGCATCCGGTTCACCGGCCGCGTGGTCAAATCAAAACCTTCTACCGGAAACCATGTCTAGAAGATAGATATCTGTGAGTCTAACGCGTGTGTGCAAGGGAATTCGCTGGTGCACACCGATTACAATGTAATCATTCATCAAAGTCGATGAACCGAGCTGGAAAAAAATGGCGTAGTACGTCCTGGATGATCAGCAGCTCGATCTTCTGGTTCCCTGAAATCCGTCCTTCTACTCCACGCGGTCTTGGTGGCATAGCAGTTCGACCTCTTGTGATTGGAGCTGCCAGGAAAACGAGCGGGCGTCCGTCGGAGCTCCGAGTGGGATTTGATCGGTATGTGAGCCAAGGGCCCGGGTGGCTGGGGGAGATGTAAAAGGAGAGTAGACCTGGGTGCTTGATAGTATAGAGCAGGTGAGTACGAACGAATTGGAATTTTAATGTCGGAGTAAAGGGATTGAAGTAATGGTGGCGGCATGTAGTTTCGGATGTGAATTGATGTTTCCGTTTACTGCGTGTCTGCATGCGGGAGAAGAGAGACGAAGAGAAGACCGATGCTTCAGTTAGGAATAAATTAACACATGTCTATTGTTAATTAGAACGTGCTAATTAACGAACCGTCATTAGCAAGGGGTGTGTCCAACCCGGAAGAGTCATGTCCCCTCTCTCTCTCTATTGTCAAAAGGCACCTGTTCTGGAGGGATGCCTCCGAACAGGCACCTCTTCTTCCCATCTCTTCCAGATGTATATATACTTGAGAATCAATAGAAAACATGACTAATTGTCCATTCACTTTCAATCTTGTTTTACGTTATCAGCACGCTCCCGCAGAGCGACTTCATCAGCACCACGCAAATCCCTACCGGTGGCTAGCGAAACAGCAGCTACGTCGTTCCTCCCGGCCATTCCTAGTCTTTTTGCTACCGACGGTGGAGGCCCTAGCGCCGCACAGGATGCCACCGGCAACGCCCGCTCACCCCTTCCCTTCTTCTCCTTGAAGAGAGCCAGCGCACAGCCCCAGCGCGCGGTGCCCTCCTCTGCGACGGGCGGTCTTCAGCCTCGAGCCCTCGACGCTGTCGTGGCCCTCAGCCCCGGCGTGCCAGCGTGCTGTGGCAGCAGTGCGGCGGCACCCGCCTGACGACCTCTGGCGACGCGGCGCCTGGCGTTCCATCGTTGCTTCCCCTGGGCCTGAATCGCGGCTCCTCGCGAACAGAAGAGGTAACGGCGGTCGAAGAAAACAGTGGCCAACGGCCATCGGCGCTCAGGTCGCGGCGGCGCCCAGCCCGTCTCCACACGCCACGGCCGCTCATAGCGCAGCTATTGGCTCCCCTCCCTTCGGCGGAGAAGCCAAGGGACTGCTTCGCCCCATAGGCACGGTGCCAAGCCTGCCTCGGCCTTCAGTGCGAGGTGCGGTGGCGCTCCGCCTGGCTCATCGCAGAAGCGGTTCCAACCGGCGGCCTACGGCCTTGGCGACGGCGACCAACGCCTCCTAGAGCGGCGCGCTGGACGCCTGGCTCGTCGGAACACGGCGGCCCTGACATGTGTCGCCGTGACGCTCCCGACTTCTGACGCGCAACATGCCAACGCCCTCCGGCGCGGAGGCGACTCCTGGCACAGAGCAACCGAGGCCCGCAGCCTGCACGCGCAAGCGGCAGCCTCGGCGAGGTCGCAGACCATGACAACGGCGAGGCGATGCCTGATACGTCCCAAACGTATCGACATTTCCAAACACTTTTGCTTTGGTTTTGGACTCTAATTTGCATGATTTGAATGGAACTAACCCGGACTGACGCTGTTTTCAGCTGAATTGCCATGGTGTTATTTTTGTGCAGAAATAAAAGTTCTCGGATGGACCTGAAAATTTACGGAGAATTATTTCAGAATATATAAAAATACTGGTGAAAAGATCTACTGGTGGGGGCCCACCTAGGAGCCACAAGTTGAGGGGGTGGGCCCACCCCCCCAGGGAGCGCCCCCAGACTTGTGGGGCCCTGGCAGCTCTGTTTACCCTAATTCCAACGCTATAAGTACCTATTCTTGGAGAAAAAAAATCAGAGAGAAAGAATCATCGTGTTTTACGATACGGAGCCGCCGCCACCTCCTGTTCTTCATCGGGAGGGCTGATCTGGAGTCCGTTCGGGGCTCCGGAGAGGGGGATTCGACGCCGTCGTCATCATCAACCATCCTCCATCACCAATTTCATGATGCTCACCACCGTGTGTGAGTAATTTCTTCGTAGGCTTGCTGGACGGTGATGGGTTGGATGAGATTTACCATGTAATCGAGTCAATTTGTTAGGGCTTTGATCCCTAGTATCCACTATGTTCTGAGATTGATGTTGCTATGATTTTGCTATGCTTAATGCTCGTCACTAGGGCCCGAGTGCCATGATTTCAGATCTGAACCTTTATGTTTTCATGAATATATTTGAGTTCTTGATCCTATCTTGCAAGTTATATGCACCTATTACGTGTTATGATCCGCATACCCCAAGGTGACAATAATTGGGATTCTTTCCGGTGATTACCGTAGTTTGAGGAGTTCATGTATTCACTATGTGTTAATGCTTTGTTCTGGTTCTCTATTAAAAGGAGGCCTTAATATCCCTTAGATTTCCTTATGGACCCCGCTGCCACAGGAGGGTAGGACAAAGGATGTCATGCAAGTTCTTATTATAAGGACGTATGACTATATACGGAATACATGCCTACATTACATTGATGAATGAGAGCTATTGTGTATTGCCCTAGGTTGTGACTGTTACATGATGAATGTCATCCAACATAATTATCCATCACTGATCCAATGCCTATGCTTTTTCTCATATTGATCTTTGCCAAGTTACTTTTGTTGCTGCTGCTGTTACAATCACTACAAAACTGCTTCTGTTACTGTTGCTACTGGTACTATTGCTATTGAAACTATCATACTACTGTGCTACTAAACCCTTTGCTGCAAATATTAAGTTCTCCAGGTGTGGTTGAATTGACAACTCAACTGATAATACTCGCAAATATTCTTTGGCTCCCCTTGTGTCGAATCAATAAATCTGGGTGAAATACTACCCACGAAAACTGTTGCGATCCCCTATACTACTAAAGACCTTTTTCTGGCGCCGTTGCCGGGGAGCATAGCTCTATCTGTTGAGTCACTTGGGATTTATATCTGTTGATCACTATGAAAAATCTAAAAGACGCTAACACCAAGATCGTTCCCTCTAAGACGAGGGGAGGTAAGGAACTACCATCTAGCTCTGCACTTGATTCACCTTCTGTTTTGAGTAGGCTTGCGACACCACCACTTGCTATTCATTCTGATATGTCGCAAGTTATTGATGATACTACTTCTGCTATGAATGAAACTATTGATGATGCTAGTACTATGCTTGATAATACTGTGCCACTTGGTGAATTTCTTGATGAACAAATTGCTAAAGCTAAAGGAATTGAAAATGTTGAAACTCTTGAAAATTATGACTCACCACTACTATGGAAAACCTTATAGGTGGAGGCTTAATAGTAGCGAGGGTCAAACACACGCACTACTGGTAATTACCAGTAGCGGGGGTGTTGGATAAGCGCTACTAGTATCAGCTTAGCAGTAGCGCGGGACACGTAACGTCGCTACTGCTAAGTGGGCCCCACCGTACCCACCAGGCTACGTATAGTAGCAGCGTCGGCTAAGGAACCCGCGCTACTGCTATTGCACTTAGTAGTAGCGCGTGTCACGTACCCCCCACTGCAACTACGGCCCCACTGGCCCATGTGGTGGTCCCCACTTAGCAGTAGCGTGGGATGCGGACCAGCGCTGCTGCTATTGCTCTTTGCAGTAGCGCCGTGAGCCAACCCGCGCTGCTGCTAAGGCGCAGCTGCCATCTTTTCCATTTCCTCTCCCCCCTCCCCCCTCCTCCCTCCCTCATTTCTTCTCCCTTGCTTCCCCCATTACTACTAGCTAGCATTGTTTTCTCTTCCTTCTCCTACCTCTCTTCTCTCTCCTTTAATGCCCCCTCCACCATCTCCATTAATATGCACCCCTTTCTCTCCTCCCTTCCACTAGTTAGAGCCATCTCCTTCCCCAACTAGCTAGATCTACCCATTTAATGAAGTGACCTATCAACCTCCCTAACTAGATCTATCAATTTAATGAAGTAAAGCCATCTTTGTCCACTTTTGATCCCTAGGTGTGTAGCCACACCGACCTCATCACCGTGCTCGATCTCTCTCGAGATAGGTGAGTAAAAAACGGTGCTTTGGATGAATGGAAATAAGTGTGTGTGTGCGATATGACCGAATCGGGCGATATGATGGGAATTTTGCGTGTGGCATGAGTTGCCGCCTATATGTGTATTTGCCGAATTGTGCGTGACATGACATGAGTTTGCTTATGTTTTGCCGAAATGTCGATTTATTTCTGTTTCGGTGAATTTCGGGCAAACTCTATTGGTCCCTATTTTTAGGGAAGGTCATGCCGATTTTTTGTATTATTTTGATGCATGCATGCGTTTATAATTTTGCTTATTATACCGCGCAGGAGATCATGAAGGTCAGTGGAAGTATGGTGGAAAGATGGCTGCGATCCGCGGTGCACGACATGCATGAAAATAATCGGAAGGAGATTTTATGTCCGTGTCGAAGATGCGAAGGAGGAGTCTGGCTCGACCCCTTTAAGGGAGGCCGTTTGAAGGCGCACGTGCTCATGACTAGTTTCATGGGTGGCTATACTCAGTGGATAAGTGAAGATGATGATGATGTTGATGACATCGACGGGGCAGCCAATGACAACATGGGGCCAGACGAAGAGATGACCGATAATGGCGGCGGAGAAGAGGCTGGACATGGGGCCGGAGAAGAGGCCGGACATGGGGGCGGAGAAGAGGCCGGACATGACGGAGAAGACGCGGACACGCCGGAGCATTCGTCGCTACTAAGTTCATTCGTGCGGGACCCTCATGTTTGAGACCTGCTTCGCAAGAAGACGACTAACGACAGAGCTGCTTGTAAAGAGGAGGCCAAGCTGGAGCAACTGGAGGTAGACTCTCATACTCCATTGTATGATGGTTGCGATCCCGAGGTGACCCGCTTGAGTTTCATGCTCGAACTTCTAAAGACAAAGGCTAAAAACAAATGGACCGACGGAAGCCTCGATGAGCATTTGAAGTACCTACAAAAAGTTCTTCCCGCGGGGAACCTGTGTCCTACTAGTGTCGATGAGGCCAAGAAGATCATGTGCCCTCTTGATCTGCCGCACATTAGATACCATGCATGCATCAATGATTGCATCATTTATAGGAATGAGCACGCGGAAAAAACAGCTGTCCGATGTGCAATGCTTCTCGATACAAGAAGGCCGGAAAGAAATTACCCCAGAAAGTTGTATGGTACTTACCGATCACTCCCCGTCTGCAGTGTTGTTTCGTAGATCCTATGGAAGCAAAGCTCATGCGCTGACACGTGGAGAGGGTGAAGCCCAACGATGGAGATGATCCCAAGCTGAGACACCTTGCGGATGCAAGCCAGTGGAGAGCGTTCAACGCCGAATATCGATTTTTCGTAGGTGATCCAAGGAACATCGTGCTTGGCGCAAGTACCGATGGCATGAATCCATTTGGCAACCAGAACACCAACCATAGTGTGACACCCTGGTTTTCGCTCCCCGATGTAACACCCCAAAAATTTAACCATATTTTTATTAAATAAAATTTGGCCAGAAATAAAATTTTGAATTTTATTAGGTCTTTTATTAACTTTAGAGTATTTCCTGTTTTCTGTTTTCCAAAATTCTTCCCTCCATATAGATTTTTTTAATATTGTGGACTTTGGTAGTTTTCTTGAATCATTTCATTTATATTTTAATAACAGTAGGAATTATTTTCATAGTAAAATTTTGCCCAAAATAATCATTTTTATAGCATTTTCAATTCTTTAATTGCCTCTGTTACACTACAACTATTTTAAATAATTCTTTAAAAATTCCACAAAAATTATGAGGGGTCAAGTGATGCGTATAGACCACTTTTATTGAAAAACCCAGCATGGTATTTTGAAAATTTTGAGCACAACTTCCTCTTTTCAATTCTGTCCCATTCTTGAGTTTTAACTACAACCTCAATTTTTCTTGCTCCAAAAATTCTGAAATTATTCCACCTTATAGTCCCTCCTAAGAAACCCTTAAGTCCAGGAGCTAACCCCCAATATCATCATTTTAGACCTCCAGATAATTTCCTCAATATCTGGTCCAGAACTGAAATTCAGTAAAACTTGCACTTGCAAGTTTTTATTTTGGTCAAACTAACCCTGCCATCCTCTTTATCATCTAAAGAGACACCATCCTGCCAAATATCACATCCAGCAAAGCCCTCTAGATAGCCATAGCATTCTGTCAAGGACCTTGTGTGCATGACAAATTTTTTGCCTCTTCCTAAACTACATTGGACACTTGATCATATGGTCAAACCATCATGTCCATAATCTCTGGAAATCCCAGGAGCATTACCCTATCAAAATTTAGCTCAATTAGATCAACCTGGTGTGCTCTGGCATTTGATCAAACAGTATGCCCGTGTGCAGAGAGCGCTACCAGTGTGTACTAATTGCAGCCGTGGCATCAAGCTACAGCCGCAGCTCTGCTACCTCTCCTGCTCGCACTAGTCCTCTCCTGGATCGTCTGATCCTCCCCAACGCTCGCCGACACCCTTCCCTGGCCTCTAGCATTGCCTACCGCCGACCATGCCGCCCACAGCCGCCGCCCGACGAGTACCACCCCGCCATGTCTCTGCCAGAATTAATCGCCAACGGCCCGAGCTCATCCGCTCTCCACCGAACATACCAACCTCTCCACCGACCCCAGCCGCCTCACCGTCGACCACAACCACCTCAACAGTTCCATGAATGGCCGCCCGCCGTTGTGCCTTCCTCGGGAAGCTACGACACCGATGTCCCTCACCTATTTAAGCCTCCCCGAGCTCGTAGTACTGCACGGGATGATCTCCCCCTCCCCTAGGAACCTCCCCGAGTAGCCACACGACCGGGAACGGTCATCTTCACCGTCTCCGGCCGCTACGGCTGCCGCCGTCTTCCGGATGATTCCGTCGCCATTGGAGCTTCCCCTCCTCCACTCTCCTCACCATCCACTCTCTCCTAGCCCCAGGACTCCATCCCAACCTCCAATTTGGCTCGGGAGCCGCCGTAGGTGAAGTCCCCATTTCGTCCGACGCCGCCGTCCGCCGAGATCCTCGCCGCGCTCCACTCTGGCCACCCCCGACGTTGCCCACACCACCTACGGCCGCGGGATGGAGTGGCGGATCCGTCCCCGCCGTCGCCCGAGGCCGCCGAGCTCTCCATCAACGGCGGCAAGCAGCGCCGGCTCTCCTCTGTTCGGCCGCGAGGGAGAAGGGCGGGGTGGACCGACCAAACATGACAGGTGCGCCCGGTGGGACCCACCGTCAGTGACACTCGGTCACCGCACGCTGTGTAAGTGGAGACGGACTTCTCCTGAAACTGTCTTCACGCGGGGAAAGCGTATTCCCAGCAATACGCTTTCGACGTCAATGACTTCTTCGCACGGCTGAGTGACTGGGCTGGCCCAGTGGCGCCATGTAACTAAATCGCGCTCAGGGCGCTTCTCTACTCTTTTTCCTTTTCTTTTTCAGCAGTATTCAGATAATTCTACAGAAATACTTTCAAATCCAAATCTGATGATTCTAATTTCTAAATACTCCTAAAATCATGATCTATTAATCCAGATAGGGTGAACATTTTTACTAAGCTTTGTCTCTACTGGATCTTCTAAATAGTCCATTTAGTCATTTATCTCAGCTTAGAAAATCCCTAGGAAAATCATATGAACTCCAAATAACTTTATTCTTTTTCTAAAATTCTTTATTTATCATCTAGTTTATTTTAGTATTTATTTCAAAAATTTCTAAACAACTTTTTACCACTGTTTTGGTTTTATGTGGTAATTTCAATATTTTTGAAAATAGGAAATGGAGGGAAGAGAATTTTCAAAACTTTTGGAATGCACCCAACACTTCTACATGCTCAAGGCAAGCATCTTGAACACTTGATATGGTGATTGCATGGTTAAATGTTTGCAAGAATAATTGAATCATGCATATGTTGAATTCAAATAAAAATTTGCATGCATGAAGTGTTGGCATGTTTTCTCGTACCGTGCAACGTGTGCTTGTCTTGACTAACTTGCAGGGGCAGGTATAAGAGAAATACTGTTACCGACAGAAGGATGGTCACGTCGGAGCGTGATCATGCCTTACTGGTTATGCATGTTGGGACATGCAAGGAGCTGTGGCCCTGTTTTGGTGTTACTGTTAAAAGAACACTTTATTGTGCTAACCACTGCAGGAAAAACTTAACCTCCTGAGTCAACCGTAGATCGAGTCTTGTTCCGATAACCCCCATACTTGTTTTGTACTGCCACTTGTCCCTGCCGCAGGTAGGGTATGGTTCAGTAAGTTGTTAACCCCTTTCCTGCACACACCGTACAGAGAGGCCATAGTGAAAGATACCGTTGGCCCATGGTAGGCATGTCACTTGGTCCGGGGGCATGGGTGTCTCCGGTTGTAGCCGGAGAGGGGTCGCACCCCAGTTTGCGCGCCGATATAAATATTGTGATCCCATGCTATTAGAGGCCGTTGAATGAGGCCTTCCCACTTAGAGTTTTACTCTATCATTGCCTTGGGTGGTTCCTGGCTTTGGTAAGTTAAAACTGGTATGTGCGGGTCAGGTGTGTTTTCAACCCAAAGGCCGTAATGGGAATTAGTCAGCGTCTTGGTGCTGGCTAAAGAAATCCTTTACTTGTGTGTAAAGAATACACCCTCTGCAGAGTTATACCTATTCGAATAGCCATGTCCGCGGTTAAGGACTACAGTCTGGGTTGGTCAAGTGTCGGTCTTAGTGTCGGTCTCTGGAGGAAATAATTAAATTGAGCATGAATTATTCTGCAGAATGATTATTGCTACTACTGATGTTATCATGAATTTTTGATATGAATACTATTGTTGTCATGACTATTATTGTTATTATTATGGACTAACCCGTTTCTCTTATTTTATTTCCTGAGTGTCTCAGGGGCTGGCTAGACTACCCCGGGCACTCGATTTTATTTTCAAGACCTCTCGTGGCGTCGCTTGAGTTATCGGGCGGTCCTGTCTCGCTCGATTCTCTTTTAGACACCCGTTTGGCATTTCTTTTCAAGACCTCTCGTGGCGTCGCTTGAGCTCTCGGGCGGTCCTGTCTCACCCGATTCACTTTTAGACACCCGTTTGGCATTTCTTTTCAAGACCTCTCGTGGCGTCGCTTGAGCTCTCGGGCGGTCCTGTCTCGCCCGATTCTCTTTTAGACATCTGTTTGGCATTTCTTTTCAAGACCTCTCGTGGCGTCGCTTGAGCTCTCGGGCGGTCCTGTCTCGCCCGATTCTCTGTTAGACACCCGTTTGGCATTTCTTTTCAAGACCTCTCGTGGCGTCGCTTGAGCTCTCGGGCGGTCCTATCTCGCCCGATTCTCTTTTAGACACCCGTTTGGCATTTCTCTTGGATACTCGGGCGGTCTTGTCTCGCCCGATTATCTACTTTATATTTTCGATTGGATTCTCGGGCGGTCCTGTCTCGCCCGATTATCCACTTTTAACTTTCTTTGTTTGTCACTAACATCTCATATTTATTTTTCAGCACCGTATTAATATTCATCATGCCATGTTTTAATTTCGTTCAGCAGATGCATATAATTTAACCCATCATGATCATATGCATTCGGTATATCTTTTGTTCATTATGTTTGCGAGTACATCCAAACGTACTCACAGGCTTGTCCCTGGCTATTTAATTGGCCAGTTCAGGATTTCTACAAGGAGTATTACCATGATGTCCATGTGGAGCCTAGGATAGCAGCCACGCGGGATAGGAATTATCCGGGTCAGCTGTTCCTGTGGGATTGGAGTCCCATCGGCATTGGAGAACCACGAGTTGCTTCCGTCATCCTCACTAGAAATCATTGTTGTATCATTAGACCTTTATGGTCTTGTATCCAATTCATGTAATTGCTTGGTAATCTGTAACAAGGACGTGTCCACCAGTAACAGTAATCCTGGGCTGGTGATGACACGAGGGGTTAATCTTTGGGATATTGTGTCCCGGAAATCCGGCCCCGACAGCCTTGGTATCAGAGCCAGGCTGACCACTGGCTAATCTTATCCTAGCCTGGTCACTATCCTTAGGTTTCCACACTGTCCAAATCTTTTCCTGCCCGTAGTCAAGCCCATCTCATCCGATAGCCTGCACAGTGATAGCCGACATCTTTTCACAGTCGGTGCCCAACCTATCAGCCCTGCCCATAGGCCGTGTGCTTGTGGCCGACACCTGAGTTGTCCCATCCACAAGTGTGCGATGGAAGATTCCACTGGCCTATAAAGGAAGCCTTGCCCAACTCAGCACATCACAGCCTCACTCTCAGTTCGATATCCAACCACTAAGATGCCTGGCCCCATCGTTCACAACGAGACCATCGCAGTCGAGCTTGGTGACTTTGTGGTCATCCTCGCCAATCTCACCCGTCGTGCTTTCGGCACCGAAGAGCCGCCTGAGTATGTTGTGTACCAGGAGCACACGAGTGATGCCATCCACCACTTCTGGGCCACGGTGCACATCTACGGGAGGGGCACCGCATCGGAACGCCCCTACCGGTTCACCGGGAGGACAACCTCCGACGAGCCCCAAGCCATCCAACTTGCAGCCCGAGAGGCTGTCGTTCAACTCCGGCATCTGTCGCCGAGAGTTAACATCCGCCCCTTCTACTACTACCCTAGCCGTGAAGGCTATGGTAGATCGACCCAGGTTGCCAACGGAGACCATGAGTCGGATCCTGCCCTGGTGCATCTGGTGCGCTACCTGAGAGCGCAAGAGGCACTATTCGACCAGGTCACCCTTGATCTGATTGCGACCCGCAGGACGCTCGCTCTCCTGACCCCGGTGAGAAGTGAAGCTGCACCCGCCACTGACACCCCGATAGTGCTGCTTGGAAGGCCTGTTGAGCCCCCAAGTTTGGCCCCTGTTATCTACCCGAGCAGTGCCTTCGCCTCCCCCGAGGAACTCCGTCGTCTCTTGGAGACCCACTCCAACGGGACGGTGACCTCGACACCCCGCGAAGGGCACCACCGCTACCCCAGCCCAGTAGCTCCCCATCCGACCCCGGTCAACTCCGACGCTGAAGCTCATGAAGAGGCCTCGACATCTATAAGACGCGCCCGGCTAGATGTTGATGAGGTGGACTGAGTCCACCAGTATTGTTGTAGAGCCTTAGTGGCCCTGTTACCCTGTATTTTCGTAGCAGCGGTTGTATGGTGTAGTAAGTTTGTAAACCACTTGTATGCCAATGGTAGTATGCGTGCCCTGTCATAAATTGTTGACGTGTGGTGACTGAGTAAATTCTGGACGTGACTGCCGAACCCCCCTAACCGACACGCATAGTAATACGTCACATTCCTTGTTGGGATCGAGGTCTAAGTTTTTGACCAGACAGCCCTGCGCCGGAACCGGTGCACAAGTCGTACTGGCGCCGCTTCATATTTCTTCACCCAGGCACTCTATAAGAGGCCATATCCGCAAAACACACCAGCCATCATCACCTCGAGCACTGCTTTTCTCCATCCACCCATCCATGTCTCACCCCGGAGTCTACCTGAGAACCCCCGATGCAAGCCCTAGTAGTTTTGTTAGGATTTTGTGGGATTTTACCCGCAATACCCTTGGTTCCATCCACCCACCCCAGTATGAGCTGTACAAGATGAGGATCACCTCTGATTGCTCAAAATACTGAGCAGTTGTGCACATCCCACCAGTAGATTTGAACCAAGGCCCTCCGTATGTTGTCTTCATCAGGAGATCCATGCCAACCTCAGGCATGGCCATTGAGTCTGCTGCTTACGAAGCAATTACCCGTCTTCGATCCGTGGTACCCTGTGCCAGTGCAAGGGAATACTGCTATTTCCCGAGCCGCGTAGCTTTTGGAGCAGAAGCTACGTTCCGCTGTAAACGTATGGAGAGCGATCCAGCCCTGGTCTATCTCATTCAGTATGTGATGGCCCAGGAGCGTTTCACCCAGCAATTACTGGAGTATCTCCACTATCTTGCTGTTCTGAATCCCCGGATCGCCTTTGGCAAACCCCCTCTGCCAACTCAGGAGGGACGTGTTCTTCGTCTGCTTCCTCCACTTCCTCCACTCCCTCCGGAAGAAGAAGAATGTGCTCCCGCACCAGGAACCCTTCCGCAAGACCCAGTAGATCTTACCTTCGAAACATAGACGGTTATGAGCGTGGTTGCTGCTGCATTCAGCACTTATTTTCATGACGCAATTTTTGCGATGTATTTTAGGGCATAAGTCATAAGTGCATTGCTATGTTTGCATTCTGCATAATATTGTTTGTTGTGATACGCATTTAATTCTTCCGCCCTTAACAAATCTCGAGGACGAGATATTCTTAAGGGGGGTAGAGTTTGTAACACCCCAAAAATTTAACCATATTTTTATTAAATAAAATTTGGCCAGAAATAAAATTTTGAATTTTATTTGGTCTTTTATTAACTTTAGAGTATTTCCTGTTTTCTGTTTTCCAAAATTCTTACCTCCATATAGATTTTTTTTAATATTGTGGACTTCGGTAGTTTTCTTGAATCATTTCATTTATATTTTAATAATAGTAGAAATTATTTTCATAATAAAATTTTGCCCAGCCTGGTCTATGTTTTCATAATAGAATTTTTATAGCATTTTCAATTCTTTAATTGCCTCTGTTACACTACAACTATTTTAAATAATTCTTTAAAAATTCCACAAAAATTATGAGTGGTCAAGTGATGCGTATAGACCACTTTTATGCAAAAACCCAGCATGGTCTTTTGAAAATTTTGAGCACAACTTCCTCTTTTCAATTCTGTCCCATTCTCGAGTTTTAACTACAACCTCAATTTTTCTTGCTCCAAAAATTCTGAAATTATTCCACCTTATAGTCCCTCCTAAGAAACCCTTAAGTCCAGGAGATAACCCCCAATATCATCATTTTAGACCTCCAGATAATTTCCTCAATATCTGGTCCAGAACTGAAATTCAGTAAAACTTGCACTTGCAAGTTTTTATTTTGGTCAAACTAACCCTGCCATCCTCTTTATCATCTAAAGAGACACCATCCTGCCAAATATCACATCCAGCAAAGCCCTCTAGATGGCCATAGCATTCTGTCAAGCACCTTGTGTGCATGACAGAAATTTTGCCTCTTCCTAAACTACATTGGACACTTGATCATATGGTCAAACCATCATGTCCATAATCTCTGGAAATCCCAGGAGCATTACCCTATCAAAATTTAGCTCAATTAGATCAACCTGGTGTGCTCTGGCATTTGATCGAACAGTATGCCCGCGTGCAGAGAGCGCGACCAGTGTGCACGAATTGTAGCCGTGGCATCGAGCTACAGCCGCACCTCTGCTGCCTCTCCTGCTCGCCCTAGTCCTCTCCTGGATCGTCTAATCCTCCCCAATGCTCGCCGACACCCTTCCCTGGCCTCTAGCACCGCCTACCGCCGCCCACGCCGCCCACAGCCGCCACCCGTTGAGTACCACCCCGCCACGTCTCTGCCAGAATTAATCGCCAACGGCCCGAGCTCATCCGCTCTCCACCGACCATACCAACCTCTCCACCGACCCCAGCCGCCTCGCCGCCGACCACAACCACCTCAATGGCGCCATGAATGGCCGCCCGTCGTTGTGCCTTCCTCGGGAAGCTATGGCACCGACGTCCCTCACCTATTTAAGTCTCCCCGAGCTCGTAGTACTGCACGGGATGATCTTCCCCTCCCCTAGGAACCTCCCCGAGTAGCCACACGACCGGGAACGGTCATCTTCACCGTCTCCGGCCGCTACGGCTGCCGCCATCTTTCGGATGATTCCGTCGCCATTGGAGCTTCCCCTCCTCCACTCTCCTCACCATCCACTCTCTCCTAGCCCCAGGACTCCATCCCAACCTCCAATTTGGCTCGAGAGCCGCCGTAGGTGAAGTCCCCATTTCGTCCGACGCCGCCGTCCGCCGAGATCCTCGCCGTGCTCCACTCCGGCCACCCCCGACGCTGCCCACACCACCTACGGGCGCGGGATGGAGTGGCGGATCCGTCCCCGCCGTCGCCCGAGGCCGCCGAGCTCTCCATCAACGGCGGTGAGCAGCGCTGGCTCTCCTCTGTTCGGCCGCGAGGGAGAAGGGCAGGGTGGACCGGTCAAACATGACAGGTAGGCCCGGTGGGACCCACCGTCAGTGACACTCGGTCACCGCACGCTGTGTAAGTGGAGACGGACTTCTCCTGAAACTGTCTTCACGCGGGGAAAGCGTATTCCCAGCAATACGCTTTCGACGTCAACAGCTTCTTCGCGCGGCTGAGTGACTGGGCTGGCCCAGTGGCGCCATGCAACTAAATCGCGCTCAGGGCGCTTCTCTACTCTTTTTCCTTTTCTTTTTCAGCAGTATTCAGATAATTGTACAGAAATACTTTCAAATCAAAATCTGATGATTCTAATTTCTAAATACTCCTAAAATCATGATCTATTAATCCAGATAGGGTGAACATTTTTACTAAGCTTTGTCTCTACTGGATCTTGTAAATAGTCCATTTAGTCATTTATCTCAGCTTAGAAAATCCCTAGGAAAATCATATGAACTCCAAATAACTTTATTCTTTATCTAAAATTCTTTATTTATCATCTAGTTTATTTTAGTATTTATTTCAAAAATTTCTAACCAACTTTTTATCACTGTTTTGGCTTTATGTTGTAATTTCAATATTTTTGAAAATAGGAAATGGAGGGAAGAGAATTTTCAAAACTTTTGGAATGCACCCAACACTTCTACATGCTCATGGAAAGCATCTTGAACACTTGATATGGTGATTCCATGGTTAAATGTTTGCAAGAATAATTGAATCATGCATATGTTGAATTCAAATAAAAATTTGCATGCATGAAGTGTTGGCATGTTTTCTCGTACCGTGCAACGTGTGCTTGTCTTGACTAACTTGTAGGGGTAGGTATAAGAGAAATACCGTTACCGACAGAAGGATGGTCACGTCGGAGCGTGATCATGCCTTCCTGGTTATGCATGTTGGGACATGCAAGGGGCTGTGGCCCTGTTTTGGTGTTACTGTTGAAAGAACACTTTATTGTGCTAAACACTGCAGGAAAAACTTAACCTCCTGAGTCAACCGTAGATCGAGTCTTGTTCCGGTAACCCCCATACTTGTTTCGTGCTGCCACTTGTCCCTGCCGCAGGTAGGGTATGGTTCAGTAAGTTGGTAACCCCTTTCCTGCACACACCGTACAGAGAGGCCATAGTGAATGATACCATTGGCCCATGGTAGGCATGTCACTTGGTCCGGGGGCATGGGTGTTTCCGGTTGTAGCCGGAGAGGGGTCGCAACCCTGTATGCATGCCGATATAAATATTGTGATCCCATGCTATTGGAGGCCGTTGAATGAGGCCTTCCCACTTAGAGTTTTACTCTATCATTGCCTTGGGTGGTTCCTGGCTTTGGTAAGTTAAAACTGGTATGTGCGGGTCAGGTGTGTTTTCAACCCAAAGGCCGTAATGGGAATTAGTCAGCGTCTCGATGCTGGCTAAAGAAATCCTTTACTTGTGGGTAAAGAGTACACCCTCTGCAGAGTTATACCTATTCGAATAGCCATGCCCGCGATTAAGGACTACAGTCTGGGTTGGTCAAGTGTCGGTCTTAGTGTCGGTCTCTGGAGGAAATAATTAAATTGAGCATGAATTATTCTGCAGAATGATTATTGCCACTACTGATGTTATCATGAATTTTTGATATGAATACTATTGTTGTCATGACTATTATTGTTATTATTATGGACTAACCCGTTTCTCTTATTTTATTTCCTGAGTGTCTCACGGGCTGGCTAGACTACCCCGGGCACTCGATTTTATTTTCAAGACCTCTCGTGGCGTCGCTTGAGTTATCGGGCGGTCCTGTCTCGCCCGATTCTCTTTTAGACACCCGTTTGGCATTTCTTTTCAAGACCTATCGTGGCGTCGCTTGAGCTCTCGGGCGGTCCTGTCTCACCCGATTCTCTTTTAGACACCCGTTTGGCATTTCTTTTCAAGACCTCTCGTGGCGTTGCTTGAGCTCTCGGGCGGTCCTGTCTCGCCCGATTCTCTTTTAGACACCTGTTTGGCATTTCTTTTCAAGACCTCTCGTGGCATCGCTTGAGCTCTCGGGCGGTCCTGTCTCGCCCGATTCTCTGTTAGACACCCGTTTGGCATTTCTTTTCAAGACCTCTCGTGGCGTCGCTTGAGCTCTCGGGCGGTCCTATCTCGCCCGATTCTCTTTTAGACACCCGTTTGGCATTTCTCTTGGATACTCGGGCGGTCTTGTCTCGCCCGATTATCCACTTTATATTGTCTATTGGATTCTCGGGCGGTCCTGTCTCGCTCGATTATCCACTTTTAACTTTCTTTGTTTGTCACTAACATCTCATATTTATTTTTCAGCACCTTATTAATATTCATCATGGCATGTTTTAATTTCGTCCAGCAGATGCATATAATTTAACCCATCATGATCATATGCATTCGGTATATCTTTTGTTCATTATGTTTGAGAGTACATCCAAACGTACTCACAGGCTTGTCCCTGGCTATTTAATTGGCCAGGTCAGGATTTCTACAAGGAGTATTACCACGACGTCCATGTGGAGCCTAGGATAGCAGCCACGCGGGATAGGAATTATCCGGGTCAGCTGTTCCTGTGGGATTGGAGTCCCATCGGCATTGGAGAACCACGAGTTGCTTCCGTCATCCTCACTAGAAATCATTGTCATTAGACCTTTATGGTCTTGTATCCAATTCATGTAATTGCTTGGTAATCTGTAACAAGGACGTGTCCACCAGTAACAGTAATCCTGGGTTGGTGATGACACGAGGGGTTAATCTCTGGGATATTGTGTCCCGGAAATCCGCCCCCGACACCCGATTCCTTCCTTCGCGGGATTTGACTCCCGTATTTTTTTCGATGTTATCGGATTTTCTCTCACTCCTAGGTATATGAAGATGGTCATTTAGCCTTGCCTTTCCTATCCAACCAGAGATTCTCCCCAGTCCAACTTGGCCACCCAAAATATGTTCTCACGGTTTTGCCATCCAAACCCTACTTTCTGAATTATCAGAAGGGAAACCATAATCCCTACAGTTACAAAGGAACCCTAATTTCCTTTGATCTGTTACCTACCAAACTTTTTCCAGTGATCATCTCACATCTATTAACCCTGGATATGCTAAAATATTGCCAAGTCATTTGCAATATTTTTCATTTAAAATTAATTCCTTTTTCTGCCAGTTAAAGGAATTAAATCCAGGAAAACATTTATCCATCTCCAAAGTTCATGAAAACTTGTGGAGTTATTCTTTGTGACCATTTTGAGCTCTCATAAAGATATTGGCCATAACTAAATAAAGGAAATGGCATTTTCCTATTTAAAGCCAATATTGCATTTTGGGCACTTTCCAAAGGAACTACATTTTGGTAGCCAGGAAAAATCCCAAATAATTTGTGGAGCTCCTCCTACCCATATCTTCACCATTTCCAAATAGAACCCAAGTTCCACAGTTCAAAGTTTGAGAGCTTCATCCAATTCTTGTTTCTGGACCCATTTTGAGATTGTGAAGCAACTATATTTAATATTGCTCCATGATTCTTGAAATTAATCTAGGACCTCACATTACCTATATGATGTGAGCATGCAAAAATTCATATCATTTTATCTAGCCAATTTCTCCCAAAAATTCCATCTAGTTTCTGTCCAGCAGAAAGCTTTGTGAAGGAAACACCTTCATAGGGCATCCAAATGAGCTGAAATTTTTCCAGTGTCTCCATATGTCCAAATCATACTTCTCCACCAAAAATTAGCCAAATCCATCTAGCCATTTGAGCATAGCTTCAAAGTTTATTTTCTGGATCATATTCTGCATTGTCAAGGAAGTATATGCAAATAAGGTCCAAATGACCTCAAATTTTGCCAGCATCTACACCTTGCTACCACATTTCATTGTGACAAGGATCCAACTCCATCCTCCATCCATTTCTCCAAAAAATGTCCATCTAAGTTTCTGATCAGAAACTTTTTTTTGGTCAACTCTCTCAACTCATAGCTATCCATTTGATTCCAGCCACTCCTAGCATCTATCTGATCATTGAGTCACGCAAGAGACAAGGTTTTGGATCAAGACATGTGCCAGAGCGCGTGTTGGCATGGTGACCATGTGGCGGCCGCACCAGAACAGCGCTCTGCGCTCGTCCTGCTTCGTGCGGTCACCTCCGGCCGACCCTGGCTTGTCCGAGCATGTCTAACGGCTCCGTGGAGTCCACGCGCCCCCTCCCCAGCACCTTCCCCCTCCCCGTTCTTCCTCCTCGCGCCACGGCGAGCCCTGCTACAGCGCTGCGCGCCCGTGACCGTCGTCGTATTCTCCCTAGCTTCTCCCCCAAGCCTTCTTGAGCACACCCGAGACCTCTCCACTCTCCGTGAACCCTCTTGATGCCTCTCCCCCTCCCTCCGCGTGGCCTCCGAGCTCTAGTGCACGGATAAGAAGGCCACTGCGGCTGAGCTTATCCGGCGAGCTCACTCGGCTATATATAGCCGTTCCCCGGACCCCTCGAGCTCACCAGCCTCCTCCCCACTCTTCCTTAGCCCTCCCCAACCCCTCACTACCTCCCCGGAGCCCCTCCTCGCCCTCCATTGCCGCCACGGCCGTAGTCGGCCTTCGCCTAAATTGGCTAGATGCCGAGCTTTCCTCCCCCGTATTCCTAAACTAGAGGACCACTCAGAGCCCGGCGAACCACCCCGTAGCCTCGGACCCTCTTCTCCGCCACCAGGCTGAGCTCTCCATCGACGCCCGACGACGCCCGTCCACCGCGGTCGACGCTCTACTCGACCGGGCCCTCCCCAAGGAAGCTGCGGTACCCCATCCGAAGCACGGCGTCACCACGATCTTGCCGGTTGGTGGAGCACCGCCGGAGGTAGCCTGTGCCGTCGAGGAGCGCCGGCGCGCGCTCGGCCGGGGCCTCCCCTGTCCCGCGTCGTGAGGTAGAAGAAGCCAGGGGAGAGAGAGAGTCAACGCGGGCCCCATCGTCAGCCACTCAGTCACCGGGCCCGCAGGTTTAAGTGGAAGCGTATTTTTAAAAATATGCTTTGCAGCAGAGAAAGTGTACTCTTGTGCTTCTTCAGCCAAAAAATACGCTTTCACTACTGCGAAGACGTATTTCTGAAAATGCGTTATCTATTTAACCCTGCCGGCTGAAACCTCTAGTTTGCGGGCGTTCACTTGTTAAGAGCATAAATGAACATATTTTTATTTGTTTTCTGCCTAACAAATGAACGGCCACAACTTTTTAACCGTGACTCCGATTCAGGTGATTCCAAATCCCGTGTTCTCTGTTCATCGAGCTCGTTGATGATACCACTTTCACCATGTTAACACATTCTGAAAATGACCATTTGGCCCCTGCACTACATTCAGCCCGTTGGAGAGAGAATCTTGTCCGACAAATTTTTCCGCAAGGTGATCACACTTCTTCCCGGAGTATTCCTTTACCCAGGCAAGCCGACCATCTGATATATGCCCTAAAGCACTACTCTGTGTTATTCTTGCGTGTTGAAATTAATATGCTTATACTCGTGTGCATAGTGGTAAGCTGTCTGTGACTCTGATGAACCCTTGCTTGCCTTTCTTTGGTGACGGCACCACGCCTGTGTTCTGAGCTGCTTCCGGCCGTCCGGGGTGGATGCCGACTTTACATTTCTATTTTCAACAACTATCCCGTGTTCTGAGCTACTGCTACTTGTAGCTTGCGTTGGTATTTTCCCCGAAGAGGAAGGGATGATGCAGCATAGTAGAGATAAGTATTTCCCTCAGTTATGAAACCAAGGTTATCGAACTAGTAGGAGAATCACACAACACCTCATTAGCAGCACCTGCACACAAACAACAAATCCTTGCACCCAACGCAAACGAGAGGTTGTCAATCTCTCGGCGGTTAATTACAAGATTAAATTGTATATGATAGATAGATAGATTGAAACAAAAATACAAAATAAAATAAATAAAAGAAAATGGCAGCAATATTTTTAGGGTTTTAGTAATATGATTTAGATAGACCCGGGGGCCATAGATTTCACTAGAGGCTTCTCTCGAGAAAATAACATACGGTGGGTAGACAAATTACTGTTGGGCAATTGATAGAAAAGCAAATAATCATGACGATATCCAAGGCAATGATCATGTATATAGGCATCACGTCCAAGATAAGAAAACCGACTCCTGCCTGCATATACTACTATTACTCCACACATCGACCGCTATCCAGCATGCATCTAGTGTATTAAGTCCATAAAGAACGGAGTAACGCCTTAAGAACGATGACATGATGTAGACAAGATAAACTCACGTATGAATAAACCCCATCTTTTTACCCTTAATAGCAACGATACATACGTGTCATGTCCCTTTCTGTCACTAGGATTGAGCACCGCAAGATCGAACCCATTACAAAGCACCTCTTCCCATGGCAAGATAAATCAACTCAGTTGGCCAAACCAAATCAATAGATCGGAGAAGAAATACGAGGCTGTAATAATCATGCATAGAAGAGTTCAGAGAAAACTCAAATAATATTCATGGATAATCTGATCATAAACTCACAATTCATCGGATCCCAACAAACACACCGCAAAAAGTGATTACATCGGATAGAACTCCAAGAACATCGAGGAGAACATTGTATTGAAGATCACAAAGAGAGAAGAAGCCATCTAGCTACTGCCTATGGACCCGAAGATCTGTGGTAAACTACTCACACATTATCGGAAGGGCAGCAAGGTTTATGTAGAGCCCCTCCGTGATCGATTCCCCCTCCGGCGGAGTGCCGGAGAAGGCCTCCAGATGGGATTTCTCGAGAACAGAAACTTGCGGCGGCGAAAAAAGTATTTCTTGGACTCCCTTGAGGGTTTCTGATTTTTTCTGAATTTATAGTGCTGGAATTAGGTCAAACGGAGCAAAGGGGGGCCCACGAGGCACCAGGGCGCGCCTTTCCCCCCCCATGCGCGCCCTGGTGGCTCGTGGCCACCTCCTGGGTCTTCTGGCCCTCTCCCGAAGCTTCTAGTGTTTATCTTGGCCAATAAAAAATCTCCAAAAAGTTTCGTGGCATTTGGACTTCGTTTGGTACTGATTTTCTGTAAAACAAAAACAGGGCAGAAAACAGCAACTGGCACTGGGCACTAAGTTAATAGGTTAGTCTCCAAAAATGATATATAATTGCTGTAAATGATTATAAAAACATCCAAGATTGATAATATAACAGCATGGAACAATCAAAAATTATAGATATGTTGGAGACGTATCAGCATCCCCAAGCTTAATTCCTG
Organism: Elymus sibiricus; assembly: GCA_039707655.1. Taxonomy (NCBI): domain Eukaryota; kingdom Viridiplantae; phylum Streptophyta; class Magnoliopsida; order Poales; family Poaceae; genus Elymus; species Elymus sibiricus. The sequence continues at coordinate 94,519,703 of CM077676.1, read as the reverse complement.
CTCGTCCTTGAGTAGGTAAATGATAAAAACAGAATTATTGATGTGGAATGCTGCCTAACATGTTCATCACATATTCTTTTCTTTTATAGCATGGACATTGGACTTGAATGATTCAAAGCAATAGTCTATAATTTGACATGAAGATATAAATACTCAAGCATGCTAACAAGCAACCATGTCTTTCAAAATATCAATGCTAAAGAAAGTTATCCCTAGCCCATTATGCTCAATCATTGATCCATTCATGAAACACACTCAAATATTAGCTACACACAATGCACAAGTATGACAATAGTGCTCTCTAGTATGTGCTTTTGTAAGAGAAGATGGAGACTCAAATAAAATAAAAATTGCATAAAAGTAAATAGATAGGCCCTTCGCAGAGGGAAGCAGAGATTTGTCAAATGTGCCAGAGCTCAAAGCTGAAATTAAAGAGATAAAAAAATATTTTGAGAGGCATGCTTTTCCAGTCAACGAAAACGACCAAGAATTCGCAATATTTTCCATGCTAGACACATCATAGGCGGTTCCCAAACAGAAAGTAAAGTTTATTTCCTTTCCACCATTCTTTCACAATCCATGGCTAGATGTATCCACGGGTGCCCTCCATACCAACACTTTCCAAGGAATTTTGTTGTTATTAATTTTGATTTCATGCGGGACTGGGCATCCCTATTACCAGCCACTCTCTTGTGCAATGACAAGTGAATAGACACTCATCGTGAGAATAACACACCTAGCAGGGAAAATAATGGCCACCCCCTGCCGCTTCATGAGCGGTACGGGCACACAAACCGGAAAAATTATTTTGAAAATTAGAGTTGGAACACGCAAATTTACTTGGAACGGCATTGAAATACCGCATATAGGTAGATATAGTGGACTCATTTGGCACAACTTGGGTTTAAGGATTTTGGATGCACAAGCAGTATTTCCGCTTAGTACAAATGAAGGCTAGCAAAAGATTGAGAAGCAACCAACCAAAAAACGAAAACGGTCATAAGCATGCATTGAACATAACTAACACCAAATAATGCACCATAAGTAGGATATAATTTCATTGCATAACTATTGACTTAGCGTGCATGCATAGGGAATCACAAACCTTAACATGAATATTCTTACTGAATCACAATTACTCACTAACATGACTCACGTATTATCATTTCCATATCGCAAAACTATTCCAAGGAATCACACTAATCATATCCAATGATCTATATGAAATTTTTTATTTATATCCCTCTTGAATATTCATCACTTTGGGACCAAATTCATATCTTGTGCAAATTACCGTTACTATCATCAACTCTCAAAAAGATTTAAGTGAAGCATGAGAGTGCAAATATTTCTTCAAAATTTCAATCTTATCAATTCTCAAAATAATATAAGTGAAGCATGAGAATTCATTTCTTCAAAATTTTAATCAACTCTCAAAATAACATAAGTGAAGCATGAGAGTTTATTTCTTCAAAATATAGCCACCACCGTGCTCAAAAAGATTTAAGTGAAGCACTAGAGCAACTGCCTAGCTCAGAAAATTTAAGTGAAGCACATAGAGTATTCTAACAAATGATGATGAACGTGTGGCTCTCTCAAGATAGGTGTGTTCAGCAAAGATGATTGTGACAAACTAAAAAGCAAAAAAAACAAAGACTCATATAATACAAGACGCTCCAAGCAAAACTCATATCATGTGACGAATAAAAATATAGCTCCATGTAAAATTACCGATGGTTGGTAGAAGAAAGAGGGGATGCCTTCCGGGGCATCCCCAAGCTTAGACGCTTGAGTCTTCCTAGAATATTACCTTGGAGTGCCTCGGGCATCCCCAAGCTTAGGCTTTTGCTACACCTTATTCCTTCATCCATCGTGATCTCACCCAAAACTTGAAAACTTCAATCACACAAAACTCAACAAAACCTTCGTGAGATCCGTTAGTATAACAAAATAAATCACTACTTTAAGTACTGTTGCAAACCCATTCATATTTTATTTTTGCATTATACCTACTGTACTCGAACTTCACCATGGCTTATACCCCCGGATACAATCCATAGATTCATCAAAACAAGCAAGTAGTGCATCAAAAATAGAACAGTCTGTAGAAATCTATTTAAAAGCCATAATTCTGTAACTCCAAAAATTCTGAAAAATTAGGACAACGTGGGAAATTCATATACCAATACTGTGTAAAAATTTCAGATTTTTTCGACGCTCCAGTACAGAAACAAAATTCGGGCACTGGATGCAAAACTTTCTGTTTTCCAAACAGCATCAATTATACTATCTTCCAAATCATCCCAAAGGTATTACTTGGCACAAACACTAATTAAAAACACAAAAACACAATCATACCAGTAGCATAATTGTGAAAACACACAATGACAGATTTTTTTTTTACTTTATTCATTGGGTTGCCTCCCAACAAGCGCTATTGTTTTATGCCCCTAGCTAGGCATAATGCATAATTTCAAGTATTGTCATCTTTAGTTTTAGTCTTCGCAACCCCTTTTTCACTTTCTTTGCCATTATCAATAATATGCACTAGATGATCAAGCTTAGTGCGAAGGATTTTCATTTCTCTCAAAACACCAAGAGAGACTTTGTGATCTAAAGCATCAACCCTCCTATCTTGTGACACCACATTGCCATTTATTTTTGAGGCAAGATTGAATATTTCTCAAAAGTTAGAATCCACACTAGACTTAATTTCTTTTATTTGCTCAGTTTGACGAAGGCATTCTAGAGTGATAGGTTCGATAGTTTCAACTTTTGGCTGTTCAAATATACTTTTCATCTTTTCGTACGTTGCAAAGGCATCACCCCCAAGAAAATCGTTTTCAAATATAGAATCCAAGACACACCTATGAGCAAGGGGTAGACCAACATAAAAACCTTTATGGAATAATTTAAGGTGAAACTGATGCCTAGCATTTACTTGTATTGTTAATAATCTATCCCATGCTTCTTTTAAAGATTCATCACCAAAATATTTAAAGTTTGAAATTCCTAGATCGTCTCCTAAGTACGGAGGGAAAGGCATAACGGGAATAGAACAAGCCATAACGATAAAGCAAGCAAGCAAACAAGAAAAAGGCAAACAAAAAATATTTTTGTATTTTTGTAAAAACATTTTAGAAGTGGGGGAGATGAAAATGAGAGGCAAATTGCAAATAAAGTAAATGCAAGGAGATGAGAGTTTATGCGAAGGTACTTGATAGATGTTGATGATGTCTCCCCGGCAACGGCGCCAGAAATTCTTCCTGCTACTTGTAGCTTGCGTTGGTATTTTCCCCGAAGAGGAAGGGATGCTGCAGCACAGTAGAGATAAGTATTTCCCTCAGTTATGAAACCAAGGTTATCGAACCAGTAGGAGAATCACACAGCACCTCGTTTGCAGCACCTGCACACAAACAACAAATCCTTGTACCCAACGCAAACGAGAGGTTGTCAATCTCTCGGCGGTCAATTACAAGATTAAATTGTATATGATAGATAGATAGATTGAAACAAAAATACAAAATAAAATAAATAAAAGAAAATGGCAGCAATATTTTTAGGGTTTTAGTAATATGATTTAGATAGACCCGGGGGCCATAGATGTCACTAGAGGCTTCTCTCGAGAAAATAACATACGGTGGGTAGACAAATTACTGTTGGGCAATTGATAGAAAAGCAAATAATCATGACGATATCCAAGGCAATGATCATGTATATAGGCATCACGTCCAAGATAAGAAAACCGACTCCTGCCTGCATATACTACTATTACTCCACACATCGACCGCTATCCAGCATGCATCTAGTGTATTAAGTCCATAAAGAACGGAGTAACGCCTTAAGAACGATGACATGATGTAGACAAGATAAACTCACGTATGAATAAACCCCATCTTTTTACCCTTAATAGCAACGATACATACGTGTCATGTCCCTTTCTGTCACTAGGATTGAGCACCGCAAGATCGAACCCATTACAAAGCACCTCTTCCCATGGCAAGATAAATCAACTCAGTTGGCCAAACCAAATCAATAGATCGGAGAAGAAATACGAGGCTATAATAATCATGCATAAAAGAGTTCAGAGAAAACTCAAATAATATTCATGGATAATCTGATCATAAACTCACAATTCATCGGATTCCAACAAACACACCGCAAAAAGTGATTACATCGGATAGAACTCCAAGAACATCGTGGCGAACATTATATTGAAGATCAAAAAGAGAGAAGAAGCCATCTAGCTACTGCCGATGGACCCGAAGGTCTTTGGTAAACTACTCACGCATCATTGGAAGGGCAGCAAGGTTGATGTAGAGCCCCTCCGTGATCGATTCCCCCTCCGGCGGAGTGCCGGAGAAGGCCTCCAGATGGGATCTCTCGAGAACAGAAACTTGCGGCGGCGGAAAAAGTATTTCGTGGAGTCCCTTGAGGGTTTCTGATTTTTTCTGAATTTATAGTGCTGGAATTAGATCAAACGGAGCAAAGGGGGGCCCACGAGGCACCAGGGCGCGCCTGCCCCCCCCCCAGGCACGCCCTGGTGGCTCGTGGCCACCTCCTGGGTCTTCTGGCCCTCTCCCGAAGCTTCTAGTGTTTATCTTGGCCAATAAAAAATCTCCAAAAAGTTTCGTGGCATTTGGACTTCGTTTGGTATTGCTTTTCTGTAAAACAAAAACAGGGCAGAAAACAGCAACAGGCACTGGGCACTAAGTTAATAGGTTAGTCTCCAAAAATGATATATAATTGCTGTAAATGATTATAAAAACATCCAAGATTGATGATATAACAGCATGGAACAATCAAAAATTATAGATACATTGGAGATGTATCAGCATCCCCAAGCTTAATTCCTGCTCGTCCTCGAGTAGGTAAATGATAAAAACAGAATTTTTGATGTGGAATGCTGCCTAACATGTTCATCACATATTCTTTTCTTTTATAGCATGGACATTGGACTTGAATGATTCAAAGCAATAGTCTATAATTTGACATGAAGATATAAATACTCAAGCATGCTAACAAGCAACCATGTCTTTCAAAATATCAACGCTAAAGAAAGTTATCCCTAGGCCATTATGCTCAATCATTGATCCATTCATGAAACACACTCAAATATTAGCTACACACAATGCACAAGCATGACAATAGTGCTCTCTAGTTGGTGCTTTTGTAAGAGAAGATGGAGACTCAAATAAATAAAAATTGCATAAAAGTAAATAGATAGGCCCTTCGCAGAGGGAAGCAGAGATTTGTCAAATGTGCCAGAGCTCAAAGCAGAAATTAAAGAGATAAAAAATATTTTGAGAGGCATGCTTTTCCAGTCAACGAAAACGACCAAGAATTCCCAATATTTTCCATGCTAGACACATCACAGGCGGTTCCCAAACAGAAAGTAAAGTTTATTTCCTTTCCACCATTCTTTCACAATCCATGGCTACCCGTATCCACGGGTGCCCTCCATACCAACACTTTCCAAGGAATTTTGTTGTTATTAATTTTGATTTCGTGCGGGACTGGGCATCCCTATTACCGGCCACTCTCTCGTGCAACGACAAGTGAATAAACACTCATCGTGAGAATAACACACCTAGCATGGAAAATAATGGCCACCCCCTGCCGCTTCATGAGCGGTACGGGCACACAAACCGGAAAAATTATTTTGAAAACTAGAGTTGGAACACGCAAATTTACTTGGAACGGCATTGAAATACCGCATATAGGTAGATATAGTGGACTCATTTGGCACAACTTGGGTTTAAGGTTTTTGGATGCACAAGCAGTATTTCCGCTTAGTACAAATGAAGGCTAGCAAAAGATTGAGAAGCAACCAACCAAAAAACGAAAACGGTCATAAGCATGCATTGAACATAACTAACACCAAATAATGCACCATAAGTAGGATATAATTTCATTGCATAACTATTGACTTAACGTGCATGCATAGGGAATCACAAACCTTAACACGAATATTCTTACTGAATCACAATTACTCACTAACATGACTCACATATTATCATTTCCATATCGCAAAACTATTGCAAGGAATCACACTTATCATATCCAATGATCTATATGAAAGTTTTTATTTATATCCCTCTTGAATATTCATCACTTTGGGACCAAATTCATATCTTGTGCAAATTACCGTTACTATTATCATCTCTCAAAAAGATCTAAGTGAAGCATGAGAGTGCAAATATTTCTTCAAAATTTCAATCTTATCAATTCTCAAAATAATATAAGTGAAGCATGAGAATTCATTTCTTCAAAATTTTAATTAACTCTCAAAATAATATAAGTGAAGCATGAGAGTTTATTTCTTCAAAATATAGCCACCACCGTGCTCAAAAAGATTTAAGTGAAGCACTAGAGCAACTGCCTAGCTCAAAAAATTTAAGTGAACCACATAGAGGATTCAAACAAATGATGATGAACGTCTGGCTCTCTCAAGATAGGTGTGTTCAGAAAAGATGATTGTGAAAAACTAAAAAGCAACAAAAGCAAAGACTCATATAATACAGGACGCCTCAAGCAAAACTCATATCATGTGACGAATAAAAATATAGCTCCAAGTAAAATTACTGATGGTTGGTAGAAGAAAGAGGGGATGCCTTCCGGGGCATCCCCAAGCTTAGACGCTTGAGTCTTCCTAGAATATTACCTTGGGGTGCCTCGGGCATCCCCAAGCTTAGGCTTTTGCTACTCCTTATTCCTTCATCCATCGTGATCTCACCCAAAACTTGAAAACTTCAATCACACAAAACTTAAAAAAACCTTCGTGAGATTCGTTAGTATAACAAAATAAATCGCTACTTTAAGTACTGTTGCAAACCCATTCATATTTTATTTTTGCATTATACCTACTGTACTCTAACTTCACCATGGCTTATACCCCCCGATACAATCCATAGATTCATCAAAACAAGCAAATAGTGCATCAAAAACAGAACAGTCTGTAGCAATCTATTTAAAAGCCATACTTCTGTAACTCCAAAAATTCTGAAAAATTAGAACAACGTGGGAAATTCATATACCAATACTGTGTACAAATTTCAGATTTTTTTGACGCTCCAGTACAGAACCAAAATTCGGGCACTGGATGCAAAACTTTCTGTTTTCCAAACAGCATCAATTATACTATCTTCCAAATCATCCCAAAGCTATTACTTGGCACAAACACTAATTAAAAACACAAAAACAAAATAATACCAGTAGCATAATAGTGAAAACACACAATGACAGAAAAAAAAATTATTTTATTCATTGGGTTGCCTCCCAACAAGCGCTATTGTTTTATGCCCCTAGCTAGGCATAATGCATAATTTCAAGTATTGTCATCTTTAGTTTTAGTCTTCGCAACCCCTTTTTCACTTTCTTTGCCATTATCAATAATATGCACTAGATGATAAAGCTTAGTGCGAAGGATTTTCATTTCTCTCAAAACACCAAGAGAGACTTTGTGATCTAAAGCATAAACCCTCCTATCTTGTGACACCACATTGCTATTTATTTTTGAGGCAAGATTGAATATTTCTCGAAAGTTAGAATCCACACTAGACTTAATTTCTTTTATTTGCTCAGTTTGACGAAGGCATTCTAGAGTGATAGGTTCGATAGTTTCAACTTTTGGCTGTTCAAATATACTTTTCATCTTTTCTAGGTTGCAAAGGCATCACCCCCAAGAAAATCATTTTCAAATATAGAATCCAAGACACGCCAATGAGCAAGGGGTAGACCAACATAATTACCTTTAAGGAATAATTTAAGGTGAAACTAATGCCTAGCATTTACTTGTATTTTTAATAATCTATCCCATGCTTCTTTTAAAGATTCGTCACCAAAATATTTAAAGTTTAAAATTCCTAGACAATCTCCTAACTACGGAGGGAAAGGCATAACGGGAATAGAACAAGCCATAACGATAAAGCAAGCAAGCAAACAAGAAAAAGGCAAACGAAAAATATTTTTGTATTTTTGTAAAAACGTTTTAGAAGTGGGGGAGATGAAAATGACAGGTAAATGGCAAATAAAGTAAATGCAAGGAGATGAGAGTTTATGCGAAGGTACTTGATAGATGTTGATGATGTCTCCCCGGCAACGGCGCCAGAAATTCTTCCTGCTACTTGTAGCTTGTGTTGGTATTTTCCCCAAAGAGGAAGGGATGATGCAGCACAGTAGAGATAAGTATTTCCCTCAGTTATGAAACTAAGGTTATCGAACCAGTAGGAGAATCATACAACACCTCGTTAGCAGCACCTGCACACAAACAACAAATCCTTGCACCCAATGCAAATGAGAGGTTGTCAATCTCTCGGTGGTCAATTACAAGATTAAATTGTATATGATAGATAGATAGATTGAAACAAAAATACAAAATAAAATAAATGAAATAAAATGGCAGCAATATTTTTAGGGTTTTAGTAATATGATTTAGATAGACCCGGGGGCCATAGATTTCACTAGAGGCTTCTCTCGAGAAAATAGCATACGGTGGGTAGACAAATTACTGTTGGGCAATTGATAGAAAAGCAAATAATCATGACGATATCCAAGGCAATGATCATGTATGTAGGCATCACGTCCAAGATAAGTAGACTGACTCCTGCCTGCATCTACTACTATTACTCCACACATCGACCGCTATCCAGCATGCATCTAGTGTATTAAGTCCATAAAGAACGGAGTAACGCCTTAAGAACGATGACATGATGTAGTCAAGATAAACTCACGTATGAATAAACCCCATCTTTTTACCCTTAATAGCAATGATACATACGTGGCATGTCCCTTTCTGTCACTGGGATTGAGCACCGCAAGATCGAACCCATTACAAAGCACCTCTTCCCATGGCAAGATAAATCAACTCAGTCATCTAGCTACTGCCTATGGACCCGAAGGTCTGTGGTAAACTACTCACGCATCATCGGAAGGGCAGCAAGGTTGATGTAGAGCCCCTCCGTAATCGATTCCCCCTCTGGCGGAGTGCCGGAGAAGGCCTCCAGATGGGATCTCTCGAGAACAGAAACTTGCGGCGGCGGAAAAAGTATTTCATGGACTTCCTTGAGGGTTTCTGTTTTTTTCTGAATTTATAGTGCTGGAATTAGGTCAAACGGAGCAAAGGGGGGCCCATGAGGCACCAGGGCACGCCTCCCCCCCAGACGCGCCCTGGTGGCTCGTGGCCACCTCCTGGGTCTTCTGGCCCTCTCCCGAAGCTTCTAGTGTTTATCTTGGCCAATAAAAAATCTCCAAAAAGTTTCGTGGCATTTGGACTTCGTTTGGTATTGATTTTGTGTAAAACAAAAATAGGGCAGAAAACAGCAAACGGCACTGGGCACTAAGTTAATAGGTTAGTCTCCAAAAATGATATATAATTGCTGTAAATGATTATAAAAACATCCAAGATTGATAATATAACAGCATGGAACAATCAAAAATTATAGATACGTTGGAGACGTATTAGCTACTTTTCGGCTGTCTCGGGCAGCTGTTGAGTTTCTTTTTCTAGTGGTAACCCCATGCTCTGAGCTGTTCCTCGGTCCTCTTAGGGAAATGCTACCTTCTTTTTATCAACACCGTATCATGCTCTGAGCTACTTTTCGGCAGTCTTGAGTCGGGGTTGAGTTATTCCAGTAACGTCCCAGATCTGAGTTGTAAAGACCGTTCTGGTGGTCAGCTAGAACTTGTATGGGTTTGTATGCCGGTTTTATGCAAGGGTTCAGATGGTCAGCTAGAACTTGTAAAGTGGTAACTTGTCATTTAAACATTGTTTCACTAATGACTTATTGTGATATTATATGGAGATAGGTTGTTATGTTTCCATAGTTGTTACATCATGCATAGTTACTATTATTGCAATAATAAAGAATGTGACCTAATAATGACAACCTCTTCCGTTGGCTGGATCGAGTCATAGTGCCACCGAATCGAGCTCATCAGTGCAGCCACATTTGCCTTTATGGGAAGGCCCTAGCTTGGTCTATTATTGTGCCTCTTATCGGTACCACCAAAGAGGGAAGGTTATGCGTGCGTGCTACCCTGGCCCGGTAGGCGGCGATAACCTTGTGAGCCCAAGTTGTTTAGCCGGCGTCCCCGTTTGGGACAGTTTTGTTTGGCCACGACGGTGGCATGTGTTAGGAGTGACACAGGGGCCACCCAGGACTTGACTCGGAAAGGGGTATGAATGTCGGTGGGGCCGTGAGGGTGCCGGGCAATAGACAAGTTTTGTTGGAGTAGCACCGGTCCACCCGAATGGGAACAGGTACTAAAGTACAAGGCCAGGAGCTCCATGGTGTGGGTAAAGTGCGCAACCTCTGCAGAGTGTAAATCTATTCGAATAGCCGCATCCACGGTCATGGGACACAGTTCGTATTAGGTCACACTATTTGGTCTGTGTCGAGTCTGGAGGAGTAAACCGAATGATTGCTAAGAACGAACCAGATAAGGTAAGAGTTGTTAGATCTGCGATGCAGATGCACGGACATCGGATGATGTCCAAAATTTGGAATGTAGCCAAGGGATGGCTATGATAGAGGTGGTCAAATGACCGCAAGAACTTGGATCCGGAGGGATCATGTGAATGGACTGGATCAATTGTATTTACTGTTATGCTTTACCTTATTACATTCACCCTAGTAATTATTCCGCCAGATAATCCTACCATAATATGATAACTAATATTGTTAAGATAACAAGTACATGCTTGAATGCCATGGATTGCTTTGCTTGGTGCATATGTTATTTGGTTTGCTTGCGAGTACATTCAAAAGTACTCAGCGGCCTCCAATGTGGCCAGGTTCACCTAAGGATCCGACGTCCACTAGCGAGGAGCCGGAGTGTTCGCGGGCTAGAAGAGTAACCCAGTCAGATCCCTGTGGATTGGAGCCGCACCAAGACCATGCTGCCTTAGATAGAGCTTTTCTGTTGCCATCACCTTTGTAAAATATCATGTAAGATTTATATATCCATTAATAGAAATGCCTGTGTTCATGATACTTGTTGTAAAAGCGCATACCAGAGTGATTTCCTGGGCTGGTGTGTGTGGCGACCATCTGACTACAGTGGTATTCAGGCGGGGTGCCACACATAGCACATGGCCCGTGTTTGTATGGATGTACAACCTTCCCCCCCTGGAAGTGCATGAAGACAAAGTACATACACATGAGCATGCTGATTCAAGGGCGGAAACAACCGGGAAATAATATTAATCTGTATCTCGGGCTACTAAAAGAGGAGCTAGACACGTTATGGACAGCACCGGTCAAGACATGGGACGCCAGCAAAGGACAGTATTTCAATATGAGAGCTGCGCTGATGACGACGGTGCACGACTATCTCGGTTATGGATATGTATCAGGCCAGGTGTGCCATGGATATTGTGGATGCACCAGGTGCATGGATGATACAACGTCTCAGCAGGTAACGAAAGATGGCGGGTCTGGGAAAATCGTGTACATGTGGCATCGAAGATGGCTCGAGAAGGATGACCCGTGAAGAAACCATGGAGATCTATTCAATGGTGAGGCCGAGCATTGAGGACCTCCACGTAAGAGGAGCGGCACCGAAATCTATGAATTGTTGAAACACTGGGAAGAGTGCCCCGCGCCTGGAAAGATGAAAAAAGCGCCGGAGCTGCTGTTGAAGGTATGGAAAATGAGGTTTGTTTTCTGGGACTTGGAGTACTGGCCCAAACTTGAGACACCTCATTGCCTTGATCAAATGCATATCACGAAGAATGTCCTCAAGAGCTTGCTTGCCACACTGATGAACATGCCGGAGAAGACCAAGGATGGGCCGAAGGCAAGAAGAGACTTGGAAGATTTGAAAATCAGAGCAGATCTCCACATGCCCTGTAAAAAGTCGTCAGAGGAAACGGAGACGGAGACGGAGGCGGGGGACAAAAAAGTCAACAAGAAGGAAGATAAATATTGCCCCCCTTCTTGCTTCACCTTAAGTCCGAAGGAGATCAATCAATTCTTTAAGTGCCTTATAGGGATCAAAGTTAGTTCCGGTTACTGTGGGAAGATAAGAAGATTTCTAGACACCAAGAAGAAAAGGTTCAGCGGGATGAAGTCTCATGACTGTCACGTGATGATGACGCAGATACTCCCAGTTGCCCTTAGAGGGATAATGGACAAGCACGTCCGTGACACACTTATTGGTCTCTGCAACTATTTCGACGTTATCTCTCGAAAGTCGATGAGTGTGACGAAGCAGCTCCGAAGGCTACATGAAGAGATTGTTCTCATACTAAATGAGCTTGAGATGTACTTCCTGCCTGCGTTCTTTGACGTCATGGTGCATCTGTGTGTCCACATTGTGAACGACATCATCGACCTCGGGCCGACATTCCTGCACAGCAGGATGCCGTTCAAGAGGATGAATGGGGTCATCAAAGGATTTGTTCGTAACATGTCCCGTCCGGATGGAAGCATTGTCCAGGGCTATCTGACCAAAGAGTGCATCTCCTTCTGCGAGAATTATCTATACGGCGGAGAACAGGTTGTTGGTTTGCCCGTTAACAAGCACCTTGGGAGGTTCGGAGGAGAAGCTCACACCAACGGTCCGAGGGAACTGCATGTGGACCACTCGGATAGACGCAACTACTTTGACAGAGCAAACTTAGTAGTGCTACAACACCTAGATGTGGTAGATACTTTTGCGACACTGCACAAAGAAACCATCGCAAAGAAGTACCGTGACTGGGGGCTACGCAAGATGGACGCCGAAGTTATTAGAGAGCACAACTCCACTTTCTTGCCTTGGTTCAAAGAGCATGTTCTTGCTAATCCCCCAAAAGAGGGCTCTACGGACGGATTGCTCATATACGCCTTAGCACATGGCCCCGCGGCCAACCTCGCGACCTATCAGGCATACGATATCAACGGATACACGTTCTACACAGAGGACAAATATATAAACAGTGATTTCCAGAACTTAGGGGTGACGATGGAATGCATGACCGACGACAACGGCGCAACTGAAAGATTCTACGGAAGGGTCGAAGACATCTGGGAACTTGACTACTCTGGACTGCACAATGCGACGATGTTCCGTGTCAGATGGGCTAAGAACGTCGAAAGAGAAAATCCGTATTTCACTACCATGTCTACACCCGACTCCAAGAGCGCTACCGTGAACGTCATCGCCAAAACTGAGCCATGGGTACATGCTAAGCACGTGACACAATGCTTCTTCATAACCGACCCGAGCAATCCAAGCCGTGTTGTCGGGAGGAGAGGCAAAAGGAACATCGTCGGAATGGATGGAGTCGCCAACGAGGAAGACTACGACCAGTACGGCAACCCGATGAGGGAAGATGACGATGACGATGAAGCGTACGTCAAAAGAAGAATCAAGACTACATTACCTAAGAAAGATCGTACTCCATGGAAAAGGAAAAGTCACAATGAGGGGCTCAATTATTCGACAACGAACAAGAAAGGAAAGAAGCTCACTCAGAAACGACAACGTCGATGCTGAGAAACCATCATTTATATATATATATATATATATATATATATATATATATATATATATATATATATATATATATATATATATATATGTATCTATTTTGTGTATGCACTTAAGCGTTATCGGTCAAATGATGTAATATATATATTATGAACTAATATATCGCCTGAGTTATATACATGGTCGTCCTTCGGAGGAAAAAGGAGAACGGAAAAGAAAAAAAGGAAAGGAATAGAAAAGAAAAAGAAAAAGGAGAAAGGAAAAAGGAAAAGGAAAGGAATAGAAAAGAAAAAATGAAAAGAAAAAGAAAAAGGATAAAGGGAAAATAAAATGAAAAGAAAATTTGAAAGAAATAATTAAAAAATTACCAGTAGCGCGGGTCCTGGACCAGCGCTATTGCTAACTTAGCAATAGCGCGAGTTTGGCAAACTAGCGCTACAACTACTGAGGATAGCAGTAGCGCGGGTTTAGGACCCGCGCTATAACTAAGTGCGGGTTTAGGACCCGCGCTATAAACATGTGCTACTGCTATTTTGAGTTAACTCCCCTGCGCGGTTCTTCCCCAATTCCCCATTCGTCCCAAACCCCCTTCCCATCCGACAACGCACGCCCTCCGTCGCCCTCCGCGCACCCTCCATCGCCCTCCGCACGCCCTCTGTCGCCCTCCGCGTGCCCTCCCTCGCCGGCCCAGTCCATTGCCCACCGCCCGCCCTCCGTCGCCGTTGCCCGAGCCCCTGCATCGCCGTCGCTCGAGCCCCTGCTTCACCGCCGCCCGGTCCATCGTCACCGCTGCCCGCCCGAGCCCCTACTCCGCCGTCCCCGCCGCCGCCCTGTAAGCCTCTCCACTCCCCTCTTTCCTCCTCTCCCGTCCCCTCTTCCCTCTCTCTCTCTCTCTCTCTCTCTCTGCTCTCTGCTCTCTATCTCTCATATGAACCCTAGGAGGCAGAAGTATGAACCCTAGCCAGAAATTTGAACCCTAGAACCCTAGTGCTAGATTAGAATTTGAACCCTAGTGCTAGATTAAAATTTGAACCCTTGTGCTAGAATAAAATTTGAACCCCATGGCTTTTTTAAGATTGGGGAAAAAGATGCAAAATTAGAAGTAGGACAGAAAATTCAGAAAATTTGAAGTGCTTCAAAATTCAGATAATTCATAGAAGTTTTATGTTGGACAGTAGCTAGGAATTTAGCTAGTTTTTTTTATTAGGACAGTAGCTGTTTTATATTTGAACCCTAGTAGCTAAGAATTTAAAGAAAAAATAGAATTGTTGCTATTTAAAAAAACTTAGTAAGCAATTGTTGCTATTTAAACAAAGAACATACTTGTTGCTATTTAAAAAAACTTAGTTAAAGCAATTGTTGCTATTTAAAGAAAGAAAAAAATGGTTGCTATTTAAAAAAACTTAGTTAAAGCAATTGTTGCTATTTAAAGGAAAAGCAGAATTGTTGCTATTTATAGAATTTTTGTTTCTGTTGAATATAAAATCAACTAGTTCTCAAATTCTAGTGTTGCTGCCATTAGTTTTTTTAATTTGTGTGCTATATATTTATTGAAATTCAGTTAAATTTGTGGAATTGTGGAATTTGTGGAATGGAAGTTATGATGCCCCCGGCCCGACCGTGCACTACTGATACACGCAAATGCGCACGATCAAGCCCAGGGACTCACCGGATGATATCACAACACAACTCTAGACACAAAATGAAATAATACAAGCTTTATATTACAAGCCAGGGGCCTCGAGGGCTCGAATACATAAGCTCGAGTTACACAAGCGTCAGCGGAAGCAAAAACAATATCTGAGTACAGACATAAAGTTAAACAAGTCTGCCTTAAGAAGGCTGAACAAAACAACGACATCTAGATCGAAAAGGCACAGCCTTCTGCCTGGGAGCCTCCTATCTACTCCTGGTCATCGGTCTCCACGTAGTAGTAAGCTCCACCGGTGGGGTAGTAATAGTTGGCGAAAACAGCTGGCACCGGGGCTCCGTCATCTGATCGCAACAAACGGGTATGGGGAAAAAGGGGGAGCAAAGCAACTGTGAGTACTCATCCAAAGTACTCGCAAGACTTACATCAGAGCTCTAACTAATTATGCATCTATATCAAAGGGGAGGCCATATCTGTGGACTAGATTGCAGAAATGCCAGAATAGAGAGAAGGTCAAGCCTATCGAAGACTAGCATCTTCAGCGTCTTGCAGCATTAGAAGAGTGCAGATTAGCAGCATAACATAAAGTAACAAGCATGTAGTAGCAAAGCCTAGAGATCTTTCCTCGACTCCCTGCGAGAAAGCAATCCTGAAGCTTACAATTAATTAACATGTATCCAGTTCAAGTTGTAGTAGATCTGGATACAACACTGAGCGTCCTGTTACCGTTGACACGGCTATTCGAATAGATAACTTCCCTGCATTGGTGCACTACTGTTACCCAACACGCTCGATTAACTCTGGCCGGACACACTTTTCCGGGTCATGCCCGGCTTCGGCTGATCAACACGACGTAGTCCTACCTAGGCTCAACAGAGAGGTCCCCGCCGGTCTACATCCTAAGTGCTTAGGGGTCTTGGGCCCATCGCCCTTTGCACTCCGGGTCGTTGCGTGCAGGGTGAAGCCAGGCACCACCCCTGTGCTGGATGGCGCCGGTCCGTCCCGGCCGCAATGCTGAACTGGACGTCTGACAGAGCTTTCGGCTGATACATACGGCGCCGAGGGCCCCATTAAACCATTATCCCATGTGGTGGTAGTGCGTATAGGCCAGTGACCAACTCAGATCAAATACCCAAATCCGTTAGTGTGTTGGGAGCTCGCGGTGACGATCAGTGCTCCTGTCGCCCCGTCTCGAGGACTTGCAACAAGGGTCAGGCCCATGCCTCTCTAGGGCGGTCTCTGCCTGCCCGGCCGCGCCTCGTAATTATCTCGCGGGTACCCTCCAGGTCAACCCGACTCTCAAGAGACTGTCGGGAACTCAGGTCCACCTCTACCGGGGTGGTACCGCCTGTCCCTTCAGTCCCGCAGTAACAATACATGGGGGCAACAGTTAAAGGTAACCGTGTGTCCGTAACATCAAGGGGGTAATCCGAGGAATCACCCACGATGGATTCCCACTCGATGCAATTGTCAAGGTGAACTCAGAGGAATCACCCTCGATGGGTTCACACTTGAGGGGTTGCATGACAGAGGCATCATCGGAGGTGGTGAAAGAGGAATCACCCTCGGTAACCCACAACCGACTAGCTATGCTACAGAGATATCATCAGGAGTGAGGTAGGAGGTATCACCCTCGGCACTCGATAGTAGCTCTGCAGAGTCGTACAACTAAGGGGGTGTGCGGTGTTGTGTCGGTCTCGGCACATCGATCACATTGATCGAGTCATCGGTAGTAAAGCATGGCAACACGGACAAGGGGTAGGGCCATTGATGGATCTCTAACTAGCCTATACTAAGCATATAGGACAACAGGTAAAGAATCAACAGCAGGTTACAACATCAGGCCATGCATCAGAATAGGAGCAATCAATTACAGTAGCAAAATCTAATGCAAGCATGGGAGAGAAAGAATGGGCGGTATAGGAATGATCAAGGCGGTTTTGCTTGCCTGGAAACTCTACGGTAAAAGAGGGGTCGTCGGTGGAGTAGCAGTCCTCGGGGGCAGCGTCGGTCTCGGGGTCTACCGGAGAGAAGAGGGGGAGGAAACAGATAAATACATAGCAAACAAATGTACTCATAGAACATGACATGGCAATATGCAATGCAGGGGGTGACCTAACACATCCCTAAACCATTTTAGTTAATTTAGAAATTAATTTGGAATAATTTACCCGAGGTCAAGCACTATTCATCTATCAGAAACAGGCCGAAAGTTACAGGTTCTCCTACGCAGAGGGTTCTAACATGCATGCAGATGACATATTCGGATTCGTTGGATTTTTCTGATCATTTTTCATATATAAATTATTTTCATTTGTCGGGGGGATGATCCCCGGGTAGGCAATGGAGCCCAGATCCCCCTTCTTTTCAAAACATCGGGGCAGGACAAGCCCCTCAATCCGGCTGGCCTGCGCGCCGGCTCCCCAGCGCGAGTCGGCTCGGCATGGCGACCTGGCCTGGCCGGCTGGCCTGGCCGGCTGGCCGCTAGAGGACAGCCCCCATGACAAGACCAGCATGGCGACAACGCCCCCTCCTTGGCGCCGACCCACGCTGGCATGGCTACAGCGCTCCCTGCGCCCCCGCCCAGGGCGGGCGGTGTCCGGGCGGCGCGATCCTATTACTAGGCGGCGCCGACCGCCCTATGACGACCGACAAGACCTGCCACAGTGCAGCGCTGCCGACCGAACCCGTGCCCGGCGGACCCGGCGCACCCGGCAGAACCGAAGCACCCGGCGGAACCGGCGGACCCGGCGACCCGGCGGCCCCCACTGCCGGTTCCCAGATGATGACACCAGGGCCCCGCGCCTGTGCATCTTTACCAATGTAACCCTGGGGGGTCGGGCTATAAGACCCCCCGGGAGGCCTCCATCCAGAGGGGTTGGACACTTGATACACACACGCACACACGTAGCCAGGAGAAGGAGAGAGCTAGCTCTTCTTCCTCCTTCCATCAAACAGCTCCAGGAGCGCATTGTAACCACTCCGTGAGATCCATCTAGTAGATCCGGCAGGACTAGGGGTTTACCTCCCTCGGAGGGCCCCGAACCTGGGTACATCGCGAGTCCCTCTCCGCATGTCCCCAACCTCGCTTCCGGAACCCACCGGCGTCCTCCCGTAACCCCACCTTTTTAGCCATCTTATGGCATCTGCCGTGAGAATACCACGACAGTTGGCGCCCACCGTGGGGCTGCTCGCGGCGCCGGCCGGAGTCAAGTTCCGGACAAGGCCCTTCACCAGCTCCGGTGAGCGCATCATGCACGGTTTGGTCCGTGCGCCTCGCACGGCCAACCCGGCCGGCTGCAGCGCTGCGCCGAGCGCGGACGCCGCCTGCCCCGCAGGCTGCCTCGTCGTCCCTTTCGGCGCGCTGCGCGTTTTCATCGCGCTCGTCCCCGACGTGTTTCCCAGCGAGGTGCACAGCTTCACCGACTCCCCCGTCCCCGTTGGCTGCGCCGTCTCCGATGACGTCGCGGCTCTCTACGCCCGCCCGGAGGTGCTGACCGTCGGCACATGCGCCGGCTCCCCGCGCGGCAAGGAGAAGGCCGCCGGGCCGACCCGCTCCATGAGACGATCCGGAGCCTGCAAGCCCCCATCCCGCCCGACGCCGACAAGGCGGCAGCAGCGGCTCAACTCAACAAGGACCATCAGCATCTGCTGGTCGAGGCCACGGAGCTCGCGGCAACGCGGTTCCGGCTGGAGTCCGCCCAGCGAGAGTACGACAGTGCCCACGGCTTCACGCCGGCCGCTGCCGAGCCCAGCCGTGTCACGGAAGTGCGGATCCGCGGGGGCGCGATCGGCCATGCGCTAGGCGCAGGCCGGCCCGTGTACAACACCCCCGTCCAGAACATGTGCGCGGCATAGGCGGCCATGGCGGATCTCGAATTCCTGGAGGGCGAGGAGCTGCTGCAGCAGCAGTGCATCCACGACCTCATCGCCGCGGCGAATGAGCAGCGGAAGCAGTTCGACCTGGCCCAGCCATCCGGGATGCGCGGCAGACGTCCTCCCACGCCACTAGCGCGAGTTGCTCTGGCCGGCACCGGTCCGGTCGGAGCCAGCATAATCGTGCCACAACCGCTGGAGACGGCATCGCTGGCGAGACGGCTGGCGACGGCCGGGTTCAGCCGCCGGAGCCCCCCGTGCGTCCGGCTCGGCGGCCCGAGCCGACCCCAGAAGCCCCGGCACCCTGCGGTCCTGCGGCTGACTGACTCGGTCCCCGCGGTCCCGTGGCTGACCGACTCGGCCCCCGCGAGCCCTACGACGAAAACGACGCCCGTCACCGCATCGACCGGCTGGCGCGCTCCACGGCCCTGGAGGAGGAAAGCTCTGTCGGCCCAGCGTGCTTCGCCCCCCGCATTCGCGAGGAGCCCTTCCCCAAAGGTTTCTCGCTGCCTCGCGACTCCCCCAAGTACAACGGCGTCACCAAGCCAGAGGACTGGCTGACCGACTACACCACGGCTGTCGGCATAGCTGGCGGCAACCGGCGCGTGGCCGTGCGATACGTCCCCCTCATGCTGCTCGGCTCGGCCCGGACGTGGCTTAACAGCCTGCGAGCCAGCAGCGTGAACTCCTGGCTGGATTTCGAAGACACGTTCATTCACAACTTCACCAGCACCTACAAGCGTCCCGGCAAGCCTCGCCAGCTCTACATGTGCGTCCAGAGGCCGGGCGAGCCCCTCCGCGACTTCCTCACGCGGTGGACGGAACTGCGCAACTCCTGCGAGGGGGTCCACGAGGTCCAGGCCATCCAGTACTTCATCGATGGATGCCTAGACGGCACGCTGGTCAAGCACCGGCTGGTGTGCGATGAGCCGGAGACCGTGGCGGAGCTCATGGCCATGGCGGACAAGTATGCTACGGCCGACTCCGCGATGAATGTGAAGGTCACGATCGACGCAGACGGCAAGCTCCTCCGCGCCCAGCCGGCTCCCCCCAAGCCGGCTGGCGACAAAAACTAGTGCTGGCAAGACAACAAACACAGCAACAACAACGGCAAGCGCAGGAACGACCAGCAGGCGCCCAGCTACCACAATCGGCAGGTCACCGCGGTCGAAGGGGAGCAGCCGGCCGAGCAAGGCTCCAGCCAGCGCCTGCGCACCGGCATGGCCGCCTGGCAGCCCAAGCTGTCCTTCGAGCAGATGCTCGACGCCCCCTGCAAAAACCACAGTGGCGCGAAGCCATCGACGCACACGCTCCGGCAGTGCCGCTTCACCCAACGCCTGCTGAAGGGCAACCTTCCGCCCCCGCCACCCGGAGCCGGCTCACAGCAGCCGCCGCTCCCGCCGCCTCCACCGCCACCCGGCGCCCTCGCCGACAACCCTTTTCCGCGCACAGACGCGTCCTACGTCGTCTTCACCAGCGAGGGCGATGACAAGCACGCCAAGCGCAAGCACGCGGCCGAGGTGAACGCCGTCGTCCCTCCGGTTCCCCAGTACATGCACTGGTCCGACCGGCCGGTGAGCTGGACCCGGGAGGACCACCCGGCCGTCATGCCCACGCCGGGTGGCTACGCCCTTGTGCTCGACCCCACCTTCGTCTCCGAGAAGCACACCTGCCACTTTTCGCAGGCGCTGATCGACGACGGCAGCAGCATCAACATCCTGTACTGCGACACCATGACCAAGCTCGGCATCGAGGCGCGATAGCTGGAGCCGACCCGGACGGTGTTCCATGGCATCGTGCCAGGTCTCTCCTGCTCTCCGATCGGCCGGATCCGGCTTGACGTCCTATTCGGCTCCAGCAGCCATTTCCGCCGCGAGCCGATCTGGTTCGAGGTGGTGGACCTGGCCAGCCCCTACCACGCGCTGCTGGGCCGACCCGCGATGGCCAAATTCATGGCGGTCCCCCACTACGCCTACCTGAAGTTGAAGATGCCGGATCCCAAGGGCGTCATCACCATCATCGGCGACTACAAGAAGTCGCTCGAGTGCGCCAAAGCTGGCTCCCAACTGGCCGAGTCGCTGGTCATCGCCGAGGAGAGGCGCCAGCTCGACCGGATCATGGCGCTGGCTAGCGCGCAGCCGGCCGTGCCGACTCCGCCCAAGACGGCCGCCAGCGAGGACTCCTTCAAGCCGGCCAAGGACACGAAGAGGGTCCCGCCCAACCCGGCCGACCCCAGCTCCAGCAAGCACGTCGTCATGGGCACCGGCCTCGACAGCAAATAGGAAGGCGAGCTCGTCGATTTCCTCCATGAGAATCAGGACATCTTCGCATGGTCTCCCAAGGACATGCCGGGTGTCCCGAGGGAATTCGTCGAGCACAAGCTTCACGTTCACAACGACGCCAAGCCTGTCCAACAGCCGCTACACTGTTTCTCCGAGGAGAAGCGGAGAACCATTGGTGAAGAGATCGCCCAGCTGCTCGCAGCCGACTTCATCATGGAAGTGTTCCACCCGGAGTGGCTAGCCAACCCAGTCCTCGTCCTGAAGAAAAATGGCACCTGTCGCATGTGCAACGACTACACCAGCCTGAACAAGGCATGCCCCAAAGACCCGTTCGCTCTACCCTGGATCGACCAAGTCATCGACTCCATAGTCGGCTGCGAGCTCCTGTCCTTTCTGGACGCCTGCTCCGGCTACCACCAGATCAAGCTGGACCCGGCCGACGCCCTCAAGACGTCCTTCATCACGCCCTTTGGGGCGTACTGCTACATCACCATGTCGTTCGGCTTGAAGAAGGCCGGCGCCACCTTCCAGCGCTGCATGCAGAAATGCCTGCTGCCCCAACTCGGCAGAAATGTGCACGTCTACGTCGACGACATCGTGGTGAAGACCAAGCAACACCTCACACTCCTAGCCGACCTCAAGGAGACCTTCGCCAACCTGCGCCGGTTCCAGATCAACCTCAACCTGGAGAAATGCGTCTTCGGCGTGCCGGCTGGCCAACTCCTCGGTTTCCTCGTCTCGGAGCATAGCATTGAGGCCAACCCAGAAAAGATCAAGGCAATCGAGCGCATGCGCAAGCCAACCCGGCTGCGCGACGTCCAGAAGTTCACCGGCTGCTTGGCCTCTCTCAGCCGGTTCGTCAGCCGGCTGGGGGAGAGGGCCCTGCCCCTGTACCAGCTGATGAAGAAGATGACGGCGTTCGAGTGGAGCAACCAAGCGGATGAGGAGTTCCGCGACCTCAAGCGCATGCTGTCCACCGCACCCGTCCTGGCCGCGTCGGCTGAGAAAGAGCCGCTTTTGCTGTACATCGCCGCCACCTCCCGCGCGGTCAGCACGGTGCTAGTGGTCGAGCGCCCTGAGGAGGGCAAGGTGCAGCCGGTTCAACGCCCAGTGTACTTTCTGAGCGAGGTGCTCTCCACCTCCAAGCAGAACTACCCCCACTACCAGAAGATGTGCTATGGCGTGTACCTTGCCGCCAAGAAGCTGAGGCAGTACTTCCAGGAGCATACCATTACCGTGGTGAGCACGGCCCCCATTGGCGAGATCATGGGCTGCCGGGATGCCTCTAGCGTGGTGGCCAAGTGGGCCATCGAGCTAGCCGGCCACACGATCCTCTATGAGCCCCGCACCACCATCAAGTCCCAAGCGCTGGCCGACTTCCTCGTCGACTGGACCGAGACCCAGTACCCACCGCCGGCGCCCGAGTCGACTCACTGGCGCATGCACTTCGATGGCTCCAAGACGCGCAACGGCTTGGAAGCCGGCATCGTGCTGTCCTCCCCCAAGAACGACCGACTGCGGTACGTACTCCAGATCCATTTTGCCGCCTCCAACAACGTCGCCGAGTACGAAGCACTCGTGCACGGTCTTCGACTGGCCAGGGAGATTGGCATCTGGTAAATCCTCTGCTATGGCGACTCGGACCTGGTGGTGCAGCAAGTTTCCGGCAACTGGGACGCCAAAGACGCCAACATGGCCAGCTACCGCTTCCTAGTCCAGCAACTCTCCGGCGGGTTCGACGGTTGCGAGTTCCTCCACGTCCCACGCGCGGACAACGAAGCAGCTGACGCCCTGGCCAAAGTGGGCTCCACCCGGCAAGCCCTCCCATCCGGCGTCTCCTTCGAGCACCTCCGGAAGCCGTCCATCAAGCTGTCTCCCGAGTCGGAATCCATCTTCGTCCCGGACGACCCCAACGCGCCCCCACCCGACCCTGGTGTTCCCGGCCCAAGCTCGGGGACTGCCGCCTCCAGCTCGGGGACTGTCAGCTCCGGCTCAGGAGCTGCCGTCCCGGATCCCATCCCGGTGGCCGTCCTCACGGTGGTGACGGCGCCGTCCTGGACTCAGCCGATCCTCGCCTTCTTGCAAGACGGCGACCTTCCCAGCGACGAGACCGAAGCCCGACAAGTGCAGCGTCGAGCATCCGCCTACAGCATCATCAACCACGAGCTCGTCAATTGCAGCACGACTTACGTGTTCCAGCGCTGCGTCGAGCAGGACAAAGGGATCGAGATCCTCCTCGACATCCACCAGGGCGAGTGCAGGCACCACGCCGCCTCGAGGTCCCTGGTGGCCAAGGCTTTCCGCCATGGCTTCTACTGGCCCACGGCCCTGGAAGACGCCGAGCAGCTAGTCCTCAAGTGCGAGGGCTGCCAACATTTCAGCAAACGCAGCCACCAGCCGGCTTCAGCCCTCCAAACCATCCCAATCACCTGGCCCTTTGCCGCCTGCAGGCTCGACATGGTGGGGCCCTTCAAGACCGCCCGAGGCGGCATGACGCATTTGCTGGTCGCCGTCGACAAGTTCACCAAGTGGATCGAGGCAAGGCCGATCAAGAAGCTCGACGGGCCCACGGCCGTCCGGTTCATCAAGGATATCGCGGTTCGCTACGGCGTGCCCCACAGCATCATCACGGACAATGGCACCAACTTCGCCAAGGGCGCGCTGGCCCACTACTGCTCTGCATCCGGCATCCGGCTCGACTTGGCCTCTGTCGCACATCCCCAGTCAAACGGCCAGGTCGAGCGGGCAAACGTCCTCATCCTAGCCGGCATCAAGCCGCGACTCGTCGAGCCGCTCGTGCGCTCACCCGGCAGCTGGCTCGATGAGCTGCCGACCGTCCTCTGGAGTCTCCGGACGACGCCCAACCGCTCCACCGGGTTCACCCTGTTCTTCCTCGTCTATGGAGCCGAAGCCATTATCCCCACCGACGTCGAGTTCGACTCGCCCCGGGTGACCATGTACACAGAAGCCGAGGCAAAGGAGGCACGCGAAGACGGCGTCGACCTGCTCGAGGAGGCATGCCTTCTGGCCCTCAGCCGGTTAGCCATCTACCAACAAGGCCTGCGCCACTACCACAGCCAGAAAATCAAGCCCCTCGCATTCCGCGAGGGTGACCATGTGCTCCGGCTCGTCCAACGGACAGCCGGCCAGCACAAACTAGCCTCCCCCTGGGAGGGCCCCTTCATCATCAGCAAGGCTCTCTGCGACCGGAACGCGTACTACCTCATCGATGCGCAGAAGCCGAACAAGCGCAAGCGAGATGCAGCCGGCGAGGAGTCCAGCCGGCCCTGGAAGGCGGAGCTCCTCCGTCTGTTTTACAGTTGAACTCATGCATGTATGTATCACCACCTTTTGGGTTTAATGAAAGCAGCAAGCCCTCCCATTTTCGTTTCTCCTGCCGAGTCGGCGTAGCCGGCTCGGGGGCTCAGGGGCTTCCTTTTCCGTTTTTACTAAGCTCTGTGTCTATGCACTTCCCCGTTTTCGATTCTCCCGCCGAGTCGGCGCAGCCGGCTCAGGGGCTAGACCGCGCCTCGCCATTTTTTCCTTAGTCCATTCCGCAGTGTACGAACCGCCAAAGCCCTCTCTTCGCCAGCCACAGCAGGCTCCCGGCTGTCCGGCCGACAAGAGCTAAAGGCCAGAAGCATCGTCACGCGAGAACGGCTAAGGAGGAGGGCCCAGCTCAGCTAATCCGGCCCAACCCGCCCGTTCTTACTTATTCGCCGCACGACCGGCTGCGCGCCAACCGGCTTCGCCGCCTGCCGCCAGCCGGCCCAGTGGGTGTTTCGCTCGCGCTCATACGTCCAAAAAAGCCTAAGTATTGTGCGTCCCCCCTCAAGGCCGAATCCCCTTCCTAGCCATAGCCCGCCACCCGGCTGTCCGGCTAGTGGGAAGGAAGCCCAGAGAAAAGACAAACAAGAAAAGGCCCAAGGCCGAACAGCAAAGAGCGAAACGACTTGCAAACTTTATATACAGCAAGGGCCCTCGGCCACAAGTTCATTACATGGAACTACACCCCCAGTGGGTGGACCTCCTACCTAACTAAGTTTGAGTACAGGAAAGATAAAAAGGAAAAAAGAGGTCCTAAGCAGCGCCAGTGTAGGCTCCGGTCGGTGCCAACTCGGCTGAGGTGGGTGCGCCTGTCGGGTAGAGTCCGGGGCTCTCCGGCCTGTCGGTCGTGGCGGCGTTGTCCTGGCCGGCCTCGTCATCAGCGTAGGACTCGTCTCGGCCGAGCTGCCGTCCGGGTCGTTCAGCAGCAGACCAAACTCGTCGGTGGGGAGCTCCTCGCCATCCTCCGTCCGCTCCAGGACGAACTCGTCGTACGGAGCAAACGACGTCAGATAACTGGCCCGCCCAGCGATCCACCGCGCCCTCGCCGCCAAGTCGTCCTCTGCGCCGGCCCGCTGCGCCGCCAGGCGGTCGAGGTCCACGCCCGGATACCACGACACGATGAAGCGCAGCGCCGTCTCTGCTCCGGCGCGGGCCGTGGAGGCCCTCCACGCGCCGAGTCGCTCTACCCCGGCCTCCAGCCATCGCGCCAGCCGGGTGATGCTGTTCGGCACCACCGCACTCGGCCTGAGGCTGCTCGCCATGCCCATCCCGGCCTCGAACAGGTGGTGCATGTGCCCCTCCATGGCTCGAAGACGGGCCTCGCAAGCAAGGACGATCTCCGAGAGGCTCCAGGCGGCGTAAACGTCGATCTCTGCCCCTGTCGCGCGCAGGACCGCCCGGTGGGTATACACAGCCGCATCGGCCGCCTCCTGCGTCTCCGGGAAGACTCCTAGCAAAGGAAGGAAACAAATTAGTCAAAGAAAGCAACTTGCCGGCTACGCCAGCCGGACCAAAGAAAAGATAGCACTTACGGGCGAAGGTCTCGTCGAGGTGTTGCGCCACGCCCAGCATCCCGTTCTCCCGTATGGCCGACGCGCGAGCCTGGGCCTCGAGATCCTTCTCGAGCTGGGCAATCCTTCTGCCGGCATCCGCCAGCTCCTCGGCCGCCTTGCCGCGCTCTTCCGCCAGCCGGCCCAGCTCCGCCTGGTGGGCATCTTCCGTCTTGGCCTTCTCGGCCACCAGCCGGTCCACCTCGGCCTGGAGCTGGTCATGGTCGACGACGGCGCGGTCGCGCCGCTCGCCGGCTTCGGCAAGCCGGCCTCGGAGGCCTGGCACCTCGGCAAGCCGGCTGCGTGACAGGGTTCCCGGTCAGATGCCGGAAGCAAAGATTAGAAGAAAAAGACAGAGCTCTAAGATTCGACCCAGCTGCTCCGCAGTCCGGCCCGAATCTCGGGGGCTACACCTAGTGGGTGCGCTGGCGCGCCCCCACTGAATGCATGCAAAGCGTACCTTGGACCCGGCGCAGCTCCTCCTCTTTGATGGCGAGCTGGGCCTTGGCCTCGCGGAACCGCTCCCGAAGCCGGTTGTACGCGCTGGCCCGCACGTCGTACAGATGCTGCGCGCAGACAGAAGATTAGAAGAATGCAAATACAAGCTATAAGATTCGACCCGGCTGCTCCGCAGCCCGGCCCGAACCTCGGGGGCTACACCCAGTGGGTGCGCTGGCGCGCCCCCACTGATTCAACAATCAAGGCAAGAAGAGAAGAAAAAATTCACCGCAATAGCCTGCTCCAGCCTCCGCGCCGCCTCCTGCTCTTCCCGGACGAAGGCCTGTAGGCGCTCGCTCCGACCACGAAGCTGCGAGTGCAAGGTATCCGTCGCGTCGTCCTCCCGGGTTCGCGGCCCGACCACAACCTCGCCGGAGCTCGCCCATGGTTGCTGCAATGCGGTCCCGGCGCCGGATCCGCTTCCACCCGGCCGCTCGGGGTTCGTGGCGGCTTAGGGCCGCACGACCACCAGGGTACCGGCGTCCCCGGTCGCGGCCTCCGGGGCCAGCATCGGCTGCGCTTGGCCGGACGGTGCGGAGTCCGCCTCGCGCCTCTCCCCACCGTCCTCGCCTCCTCCTGCCAGGTCGGCCCAGGACGGCGTGTCCACGATGATATTCTCATCGACGTCCGACTCGCCATTGGCCGGCTTCGTCCGCCCTGCCGGCTCGCCCGCTCCCTCCGGTTGTGGCTCGATGATCGTCACCGCCGGCGCCAAGCCCCTCTCCATCTCCGGCCAGGCCGGGTCCGCGGTGGTCCTGGCCCGCTTCGCGGAGGCCCTCTCCCACGCCCGGGCCGAGGCCTCCTCCATCTCCTTCTCGGCCTCCGCCCGGTCCCGCCAGGCAGCGCTCGTCGCCCTGTCAAGATCCCGACCGGACTGACGGGCCTCGAGGTCCTCCTCCGTCGTCCGGTCCGGCTCGTGGTCGATGGCGCTGCTCCGGGTCTTCCTCCAGACGGCCTCGCCCGCCGCGGCATATGTCGCCGCCACCGCCAAGTCAAGAGCTGACCTGGGCACAGCAAGTTTATCACCACAAAGGCACAAGCAAGAAACAAGTAAGAGATCAGAAAAAAGACAAGAGACACTTACCCAATGACCGTCGGGACCTCCCGCCTTTGCCCCACGGACGGGGCGAGCCGACGCTTCTTCTTCACGACGCCCCTCTCGCACGCCAGATCCGCCGCCACCGGGCGTTTCGCGGCCGGCCTCGTCTCGACCGCCTCCTTCCCATGCGGCCGGCTGACGGACGCCGCCGCGCGGGCCGGCCCGGCGCCGGCCGTTTTCCGCAGCCGTCTTGGGGGGTCGATGCTGCCGTCCTCCCCAGCCGAGGACGTTGCATCGTGGGCACCAGTCAGGGCCTGCTCGTCGTCATCCGGCCAGTCTCGCAGTAGATCTGGGGGAGGAGACTTACCCGCATTCCGCGACCCGCCGGCCGCGGCGTCGGCCAGGCGCGCTTCGACCGCCCCCTCCTCCGCCTCGGCTCCGGCCTCCTCCGCCTCTGAGTCGGGCAGGACGACCAGCAGGATTTGGGGATTCGGCCTGTCGTGATTCCGCTGGCTGCCGAATAGCTGCGCCCCCCCCCCCCCCCCCCCGCGGCGTCAGGACATAAGAATAACGTCGAAGCGGCAAAAAATAAAGACCAGGGACTCACCGCCAGCGCCAGGTTCCTCCGGTGATAGGGCTCCTTCCCGAAGCTCCACCCCTCCTCCTTCAACCCGGCCTTGGAAATGAAGTTCACCCGCTGAGCGATCCCAGCCGGCGTCAGCTCCTTGGTCGACATCCGGGTCGGGTCGTGCCGGCCGCTCATGTCGCAGATCCGGTGTGCCCGGCGCTGCATCGGCAGCACCCGGTGGGCGATGAAGGCCGTGATGAGGTCGACCGGCTTCAGCCCCTCGCGATCCGTCATCTCCCCGACCCGGCGGCAGATATTCACCATCTCCTGCGGCGGCTTCTTGGGGAAGTAGCCCCAGTTTGGCTTCTCGAGCGGCGGCGCGTCGATGAAAGGCGGAAGGTTGATGACGTCCACCGCCGGGTCGGCGTTCCGGACGTAGAAGAACATCGTCTGCCACTTTTTGGCCGAGTCATCAAGCGGCAGCTTGGGAAACGGCCCGTTCGGCCGGCCGGTGACCACCGCTGCCCCGCAGTCGGACATGACGCCGGCCGATGCCCCCTGCTGCTTGAGGAAGAACATCTTGCCCCACAACTCCACATTCGGCAGCATGCCGAGGTAGCCCTCGCAGAGTGTGGCAAAGCCGGCGACCTGCAGCACGGCGTTGGCGCCGAGGTGATGCGGCTGCAGCCCGAAGAAGTCGAGGAAAGCGCGGAAGAAAAGACTCGCAGAGAGGCCGAGCCCGCGCTCGAAATGAGAGTAGAAGACGATGTGCTCGCCCTCCCGCGGTTGCGGCACCCTCTTCGGGCCGGGCGCGCGCGCGACCAGCGCCTTTGCTGGCGGCAGCCGCTTCGTACGGCGGAGGTATCGAATGTTGACCTCGGTCGTAATGGAGCCCTCCCAAGAGCCTTTCGACAGCGCCATTGGAGGGCTCTACGGGCGTCGAGATGTGGCGATGAAGAGGAGGAGGAAGGGAGAGCTGCGCGCTGCGGGCCTCTGGTCGCGGTGCGTGGCGGCGAGCGCGAGCAAAGCACGCGGTGGCGGCACCTCACTCGAGCGCGGTGGAAGAGAAGCAGAGGAGGAGCAGGAGGCGGGGGTGCGTGCGTGAACGTTTCCGCCGCACTCTCCCCTTCTCATTTATAACCACGAGATTACGTGGGGGAGTGGGATCGTTTGCGCCCACGATCCCCACTCCCCCGCACTGTGCGCACACGTTTCCCATAAGCATTAACTGCACGGGGAAGCGCAACCGCCAAGGGTCGCCGCAGTAAATCCCCCATGCGTGGGCCGAGGGCGCGTCGTGGCGGGCATGGTCCGCAGTCACGTCCCGTCACGCGCGTGGGCTGGCAGGCCTCGCCCGCCGTGAGGCAGCACGTGGCGGTCCGTCAAGCTGCGGCAGGCGTGAATCGTCATGCAAAGCAAGACTCGTGTGGCGGACATTTCCGTTTCCCGCCCAGGCCGGGGTGCCGCGACCCAGCTTCCGGAAGCCGGCCCCCAGCGGGTGTTCCCGGCGTCCGCTGCCGCGTTGCCGACGCGCGTACGGACGAAGCCGCCCAGCCGGACTCCAGCACTTTGTCAACGAACCGGCTCCACAGGGTGGTAAGTTGCGAAGGCCCTCCTGCTTGGAGCCGGCGAGCGTTCACTGCTTCGGGGGCTACTGTCGGGGGGATGATCCCCGGGTAGGCAACGGAGCCCAGATCCCCCTTTTTTTCAAAACATCGGGGCAGGACAAGCCCCTCAATCCGGCTGGCCTGCGCGCCGGCTCCCTAGTGCGAGCCGGCTCGGCATGGCGACCCGGCCCGGCCGGCTGGCCTAGGCCGGCTGGCCGCTAGAGGATAGCCCCCATGACAAGACCAGCATGGCGACAGCGCCTCCTCCTTGGCGCCGACCCACGCGGGCATGGCTACAGCGCTCCCTGCGCCCCCACCCGGGGCGGGCGGTGTCCGGGCGGCGCGATCCTGTTACTAGGCGGCGCCGACCGCCCTATGATGAACGGCAAGACCTGCCACAGTGCAGCGCTGCCGACCGAACCCGTGCCCGGCTGACCCGGCGCACCCGGCAGAACCGGCGCACCCGGTGGAACCGGTGGACCCGGCGACCCGGCGGCCCCCACTGCTGGTTCCCAGACAATGACACCAGGGCCCCGTGCCTGTGCATATTTACCAATGTAACCCTAGGGGGTCGGGCTATAAGACCCCCCGGGAGGCCTCCATGCAGAGGGGTTGGACACTTGATACACACACCCACACGTAGCCAGGAGAAGGAGAGAGCTAGCTCTTCTTCCTCCTTCCATCAAACAGCTCCAGGAGCGCATTGTAACCACTCCGTGAGATCCATCTAGTAGATCCGACAGGACTAGGGGTTTTACCTCCCTCAGAGGGCCCCGAACCTGGGTACATCGCGAGTCCCTCTCCGCTTGTCCACAACCTCGCTTCCGGAACCCACCGGCGTCCTCCCGTAACCCCACCTTTTTAGCCATCTTATGGCATCTGCCATGAGAACACCACGACATCATCTGAGTTACGGTTTATTTTATATGATTTTTCAAAGTTTTAATCATTTTCTGGATTTTACTAGAATTAATTTAATTCAAAAAATCATTTAAATAGTAATTGCTATGGGTACCCAGCTGAGTGCACACAGGAATGCACCCAGAGGCTGACAGTGGGCCCAGTCAACTGCACAATTAGTAGTTGACTGGGTCAACGTTGACTGGTCAACGGGTCTAGCGGGACCCGCATGTCAGTCAGCCACGGTCACCGACATGTGGGGCCGGTCAACGCTGACACGTGGGGTCAAGGGTAATTATATTAATCTAATCATTTTAATTAGCTGGTTAATTAAGCAGGCAGGACTCACTTATCATTGGCACAGGGTGGGGTAATTAGTGGCTGATTAACCACTAATGACGGCGCCACATCGGCAGTCGCCGGAGTTACTCCGGCGAGGCCAGATGCGGCGGAGGCCATCGGGTTTTGCCCACAAGTGATCGTTCGAAGCGCCGGAGGCTTCGCTCGACTCGTGGGAGTGCACCGCATCTAGAGGTGCCAACGGGAGGCCAGGAGGTGGCCGGAATCGAGCAGTCCGATGGCGTCGGGCGGCGGCGGAACTACGGCATGCACGGGCGCGACGTTACAACCAGCAAGCGACTGAACTAGGCGGCTGGGGAGCACGACGGCGCTACTGAACCGAGCCGTAGGGACTCGGGTGCGCGAGCTCGCGGGTCATGGCGGACAGGGGAGCTTGGCGGGCAGGGACTGGATCTACGGCGCGCTAGGAGGAGCAAGAAGATGTCGGGGTGGGCCGGAGGCTTACATCGGAGCAGCAGGGCAGACCAGTGTGCTCGGGGAGGCACCGGAGATGACGAGGCGTTCGTGGCGATCTCGGCTGCCCAAGGTGGAAGACGAGGGCGCAGGCGTCGCAGGGCAGCTCCACCGGTCGGCCGCGGGCGCGTAGAGGACGAGGACGACGACGGGGAACCCGTAGGACAGCTCGACGCGGCCCGGGGAGGCCGTTGGCCACGAGCTTGAGCAGCGAACGACGACGGCCGCGCTCGGCAGAGTGAGGAGGAGAAGGGGAAGCGATGGAGGAGGGGGAGGTGAGCAGGGGGAGGCCAGGGGCGCGTGGGACATGGCCCTTAACCACCCAGCGACGGGCGCGGCGCCTCGCTGTCGAGCAGGCGAGAGGGGGCCGGTTTCGGGCATGCGCACCGCGGCGACAGCAGGCAAGGGGATGAACAGGAGGAGGGAGATGGGCTGGGCCTGCTCCTGTAGCAGCAGGCCGGTAGATGCACATGTATGTTTTCTCTTTTCTTTCTTTTCTCTTTCCTGTTTTTCCATTTACTCTCTGATTTGTAATTCTTTTAGCACTAGTTGACTTTTGTAAAATGTGTAGTTGGTCCCAATAATTAATATGTATTTTTCCTCACTGCCACAAAAAGTTTGGGAGTGATTTGAATTCATTTGTATTTTTCAAAATGAAAATGGATTTAATAATGCTGTTTTGGGGTACTGTTTTGGATGTTAGGGTCAAATTGGAAATTCAAATAATGTTGGTCTTATTTTTATAATAGCTTTGGGATTATTTGCAATATAATGGACTATTTTGCTTGCAAGTTTGGAGTCTTTCAAATTTCACTTACTATTTGAATTTTGAATTTGAGTTGAATTATTCTTTAATTGCATTTCCTAGTATATAATGATGATAACTTGGCATCATTAGCGTGAGGTCTCTGTAGCATGACACTGGGGGTGTTACAGTAGTGCTGCTGCCCTACTTTGCTTATCTTGGCTTATATATTTGTTGAAATTCAAAGAAGATGGAGGCCAGTGAGAGCTTGATCATTTTCTGGAATTTGTGAAAGCTATCTCTTGGCTTATATTGTTTGCAGGGATCTGAGTCGCCTATGTTTTGCCGGAATGTTGATTCATTTCCATTCCGGTAAAGTTCAGGTGCTCGATATGTCCACTTTTTAGCAAAGGTCATGCCGAAATTTCCCGTGAATTTTGACATGACTTGTGCTAGAAAGTATGACTTATCGAGTGCCCGGGATTTGCCGGGACGGGAATGAAATGGCATTCCGGCAAAACATAGGCCTTTTTATGTCAGTATTCATTTTATTATAGTTTGAGAACTAAACGAGCAGACTTAATCGTAGGAAACATGTCGAGCAACGACGAAACCGGGGCTTCTACCCATGCTGACGAGGATTGCAGGGTACCCTTACAGCATGAGCACGATTACCTCGACTTCTTGTCAAGTCAGCAAAGCCAAGGTTTGCATGACCCCTTGTCATAGGAGACGATGGTACTACCGCGGACGCCGACACCGGCACCGATGGCACCCGCACCGATGGCACCGACACCGGCGCGGATGGTAGTGGCGCCGAGGCCGCTAACGAAGCGAAGAAGAGGTCGAGGACACGACGCCCAAACAAGCTCGGCACCGAAAGACTGCTGGTCACAGCGATGCACCCCGGCAAATTCGAGCCAACAGAGCCAGAGGAAGCTCGCAAATGCTACGGCAACCAAGTCGGATGCATCCTACAGGAAACCGCGAGCATCAACGACTCGGACTTAAGGAGTAAACCAAATATGGAGCACTTCCTCCTAACGAAGCTGCACAACAAATTCAAGTTCCCCGGCCGGAATGACAAAAAACTTCCGTGGGAAGATTCTGCCATGGTGAAGATAAACAACGCCGCCATGGGCAAGTTCAGCAACGCGTTGGCCGCCTGGAAAGGCAGGGTGAAATGAGCGATTGATAAAAAAACAACCCTACACCAAGATTTCGGAGGAGAATCCGACACTTTCGGAAGAGGAGTTTGAAAAATTCAAGGAGACTTGCGCTACTGATGAAACCAAGCGTAAGTATGAGAAATTCAAGGGGATGCAGGAAAAGAACACGGGGACCCATCGCCTGGGAAGCCGTGGTTACATTGGCAAGAGGCCCATATGGGATAAGGAGGATGCGGAATGTGAAGCCGCGGGGATCCCAGACCCCTTTGCAGAGTTCACCGACCCGCAGGAGCGTGATTTCATCAGGGCCCGCTACAAGTGGGATAAGGAGAAAAAGGTTTATTACACGGACGCGCCCACGAGGAAATTGATTAGATTACTGGTAATTATTATTTTTCCACCTTATATTAGCTTCTGATCAAGTCGACTACATGTTGTAGTAACATTTGTGAATGGTTCACGTTTCTTTCGCAGAAAGAACAACACAAGCAAGCGGCCGAAAGCGACTCATCGTTTCAGTCGTCAGCGAGGCCCAAGTGGGACACCCCTCTCAACCGGGCCTTGAACATACTAAAGGGACTCCCTTTGGACAACCGGCCGCAGTATGGACGTGTGCACGGCACCAGAGATGGGGCCACGTGGAAGTTCTATTACCACGAGGACCTGGAGGCCAAAAGGCAGAAAAGGAAGTTTAGTCAGGTGAACATCGACGAGAAGGTGAAGCTTGCGGTCGAGAAAAATGCAGCTGAGAATGCTCTAGCGATAAGAGATGAGGTGATCCATCAGGCAGTCAGTGCAACTTTAGCTGCCTGCAGAACTGATTTCGTAGCTTCGGTTAATACCTTGATTCCGGCTGTTATCGACTAGACGAGCCAAAATCCAAGCAAAACTGCAGCGGATTATCCCTGTCCTAGCTTCGTCGGGAGCAACTCGGTGAACATCGCACCATTGCCTACTCTCAGAACCGCACATGCTCCTGCACCGGCTCATAGCAGCCCGTCCTCGTTCTCTGGCATGCTCGGCGGGCTTCCACACTGGTTGAGCTCGATGCCCTCGCGGTAATTACGCGTCGCACCCTCATCAACATATCTATAATCTTCCGTTTCCGTTGCCTTTCGGATGTCTGACACACCAGACACATGTCTTTGCAGGCCGGCGAAAATCCATGCACCCTACTGTACCACATCAACGGTCAGTTGGTGGATGGGAAAGGGTACGATAACAAAGCCAAAGGAGCGCTTGTTCCACGGCCAGCAGATGGCCGATAACGTCTTCAGGGTTTTCATGGCAAGTGTGAACACTGCCTATGAGATTTTGCCTCCACCGCTACGACCCGGGGGAGAGGACGACGAGAGCCCGGCGCAGCTGGGCCAATGCAAGAATTGGCCGTTGCTGTGGCCAAAGAATCTTCTTCGTGTGGAGGCAGCCGGGAGCACACCAACGACTACAATACTGATTCAAGGTATGACCACCACCCCACCCAGGCAATTAACACCACCATCTGTCGTGTTGGGTGAGAGCACACGCTGCGAGCAAGGGGGTCCAATCATCGCCCCCATGGAAGAAGATATGAATGATGACATGGATGAGGATGACCCTCTCCGGTACCTTAATATCGGCTATGAAGACGCAGAAATGATGAGCCAGGTGCCATATGACTCAGGCTATGAGCGTGAAGATGAGATGCATGATGCACAAGAGCCGGAACATCCTCGGGTTGAGTGCAAGAAGTCTTTGTTCATGCAATCCTCGCAGGACACGCCTCCGGATGCCGCCTCAACCTAGGGTCAACTACCCAAGGGTCGTGCAGTGCTTAGCCCGACAACACTTGGGGCAGGGGTCAGGAAGGTTCTGGAAGGCTCAGTAGCTCAACCCAAGAAGAAGCAGAGGAAGAGACCTGCGAAGAAAGGCTCTGCTGCCGCCAAAGCTGCTTCTAGCAACTAGCCGCCTCCGGTGAACAGGGTTGTGGATGCTGTATCGATAAGAGATTCATCGTTACTCCATGTCGCAGGCAAGCCGATGCTACCGCCGGACGGTCTCATGGCCATACATGGGGATCTTAGGAGACTCCATGACCATGTGCTGTTGACAGAGAAGAGCCTTCTCACCTCAGAGGATCCAGGATACCCGCTATACACGGTTCGTGTACCGATGGGCAAGGGCTATGTCGCTACATGCCCGGCGGATATCTTCTTCCTGCGGTTTGATCACATCTACGATATGTATCTCCAGAGGCAGTTGGACTTTACGCTCGTCCGCCTTTTTGCGCTACATATGAGCTACATCATCAGGAAAGAGCAAATCTCGCTAATCGCCATAGCGGACCCCTACTACATGTATGAGGGCTTCCTGGGAATCAGCGATGTGGAACGTCTAGCTGCGACTAACTACATCGAAGACTTCATGGTAATGAATAAGGACAAGGAAAGGATTTTGCTGCCTTATTATCCAATGTAAGTCATTCCCGGATAGCCGCTTTAACACATCCTTTGGTACATTTCAATCATTTCTTCGAATGTAGGGAGGCTAATTTGAGGTGTATTTATTTTGCGCAGCGAGGGGCGCGCCGTCCTTATCATTCTTTACCCGCGAGTCTCCTATGCTCTATATTTGGACTCATCCAAAAACACGGTGAAGAAAGACTACACAAACATTAAGAGTGTTCTGGATAGTGCTCTCCTTCGCTTCAGCATGAGGGGTGGCCACATTCAAATCAAGAAACAAAGGAGGAACGCGCCAGCTTTCTTACATAAAACTGAGTTCTGCTGCGTCGAGCAACCGGCAGCAAGTACGAACGACGGATTCAATGTCATCCATCACATGATGGAATTCAGAAGGGATCGTCAACAACTTGGCATCACATCTTCATCCGATGCCCATATCCGCAAATGGGCCGAAGCCATAGGAGCCGAACCAGATCATAAACTCATGAATGACTTCTATCGCATCCAGCAGGACATTGCAACGATCATCGTGAAAGACGTCGTCGAAAAGAATGGGATGTTCCATGGCAGCCCTATATCGCGGGCTGACATCCGAGCTCGCATAGGCCTGCAGCGTATGGACATGACACCTTTTACGAAGCTAGGGTGCACCCTTCTGGACATGGACGAATGGAAGTTCCCGTGATTGACGATGACGATGATGGCGTGTCCGTTGAATTTGAACTTTATGTATTCGACGCAACTTTGAAACTTTGTGATGTAAACGGTCCTGTTGAACTTGCGTAGTGCTAGTTAATTGGTGATACGTCTCCAATGTATCTATAATTTATGAAGTATTCTTGCCATGTTTATTATAGTTTTGTATGATTTTGGTGCACTTATATATGGCTTTTATATGATTTTTATGGACTAACATATTGACATAGTGCCCAGTGCCAGTTGCTGTTTTCTGCTTGTTTTTGGTTTTCCAGAAAATCTATATCAAATGAAGTCCAAATGCAGGGAAACTTTTTGACGATTTTTTCTGGAACATAAGAGACACTAGAAGCTTCGGGAGGAGGCCAGAAGACCCATAGTGGCCCCACGAGCCACCAGGGCGCGCCACCCCCCAGGCGCGCCCTCATGCCTCGTGGGCCCCCTGTGGCCCTTCTTCGTGTGATTCCAACGCCAAAAAATCATATATATTCAGAAACCCCCGAAAGTTAACCTAGATGAGTTTTTACGCCGCCGCAAGCCTCTGTACCTCCATGATCTCATCTACAGCCCTTTTTCGGCACCCTGCCGGAGGGGGGAATCATCACCGGAGGCCATCTTCATCATCCCGGCGGTCTCCATGACGAGGAGGGAGTAGTTCACCCTCGGGGCTGAGGGTATGTACTAGTAGCTATGTGTTTGATCTCTCTCCCTTGTGTTCTTGATATGGCACGATCTTGATGTATCGCGAGCTTTGTTAATAAAGTTGGATCATATGGTGTAACTTCCCTCTCTATCTTTGTTGTGACGAATCGAATCTTTTCCCTTTGAGGTTTCGTTATTGTCGGATTGAATATTCAGATTTGAGAACACTTGATGTATGTCTTGCATATGAATACCCGTGGTGACAATGGGGTATTATATTGATTCACTTGATGTATGTTTTCGCACTCAACTCGCGGATTCCCGAGGTGACATTGGGGTAATCTATGCACAGGGGTTGATGCATGTTTTCATTATCTTTTCTCCGATAGAAACTTTGGGGTGCTCCTCGGAGTTCTTTGTGTGGATTGAATATTATGATTATGAACTTGTTTGATGCATATCGTATAATCAACTCACGGATACTTGTGGTGACATTGGAGTATCTAGGTGACACTAGAGTTGGTTGATGTGTATCATATGGTGTTATTTTAGTATGAACTCTAGGGCTGTTTGTGACACTTATAGGAATAGCTCAATAGATCGATCGAAAAGGATTACTTTGAGGTGGTTTTCTACCCTACAAACAATTTCTATCTTATGTTCTCCGCTAATAGGAACTTGTGAGTGATTCTTTATCGCACGTTGAGGGATGATTATATGATCCAATTATGTTAGCATTGTTGAGAGATTGCACTAGTGAAAGTATAAACCCTAGGCCTTATTTTCAAGCATTGCAATACCGTTTGAGCTCACTTTTGTTACTTGCTACCTCACTGTTTTTATATTTTCAGATTACAAAAACCTATATCTACTAGCCATACTACACTTTTATCACCATCTCTTCGCCGAACTAGTGCACCTATACAATTTACCATTGTATTGGGTGTGTTGGGGACACAAGAGATTTCTTGTATTTGGTTCCAGGGTTGTTTGAGAGATACCATCTTCAACCTATGCCTCCCACGGATTGATAAACCTTAGGTCATCCACTTGAGGGAAAATTGCTATTGTCCTACATAACTCTGCGCTTGGAGGCCCAAAACGAGTCTACAAGAATAAGTTGTGTAGTAGACATCAAGCTCTTTTCTGGCGCCGTTGCCGGGGAGGTGAGTGGTTGAAGGTATATCTTTAGATCTTGCAATTGAATCTTTTAGTTTCTTGTTTTATCACTAGTTTGGTTTTATAAAAAGAAAACTACAAAAAAATGGAATTGAGGTTGCCTCATATTATTCGTCTTTATAATGTTTTTCTTGAAAATGATGGATCGGAAAATTGTGCTCAATTGATAGAAGAAGAATTCAATAAACTGTTTGGCATAAATCTTTGAATGATGAGCATGATTGCAATGTTGTTAGTATGAATTCTATGAATATCCAAAATACTAATGATGATTGCACTAGTCATGACAAAAATGTTTCTTATAAGCATGTCAATTTTTGTGGAGTGCATAAAGTTTGTGAAGACATGCCTTATAGGGATGATAGATTTTGTAAGAAACATCAACATGATAGAACCAATTTTTTGCTCAAAGTGATAGATGAATTTGCTACAAAATTATGCTCTCTTCATCCCATTACTTGTGAACTTTGCAATAAAGTTGGTCACCTTAATTTTCAATGCATACTTTTTCATGATCGAATCATGGCTAAATATTGTAATGACTTGACCGCCCTTGAACTATATAATGAGCTTTATCTATTTTTGGGGTGTGAGGAATTGTCACATAAAAATAGTTGGTTTGAAGTATTCATTCTCACAGGCAACATTGGAACTAATCTAGAGGAAATCTATATGTTTTGTGTGGTAAATTGCAATGAGAATGCTTATATTGCCAACTATAGAAAAACGGGAAAACCAATAGAATATAAAAGGAACACTAATGAAAGGGTAAAGATTTCCACTTTCCCTCCTATTGTCTCTCATGATGAAACAGGTGATGAGGAGGAGCTTCCTATTCAACCAATCTCATCAATAAGAAGCTCGAAAAAATTGATTAAACCCACACATGATGTGGTGAAGAAGAAGAAAAGATGAAAGCATAGAGGTAAAAAGGTATCCCTCCCAAATAATGTTTCTCCCATTATTGGTGTGCCTCATGAGAGTGAATCAAAAATAATTGTGGAAGATGGTATACTTGATGATGATATTGCTTCTTTGTCTTATGGTACAATGTCCGAAGGAACTATTGAGGATGATTTTATTATGCCTATTACTCATTATGATGATTATGATTGGGAGAATAATGATACTTCTTACAATCTTGAAAATCTTTTTGGCACCAACTTAGAAAATTCTGATGATAATAATTGTTATACTATTGGTGTTATTCATACTATTGATGATAATAGTGATTATGCTAATGATATGCCAAGCCACAAGCTTGGGGATGCTATGTTTGATGAGAATGACATGTTTGAGAATTTATTTGCTACAATTAATGTTTGTCCCAAGCTTGGGGATGCTATGCTTAATGAATATGATCTTTTTAGCCCCCCTACTTTGAATGATCAAATTTGCTATGATGATTGCATGCCTCCTATTTATGATGATTATTGTGATGATACTTATGTTATAAAAAGTAGTGATGATTATATTTATAAAACTTGTCATAATTATTATTACCCTTTTTCTGAACATTACTCTTTTAATGTGGAAACAATTTAAAGTATTCGAGTTTCATACGATACTCCCACTATTATGAATGAGAAGAAAATTGCTTGTGTGGAGAGTAATAAAAATTCTATGCTTATGTATCATGACAAGAATGCTTTGTGTGATGGATATATTGTTGAATTTCTTCATAATGCTGCTGAAAATTATTATGAGAGAGGATCATATGCTTGTAGGTGTTGCAATAATATCAAGTTTCCTCTCTTTATGTTCAAAGTTTTGAAGTTATGCTTGTTTTGCCTTCCTATGCTAGTTGATTCTTGCTCCCATAAATTGTTTGCTCACAAAATCCCTATGCATAGGAAGTGGGTTAGGCTTAAATATGCTATTCATATGCTTCATGATGCTCTCTTTGTGTTTCAATTCTTTACTTTTTTGTGAGCATCATTGAAATCATCATGCCTAGCTAAAAAGGCATTAAAGAAAAGCGCTTGTTGGGAGACAACCCAATATTTATACCTACCATTTTTGTGTGTTCACATGATTAATATACTGTAGTAATTATGTTTTATATGTTTTCTTTCAATAATGTGCCAAGTAAAGCCTTTGGGATAGTGTGGATGCTTGTTGATTTGATTCTGTGCAAAAACAGAAACTTTTGCGTCCAGTGCTGGAATTTCTATTCTGAACTGGAGCGCGAAAAAATTCTGAAATTTTTCCACAGTATTGGGTTACAAATATTTTACGTTTTCCTAATTTTTCAGAATTTTTGGAGGTACATAAGTATGGTTTTTAAATCTCTTACTACACGCTGTTCTGTTTTTGACAGATTCTGTTTTCGGTGCATAATTTGCTTGTTTTAGTGTTTCCATAGCTTATATTGAGCAATATAAATTGTGGAAATGGTAGAATCAAGTAGGCATTATGTGAGAACAATTATGAATATTTTCTTGACAGTACCTAAGTGGATGATTTATTTTTATCATACTAACCTATCTCACGAAGTTCCGTTAAGTTTTGTGTGATTGAAGTTTTCAAGTTTTGGGTGAGATATCGATATGAGGAGAATAAGGAGTGGAAATACCCTAAGCTTGGGGATTCCCAAGGCATTCCAAGGTAATATTCAAGGAAGACCAAAGGAACTAAGCTTGGGGCTGCCCCGGAAGGCATCCCCTCTTTCGTCTTCAACACTATCGGTAATCTCACTCGGAGCTATATTTTTATTCGTCACATAATATGAGTTTTGCTTGGAGTGTCATTTTCTTCTGTTGATATTTGCTTTGTGTTATCAATAATCATGTTTTGTATCTTTTAGTTCAATAAAATGCCAATTATAGCCTTTACCATGCTCAGTTTGCAAGTTTATGTGTTGCTGTTTGAAAACAGAAAGTTTTCTGTTATGTCCAGAATATTCCTGAATAGTCAGAACATGATAACAATCTGAAATTTTTACACAGTAAGAATGCATGAGTCCTATGTAACGTGGTAATTTTTCAGAATTTTTGGAGTTAGGTAATTATGGATTCTTATTCCCCTTTTATAGACTGTTCTGTTTTTGCAGATTGCTGTTATAGTTGCATTGTTTGCATATGTTTGCGTGTTTAATGTTTCTATTTGAGGATAGGAGTATTAAATATGCAGAGGCATTTAGTATGCAATGTTTAATTATAATTTTAGTGATTTTTTACAGTAGAGGATGTTAAGGTTTTGAGTTGATTTATACTAACTTATCTCACGAGTTCTTGTTGAGTTTTGTGTGGATGAAGTTTTTAAGATTTAGGAGAAACCGTGATATGAGAGGAATTAAGGAGACACAAGAGCTCAATCTTGGGGATGCCCAAGGCATCCCAAGTTAATATTTCAAGAAGTCTCAAGCATCTAAACTTGGGGATGCCCCGGTAGGCATCCCACCTTTCTTCTTCAATAATTATCGGTCAGTTTTGGTTGAGCCTAAGTTTTTGCTTCTTCACATGATATGTGCTATCCTTGGAATGTCATTTTATTTTATTTTATTTGCTGTTTGAATAAAATACTTAAGATCTGAATTTTTTTTAATGAGAGAGAGTTCTCACATAGCTACTTAATTACTTAACTGCTCATTTGATCTTCACTTATATCTTTTTGGAGTAGTTTCTCATTTACTCTTGTGCTTCACTCATATCCTATGAGTAAATTGTTGAAATGAATTGGATATCATAAAGTTGAAATTTATATGCTTCATATGCTTGTCCCATGGGGAGTAGTGACTTCACATACAAGAAGTATAAGTGGTAAAATTTATTGAAAGTTAACAAACATAGCATTGGTCACTTGAACAATTCATGAAAGAATTTTGAAGGAAGAGAAATTTCACATCTTCTATGATTGTGAGCCCCCATTAATTATTTTCAAGCTTGATCAAGTAGTTGACGTTGGACAAGGAGGACAACGTAATGAGTTATGTTTGTTTATATTCACATAGAAGTTATATTGTCATGGATCCTCTAACATGTGGTGCTTGCTTAGGATCTTTTGCTAGACAAAAATTCGTACTAAGTAGAAATACTACTTGTGCACCCAAAAACCCTTAAACCCAGTTTCTTGCCATGAGTGTCCACCATATCTACCTGTGGATTGAATAAGATTCTTCAAGTAAGTTGTCATTGGTGCAAAAAGCAATAAAAATTGCTCCTAAAATATGTATGATCTTTTATTGCAAGGGAAAATAAGCGTTGTACGAACTTGTGATGGTAAAGAAATAAAAGCGACGGACTGCATAATAAAGGTTGCTATCACAAGGGGCAATATAACGTGACGTTCCTTTGCATTAAGAGCTTGTGCATCCAACAACAAAAAGCGCATGACAACCTCTGCTTCCATCTGCGAAGGGCCTATCTTTTACTTTTCTGTATTTACTTTTATGCAAGAGTCATTAATGTTCATCCCTATTCCGCTCTATTTATTCTTTAGTTGGCAAGCATTATGTGGTAGGGAAAGATCCAGGCACATATATCCAGTTGAATA
Source organism: Elymus sibiricus (assembly GCA_039707655.1). NCBI lineage: Eukaryota > Viridiplantae > Streptophyta > Magnoliopsida > Poales > Poaceae > Elymus > Elymus sibiricus. Next base: position 94,476,747 of record CM077676.1, on the reverse strand, counting down.
TAGGTGATCATGAGTTATTATTGTTGACATTATCCCTGAGATAAATAAGTTGGGAGGTGAAACATTAAGCCCCTATCTTCCTATGTGTTTGACTGAAACTGTTTGTTCTAAAAATATGCTTTCAGTATTAGCAATCATGGAAGACTAAATGATGGTTGAGTATATGGAATTTGCTAGATCAAAGCTCTTAACTAGACCCTTCCTGAAAATAAGATGAATTGCAATTGTTTGATGACTGAGAACATAGTTTGTTAGTTTTCAAGAAAGTTTATGGCCTATACTTTAAACATGTGAATAGCTTGCTACTTGATCATGAGAAGTTTTATGAGATGAGCTACTGATTATGATATATATTGATGCTAGAAAAAGTGATTGAAATTATCATTGGTCAAACTTATGCACTATGCTAGCATTCACACTTCATAAATTATTTCTTTTTTCATTTACCTACTCAAGGACGAGCAGGAATTAAGCTTGGAGATGCTGATACATCTCCAACGTATCTATAATTTATGAAGTATTCATGCCATGTTTATTATAGTTTTGTATGATTTTGGTGCACTTTTATATGGCTTTTATATAATTTTTATGGACTAACATATTGACATAGTGCCAAGTGCCAGTAGTTGTTTTCTGCTTGTTTTTGGTTTTCCAGAAAATCTATATCAAATGAAGTGCAAATGCAGCGAAACTTTTTGACGATTTTTTCTGGAACATAAGAGACACTAGAAGCTTCGGGGGGAGACCAGAAGACCCACAGTGGCCCCATGAGCCACCAGGGCGCGCCACCCCCACCCCCAAGCGCGCCCTGGTGCCTCGTGGGCCCCCAGTGGCCCTTCTTCGCGTGATTCCAACGCCAAAAAATGATATATATTCAGAAACCCCCGAAAGTTAACCTAGATGAGTTTTTACGCTGCCGCAAGCCTCTGTACCTCCACGATCTCATCTACAGCCCTTTCTCGGCACCCTGTCGGAGGGGGGAATCATCACCGGAGGCCATCTTCATCATCCCGGTGGTCTCCATGACGAGGAGGGAAATATGCCCTAGAGGCAATAATAAATTGGTTATTATTATATTTCCTTGTTCATGATAATCATTTATTATCCATGCTATAATTGTATTGATTGGAAACTCAAATACATGTGTGGGTACATAGACAACACTATGTCCCTAGTAAGCCTCTAGTTGACTAGCTCGTTGATCAAAAGATGGTGAAGGTTTCCTAGCCATGGACATGAGATGTCATTTGATAACGGGATCACATCATTAGGAGAATGATGTGATGGACAAGACCCAAACTACGAACGTAGCATATGATCGTGTCAGTTTATTGCTATTGTTTTCTGCATGTCAAGTATCTGTTCCTTTGACCATGAGATCATGCAACTCCCTGACATCGGAGGAGTGCCTTGTGTGTATCAAACGTCGCAACGTAACTGGGTGACTATAAAGGTGCCCTACAGGTATCTTCGAGGATGTCTGTTGGGTTGGCATGGATCAAGACTGGGATTTGTTACTCCGTGTGACGGAGAGGTATCTCAGGGCCCACTCAGTAATACAACATCACAATGAGCCTTGCAAGCAATGTGACTAAAGTGTTAGCCACGAGATCTTGTATTACGGAACGAGTAAAGAGACTTGCTGGTAACGAGATTGAACTAGGTATAGAGATACCGACGATCGAATCTCGGGCAAGTAACATACCGAAGAACAAAGGGAACAGCATACGGGATTAACTGAATCCTTGACATAGAGGTTCGACCGATAAAGATCTTCGTAGAATATGTAGGAGCCAATATGGCCATCCAGGTCCCGCTATTGGTTATTGGCCGTAGAGGTGTCTCGGTCATGTCTACATAGTTCTCGAACCCGCAGGGTCTACACACTTAACGTTTGGTGACGATTAGTATAGTTGAGTTATTTTGTTAGTGGCCGAAGGTTGTTCGGAGTCCCGGATAAGATCCCGGACATGAAGAGGATCTCCGGAAGGGTCCGGAGGTAAAGATTGATATATGTGATAATAGTGTTTTGATCTCCGGAAGGGTTCCGGAATTCACCGGAAGGAGTTCCTGATGTTTACCGAAGTGTTCGGGTGCAGCAACACTTTATATGAGCCAAAGGGGTAAAGCCCACGAGGTATTGGAAAGTGCAAAAGGAAGTTTTGCTGCTGCCTTAAGAGGTACTACCGCTGGTAAGGCAGTACTACCGCGTAAGCGGTACTACCGCTGGTGTGAAGCGGTACTACCGCTCAAGCGGTACTACCGCTTGTGCGCGGTACTGCAGGGATCCGAGTTGGACTCTTTCCCTGCGGGCCAAACCGACCTTGTGCGGGCAAAACCGACCTGGAGGAGGCTTTTACTCCAAGTTTAGACCCCAAGGCTCAACATATAAATAGAGGGGTAGGGCTAGCACACGCGAGACATTAAGATTTCCCAAGCCGTGTGTCGGCAACCCTAACCCTCTAGTTCTCCCGTCATAATCTCCGTAGTGCTTGGCGAAGCCCTGCAGAGATTGTTCCTCACCACCATCACCACGCCGTCGTGCTGCCGGAACTCATCTACTACTTCACCATCGCTCGCTGGATCGAGGAGGTGAAGGCGCATCAAGCCGTACGTGTGTTGAATGCGGAGGTGCCGTCCGTTCGGCACTAGTTCGTGATCGGATCGAGGGACGACTTGCGATTTGGATCGCGGAGACGTTCGACTACAATAACCGCGTTTCTTAACGCTTCCGCTTAGCGATCTACAAGGGTATGTAGATTCACTCGCCCTCTCATAGATTCTCATCACCATGGATAGATCTTGTGTGTGCGTAGGAAAATTTTTGTTTCCCATGCAACGTTCCCCAACAGTGGCATCTGAGCTAGGTCTATGCGTAGATGAGATCTCGAGTAGAACACAAACGAGTTGTGGGCGTGGGTGTATACATATTGCTTGCCGTTACTAGTTGATACTTGATTCGGCGGTATTGTGAGATGAAGCGGCCCGGACCGACATTACGCGTATGCTTACGCGAGACTGGTTCCTTCAACTGACATGTAACTTCGTTGCATAAAGATGGCTAGCGGGTGTCTGTCTCTCTCACTTTAGTTGAATCGATTTCAATGAAGAGGGTTCTTTTAGAAGATCAAAAAGCAATCACTACACCACGTTGTGGTTTTGCGTAGGTAAGAACGGTTCTTGCAAACCCGTAGCAGCCACGTAAAATATGCAACAACAATTAGAGGACGTCTAACTTGTTTTTGCAGGGTATGTTGTGATGTGCTATGGCCAATTACATGATGAGATATATGTGATGTATGATATGATCATGTGTTGTATACAATATCACGACTTGCATGTCGATGAGTACGGCAACTGGCAGGAGCCATAGAGTTGTCTTTAATTATTTTCGCCGTTTTTGCTTTACTTTATCTCTATGAGTTAGCAATAGTCGTGGAAGCAACAGTCGGCGCGACAACCTCATGGCGACACGTTGATGGAGATCAAGATGATGGAGATCATGGTGTCATGCCAGTGACGATGGAGATCATGCCGGTGCTTTAGAGATGGAGATCAAAAGCACAAGTTCATGGCCATATCATGTCACTTATGAATTGCATGTGATGTTAATCCTTTTATGCATCTTATTTTGCTTAGGACGACGGTAGCATTATAAGGTGATCCCTCACTTAAATTTCAAGATAAAATTGTGTTCTCCCCGAGTGTGCACCGTTGCGAAAGTTCGTCGTTTCGAGACACGCCGTGATGATCGGGTGTGATAGACTCTACGTTCACATACAACGGGTGCAAGCCAGTGTTGCACGTGCGGAACACTCGGGTTAAACTTGACGAGCCTAGCATGTATAGACATGGCCTCGGAACACAAGAGACCGAAAGGTCGAACATGAGTCATATAGTAGATATGATCAACATGAAGATGTTCACCATTGAAACCACCTCAACTCACGTGATGATCGGACTTGAGTTTGTGGATTTGGATCATGTTACACTCGTATGACCGGAGGGATGCCAATTTGAGTGGGAGTTTTTAAGTAATATGATTAACTAAACTCATTATCTAGAACAATACTCTAAGTTGTCTTTGCTATATTTATGTTGTAGATCATGGCTCGCGCAGTAGCACCCCTGAATTTTAATGCGTTCCTAGGGAAAGCTAAGTTGAAAGATGATGGAAGTAACTTTGTGGACTGGGCCCGTAATCTAAGGATTATCCTTACGGCTTCCCAGAAGGCTTATGTCCTTGATGCACCGCTTGGTGATCCACCCGCTCCAGTTGAGTCTCTATACGTTGTGAACGCCTGGCAGGCTCGTTCTGAAGATTACTCAATAGTTCAATGTGCAATATTGTATGGCTTAGAACCGGGACTTCAAAGACGTTTTGAACGTCATGGAGCATATGAGATGTTCCAGGAGTTGAAGTTTATCTTTCAGAAGAATGCCCGGATCGAGAGATATGAGATCTCCGATAAGTTCTATGCTTGCAAGATGGAGGAGAACGGGTCTATCAGTGATCACGTACTCAGAATGTCTGGGTACTCCACCCGTCTGGCTGAATTGGGGATGCCCCTTCCACCAGAGGCTATCACTGACAGAGTTCTTCAATCATTGCCACCTAGCTACAGGAGCTTCGTGTTGAACTATAACATGCACGGGATGAACAAGTCAGTCGCCGAGCTGTTTGCGATGCTGAAAGCCGCTGAGTCTGAAATTCAGAAGGAGCATCAAGTGTTGATGGTCAATAAAACCACTAGTTTCAAGAAAAATGGCAAGGGTAAGAAGGGTAACTCCAAGAAGAGTGGCAAAGCAGTTGCTCCTCTCGTGAAGAAACCCAAGGCTGGACCCAAACCAGAAACTGTGTGCTTTCATTGCAAGGGAACTGGACACTGGAAGCGGAACTGCCCCAAGTATTTGGCTGACAAGAAGGCGGCCAACAACAAACAAGGTATATATGATATACATGTTATTGATGTGTACCTTACCAACTCTCGTTGTAGTGCCTGGGTATTTGATACCGGTGCGGTTGCTCATATTTGCAACTCAAAACCGGAACTGCGGAATAAACGGAGGCTGGCAAAGGACGAAGTGACGATGCGCGTGGGAAATGGTTCCAAGGTTGATGTGATCGCCGTCGGCACGCTCGCTCTTTGATTACCATCGGGATTAGTGATGAACCTGAATAATTGTTATTTAGTGCCTGCGTTAAGCATGAACATTATATCTGGATCTTGTTTATTGCGAGACGGTTACTCATTTAAATCAGAGAATAATGGTTGTTCTATTTATATGAGTAATATCTTTTATGGTCATGCACCCGATGTGAGGGGTTTATTCTTATTGAATCTCGATAGTAATAATACACATGTTCATAACATTGATGTCAAAAGATGTAGAATTGATAATGATAATACCACTTTCTTGTGGCACTGCCGTTTGGGTCATATTGGCGTAAAACGCATGAGGAAGCTCCATGTTGATGGACTTTTGGAGTCACTTGATTTTGAATCACTTGACACATCTGAGCCATGCCTCATGGGCAAGATGACTAAAACGCCGTTCTCTGGAACAATGGAACGGGCAAGTGACTTATTGGAAATCAAACATACTGATGTGTGCGGTCCGATGAGTATTGAGGCGCGCGGTGGTTATCGTTACTTTCTCACCTTCATTGATGACTTAAGTAGATATGGGTATATTTACTTAATGAAACACAAGTCTGAAACATTTGAAAAGTTCAAACAATTTCAGAGTGAAGTTGAGAATCATCGTAACAAGAAGATTAAATTCCTACGATCTGATCAAGGAGGAGAATATCTGAGTTATGAGTTTGGCAGTCACTTAAGACAATGTGGAATTGTTTCACAACTGACACCGCCTGGAACACCACAGCGAAATGGTGTGTCCGAACGTCGTAATCGAATCTTATTGGATATGGTGCGATCTATGATGTCTCTTGCCGATTTGCCACTATCGTTTTGGGGTTATGCATTAGAGACAACTGCATTCACTTTAAATAGGGCACCATCGAAATCCGTTGAGACGACGCCATATGAACTTTGGTTTGGCAAGAAGCCAAAGCTGTCGTTTCTTAAAGTTTGGGGATGTGATGCTTATGTCAAAAAGCTTCAGCCTGAAAAGCTGGAACCCAAAGTGGAAAAATGCGTCTTCATAGGATACCCAAAAGAGACAGTTGGGTATACCTTCTACCTCAGATCCGAAGGCAAAGTGTTTGTCGCTAAAAACGGAACATTTCTTGAGAAAGAGTTTCTCTCGAAAGAATTGAGTGGGAGGAAGATAGAACTTGATGAGGTTGTTGAACCTTTACTTCAACCTGAAAGTAGTGCAGCGCAGAAAGATGTTTCTGTAGAGCCTACAACAGCTGAAGAGGAAGTTAATGATGATGATCATGAAGCTTTGGATCAAGTTGCTATCGAACCTCGTAGGTCGACAAGGACGCGTACTGCTCCTGAGTGGTACGGCAACCCTGTCTTAGAGGTCATGTTGCTAGACAACGATGAACCTACGAGCTATGGAGAAGCGATGATGGGCCCGGATTCCGAGAAGTGGTTAGAGGCCATGAAATCCGAGATGGGATCCATGTATGAAAACAAAGTATGGACTTTGGAAGTATTACCTGAAGGGCGTAAGGCCATTCAGAACAAATGGATCTTTAAGAGGAAGACGAACGCGGACGGTAATGTCACCGTCTATAAAGCTCGACTTGTGGCAAAGGGTTTTTCACAAGTTCAAGGAGTTGACTACGATGAGACCTTCTCACCCGTAGCGATGCTTAAGTCCGTCAGAATCATGTTAGCAATAGCTGCCTTTTTCGATTATGAAATTTGGCAGATGGATGTCAGAACAGCGTTCCTTAACGGTTTCCTTAAGGAAGAGTTGTATATGATGCAACCAGAAGGTTTTGTCGATCCAGAGAATGCTGACAAAGTTTGCAAACTCCAGCGATCCATTTATGGACTGGTGCAAGCATCTCGGAGTTGGAATCTTCGCTTTGATGAGGTGATCAAAGCGTTCGAGTTTATACAAGTTTACGGAGAAGCTTGTATTTTCAAGAAAGTGAGTGGGAGCTCTATAGCGTTTCTAATATTATATGTGGGTGACATATTACTGATTGGAAACAATATAGAAATGTTGGAAAGCGTGAAGGAATATTTGAACAAGAGTTTTTCAATGAAGGACCTAGGAGAAGCTGCTTTCATATTAGGCATCAAGATCTATAGAGATAGATCGAGACGCTTAATAGGACTTTCACAAAGCACATACCTTGACAAAGTTTTGAAGAAGTTCAAAATGGATCAGTCCAAGAAGGGGTTCTTGCCTGTATTGCAAGGTGTGAAGTTGAGTAAGACTCAATGCCCAGTGACTGCAGAAGATAGAGAAAAGATGAGTGTCATCCCCTATGCTTCAGCCATAGGCTCTATCATGTATGCAATGCTGTGCACAAGACCCGATGTCAGCCTTGCCATAAGTATGGTCGGAAGGTTTCAAAGTGATCCAGGAATGGAACACTGGATGGCGGTCAAGAATATCCTGAAGTACCTGAAAAGGACTAAGGACATGTTTCTCGTTTATGGAGGTGATCAAGAGCTCGTCGTAAAGGGTTACGTCGATGCAAGCTTTGACACTGATCCGGATGATTCTAAATCACAAACCGGATACGTATTTATTCTTAATGGGGGTGCGGTTAGCTGGTGCAGTTCCAAGCAAAGCGTGGTAGCTGATTCTACATGCGAAGCGGAGTACATCGCTGCCTCGGAGGCGGCGAAGGAAGGTGTCTGGATGAAGGAGTTCATGACAGATCTTGGAGTAGTGCCTAGTGCGCTTAACCCAATGACTCTGTTTTGTGATAATACTGGTGCCATTGCTCTAGCCAAGGAACCAAGATTTCACAAGAGGACCAGACACATAAAGCGACGTTTCAATTCCATCCGCGATTACATCAAGGAGAATGACATAAATATTTGCAAAGTACACACGGATCTGAATGTTGCAGATCAGATGACTAAACCACTTCCAAGGGCTAAACATGAACTACACCAGAACTGCATGGGTGTTCGATTCATTACAATGTAAATCACATAGTGATGTGAACTAGATTATTGACTCTAGTGCAAGTGGGAGACTGTTGGAAATATGCCCTAGAGGCAATAATAAATTGGTTATTATTATATTTCCTTGTTCATGATAATCGTTTATTATCCATGCTATAATTGTATTGATTGGAAACTCAAATACATGTGTGGGTACATAGACAACACTATGTCCCTAGTAAGCCTCTAGTTGACTAGCTCGTTGATCAAAAGATGGTGAAGGTTTCCTAGCCATGGACATGAGATGTCATTTGATAACGGGATCACATCATTAGGAGAATGATGTGATGGACAAGACCCAAACTACGAACGTAGCATATGATCGTGTCAGTTTATTGCTATTGTTTTCTGCATGTCAAGTATCTGTTCCTTTGACCATGAGATCATGCAACTCCCTGACATCGGAGGAGTGCCTTGTGTGTATCAAACGTCGCAACGTAACTGGGTGACTATAAAGGTGCCCTACAGGTATCTCCGAGGATGTCTGTTGCGTTGGCATGGATCAAGACTGGGATTTGTTACTCCATGTGACGGAGAGGTATCTCAGGGCCCACTCAGTAATACAACATCACAATGAGCCTTGCAAGCAATGTGACTAAAGTGTTAGCCACGAGATCTTGTATTACGGAACGAGTAAAGAGACTTGCCGGTAACGAGATTGAACTAGGTATAGAGATACCGACGATCGAATCTCGGGCAAGTAACATACCGAAGAACAAAGGGAACAGCATACGGGATTAACTGAATCCTTGACATAGAGGTTCGACCGATAAAGATCTTCATAGAATATGTAGGAGCCAATATGGGCATCCAGGTCCCGCTATTGGTTATTGGCCGTAGAGGTGTCTCGGTCATGTCTACATAGTTCTCGAACCCGCAGGGTCTACACACTTAACGTTTGGTGATGATTAGTATAGTTGAGTTATTTTGTTGGTGACCGAAGGTTGTTCGGAGTCCCGGATAAGATCCCGGACATGACGAGGATCTCCGGAAGGGTCCGGAGGTAAAGATTGATATATGTGATAATAGTGTTTTGATCTCCGGAAGGGTTCCGGAATTCACCGGAAAGAGTTCCGGATGTTTACCGAAGTGTTCGGGTGCAGCAACACTTTATATGAGCCAAAGGGGTAAAGCCCACGAGGTATTGGAAAGTGCAAAAGGAAGTTTTGCTGCTGCCTTAAGCGGTACTACCGCTGGTAAGGCAGTACTACCGCGTAAGCGGTACTACCGCTTGTGTGAAGCGGTACTACCGCTCAAGCGGTACTACCGCTTGTGCGCGGTACTGCAGGGATCCAAGTTGGACTCTTTCCCTGCGGGCCAAACCGACCTTGTGCGGGCAAAACCGACCTGGAGGAGGCTTTTACTCCAAGTTTAGACCCCAAGGCTCAACATATAAATAGAGGGGCAGGGCTAGCACACGCGAGACATTAAGATTTCCCAAGCCGTGTGTCGGCAACCCTAACCCTCTAGTTCTCCCGTCATAATCTCCATAGTGCTTGGCGAAGCCCTGCAGAGATTGTTCCTCACCACCATCACCACGCCGTCGTGCTGCCGGAACTCATCTACTACTTCACCATCGCTCGCTGGATCGAGGAGGTGAAGGCGTCATCAAGCCGTACGTGTATTGAACGCGGAGGTGCCGTCCGTTCGGCACTAGTTCGTGATCGGATCGAGGGACGACTTGCGATTTGGATCGCGGAGACGTTCGACTACATCAACCGCATTTCTTTACGCTTCCGCTTAGCGATCTACAAGGGTATGTAGATTCACTCTCCCTCTCATAGATGCTCATCACCATGGATAGATCTTGTGTGTGCGTAGGAAAATTTTTGTTTCCCATGCAACGTTCCCCAACAAAACCACCGTGTCTTCATTGCGTTTGATCTTCCATACTCTACCCCTTTACTTTCCGTACTATTGCATGCTTTACTATTTCCGCTGCTCAATCTCTAGATATGCATGTGTAGAAAGTATTGGAGTGATCTTAACTTGTGCCAAAATCTGCCTAAGTTCCAAGAGAAATTAAAAACTGCTAATTTGGCTGGTTAGGAGTCTATTCACCCCCCCTCTAGACCTATCTCCTCGATCCTACAATTGGTATCAGAGCATTGGTCTCCATTGCTTTGGTTTCATCACCATTGGAGAGAGATGGATATGTCTACGTTCGGGAGTATTAAACGTAGAGTGCCTATTCTCAATGGGGAGTACTACAACTTTTGGAGGGATGAAATGCTTGATATCTTTGATGAGTTTAACTTGAGCAAGTATATTCATAATCCTTATGTGCCCCCTATTGATCCCTTGCATCCTACTCATGAAGAGGAAATTGACATGCTTCATAATCTTAGAACTGTCAATCTTATCATTAGAGGATTACCTAAGATTGTGCTTGGTTGTATGCAAAACTTTGGATGTGCTTATACTCTATGGCATGATTTAGAAAAGCAATATCCTAATGATCCTAAGTTTGATGATTGCTTGTTTGAGCTTGATATCCTTAAAGAGTCTTGATAAGATTCTTCATAAGGCTGTTGTTTTTCACAAGATGAGTCCTAATGATCCTAAGTTTGATGATTGCTTGTTTGAGCTTCGTGATCTCATGCGTGCCAAAGGAGATGTTAGAACTATTAGCAACATTATCATGGAAACTATTAGAATCCATAAACTTGAACATTGTCATGATCATGAAAATAATAAATCTATTGCCCTAGGTAATGATCAAATGCATGATGATGATGATGTTGAGCACGGCTATTATGATGAAGACGAAGACTTTGATATTGAATTTGAGAAGACCATGAGGAATCTCAGTCTTATGGCAAATCTTCGAGATTATATGGCCGGAAGAAAAGAGTGGATTCTTTATAGTGGCTGTACCGATCACATGACCGGAGATAGAGACATGTTTCATGAGCTTACTAAAAATGATGGTCCACGCAAGTATGTGACTTTTGGAGACAACTCCAAGGGTAAGGTACTTGGCCTTGGTAAGGTGGCCATATCCAATGATAGCTCCATACAAAATGTTATGCTTGTTGAATCTCTTGGTTATAATCTTCTTTCAGTATCTAGACTAGCTGATTTTGGTTTTAATGTTCTATTTACCAAAGTAGATTGCCAAGTGTTTCGCCAAGATAATCATAATATAGTCTTTACCGGCATTCGTAGAGGTGATCTATACATTGTTGATTTCACTAAGAGAGCCCAACCTCGTACATGTTTAATTGCAAAATCTTCTAAAGGTTGGTTATGGCATAGAAGACTTGGACATGTTGGTATGCGTAACCTAGATAAACTTGTTAAAGGAGATCACATTCTTGGAGTAAAAGATGTTATATTTGACAAAGATCGACTTTGTAGTGCTTGCCAAGCAGGAAAACAAGTTGGAGGAAGCCATCCCGTAAAGAACATTATGACCACGAGGAGACCACTCGAGCTACTTCATATAGATCTGTTTGGTCCCAACGCCTATAAGAGTATTGGTGGTAACTCTTTCGGTTTGGTCATTGTTGATGATTTTTCCAGATTTACGTGGGTGTTCTTTCTTGATGACAAATCGCAGGTACAAAAGATCTTCAAGAACTTCGCAAGAAAGGCTCAAAACCAATTTGAAGTGAAGATCAAGAAGGTTCGGAGTGACAACGGAACGGAGTTCAAGAACGTCAATGTGGACACCTTCCTTGATGAGGAGGGTATTTCACATGAGTTCTCGGCTACGTACACGCCTCAACAAAATGGAGTTGTTGAGAGGAAGAACCGTACACTTATTGAGATGTGGCAAGAACAATGCTTGATGAATACAAGACGCCAAGACATTTTTGGGCAGAAGCGGTTGAAACAGCTTGTCATGCAACAAACCGACTCTATCTTCACAAGCTTCTTGGTAAAACGGCGTATGAACTGCTCACCGGTAACAAACCACAAGTTGGATACTTTCGAGTATTTGGCTCAAAATGTTACATTCTTGATAAGCATCGTCGTTCAAAATTTGCTCCTAAATCTCATGAAGGTTTCCTACTTGGTTATGGATCGAACTCTCACACTTACCGTGTCTACAACAACTTCACTCGAAAAGTTGAAGAGACGGTAGATGTGAAGTTTGATGAGACTAACGGCTCGCAAGTCGAGCAATTGCCACTTGATGTAGGAGATAAAGAACCATCGGAAGCAATCCAAGACTTGCCCATTGGCAAGATTCGCCCCGTGGAAGTAAAGGAGAGTACCTCGTCTATTCAAGTGGAAGCCCCAACGTCACATCAAGGTGAACGACAAGCTAATATGGAGGCATCCACAAGTGGAACACGTCAAGACGATGGGAATGAGGAAGTGCAACAAGATGATCCACCTCAACCTCCTTCTCCACCTCCACAAACAGACAACGACAACATCAACGAAGAAGAAGAAGATGATGATGATGAGGAAGCCTCACCACAACCCAAGAAAAAGCTACCTCGAGTTAGAGCAAGAATCGACAAGGATCATCCCGTCGAACAAATACTTGGAGATATCCAAACTGGGAGAATTACTCGCTCTAAATCTCGTTTAGCTAACTTTTGTGAGCATTACTCATTTATCTCTAGTGTTGAACCCTTGAAGGTAGAAGATGCTCTCAAGGACCCCGATTGGGTGAATGCAATGCACGAAGAGCTACACAACTTTGAGAGGAACCAAGTGTGGACATTGGTTGAGAAGCCTAAGAAAGAGCAAAACATCATTGGAACCAAATGGGTGTTTCGGAATAAGCAAGATGAAGATGGACAAGTTGTACGCAACAAGGCTCGCCTCGTAGCACAAGGTTACACACAAGTCGAAGGTATGGACTATGGTGAGACCTATGCCCCCGTTGCAAGACTTGAATCCATTCGCATTTTACTTGCTTATGCCAATCACCATGATATCACTCTTTACCAAATGGATATTAAAAGTGCCTTCTTAAATGGTGAAATAGAGGAGGAAGTATATGTTAAACAACCTCCCGGCTTTGAGAATCCCAAGAAACCTAATCATGTGTACAAACTTCGTAAAGCTCTTTATGGTCTTAAACAAGCCCCTAGAGCTTGGTACAAATGCTTGACAAAGTTTCTTGTTGAAAAAGGTTTTGAAATTGGGAAGATTGATTCAACTTTGTTCACTAAGAGGGTTAATGGAGAATTATTTGTATGCCAAATTTATGTTGAAGATATTATCTTTGGATCTACTAACCCCTCTTTTAGTGAAAAGTTTGGAAGGTTGATGTCGGAGAAGTTTGAGATGTCTATGATGAGTGAACTCAAATTCTTTCTTGGTTTGAAAATCAAGCAAACTAGGGAAGGTACCTTTGTCTCTCAAACAAAGTATACCAAGGACTTATTCAAAAAGTTCAACATGCAAGAGAGTAAAGGTATGAAAACTCCCATGCCCACGAGTGGACATCTTGACGTGACCAAGGATGGCAAACCGGTTGATCAAAAGGTTTACCGATCGATGATTGGTTCATTATTATATCTATGTGCCTCTCGACCCGACATTATGCTAAGTGTGTGCATGTGTGCACGATACCAAGCGGCACCAAAAGAGTGTCACCTTAAGGCGGTGAAAAGAATTGTGAGATACTTGATACATACACCAAACTTTGGCATATGGTATCCCAAAGGATCTTCTTTCAATCTTGTTGGCTACTCCGATTCGGACTATGCCGGAGACAAGGTTGATAGAAAATCCACTTCGGGTACATGTCAATTTCTTGGTAGATCTCTTGTGTCTTGGTCCTCCAAGAAACAAAATTATGTATCTCTATCTACTGCCGAAGCGGAATACATTGCCGCGGGATCATGTTGTGCTCAATTACTATGGATGACACAGACTCTTAAAGATTATGGTGTGCATGTGAGACATGTACCATTACTTTGTGACAATGAGAGTGCTATTAATATAGCACACAATCCCGTGCAACATTCTCGAACTAAGCATATTGAGGTTCGTCACCATTTCATTCGAGATCATGTTGAGAAAGGTGATATTGACCTTAAACATGTTCGTACTGACAAACAATTGGCGGACATCTTTACCAAACCCCTTGATGAGAAAGTGTTTTGTCACTTGAGAAGTGAGTTGAACATTATTGATGCTTCAAACGTGAACTAGAGGTTCATGTGGATGCATACAAGGGCATGAGCATTCTTGACTAATCCATGATATTTTCATGATCATATTATATCTTGGATATTTTGCTCCCTTGTATGGTATCTAACCTTTTGTAGGTACTTGGACAAGCTTCATGTCACAAGATTGCATCTCACTCTTATCTTGAGCAATCTTGTATAACCCAAGTATCAACAATTGATGGAGTAACAAGGAACAAGACAACCTAAACATATCCTTTGACAACATTTGAGTTATGCTTCATTCTTGTCATTTTGGATACACATGTTGTTCCTTGCAAATCTAACCCATGTAGGAAGATGAACTACAAATGATAGGATAGCTCCAAACTTCAATTCATGAGCATCCACTTCAAGTTCAACTACATGATGGACTTCACCACCAAATACCAATGTAAGTTCTCACACCTTAGAGAAGCTTTACTCAAAGACATGAGCTAAAGCAACTCAACAAGATGTGAATACATCAAAAGCTTAAAGGAAAAATGGCAACCCCATTTTGAGCTTAAATGATGAGTATGACCTATGATCAAGTGTTCTCACTTGACTCCTAAGTCAATATACTCTAACATAGGTGACCTAGTCGCCGACCCATCTAGATGAAGTTAAAAAAAAAACTTCATCTAGATGTCTCTTTGCTTCTTTTCTGTTTCATTTCGTTTACTTTGTCTCGCAGTTAATTCTTTGCAAATCCTTGTGAGATTTCCTTGCCTAGTGAGCTGAGTTGACAAAATATTCCATTGCATCAAACTCAGTTCCACCGAATTGTCTCAACTCGGTGTCACCGATTTTGACTGCTCTAAGGAATTCTCTGTCAAATTTTCCCTGAGTTTTTCTACTCCAGCTCCACTCGATGATTCTTATCCTCTACTTGCATCTAGATGTGTTTCTCGAGGACCAATCCCACTTAATCAATAACCTTGAAGACCCTTCTTGGAAATTGATGTCAAAGGGGGAGAGAGGAATACATCAAAGCTTAAGCTTATCTATTCAACACAAAGATGCACCTTACAAGAGGAGAGAATGTTACATGTTTCTTTTAGGGGGAGAGAAACATGATAAGTTTGTTCTTTGGTTGTTCTAGTTTTCTCACCCTACCTTCTCCCAATATCCATGTCAGATTCAGGGGGAGAGGAAGTTCTTTAAGGGGAGACAGCTATTTATTTTGGGGACATGTCTGCTTCAAAGAAGTATTCACCTAGTGATACTCTCTTCTACAAGTCATCCCAATCTTGGTTTCTTGTTGATCTTGTGTCTTTTTCTTGAAGAAATTATCTTGTGTTATCTAACCCTGTTTTCTCAAGTGTATTTCTTCAGGTACTTGATCAAGAACTTCAAGGTAAGTATATGCATCACACTCATGTACATGGTTGACCTCTTGCTAAGTATATATTGTTTGCAAGGAGAAAATCTTGTACATGTGGATACTCTAATGTCATACATATATTGCTCTGATGCATATAGCCAAGATACATGTTGCATGTATATTTCCCATAAGATATCATCATGTTATGCACATCTTCAGGGGGAGTTCAAGGGAGCTCATACATGTTACATGTTTCCTTCAAAGCTTTCATACATACTTCTGCTATATCTGTATTTGAAGCTTTGATGTATGTTGTCATCAATTACCAAAAAGGGGGAGATTGAAAGCACATTTGCTCCCTTGGTGGTTTTGGTAATTTATGTCAACATACATGTTGTTGGACTAATGCTTTTATCTAGTAAATTTCAGACAAGTTCAACAATGGCGTGGCATGGACAAGAGGACGTGGAACCCCATCAAAATGCTAAGGACAAGAATTGGCAAAGATAAAGACTCTACATTTTTGGTTTAGTGATCCAAGATCACATTGAGTCCATAGGAAAGCCAATACTATTAAAAGGGGATGAGGTGTTGCTTAATGGTCTTTTTGCTCAAGTGCTTAGTGACAGTATTCCTAAACCCTCAACCACTCTCTCTACCCAAATATGTCCTAAACCTAAAGTCCAACTCGGCCCCACCGAAATTTCCAATCCGGCCCCACCGAGTTCATCCAAGACTTAGCCACTGCCAAACACTAACAAATCGGATCCACCGAAATGGATCTCGGTCTCACCGAGATGGCCTTGCCAACTCTCTGTAATCGTTTGCATTTACTTCGGTCTCACCGATTTTGCAAATCGGTCTCACCGAGATGGCTTGCCAACTCTCTGTTGCCTTATTGCTTCACTTCGGTCCTACCGAGTTGATGCAATCGGTGCCACCGAGATGAGGATTGCCCTAAGCCATTGCACTTCGGTCCATCCGAGTTGTCCGTATCGGTCCCACCAAGATTCCTAAAGTTCATATCTTTTACACAATTCGGTGCTACCGAGATGATTGTTTTGGTGCCACCGAGTTGGGTCAAAAGTGTGTAACGGTTGGATTTTGTGTGGAGGCTATATATATCCCTCCACCCCATCCTTCTCAGTAAGGAGAGCCATCAGAACGTGCCTACACTTCCACCATACATTTTCTGAGAGAGAACCACCTACTCATGTGTTGAGATCAAGATATTCCATTCCTACCATTTGAACCTTGATCTCTAGCCTTTCCCAAGTTGCTTTCCACTCAAATCTCTTTTCCACCATAGCCAAATCTGTGAGGAGTTGATTGAGTGCTGGGAAGACTATCATTTGAAGCACAAGAGCAAGGAGTTCATCAACAACACACCGTCTATTACCTTTTGGAGAGTGGTGTCTCCTAGATTGGTTAGGTGTCACTTGGGAGCCTCCAACCAGATGTGGAGTTGAACCAAGAGTTTGTAAGGGCAAGGAGATCGCCTACTTCGTGAAGATCTACCCCGAGTGAGGCTAGTCCTTCGTGGACGTAAGCCATGGTGGAATAGACAAGGTTGCTTCTTCGTGGACCCTTCATGGGTGGAACCCTCCGTGGACTCGCGCAGCCATTACCCTTCGTGGGTTGAAGTCTCCATCAACGTGGACGTACGATAGTACCACCTATCAGAACCATGCCAAAAACCACCGTGTCTTCATTGCATTTGATCTTCCATACTCTACCCCTTTACTTTCCGTACTATTGCATGCTTTACTATTTCCGTTGCTCAATCCCTAGATATGCATGTGTAGAAAGTATTGGAGTGATCTTAACTTGTGCCAAAATCTGCCTAAGTTCCAAGAGAAATTAAAAACTGCTAATTTGGCTGGTTAGGAGTCTATTCACCCCCCCCCTCTAGACCTATCTCCTCGATCCTACACACGATCTTGATGTATTGCAAGCTTTGTTAATATAGTTGGATCATATGGTGTTTCTTCCTTCTCTATCTTTGTTGTGATGAATTGAATTTTTTCCCTTTGAGGTTTCATTATTGTCAGATTGAATATTCAGATTTGAGAACACTTGATGTATGTCTTGCATATGAATACCCATGGTGACAATGGGGTATTATATTGATTCACTTGATGTATGTTTTGGCACTCAACTCGCGGATTCCAGAGGTGACATTGGGGTAATCTATGCATAGGGGTTGATGCATGTTTTCATTATCTTTTCTCCAATAGAAACTTTGTGGTGCTCCTTGGAGTTCTTTGTGTGGATTGAATATTATGATTATGAAGTTGTTTGATGCATATCGTATAATCAACTCACGGATACTTGTGGTGACATTGGAGTATCTAGGTGACATTAGAGTTGGTTGATGTGTATCATATGGTATTATTTTAGTACGAACTCTAGGGCTGTTTGTGACACTTATAGGAATAGCTCAATAGATCGATCGGAAAGGATAACTTTTAGGTGGTTTCGTACCCTACAAACAGTTTCTATCTTATGTTCTCCACTAATAGGAACTTGGGAGTGATTCTTTATCGCACGTTGAGGGATGATTATATGATCCAATTATGTTAGCATTGTTGAGAGATTGCACTAGTGAAAGTATAAACCCTAGGCCTTGTTTTCAAGCATTGCAATACCGTTTGTGCTCACTTTTGTTACTTGCTACCTTTCTGTTTTTATATTTTCAGATAACAAAAACCTATATCTACTATCCATACAACACTTTTATCACCATCTCTTCGCCGAACTAGTGCACCTATACAATTTACCATTGTATTGGGTGTGTTGGGGACACAAGAGATTTCTTGTATTTGGTTGCAGGGTTGTTTGAGAGATACCATCTTCAACCTACGCCTCCCACGGATTGATAAACCTTAGGTCATCCACTTGAGGGAAAATTGCTACTGTCCTACAAAACTCTGCGCTTGGAGGCCCAACACGAGTCTACAAGAATAAGTTGTGTAGTAGACATCAATTAGTTACGATGAACTTCGTTAATTATGTTTACTATATGTTGCTTCTATTTGCTTACTCTTTCTCTTCATGTTGCTCAAGTATATATATTATGTGTTGCATATTATATATCGTTGATTGCATCTCTAACAGGTACATAGATCATCGATGGCGAAGAAGTGCTATGCCGTGTACATAGGGAAGGTTCCAGAAGTGTACGACGAGTGGCCAAAGTGTCAGGCCCAAGTGTACCGTTTCCCGGGCGGCAGCCAGAGAGGGCTCGATAGCAGAGGGGAAGCGGAAGCTAGTTACTTGAGGTTCATGCTAGTGCGAGAGAGGGATCAGAACCGCCGCCTCATGAGCTACTACATAATTCCGCTATTCCTCATAGTGATCGCTCTTCTCTTCTATATCATAGTTTAGATGGGTGATGAAACATGTGCATGTGATGACCATGTAGTTGCATGTATTCGAGACATGTGACAACTTCTATCGTTATTTCGAGATGATGACGAGAGACATCATTTGTGTTCGATCATGATGTTGATGATGACATGAGATATATATGATGTGACTATTGTATGTGTATGATATGATGAGATTTATATGTGTATAATATGATGAGACTATTGTGTGTATCATATGATAGAGACTATTGTATAAAATCTATATAAATATGGAGAAAATATGTAGGAAAAAAATACAAAAAATAATACGTAGAAAAAAAGGAAATAATAACAGTAGCGCGGGGTATGTGCGTAGCAGACGCGCTGCCTTAGCACTAGCGCGTGATAAATAGGCGCGCTGTAGCTTTTAGCAGTAGCATGGGTTTGACCACGCGCTACCGCTATCCTTGAGTAGCAGCAGCGCGGGTCAGAAAACACGCTACTGCTAAAAGTTAGCTGTAGCATCGTATCAGTAGCGCGGGGACCCACGCTACTGATAGGCCTTTAACCCGCTCTACTGCTAGGGTTTTCCCTAGTAGTGCACCTATTATGCCTCGCTCTCCTACTAGAGTTGAAATGCCTGAGACATCTGATGGTTATGTTTTTGATGGGGAGACAGCTAGGGCAATTCTTGCTTGTAAGGATAGAGATGAGGTTAGAAAATTGCTTGCTGAGTTGAAGGAAAAATCTTTGAGGGAGAGAATGAAATATGATCCTAAGTTTGCTACCTCTCCTATATTTGTTACTGATAAGGATTATGAATTCTCTCTCGATCCTGAGTTAATTACTTTGGTTGAATCTGATCCTTTTCATGGTTATGAAACTGAAACTATTGTGGCACACCTTACTAAGTTGAATGATATTGCTACTCTATTTACTCATGAGGAAAAAATTCGCTATTACTATATTCTTAAGCTGTTTCCTTTCTCATTAAAGGGTGATGCTAAGAAATGGTTTAATACTCTTGCTCCTGGTTGTGTGCGTAGTCCCCAGGATATGATATATTACTTATCTAAAAAATATTTTCCTGCTCATAAGAAACAAGCTGCCTTACAGGACATATTTAACTTTATGCAAATTGAAGAAGAGAATCTCCCTCAAGCTTGGGGGAGGCTTCTCCAACTACTTAATGCTTTGCCTGATCATCCTCTTAAGAAAAATGAAATACTTGATATCTTTTATAATGGACTAACCGATGCTTCTAGGGACTACCTAGATAGTTGTGCTGGTTGTGTTTTCAGGGAACACACTGTTGGACAGGCTGAAGTACTATTGAATAATATATTGAGAAATGCCGATGATTGGACACTTCCTGAACCACCACCTAAGCTAACTCCGAAGAAGAGAGGTATTCTATTCCTCAGTCCAGAAGATATGCAAGAAGCTAAGAAATCTATGAAGGAAAAAGGTATTAAAGCTGAAGATGTTAAGAATTTACCACCTATTGAAGAAATACATGGGCTAGACATCCCGACACAGGTAGTGGAGGTAAATTCTCTCACTATATTTGATGAAGGTGATATTCCGTATAATAAATCTGCTAGTCAATGCATGTATGAATTTGATAATTACATCATTAAATAGGAACACTTTAATATGTATGTTAGCAATCAACTAAAACGGAATGCCATCATGATTGAATGCTTGAGTGATTTGATGTTTAGAACTGCTAATGATGTTAAATGCTTGGGTAAACATGCTTCTATGGTCTAGACTCAGTTAGAACAAATTGCTAAGTCACAAAATGATTTGCTTGATGAGATGAATAATAAAATGAATGATCATGCTGTTAGAGTTGTTACTAGAGGAGGTAGAATGACTTAGGATCCTCTATATCCTGAAGGTCATCCTAAAAGAATTGAACAAGATTCTCAAAGAAATAATATTGATCCATCTAGTCCATCTAAGAAGAAAAAGAAAAAGAAAAATGATAGGACTTTGCATGCTGCTAGTGAACCTGAGATATAAAAACCTTCTGAGAATCATAATGATGTTTCAATTTCTGATGCTGAGACACAATCTGGTAATGAACATACACCTAGTGATAATGATAATGATAATGATAATGATGATGTTCATGTTGATGCTCAACCAGATAATGATGTAGAAATAGAACCTACTGTTGATCTTGGTAACCCACCTCCTAAGAATAAAAGATATGATAAAAGAGACTTTGTTGCTAGAAAACATGGAAAGGAAAGAGAACCATGGGTTCAAAAAACTATGCCTTTCCCTACTAAACCATCCAAAAACAAGGATGATGAAGACTTTGAGCGCTTTGTTGAAATGCTTAGACCTGTCTTTTTGCGCACTCACTTGATTGATATGTTGAAAATGTCTCCCTATGCTAAATACATGAAAGATATTGTGACTAATAAAATAAAGATACCTGAAGCTAAAATTTCCACCATGCTTGCAAATTATTCTTTTAAGGGTGGAGTACCAAAGAAGTTAGGAGATCCAGGAATACCTACTATACCATGCTCCATTAAAAGAAGTTATGTTAAAACTGCTTTATGTGATTTGGGAGCCGGTCTTAGTGTTATGCCTTTCTCTTTATATAGAAGACTTGATTTGAATAAGCTTACACCTACTGAAATATCTTTGCAAATGGCTGATAAATCAACTGCTATACCTATTGGAATTTGGGAGGATGTCCCCGTTGTTGTTGCAAATGTTACTATCTTGACAGACTTTGTTATACTTGATATGCCCGAGGACGACAACATGTCAATAATCCTTGGTAGACCCTTTTTTAATACTGCAGGGGCTGTTATTGATTGCAACAAAAGCAAGGTCACTTTTCATGTCAATGGTAATGATCATACGGTTTATTTTCCGAAGAAACAAAGTTTGATGAATGGTATCAATTGTATTGAAAAAGTTCCGACAATCACTATTGGAGGTTTCAAATTTCCTCTTCCTACTGTCAAAAAGAAATATGAAATTCTTATTATTGGGGAGATGCATATCCCCATTGAGGTAACTTAGTGCATACGAAGATTCTTCGGTTTCATGCCGTTCGGAAATAGTTTGTTAATAAGACTTGATCAACCTTATTAATGGATTCTTTTTTAGGGGCATGTGGTCGATGAATTTAGTAAGCACAACCTTATGTACCCACCTTTTGCTCTCTGTTATTTTTAGTAGAATAAAATAAAATGCCATGATTATCCTGTTTTCTGAATTATCCGTGCAATAAAAAATGGCCCAAAATAAAAGTTCTCAGAATGCCCTGAAAATTTAGTATGATTTTTTATGCAATATTTAAGAATTTTTGGCACTGAACACACCCCAGGGGTGGTGCACCTGTGAGCCACAAGCTCACAGGGCGCGCCCAGCAGGCTTGTGGGTCCCACAGGGACCCACTCACTTATGCCAGCCACCCATCTCCTTCTTCTTCCTCCAGAAAAAATCAAACTTGCTCCCAAGCCCGTGTTCTAGCTCATATTGCTGTGATTTTTGATCTCCTTGCTCGGAACTCCTTTTCCAAAACTGCTTGGAGGAATTAATCCTTGGTATGTGACTCCTCCAATGCTCCAATTAGTTTTTGTTCTAGTGCTTTATACTTTGCAAATTTTTGCTGCTGTGGTGACCATATTTATGAGCTTGCATGTTGAAGTTGTATGGTCCAAAGTAGTTTTGATGCATGATATAGCCTCTAGATACTTGTAGGAGTAGTTGCTATCAATTTTGTTGAGTTTAGTTCACTTTTATTTTGAGTCACTAAAAATTTCAGAAATTTTTCAGAGAAAAGAAAATGTTTAGGAAGATGTTCCATGGTGGTTCCTCGAGCAAGAGTGCTCCTAGGCCTGTGATACGCGAACCGGATACCGAACTGCCGTGAGAGGCTTCGGTTTTGCCATGCGAGTGGCCGTCGGATGCCTTCATGATTCCAGCCGGCATCAAGGAAGAGTTTGATATGTATGTGCGCAATGCCGAGCTCACAGAGTTCTTGACAGACAGATATGTATGTGCGCAATGCCATTATAAGTATATGAAAAGCCTTTTCGCATGTCAGTTGAAGAATTTAGTAGTGTTTGCAAAATTCCATTTTGGGGAACTTGCACTGAGCCTCGTAAATCTGATTGCAATGAATTCCTCATGAACATTACTAGGGGTGAAACTAGATGCATTACACAAGCTACTATGGGAAGCATTCATTTTCCTGCCATACATTATTTTGCCCTATTCATTGGGAGATGCATTAATGGTAAACATAACCATAGTCATCTTTGCGCCCCTGACCTGAGCATTCTTAAGAGTGCAGTGCTGAGAGATAGACAATTTAACATGGGGGCTATTGTTGCACGTCGTTTACATAATAATGCCTTAGTTGGTGATTTCTTTGGTGGAATTTATGCTACTCGCTTAGCCACTTATCTTGGTGTGCCCATAAATGGTAATGATACCCTGTTGCCACCAAGTTTTCTTGATTATGATGCTATGGAACGTCACCAGTTCCTTGAGAGGGGTGCACCCCCATTCAGATACAGGCTAATCTTTAACATGTGTCATGTTATCCATATTGTTTTGCCTGCTCCTGCCTTCTTTGATATCCAGGAAAAACATAGACATTTCATACTTGAGGACGAGGCTGAGGAGTACGAGAGGGCGGCAGAGACCGAGCGCCTCAATGAGACAGCTCGCCAAGCTGTGGCAGCTACACTTCGGTACAACCCAAACTACCATCACGGGCATTATCCAGGCCAGGAGTGGCCCTAGACCAACTTAGGCCGAAAGCCTAAGCTTGGGGGAGTACGTATTTCTCACCGACATTACATTCGTGTACCACACATTCATTCCAGTTGTCGGTGTTCATCCTTTTTCATTGTATATCCATGCTAGTTTTATTTTCGCTTTCTTCTCGTGTGTTTGAAAAACTTGCAAAAATCTAAAAAATTAGTTATAGTTTCTTTCCTGTTTAGTTAATTCATAGAAGTAAAAGAAAAACCCAAAAGGATTTCTCGTTTCTTCTTTTACTTGTTGGGAGCTTTCTCATGTAAATAGTTTTCTCGTTTTTCGTTTTCCTTCGTTAATTTGCTTTCTTCAGAAAAACTAAAAACTCCAAAAATATTTCAGTGTGTTTCTCTGAATTTCTTTTCTTTTCGTTGAGTCGTCGCAAGGAGAAGACCACGATGAAAATGTTGAGTGGCTCTCATATGCTTTATTGTTGAACTAACAATGAGCCATTATTGTTTTGTCTTCTCCTTTGAATAAATGTTTGCAGATTCCAGCTTAGTCCACGACACCCTTACATCATTATTATTATTATTATCACATCATTCGGTCGTGCAAGTGAAAGACAATAATGACGATATTTGATGAAGTGATTGCGGTGAGGAAAAGCTGGTATGAACTCTTCTTGTTCTTGTCCTTGTAAATATGTTTAGCTCAGTATTCATGATCCAACATTATTATGAGTAAACTTATTTGTGATGAAAATTAGAGATTATAGTTGCTCATGCCATGCTTAAATAGCTAGGAGTGGATAATGATTTATCTTGAGTGTCAACATGCATTAAAATGGTTGTGATTTAGTATGTTAGCATGGTATCCTCCTCTTAGTAATTTGAGTCGCTTGACTTGGCACATGTTCATACATGTAGTTGAATCAAAACCAACATAGCCTCCATGATATTTATGTTCTGGGTGTTGATATCCTACTCATGCTCGTATTCAATGTTAATTATTCGCAATGCATGTTGCTACTTGTAGACTGTGTTGGTATTTCTCCGAAGAGGAGAGGATGATGCAGTATAGTAGAGATAAGTATTTCCCTTAGTTAAGAACCAAGGTTATCAATCCAGTAGGAGAACCAAGCAAAATTCCGTTAAGCAAGCCTACACACACAAGAGCAAACACTTGCACCCAACGCAAATAAGAGAGTTGTCAATCCTCTTAGCGGTTATTTGCAAGGATTAAATCTTATAGAGGTAAATAGATAAACTAAAATACTAATTAAAATAAAAGTAAATAAATTGCAGCAAGGTATTTTTAGGTTTTTTATATATGATAAAGTAGACCCGGGGGCCATAGTTTTCACTAGAGGCTTCTCTCTCGAACGCATAGCATACGGTGGGTAAACAAATTACTGTTGGGCAATTGATAGAAACGCAAATAATTATGATGGATTCGTGGCAATGATCATGTATATAGCCATCACGTCCGAGACAAGTAGACCGACTCCTGCCTGCATCTACTACTATTACTCCACCCATCGACCGATATCCAGCATGCATCTAAGGTATTAAGTATGAAAGAGAGTAATGCCTTAAGCAAGATGACATGATGTAGACAAAGTAAACTCAAGCAATATGATTAAACCCCATCTTTTTCTCCTTAATGGCAACAATACAAATACGTATCATGTCCCCTTCTGTCACTGGGATTGAGCACCGCAATATTGAACCCATCACAAAGCACCTCTCCCATTGCAAGACAAATCAATCTAGTAGGCCAAACCGAATTGATAGATCGGAGAGAAATACAAAACTATAATAATCATGCATAAAAGAGTTTAGAGAAGACTCAAATATTTCTCATGAATAATCTGATCATAAACTCACAATTTATCGGATCCCAACAAACATCGAGGAGAACATGGTATTGAAGATCAAAGAGAGAGAAGAAGCCATCTAGCTACTAGCTATGGACCCGTAGGTCTGTGGTAAACTACTCACACATCATCGGAAGGGTAGCAAGGTTGATGAAGAAGCCCTCCGTGATCGATTCCCCCTCCGGCAGAGTACCGGAAAAGGCCTCCAGATGGGATCGCAGAAGAACAGAGGCTTGCGGCGGCGGAAAGGTTTTCTCTTCTGTCTTTCTGGTATATTGGGAATATTTGAGAATTTATAGCGTTGGAATTAGGTCAGGAGGGGCAACGAGGGCCCACAAGCCTAGGGGGCACGCCCTACCCCCCTGGGCGCGCCATCCAGGCTTGTCGCCTCCTCGTGGCTCTTCTGGTCTTCTCCCAAAGCTTGGTGGGTCTCTTCTGGTCGAGAAAAAATTAATCCAAAGTTTTTTTCTCGTTTGGACACTTTTTGATAATGATTTTCTGAAAAGGCAAAAACAAGCAGAAAGCAGCAACTGGCACTGGGCACTGGGTTAATAGGTTAGTCCCAAAAAATGATATATAATGGCATATAATTGCATGTAAAACATCCAAGATTGATACTATAATAGCATGGAACAATCAAAAATTATAGATACGTTGGAGACGTATCAAGCATCCCCAAGCTTAATTCCTGCTCGTCCTCGAGTAGGTAAATGATAAAAACAGAATTTTTGATGTGGAATGCTACCTATCATGTTTCATCATGTAATCTTTCTCTTACGGTATGAATAATAAGATCCGAATGATTCAAAGCAATAGTCTATAATTTGATATAAAGACATCAATACTCAGGCATACTAATAAACAATCATGTCTTTCAAAATAAAAATGCTAAAGAACGTTATCCCTACAAAATGATATAATACTGTCTTGCTCCATCTTCTTAACACAAAGTATTTATGATGAACAACCCTGGTTTTAGCCAAGCAATTGGTTCATACTTTTTAACGCGCTTCAGCCTTTTCAACCCCCACGCAATACATGAGCGCAAGCCATGGATATAGCACTATGGGTGGAATAGAATGCGGTGGTAGAGATAAATAAGAGAAGTCAAAAATAAGAAGATAGTCTCACACCGACGAGGCTAATCAACGGGCTATGGAGATGCCCATCAATTGATGTCAATGCGAGGAGTAGGGATTGCCATGCAACGGATGCACTAAGAGCTATAAGTGTATGAAAGCTCAACATGAAAACTAAGTGGCTGTGCATCCAACTTGCTTGCTCATGAAGACCTCGGGCATTTGAGGAAGCCCATCATCAGAATATACAAGCCAAGTTCTATAATGATAAATTTCCACTAGTATATGAAAGTGACAAAATAGGAGACTCTCTATATGAACAACATGGTGCTACTCTGAAGCACAAGTGTGGAAAAAGGATAGTAACATTGCCCCTTCTCTCTTTTTCTCTTTTTTTTTCATGCCTCTTTTTGGCCTCTTTTTTTTCATCCGGAGTCTCATCCCGACTTGTGGGGGAATCATGGTCTCCATCATCCTTTCATCACTGGGACAATGCTCTAATAATGATGATCATCACACTTTTATTTACTTACAACTCAATATTACAACTCGATACTAGAACAAAATATGACTCTATATGAATGCCTCTGGAAGTGTACCAGGATGTGCAATGATGCTAGCGTAACGTGTATAAAAATGATGAATGGTGGCTGAGCCACAAATGCTATGTCAGCTATATGATCATGCAAAGCAATATGACAATGACGATGTGTGTCATAAAAACAGAATGGTGGAAGGTGCATGGCAATATATCTCGGAATGGCTATGGAAATGCCATGATAGGTAGGTATGGTGGCTATTTTGAGGAAGATATAAAAAGGCTTATGTGTGATAGAGTGTATCATATCACGGGGTTTGGATGCACCGGCGAAGTTTGCACCAACTCTCGATGTGAGAAAGGGCAATGCACTGTACCGAAGAGGCTAGCAACTTGCGGAAGGGTGAGAGTGCGTATAATCCATGGACTCACATTAGTCATAAAGAACTCACATACTTATTGCGAAAGTTTATTAGCCCTCAAAGCAAATTACTACTACGCATGCCCCTAGGGGGGAGGTTGGTAGGAGTTAACCATCGCGTGCCCCCGACCGCCACACAAAGGAAGACAATCAAGAATAAATCATCCTCCAACTTCTTAGCATAACGACAGATCATACGTGCATGCTTCAGGAATCACAAACCTTAACACCATAACTAAACCACAATTATCTACTAATACCTCCCACATATTACCATCTTAATATCGCAAAACTATTGCCAGGAATCAAACTTATCATATTCAGTGATCTACATGAAAGTTTTTATTATATCCCTCTTGAATACCTATCATATCAGGACCACATTCATAACCCGTGCATATTACCATTGCTATTCATTAGACTTTCAAAAAGATATAAGTGAAGCATGAGAGTGCAACTATTTCTTTAAAATATAACCACCGCCGTGCTCTAAAAGATATAAGCGAAGCACTAGAGCAACTGCCTAGCTCAAAAGATATAAGTGAAGCACATAGAGTATTCTAACAAATCACGAATAATGTGCGTCCCTCTCAAAAAGGTGTGTTCAGCAAAGATGATTGTGACAAACTAAAAATCAAACAAAAGCAAACAAACTATATCACAAGACGCTCCAAGTAAAACACATATCATGTGATGAATAAAAATATAGCTCCCAGTGAGTTACCGATAGATTGTAGACGAAAGAGGGGATGCCTTCTAGGGCATCCCCAAGCTTAGACGCTTGAGTCTTCCTTGAATATTACCTTGGGGTGACTTGGGAATCCCCAAGCTTAGGCTCTTGCCGCTCTTTATTCCTTTGTCCATCGTAGTCTCACCCAAAACTTGAAAACTTCAGCACACAAAACTCAACAGAAACCTCGTGAGATCCGTTAGTATAACAGACAAATCTTAAAATTTAGGTACTGTTGTAAATTGATTCATATTTAATATTTTCATAATGCTACTGTACTCCAACTTCTCCATGACTCATACCCCCCGATACGATCCATAGATTCATCAAAATAAGCAAACTATGCAACAAAAACAGAATCTGTCTAAAACAGAACAGTCTGTAAAGATCTGAATTAATGTCATACTTGTGTAACTCCAAAAATTCTGAAAATTTAGGAAAACATGGGAAATTCATATATAAATATTGTTTAAAAAAATTCAGAATTTTATCACGCTCCAGCAAAAAACCAAAATTCCAGCACTGGACGCAAAAGTTTCTGTTTTCCAACAGCATCTATCATACTATCTTCCAAATCATCCCAAAGGCATTACTTGGCACAAGCACTAATTAAAACATAAAAATACAATAATAACAGAAGCTATAATTGTGTAAACACTGAAGAATATAAATAAAATTTTTATTGGGTTGTCTCCCAACAAGCTCTTTCTTTATAGCCATTAAGATAGGCTTGAGATTTCAATGATGCTCTCATGAAAGATAATAATTGAAACACAAAGAGAGCATCATGTAACATGTGAAAAACACATTTAAGTCTAACATACTTCCTATGCATAGGCATTTTATAGGAAAACAAATTATCAAGACAAGCAATATCTAGCATATGTAAATAGGAAGAATGGAGCATTAATAATTTTAGCACAAAGAGAGGTAATTTAGTGACATGAAAGTTTTTACAACCATATTTTCCTCTCTCATAATAATTACATGTAGGATCATAATAAAATTCAAAAATATAGCTATCATATACAATTTTATCTTCATGATCCACATGCATAAAAGTTTTATAATCTTCCAAGATAGTGTGATTAACATCAACTAAAGTCATGACCTCTCCAAACCCACTTTTATCAAAAATTTCATAAAATTGATAATTCTCCAAAGTAGCGGGATCATTATTACCTAAAGTTGACGCTCTTCCAAACCCACTATTAATAGTATTGCAAACATTATTATCAATAACATATTCATCATGGGGCTTAAATAAATTTTCAAGATCATAAGAAGCATTATCACCCCAATCATGATCATTGCAATAAGTAGTGGACATAACAAAATTATCATCCCCAAGCTTGTAGTTTTGCATATTATTAGCACAATTCACATTAATAGAATTTATAGTAACATCATTGCAATCATGATTTTCAATCAAGGAGCTATCATGAATCACTTTATAAATGTCTTGTTCTAACACTTCATCACAATTTTCAGATTCATGATTTTCAAGCAAAACTTCATAGAGAAAATCAAGAGCACTCAAATCACTAGCAATTGGTTCATTATAATTGGATCTTTTGAAAAGATTGTCAAGTGGATGAGGATCCATAGTGATCTTAAATTTTTGTTTTACTTTCTGTTCTTGTGTGTTGACATGGCAATAAAAGCAAGCAAGCAAATAAAATACTTTTGTGTTTTTGTAAAAAAAAATAGAAGTGGGGAAGATGAAAACTAGAGGCAAATGCAAATAAAAGGCAAATAAAATAAATGCAAGTGGATGATAGTTTGTGCGAAGGTACTTAGTAATTTTGATGAAGTCTCCCCGGCAACGGCGCCCGAAATTCTTCCTGCTACTTGTAGACTGCGTTGATATTTCCCCGAAGAGCAGAGGATGATGTAGTATAGTAGAGATAAGTACTTCCCTCAATTAAGAACCAAGGTTATCAATCCAGTAGGAGAACCAAGCAAAATTCCGTTAAGCGCACCTGCACACACAAGAGCAAACACTTGCACCCAACGCAAATAAGAGGGTTGTCAATCCTCTTAGCGGTTATTTGCAAGGATTAAATCTTATAGAGGTAAATAGATAAACTAAAATACTAATTAAAATAAAAGTAAATAAATTGCAGCAATGTATTTTTAGGTTTTTTATATATGATAAAGTAGACCCGGGGGCCATAGTTTTCACTAGAGGCTTCTCTCTCGAACACATAGCATACGGTGGGTAAACAAATTACTGTTGGGCAATTGATAGAAAAGAAAATAATTATAACGGATTCATGGCAATGATCATGTATATAGGCGTCATGTCCGAGACAAGTAGACCGACTCCTGCCTGCATCTACTACTATTACTTCACCCATCGACCGCTATCCAGCATGCATCTAGGGTATTAAGTATGAAACAGAGTAACGACTTAAGCAAGATGACATGATGTAGACAAAGTAAACTCAAGGAATATGATTAAACCCCATCTTTTTATCCTTAATGGCAACAATACAAATACGTGTCATGTCCCCTTCTGTCACTGGGATTGAGCACCGCAAGATTGAACCCATCACAAAGCACCTCTCCCATTGCAAGACAAATCAATCTAGTAGGCCAAACCAAATCGATAGATCGGAGAGAAATACAAAGCTATAATAATCATGCATAAAAGAGTTTATAGCGTTGGAATTAGGTCAGGAGGGGCAACAAGGGGCCCACAAGCCTGGGGGGCGCGCCCTACCCCCCTGGGCGCGCCCTCCAGGCTTGCCGCCTCCTCGTGGCTCTTCTGGTCTTCTCCTTAAGCTTCATGGGTCTCTTCTGGTCCAGAAAAAATTAATCGAAAGTTTTTTTCTCGTTTGGACACTTTTTGATAATGATTTTCTGAAAAGGCAAAAATAAGCAGAAAACAACAACTAGCACTGGGCACTGGGTTAATAGGTTAGTCCCAAAAAATGATATATACTGGCATATAATTGCATATAAAACATCCAAGATTGATACTATAATAGCATGGAACAATCAAAAATTATAGATACGTTGGAGACGTATCACATGTCTATGACCGTTTTCTCTCTCTAGCTGGTCGCTTCTCAATCTATTTGCTAGCCTTCACCTGTACTAAGCGGGAATACTGCTTGTGCATCCAAATCCTTAAACCAAAGTTGTTCCAGATGAGTCCACTATATCAACTTATATGCAGCATTACTCTGTCGTTCCAAGTAAATTTGCATGTGCCACCTCTAAATATTCAAATGAACATCTGTTTTGTGTGCCCGTACCACTCATGGAGCGATAGGGGCGGTCAGTATCTTCCATGCTAAGCGGGTTATTCTCATATGAGAGTTTATTCACTTGTCATTGCACGAGAGAGGCTGGTAATCGGGATGCCCGGTCCTATGCTCAAATCGAAATTATATAATGCAAACAAACTCCCCCGGAAAGTTGTTGGTATGGAGGCCACCCATGAATTCGGCTAGCCATGGCTTGTGTTGGTATGGTGGAGGGGGAGTAAACTTTACCTTTCCGCTTGGGAACCGCCTATAATGTGTTTAGCATGGAAGATATTGAAAACTCTCGGTCGTGACGTTGACAGGAAAAGCATACCTCCCAAAATTATTTTCATCTTTGTTTTAAGCTTCGAGCTCTGGCACCGCTGCAAATCCATGCTTCCCTCTGCGAAGGGCCTATCCATTTACTTTTAAGTCATTTTACTTTTACTGTTGAGTCATCACCCTCTCATTTAAGCACCAGTTGGAGAGCACTATTGTCATTTTTATGCATTGAGTATAGTTAATGTTGGGTGTGACCATGAATGGATATCCTCTACCCTAAATTACTATGTTTAGTCATTGCTTGAACCTCAGAGGTGCTCTGCATTTATGTTTTGCGGTCTCAGAAAGGGCTAGTGAGATACCATGTTGTCATATTATATCATGATTGTTTTGACAAAGTGCTGGCATCTGAGATATCTTATTATTGCTCGCTAGTTGGTTATGTTATTGATATGAGTAAATGTGAGACCTAAGTGTTGTCATTCATATGGTTAGTTCATAATTTTTGGTGAAAACTTGGATGCTAGTTAAGTATATATACAGACAACAAGAACAAAAGAGTTTGTAAAAGTTTTTCTTTGTCACTTTCAGTTTGTCAACTGAATTGCTTGAGGACAAGCAATAAGTTAAGCTTGGGGGAGTTGATACGTCCCAAACGTATCTACTTTTCCAAACACTTTTGCTCTGGTTTTGGACTCTAATTTGCATGATTTGAATGGAACTAACCCGGACTGACGCTGTTTTCAGCAAAATTGCCATGGTGTTATTTTTGTGCAGAAATAAAAGTTCTCGGGTGGACCTGAAAATTTACGGAGAATTATTTCAGAATATATAAAAAATACTGGCGAAAATATCTACTGGAGGGGGGCCACCCAGGAGCCACAAGCTCAGGGGGCGTGCCTAGCCCCCAGGCTTGTGGGGCCCTGGCAGCTCCGTTTACCCTAATTCCAACGCTATAAGTACCTATTCGTGGAGAAAAAAAATCAGAGAGAAAGAATCATCACGTTTTACGATACGGAGCCGCCGCCACCTCATGTTCTTCATCGGGAGGGCTGATCTGGAGTCCGTTCGGGGCTCCGGAGAGGGGGATTCGACGCCGTCGTCATCATCAACCATCCTCCATCACCAATTTCATGATGCTCACCGCCGTGTGTGAGTAATTTCTTCATAGGCTTGCTGGACGGTGATGGGTTGGATGAGATTTACCATGTAACCGAGTCAATTTGTTAGGGCTTTGATCCCTAGTATCCACTATGTTCTGAGATTGATGTTGCTATGACTTTGCTATGCTTAATGCTTGTCACTAGTGCCCGAGTGCCATGATTTCAGATCTGAACCTTTAGGTTTTCATGAATATATTTGAGTTCTTGATCCTATCTTTCAAGTTATATGCACCTATTACGTGTTATGATCTGCATATATACCCCAAGGTGACAATAATTGGGATTCTTTTCGGTGATTACCATAGTTTGAGGAGTTCATGTATTCACTATGTGTTAATGCTTTGTTCCGGTTCTCTATTAAAAGGAGGCCTTAATATCCCTTAGATTTCCTTATGGACCCCGCTGCCACGGGAGGGGAGGACAAAAGATGTCATGCAAGTTCTTATTATAAGCACGTATGACTATATATGGAATACATGCCTACATTACATTGATGAATTGGAGCCATTGTGTATTGCCCTAGGTCGTGATTGTTACATTATGAATGTCATCCAACATAATTATCCATCACTAATCCAATGCCTATGCTTTTCTCATATTGATCTTTGCTAAGTTACTTTTGTTGCTGCTGCTGTTACAATCACTACAAAACTGCTTCCGTTACTGTTGCTACTGGTACTATTGCTATTGAAACTATCATACTACTGTGCTACTAAACACTTTGCTGCAGATATTTAGTTCTCCAGGGGTGGTTGAATTGACAACTCAACTGCTAATACTCGCAAATATTGTTTGGCTCCCCTTGTGTCGAATCAATAAATCTGGGTGAAATACTACCCGCGAAAACTGTTGCAATCCCCCATACTTGTGAGTTATCAATGCCCTCGACCTCTATCTCCCGATGGCAATCATTGGGGCTATTCAAAAGTTCTGATGTACTCCCTCCATTCCACAATGTAGTGCGCCCGCGCTTCCCGAGATCTAAGTTTGACCATAAATTTAGTCAACGAGACCGACTGCGGTGGGAGCAAAAATTATACCACTGAATTCGCATCGAAATACAAATTCAATGATATAATTTTTGCTCCCACCGTAGTCGGCCTCGTTGGTTAAATTTATGGTCAAAGTTAGATCTCGGGAAGCGCGGGCGCACTACATTGTGGAATAGAGGGAGTACGTCCACACAGGAGAAAGAGATAAGGAAGTCTTATCTCTTCACAAGTTTTGCACTATAGCCCCAGTTGCTTTACCTATTTCCACAATAGGCTAAAACTCGTGTCTATAAGTATTGTGGCTAATTCCTGGATGTTTCAGGATAATTCAACATGGTCCAACAACTAGTGCTATTCAATAGCACTTGTCATCTTTAGACCATGTATGTGTAGATATGCATTTAACCCATTTTCTGTTGATTTTTAAAATTCCAGAAATATGTGTATATTGATATTCAACATGTTCAATGTGTTTGCTATTGCAATTCCCTATACAACGACATTGTTTTGCGATTGAGATTAAGTTTTCTCGCACAACAATATTGATTTGCAATTGAGAAATATATTCTTTTTCTCACAAAACTATCTCATTGTGATTGAGATCAATTTTCTCTCGCAAAATATTAATTCACCCTGCTGAATTATCTTGCAATTTGATACAAGATCATCTCATTTAATTGAGGTATACACAATTAAGGCTTTTCACTTGAGATTAAGTTTGCAACATCATTATTATTCCTTACATTAGTAGTATATATCTGTAGAGTACTTTGTATTCTAGAATAAACTATGATGTAGTATATTTCCATGTTATTCTACATGTCAAGATTAATTACGTCTATTTGCAATTGAGTTTTTTTTTATTTCTTGCAAATATGATGCAAAATTCAAAGTGAGTTTTTTGAATTGATGTATTGGGATCACAAAGTAGTGTGTAGATATATGTCTTTGCAGATTATCACCACTACTTGTTTAAGCCTACATTTTGTCATATTTGACATTATGATTGTTCAACAATGTGCTCTCCCATACATTTTTAAGTTATGACATAAGGTACTAGAAATATGAGTATCTACTGATTTCATTTATACTCTCTAGTACTGAGAGATGGATCCCGAAATTTATTTTGGGGAGTATCTACAAGGTGTCATGCTTAACAATTTGAAGTTCACACTAATGGTTTCAAGTTAACTTCTTGAAATATCCATTAATTTTGCAAAATTCATTACAACACTAACCATGATGGTCTTTAATTTACTGACTGTAAATTAATTATCTCTGGTAACCGATGGCTAGAGAATTTGAGGCATTCGTCCTTAATGGCCACCACTGCCCTACCTGGGCCATGGACATCATGATCGCTCTTGTGTCTCGTGGGATATTGTGTGCAATCCAAGACCCGTTGGATTCACCTATGGTTGGAGTCACACCGCTAATAGAAAAAAATATGTTGCCTTATAAATCATAAGGCATTATATCGATCCATATCTCAGCATCTGGTTATTCTGTATCAGCAATTACTGGGACGCAAAAGAATCTCAAGGGGCAAAGGTTTGAATCTCACTTCAACCTCCAACCTGATAGTAACAAGGAAATCAATTGTCCGCGTGGTGTTTTTCCATGACCTGGCGACAACATGACTATCCAACAGTCACGGGACCCTTTGTGCATGGAGAACATGATGGTTGAATACGACTCAACTAACTTGTTTGAAGACTTCATCTAGTCTCTCAATCTCCTGAGTGGTCAATATAATTTATGTCCATTTCTGATGTTCTAATAAGAACATAAGTATTGTTGTCATCATATATCGTATATCACAATATATTGTATCAGCACTTTGGTACAATACATTTGTATGTATTCTATATATCTGACAGTGATTTTCATATCGAGAATCTTCAAGTCTATATATAGATTTCTACGGGGGTCAATCTGATGAAAGATAATATGTGCCTTGTGGACATATGCACCACGAACTCTATACTCAGGGAAAGCAAAATGTTTCCACTCTCGTTGAGAGGAAAGGAGATATTTTAAAATCGCTAGACGCGACGAGGTAATTGTTGGCTCAACTAGGGTCATATTTACTATCCCTATGGGTACTCGAGTAACATCGAGGATGCTTTATTGCTTCCCAGTTTAACTCGTATCCTACTAAACTATAGAGGTATCCGTCAAAATAGTTTCCGTAGTGAAACCTATGATGACAACAAAGAGGAATATCTTCTCCTTACCATATGCAACGGATATGGCAAGCACATTCTCTATGTATCATCAGGATTGTACTACACATACTACAAAACCCGTAGCACATGTTGCTTACAAGATAGTTTTCCAAAATGTCTTGTACATGACAAACTTGGCATACTTGCCTTGGTCATCCAGACATTGGGTTGAAACTGAAACTATCAGCAATTCCATTGGTTATACTATTATGATGCTAAATTCTAACAATATTTGGATTTTATGCGCACTACATGTGATGCAGGGAAGCTAATTTTAAGGCTCGCGCGCCTTAAAGTCTACGATGAACCACTCAAACTCCTTGAATACATCAAATCGAGGTAAGTGGCTCTTCCCAACCATTGACTAGACTATTCAGGTATCCATGGTTTTTGAAAGACACATCTACACGATGGTCTCAAGTGTGCTTTCTCCACACGAAACCATTGGCTCATTATCCCGAACATCGATTTCAATCAAAATCGAATGGACAACGTTGCAGAATTCTCCTTGCGTGCCTTCACTATGGCCCTAGGATAGAAGTTTAGCACTTTGTCCTAATGTCTAGACTCAAAATGGTTTGGTGGAATCCTTTATCCAAAGAATTAAGCTCGTTGCATTGTTTTCACTTGGAATTGCAACTTACCAACTTTACGTTGGAGTCATGAAGTTTTACACGCTCATGACCAAACTGCATAACATTATTCCCCTCTATCTTTGATATGTGGAAATCTACCAAGTATTTGCCATCTGCAGTAATTCGGTTGCATACCGATATCACCACCCCGGCATACATCATTGGCCCCTCAATATATATTTGGGATCTATGTGAGGAATAACTGTATTTCCTTCAATACCTTAAGCCCCTCACATGGGCAGTTATTTATAGCCAGTATGTTAATTCAATGAGGAACATTTCCAGGCATTAGGGGGAGATTTCAAGTACCATAAAGAATGCCAGGAAATTAGTGGAATGCTCAACACATTTCTGCCTCAAGTCCATGTACTCAAAGATCTGAACCACGCGTTCAAAGATTTGCAACAATTGCAAATAACCTGCCAAATTCATTTACTGACTATAAAGGTGTCACACAATCCTACAATCCTGCAAAATACGCCTGGAAGAGTGGAGGTACCAACAAAAACCACTCAACTCCCCGTTCACAGCAACAGGGGGATAAGTATGGCAATAGTACATCAGGATTAGGCTTCCCGCAAGCAAGGATATTGAGGCCTCTGAATCAGTAAATGCAAGTCAACTTCATGTTGGCAGACACCTGATGGGTAGTATACACCCAGTGGATGGGCAACCTCCACCAACCCAACTCATAGTGCACACAATGAGTGGGACATTGAAATACCCGACTCAACCGCATTGGAAATCGCGAACAGTCACCATGGGTAATGATATTTCCATCAACTATATACTCACATATAGATTCTGGAGAAACATCTAACCGGAAGTCTACAACTGTAGACATACATTTTCTCAACTAGATTGCAAATAACCTTTCAAATGATTCAGATCCAAAGACCATGGTCATGGCAAAGTGTGAACAACACTCGGACTGAACTCGAGCAGAGGGCATAATCTAGGTAGAAATAATCTTGCTCAATAAAGGGAGGTATTCACATAAGCAATACCTACACCAGTTTTCTTCTGGAAACAGAATTAAGAATAAAGAGGTGGTGAAATATAGAGCAAGTATTGTAGCACAAGGGTTCACGCAGATACCCAACTATTCTCCAGAGGTGGAATCTCTTTTCGATAACTTATATAATTGGCAGTACAAAATCATCTATCTATGTAGTTGATAGATGTAGTGATCACATATCCATGTGGATCGCTAGATTCAGACATAGATGGTTCTCAATGGAATCTCATTCTGAATCGAAATGCAAAACGCAACATACATTGTGTAAAAATCAGTAAGTCACCATATGGCTTATTGTTGTCAGTACATTTTGGTACAACCGACGTAGTGAGTTCCTTATTCACAAGGATTACTCCTACATTGATGATTACCCATGCATATTAATCATGTGATCATCTAAATGATGGAATTTGAGACGAAGGATCTGGGTAAAACCTCGAGCACCTTCACTCATACATTATGGTACACATGTTGTCTATATCCATATTATATTGGAGAAATTGATTGTGGACAAGTCCTATCCATCCATAATTCCCATGGTTGTTCGTTCTCTAGACGTAGAGAAAGATTCATTTAGACCATGAGGAGATCAAAATAAGATGTTGGGACCTAAAGTTCCATATCCTAGTGTCATTGGACCCACCAAGCATAATTGGCTGGGACTCAAGAATATCTTTTGATATCTCCAAGGCATCAAACATCTTGTTCTAATCTCTCAGTTTCAGAGAAATCTAGACACCAATATCATTGGATACATTGATCAGATCCCTACTATGTTAGATCATAGACAAGGTTTGTGCTCCTGCTAGGTGTGGTAGCCATCCCATGAAAGTCTTCGAAACAAACCTCGTGGCTACATCCACCAACCATTATCTCTTAGATAATGTTGCTTGTGTTGCCCGGATGCAAAAATGTTACATATAAGCAATATCACTATATTGCCCATCTTGCAAGTCAAATCATGCGACAACCTATTCATGAAGTCTCTACCAACTACAACATTCCAAAACATGTTCATGGAATTGGTATTCGACGGCTTCGAGGTTTGCAAGAATCAGGGGGAGCATCTTCCTGAATTGTTCATGTTCAATGCATCATATTATACTCTTTTTCCCTTCATGAGTTTACTTTTACAGGTTCTCATCAAGGTTTTTAATGAGGTAATATCAACACAAGATCATATGTCATACTTTCTGTTTTCCCCACCGGGGTTTTTTTTAGAAAAATATATACGACATATTTATTGTCCTCTAAATTCTATGAGTTTCTCATATTGAGTTGAAAGAGACAATGACCATTATATGTTGCGTCATTTTTCTCCTTATTTTCCCACTAGGTTTGAAGGAGTTTTAGCAACATATCAAACATCTATCTCCTCACATTTTTCCCACAGGGTTTTTGGGGGAGACTCTCAAGATTGTACAAAGGATTTCTCAAGATGGAAGATGAATATACAAGACACCTTCAGTGATGTTCAAGAAGCCTTCAATGATGATCAAGAAGCGGTGTTGTACAATGGGGAGTGTTAGGAATAAATTATCACATGTCTATTGTTAACTAGCACATGCTAATTAACGAACCGTCATTAGCAAGGGGTGTGTCCAACCTCGAAGAGTCATGTCCCTTCTCTCTCTATTGTTAAAAGGCACCTATTTTGGAGGAATGCCTCCGAACAGACACCTCTTCTTCCCATCTTTTCCAAATGTATATATACTTGAAAATCAATAGAAAACTGGACTCGTTTTACTCTAGCAGCTTCCTCGTGGTAGCGTGCTGTGCTCGGACTGTCCCGCGCGTGCGTGCGAGTGCGGCTGGGCTTGTTGGCTGTCTCGGATGGGGTTTTGGTGGCCTGGTGCGGTGCGGTAGATATAGTAGGAAAGAAACAAAAGCAAGCACTAGGTGCATCGGTGGATGGGTGCAGCACGTCGCTAGACTAGGAAAGGAAAAGAAAAGGCACACGGAATAGAAGAAAGACAAGAGGAAAAGAAACAATTGGTACATGTACTAGTTACCTACATGACCAAGCTGACGTGTACGTGCATGTGACATGCATAGCTACAGCCAATGCATGTGCGTGTATGTATAGAGGCCAACTCCTAAATGTAAAATTTTGAGAGAAACAAATATGAAATAAAATGGCAAATCCAAATCAAACCGAAAATGAGAACTCAAACTCTTGTCTTAAATATCAATATCAAATTAATTCCAAATACGACTTTGATTATATTTTCTCATGCCGTATGACTTTGCTTGGACCATATTCCTTCGGAATTTCTGTGTTTCTAAATCCTTCATTTTGTACATATATTTTTTTTTCGAGAATGACGCGGGGGGGGGGGGGGGGGGGGGGGGGGCAAAACCCCACCGTTTGTTATATTACCCGAAAGTGACATGGCAGTCATACATAGTTTCTCATCGAGGAGATAAAAACATCATGGTGAAGAAGCAGAAACCGAAAAAGCAGGGGTAGAGGGGCCTAAAGACATGAAAGCAGGTAGGAACGAAACCGGAGGAGATGCGCACTCGCTCCAGCTTCGAAGCGCTTTGACCTTAGCATAGCGTCATCGGCCGCGCGGCGGACGACCTCGTCGGCACGGCAGGTGAGGGAGTTGAAGACCACGTCGTTTCTGGCCTTCCAAACATGCCAGAGGAGGATGCAGATGCCGTCTCTCCAGACTGCAGCAGGCACCGACGCGCGGGGAGGAGCAGCAAGGATTTCCCCAACCGAGCGAAGGGGGGCCATGGCGAGGCGAGCCCAAACGTGGGCCGCCCGAGGGCAGCCGGCGAAAAGGTGATCCGCCGTCTCGTCGTCGTGGCAGGAGGCACTGGTCGGCGACGGGGCACAACTCTTGCCGAACAGGTTGACACGAGTGCTAAGCCGGTCGCCGACGAGCAGACGAGCAAAGATCTTGATCTTACTGGGGAGCTTGGAGCTCCAGATGTCGATGGAGGCCTGGTCCAGCACCCCGTGCGGCGACAACACGCGGAAGGCCGCACGCGAGCTGAACGCGACGTCGTCACCCCAGGCCATGACGCGGCGGTCGTGCACATCCGACAAACGGACTCCACGGATGAGCTCGCGCACCGCGAGCAGCTCGGCCGCAGCCACAGAAGACAACCGGGGCTGGAGCGCGATGCCGGAGCCGACGACCGCGGCGACCGAGGCATTGGGCCGCGTCGAGTGGGAGAAGAGCGCGGCGTAGATGAAGCAGAGAGCACCATCGGGATGCCACCTGTCCTGCCAGAAGGAAGTGGTACGTCCATCACCAAGATGCACCCGGGTGATGGCCCGGTAGGTGGGGAGCGCAGTCTGGACGATCGTCTGGATGAAAGACGGCGACGAGCAGGAGTCGCCCACGTCACCCCTGGTGCTTCTGAGGTACCAAGCCTTCCAGGGGGGGCAGTCGGGTCGGTGAAGAGTGTCGACGAAGTTGAGGAGGAGACACAAGTTTTGCCGCCGAAGATCGCGA
Source organism: Elymus sibiricus (assembly GCA_039707655.1). Classification (NCBI taxonomy): domain Eukaryota; kingdom Viridiplantae; phylum Streptophyta; class Magnoliopsida; order Poales; family Poaceae; genus Elymus; species Elymus sibiricus. The sequence continues at coordinate 94,435,414 of CM077676.1, read as the reverse complement.
ACGCCGAAACCGCCTTCCTGCACATCACAACACACCTTGTCCCAAGCAATTAGACAACGAGCACCGGAGCAGGTATCCTTGCCGATTTTGGAGTCGCGCTGGAGCACCGGAGACACAAGTTTTGCCGATTTTGTACATATATTCTTATTATATTCATGTGTTTTTTGTATCACTATGTTTGTAGAAATCATGTGAATCAAACATGCTCTTAGGTTGGAGCAGCAGCACACTCACAACAAGGATGAGAAGCCCCAGGTCGATTGATCTTGTGCAATTAGAGATACAAGTGGGTCATTATTAGGGTACCATCTACCCTATTTAGTTCAAAAAATAAACTAAATTTTTCAACGACATCCTCATTTTGAAAAAAACAGTTTATTTTTTTTTATCTGAAGAGGGTAGAGGGTACTCTAATGATGACTCATTTGCATCTCTATGGGCAATGCCTATGCGTGAGCAGTAAGTATGACTGATTGTGACTATCACTCGCACTCAGGTACGTTTACGTGGTATGTGAGCCGCGGAAGGTGGTCACACTGACACTCGTGGGTAGCAAAGTAAACCCCAAACTTTCTGTGAGATATCCATTCCATGGTCGTGATAATGGTGTGGGAAACCTGGAAGCATAGAAATGTAGTAGTTTTCGATGGGGGCATCCCCCTCGGCTCTTGAGATCTTGAGATGCGTGAGGATGGAGTGCGAAGCGTGGTTTAATGCGATCTTGTTGCATATTGGTAGAGACGCATAGCATGCGTGATCTAGAAAAAAGTATTGGTTATAAGAGAACCAAGTTGTGGTTTGATATTTGGGAGGGTGGTTTTCACCCCAGCTCACAAGGGATATAACCCTATATTTGATGTTACGCCTATCTCGTTAAGGCAGATTATTCTTCTAGTGGAAAACAATGTTCTTTTCAATAGCAAGGTTTTTGTGGTGACTTTGTCAATTTTGAAGCCACGTGACTCCGGCCTTCAGTAAACGTTTTGTGCGTGCGTGCGTGCGTGTGAATATCTTTGTAAATATGAGAATGTTTAGACCAGCCACTGTGTATGAAATAAGCGATTCGTAGCATCCATTGAAACGGTTCTATACACTGCCCACCATCAATGCATGTTATTAGAGCAAACAAGTGATGCATATACTTGGTTCGATATTTCAAAAAACTTGTCTGCCAAAAAAAGTGCGTAGCTTGTAATGTAGCTATCTCGTCTTTCACACTAGCAAATGGTTATAAGCTCTTATATAACTAGACGATGCCCCGTGCGTTGCTACGGGAATTGGTTGCTATATATTTTAATGTGATTTAGTTGAATGGAATTTTGGCAAGGTAGTTTGTTCAGAAGTCTTCTTTAGCAATGCACAATACTGCAATCCATGTAAAAATAATGCAATCTTGCTAACAAAATGGTGGAACATGAGTTTACCTCCAGTGGGTAGTAAGAGGCCATAAAAATGAGCTAGCCATCAATATTATGTTCTCAGGCATCAGCATCAGCTGGAGAGACGTGATTCGATCAGGACCATGGTTCAGCCGAACCTATGGTCCACGCCGTACGATTCAACATCCTGCTACATGTGGATCCACGCCATGCATGCCAACTCCATCCAACACTTCGTGCCATGCATTGTTTAACATGCAAACAGCTCCCGCCATGCAGTTTTTAATCAACCATGCACGGATCCTCATGAACAGTGTCCAGAGATCAATAGTGTCGAGCGTAGGTTCGGCTGAACCATGGTCCCGTATAACATTTTCGCATCAGCTGTAATATAAAGAACTCTGTCTATTTGCACACCATTGTAAATTATAATCAATGTACATTAAGATAGCTGTAAATATTATTTTTTTCAATTGAAATTAAAAAGAATTACAAATGCCATGCACCATAAGGACTTAACTTACGTATTCTCATCTATCAGATCAGAGGACAGAGAGTTAACCCCCCATCTCAACTTGAAACTGCAATGCAATATTGGCTGGAAAATGTCAACATGGGAACTGAAAAAAGGGGATGAGGATGAATAAATTCCCTAAAAAACGGAACAACATTCAAACATAAAAAAACATGTGCATCCTGATGCTTACAAAAAGTAGAAGACTAAATAGATTACATCGCCTCTGTTTCTGCTAAGAGAAACCTGATATTTTGGCTCATATATGTCAAATAAATTCAGTTAAGAAGGACCTCAGACGCTTCACAGAATGCATGGTAGATCCAAGAACAAAGCATGTGAGATAATGTTTGGGATGACTTGCCTGACTTTGAAGTGCGGAGAACTCAGACGGCAGTGTCACCAGTCTGCTACAGTGCCTCCAATGGGTGGCGTCATCAAGTACAACTGATGTCCATACACCTCTATTTTGGGCTTGATTAGTCCTACATATTGGGATTGCTGGCTGTAGCACGCATATATGCTAAGATTTAAAAGGCTTGGGATATGGGAACTCGGGGTTGTAGCATGGTGTGTTAAGGATGACGAATAAGGTTGAACTTTACCTCTCCAAATGGGAGATTGGACTCGATAGGAGACTGCAGTTGGACGCCAGTCGGCAACAGCGCAAATCTCGTTTCATCAGAACTTCCCACATGTCGATGGACTCGAGTTGGTGCCCCGTCCCAGCCATGGGGACGCGCCTGGCGGTACTCAGAGGCCGGACGGGGAGCACACAGGCCGCCGCTATTTCCAGACGTCGCGCTATGCGGATGGGCGACTTCAGCGGCAGCAAGCTCAGATGTTGCTGCCGCAGCACGTTGGGGAGATGCGATCCTCCCACCCCCTGCCCGCCGCCACTCCTTCTATATCCTCCTCCCTCATCCTCCTACCCCTTCTGCATCGAGCAAGATTTGAAGGGGATGAGGATACGACCTTGAGGCACTTGCCAAGATTTGGAGAGGCGATCAGTCATGTCTCTTCGGATGCCTGCCTTGGTTCCAGAACATGAGTCGTCGGAAGATTGTGAGTCATATGGGGCATGCGAGACAACGCAGTGTGCGGCTTGGGAACGTGACTCACGCACCGAGGTTGCCTCAAATCGGATGGCTATCTATGATGCATGTTTATCACCCTATTTTGACATGTTTATCACCCCTCCCCACCTCCCACTATTTTCATTTGTCCAACCAACTTGGCTTAGACATGAACCAGGAGTTGCATGTAGAAACAAGCACACAAAGTTGCTTTTGAAAAAAAAAAAGGCAACTGCATCTTGCCTAACTGCACAAAAGTTGCTTGATCACAGACCAGGAGTTGCCAGACATGTCACAAAGTTTTCTTGAAAAGGGGGAAGAAAATGATAGTCACAGCCATGTCTAAATACACACAAGTTGCTTGAACATGAACCATGACTTGCCTGCAATCAAGTACGACCAGAAAAAATGCATGCAAATAAATTTGCTTCTACTTGCAAGTACTTATGATGTCCAACGACTAAATTCATCGCATGAATTAATTATCATCAACATCTCCCTTTGTGTGCATCACCATGCAGCAAATCAAGTTTTGCTGGTCATAGCCATAAGCTAGCTAATACTAAGTACGTGCTTGTGCATCAGTATGCAGTAAGCAATTTCTACTAGTTAAGGCAAATCACAAATGGCTATGTCCTTCCCATGAAAAAACTAGCGAACTTTCTGGAAGGCAGCAAAATAGATCATATCTATTCATGAAGGCACGAGGCTCACGAGTGTGAGCCGAAATGACACGCAAGTTGCTTGAACATGAACCAGGACTTGCCTGCAATCAAGTACACAAGTTGCTTTGTGGGAAGAAGAAAATGACATGCTAAATTGGACATCCTAGTTCATTATGAACGCAGCTTTCTTCTGTTTAGGCAAATTAGTGAGCAACTATATCGGTTTCTTAAGAAAATCAAGTATTGAGAAAACGCAAGTCCTGACAGTACATGAAAACTGTTTCGTTTTCCTTTCTCCAACTACTGGCTGTTGTACATCCAGAGAACCCCTTGATGCTTTTCTTAGGTTGCTTTTTGTACTAGGAATGTGTTGAGAAAACAAAAATAGAGCAGCCAAGTTATAGGGTCTATTTAAGCAAAATCAGTGTTGGAAGTAAGCAACTCTTGTCTGTTCGCGCGTGCTAGAACTTGATATGTAAGGGGAAAAGTGTGAGCAACTATAGCGGCTTTTTAAGCAAATCAAATATTGACAATAAGCAAGTCCTGTCAGTACATGAAAATTGTTTCTGTTTTCTTTGTCCAACTACTGACTATTGTACATCCAGAGAAACCCCTTGATGTTTTTCTTAGGTTGCTTTTTGTACTAGAAGTGTGTTGAGAAAACAAAAACGAGCAGCAACTTCTAAGGTTTGTTTAAGTAAAATCAGTGTTGCCAGTAAGCAACTCCTGTGTGCACGCGTGCTAGAACTTGATGTGAAGGGGGGGAAAGTGTGAGCAACTATTGGCACTAGTACAAAACAGGGCATCGGTCCACCCCTGAGAAGCCCATTAGTCCCGGTTCACTCACGAACCGGGACCCATGGGGGCATCGGTCCCGGTTCGTGAGGCCAGGGCGCCGGCCGGGCCTCGTGGGCCATTGGTCCCGGTTCGTCTGACCCCTTTTGTCCCGGTTCTAGACACGAACCGGGACCAATGCGCCTCGCTCCTGGCCCACAACCATTGGTCCCGGTTTGTGGCTGGAACCGGGACTAAAGGTGACCCCTTTTGTCCCGGTTCCAGCCACGAACCGGGACCAATGCGCCTCGCTCCTGGCCCACAACCATTGGTCCCGGTTTGTGGCTGGAACCGGGACCAATGGTTGGCCTATATATAGCCCCCGCCCGCGAGCAGAGCAATGCATTGCTCTGTTTTTTTGCCCGGCCGTGGGAGAGCTTTTGTGGTGCTTTAGCTCACCTCCTATGCACATGAGGTGTTCGATGAAATGCCCGAGCCACACTTAAGCTTTCTCCTCTCGAAGCTCCTTGTCCAAGCTCCATTTTCCTCAAGATTTGTCTAGGTTTGGCGGTCCGTCCTGTCCCGTCCCCGTCCTCACCGCCGTCGATCGCCCGCGCCCATCTCGGCGCCGGCAACACCGTGGTTAGCCTCTTCTTCTTATCTTCTTTCTAAAAGAAAAAAGTTCTTACTTGTGTGTTTTAATTAGATGCTCTAGAGAGTTATATGTTGTTCAATAATAAGAACTATATAACGCACGCAGATGAACCGGCAATGGATGTACGGTGACCGACGCACCTCCGAGTGTATTAAGGGCCTGCATAATTTTCTCGAAGCGGCTGAGGTAAACAAGCAGAATGGTTTTATGCATTGTCCATGTACTGTCTGTGAGAATACGAAGGCTTTCTCCAACTCTAAAACCCTTCACTTCCACCTGCTTGAGAAGGGTTTTATGCCACACTATAATGTTTGGACCAAGCACGGAGAAAGAGGGGTTATGATGGAAGACAACGAAGAAGAAGAGGATGATGACAACTACCCGCCCCCTGAATACGGTAATGCTGCAATGGGGGAAGCTGAAGATCAAGAGGAACCAGACGATGTGCCCGATGATGATCTTCGCCGGGTCATTGTTGATGCACAGAGAGAATGCGAAAGTGAAAGGGAGAAGTTGAAGTTCGATCGCATGTTAGAGGATCACAAAAAAGGGTTGTACCCAAATTGCGAAGATGACAACAGAAAGCTCGGTACCACACTGGAATTGCTGCAATGGAAGGCAGACAATGGTGTATCTGACAAGGGATTTAGTTTGCTGCTGAAAATAATGAAGAAGAAGCTTCCAAAGGATAACGAATTGCCCGGCAGTACGTACGAAGCAAAGAAGGTTCTATGCCCTCTAGAATTGGAGGTGCAGAAGATACATGCATGCCCTAATGACTGCATCCTCTACCGCGGTGAGTACGAGGATTTGAACGCATGCCCGGTATGCGGTGCATTGCGGTATAAGATCAGACGAGATGACCCTGGTGATGTTGAGGGCGAGCGCCCCAGGAAGAGGGTTCCTGCCAAGGTGATGTGGTATGCTCCTATAATACCATGGCTGAAACGTCTGTTCAGAAACAAAGAGCATGCCAAGTTGATGCGATGGCACAAAGAAGACCGTAAGAAAGACGGGAAGTTGAGAGCACCCGCTGACGGGTCGCAGTGGAGAAAAATCGAGAGAAGGTGGGGGGACTTTGCAGGTGATGCAAGGAACGTATGGTTTGGTTTAAGTGCAGATGGCATTAATCCTTTTGGGGAGCAGAGCAGCAATCATAGCACCTGGCCCGTGACTCTATGTATCTATAACCTTCCTCCTTGGTTGTGCATGAAGCGGAAGTTCATTATGATGCCAGTGCTCATCCAAGGCCCTAAGCAACCCGGCAATGACATTGATGTGTACCTAAGGCCATTAGTTGAAGAACTTTTACAGCTGTGGAATGGAGAAGGTGTACGTGTGTGGGATGAGCACAAACAGGAGGAATTTGACCTACATGCGTTGCTGTTTGTAACCATCAACGATTGGCCTGCTCTCAGTAACCTTTCAGGACAGACAAACAAGGGATACCACGCATGCACACACTATTTAGATGACACCGACAGTATATATTTGGACAAATGCAGGAAGAATGTGTACCTGGGGCATCGTCGATTTCTTCCGACCAACCAGCAATGTCGAAAGAAAGGAAAGCATTTCAAAGGTGAGGCAGATCACCGGAAGAAGCCCGCCCTCCATACTGGTGATCACATACTTGATATGGTCAATGATTTACAAGTAATCTTTGGAAAGGGTCCTGACGGACTATCTGTTCCGACTGACGATGCGGGACGCGCACCCATGTGGAAGAAGAAATCTATATTTTGGGACCTACCCTATTGGAAAGACCTAGAGGTCCGCTCTGCAATCGACGTGATGCACGTGACGAAGAATCTTTGCGTGAACCTGCTAGGCTTCTTGGGAGTGTATGGGAAGACAAAAGATACACCGGAGGCACGGGAGGAACAGCAACGTGTGCATGAAAAAGACGGCATGCATCCAAAGCAGTATGAAGGTCCTGCCAGCTACGCTCTTACCAAAGAAGAGAAGGAAATATTCTTTGAATGCCTGCTCAGTATGAAGGTCCCGTCTGGCTTCTCGTCGAATATAAAGGGAATAATAAATATGGCAGAGAAAAAGTTCCAAAACCTAAAGTCTCATGACTGCCACGTGATTATGACGCAACTGCTTCCGGTTGCATTGAGGGGGCTTCTACCGGAAAACGTTCGATTAGCCATTGTGAAGCTATGTGCATTCCTCAATGCAATCTCTCAGAAGGTGATCGATCCAGAAATCCTGTCAAGGTTAAGGAGTGATTTGGTGCAATGTCTTGTTAGTTTCGAGCTGGTGTTCCCACCATCTTTCTTCAATATCATGACGCACGTCCTAGTTCATCTAGTCGACGAGATTGTCGTTCTGGGCCCTGTATTTCTACACAATATGTTCCCCTTTGAGAGGTTCATGGGAGTCTTAAAGAAATATGTTCGTAACCGCGCTAGGCCAGAAGCAAGCATCTCCATGGGCCATCAAACAGAGGATGTCATTGGGTTTTGTGTTGACTTCATTCTTGACCTTAAGAAGATTGGTCTCCCTCAATCGCGGTATGAGGGGAGACTGACTGGAAAAGGCACGCTAGGAGCGGACTCAATAATATGTAGGGACGGGCATTCTTGGTCTCAAGCACACTACACAGTTCTACAGAATTCTACCTTGGTGACCCCGTATGTCGATGAACACAAGAATATTCTGCGCTCCAAACACCCGGAGCAGTGTGACGACTGGATTACATATGAACACATCAGGACTTTCGGCAGTTGGTTGCAAACACGTCTCATGGGTGACAACACTATTTCTGATGAGCTGTACTCGTTGGCCAGGGGACCATCTTCGACTGTATTGACTTACAAAGGGTACGAGATAAATGGGAATACATTTTACACGATCGCCCAAGATCAAAAGAGCATCAACCAAAACAACGGTGTCCGCTTTGATGCAGCAACCAAGAGGGGAAAGGACACATATTATGGTTACATAGTGGACATATGGGAACTTGACTATGGACATGATTTCAAGGTCCCTTTGTTTCAGTGCAAATGGGTCAATCTGTCAGGAGGCGGGGTACAGGTAGACCCACAGTACGGAATGACAACAGTGGATCTCAACAATCTTGGGTACACAGACGAACCATTCGTCCTAGCCAATGATGTGGCGCAGGTTTTCTATGTGAAGGACATGTCTACCAAACCGAGAAAAAGAAAAGATAAGGAAGCGAATACATCATACGATGAGCCAAAGCGCCACATAGTTCTTTCAGGAAAAAGAGACATCGTGGGATTGGAGGGCAAGACAGACATGTCTGAAGATTATGAAAAGTTTCATGAAATTCCTCCCTTCAAAGTCAAGGCTGACCCAAGCACCCTGTTAAACGATGAAGATTATCCATGGTTACGGCGCAATAAGCAAAGGACACAAGCGAAGAAAAAGTGAAGACTTTCTCTCCACAACTATATCATTGCAGTTACATGTGAAGAAATTAAATGCCTTTTGTAACAGATGAGTTTTCGTCCGAAACCCTGATACTTCGAAAGAGATTGTCCGTTTTGTACACGAAGTGCATCCAGTTTTTGCCGTAACCCTCTCAACTTTTTAGCACATGCTATGTGGGTGAAATGATGATACCATGCCAACTTTCAACCTGTTCAGAGTTCATTTGTAGTGCTTTTCAATTTCAGGGTCATTTAGCTTAAAAAAATCAGTAAATGCATGAAAAATAGGAAATGAAGTCAGAAAGGGTTGAAAATTGATGATGTGGCTTTGAATGGTGCATTTTGAACACACAAAAAGTCTGGAGTTCAAATAAGTTCAAAAAAATGAAATCCCTTTGTAACAGATGAGTTTTCGTCCGAAACCCTGATACTTCGAAAGAGATTGTCCATTTTGTACATGAAGTGCATCCAGTTTTTGTCATAACCCTCTCAACTTTTTAGAACATGCTATGTGGGTGTAATGATGATACCATGCCAACTTTCAACCTTTTCAGAGTTCATTTGAAGTGCTTTTCAATTTCAGGGTCATTTAGCTCAAAGAATGAACTAATAGCAAAAAGAATGAACTAGAAAACCTTTATGAAACTCTAATAGCAAAAATAATGAACTAAAAATAATTAATTAAAAAATTCTATTATGATCAACTAAAATAAAACTATAATATTCTTCAATAGCAAAAAGAATCAACTAAAAAGCTTTTATAAAACTCTAATAGCAAAAGGAATCAACTAAAAATATTTTATAAACCTCTAGTATTTATGAAACTAAAATTATATAAAATTTATGCAACTAAAGTTATCAAAGTATTTTTTGTTCAAAACATTAATAGCAAAAAGAATTTTCATAAAGAATTTTTTTTAGAAACTTTAATAGCAAACTAAAATAACAAAATCTGTTTTTGGTTAAAACAGACATTTAAAATTACCTAAAAATTACCAAATTGAATATAATGATAAAACACAGTAATATTAAATAGCAGGAAAAAGAATCACTCAAAAATCTATTTTTATAGTAAAGTTATTCACAAACTAGTGATTCACACCAATTTAAAAGAATTCAAATTTGGAAACTAATGGCACTAACAGAAAGTTTATAATTTTTGTGACCTAAAAGCAAAAAGAATCACTGAAAAACTGTAAGTAGAAACAAAAGAAAATAAATAAAGCAAAAAATAAAACAAAAAAAGTAGAAAAAAATTTAAAAAATGCCGCCTAGTGGGCCACCACGGCCTGAATACTACTAGAAACCCAACCATCTAGTTGGGCCAGGATTCAGGCCCGCAGAAGGCCCACAAGTTCCACAGGCAGAGGTGTGTGCGATTAGGCCCGTAAGCCTGCAGTTGAGAGGAGCTCGAGAGGGCTGGCGCAGCAGCGCTTATAAACCACTCTCGAGCCCTCTCAGGTAGCGAGGTGGGACTAAACTTTTGGCCCCGGGCAGCACCACCCTTTAGTCCCGGTTGGTGGCACTAACCGGGACCAATACCAACCTTTGGTCCCGGTTGGTACCACCAACCGGGACCAATGCCACCCTTTAGTCCCGGTTGGTGCCACCAACCGGGACCAAAGGTCTCTGCTTCCCGCCCTTTGGGCTGACGAAAAGAGACCTTTGGTCCCGGTTGGTGGCACCAACCGGGACTAAAGGGTGGCATTGGTCCCGGTTGGTGCCACCAACCGGGACCAAAGGTCTCCCTATATAAGCGGGAGTTGGGAAAATTTGCCAGTTTCCCCCGACGACGCCAAGCACATCGACGCCGCCAGGCTGCCCGAGCTCGCCGTCGACGCCCTCGCCGCCCTCTGCCCCGTCGACGCCGTCAGGCTGATCCTCGTCTCCATCGCCGCCGAGCCCCCGCTGCCCCGACGCCCTCGACGCCCTCTGCCCCGACGCCGGCGCCGCTCCCCGCGCCCCTGCTTCCCCGACGCCGCCCGCTGTGCCCCCCTGCCCCTGCCCCGACGCCGCCCCCAGTGAGCCCCCCCCCTTCCCCCGCGCCGCCGCCACTGCTCTGCTTGCCGCGCCGTGCCCCTGCTCTGCTTGCCGCGCCGCCGCCGCCACCGCCGCCCCGGCCGGATCTGCCTTTTTTTTTGTATGTATATGCAGTATGTATGTATGTATGTATGGATGCTGTATGTATGTATGTATATGCAGTATGTATGTATGGATGGATGATCCATAGAAAGTTTTTATATATGCATTGATACAATTTTATTTTTGTTCATAGATTTTTTTTTGTTCATAGATGTATGTTTTTTTTTTGTTTATAGAAAGTTTTTATATATGAGCAATGATGATCCATAGAAAGTTTTTATATATGCATTGATATATGAGCAATGATGAGCCATAGAAAGTTTTTATATATGCATTGATACAATTTTATTTTTGTTCATAGATGTATGCTTTTTTTTTATAGAAAGTTTTTGTCATGAGGGGGGACGTCGGACATGCATGAGAGAGAGGCGGTCCGCTCGTCGGACATGTCATGTGGATTTTTTTGTTCATATAGAAAACTCCGGTAACTTCGACATGAGGGGGGGAGACGTCGATCAACCCCCTCCCGCCCCTACCCGTAAAAGTTAAAATGTTCATATATTCAAAATGAGTTAAAATGAGTTAAAAGTTACTTACTCCCGGTCCGCTCGCCCGACCAACTCTCGAGGCCACCTGTACCCCCTCCCCGATAACTTCGACATGAGGGGGGACGTCGGACATGAGGGGTGAGCGTCGTTGTCGTCTACCCCCTCCCCGATAACTTCGACATGAGGAGGGACGTTGGACATGACATGAGGGGTGAGCGTCGTTGTCGTCTACCCCCTCCGGTAACATAGATAACTCCGGTAACATAGATTTATCAAGAATACCCCCATTATGGATGTGCACAAGTTGATCCAATTTTTTTCTGATCTCATCTATATATATATTCTTCTATATTTGCAAAAACTATGGATCAAAGAGACTTGGACCAAGAACAGTTGTTGGGGGAGATAATCCTCGCCGGAGGTGATGCTGTCTTGTCGTTTCTCAACGACACCGATGGAACAATGGAGGAGGAAGGACATGATCATGATGGCTCCGGTGACATGATCATGATGGCTCCGGAGGTGCTGACTATCTAATTGATGCATTAATTGTTTTGGTATGTACATATATTAACTCTTCTTTCTTCTTTTATAGCCCTCCGGATCGAACCAAACTTCGGTAACGAGACGAGGCCTGAAGAAGAGGTTGCGCAAGGATGAAAGGTTCACGATCACAGCACTCACGGATGATGGCCTACCGATTGAACCCAAGCGGACCAAGGACGCATTTTCTGCTCAGTGCGGAGCTATTGTTAGGGACAACATCCCGATCAGCATCAAGCAATGGAATAAGCCTAAGGACGACGCCCCTGAAGGTGATTATGTCACCGATAGACAAAAAGATGATCTTTGGACCTTGCTGAAGGCAAATTTCACCCTACCGCCAGAGGAGGATCCGAATAAGCCCGTTATAGAGCCACTGGTCAAGGCGTGTGCTCTTAAGAAGATGGCAGATCTATTCAAGAGGTGGAAGAAGGAGTTGAAATCAAAGTTTGTCGACAAAGGTGAGACTCCAGAATTCATCGGCCGATTTGAGAAGATAAGAGATCACTGGCCCGCATTTGTGGCCTACAAGACATCAGACAAGAGTAAGAAAATGTCAGAGACAAACAAGAACAACGCTGCAAAGAAGCAGTATCACCATCACACGGGGTCAGGTGGCTACCTCAAAGCCCGGCCGTTGTGGGACAAAGCTGAGAATGACCTGATTGCTAAAGGGGTCGAACCAGAGACATTGAACTGGCCAGGCCGTTCAAGGACTTGGTTCTTCGGGGTTGGGGGAACTTTGGACCCTGAAACAGGGAAGTGCCGTTGGACGGACGAGCAACTTGCAATACCCGTCACGAAGCTTCAGAAGTATATCACCGCAGCGCAGGAAGGGACGTTCATTCCCGACAGAGAGAAGGACGAGCTGATTGAGGCCCTAGGGAATGCTGAGCACCCTGGACGAACACGAGGCACACCAGGCTCCGTTCCGTGGAAGTTTGGGTTTCCCGACGCAGGCGGTTACAGAAGCCGGGAGAGAAAGAGGAAAGCGGAGCTGAGCGACATGCAGAAGATGAGTGCAAGACTACAAAAGCTAGAGGAAGCTGAGAGCCAGCGAGCTGCCGGCCAACTATCTCAGCGGCACGAAGCTACCCCAGAAGCTACCCCGCCATCTCAGCGGAGAAGCAGCGTGGCTTCCACGGAGCCCGTTCAGACTGACTTCACGGAGCCTATCTACCCCGTGGATACTATCACGGAGGCTCAAAATTGCGAGCTTATGACGAAATGCCATAACCTCACTTTCAAGGCGGCTCTCGGCTCTGTTGCACCTCCTCAACCCAACGGAACTTTTCACTGCCTTCCGATTCCACATGGCTATGCTGTTGTGATGGTGGATGAAGTAATGGAGGGATTTGAGGAGCTCGAGCTTTACCACTCTATAGGTGAAGGGGAGAATCAGCTGGTTCGTGCTCTGAGGAGTACATGTCTATGGCAGAAGGAGTACATCAAGCTTCCAAACTGGACGCCTCCGCCTCCTCCTCCTCCTCCGGCGAGTCAGGGCACTCCGCCTCCTCCTCCTCCTCCTCCGGCGAGTGATCAGGGCACTCCGCCTCCTTCTCCGGCTCCTCCGACGCGTGAGGGCACTCCGCCTCCTCCTTCGCCTACTCCGGCGCGTCGGAGCACTCCGCCTCCTTCTCCGCCTCGTCAGCAACGACGGAAGAGAGACGCCGCCGCTCCGGCGGCTAGCAGTACAAGCAGAGACGGGAGGCAATTCAGATACGGTCCATCTCTCAAGCCTGTGGAAAAGTTACCATATGAGAGGACCGAGCAGGAAAATGAGGACATATGTCGTGCCCAAGTGAGGGACCATTTTGCAAAGAAAACTCCACCTCCGAAGGAGAAGCTAGATCCGGTGAAAGTGAAGCGCACTATCGATGCCCTGAAGCGACCACCATCGCCTCCGCCGGATTCCAACTATGTCCGCATTCTTAAAAAGACATATGAAGAAGTGCGGCGGTCGGGAAGTACTTCCAATGATGCAAGGTTAGCAGAACGAAGAAGTGGGAAAACAATTCCCCAGCTCGGCGAACAGGAGAAGAAATCGTGCCCCCCGCTCAAGGTGTCTAGCGATATCGTCGCTAATCATCCGGGGATGGTGCCTGGTACCAATCCTGGTGATTACTTGGGGGATGATGTAATTTTTCAAACGGCTGAGGTAACAAAAGAAGAATATAAATACGTGCACGGGAAGCCTCTCGTCAAACCTGATCATCCTCCTCTAACAACGATGATGTACAAATTGCATGAGTGGTACATGAAAACCTGCAGGGAGTCTGGGAGAGACACTATGTATATGGCAGTGAAACCAGAGCACGAATTCATTGGACTTCCCGTGATGCCTATTGAATTTGTGGAGTTATTTCAGTTATACAATCAACTGGCCCTCGACAAACAACTCATGACTTCCTACTGTCTGTAACTATTACTTCTATAGTTAAGTCTCTAGCTCAGCTTGTTCATTGCATGTATATATAATTATCCTCACTATATTATGCAGATTGAAGATCTTCGAATGCAAAAAAGTAGGAATCTTCGACGTTGGGTTCATTAGCCCAGATGCCGTAAATGAATGGACGGTACAAAACTCAATCAAAGAGACCGAGGAGAACTTGCTACAGTCGTTCCTTATACATCAAAACAAAAGGGAAATACTCTTTCCTTACAACTTCAAGTGAGTATTGTTGTCTTCTCTGTATACTCAGTTTCGCTTACTCGAGGTTAAGTAATGTAATTGATGAGTTATATATGCGTGCGCAGTTTCCACTTTATTCTGCTATCCATTAAGCTTGACGGGGCATTAGTAACTGTCTTAGACTCGAGACGTAAAGATCCCGAGAATTATGCGGACATGACTGCAATGCTCAAGAAGTAAGTTCAGTCAATACCGGGACCATATCGGCATGCAACTTTCGTTAATTTCCTGATATCAAGTAATCATTTTCTTTGCCTAGCAGGGTTTGGAAGAAGTTCACCCGAAAGGTTTCCGGTCTAAACAAAGAGTTGCGATTTACGCACCCCAAAGTAAGTAGTACTAGCTAGTTCCGCGCATCTCTAATTGATTCAAATTTTCATCAATATATCATTACCATGCTTGTTTATCAGTTTGATTGAACTCTATTCTCGTAAAGTGCTTGTACCAGAAAGAAGGGACTGTTTTATGTGCATACTACGTATGCGAGTTCATTCGCCACTCGACCTCTGAGCGGGGCTTCTCTGACAAACAATTTGAAGTACGTAAATAATATTCACAATTTTATTTTATATATTACCATCAATTGTGTTGAGTTTTATTCATATATATGCATGTATTGACCCCCTTCTTTAAATTAGATCTGGCAGATGCGGGATGAACTCCTACCACATGATCGCATACGAGCAATTCAAGAGGAATTGGCGGGATTCTTTCTTGACCACGTCATACCTAAAGACGGGGAATACCATGCGGATTTGTGATTGGATCTTAGGTAGATGATGTTAGGGATTGTAAAAGATGTTATATTGTATATATGTAGTACCGTCGGATAGATATACGAAAACTTGTTGTTTGACCAAGCACAGAGAAAGAGATGTCACTTCTCTCTATATATGTTCAGCATGACGATCTTGTGTAATTAATGGTTTCCTTCATTTTCTTATTAGCTAGCATCGAGTTATCTCTATATGTATAGTAGCTACCGTCGACCGAGCATGGAGAAAGAGAGGACACTTCTCCCTATTAGCTAGCTAACACAATATGAAACCCCTAAATTAACCCTCCAAAACCCCCCAACCCCCCCTCCCCCTTCAAAAAAAAAAAACCCCAGCTGCTGCCAGATGCTCACGCGTGGATGACCTTTGGTCCCGGTTGGTGTGACCAACCGGGACTAAAGGTTCTCCTGCCTGGGCTCCCCGCAGCGGCCACGTGGATGCCTTTTGGTCCTGGTTGGTGTTACCAACCGGGACTAAAGGTCCTCCTGCCTGGGCTTCCCGCAGCGGCCACGTGGAGCCCCTTTGGTCCCGGTTCGTAAGCGAACCGGGGCTAAAGGTTTTGGGCTTTAGTCCCGACCCTTTAGTCCCGGTTCCAGAACCGGGACTAAAGGCCCTCTGGAACCGGGACTAAAGGCCCTTTTTCTACTAGTGTGGGGCGCTTTTAAGCGAAAATAAAAATAGGTGGGGGAAAGCAAAATCACAAAAGCCTGCCATTTTTAGTTTGCTTTTGTACAAAAATGGATCTGCCTAAAAAAGGGCAGCAACTTCTATCGGTTTGTTTAAGCAAATTCAGTGCTACCACTATGCAATTTGTGATATGATGTCATTAACTGACCTACTGGGCTCTTTATAGTATTTTGTTTTACTGTAATCACTGGAAAAAAAGAATTGTAGGCAAGTACTGAGGTTTTTTTAGGCAAGTCCAAATGCAAAATCGGATAATCAAGAACACTTGATCCCCCTAGATAGTAAGGAACTAAGCTCCGGAACAGGATGGTGTGTGTGTGAGGTAAATCACACATTCAGAAGCATGAAAAGTAACAGAGTTTGCCTAAAAACAACAGGCAAGTCACATACAAAACAACAGGCAAGTCACATACTTAACACTAGCAAGTCACATTCAAATGTCAAGCAAGTCCTACTCAAATGTCAAACAAACCATGTGGTCGTTTGAAAAGGGGAAAAGAAAAAGAGCTTACTTGCAGCTAGTGTTGAGTATGTGACTCGCTTGACATTTGAATGTGACTTGCTAGTGTTGAGTATGTTACTTTCTTGACATTTGAATGTGACTTGCCTGTTTTACATGTGTGATTTTCCTGAGACACAACCCCCCTGCCCCTCCCCCTAGGTCTGTGCCTAACATTTGTATGTGATCTATCATTTGTGTTTAACTTGCTTGTTTTGTGTGTCAATTGCCTGGTTTAGTAGTGCGGACTTGTCTAACCCCTGGTTTTTATTCCAAGTGAATTATGTGTGTGTTGTGTTTGTGAGCTTCGATATATTTGTGTGAGGTGCCGGAAAAAAGAAGCATGTGGATGCTTAAACAAGGGGGGAAAGAGCTTACCCGCAGCTTGCCGTATTCCCCCTCTGTTTGTTGCTCTTCAATGGAAGGAGATGAATCATGGTCAGTAGATGAATCATGGTCAGGAGAGGCCGCAGATTGTTGTTCCCAATTGCGTTTTTTTTTTTTGCTCGCCCCAACCATTTTTCCTGCTAAAAAAAGGAAAAAAACATCACCATAAAATGCATATTAAGGGTGGTTTGTATGAAACTTCCAGGACACTAACTAAAAAGAACTAGCAAGTTCTGAACCATATGATGAAAATGTGAAGGAAAAATAACACATGAGCAAAAGTTCATGTGTCAATTGAGGCAAGTACCTACAGAGTGTTGGGCAAGTTTTGGCACAACTCAAAGCCACAGTAACAAAACCACTAAAAACAAATTATGAACCATGTCAGGCAACTAAGTAACAAACATTAGGCAAGTTGAAAAGCAAAAACAAGCAACTACTTATCAATTGTTGTGCAAGTTTTGTCAAAAAGGGGGGAACCACACTAGTGCCAAGCTCAAAAAGAAGGCTCTGATTTCTCACCATATTGAATATGCTTACTCTAATAGGTTTAGACAACTTGACAACCAGCGTGCACAATTTAGCATGAAATTTAGGCAAAAATATATATTGTTGAGGCAACTTTAAATGTTTATGTGCACCTTTTTTTTTTTTAAAGGCTATGATTTCTCACCATATTGAATATTTAAATTCAACATCTGACTGAAACAATAAGATCTATACAAAATGGCAGCCCCACCAAATGCACCCATGCAAAAACTAGATCCATAAATCATCGAATTGAAGCTCATAGTTTATAGAGATATTAATTGGCACTAATGTTAGGCAAAATTAGAAGTATGTTTAAGTTTCAGTGCACCTATTTTCACAAAAATAAAATGGAAACATCCCTCAGCTCACAGCTCTGGCAAAAAATCAAGCTAACATGAGGACCATTTCATGCACAAATTCCCTAAGCCCGGCCTAGAAATTGTAAGGCTGGAGGTAAAGCGTGTCAAGATGCACACTTGGGATGGATGACGAATGAATGAACAACAGTAGATGGAGTAGCATATGTATCATATAGGAACTTTTGCATGGCGCCCCGATTTTGCCTCTATTTCACCCCTGCATGCAGGTGCTGGCCTGGGTGTGATCGCCGACGCTGCTCCTGTGGACTCTGCCGGGGACCTGCCCCATAAGCCGGCTCACGGCCAGATCGTAAGCGCCAGCGGCACCACCCGGGCCAGCACCTGCACGCATGGCAGCAGCAAATGCCTCGACAACGACTGGCTAGGAATGTCATGGCGAGCTTTAAGGGGGCAGATGGGGAGGACAGGCGAGGACGGGCGGGCTGGGGACTCACCGGTAGTGCCCGCGAGTGGTCGGCCTCACACGACGGCAACCGCCCACGAATCCGGCGTGAATAGTGGCGAAATCGCAGCGCCCCTGCTCGTCGTTCTCTCGCGGCGTGAGTAGAATGGTGAATTTGGGGGAGCGTGTGATGTGAGGAATAGGCTCTGCCGCCGTGCGCGCTGGTGGGCGGAAGTTCCGCGCATCTCTCCTCCTTCGGCGATTCCGCGCCTCCCAACTCCGGCAGTTCCCGGCAGCGCCTCCCGATTTGACGGCGATTGATTTTGGTGAAAAAAGAATGCGTCGAGGAGAGAGAGGGGAGTGGATTTCGTCTACAAGAGAGAGACGTGGTGGACGAACGTGTGTATGGCGGGGCCCAGCACCGCTGTCTGTACGGGAGGTTTGTTTCTCGCGACGGTTCGCTCCGACCAGGGAACACCTGGCCACAACTCAAGACGCGTGATAAAGATCCAACGGCCCTCGCAGGTGTGTGCTCACTGCACGTTTTAGACTTTGGGTAATTAGAAAGGCGGCTGCTAGGAATCAACCGGATGATTTCTTAGAGAAATCAGCAGCCTAGCTAGCCATTCGATCTCGCGCTAGTGGTCGTTGGATCGCAGCAAACCCAACCTTTGTCTTTCTCCTCTGGTCTCCCATCCACCTCCTCTGCAGCGAAAAGGGGGATGATGCAGAGCAAACGATGCACCCACCGTGGCACCCGTGCTGGTGAACTCGTCGCACAGGAGCCGCCCGTGTCCGCTGCATTGTAGCTCCAAGAGACACCGGCGACCGCGCAACATCGGGAGCCACTGGTACCACTCCATGGCAACACCAAGCGCGGCAAAAAGCTTCAACGCAGCACTGACGACACCCCGTCGGAGCTCCCTTGCATCTTCGGCGGCGCTCCATTGCAGCCTCGACGGAGCTCCATTGCATCCCCGTCACATCTTCAACGACACCGGCGGCGCTCCATTGCAGCCCCGTCGGAGCTTCAACGACCTCTCCGCGGTGCTCCATTGCTACAATCAGAGAGAGGCCGCTGCGAGCCCCTGCCTCTCGCTAGATGTGGTGGAGAAAAGAAATTCCGATGAGATTAAACCGGGTCATGCGTGGGAGGATAAGCAAGAAAGGTGTGGTCGCTGGTACTACGCGTGGCACTAAGCGCCTTCCAGAAAAACGAAGAGATGCGTACGGAGGCTGGGTAGTTGACCGAGTGTGAGATGCAACAACGTGGGTGAGCCATGGACACGTGGCACGCAGATGACCAGGCTGATTTTGTCCCAGAAATCAACCGGATGAATTAAAGTCTTTTTTTTTTGCGTAGAACTTCTGAGAGTTTTATTCAACAAAAGCATTCGCCGAGCAGTCAGCCAATAGGCCGCTGATCAGAAAGCTAGGGGTAGTCTCGAGCCAACTCTCAGTCACATTAAGCGTACAAGCACGCTTGGCACACAAGTGTGCAGGACCGTTTGCCGCTCTCATTACATGTTGAATAACAAAAGAAGAAAAACTAATAATAAGCTCTCTAATTTCAGCGAAGATCGGTGCTACAACCGAACGATCGGTGTAGCGAGTGTTCCAGAGGTTAACTGCCTCTAGACAGTCGGTCTCAAGGGTCACACCAGTGAAGCCTCTTAGTCTAGCAAAAATGACGCCCTCTCTGATTGCAAGGACCTCCGCAATAAGTGGATCAGAGACTCCAATATACAGCTTACACCAAGCTCCCTTGAAGGCTGAGGATGACCGGGCCACTCCTCCAACTCCCGCAATGCCATCACCTGCATTAACTGATGCATCTGTATTTATCTTTACTTGGTTCATTTCTGGAGGCCGCCACCCAAATCCTGGCAGCATAGTAGGCTGCTGCCGAGGAAGTTCTAGCAGCGCTAGATCCTCCCGAGTCCTCCTGATCGAACTCGCTGGATCAATGCGTACTTCATCATGTGTCCATCTATTGCGTGACATCCAAATAGACCACATGAGTGTAATGATGATTGCGCGGTCCTTTTCTGAGAACCGTTGATCACATAAGATGTCCCGTGACCAAGTCTGAGGATGAAGCCGAGGTATAACAATATCAAATAGAAGTCGAGCCTCCTCCCAAAACCGACGTGCATGGGAACAGTTGATGAGCGCATGCATAAGATCTTCCTCCATAGCGAGGCAGATTTTGCATGTACTGATCTCTCTGATGTGTCTATGTTTTAGGGTACATTCATCAGGAACAATACCCTTAATCACCCGCCACCAGAAAACCCTTACTTTAGGGACTACATTGAGTTTCCAAAGCTTACTCCACATCTGTTGTTCGTCCACTGAAGATCCCGCTATCTGCCCTTCCTCTAGAGCTGCACGCTCTTTTCGATTCACTAGAGCTCGATAGGCCGATTTAACAGAGTAGTTGCATGATTTCTCATGTGCCCATGCAAGGAAATCCTCACCTTCCCCTTGCCGAATAGGGATATTAATAATGGCTTCTGCATCAGGGGTTATGAATGTATCATGAATAAGGTCCCTCTTCCATGTCCAGTTAGCTGTGTCAATCAAATCACTAACCATCTCGACTGACGTATTCAGAGGTTTAAGCATCGGGGTCATAGAGACAGTGGAAGGAATCCATCTATCATTCCAAACAGAGATGGTAGAACCATCGCTGACTCTTTTTATTAAGCCAACAGTGAGTGCGTCACGCCCTGCTATGATCGCTCTCCATGTAGCTGAGGCAGACTTCGGTACCGTAGCATGCATAAAATCGGTATCATGGAAGTATCTACCTTTCAATACTCTGGCACACAAGGAGTTTGGATTCGTCATAAATCTCCATCCATGTTTCCCTAATAGTGCCAGATTGAATAGACGAAGATCGCGGAATCCCATTCCACCCTTCACCTTGGGTGTAGCAAGTTTGTCCCAAGCAATCCAGTGCAAAGATTTCCTGTCCAGAGAACTCCCCCACCAGAACTTTGCCATGCTTGAGGTTAAACCTTTACACACTTTTTTAGTCAAAAGAAAGCAGCTCATACTGTAAGTCGGAATTGCCTGAACAACCGATTTCAACAAAGTTTCTCTACCAGCACAAGTAAACAATCTTTCAGACCACCCGGTCATCTTACCTCTTGCCCGTTCCCCTATATGGTCTTCCAATTAGAAATTACAAGCCGTTAATCTCGTGGAACCGAATTATTACGGTCTAGATCTTACGAAATTGTCCAAGGTTCATCAGAAAAAAAAATTATGGCTGCTCACGAGTTATGGTTGTGCAAGTCGTTCTCTCCTTGGTCTCTCCACGTTTGCCTCAGAAAGAAAAGGATAGGAAATTTGAGCGTTGCTTCCTACTTCTAAACCCTCACAGGTTGTTGGATGCGAGATCCTACGTGGTCTCCTCTTTCGCCAAACCTCTTTCCCCAAACATGGCTTGTGAAAATGGACGAAACTGGCCCTTTTCTGAAACTTCAACACAAAATGACCCCAATCTGAAAATATTTCACAAACTGGTCCCTTTTGCATGACGCCCGGGGCTAGGGCCCCGGGCTAGGGGCGCCGTGCTATTTGGCATCGCGCCCTAGCCCGGGGCGCGGCGCCCTAACCCGGGGCGTCATATAAAAGAGGGCCATTTTATGAAATATTTTCAGATTTGGTTCATTTTGTGTTCAAGTTTCAGAAAAGGCCCAGTTTTGTCCATTTTCACACATGCCTTCTCCTTCCGCGCCGCCGAATCCTTCCTGACGCTCAGGGTGGTTCCGTAGTACGGCGCTTGGCCGCAGCGTGCGTTCCCACCTCCACTGCCGTCCGTCCTCTGTTGGAGGCCATGGCCGTGAGTCCCCCTAGTGTGTACGTCCACGTGCAGCAGTGAGGACGAAGCTGCTCAGCCGGTGACAAGGCAGCGGGGCTGATTCAAGTGTCGTCTGTCGTCTGTTCGAGCGCCGTCGTAATCTCTTCCCGATTCCTCCCATGTCCCAATACCACCGTTGTCAACTCCATAGCCTGCCGCCACAGGCCAGTTTCTCTTTTGCAGATCCCATGTCCTTCTTATACTGCGGTGGAGAATCAGATGAAGCTGCTCAGCTGGTGCCAAGTCAGCGGGGCTGATTCAAGTGCCGTCCTTCGTCTGTTCGAGCGTCGTCGTAATCTCTTCTCGATTCCTCCCACGCCCTAATACCACCGTTGTCAATTCCATAGCCTGCCGCCACAGGCTAGTTTCTCTTTTGCAGATCCCACGTCCTTCTCATACTGCGGTGGAGAATCAAATGGGTAGATGTCACCCACGTCAGGAGACGAGTCCTATTATTTTTTATTTGGGGGACGAAGAAGACGGCGGCAAGCACACCTTGCTGGAGAAGGAATAATTAGTCCGTGGCTGCTGTTTGCATTTGGCACTCATGCATGCTTTCTTGCCTGAAAAACAACAGCAGTCACCTCCGGTAATTGATCTTACTCAATATATTTACAGTTGCGTCTCTGAACCTATTTATGGGTCAAATTCAGGATCAGGCGAGGCAGACCTCAGAATTATGTACGATTTTCTGTACCAATGGTGTGTCAAACTCTTATTTATGAACGAACTAGATTGCTATGCAGTACTTCCGTGTAGTGTCAAAAAACGTCTTACATTATGAGACGGAGGGAGTACTAAATAATACACTGAACCTATACCCATGAGAATAACTACAGCACGTGCGATTGAAATTCTTCTCTAAGGAAATCTGTTTGTATGTTATAATTCATAGTGTAAGTATAAATGTATGTTTTGATACACCCAAATCCAGCAGGCTAGCACTAGCGTCTAGGCAAGGTCAACCCAACTGAGTTAATTGCACGGAGGTATCACAATTGGGGCATTGCGTGCGGATTGGTACCATTTTCGTAATGTTTACATGTCAGTACCATTTTGAGGGCAGTCTGTTATAAAATAGTCTAAACCACGTATACCAATGTATTGATGGTGTATCTGACCGTCGGGGCCCGCTTGTCAGGTGCTGACGTGGCATGTTCTTTTGCAAAAAAGACCTTCACTTTTTATTTAATCACGCATCCATCCCTTCCTAGTCGAAAAAAGGGCCTGCCAGAAAAAAAAGACGAAACTTATACACGAGCGCGCGCGAGGCGTGGATTCGAACCCGCACCGGAACGTTCGAAGCGTGCCGTCGCTGCCACTGCGCTACAGCAACCTTTGCTTCACATGGCACACGTACAGCCTTTTATACGTTCAACCTTTTCGTTTTTTTTCGTATATGTTTTTTTTTCGTGTCTCTTTTGGCTTTTCTCAGGTTTTGGGTATTCTTCGGGCCGTACGCAGTGTGCGTAACGTATATAGCAAAAATTATACATATATATATACATCGTATATTAAAAATGTTCAATATATATATATATATATATATATATATATATATATATATATATATATATACGATGAATGTTTTTATAATAGAAAAAAGTTCATCGTATATTTAAAAAATGTTCATCTTATATTTAAATAAGATCATTGTATAGTAAAAAAATTCAATATATATATAGAACGATGTGATGAACATTTTATTTAAGTACGATACGCTTTTCTAATATACGATAACTTTTCAATATATGATGCAATGAACATTTGTTTAATATCATATAACCTTTTTAGTATCGTATAACATTTTTTTTGCGGGGTAGTATCGTACAATATTTAATACGAAAATTTTAATATACACATTTTTTGTAATATACGGTGAACTTTTTTGTAAATAGGGAAACACAAACAAACATATATGTTCAAACATACTTGTTTGCCGAAATTTTTAATATACACATTTTTTGTAATATACGGTGAACTTTTTATTTAATATACATATATGTTTTTATAAACTTTAGACACGTCCCAGCCTTTTATACTAATAGCAACTACCACTCCTCTTGATACTAAAATGTTAATTGTAAATTTAAAAATTGTTGACAGTGTTGAAAAAGGGTCCTACGTATATTATACAATTTTGTGTGCTGTTATGAATCTACGAAAAAGGGTCCTACATATATTATATATTATATAATATATAGTATACGTATTTTTTTCAATATACTATAAGTTTTTCAATATACGTATTGTATTATATAATTATAGTCACTGCCCATAATGTTGGCAATATACATATTGTATATTATCTGTATATTAGACAATTGTACAATATATACTCGGTGACTATAATTTTTGAATAGTACGCAGTGACTATAATTTCTGTATGCAGTATATTATATAATTATAGTGAGCGCCCATAATGTGTATAATTTTTCAATATATGATACGCACACTGCATACGGCCCAAAGAATACCTAAGATCTGAAAAAGGAAAAAAAAACGACATATAAAAAAAAAGGAACAGTCAAAAAGGCTATGACATGTCAATAGTAGTAGTATAAAAGAGTGTGTGCCAGCCACTTGGACCAAGGACGAGCATAATTGGTTTGATACATATATTTGGCATTGCCAATATTTGGCAAGCCAACATTTGGCAAAATGAAAAGTTGCCAAAAGTTGGCAACTTTTTGTGAGGTTGGCAAGAAAAGTTGGTAGTCAACCAATCACTAGCCAACATTTGGCATTTGCCAAATATTGGCATGCCAACTTTTGACATCAAACCAATCATGCTCGTAGTGCCGCAGTGGTCAGTGCACGTCCGCTTCGAACCACCCAGCGCGGGTTCGAATCCTCGTCGTGCGCGCGCGAGAATAATTTTCGGCGGTTTATTTTTTCTGGAAGCCTCTTCCTTCGGCTAAGAAGGGATAGATGTGTGATTAAATAAAAAGTGAAGGTCTCTTTTGCAAAAGAACATGCCACGTCAGCACCTGACAGGCGGGCCCCAATGGCCAGATACACCGTCAATACACTGTTATACGCGGTTTAGACTATTTTGTAACAGATTGTCCCAAACATGATACTGACATGTAAAAATTACGTAAAGTGGTACCAATCCGCACGCTATGCCCCAATTGTGGTACCTCCGTGCAATTAACTCACCCAACTCAACCCCGATGTGGGCCACACAATAGATGGACCCAACTCGACTAAATCGTAAAACATAAGGAACCTTTATCCAACAGAGCCGTTAGAATTACCTGGTCGCCATGGCCATGGTGGATGTCACAGGGAAGAGGCTTGCCATGGAGGGTGTCACCCGTAAATATTACTCATCGGCCCGGCACACAGTGAGGAACCGGCTCTCTTTTACCGTCTCACCGTTTCGAATTCCTCATCGCAGGACATGCCATCACTTCCTAGAAGAAAGTGGAGATCGCGTCCGAAGAGGTAGAAGATGCGAACATCACTGCTAACCCGACCCAATGAGGCAACAAATAAAGATGATAGGTATCCTGTGAGCAATAGGATCAGCTACATGTCCATACACATACTGCACATGCCTTGCAGGCAGCCGGTTATGGGCATGTCCATCAAAGACTTCGATGATGGAGATCCATCAACAACTTTGATGACGGTGAGATCGACCTGGCGCTGCAGAACTCTGTCTGAGTCAGCAACACATTGTTTCTCCATCAGATCCAATCGTTGCCACTAGCAGTCTGAATCCAGCTTATTTATTGCTATTTCACAATGCACTCTTAGGTGTTTGATGAATCGTTACCTTGCCAAGACGTCTATTTGTTAATAACGCATGTAGAACTAAGTCCTCTACTTAGATCCCACACAAGTCTCTCCATTCTCAGATCTCAGCCTCTGAGTTAAGCAACAGGTTCACCTGTTCCATATCAGATCCAGAATTACTTTATTTTGCTATACATGTGCAACTGCTTTGATATGAAATGTTGAAGATACAAGGAAGTAGGAAGATGGCAACCACCAACAGTGAATTATGTTTACAGTTCAAGTGTTTTTGTACTTGCTTTGCACACGGCCCCTCACATGTTGGTCTTATATATCTTACGATTGGCGTATAGATTACTTCTTAGAAAATTCTCTATATGTTATGACTGCTAGCTTAGATGGTGGCCTCATTGAGTTACGGTGTGTAATGCAGGTGCAAATGCATCGTTTAAAGTTATTTTGGAAGGGAGATGGTTTCGTATTAACTAGATGATGCCCCGCACGTTGTTGCAGGAATATTTTGCAATATATTGATTTTACGAAAATAAGAATATTCAGAGAAATAATATGAGAGCTAAAACTAAAAATACATATAATTATTGTGTTTGATCATTGTATTTTTGTAAAATATTTATTAAATATATCATGCATGTTTGCATGTTAGGTGAACCTTTTCCTATGACTCATTGAATGTTGAGGTGGGCATTTTCTAATGGATGTTGCTTGATGAGGTGTCATGCTTGCATGTTGAGAGAAATATTCAGTGGGGGTAGCTACTTAGATATAGAAGATTACCGTCAAAACATGAAACATTGGTATATGTTCATTATGTTTAACATATGTTATTCAGTATAACTATGTAAATATAATAATCATATATATTAGCACACACCCCAGAAATTAATTTTTGTACGTACTAACAATAGTCCATTTATTATGGTGCCTTCATATCGAAGAAAATACATGTGTAACTTTTTCTATTTTTATTGTGCAGGTACGTACTAAGAGGTATGAGCTTGATAATTTTGGGCTCTTCATATACTATATCAGCGTCTAATGGTAACAACCCTATACATGGTGAAGTAATTTAGGAAGGTAACTTAGAGCTTTCAGTTGAGCGATTTCTTAAGGCACAATGGAAATGGGATTATATACAGTGCATTTTTTCCTCTTCCGTGTGCAAGGTTTTCTTGATTAATCTTTCTAAAAATATGCCTCCTCCATTTCCTTATGTTGGTCTGAGTGGAAGGGGATGCCCCTGACTCTTGAAATTAAAGAATAGAATCGACACCAACACAAATCCAATCCAACGAGGTCAGCAGTTGACCCGTACCATGGTTTCAACTAAGATGTGGCACTCCATACAAATCGAGCCTTTTATTAAAAAATTGTATGCCTGTAGTATGAGGATATAATCTTTGAGATAAGTAGAATACCCAACTATGATTACTATATTTGCTTACTGGTATGTATGCATGTTTATACCAATAGTGAGGTTCTAAGGAATCTTAAATTTGTTGTTTGTCAACTGTATGGGGATATGTATTTAACTCTTTTTGTTTGATTTATTTATTTTTGTTCCTTCTTCTCACTTGACTTTAAGCAAGACAACACGTTAGAGTTAGTTCTTTGTGTCCCTAGCGGCCATGCATGTGGGGGTATATCAGGACAAATACATGTACTCTAATTTCACTGTCATAAATATGTTTCACTATATTTCTACAGCATGGTGTTAGGTATTGTAAGAAAATATCATTTTGAACTGTGTAACTAATAACTAGATTTTTGTTGCCAGTTGATTTCAATCTGTATATGAGTTATCCCTTTTTATCATGGTTACTACACTAAGTGATAATAAGCTGGTCTTAGCCTTCATGTGATCGTTGATGTACCAGTTTTAAAACTAGCTCTAAGTGGTAGTATTCAAGATTTTGAGGGCTGTATTGCTTGCTTGATTCACACATTTTTTCCAGTTGCCTTTGCTTAGAACTTATTTCACTAAATTTATTCAATATTAACTAGCTCTTTCCTGTATAGTATTGTTCTGTCTCTGTTGGTGCGGGTGTATAGCAGGGCATCATGGATAAATTGGGGTTGCATGCTTCTTTTCCAATAGAGATACGCCACTGTACCGTGATTTACTTACTATCGCACCACTGATTTTATCATACAATTTTATTATTTTATTCTACTCACACAGTGTGATTTTTTCTTGGATGATTATCTTTCCATCTGCATTTCTCTGGTTGAATTAGATCAAAAATTCGCATCCAATTCTTAGTGAAAAAGTAAGTGTTAATTTGGTACGAAAAATAGTTTGATTAATGCTATTATTATACTCCACATGGTTTTACAAATATATACTACTATATGACACAATTGGAGAATCATGCGTAAAAAAAAATCATTCCAGGAATCATCGGTGGAATTTATTTCCTATTGGAACTATGGGCATGTAAGAAAATTTACATGTTTTTAGTGGTAATTCATTGAAAGGTCATACCGCAGTCCTTTCCATATTTCTAATTTCTAAATTTTATTTCTTTTAGAATGTGTATTCAAAAGAATCGCCATGCTCTTTTTTTTATATATTTTTCTAGCCCGTGCGGTCCGCACGGGTTTACGACTAGTGGAAGTTAATTTCGCTCAGGCTGCTGTGCAAATTGTAAAAAGGACAAAAATATTTTGTGTCGCATGGACGCCGGCGCACAGAGTTGTGCAGTTGCAGAATTACCAATACTGCAAACTAATCTGTATGTCCTACACAATTTAAAAGACTCGGAAAAAAAAAACTTGAGGTCTGAATACTGACGGAGTTGCAGCTGCACACAGTAACAAACAGAGGAACAGAAAAACGCTTTGCAGGTACCTCTCGCCTAAACCTACCCACTGTAGGAGATCATGTCCATATTGGTGACAGTTCAGACAAGTTCAAAAGGTAGTACTACACAGCAACACACGCAGGGCCCGCCCATAGGCCGGGCAAAAGGGGCGACTGCCCGGGGCCTCATGAGTGGAGGGCCCCAACTAAAACTTATACCGTTAAGAACTATACAAGTATACATTACATATGAAAGATCACTAAATGGATAACATAGAGCCTCAATTTGCAGAAGCGTAAGTTCAGACCACATACTAATAAGTTATACCACACATAGGCAAACCAATCTGACCGGCGAAGTTGAATTCGAATACACTAGTCTCTCTTTACAATGCATGTCTGAGTATCATAATGAAAATTATGATAACTAGATTTTAATGTTTAAACCAATGCATAATTTTTAATTTGATAAACGTGTAGGCATCTCATTTGCACCAAATCAAACCAAGTGAATCTGGACGAGCATGTTAGGTAGTCGAATCATACGTAAAAGTAAAATCAACAACATTTTTGGTTCTTCGATGATTCTATTACTGAACCCAACTTGCAAGCCACATTTTCTATGCCCTAGAAGTTTCCATCAATATGACTGCCTAATATACACTAGAAACCACTATTAAAATATTTGTTAGTGTGTATATAATTTAGAAATCTCTACCATAATATTCGATAATACTAAAAGATATATGAACACACGCATAGATATGCAAATGTGTATACACTACATCGTTTATCCAATATTAGAAAAATAAATCTGAAAGATTGTTTTAACAATAAATAAAAATTTAGTTACATCATAAAATTTACATTTTGTAGAATTAAAATTTTCAATGATATACATTACAACTGCATACCAATGAATAATATAACTATTATTTGAAAACATTTTATGTGGCTAAGTAATAGAAAAATATATTAATTACAACTGTAATATGTTACACTTAGTTTAAAATAAGTATAAAAGTTTAGTATGAAAAACAATTAATTTACATCGCCCGGGCCCAATAATGCTTTGAAGAACACACGGTAGCCTCCAGCACATGGGAATCCTACGCAGATGTGCAGGAAAAACGATAGCCGGGGGCAGCACAATCAGCACTAATCCCATTCCTCGTGTGACTCACCTGTATTACGCTAAGATTTGTGAGCATCACCATGCTGTTGTTGGGATGGACAGGCGACGCTCTGTCAGACGCCGAAGAAATCAGCAAGCGGAAGCTTCACGGAAACTTCTTGCACCCCTGCCGAGGCCAAGCTCATCCTTCTTAGTTGTCCCGCACCTCACCTAATTTCGGCATCCGGCTCCGTCCAACACCCCTCCTCTCCTCCTTCCCCGTCGGTAGATGCCAACGTTGATTAGTCTTGCACGATGACTATGACTCCTCAGTGGTACGTCAAGCGCTACCACGGGGTGAGAAGTAAAGTAAACATCAAATGTAGTATGAGTGAATAGTAGGGAATGAGGGCTCCGTCTATTTTATTGATATCCGCACTGCAGGGCCCGCAAGTTGATCCACGTCCGCGTGTCGGCGTGCGAAGGTGCAGAGTAAAGCGGGCAATCACTCCGCAGGACATGTGAGAGAACCACTCGGGCACGTTGCGAAGCAACCCGTCACTACTACTCACTAAAGTTTAAAAAAGAAAAGTTTTGTTTGAACGGAAATGGGAGAGGACTCAACACCACACGTTGCGAGACATTGAAAGGGAAATGCTGGCATAAATTCACTTCACCCAACCAATTTTGTGATTCCTACTATGGTGTGGTTTGGTCACAAAATAGAGCGTTTGCCTTTTGTATGTATGAACGATTTATGATCGATCCATCGTCCTCAAGCTCTTTATACCTACTACTGTTCAAGCATACTCAAACAGTCAAACCTTGCAATTTTTCTTTTGCCATTGGCTGCTGTTAGCACTTTGATTCTAGGCTTTTCCTTTCCAATTTCCACAATTATGTACTTGTGTGGGGGTTTTGTCCCACCGTTGGTTTAGGGTTTAAAATAGAAAACTACAAGTTGTGATACCGACGTGCGCGTGATATTGGTGGGTGTCCCAATCATCCCGCGAGAAGAAGTGACGATCAAGACTAGAAGCATACATGATAACTTCACGTTCGTAACTATGCTCGTTGGCTTCACCGGGGGAAAAAGGCCTCTCTTCTGTTCAAGCTCGACATTAGGAAAGCGTTTGACTCGGTTAAATGTGAGTACATCTTGGAGCTTCTTGACCATCTTCGCTTCCCTCCACGGTTCCGTGATTAGCTTGCGGCTTTCTTCTCTTCGGCATCATCTCGTGTGCTCCTCAATGGCATCCCCAGTATCCCTATCAAGCACGGGAGGGGGCTGTGGCAAGGCAATCCGCTCTCTCCCCTCCTTTTCGACATTGCCATCGATCCCCTTCAACGCATCCTCCAAGTGGCCACTGACCAAGGGCTCCTTCACTGGCTTACGGGGAAGGGTGCAATGTTTCGCACCTCCCTATAGGCTAACGACGCGGCAAATTTTTTGGCCCCTATTCGCGAGGACGTCGCCTCTCATGCTCACATTCTAAACAGCTTTGGAGATGCCACGGGGATCGAGACTAACTTTGCTAAGAGCTTGGTTGCTCCTATCTCGTGCGACAATATTGACCTTGCCTCAGTTCTTCATGACCTTCCAGCGGCTACCACTTGCTTTCCAATGAGATATCTTGGCCTCCCTCTTGTGGTTAAAAATTTAAAGAGGGTCCACTTCCAGTATGATATCTCCTTTTTATTGATCCGGTATTGGAACAAGAAAAGGTATCCCGCACCTATTTCCCCAGAGGTGACCCTAGGTATCGAACCCAAGAGAGGAAGATCCCCTTGAAGCAATGGTCTCTAGCAAGCTTTTGCTAAAGTGTCAAATCCAGCTTTTGACCGGATCAGCAAGCAAATTGTGATTCAAACACTTATAATAAAAAGAAGGTACGGGGATGATGTCTTAATGCTTACAACCATGTATTGGTGTTGGGATAAAAAATGATATTAGTTTGTGCGTGGTAAGTCACCCGTCAAGAGGTGCTTGCTTCGTATCGGAGTGGGGGATGTGTCCAAATAACATCTTGACCGGCACGAGTCCTGCATCAAGAATCAGTTGTCCTACCGCAGGCCCTATCCGTCTTGCGGGGTTGTCCCGATAATTAAGATAATAATATCAGACAAAATCTTTGGGCGTTTAATGACTACACCTCATGAATCCCCAAGGTTATGATCCATGTTACCCTACTAATCCTTACTGTCACCGGTGTTCGGTATAACACTTCATGGTCCCCTTGCTCCTAGCCTCACCGGTGCTCAATCTCCATGATCATGGGTACCTACAGGGATGAAGATCGCGGACAAGACAAGAGAAACTTCACGAAACATTTTTATTTCACACATACGAGACGTTATGTCAGAGACTCCCAATGATCCCGTCACCGAATACCTGGGGTTGCAAGACTCCTGCCTCACCCCATACCTTACCGATCTACTCACACATCGAGATCAGATCACGAGAAGAAAACATTGAAGAGCACATCTTGAGATTGATTGATTGCAATATGTCTTACAATGGATGCCTTGTGCGATGCACAATTACAAGTATGAACTAGATGAGAGAGAACTATGGTGGTGGAGATGGCTATGGAGATGCAAATGGCGGCGGCTAGGGTTTGTGGATGAGGATGATGATGGAGGGGTTGTGGCTGTGCTGGACGTTCTCCTGATGTGCTCCCTGTTCACATTTCGACTGGGCCCCCTTTATAAAAGTTGTTCAGGTGGACGACCTGCCTTGGTTTCCATGCCAAACGATCGCTCATGCGAGCACTCGCGGTCGCATGGAACGCCGTCTTTGACACTGGCGGCCTTCTGGTGCCTCCTGGTGACTTATCTCTTCTCCAATTTCCTTCCTTTCCTTTCTCCCATGATTTCTTCCCTTTTAAGCCCATTTCTTGTGGAAAATATCAAAGAGAGGATTTGTGGAATCCCTCACACTTATTAGTCATCAGTGACAATATCAGAGCGAATATCTCTCTTTTAATGAAATATTTTGGTTTAAACGAGGTTGAAATGAGTGTAAAAATATCACTCATCAACTCCCCCAAGCTTAAACCGAAATCCGAAGCATAAGGAACTCAGTTGTTTAAACCGAAATAACGAGAAGGTTTTGGTTCACTTATGATCGGTATGCCTAGATAGCCCTCCGCTTCTTGACCTAAAAACTTATGATAGATATAGCAGTGGCATGGTTATAGAGCAAGTGTTAGTGAAGCAAAGATAATTAACACAAAGTTTCTAATCTACTAGATAGAGCAATTTTGCAGCACTTCATTTCATTTAATCTAGACAACAATTGCTTGCCGGGAATGCATGGAAGAGTTTCTTTAGATGGAGCCATAAAAACATAAGTTAGGGAGTAGAAAGCATGTAGTAAAATATAATGTTCAAGTGATCATGAGTACACCCACAATTGTCTCCTTCCCTAGGGTCTTAAACACTTTATTTCAATCATTGTTTGCTGGAACTTTGATTGTCACGTGAAGGAGATTATGCCAAATAAATGATCATGCATAGGTTTTCGATGTGGCTTAATGTTTGGGAACTATGGACCTTTAGCAATAATGTCTCTTTCGAGCTCTTTTGATCAGTCCCCTTTATTTACTACATACACACCCACTCAAGAGAAAGCCGAATAATATTCGTTTGTAGTGTTGCCACTGCGTACGGTAACAAACTCATAGCCGAAATCCGAGCTGTCGCTCTTGGTGGATCGTTCATTGGCCAGCGGAGTCCTTAGCATAACATCAAGAAGGGTGACGAAGCCACATTTACACACGTAAACGCGTATATAGTAGCAAGGGCCATGGCACCGGCCAGAGGCTGTAACACCATGTTGGGATATACAACACAGATTTTTGGCATAATCTCACCCACCTTTCAACTAAGTTCCTCTAGACAATTTAATCCACAAGTGCTATCAAGTCTATTAAAATTAACAACATGGGGTTGAGCATGATTAAACATTACTTCCACTATAATTTCTCAACTCCCATGTCTTGAGAGACTTTCTCTTGTGCATATTCATATTTGGTTAATAACATTTCACTTAAAAACTGTCCCACGGCAAGTCTTAGTTGTCTAAACTAAAGAAAACAAAGGCTACAAAATTATTTCAGCTACTAGAGCATAACCTTTGTATCAACTATCAAGACTTACTCCCATCTGCACATATCACACATACAACTACTACATCTATGCTAAGTATTCAAGTGCAAAAGACGTGGGTCGTAGGACATACCTTCACGGTTGCGAATTTACACACTTTTCTTCCTTACTCTTGCATTCCTCGTTGTCCTGGCATAGATCAACTCCCCTGAAAACAAAATGCAAACAAACTCCAAGGGGCTAAATAAAGAACAAGAGCAAAGCAAAGCTTATTCTATTTTTTATGTTTTTGGGTTTTTGAAAACTAACTTGCAACCGAAAAAAATCGCAAAAGGCAAAAATAAAAAGCAAAATAAAAATAAAAAAGCAAAGTGTTGGAACAAACCAACACGAGTGTTTTGAAGCTCCTCGAGCTTAAGTACAACCTCATTACAATTTATTCCAATACCGCCACATCTTGATGTAGAAGTGGTGATAACCTCCCCCAAGCTTAGGCTCTTACAAGCCCAAACCGGCGAGATCATTGTGGCGGTTGGTCAGGAGGCCACTCCTGCCTCCAGTTGGAGAAGTTCATGTTCATGTAGGCAGCCGTGCCTCTCAGGGACGATGCGAGGTTGCTCATATCTTGGATAGAGCCCTGAAGGGTGTTGAGGTCCGCGTAGGTGGTGTAGTCTTGTTGGGGTTGCTCCTCCTCTTCGTCGGTGGGAAGTTCTTCTTCATCTACTTGTTCAGGTTCTGGTCCTTCTTGGTCAAAAGCTGCATCTCCTTCCTGTGCAACATAATGCAATTATCCATTCTCGATGGAGAAACGGTTAGACATAGGTGTGGGTAGAAAGTACGCCACTCCAGGAATTTTGATAGAATGACGACCATTACGAACTACTACCATACCAGCGCTAGTAAGAACACGAATATTAACAAGGGTGTTACCGACAATGAGACGGAGATGATTGTAGTTGAGGCCAAGGGAGTTGGCCAACATGGTGATCACTCCTCCACACACGATATCTCCTTGTGCATGGTTTGCTTGATGCGCGAGGTGTAGCAGAAGTATTGCCCAACCGACGTCCAGGTTTGCTGCTTTCCCGAGAACTAGCATGTTCTCCTCATTCACTTTAGAAACTTCTCCTCGTGCCTGCAACGAGTTAGTGATAACATAGTAGAAATAACATATAGCAGGACTTTCAATGCAACTAGCTCTATGCCTAGAGCCATGATGACTCATCCGAAGAAAGGATTGCCTCGGGTGCGGGTCAGTGAAATCATAAACATATCTAATATCATCATCATTGTTGGGGAAGCCAAAGTAGTTACACCACTCAGCAAAAGTGATGTTAAAGTCTTGGTCAAGGAGACGGAAAGTGATCCTTTCCTCCTCATATGCATTTGGCATTAAACCAACATTGTGCGAGAGAGTACTAAGAAACTCAAGCGTCAATCGTTCATAAGTCTCACATCCCTGATAGACAAAATGATGCAACCCGGCATTATGACAAAGCAAATTAAAATCATGAGTGATACCTAGCTTGGCGAGAGTATTCGCACAAGTCCATTTGGTTGCTTTGATCTTCCATGCTGTGAGCTTCTGGAACTTCTTCCTTGCTCCATGGTCGGTGAAGATGATCCCCTGAGTTAAGACTTGTTGCGGTTGTGCATTGGATGAACTCGAACCACCGTGTACGCGAGAAGACCTCCGTGTAAACATCTATAAAACAATTTTTTAGTTCAATATAATGAGATAATAATGATCCTACGGTACTCACATCATCTTACTCCTCTAAAAACATCAACAAATCCATGCCAAACTCAAGTTTGAATCAAAAATGTGCATATCCTAAACATGGCAATGCTAGGCACGTAGAACATGGATTCGCGAAAAATAAATTGGGGATTGGAGGAGAAACGTACCGTAGATCGATCACACGGAAGGATTCGAACTGAAAACCAACGAGTAGAGAGATTGGGCAAAGTTTTGCTAGGGTTTGGAGAATACCAAATGACCGCTCATACGGGCGCAAGCGCCCGCATGGAACGCCGTCGTTCTTCCTGATGACTTTCCTGCGTCTGTGCTCTCCTCATACGACTGCTTATACGACCGGCGGCGCCCGTTTAAGACGCCGTCGTTCATTCTGTCTTTTTCTTATTCTAGTGGATGGTGTGAAATGACTGCTCAGACGGGCGCATGCGCCCGTTTGGAACGCCGTCTTTGGATCTGGAATTTTCTTCATTTTCTACAAAAGAGTTAAACGACCGCTTGAATGGGTGCACGCGTCCGTTTGAAACACTGTCTTGGCTCCTGCGGTCTCTGTTGTCTTGCGCTGGAACCTCCGGCAGGTCATGCGACCGTTCATACGACCGCACGCGGTCGTTTTGAATGCCATCTTTTGATCTGTCTCTTGCGAGACTTTTCTTTTCCTTTGCTTTCCTGTGGGGTTAGTTCCAAGACAATACATAGACATATTTCCAGGTATTCAAACATAAATCATATTGCACAAGACTAGGCCTTCATTAGAACGACTCTCCCAAACTCATTTCTTCATACGGAACTTCAATCACTCTTTTATTAAAACAAAATAAAACTTACTTGTCTACTTTATTCGCGTGGGTTGCCTCCCACAAAGCGCTTGTTTTCGGTCGGATAGCTCGACCGTAGTGGTGATCAGGGTGGTGCTAGAACACTGAGACCATAGCTTCAGGCATTCAAAATGATGCCACCTCCTGCATAGGTCTTTAATTTCTTTTTCCTGGGGAAATGCCTTATAAAGGGATCTTTATATGGTAAATTAAAACGAACATTTCCTTCAAACACATTTATCACAGCTTTGATAGTCCTTAGAAAAGGTCTACCGAGAATTATAGGAGCAATATGATCTTCAGGCATATCTACTATAACAAGATCAATCATGACAGGGCAATCATTTATTTGAACTATAACTCCATGCTTAATGCCTACTGCCTGAGTAAAAGTAGAATTAGCCATATTCAATATAATCTCAGTATTAGCATAGGGACCAAGATTGAGACTATCATAAACAGATTTGGGGATAGTGGAAACACTTGCCCCTAGATCACATAAAGCACTGAACTTATTAAGTCCTATCTCAATCTCTATAGTAGGTTCGAAAGTATCTTCTTGCTTAGCTGGTAACTTACTGAATATTTTTTTCTTTCATCATCAAGTTCACGTACCTTGGCTGCAACTTGTTCAACAAAGACATTATATGCCTCATCGTTAGTTACCTCCGATAGTGGATACTTCATGAATATCATCTTGACAAAATCTGTAACGGTATAATTGTACTCTGGCACATGGCTTGTGTCAAGTACCTCATCTTTCTCTTCGTTGCTTCTCACCATTTTAACTTCTTCAACTGGGGTAGGCTCCGGTTTACCCGCAAACTTGGCCAAAATCAATGTTTGTCTCTCTGCTATTTTTGCCACTTGTGCCTCCATATTCTTGGATCTGGCTTCAAGTATCTGCACATCATTTGTTAGTCCAACAACCTTACCGGTCAATTGACCGAGTAAGTTATCATGATTCTTCAGGATATTTTTGAAATTTTTATTCTGCTCAGTCTAGCTAGCAATAAAACTTTTAAGAGTTTCTTCAAGGGTATTTCTATTGATACCATTAGCTCCATTAAAATTATTGGATGCTCCCCCATTATTTGGATAAGGAAGTTTAGGAGCATATCCATTATTTTTCCAATTGGGATTATAGCTATTACGAGCAATAAAATTAACATCACTAGTATCTTCATTAGTGATGGCATTGACATTTACCTCTTCTTTACCTTTCATCAAAGAGATAAGTTCTTCTAGCTTGGTTGTCAACTCTGAGCTATTTTCTTCTATGACATTCACCTTTTTGGTGGTGTTCCTCTCAACATGCCATTGGGCATGGTTCTCTTGCATATCATCTAGTATCTTCTTGACATCTTCTATGGGCTTTCCCATGATTATTCCTCCTGCAGCTGTATCAAGCATAGTTTTTGACATGTGATTTAAGCCATTATAAAACATATGAAGGATTAACCACTCCTCCATTCCATGATTTGGGCAGTTTCTTATAGCTTCTTTCATTCTATCCCACGCAAGCTCTAGTGGCTCACGTTCTTCTTGCTTGAAACCTGTAATCTGAGAACGTAATTGCATAATCTTTGCAGGTGGACAAAACTTAGATAAAAATTTGCTGCAACAAGCAGCCCAAGAAGTTATACTTCCTTTAGGTAAAGCTAAAAGCCATTCCTTAGCTTTTCCTCTCAAAGAGAAAGGAAACAAGCGAAGTTTAAGAGCATCTGGGTCATAATCCTTTATGCATGTCATGTTGCATAATTCAGTAAAATTATGTAAATGCATACCTGGATCTTTTGAAGCAGAGCCTCCAAATTGGTCCTACTGAACCATGGAAACTAAGTTCGGTTTAATCTCATATTCTGCAGCTACAACATCAGGTTGTGCACTTGGTTCATGCATGAAATTATTACTAGGAGTAGCAAAACTCCCAAGATTATGATCCATAGTAAATTTTTGGTATTTTCCACTAAAAGACTTGCAACAAAATAAAACTTAAAGTAAAAACTAAAAGTAAAAACATAAACTGAAAATTAACTTCAACAAAAACTCTAAACACAAAGACTAGGAATACTAAACTCCTCCCTGGCAACGGCGCCAGAAAAAGGGCTTGATATCTAATTTTTATTGATCCGGTATTGCAACAAGAAAAGGTATCCCGCACCTATTTCCCCAGAGGTGACCCTGGGTATCGAACCCACGAGACGAAGATCCGCTTGAAGCAATGGTCTCTAGCAAGCTTTTGCTAAAGTGTCAAATCCAGCTTTTGACCGGATCAGCAAGCAAATTGTGATCCAGACACTTATAATAAAAAGAAAGTACGGGGATGAGGTCTTAATGCTTACAACCTTGTATTGGTGTTGGGACAAAAAATGCTATTAGTTTGTGTGCGGTAAGTCACCCCTCAAGAGGTGCTTGCTTCGTATCAGAGTGGGGGATGTGTCCAAATAACATCTTGACCGGCACGAGTCCTGTATCAAGAATCAGTTGTCCTACCGCAGGCCCTATCCGTCTCGCGGGGTTGCCCCATTAATTAAGTTGATAATATCAGACAAAATCTTTGGGCGTTTAATGACTACACCTCATGAATCCCCAAGGTTATGATCCATCTTACCCTACTAATCCTTACTGTCACCGGTGTTCGGTATAACACTTCACGATCCCCTTACTCCTAGCCTCACCGGTGCTCGATCTCCATGATCCTGGGTACCTGCAGGGATGAAGATCGCGGACAAGACAAGAGAACCTTCATGATAACCCACAAGTATAGGGGGTCAATTGTAGCTTTTTCGATAAATAAGAGTGTCGAACCCAACGAGGAGCTAAAGGTAGAATTAATATTCCCTTCAAGTTCTATCAACCACCGATACAACTCTACACACACTTAACGTTCGCTTTACCTAGAACAAGAATAAAACTACTTTGTAGGTGTAAGGAAGTTTGCAAGAATAAAACTAGAAGTACTTAGCGGGAATAAACTAGGAGTAATTTGCAAGATAATAAATGTTAGTTGTTTTAGTAGAGAGCTTTTTGTAACACAAAGAGAAAGATTGTCCATAGGCAATTGAATATGACATGTGTGATAATTATTATATGCAATGAGGGAGAGGCATACGCTAACATACTTTCCGTACTTGGATCATATGCACTTATGATTGGAACTCTAGCAAGCATCCGCAACTACTAAATATCATTAAGGAAAAATGCAACCATAGCATTAAGTAAAAAAGTCCTCTTTACTCCCGTACGCAACAACCCCCTTACTCGGGTGTAAGCTTCTGTCACTCTAGCCACCCACTATAAGCGAATCATGAATGTATTGCAAAACCCTACAGCGGGAATCCCACACGCTTGTGCGACATGGAGGGCATCGTCGGATAGCACCATATTAACATACAACTCATATCAATCATACCATATCACAATTAACCCGTATGAC
This sequence comes from Elymus sibiricus, assembly GCA_039707655.1. Taxonomy (NCBI): domain Eukaryota; kingdom Viridiplantae; phylum Streptophyta; class Magnoliopsida; order Poales; family Poaceae; genus Elymus; species Elymus sibiricus. The sequence continues at coordinate 94,395,764 of CM077676.1, read as the reverse complement.
AAAAGAAATCTACTCAAACATCATAGGATTGCCACACATCATTGGATAATAGTATGTAGCATTAAGCACCATGTTCAAGTAGAGAATTACAGCGGGAATAGAGAGGTTACACCGCTGCATAGAGGGGGGAGAGAGTTGGTGATGACGGCCGCGAAGTTGTTGGTGTAGATCGCCGTCAGAATGGTTCCCCCGGCGGCGCTCCGGCGCCACCGGGAGAGAGGGGGAGAGTGCCTCCCTCCTTCTTCTTCTTGCTTGCCCCCCCCCTAGATGGGAGGAGAGTTTCCCCTCTGGTCCATGGCTGCCATGGCTTCCGGAGGGTAGGAACCCCTCCGAGATTGGATCTCTCTCTCTGTTTCTCTTCTGTTTCGCGCTCCTGTTTTCTAGCCCTTCACCGTTTCTTATATTCCCGGAGATCCGTAACTTCGATTGGGCTGAAATTTTGAGGGGATTTTTATCCAGAAATTATATTTCTTGCGGCGAAAGAAGGGCCCCAACCGCCTTACGGGGTAGCCAAAAGCCTGCTGGGCGAGGCCAGGGTAGGGGGTCGCACCCTCTGAGCTTGTGGGCCCCTCGGGCATCGTCTCGCGTTGATTCTTTTTCCCAAAAATCACATATATACCAAAATAAATCTCCGTAAATTTTTATCGCGTTTGGACTTCGCTTGATATGGATTTTCTGCGAAACAAAAAACATGCAACAAACAGGAACTGGCACTGGGCACTCGATCAATATGTTAGTCCAAGAAAATCATATAAATTGTTGCCAAAAGTATGTGAAAGTTGTAGAATATTGGCATGAAACAATAAAAAATTATAGATACGGCGGAGACGTATCAGCATCCCCAAGCTTAATTCCTACTCATCCTCGAGTAGGTGAATGATAAAAAGATAATTTTTGATGTGGAATGCTACCTAACATAATCTTGATCATATAATCTAATCATGGCATGAATATTAAGATATGAGTGATTTAAGGCAATAGTCTATCAATTTGATATTGAAACAATAATAGAAAACATGCATGTGTTTCATCATTGCCTTTCATAATAATGGAGCTAAAGGAAACAACCTCTATACACTTAGTTGTGGTAAGCAAGACACGCTCGTTCTTGCCTGCATAGACATATGAAATCAAGAATACCCCGATGACAAGCCAAGCAATTGGATCATACTTTTTAACATGCTTCAACATTTTCAACTTCACTCAATACATAAGCATGAGCCATGAACATAGCACTATGGGTGGAATAGAATGCGGTGGTAGAGATCAATAAAGGGAGCCGAAAAGGAAGAAAGTCTCGCATCAACTCGGCAGATCAACGGGCTATGAAGATGCCCATCGATCGATATCAATGCAAGGAGTAGGGATTGCCATGCAACGGATGCACTAAGAGCTATAAGTGTATGAAAGCTCAACGGAAACTAAGTGGGTGTGCATCCAACTTGCTTGCTCATGAAGACCTCGGGCATTTGAGGAAGCCCGTCATCGGAATATACAAGACAAGTTCTATAATGAAAATTTCCCACTAGTATATGAAAGTGATAACTCAGGAGACTCTCAATATGAAGAACATGGTGCTACTCTGAAGCACAAGTGTGGTAAAAGGATAGTAACATTGCCCCTTCTCTCTTTTTCTCTCATTTTTGTTTGTTTTCATTTTTTTCTCTTTTTTTGATGGGCTCTTTTGGCCTCTTTTTTTTTAAGAACAGTCTCATGAACCTCATCCCCACTTTTTCAAGGACTCATTAGTCTCCACCATTCTTTCCTCACTGGGACAATGCTCTAATACTAATGATCATCACACTTTTATTTACTTATAACTCGATATTACATCTCGATAAAAACTATGCAAGATTACTTATGAATACCTCTAGCAGTGTACCAGGATGTGCAATGATCTAGCGTAGCAAAGATATCAAAAAACGGACAAGCCATGAAAATATCATGCTAGCTATCTTACGATCATGCAAAGCAATATGACAATGAATGCTCAAGTCATATATATGATGATGATGGAAGTTTCATGGCAATATATCTCGGAATGGCTATGGAAATGCCATGATAGGTAGGTATGGTGACTGTTTTGAGGAAGATATAAGGAGGCTTATGTGTGATAGAGCGTATCATATCACGGGGTTTGGATGCACCGGCAAAGTTTGCACCAACTCTCGAGGTGAGAAAGGGAAATGCACAGTACCGAAGAGGCTAGCAATATGTGGAAGGGTGAGAGTGCGTATAATCCATGGACTCACATTAGTCATAAAGAACTCACATACTTATTGTAAAGCCTACTTGCCCTCGAAGCAAAGTACTACTCGCATGATCCTAGGGGGATAGATTGGTAGGAAAATACCATCACTCGTCTCTGACTGCCACTCATAAGGATCAATCAACGATACAAATATGCTCCGACCTCACTGCTAATGTCAGCGGCCACCACTTTACATGCATAAGGATTTACTCGCATAATGACCTACTTCCCTTAACACATTATTAATACTCAACTTTAATTCTTTTACTAGCATGCCCCAATATTACCACCTCAACATCACAAAACTATTGCAAGGAATCAAACATATCATATTCAGTGATCTACAAGTTTTATGCAGGATTTTATGATTAACCATGTGAATGACCAATTCCTGTTGACTCTCTAAATAGATATAAGTGAAGCATGAGAGTTTAATTCTTTCTACAAAAGACCACGCTCTAATAAATATAAGTGAAGCAAAAGAGCATTCTATAAATAACAGTTTTCCAAATGTAGAGAAATAGGCATCCAAACTTCAAATAATATAAGTGAAGCACATGAAGCATTATATAAAGCCATACTCAAAAGATATAAGTGAAGTGCAAAGAGCATTCTATAAATCAACCAAGGACTATCTCATACCAGCATGGTGCATTACTAAAAGAAAAATAAAAAGCACACGACTCTCCAAGAATTTATGCATATCATGTGAACAAAACAAAAACCGAGACATACCGATAATTGTCGAAGAAGAAAGATGGGATGCCTTCCGGGGCATCCCCAACCTTAGACGCTTGAGTCTCGTTGAATATTTACTTGGGGTGCCTTGGGCATCCCCAAGCTTGAACTCTTGCCTCGCCTTATTCTTCTCATATCGACACCTCCTCGATCTTCGCACACTTCATCCACACAAAACTTAACTAAACTTTTTATTAGAAGGGTTAGTACATATAACATCAAATCCCATCATGTTCTGCTGTAACATTACTGTATAATTATAATCAAACATTACCCACTATATGCTATCAAAATTCTATGGCTCCCAAGTCAATGAGGCTCAACAAAATTTGAAACATAAGCAAATAAAGAAACTATAACAGCAATCTGTGAAAACAGGACAGTCTGTAAAGATGCAGATGAAATATATACTTATGTAACTCCAAAAATTCTGAAAAATTAGGAAGTAATAAATTTTTTTGCATAGAAGTACTGTGTAAAAATTTCAGAATTTTTGCACGGTACAGTAAAATACAGAAATTCAAACACTACAGCAAAATTTTCTGTTTTTGCACTGCACACACCAAACAAGCAATTTAAACATCCTAAAGGTAAATCTTGGCACATTATGTTTATAATACAATGGATTTGTACAAGCGGATAATTATTTTTTTTGAAAAGTTTTTGTAATCAAGATTCACAAAGTTTACATGGGCATGAACAAAGTTCAAGGCTAGCTCCCACTTCAACGGTGCTCGTCTTTCTCACTTTCACTTTTCTTTTTGAAAAGTTTTAGGTTCCCCTCTATATTTTTTTGTTTTTAAACTTTTTAAAAGCACACCAACAGAATAAAATGACTCTCTAAAACTTCCGGATTATCTCCCAGGCAGCGCTTTCTTTAAAGCCATTAAGCTAGGCATATAGTGCTCAAGTAATTGATCCACCCGGATCCCAAGGTATATCAAAGCCAATTTTAATTAACAATGATTTATAATTTACTAGGGAGCACAAAGCAACATATATCATAGAACAACGGATTCTAACTCTCTTCCTATGCATCAGCATGTCATAAAAGAACAATTCATGCACACATAATAAAGGCCAATACATAGCATAAATAGTTTCTTGCAATTTTATCGTATTGGAAACATAGAGAGGCGGAGATGTAGTTCCTCTTTCATAATAATTGCAAGTAGGAGCAGCAAGCACATGCATATTATATTCATCAAAATCATCATGTGTAATAGTAAAATGCAACCCATCAATATAATCCTTAATAAGCGCAAACTTCTCCGATATAGTGTAGTTGGGAGAATTCAAAAAGATAATATGACTATCATGTGTGGGTGCAACAGCAACAATTTCATGTTTAACATAATCAACTAGAAAGTTCATCCTCATAAGCATAATTTAAATTGGCATCATGGCCAAATGCATAGCAAGCATCAAATTCATCAAAAAGGGATATTTCAAATAAATCCAAGGGATCATAGCAATTATCATAGCAATCATCCTTCGGTAAGCATGAAGGAAAATTAAACAATGTACGAGTTAAAGAGTTACTCTCATCAGAAGGTGGGCACGGGTGATCAATCCGCTCTTCCTCCTTTTGTTCTTCGCTCTCCTCCTCATCTTTTTCATCTAATGAGCTCACAGTTTCAGCAATTTCTTCTTCCATAGATTCCTGCAAAATATTAGTCTCTTCTTGGACAATGGAGACTTTGTCAATAATTCATCAATATGGGCATTGTATTTATCATTCTCATAGAAATATTTCAGTATAACATAATTTTCAGATCTGTAAACAGCATCCTCATAATTTTCATACTTTTCAAACAAAGATTCAATTTCATAAGCACCCTTAAAAGCAACAAATTCTTCTATTTGTTCCACATCATAGTGATCATATACACCATTAGCATAAGAAGCCAAGGTTTCATTATCATTAAATTCACATGAAAAGGGAAGGTGTGGAGCCTTCATCTTAGAGCAACAAGTATAATCATATCTTAAGCATAAATTTTGAGCATACCATTGCAAATAATCAGTTTGATCCCATAAGAGTTTCCCTTTTTGAGACAAGCGATAATCCCTAAAGTATTCCCGTTGATCCAAAGTATCTCCCATTATCAATTTCAATAGAGATTTATCAGCATTATCAAAGTAGTGTTTAATATTTTTCACATAACCAACATCGAGGGTTTTAGGAGGTTCCCCATCTCCATGAGTAGCAAGTACAACTATTTTTTTTGGTATTTCGTGTTCTATATCCATAACTATAGATATAAAACAACTTAGAACAGAAAATAAAATCTACTTAGTGATTGAAAATAAAATCTACTTAGTGATAGAGCAAACAAGCACACACGAGAATATCAACCCCACGCTATTGCTCCTCGGCAACGGTGCCAGAAAAAGGTATTGATAACCCACAAGTATAGGGATCAATTGTAGCTTTTTCGATAAATTAGAGTGTCGAACCCAACGAGGAGCTAAAGGTATAATTAATATTCCCTTCAAGTTCTATCGACCACCGATACAACTCTACGCACACTTAACATTCGCTTTACCTAGAACAAGAATAAAACTACTTTGTAGGTGTAAGGAAGTTTGCAAGAATAAAACTAGAAGTAATTAGCGGGAATAAAACTAGGAGTAATTTGCAAGATAATAAAAGTTAGTGATGACCCACAAGTATAGGGGATCATTCGTAGTCCTTTCGATAAGTAAGAGTGTCGAACCCAACGAGGAGCAGAAGGAAATGATAAGCGGTTTTCAGCAAGGTATTCTCTGCAAGCACTGAAATTGTAGGTAACAGATAGTTTCATAGCAAGGTAATTCATAACAAGTAACAAGTACTAACGATAACAAAGGTGCAGCAAGGTGGCCCAATCATTTTTATAGCAAAGTACAAGCCAGAATGAACTCGTATAATAAGCAAAGCGTTCTCGAGGACACATGGGGATTTCATCTAGTCACTTTCATCATGTTTGTTTGATTCACGTTCGCTACTTTGATAATTTGATATGTGGGTGGACCGGTGCTTGGGTGATGTTCTTACTTGAACAAGCCTCCCACTTATGATTACCCCCTCTTGCAAGCATCCACAACTACGAAAGAAGAATTAAGATAAATCTAACCATAGCATGAAACATATGGATCCAAATCAGCCCCTTACGGAATAGCGCATAAACTAGGGTTTAAGCTTCTGTCACTCTAGCAACCCATCATCTAATTACTACTCCACAATGCCTTCCCTTAGGCCCAAAGATGGTGAAGTGTCATGTAGTCGACATTCACACGACACCACTAAAGGAAGCAACGACATACATATCATCAAAATATCGAACGAATACCAAATTCACATGATTACTTATGACAAGACTTGTCCCATGTCCTCAAGAACAAAAGTAACTACTCAAAAATCATAATCATGTTCAAGATCAGAGGGGTATTCAAAATCATTAAGGATCTGAACATATAATCTTCCACCAAATAAACCAACTAGCATCAACTACAGAGAGTAATCAACACTACTAGCAACCCACAGGTACCAATCTGAGGTTTTGAGACAAAGATTGAATACAAGAGATGAACTAGGGTTTGAGATGAGATGGTGCTGGTGAAGGTGTTGATGAATATTGGTCCTCCCACTATGAGAGGATCGTTGGTGATGTCGATGGCTTCGATTTCCCCCTCCCGGAGGGAAGTTTCCCCGGTGGAATCGCTCCGCCGGAGAGCAAAAGTGCTCCTGCCCAGGTTCCGCCTCGAGACAGCGGCGCTTCATCCCGAAAGTCTTCTCTTGATTTTTTTCTTGGGCAAATGGCTTCATATAGCAGAAGGAGGGGGGCGGAGGCCTGCCAGGGGCCCCACAAGCTCGGGGGGCGCGCCCTCAGGCTTGTGGCTTCCTGGTGGGCCCCCTCCTGGTAATTCTTTTGCCAGTATTTTTTATATATTCTAAAATAATTCTCCATAAATTTTCAGGTCATTTGGAGATGTGCAGAATAGCTATCTCTGTTTCACCCCTTTCCGGTCCAGAATTCCAGCTGTCGGCAATCTCCCTCTTCATGTGAGACTTGCAAAATAGGAGAGAAAAGGCATAAGAATTGTATCATGAAGTGAAATAATGATCAAAAACATAATAAATAACAGTAGGAAAACATGATTGAAAATGGACGTATCAACTCCCCCAAGCTTAGACCTCGCTTGTTGATACGTCTCCAACGTATCTATAATTTTTGATTGTTCCATGCTATTATAGTATCAATCTTGGATGTTTTATATGCAATTATATATCATTTTTTGGGACTAACCTATTAACCTAGTGCCCAGTGCCAGTTGCTGTTTTCTGCTTGTTTTTGGCTTTTCAGGAAATCAGTACCAAACGAAGTCCAAATGCCACGAAACTTTTTGGAGATTTTTTTCTGGACAAAAGAGACCTTGGAAGCTTCGGGAGGGGTCCAGAAGCCTCACGAGGAAGCCATAAGGCAACATGGCGCGGCCCTAGGGGGGCGTGCCGTGTTGCCTTGTGGGCCCCTCGTGGCTCCGTTTGACCTAATTCCACTTCTATAAATTCTAAAATATTCGGAAACCATCAGAGAGCTAGATGAGAAAACCCTACCACCACCGCAAGCCTCTGTTCTTTCGTGATCCCATCTGGTGGCCTTTTCCAGTACTCTGCCGGAGGGGGAATCGATCACGGAGAGCTTCTACATCAACCTTGCTGCCCTTCCGATGATGTGTGAGTAGTTTACCATAGACCTACGGGTCTATAGCTAGTAGCTAGATGGCTTCTTCTCTCTCTTTGATCTTCTATACCAAGTTCTCCTCGATGTTCTTGGAGTTCTATCCGATGTAATCTTCTTTTGCGGTGTGTTTGTTGGGATCTGATGAATTGTGAGTTTATGATCAGATTATTCATGAGAAATATTTGAGTCTTCTCTGAACTCTTTTATGCATGATTTTTGTAGCTTTGTAATTCTCTCCGATCTATCGATTTGTTTTGGCCAACTAGATTGGTTTATCTTGCAATGGGAAAGGTGCTTTGTGATGGGTTCAATCTTGCGGTGCTCAATCCCAGTGACAGAAAGGGACATGACACATATTTGTATTATTTCCATTAAGGATAAAAATATGGGGTTTAATCATATTTCTTGAGTTTACTTTGTCTACATCGTGTCATCTTGCTTAAGGCGTTACTCTGTTTTCATTAACTTATTAATACCCTAGATGCATGCTGGATAGCGGTCGATGGGTGGAGTAATAGTAGTAGATGCAGGCAGGAGTCGGTCTACTTGTCTCGGACATGATGCCTATATACATGATCATTGCCATGAATCCATCATAATTATTTGCTTTTCTATCAATTGCCCACCAGTAATTTGTTTACCCACCGTATGTTCTGCGCTCGAGAGAGAAGCCTCAAGTGAAAACTTTGGCCCCCGGGTCTATCTTTATCATATATTAAAATCCAAAAATACCTTGCTTCAATTTATTTACTTTTATTTTATTTAGTATTTTACTTTATCTATCTATCACTATCAGAATTAATCCTTGCAAATAACCGCTAAGAGGATTGACAACCCTCTTATTTGCGTTGGGTGCAAGTGTTTGCTTTTGTGTGTGCAGGTGCTGCTAAAGGGGTTTTGTGTGGTTCTCCTACTGGATTGATAACCTTGGTTCTTAACTAAGGGAAATACTTATCTCTACTATACTTCATCATCCTCTCCTATTCGGGGAAATACCAACGCAGTCTACAAGTAGCAGGAAGAATTTCTGGCGCCGTTGCCGGGGAGACATCACCAAAATTTATCAAGTACCTTCGCACAAACTATCATCCACTTGCATTTATTTTATTTGCCTTTTTATTTGCATTTGCCTCTCGTTTTCATCTCCCCCACTTCTAAAACAATTGTACAAAAAACACAAAAATATTTTTATTTGCTTGTTTGCTAGTTTGCTTCCTTGAGGTCGTTATCATGTCTGAACTTGAGAAAGTTGTTGTTGAAAGCGCTAGCGAGGATAGTGCTAATGAATCTCTAGAGGAGAAAACTCATCCTTTTGATCTTAATCATGACCCTCCTGAGGTCGATCCCCCAACTAATTTCAAGACTAAAATCTATCATGTGGGAAGTGGTAATCTTATCGGGAAGAACATTATTCAGGAATTCTTTAATTGCACGGGAGTTATACCAATAATTAAGGGATCTATTATTGATAAAACTAATTGCTATGTGGATGCTATTGCTATGCTTGTGGTTAAATTAGAAAGAATTTTTTTGCATATTCACCCCGCCTTACAAAAGATATTCTATGAACTTCCCAACATCCATGATCCTAGGGCTAAGAAAATTGCCACTATCATCCTTATGCATGAATTTGACTACGTAATCCGAGAAGCTAGGGATATATTCTCCTTTTATAAAATTAATTTTGAGCATCCTCCCATAGAGGAAATTCTTTATGATAAGGACACTATCCGTAGGTTCAAATCTAAAGATTACTTTGCTTATGGCGAGAATATTAAAAGAAGAGTTCCATATGCCGAAATAATTAAAACTTTGTACCACCATGCTTGTGATAAATTTGAGTGTGTTACTAAAGGAATTGATGAGGGATTTAGTGAAGAATGGTTTGAGGGCACGGCTAGAGACCCTATTGATGATGAGATACATGTTTTGTATGAGAATGTTTATGGTGATGATCCTGAGTTTGAAGTTATGAATGTTAAAGTCACCAATCAAAGTCCCTTCAAATATTTAAGCTCACCTACTAGAAAAGAAGAGCATGAAAGTAGATAATTAATGAGAAAGGTTTTGGAAGATTTTATTAAAAAGGATTTGGGGATGAAGGATGACAACACTTGAAACTATGCATTATGCCTAGCTAGGGGCATAAAACAATATCGCTTGTTGGGAGGCAACCCAATGAATAAAATAAATTTTTGTTTTACTTTCTATTTTTGTGTGATTACATAATTATAGCCTCTGTTATGATTGTGTTTTTATGTTCCAATTAGTGTTTGTGCCAAGTAATGCCTTTGGGGTGATTTGGAAGATAGTATGATTGATGCTGTTTGAAAACAGAAACTTTTGCGTCCAGTGCTGAAATTTTAGTTTTTTTATGGAGCGTGAAAAATTCTGAATTTTTTACAAAGTATTGGAATATGAATTTCCCACGTTTTCCTAATTTTTCAGAATTTTTGGACTTACAGAAGTATGACGTTAATTCATATCTTTACAGACTGTTCTGTTTTAGACAGATTCTGTTTTTGTTGCATAGTTTGCTTATTTTGATGAATCTATGGATCGTATCGGGGGGTATGAGTCATGGAGAAGTTGGAGTACAATAGAATTATGCCAATATTAAATAAGAATCAATCTACTACAGTACCTAGAGTTTAAGATTTATTTGTTATACTAACGGATCTCACGAGGTTTCTGTTGAGTTTTGTGTGCTGAAGTTTTCAAGTTTTGGGTGAGACTACGATGGACAAAGGAATAAGAAGTGGCAAGAGCCTAAGCTTGGGGATGCCCAAGGCACCCCAAGGTAATATTCAAGGAAGACTCAAGCGTCTAAGCTTGGGGATGCCCCGGATGGCATCCCCTCTTTCGTCTACAATCTATCGGTATATCACTAGGAGCTATATTTTTATTCATCACATGATATGTGTTTTACTTGGAGCGTCTTGTGCTGTAGTTTGTTTGCTTTTGTTTGCTTTTCAGTTTGTCACAATCATCTTTGCTGGACACACCTTTTTGAGAGGGACACACATTATTCATGATTTGTTAGAATACTCTATGTGCTTCAATTATATCTTTTGAGCTAGGCAGTTGCTTTAGTGCTTCACTTATATCTTTTAGAGCACGGCGGTGATTATATTTTAAAGAAAAAGTTGCACTCTCATGCTTCACTTATATATTTTTGAGAGTCTAATAAATAGCATTGGTAATATGCACTGGTTATGAATTTGGTCCTAATATGATAAGTATTCAAGAGGGATATAATAAAAACTTTCATGTAGGTCACTGAATATGATAAGTTTGGTTCCTTGCAATAGTTTTGTGATATTAAGATGGTAATATGGGGGAGGTACTAGTAGATAATTGTGGTTTAGTAAGAATATTGGTGTTAAAGTTTGTGATTCCCGAAGCATGCACGTATGGTCTGTCGTTATGCTAAGAAGTTGGAGCATGATTTATTATTGATTGTCAACCTTATGAGTGGCGGTCAGGGACGAGCGATGGTCTTTTCCTACCAATCTATCCCCCTAGGGGCATGTGTAGTAGTACTTTGCTTCGAGGGCTAATAAACTTTCACAATAAGTATGTGAGTTCTTTATGACTAATGTGAGTCCATGGATTATACGCACTCTCACCTTTCCGGAATTTGCTAGCCTCTTCGGTACCGTGCATTGCCCTTTCTCACCTCGAGAGTTGGTCCAAACTTCGCCGGTGCATCCAAACCCAATGATATGATACGCTCTATCACACATAAGCCTCCTTATATCTTCCTCAAAACAACCACCATACCTACATATCATGGCATTTCCATGCAACTTCCACTACTAGGGAAAACCCTAGCAGTAGCGCGGGTTAAAGGCCTATCAGTAGCGTGGGTCCCCGCGCTACTAATACGGCGCTACAGCTAACTTTTAGCAGTAGCGTGTGTTCTGACCCGCGCTACTGCTACCAAAAGATAGCAGCAGCGCGGGGTCGAACCCACGCTGCTGCTAAAAGCTGCAGCACGTCTATCTACCACGCGCTACTGATAATGCCGCGCTGCTGCAACGCTCATACCCCGCGCTACTGTTATTATTTTCTTTTTTTTTCTACGATTTATTTTCTGTATTGTTTTCCTACGTATTTTTTCTGTATTTGTACAGGTTTTATACAATAGTCTCTATCATATGATACACACAATAGTCTCATCATATTATGCACATACAAATCTCATCATATCATATACATACAAATCTCACATCATATCATACACACATACAAGAGTCTGATCATCATATATATCATGTCATCATCAACATCATGATCCAACACAAATGATGCCTCTCGTCATCATCTCGAAATAGCGATAGAAGTTGTCACATGTCTCGAATACATGCAACTACATGGTCATCACATGCACATGTTTCATCATCCATCTAAACTATGATATAGAAGAGAAGAGCGATCACTATGAGGAAGAGCGGAATTATGCAGTAGCTCATGAGGTGCCGCCTCTGATCCCTCTCTCGCGCTAGTGTGAACCCCAAGTAACTAGCTTCCGCTTCCGCTCTGGTATCGAACCCTCTCTGGCTACCGCCCAAAAACCGGTACACTTGGGCCTAACACTCTGGCCACTCGTCGTACACTCCTGGAACCTTCCCTATGTACACGGCATAGCACTTCTTCGCCATCAATGATCTATGTACCTGTTAGAGATGCATTCAACGATATATAATATGCAACATAATATATATATACTTGAGCAACATGAAGAGAAAGAGTAAGCAAATAGAAGCAACATATAGTAAACATAATTAACGAAGTTCATCGTAACTAACTAACTAGCGCTACGCAAGTTCAGCAGGACTGTTTACATCACAAAGTTTCAAAGTTGCGTCGAATACATAAAGTTTAAATTCAACGGACACGTCATCATCGTGATTGTCAATCACGGGAACTTCCATTCGTCCATGTCCGGAAGGATGCACCCTAGCTTTGTGAAAGGCGTCATGTCCATACGCTGTAGGCCTATGCGAGCTCGGATGTCACCCTGCGATATAGGGCCGCCGTGGAACATCCCCTTCTCTTCGATGACGTCTTTCACGATGATCGTCGCAATGCCCTGCTGGATGCGATAGAAGTCATTCCTCAGTTTATTATCTGGTTCGGCTCCTATGGCTTCGGCCCATTTGTGGATATGGGCATTGGATGAAGATGTCATGCCAAGTTGTTGATGATCCCTTCTGAATTCCATCATGTGATGGATGACGTATAATCCATCGTTCGAACTTGCCGCCGGTTGCTGGACGCAGCAGAACTCAGTTTTATGTAAGAAAGCCAGCGTGTTCATCCTTTGTTTCTTGATTTGAATGTGGCCACCCCTCATGTTGAAACCAAGGAGAGCACGATCCAGAACACTCTTAATGTGTGTGTAGTCTTTCTTCACTGTGTTTTTGGACGAGTCCAAATACAAAGCGTCGGAGACTCACGGGTAAAGAATGATAAGGACGGCGCGCCCCTCGCTGTGCAAAATAAATACACCTCAAATTAGCCTCCCTATGTGCGAATGAATGATTGAAATGTACCAAAGGATGTGTTATATATAGCGGCTATCCGAGAATGACTTACATGGGATGATAAGGCAGCATAATCTTGTCCTTGTCCTTATTCATTACCATGAAGTCTTCGATGTACTTTGTCGCAGCTTGACGTTCCACATTGATGATTCCCAGGAAGCCCTCATGCATGTAGTAGGGGTCCGCTACCACGATTAGCGAGATTTGCTCTTTCCTGATGATGTAGCTCATATGTAGCGCAAAAAGGCGGACGAGCATAAAATCAAGCTGCCTCTGGAGATACATATCAAAGATGTGATCAAACCGCAGGAAGAACATATCCGCGGGGCATGTAGCGACGTAGCCCTTGCCCATCGGCACATGAACCACGTATAGCGGGTATCCTGGATCCTCAGAGGCAAGAAGGCTCTTCTCTATCTCTAGCACATGGTCATGGAGTCTCCTGAGATCCCCATGTATGGCCATGAGAGCGTCCGGCGGTAGCATCGGCTGGCCCGCGCGGTGGCATAACGGTGAATCTCTTAGCGATACACTGTCCGCAACCCTGGTCACCGGAGGCGGCTGGCTGCTAGAAGCAACTTTGGCGGTAGCAGAGCCTTTCTTCGGAGGTCTCTTCCTCTGCTTCTTCTTGGGTTGAGCTACTGAGCCTTCCAGACCCTTCCTGACCCCCGCCACTAGTGTTGTCGGGCTAAGCACTGTACGACCCTCGGGTAGTTGACCCTGGGTTGAGGCGGCATCCGGAGGCATGTCCTGCGAGGATTGCATGAATAGAGACTTCTTGCACTCAACCCGAGGACATTCCAGCTCTTGTGCATCATGCATATGATCTTCACGCTCATAGCCTGAGTCATATGGAGGCTGGCTCATCATTTTTGGGTCGTCATAGCCGGTATTAATGTACCGGAGAGGGTCATCCTCATCCATGTCATCATCCATATCTTCTTCCATGGGGGCGACGGTTGGACCCGTTTTCTCGCATCGTGCGCTCTCACCCAAGACGACAGACGGCGGTGGTAATTGTGTGGGTGGGGTGGTGGTCATACCTTGAATCGGTATTGTTGTCATTGGTGTGCTCCCGGCCGCCTCTACACGAAGAAGATTCTTCGGCCACAGCAACGGCCAATTCTTGCATTGGCCCAGCTGCGCCGGGCTCTCATTGTCGTCTCCCCCGGTTCGTAGCTGGGGAGCCAAACCCTCGTAGGCAGCTTTCACACTCACCACAGAAACACTGAAGACGTTATCGGGCATCCGCCGGCCGTGGAACAAACGCTCCTTGGGCTTTGTTATCGTACCCTTTCCCACATCCACCAACTGACCGTTGATGTGGTAGAGTAGGGTGCATGGATTTTCGTCGTCCTGCGAAGACATGTGTGCGGTGTGTCAGACATCCGAAAGGCAACGGGAACGGAAGATTATAGATATGTTGATGAGGGTGCGACGCGTAATTACCGTGAGGGCGTCGAGCTCAGCCAATGTGGAAGCCCCGCTGAGCATGCCAGAGATGGAGGATGGGCTGCTATGAGTGGGTGCGGGAGCAGGTGCGGTTGCAAGAGCAGGTGATGGTGCGATGTTCACCGAGTTGCTCCCGACGAAGCTGGGACGGGGATAATCCACTGCAGTTTTGCCTGGATTTTGCCTTGTCCAGTCGATAACAGCTGGAATCAAGGTATTAACCGAAGCTACGAAATCACTTCTGCAGGCAGCTAAAGCTGCACTGACTACCCGCTGGATCATCTCATCTCTTGTCGCTACAGCGGTCTCAGCTGCATTTTTCTTGACCGCAAGCTTCACCTTCTCGTCGATATTCACCAGACTAAACTTCCTTCTTTGCCTCTTGGCCTGCGGGTCCTCGTGGTAGTAGTACTTCCACGTGGCGCCGTCTCCGGCGCCGTGCACATGTCCATACTGCTGCCGATTGTGCAAAGGGAGCCCCTTCAGCATGTTCAAGGCCCGGTTGAGAGGGGTGTCCCACTTGGGCCTCGCCGACGACTGAGACAAGGAGTCACTTTCGGCCGCAAGTTTGTGTTGCTCTTTCTGCAAAAGAAACGTGAACCGTTTACAAATGTTACTACAACGTGTAGTCGACTTGATCAAAAGCTAATATAAGGTGGAAAAATCATAATTACCAGATATCTAATCAATTTCCTCGTGGGCGCGTTCGTGTACCAAACCTTCTTCTCCTTGTCAAACTTGTAATGGGCCCTGATGAAGTCACGCTCCTGCTGGTCGGTGAACTCCGCAAAGGGGTCTGGGTCCCCCGCGGCTTCACGTTCCGCATCCTCCTTAGCCCATATGGGCCTCTTGCCAATATAACGACGGCTTCCGAGGCGATGGGTCCCCGTGTTCATTTCCTGCATCTCCTTGCCTTTCTCGGACTTAAGCTTTGCTTCATCAGTAGCGCAAGTCTACTTGAATTTTTCAAACTCCTCTTCTGAAAGTGTCGGATTGTCCGCCCAAATCTTGGAGTAGGGTTCTTCTTTCTCAATTGATCGTTTCACCCTGCCTTTCCAGGCGGCCAACGCGTTGCTGAACTTGTTCATGGCGGCGTTGCTTATCTTGCTTCGTTAGGAGCAAGTGCTCCATATTTGGCATCTTCCTTAACTCAGAGTCATTGATTCTCGCGGTTTCCCGTAGGATGCATCCGACTTGGTTGCCGTAGCACTTGCGAGCTTCCTCCGGCACTGTTGGCTCGAATTTGCCAGGGTGCACCTCTGTGACCAGTAGTCTTCCGGTGCCGAGTTTGTTTGGGCATCGTCTCCTTGACTTCTTCTTCTTCTTCGGTTCGTTAGCGGCTTCGGCGCCGGTACCTTCCACGCCGGTTTCGGCAACACCGGTCTCGGTGCCATCGGTGCCGGTGCCTGTCTCGGTGTCGGTGTCCGTGGCAGTACCATCGTCCGCTATGACAAGGGGGCCATGGAAACCTCGGCTTTGCTGACTAGCCAAAAGTCCAGGTAATTGTGCTCATTTTGTAAGGGGGCCCTACAAACCTCGTCAGCGTGGGCAGAAGCCCCGGCTTCGTCGTTGCTCGACATGTTTCCTATGATTAAGTCTGCTAGTTTAATTCTCAAACTATAATAAAATGAATAATGACATAAAAAAGGCCTATGGTTTGCCAGAATGCCGTTTCATTCCCGTCCCGGCAAATCCCGCGCACTCGATATGTCATACTTTCTAGCACAAGTCATGTCGAAATTCATGGGAAATTTCAGCATGACCTTTGCTAAAAAGTGGACATATCGAGCGCCTGAAATTTGCTGGAACAGAAATGAATCAACATTCCGGCAAAACATAGGCCACTCGGTTCCCTACAAACAATATAAGCCAAGATATAGCTCTCACAAATTCCAGAAAATGATCAAGCTCTCACTGGCCTCCATCTTCTTTGAATTTCAACAAATATATAAGACAAGATAAGCAAAGTAGGGCAGCAGCACTACCATTCCACAAATTCCACAATTCCACAAATTTAACTGAGTTTCAATAAATATATAGCACAACAATTAAAAAACTAATGGCAGCAACACTAGAATTTGAGAACTAGTTTAATTTATATTCAACAGAAACAAAAATTCTGTAAATAGCAACAATTCTGTTTTCTCTTTAAATAGCAACAATTGCTTTAACTAAGTTTTTTTAAATAGCAACAATTTTGTTCTTTCTTTAAATAGCAACAATTGCTTTAACTAAGTTTTTTTAAATAGCAACACTTCTGTTCTTTGTTTAAATAGCAACAATTGCTTACTAAGTTTTTTTAAATAGCAACAATTTTGTTTTTTCTTTAAATTCCTAGCTACTAGAGTTCAAATATGAAACAGCTACTGTCCTAATAAAAAAACCTAGCTAAATTCCTAGCTACTGTCCAACATAAAACTTATATGAATTATCTGAATTTTGAAGCACTTCAATTTTTTTGAATTTTCTGACCTACTTCTAATTTTGCTTCTTTTTCCCCAATCTTAAAAAAGCCATGGGGTTCAAATTTTATTCTAGCACTAGGGTTCAAATTTTAATCCAGCACTAGGGTTCAAATTCTAATCTAGCACTAGGGTTCTAGGGTTCAAATTTCTGCCTAGGGTTCATACTTCTGCCTCCTAGGGTTCATATGAGAGATAGAGATAGAGAGAGAGAGAGAGAGAGAGAGAGAGAGAGAGGGAAGAGGGGAGGGGAGAGGAGGGAAGAGGAGGGAAGAGGGGAGGGGAGAGTCTTACGGGGCGGCGACGACGACGGCGGAGTAGGGGCTCGGGCGGTGGCGGTGAGGTCGAGGGCGGGCGGCGGTGACGATTGACCGGGCGGCGGTGAAGAAGGGGCTCGGGCGACGGCGACGGAGGGCGCACGAAGGGCGACGGAGGGCGTGCGGCGTCGGAGGAGAAGGGGGTTTGGGACGAATGTGGAATTGGGGGAGAACCGCGCGGGAGTTAACTCAAAATAGCAGTAGCGCGGGTCCAGGACCCACGCTATAGCTAAGTTAGCTATAGCGCGGGTACTAAAAGCCGCGCTACTGCTATCCTCAGTAGCTGTATGATACGTCTCCATTGTATCTATAATTTATGAAGTATTCATGCCATATTTATAACAATTCTATATGGTTTTGGTATGATTTGATTAGAACTAACCCGTACTGACACTGTTTTCAGCAGAACTACCGTGGTGTTGTTTTTTGTGCAGAAATAAAAGTTCTCGGAATTGGACGAAACTTTTTGACGATTTTTTTTGGACCAAAAGAGACCCCCGAAGCTTCGTGGAAGGACCAGAAGCCTCACGAGGTGCTCACAAGGCGCCACGGCGCGGCCTGGGGGGTCGCGCCGTGCTGCCTTATGGGGCCCTCGTAGCTCCTTTTCGCGTGATTCCAACGCTGAAAAATCTTATAAATAGAGAAACCCCCAGAAATAAACCTAGAACTTCGACTCCGTCATCGCACGCCTTTGTATCGAAGAAATACCAGCTGGAGCCCTATTTTGGCACCCTGCCGGAGGGGGGAAATCATCTCCGGAGGCCATCTTCATCTTCCCGGCGGTCTCCATGATGAGGAGGGAGTAGTTCACCCTCGGGGCTGAGGGTATGTACTAGTAGCTATGTGTTTGATCTCTCTCTCTCTCTCTCTCTCTCTCTCTCTCTCGTGTTCTTGATTTGGCACGATCTTGATGTACCGCGAGCTTTGTTAATATAGTTGGATCATATGGTGTTTCTTCCCTCTCTATCTTTGTTGTGATGAATCGAATCTTTCCCTTTGAGGTTTCATTATTGTCGGATTGAATATTTCAGATTTGAGGACACTTGATGTATGTCTTGCATGTGGATACCCATGGTGACAATGGGGTATTCTATTGAGTCACTTGATGTCTGTTTTGGTGATCAACTCACGGATTCCCATGACCTTGGGTTGATCTAGGCATAGGGGTTGGTTGCACGTTTTCATTATCTTTTCTCTGATAAGAAACTTTGGGGTACTCTTTGAAGTTCTTTGTGTGGATTGAATATTATGAATCTGAAGTTGTTTGATGCATATCGAATAATCAACTCACGGATACTTGTGGTGACATGGGAGTATCTAGGTGACATTAGAGTTGGTTGATGCGTATCATATGGGGTTATTTTAGTATGAACTCTAGGGCTATTTGTGACACTTATAGGGATGGATCAATAGATTGATCGGAAAGGATAACTTTGAGGTGGTTTCGTACCCTACAACAATTTCTATCTTATGTTCTCCGCTAATAGGAACTTTGGAGTGATTCTTTATCGCACGTTGAGGGATTGTTATATGATCCAATTATGTTAGCACATTTGAGAGATTGCACTAGTGAAAGTATGAACCCTAGGCCTTGTTTTCAAGCATTGCAATATCGTTTGTGCTCACTTTTGTTACTTCTACCTTGCTGTTTTTTATTTTCAGATTACAAAAACCTATTTCTACTATCCATACTACACTTGTATCACCATCTCTTTGCCGAACTAGTGCACCTATACAATTTACCATTGTATTGGGTGTGTTGGGGACACAAGAAATTTCTTGTATTTGATTGCAGGGTTGTTTGAGAGAGACCATCTTCATCCTACGCCTCCCACAGATTGATAAACCTTAGGTCATCCACTTGAGGGAAATTTGCTACTGTCCTACAAAACTCTGCACTTGGAGGCCCAACAACGTCTACAAGAATAAAAGTTGCGTAGTAGACATCATTGTAGCGCTGATTTACCAAACCCGTGCTACTGCTATTCCTTTCATTTTTATTTTCATTTTCTTTTTCTTTTTAGTTTCTTTTTCTTTTCATTTTTTTTCTTTTCATTTTCTTTTTATTTTCATTTTTTTTATTCTTTTCATTTTTTTTCTTTTCATTTTTTTTCTTTTCATTTTCTTTTTCTTTTCATTTTTTTATTCTTTTCATTTTTATTTCTTTTCATTTTCATTTTCTTTTCATTTTCTTTTTCTTTTCTTTTTTTCCTTTCTCCTTTTTCTTTTTCTTTTCATTTTCTTTTCTATTCCTTTCATTTTTCTTTTGATTTTCTTTTTCTTTTCATTTTCTTTTTTCCTTTCTCCTTTTTATTTTTCTTTTTCGAAAGACGACCGAGCCAGAACCATTCACATGGTGGGAAGAAGGGATACAATATATATATATTACATCATTTGACCGATAACGGTTAAGTGCGTACACAAAATAGATACATATAAATAGGGATTGACTATTCGTCACCCTGGGTGAGGAATAGTTATTCTTCACCCTCCTCTATTTTAACATCAATGCACCGTAATTTTATGTTATGTAAAATTACAAATCCAAAAACATAGTGTAAAATGTACATAAAATGCAATTTTTCTGGTCTTATGACCTGTATTTTCTTTTTCTTATGCCAAATTTTACGCAGTGAATCAATATGAATGTAACTATTTGTATTTCAAATGTAATTTATTTATGAAAAGATCGTAAGATTACCTCGGGTGAAGAATAACTTATTCTGCACCCTGGGTGACGAATAGACTTTCAACACACACACACACACACACACACACACACACACACACACACACACACACACACACACACACACATATATATATATATATATATATATATATATATATATATATATATATATAAATGATAGTTTCTCAGCGTCGACGACGTTTCTGAGTGAGCTTCTTTCCTTTCTTGTTCGTTGTCGAATAATTGAGCCCCTCGTTGTGACTTTTCCTTTTCCATGGAGTACGATCTTTCTTAGGTAATGTAGTCTTGATTCTTCTTTTGATGTATGCTTCATCGTCATCATCATCTTCCCTCATCGGGTTGCCATACTGGTCGTAGTCTTCCTTGTTGGCGACTCCATCCATTCCGATGATGTTCCTTTTGCCTCTCCTCATGACAACACGGCTGGGATTGCACGGGTCGGTTATGAAGAAGGATTGTGTCACATGCTTAGCGTGTACCCATGGCTCATTTTTGGCGATGACGTTCACGGTAGCGCTCTTGGCGTCGGGTATAGACATGGTAGTGAAATACCGGTTTTCCTTTCGACGTTCTTAGCCCATCTGACACAAAACATCGTCGCATTGTGCACTCCAGAGTAGTTAAGCTCCCAGATGTCTTCGACCCTTCCGTAGAATCTTTCAGTTGCGCCGTTGTCGTCGGTCATGCATTCCATCGTCACCCCTGAGTTCTGGAAATCACTGTTTATATCTCTGGCCTCCGTGTAGAACGTGTATCCGTTGATATCGTATGCCTAATAGGTCGCGAGGTTGGCCGCGGGGCCATGTGCTAAGGCGTATATGAGCAATCCGTTCGTAGAGCCCTCTTCCGGGGGATTAGCAAGAACATGCTCTTTGAACCAACACAAGAAAGTGGAGTTGTGCTCTCTAATAACATCGGCGTCCGTCTTGCGTAGCCCCCGGTCACGGTACTTCTTTGCGATGGTTTCTTTGTGCAGTGTCGTGAAAGGATCTACCATGTCTAGGTGCTATAGCACTACTAAGTTTGCTCTGTCAAAGTCGTTGCATCGATCCTAGTGGTCCACATGTAGTTCCCTCCGGCCGTTGGTGTGACCTTCTCCTCCGAGCCTCCCATGGTGCTTGTTAACGGGCAAACCAACAACCTGTTCTCCGCCGTATAGATAATTCCCGCAGAAGGAGATGCACTCTTTGGTCAAATAGCCCTGGACGATGCTTCCATCCGGACGGGACATGTTACGAACGAATCCTTTGATGACCCCATTCATCCTCTTGAACGGCATCATGCTGTGCATGAATGTCGGCCCGAGGTCGATGATGTCATCCACAATGTGGACACATAGATGCACCATGACGTCAAAGAACGCGGGCGGGTGCTACTTGTAGCTTGCGTTGGTATTTTCCCTGAAGAGGAAGGGATGATGCGGCACAGTAGAGGTAAGTATTTCCCTCAGTTATGAAACCAAGGTTATCAATCCAGTAGGAGAATCACGCAACACCTCGTTAGCACTACCTGCACACAAACAACAAATCCTTGCACCCAACGCAAACGAGGGGTTGTCAATCCCTCGGCGGTTAATTGCAAGATTAAATTGTATGGTGATAGATAGATAGATTGAAACAAAAATACAAAATAAAATAAATAAAAGAAAAGTGCAGCAAGGTATTTTTAGGGTTTTTAATATATGATTTAGATAGACCCGGGAGACATAGTTTTCACTAGAGGCTTCTCTCAAGAAAATAGCATACGGTGGGTAGACAAATTACTGTTGGGAAATTGATAGAAAAGCAAATAATCATGACGATATTCAAGGCAATGATCATGTATATAGGCATCATGTCTGAGACAAGTAGACCGACTCCTGCCTGCATCTACTACTATTACTCCACACATCGACCGCTATCCAGCATGCATCTAGTGTATTAAGTCCATAAAGAACGGAGTAACGCCTTAAGAACGATGACATGATGTAGACAAAGTAAACTCACGCATGAATAAACCCCATCTTTTTACCCTTAATAGCAATGATACATACGTGTCATGTCCATTTCTGTCACTGGGATTGAGCACCGCAAGATCGAACCCATTACAAAGCACCTCTTCCCATGGCAAGATAAATCAATCTAGTTGGCCAAACCAAATCAATAGATCGGAGAAGAAATACGAAGCTATAATAATCATGCATAAAAGAGATCAGAGAAGACTCAAATAATATTCATGGATAATCTGATCATAAACTCACAATTCATCGGATCCCAACAAACACACCGCAAAAAGTGATTACATCGGATAGAACTCCAAGAACATCGAGGAGAACATTGTATTGAAGATCAAAAAGAGAGAAGAAGCCATCTAGCGACTAACTATGGACCCGAAGGTCTGTGGTAAACTACTCACGCATCATCGGAAGGGCAGCAAGGTTGATGGAGAGCCCCTCCGTGATCGATTCCCCCTCCGGCGGAGTACCGGAGAAGGCCTCCAGATGGGATCTCTCGAGAACAGAAACTTGCGGTGGCGGAAAAAGTATTTCGTGGACTCCTCTGTTGGTTTCCTGATTTTTGGGAATTTATAGTGGTGGAATTAGGTCAAAAGGGTCAGAGGTGGGCCCACGAGGCACCAGGGCACGCCTGCTCCCCCAGGCGTGCCCTGGTGGCTCGTGGCCACCTCCTGGGTCTTCTGGCCTCCTCCCAAAGATTCTAGTGTTTGTTATGTCCAGAAAAAAATCTCCAAAAAGTTTCGTGGCATTTGGACTTCGTTTGGTATTGATATTCTGTAAAACCAAAAACAGGCAAAAAACAGCAACTGGCACTGGGCACTAAGTTAATAGGTTAGTCCCAAAAAATGATATATAATTGCTGTAAATGTATATAAAAACATCCAAGATTGATAATATAACAGCATGGAACAATCAAAAATTATAGATACGTTGGAGACGTATCAGCATCCCCAAGCTTAGTTCCTGCTCATCCTCGAGTAGGTAAATGATAATAACAGAATTTTTGATGTGGAATGCTGCCTATCATATTCATCATATATTCTTTTCTTTTGTAGCATGGACATTGGACTTGAATGATTCAGAGCAATAGTCTATAATTTGACATGAAGATATAAATACTCATGCATGCTACAAGCAACCAAGTCTTTCAAAATATCAACGCTAAAGAAAGTTATCCCTAGCCCATTATGCTCAATCATTGATCCATTCATGAAACACCCTCAAATATTAGCTACACACAATGCACAAGTATTATAATAGTGCTCTCTAGTTGGTGCTTTATAAGAGAAGATGGAGACTCAAATAAAAATAAAAATTGCATAAAAGTAAATAGATAGTCCCTTCGTAGAGGGAAGCAGAGATTTGCTAATGTGCCAGAGCTCAAAGCTTAAATTAGAGAGATAAAATATTTTGAGAGGCATGCTTTTCCTGTCAACGAAAACGACCGAGAATTCCCAATATTTTCCATGCTAGACACATCATAGGCGGTTCCCAAACAGAAAGTAAAGTTTATTTCCTTTCCACCATTCTTTCACAATCCATGGCTAGCCATATCCACGGGTGCCCTCCATACCAATACTTTCCAAGGAATTTTGTTGTTATTAATTTTTGATTCATTGTGGGACTGGGCATCCCTATTACCAGCCACTCTCTCATGCAATGACAAGTGAATAAACACTCATCGTGAGAATAACACACCTATCATGGAAAATAATGGCCACCCCTTGCCGCTTCATGAGCGGTACGGGCACACAAAATGGAAAAATTATTTTGAAAATTAGAGTTGGCACACGCAAATTTACTTGGAACGGCATTGAAATACCGCATATAGGTAGATATAGTTGACTCATTTGGCACAACTTGGGTTTAAGGATTTTGGATGCACAAGTAGTACTTCCGCTTAGTACAAATGAAGGCTAGCAAATAGATTGAGAAGCAACCAACCAAAAAGCGAAAACGGTCATAAACATGCATTGAACATAACTAACACCAAATAATGCACCATAAGTAGGATATAATTTCGTTGCATAACTATTGACTTGATGTGCATGCATAGGGAATCACAAACCTTAACACTAATATTCTTACTAAATCACAATTACTCACTAACATGACTCACATATCATCATCTCCATATCGCAAAACTATTGCAAGGAATCATACTTATCATATCCAATGATCTATATGAAAGTTTTTATTATATCCCTCTTGAATATTCATCACTTTGGGACCAAATTCATATCTTGTGCAAATTACCATTACTATTATCAACTCTCAAAAAGATATAAGTGAAGCATGAGAGTGCAAATATTTCTTCAAAATTTCAATCTTATCAACTCTCAAAATAATATAAGTGAAGCATGAGAGTTTATTTCTTCAAAATTTTAATCTTGTCAACTCTCAAAATAATATAAGTGAAGCATGAGAGTTCATTTCTTTATAATATAGCCACCACTGTGCTCAAAAAGATTTAAGTGAAGCACTAGAGCAACTGTCTACCTCAAAAAATTTAAGTGAAGCACATAGAGTATTCTAACAAATTATGATGAACGTGTGGCTCTCTCAAAATAGGTGTGTTCAGCAAGGATGATTGTGACAAACTAAAAAGCAAACAAAGCAAAGACTCATATCATACAAGACGCTCCAAGTAAAACACATATCATTTGACGAATAAAAATATAGCTCCAAGTAAAATTACCGATGGTTGGTAGAAGAAAGAGGGGATGCCTTCCGGGGCATCCCCAAGCTTAGACGCTTGAGTCTTCCTTGAATATTACCTTGGGGTGCCTCGGGCATCCCCAAGCTTAGGCTCTTGCCACTTCTTATTCCTTCATCCATCGTGATCTCACCCAAAACTTAAAAACTTCAATCACACAAAACTCAACAAAACCTTCGTGAGATCCGTTAGTATAACAAGATAAATCACTACTTTAAGTACTGTTGCAAACCCATTCATATTTTATATTTGCATTATACTTACTGCATTCTAACTTCTCCATGGCTTATACCCCCCGATACAATCCATAGTTTCATCAAAACAAGCAAGTAGTGCATCAAAAACAGAATCTGTCAAAAACAGAACAGTCTGTAGAAATCTATTTAAAAGCCATACTTTTGTAACTCCAAAAATTCTGAAAAATTAGGAAAACGTGGGAAATTCATATACCAATACTGTGTAAAAATTTCAGATTTTTCTGACGCTCCAGTACAGAAACAAAATTCCAGCACTGGACGCAAAAACTTTCTGTTTTCCAAACAGCATCAATTATACTATCTTCCAAATCATCCTAAAGGCTTTACTTGGCACAAACACTAATTAAAAACACAAAAACACAATCATAACAGTAGCATAAAAGTGAAAACACACAATAACAGAAACAAAAGGTAAAAATTTATTTTATTCATTGGGTTGCCTCTCAACTTGTCACGCCCAATATGCGGGTCTATCCTCAAGGAACTCGGAAGTTCCACCAAGGATAGAAGCACTTATCGAAGACGCTTCGCAAGGTGGATATCATTACAACATACCATGTACTGAATAGATGAGAATGCCAGATAAAGTTTTACACTCGCCACAAGCTACAGCATGAATAAATCAATACATCGATACATAGCAATCATCAAACAGAAGAGCAGGATCCGACTACGGATGAAATCAAACAAAAAAGAAGAATGACATCCACCCTGCTAATCCCAGGCTGCCAACCGGGGACCCATCCTATGATCAACAAAGAAGAAGAAGCAGAAGAAGAACTCCAAAAGCAAACATGCATCGCTCTCACGTCAAAGCATCACTTTACCTGTACCTGCACCTGTTGTTGTAGTAAACTATGAGCCACGAGGACTCGGCAATCCCATTACCATGGGTATCAATACTAGCAAAGCTTAATGGGTATGGAATGGATAAGTAGTGAGGTTGCAGCAAGCACTAAGCATTTATATGGTGGCTAACTTACGAGTACAAGAATAAGAAGAGTAAACTACGCATAACGATCGCAATCTAGTAATGATCAAGAAGTGATCCTGAACACCTACTTACGAGTCAAACATAACCCCACCGTGTTCTCTTCTCGAACTTACTCGAAAAGAGACGATCACGGTTATGCACGCGGTTGGTGTATTTTAATTGGAATTAGTGTCAAGTTCTCTACAACCGGAGGTCATAAATTTCCATGTCGCCACATAACCGCGGGCACGGCTTCGCAAAAGATTTAACCCTGCAGGGGTGCTCCAAGTAGTCCATTATAAATTACCACACGCATCCAATGGAACATCCTCACACCATGGTAACACGATGCTTACGATAAGGAATCCCGGTGGACAAGTCACTCGTAAAAGGTAAAACTAAACTAGCAAGACCTCCCGGCGTGTCGACGATCCCTATAGGAGCCGTGTATCTCATTCTCAGGACATGACCAGATCGTCCAAACTTCTGGTAGGCCAATTCCAGAGTTGCCCCTGGCGGCCACCGGCGGTTGACAAATTCGGACCAGCACCATCAGCATTGGCCCTCCTGTATTATGTTGAATTAAATAGATCCCCGAGGTGATCAGCCCCTATGCATTAATTAATTAATTTCAGTATTATTATGTTGGCAAATTTTAAAACCAAAGTTGGGCCTTGCTGGAGAAGTTTATCCTAAAACGAATGAACAGGGGGGGTTCCCATATGCCCCACATGTGTTAGAAGCGCTCATCAAGGAACATAACACCGGTATTACGAAAACTAGGGCGGCATGAGTGGAACAAAACACCAGGAAAAAGGCCGAGCCTTCCACCCATTACCAAGTATATAGATGCATTAATTAAATAAGAGATATTGTGATATCCCATGATAACCATGTCCCAACATGGAACAACTGCAACTGCACCTGCAACTAGCAACGCTATAAGAAAGGGGCTGAGCAAAGCGGTAACATAGCCAAACAACGGTTTTCTGGGTACTGGAGGTTAGAGGCTGTATCATGGCATATGGGAGGCTGACATACAAGTGGTAGGAAGCGCGACATAACGATAGCAACTAGCAAGCGAAGATAGTAGTGATATCCAGGGTAATGATCATCTTGCCTGAAATCCCGCTAGGAAGAAGATCGAATCCATGAAGTAGTCGAACAAGCGTAGTCGAACGGATCCTCACACTTCGCAACGTAACCGGAACTATCGAGAAGAAGCACAACCGGAAAGAATCAAACAACATGGTAAACACACAAACATAATCATGGCATGATGCACAACCAAGTATGATGCATGTCCGGTTAAATGAGTCATGGCATGGCAAGGTGCAACAATCAAATACTACACATTAATTGAAGCTCAATATGCAACGAGTTGCATATTGATGAAACTCCACATTCATTATTTTAGTACACTCCTGTTTATGCTACTCAACCATTTTAAATGTTGTTAAACATGGCAAGAGGTGAAGCATAAGTAAACTACTCATTTAGGAAATTTAAATGAGGTCGGAAACAACACAAAACAATTCCGAAAAACCCTCATATGTAAATTTCGAATTTGGTACTGTTCTGAACTAAACACCATTTTAGTGTTGTTAAACAGCAAAACAAAGTGCACCATGTTAATCTACACATTTTTTTCTACCCCATTTACATATAAAGTTCATTTAATTCGGAGCTACGGTTATTTGGTTATGAAATAAATCATTTTAACATGTCATTTATGCAAATTAATGCAAACAGCAATTTTAAACATTTTTAATTGTTATTATCATGATGCGGATGACATATTCAAGTTATATGCAATTTTTATGAAGATGTTGACATTAAGCATGATATGGAGCATTTGTCGCCATGGCGGAAAGAAATGGGTGCCACGGCGGCGAAAACGGAAATGGTGCCGCGGCAACATTCCGGTTCCAGTAACTCGTTCAAGATACCGGTGCAAAGGAGTAAGGGTGCGAATGTGCGGAACATGCAAGAGATGGTGGGGTGATCCCGGTTACCGGGTTCCCACGTGTCGGTGGCATGGAAACGAGGAACGGGCACGAAACAATTCAGACCCGGTGCAAACATGGGGTGCATCTCATACACACAATGCATTCGTCCACGGGTCATCGTCTCGGCGGTTATACCTTTGAAGCGTTCATTCGGGGCGGTTCGGGTTCAACGAGGGAAGTAGTCGTTCTCGCGACGGTAGTGGAAGTAGTGGTACACGTTTCGGAGAGGAACTTGACGAAACCCACGGCGACGGTAGTGGTACATGCGATCTTGTCGGACCCATAGCGACGGTAGTCATACACTTGATGTCGTGGTACGTGGGGTCTTCAGACTCATCAGCGGTCGTCGAGGTACTTGACGTCCATGTAGTCGATCTCGACGGTCTTGGGGTCATCGAGGGACTTGGCGAAAATCATGGTCTCGGGTCGGTGGTACTTAGCGCTTGTTCTGTAGTCGTTCACGGGGTCCTACAGAGTACAGAGGGTCTTAGCGATCATGATGGTCAAACAACCACCCGAAGGCAGCGGGATGTGGGACTCCGGGTGTTCGATGCACTGGTGGCCACGCGCGGTCGGACAGAAGGCAGCAAGCTGAGGCGCGGCTGGTGCTAGAGGTGAGGTGGCGCCATGGCCAGAACAGAGGCGGCTGAGCCGGCGGTGAACAGAGGAGTCCGGCGAGGCAGCGAGTAGAGGAGGCGCGTGCCATGGAAAACGGAGGCTAGGAGGTCATGGCCATGGTGGCCGAGGCAGCGGTCGTCGATGGACTAGGGCACGAGGTGGGAAGAAGGAGGGCGCGGAGGACATTGGCGATCTAGGCGGCGCGAAGGACGCGGGGTAGGAGGAGAACGGCGCGGGCGAGGCAGGGCAGCGAGGGAAGAAGCCGGCGGTGGCCAAGGTCGCGCGAAGGTTCGGCGCTTTAGCTCCCCCGATCTGATCGGGATCGAGCCAGGAGGGGATCGAGAGCGATGGGCTCACCCCTGCAGATGCGTGTGGCGGTGCAGGAGGGAACGAGAGGGAGAGAGATGAGGATCGGTGGTGCTGGGGGATCGGGCTAGGGTTAGATGGAGGCGCGGCTGGGCCTTGGTGGGCTGTGGGAATGGGCAGGCCTGGTTGGTCAGGCCCAAGAGGCTGGCGGGGTAGGCTGCCTCTCTCTCTTAAGAAAAATAAACATAATTTTTAATGAAGAAAAGAAAGAGAGGGTTAAGGAAAGAATTTGGGCATGCGGGTAATTTTCCTGGATTCACAAAAAATGAGATTGACCCAAGGAAAATACAATTGGCACTGTTTAGAAGGATCGGATTCAAACATATTTGAATTTGATTCAAATAAGTTTGAATTAGGACAAGGTTTAGATAGGTCCAAAATGTTGAGATTTTTGGAGGAGCCTCGATAAATGGGAAAAGAATTTTTGGGGAAAGTTTGGAGAACAAACTTGAAGTAGAAATGCACGGGAATTAAATTGCAAGTGGGTTGTGGGTGATTCCAAAGAATGGAACATTTTATAATAGCTCCCTACAATATTGGGAGGGTATGTTATAAAGAGAAATCACCATGTGAATTCCCTCAATTTAAATAGATCAAAAGATCTATGCAATTTATTTATTTGAGTTGCAAAATTTTAGTGGCATGATGGCATGATGACATGATGCAATGCAAAATAAAATAAAATAGCTCAAACAATAAAATAATAATAATAACGGAAGGAATCGGTCTCGGGGTGTCACACAACAAGCGCTATTGTTTTATGCCCCTAGCTAGGCATAATGCATAGTTTCAAGTATTGTCATCCTTGGTTTCCAACTCCTCAATCACACATCCATTTTTTCTAATAGATTTAACATAAGTGTTTCTCATCATCACACTTCTAGGCACAAAATCAAGAATTTTACTTTTGTGAATAGGTTCCTTAATTATATCAATGAAATTGGGGTGCACACTAATCATTTTAAGATCCTCATTTCCCTTACTAGAAGTACCACCATTGGTCTTAGGAACATATATAAACTTGCAATTCTTGCTTGGAGTAGTTTTTTCAATAGTTTTAGCGGAAGAAAAAGCGAAACCCAAATTATTAATAATTTCTTCCAACTTATCGACCCTAGCGGGACTTTGTTCCATCCTTTCATTAATTATTGGTTCTTTCTCTTTTAGCATCTTAAGAGTAATCCCTACCTTTCATCCAAATTGAGTAACATGGTTATGAATCCTTTTATGTAAATTTTCAATATGCTCAACGGTAGGCATTTTATTTTCAATAGCATCTAACCTTTGCATAACATGTTCCAAGGTTAAAGTTGTTTCATTAATAGTAATAGGCGGTGATCCCACTAAGTTTCCCATAGCATTAAAAGCATCCGTAGAGGGACACATCAAGAAATTCCCTCCAGTAATAGTATCAAGCACAAATCTATACCAAGTAGTGATTCCCACATAAAAATTGCGAAGAAGGATGGTGGTGGATCGCTTACGAGTTGATCTATTATGAGCATCACAAATCCTATACCAGGCATCTTTTAAATTCTCTCCTCCCCTTTTTTCTAAAATTAAGTACTTCATTTTCAGGGGTAATAGTAACGAGCGAAGAACTAGCCATAATGATAAAGCAAGCAAGCAAACGAGCAAACAAGAAAAAGGCAAACAGAAAATATTTTTGTATTTTTGTAAAAACTTTTTAGAAGAGGGGGAGATGAAAACGAGAGGCAAATAAAATAAATGCAAGGAGATGAGAGTTTATGCAAAGGTACTTTATAGATGTTGATGATGTCTCCCCGGCAATGGCGCTAGAAATTCTTCCTGCTACTTGTAGCTTGCGTTGGTATTTTCCCCGAAGAGGAAGGGATGATGCAGCACCGTAGAGGTAAGTATTTCCCTCAGTTATGAAACCAAGGTTATCAATCCAGTAGGAGAATCACGCAACACCTCGTTAGCACTACCTGCACACAAACAACAAATCCTTGCACCCAACGCAAACGAGGGGTTGTCAATCCCTCGGCGGTTAATTGCAAGATTAAATTGTATGGTGATAGATAGATAGATTGAAACAAAAATACAAAATAAAATAAATAAAAGAAAAGTGCAGCAAGGTATTTTTAGGGT
The DNA here is from genome assembly GCA_039707655.1 of Elymus sibiricus. NCBI lineage: Eukaryota > Viridiplantae > Streptophyta > Magnoliopsida > Poales > Poaceae > Elymus > Elymus sibiricus. Next base: position 94,364,511 of record CM077676.1, on the reverse strand, counting down.
TTTTAATATATGATTTAGATAGACCCGGGGGCCATTGTTTTCACTAGAGGCTTCTCTCAAGAAAATAGCATACGGTGGGTAGAAAAATTACTGTTGGGCAATTGATAGAAAAGCAAATAATCATGATGATATCCAAGGCAATGATCATGTATATAGGCATCACGTCTGAGACAAGTAGACCGACTCCTGCCTGCATCTACTACTATTACTCCACACATTGACCGCTATCCAGCATGCATCTAGTGTATTAAGTCCATAAAGAACGCTGTAATGCCTTAATAACGATGACATGATTTAGACAAAGTAAGGTCACACATGAATAAACCCCATCTTTTTACCCTTAATAGCAACGATACATACGTGTCATGTCCCTTTCTGTCATTGGGACTGAGCACCGCAAGATCGAACCCATTACAAAGCATCTCTTCCCATGGCAAGATAAATCAATCTAGTTGGCCAAACCAAATCAATAGATCGGAGAAGAAATACAAAGCTATAATAATCATGCATAAAAGAGATCAGAGAAGACTCAAATAATATTCATGGATAATCTGATCATAAACTCACAATTCATCGGATCCCAACAAACACACCGCAAAGAGTGATTACATCGGATAGAACTCCAAGAACATCGAGGAGAACATTGTATTGAAGATCAAAAAGAGAGAAGAAGCCATCTAGCTACTAACTATGGACCCGAAGGTCTGTGGTAAACTACTCACGCATTATCGGAAGGGCAGCAAGGTTGATGGAGAGCCCCTCCGTGATCGATTCCCCCTCCGGCGGAGTACCGGAGAAGGCCTCCAGATGGGATCTCTCGAGAACAGAAACTTGCGGTGGCGAAAAAAGTATTTCGTGGACTCCTCTGTTGGTTTCATGATTTTTGGGAATTTATAGTGGTGGAATTAGGTCAAAAGGGTCAGAGGTGGGCCCACGAGGCACCAGGGCGCGCCTGCCCCCCAGGCACGCCCTGGTGGCTCGTGGCCACCTCCTGGGTCTTCTGGCCTCCTCCCGAAGCGTTTAGTGTTTGTTATGTCCAGAAAAAAATCTCCAAAAAGTTTCGTGGCATTTGGACTTCGTTTGGTATTGATATTCTGTAAAACCAAAAACAGGCAGAAAACAACAACTGGCACTTGGCACTAAGTTAATAGGTTAGTCCCAAAAAATGATATATAATTGCTATAAATGTATATAAAAACATCCAAGATTGATAATATAACAGCATGGAACAATAAAAAATTATAGATACGTTGGAGACGTATCAGCGGGAAGTACATCTCAAGCTCATTTAGTATGAGAACGATCTCTTCCTGTAGCCTTCGGAGCTGCTTCACACCGATTGACTTTCGAGAGATAATGTCGAAAAAGTTGCAGAGACCAGTAAGCGTGTCACGGACATGCTTGTCCATTATCCGTCTAAGGGCACCCGGGAGTATCTGCATCATCATCACGTGACAGTCATGAGACTTCATCCCGCTGAACCTTTTCTTCTTGGTGTCTAGAAATCTGCTTACCTTCCCACAGTAATCGGAACTAACTTTGATTCCGGTAAGGCACTTGAAGAATTGATCGATCTCCTTCGGACTTAAGGTGAAGCAAGAAGGGGGGCAATATTTCTCTTCCTTCTTGTTGATTTTTTTCCCTGTCCGTTTGCTCCGACGACTTTTTAGGGAGCATGTGGAGATCTGCCCTGATTTCCAAATCTTCCAAGTCTCTTCTAGCCTTCGGCCCATCCTTTTTATTCTCCGGCATGTTCATCAAAGTGCCAAGCAAGCTCTCGAGGACATTCTTCGTGATATGCATTTGATCAAGGCAATGAGGCGTCTCGAGTTTGGGCCAGTACTCCAAGTCCCAGAAAACAGACCTCGTTTTCCATACCTTCAGCAGCGGCTCCAGCGCTTTTTTCATCTTTCCAGGCGCATGGCACTCTTCCCAGTTTTTCAACAACTCATAGATTTCGGCGCTGCTCCTCTTAAGTGGAGGTCCTCGATGCCCAGCCTCACCATTGAATAAATCTCCACGGTTTCTCCACGGGTCATCCTTCTCGAGCCATCTTCGATGCCCCATGTACACGATTTTCCCAGACCCGCCATCTTTCGTTAGCTGCTGAGACGTTGTATCATCCATGCACCTAGTGCATCCGCAATATCCGTGGCACACCTAGCCTGATACATATCCGTAACCGAGATAGTCATGCACCGTCGTCATCAGCGCCGCTCTCATATCGAAATACTGTCCTTTGCTGGTGTCCCATGTCTTGACCGGTGCTGTCCATAACATGTCTAGCTCCTCTTTTAGTAGCCCCAGATACAGATTAATATTATTTCCCGATTGTTTCAGCCCTTGAATCAGCATGCTCATGTGTATGTACTTTGTCTTCATGCACTTCCAGGGGGGAAGGTTGTACATCCATACAAACACGGGCCACGTGCTATGGTTGGTGTTCTGGTTGCCAAACGGATTCATGCCATCGGTACTCGCGCCAAGCACGATGTTCCTTGGATCACCTCCAAAAAATTGATATTCGGCGTTGAACGCTCTCCATTGGCTTGCATCTGCGAGGTGTCTCAGGTTCGGATCATCTCCATCGTCGGGCTTCACCCTCTCCGCGTGCGAGCGCATGAGCTTTGCTTCCTTAGGATGTACGAAATAACGCTGCAGACGGGGAGTGATCGGTAAGTACCATACAACTTTCTAGGGAGATTTCTTTCCGGCCTTCTTGTATCGATCTTGTATCGAGAAGCATTGCACACCGGATAGCTGGTTTTTTCCGCGTGCTCGTTCCGATAAATGATGCAATCATTGATGCATACATGGTATCTAATGTGCAGCAGATCAAGAGGGCACACGATCTTCTTGGCCTCATCGACACTAGTAGGACACAGGTTCCCCACGGGAAGAACTTTTTGTAGGTACTTCAAATGCTCATCGAGGCTTCTGTCGGTCCATTTGTTTTTAGCCTTTGTATTTTGAAGTTCGAGCGTGAAACTCAAGCCGGTCACCTCGGAATCGCAACCATCATACAATGGAGTATTCGAGTCTACCTCCAGTTGCTCCAGCTTGGCCTCCTCTCTACAAGCAGCTGTGTTGTTAGTCGTCTTCTTGCGAAGCAGGTCTCGAACTTCAGGGTCCCGCACGACTAAACTTAGTAGCGACGAAGGCTCCGGCGTGTCCGCGTCTTCTCCGTCATGTCCGGCCTCTTCTCCGCCGCCATGTCCGACCTCTTCCCCGCCGCCATGTCCGGCCTCTTCTCCGCCGCCATTATCGGTCATCTCTTCGTCTAGCCCCATGTCGTCATTGGCCGCCCCATCGACGTCATCAGCATCATCATCGTCTTCACTTATCCACCGAGTATAGCCATCCATGAAACCAGTCATGAGGAGGTGCGCCTTCAAACGGCCTCCCTTAAAGGGGTACCAGACTCCTCCTTTGCATCTTCGACACCGACATAAAATCTCCTTCCGGTTATTTTCATGCATGTCGTGCACCGCGGGTCGCAACCATCTTTCCACCATACTTCCACTGACCTTCATGATCGCCTGCACGATATAATAAGCAAAAGGATTATAAACGCATGCATTCATCAAAATAATACAAAATTTTGGCATGACCTTCCCTAAAAATAGGGACCAATAGAGTTTGCCCAAAATTCGCCGAAACGGAAATAAATCGACATTTCGGCAAAACATAAGCAACTCTCATGTCATGTCACGCAAAATTCCCATCATATCGCCCGATTCGGTCATATCGCACACACACACACAAACATATTTCCATTCATCCAAAGCACCATTTTTTACTCACCTATCTCGAGAGAGATCAAGCACGGTGATGAGTGATACGTCTCCAACGTATCAATAATTTATGAAGTATTCAGGCCATGTTTATTATAGTTTTGTATGATTTTAGTGCACTTTTATATAGCTTTTATATGATTTTTATGGACTAACATATTGACCTAGTGCCCAGTTGGAATTGCTGTTTTCTGCTTGTTTTTGGTTTTCCAGAAAATCTATATCAAATGAAGTCCAAATGCAGCGAAACTTTTTAATGATTTTTTCTGGAACATAAGCGACACTAGAAGCTTCGGGAGGTGGCCAGAAGACCCACAGGGGCCCCACGAGCCACCAGGACGCGCCACCCCCCCAGGCGCGCCCACGTGCCTCATGGGCCCCCTGTGGCCCTTCTTCGCGTGATTCCAATGCCAAAAAATCATATATATTCAGAAACCCCTGAAAGTTAACCTAGATGAGTTTTTACGCCGCCGCAAGTCTCTGTACCTCCACGATCTAATCTACAGCTCTTTTTCGCCACCCTGCCGGAGGGGGGGGGAATCATCACCGGAGGCCATCTTCATCATCCCGGTGGTCTCCATGATGAGGAGGGAGTAGTTCACCCTCGGGGCTGAGGGTTTGTACCAGTAGCTATGTGTTTTATCTCTCTCTCTCGTGTTCTTGATTTGGCACGATCTTGATGTATAGCGAGCTTTGTTAATATAGTTGGATCATATGGTGTTTCTTCCCTCTCTATCCTTATTGTGATGAATCGAATCTTTTCCCTTTGAGGTTTCGTTATTGTTGGATTGAATATTTCAGATTTAAGAACACTTGATGTATGTCTTGCATATGAATACCCGTGGTGACAATGGGGTATTATATTGATTCACTTGATATATGTTTTGGCACTTAACTCGCGGATTCTCGAGGTGACGTTGGGGTAATCTATGCATAGGGGTTGATGCACGTTTTCATTATGTTTTCTCCAATAGAAACTTTGGGGTGCTCCTTGGAGTTCTTTGTGAGGATTGAATATTATGATTATGAAGTTGTTTGATGCATATCATATAATCAACTCACGGATACTTGTGGTGACATTGGAGTATCTAGGTGACATTAGAGTTGGTTGATGTGTATCATATGGTGTTATTTTAGTACGAACTCTAGGGCTGTTTGTGACACTTATAGGAATAGCTCAATAGATCGATCGGAAAAGATAACTTTGAGGTAGTTTCGTACCCTACAAAAAATTTCTATCTTATGTTCTCCGCTAATGGGAACTTGGGAGTGATTCTTTATCGCACACTGAGGGATGGTTATATGATCCAATTATATTAGCATTGTTGAGAGATTGCACTAGTGAAAGTATGAACCCTAGGCCTTGTTTTTAAGCATTGCAATACCGTTTGTGCTCACTTTTGTTACTTGCTACCTTGCTGTTTTTATATTTTCAGATTACAAAAACCTATATCTACTATCCATTCTACACTTTTATCACCATCTCTTCACCGAACTAGTGCACCTATACAATTTACCATTGTATTGGGTGTGTTGGGGACACAAGAGATTTCTTGTATTTGGTTGCAGGGTTGTTTAAGAGATACCATCTTCAACCTACGCCTCCCACGGATTGATAAACCTTAGGTCATCCACTTGAGGAAAAATTGCTACTGTCCTACAAAACTCTGCGCTTGGAGGCCCAACACGAGTCTACAAGAATAAGTTGTGTAGTAGACATCAAGCTCTTTTCTGGCGCCGTTGCCGGAGAGGTGAGTGCTTGAAGGTATATCTTTAGATCTTGCAATCGAATCTTTTAGTTTCTTGTTTTATCACTAGTTTGGTTTATAAAAGAAAACTTCAAAAAATGGAATTGAGGTTGCCTCATATTATTCGTCTTTATCATGTCTTTCTTGAAAATGATGGATCGGAAAATTGTGCTCAATTGATAGAAGAAGAATTCAATAAAATGTTTGGCATAAAATCTTTGAATGATGAGCATGATTGCAATGTTGTTAGTATGAATTCTATGAATATCCATGATGCTAATGATATGCAAAGCCATAAGCTTGGGGATGCTACGCTTGATGAAGATGATATTTTTAGTCCCCCAAGTTTTGATGTGCAAATTTCTTATGATGGTTGCATGCCTCCTATTTATGATGATTATGTTTATGAAAGTGGATTTGAAGAGGTCATGAATTTATTTAGTGATGATTCCACTACTTTGGAAGAAGTTTCAATTGACTATGACAACAAAGTTGCTATCTATGATGATTATTGTGATGACATGTATGCTATAAAGAATAATTATAACTATGAAACTTGTCATCATGATTTTAATTTTCAATTGTATTATGCCAATCAAGTATCTCATGATAGTTATTTTGTTGAGTTTGCTCCCACTATTATGAACGAGAGGAAAATTGCTTGTGTGGAGAGTAATAAAAATTCTATGCTTATGTATCATGTCAAGAATGTTTTATGTGATGGATATATTGTTGAATTTCTTCATGATGCTACTGAAAATTATTATGAGAGAGGATCATATGCTTGTAGGTGTTGCAACAATATCAAGTTTCCTCCCTATGTGTTGAAAGTTTTGAAGTTATGCTTGTTTTTCCTTCCTATGCTAGTTGATTCTTGTTCCCATAAACTATTTGCTCACAAAATCCCTATGCATAGGAAGTGGGTTTGGCTTAAATGTGTTTGATATATTTCTCATGATGCTCCCTTTACGTTTCAATTCTTTACTTCTATGTGAGCATCATTCAAAATTATCATGCCTAGCTAAAACGCTTTAAAGGAAAGCGCTTGTTGGGAGGCGACCCAATATGTATCCTTTCTGTTTTAGTGTGTTCACATGATTAAGCTGCTGTATTAATCATGTTTTATATGTTTTCTTTCAATAAAGTGCCAAGTAAAACCTTTGGGATAGTGTGGATACTTGTTGATTCAATTCTGTGCAAAAACAGAAACTTTTGCCTCCAGTGTTTAATTTCCCAGATTTTACTGGAGCGTCAAAAAATTCTGAAATTTTTACACAGTATTCATATGCAAAGTTTTTACGTTGTCCTAAGTTTTCAGAATTGTTTGAGGAACAGAAGTATGGTTTTTAAATCGCTCACTACACGCTGTTCTGTTTTTGACAGATTCTGTTTTCGATTCATAGTTTGCTTGTTTTAGTGTTTCCATAGCTTATATTGAGTAATATAAATTGTGGAAATGATAGAATACAGTAGGCATTATGTGAGAACAATTATGAATCTTGTCTTGACAGTACCTAAGTGGATGATTTATTTTTATCATACTAACCTATCTCACGAAGTTCCGTTTAGTTTTGTGTGATTGAAGTTTTCAAGTTTTGGGTGAGACATCGATATGAGGAGAATAAGGAGTGGCAAGACCCTAAGCTTGTGGATGCCCAAGGCACCCCAAGGTAATATTCAAGGAAGACCCAAGCAACTAACCTTGGGGATGCCCCGGAAGGCATCCCCTCTTTCGTCTTAATCTATCGGTAACCTTACTCGGAGCTATATTTTTATTCGTCACATGATATGTGTTTTGCTTGGAGCATCATTTTATTTTGTTTGTGTTCGCTTGCTGTTACTTAGATTCATGTTTTGTATCTTTTATTTCAATAAAAATGTCAAGTATAGCCTTTACCATGCTTATTTTGCAAGTTCATGAGTTGCTGTTTCAAAACAGAAAGTTTGCTGCTATTGATTAAATTGCCTAGAAATGTCAGAATGTGATAAAATCTTGAAATTTTGATACAGTGAACATTGATAAATTATTTCCAGTGTGGTAAATTTTCAGAATTTATTGAGTTATCTAAGTATGTATTCTTAATTATCCTTTACAGACTGTCCTGTTTTGGCAGATTGCTGTTATGTTTGCATTGTTTGCATATGTTGGCTTGTTTAATGATTCTATTTGAGGATAGGAGTATTAAATATGCAGAGGCATTTAGTATTCAATGTTTAATTATAATTTTAGTGATTTTCTACAGTAGAGAATGTCGAGGTTTTGAATGGATTTATACTAACATATCTCACAAGTTCTTGTCAAGTTTTGTGTGGATGAAGTTTTTGAAACTTAGGGAAACTACTATATGAGAAGAATTAACGAGACACAAGAGTTCAAGCTTGGGGATGCCCAAGGCTCCCCAAGTTAATATTCCAAGAAGTATCAAGCATTCAAGCTTGGGGATGCCCCGGTAGGCATCCCATCACTTTTCTTCATCAACTATCGGTTAGTCTCGATTGAACCCAAGTTTTTACTCGTTTACATATGTGTGCTATACTTGGTTGTGTCTTTGTTTTGCTTGCTGTTTGAATAAAATATCAAGATCTGAAACTTTTTAAATGAGAGTGAGTCCTCACATAGCTACTAAATTGTTTCACAACTCATTGATCTTCGCTTATATATTTTGGAGTAGTTTGTCGTTAATTCGCATGCTTCACTTATATCTTTTTGAGAGTTAATAATAGTAATGGTAATTTGCACAAGATATGAATTCGGTCCCAAGATGATGAATATTCGAGAGGGATATAATAAAAACTTTCATATAGATCATTGGATATGATAAATGTGATTCCTTGCAATGAAAATAATGAAAGAGATCATATGCTAATCTTATGGAAACTAATGGCATTACATAAAGAAAAGTATAAGTGGTAAAATTTATTGGAGGTTAACAAGCATAGCATTAGTCAATGATGCAATTCATGAAAAAGTTAATAAGGGAAGAGAAGATTCACATGCAAATATACTATCTTGGACATATTTTATGATTGTGAGCCCCCATTAAGTATTTTATGTCAAAGTGTTGACGTTGGACAAGGAAGACAACGTAATGAATTATGTTTGTTCATATTCACATAGAAGTTATATTGTTATAGATCCTCCAACATGTGGTGCTTGCCCAATATCTTTGCTAGCCAAAAATCCGCACCAAGTAGAGATACTACTTGTGCATCCAAAACCCTTAAACCCAGTTTCTTCCCATGAGTGTCCACCATATCTACCTATGCATTGAATAAGATCCTTCAAGTAAGTTGTCATCAGTGCAAAAAGCAATAAAAATTGCCTCTAAATATGTCTGAACTTTTATTGTAAGGGAAATAAGCGTTGTACGAACTTGTGATGGTAAAGAAATAAAAGCGCCGGATTGCATAATAAAGGTTGCTATCACAAGGGGCAATATAACGTGACGTTCCTTTGCATTAAGGGCCTGTGCATCCAACAACAAAAAGCGCATGACAACCTCTGCTTCCCTCTGCGAAGGGCCTATCCTTTACTTTTATGTATTTACTTTTTATGCAAGAGTCAATAGTGTTCTCCTCTACTTCCTTTTTATTTTTCTCTTTTGCAAGCATCATGTGGTGGGGAAAGATCTAGGCACATATATCCAGTTGGATATGAGTGATCATGAGTTATTATTGTTGACATCACCCTTGAGGTGAATAAGTTGGGAGGCGAAATCACAAGCCCCTATCTTTCTATGTGTCTGGCTGAAACTTTTGCTCCATATATATGTCGTGAGTGTTAGCAATCATAGAAGACTAAATGATGGTTGAGTATGTGGACTTGCTAAAAAGCTCCTACATGAGACCCTTCCTGAAAATATGATGAATTGCAATTGCATTGTTGACTAGAATAGTTTGTTAGTTTCCAAGAAAGTTTATGCCTTATACTTCATTGTTGTGATGAATTGTTACTTGCTCATGAGAAGTTTTATGATAATACATATTGCTGTTATAATAATGATCTTGCTTTGAATCATTCAAGTCCAATGTCCATGCAACAAAAGAAAAGATTATATGATGATTATGATAGGTAGCATTCCACATCAAAATTTCTGTTTTTAATTGCTACTTTATCATGATGACTTTTATGAGAAAAAGTTGCTGTTATGATGCTAGGAAAAGTGATTGAAATTATTATTGATCAAACTTATGCACTACGCTAGCATTCACACTTCATAAATTATTTCTTTTATCATTTACCTACTCAAGGACGAGCAGGAATTAAGCTTGGGGATGCTGATACGTCTCCAAAGTATCTATAATTTATGAAGTATTCATGCCATGTTTATTATAGTTTTGTATGATTTTAGTGCACTTTTATATGGCTTTTATATGATTTTTATGGACTAACATATTGACCTAGTGCCCAGTGCCAGTTGTTGTTTTCTGCTTGTTTTTGGTTTTCCAGAAAATCTATATCAAATGAAGTCCAAATGCAGCGAAACTTTTTGACGATTTTTTCTAGAACATAAGAGACACTAGAAGCTTCGGGAGGTGGCCAGAAGACCCACAGGGGCCCCACGAGCCACCAGGGCACGCCACCCCCCCTAGGCGCGCCCTGGTGCCTCGTGGGGCCCTTGTGGCCCTTCTTCGCGTGATTCCAACGCCAAAAAATCATATATATTCAGAAACCCCCGAAAGTTAACCTAGATGACTTTTTACGCCGCCGCAAGTCTCTGTACCTCCACGATCTAATCTACATCCCTTTTCCGGCACCCTGCCAGAGGGGGGGGAATCATCACCGGAGTCCATCTTCATCATCCCGGTGGTCTCCATGACGAGGAGGGAGTAGTTCACCCTCGGGGCTGAGGGTTTGTACCAGTAGCTATGTGTTTTATGTCTCTCTCTCGTGTTCTTGATTTGGCACGATCTTGATGTATCGCGAGCTTTGTTAATATAGTTAGATCATATGGTGTTTCTTCCCTCTCTATCCTTGTTGTGATGAATCGAATCTTTTCCCTTTGAGGTTTCGTTATTGTTGGATTGAATATTTCAGATTTGAGAACACTTGATGTATGTCTTGCATATGAATACCCGTAGTGACAATGGGGTATTATATTGATTCACTTGATATATGTTTTGGCACTCAACTCGCGGATTCCCGAGGTGACATTGGGGTAATCTATGCATAGGGGTTGATGCAAGTTTTTATTATCTTTTCTCCGATAGAAACTTTGGGGTGCTCCTTGGAATTCTTTGTGTGGATTGAATATTATGATTATGAAGTTGTTTGATGCATATCATATAATCAACTCACGGATACTTGTGGTGACATTGGAGTATCTACGTGACATTAGAGTTGGTTGATGTGTATCATATGGTGTTATTTTAGTACGAACTCTAGGGCTGTTTGTGACACTTATAGGAATAGCTCAATATATCTTTCGAAAAAGATAACTTTGAGGTGGTTTCGTACCCTACAAACAATTTCTATCTTATGTTCTCCGCTAATGGGAACTTGGGAGTTATTCTTTATCGCACGTTGAGGGATGGTTATATGAAACAATTATATTAGCATTGTTGAGAGATTGCACTAGTGAAAGTTTGAACCCTAGGCCTTGTTTTTAAGCATTGCAATACCGTTTGTGCTCACTTTTGTTACTTGCTACCTTGCTGTTTTTATATTTTCACATTACAAAAACCTATATCTACTATCCATACTACACTTTTATCACCATCTCTTCGCCGAACTAGTGCACCTATACAATTTACCATTGTATTGGGTGTGTTGGGGACACAAGAGATTTCTTATATTTGGTTGTAGGGTTGTTTGAGAGATACCATCTTCAACCTATTCCTCCCACGGATTGATAAACCTTAGGTCATCCACTTGAGGGAAAATTGCTACTGTCCTACAAAACTCTGCGCTTGGAGGCCCAACACGAGTCTACAAGAATAAGTTGTGTAGTAGACATCAAGCTCTTTTCTGGCGCCGTTGCTGGGGAGGTGAGTGCTTGAAGGTATATCTTTAGATCTTGCAATCGAATCTTTTAGTTTCTTGTTTTATCACTAGTTTGGTTTATAAAAGAAAACTACAAAAAATGGAATTGAGGTTGCCTCATATTATTCGTCTTTATCATGTCTTTCTTGAAAATGATGGATTGGAAAATTGTGCTCAATTGATAGAAGAAGAATTCAATAAAATGTTTGTCATAAAATCTTTGAATGATGAGCATGATTGCAATGTTGTTAGTATGAATTCTATGAATATCCATGATGCTAATGATATGCAAAGCCATAAGCTTGGGGATGCTACGCTTGATGAAGATGATATTTTTAGTCCCCCTAGTTTTGATGCCAAATTTCTTATGATGGTTGCATGCCTCCTATTTATGATGATTATGTTGATGAAAGTGGATTTGAAGAGGTCATGAATTTATTTAGTGATGATTCCACTACTTTGGAAGAAGTTTCAATTGACTATGACAACAAAGTTGCTATCTATGATGATTATTGTGATGACATGTATGCTATAAAGAATATTGATAACTATGAAACTTGTCATCATGATTTTAATTTTCAATTGGATTATGCCAATCAAGTATCTCATGATAGTTATTTTGTTGAGTTTGCTCCCACTATTAAAGGAGAGAGAAGAGAGGTAGGAGAAGGAAGAGAAAGCAAAACTATCTATTATGGGGAAAGCAAGTGAGGGAGAAGAAGTGAGGGAGAGAGGAGGGGGGAGGGGGAAAGGGGGCTGGAAACGGTGGCAGCTGTGGCTTAGCTGTAGCGCGGGTTGGCGCACGGCGCTACTGCTAAGAGCAATAGCAGCAGTGCTGGTCCGCAAACCATGCTATTGCTAAGCGGGGACCACCACGTGGGCCAGTGCAGCCGTAGTTGCAGCGGTGGGTACCAGACCCGCGCTACTGCTAATAGCAATAGAAGTAGCACGTGTTCCCCAGCACGCGCTACTACTATTCATGGCCTGGTGGGTATGGTGGGGCCCACTTACCAGCAGCGATGTCACGTACACCCGCGCTACTGCTAAGTTGATACCAGTAGCGCCTGTCCTTAGCCCGCGCTACTACTAATTACCAGTAGCACCGGTCTTTGCCCCTCGCTACTGTTAAGCCTCCACCTATAAGGTATTTCCTAGTAGTGTTCCACCGTTCCGTTTATATGACACACATCGTCATTGTCATATTGCTTTGCATGATCATATAGCTAACATAGTATTTGTGGCTCAGCCACCGTTCATCATTTTTATACATGTTACGCTAATATCATTGCACATCCTGGTACACCGTCAGAGGCATTCACATAGAGTCATATTTTTGTTCTAGTTTTGAGTTTTAATTTCTTTTGAGTTGTAAGTAAATAGAAGTATGATGATCATCATTATTAGAGCATTGCCCCAGTGAGGAAATAAAAAAAAGAGGCCAAAAAGAGCCCACGAAAAAAAAAGAAAAAAAAAGAAGAAAAAATGAGAGAAAAGAGAGAAGGGGCAGTGTTACTATCCTTTTCCATACTTGTGCTTCAAAGTAGCACCGTGTTTTTCATATAGAGAGTCTCCTATTTTGTCACTTTCACATACTAGTGGGAATTTTTCATTATAGAACTTGGCTTGTATATTCCGATGACGGGCTTCCTCAAATGCCCGAGGTCTTCACGAGCAAGCAAGTTGGATGCACACCCACTTAGTTTTCATGTTGAGCTTTCATACACTTATAGCTCTTAGTGCATCCATTGCATGGCAATCCCTACTCCTCGCATTGACACCAATTGATGGGCATCTCCATAGCCCGTTGATTAGCCATGTTGATGTGAGACTATCTTCTTATTTTTGACTTCCCCTTATTAATCTCTACCACCACATTCTATTCCACCCATAGTGCTATATCCATGGCTTGCGCTCATGTATTGCGTGGGGGTTAAAAAAGCTGAAGCGCGTTAAAAGTTATGAACCAATTGCTCGGCTTGTCATCGGGGTAGTGCATGATAAATACTTTGTGTTAAGAAGATGGAGCATGACAGGATTATATGATTTTGTAGGGATAACTTTCTTTAGCATTTTTATTTTGAAAGGCATGATTGTTTGTTAGTATGCCTGAGTATTGATGTCTATATATCAAACTATAGACTATTGCTTTGAATCATTCGGATCTTATTATTCATAACGAAAGAGAGATTACATGATGAAACATGTTAGGTAGCATTCCACATCAAAAATTCTGTTTTTATCATTTACCTACTCGAGGATGAGCAGGAATTAAGCTTGGGGATGCTTGATATGTCTCCAACATATCTATAATTTTTGATTGTTCCATGCTATTAAAATATCAATCTTGGATGTTTTATATGCAATTATATATCATTTTTTGGGACTAACCTATTAACCTAGTGCCCGGTGCCAGTTGCTATTTTCTGCTTGTTTTTGGCTTTTTACGAAATCACTACCAAACGAAGTCGAAATGCCACGAAACTTTTTGGAGATTTTTTTCTGGACAAAAGAGACCTTGGAAGCTTCGGGAGGGGGCCAGAAGCCTCACGAGGAAGCCACAAGGCAATAGGGCGCGGCCCCAGGGGGGCGCGCCGTGTTGCCTTGTGGGCCCCTCGTGGCTCCGTTTGACCTAAATCCACTTCTATACATTCCCAAATATTCAGAAACCATCAGGGAGCTAGACGAGAAAACCCTACCACCGCCGCAAGCCTTTGTTCTTCCGCGATCCCATCTGGAGGCATTTTCCGGTACTCTGCCGGAGGGGGAATCGATCACGGAGGGCTTCTACATCAACCTTGCTGCCCTTCCGATGATGTGTGAGTAGTTTACCACAGACCTACGGGTCCATAGCTAGTAGCTAGATGGCTTCTTCTCTCTCTTTGATCTTTAATACAAAGTTCTCCTCGATGTTCTTGGAGTTCTATCCGATGTAATCTTCTTTTGCGGTGTGTTTATTGGGATCCGATGAATTGTGAGTTTATGATCAGATTATTCATGAGAAATATTTTAGTCTTCTATGAACTCTTATATGCATGATTGTTATAGCTTTGTATTTCTCTCCGGTCTATCGATTTGGTTTGGCCAACTAGATTGGTTTATCTTGCAATGGGAGAGGTGCTTTGTGATGGGTTCAAACTTGCGGTGCTCAATCCCAGTGACAGAAAGGGACATGACACGTATTTGTATTGTTGCCATTATGGATAAAAAATGGGGTTTAATCATATTGCTTGAGTTTACTTTGTCTACATCATGTCATCTTGCTTAAGGCGTTACTCTGTTCTCATAAAAATAAATACATAAAGTAAAAGATAGGCCCTTCGCAGAGGGAAGCAGAGGTTGTCATGCGCTTTTTGTTTTTGGACGTGCAAGCTCTTAATGTAAAGGAACATCACTTTATATTGCCCCTTGTGATAGCAACCTTTATTATGCAGTCTATCACTTTTATTTCTTCACCATCACAAGTTCATACAAAGCTTATTTTACCTTACAATAAAAGATCATACATATTTAGGAGCAATTTTTATTGCTTTTGCACCGATGACAACTTACTTGAACGATCTTATTCAATCCATAGGTAGATATAGCGGACTCTCATGACATGAAACTAGGTTTAAGGGTATTTGGATGCACAAGTAGTATCTCTACTTGGTACAGAATTTTGGCTCGCAAAAGTTAGGGAGAAAGCACCACATGTTAGAGGATCCAAAACAATTTAACTTCTATGTGAATATAAGCAAACATAACTCATTACGTTGTCTTCCTTGTCCAACGTCGACTATTTGACATAGAATATTTAATGGGGGATCACAATCATAAAAGATGTCCAAGATAGTATATTTATATGTGAGACATCTCTTCCTTTATTACTTTTTCATGAATTGCAACAATGACCAATGCTATGTTTGTTAACTTCCAACAAGTTTTATCAATTATACTTCTTTTATGTGAAGGCATCACTCCCCATGGGATTAGCATATGATCTTACTTTTTATTCTCTTTATTTTATTTCTAAGATTGGATCAACAAAAGCAAAACACTCAACTCAAACTACTCTTTATTATATAACTTTCACACACGATTACATAGATAGATAGATCACAAAGCAAGCACTCGAAACTAAATCATACTAAAACTTTATTCTTCTAAATCATGAAATAACTAAGGATCGAACTAAGATAGATAATGATGATAAAAGTGATGGTGATACGATACCGGGGCACCTCCCCCAAGCTTGGCACAAGCCAAGGGTGGTGCCCATACCCATGTACTCAAGTCTCCTTCTTCGGTGATGGTGGTGATGAAGTAGGCTTGTCCTTTAACTTCAGTAAGTACTCCAAATTTCCATTGATCCTCCGAAGGGCACGATTCTGCTCTTCTAACAAAATAACATCATGAGTAAGCGACGTATTCTGAGCACAAATCGCTTCAAAAACCTTTAGTGTATCAATTTCAGATGGGGGAAGGTTATGATAAAGAGTTTGCCATGTATCTCCCTTTTCTGGTGTTTCCCTCATGTGCATGGCTTGATCTTCTTCTCCTTGAAACCGGTCCTCCATGACCTCTCCTGGTCCCTCCTTCATAGAGGTATTCTCCTCTCCAGACGACCACTCATAATAGACTTCACTGAAAGGACGCTTGCCGGGAGAAGGTTGCACAATCCGGTGCTTGGTGCGGAGTCTTCGAGGAGCCATGGAGATCTAGATCTGTCAGAAAAATAGCTCGAAACAAGAACAGAGGAGAAACTTCCGATACGGTGGTCAAAATATCCGAGAGTATATATAATGAATTTTTCTCGTGCTGGACAAGTAATATGGAAGAAAAATGGAGTCGGGAAAGTCCACGGGGGAGCCACAAGCTTGGTAGGTGTGCCCTGGGGGTAGGGCACGCCCCCCAGGCTTGTCGCTTCCTCGTGCACTTTTCGGACTATTTATTATTTTCCTAATTTTTTATATATTCCAAAATGAACAGAAAGTACCTTTATGAAATTTTTGGAGTCGGTTTACTTACAGTACCACATACCTACTCCTTTTCAGGATTCTGGAGCGTTCCGGAAGGTTTCTTCTATGTGCTCTTCCGGTGTCATTGTTTGAATAATATTCGTTTTAACATTAATGGGCGTACCTGAGATATAATGTTTAATTCTTTTCCCATTAACCACTCTCAGATTAGTGCCTTCGGAGTTGTTTATTTTGATGGCTCCGGAGCGATAAACTTCTTCAATGATGTATAGTCCTTCCCATTTAGAGAGAAGTTTTCCTGCAAAGAATCTTAAACGAGAATTGTATAATAGAACATGATCACCCACTTTGAATTCCCATTTTTGGATTCTCTTATCATGACATCTTTTAACTTTTTCTTTAAATAACTTGGCATTTTCATAAGCTTGGGTTCTCCATTCATCTAGATAGCTAATATCAAATAGCCTCTTTTCACCGGCAAGTTTAAAATCATAGTTAACTTCTTTAATTGCCCAATATGCTTTATGTTCTAATTCAAGAGGTAAATGACATGCTTTTCCATAGACCATTTTATATGGAGACATACCCATAGGATTTTTATAAGCAGCTCTGTAAGCCCATAGTGCATCATCAAATTTCTTAGACCAATTCTTTCTAGATCTATTAACGGTCTTTTGCAAAATTAATTTTATTTCTATATTAGTTAATTCAACTTGACCACTAGACTGAGGATGATATGGAGATGCAATTCAATGATTGACATCATATTTAGCAAGCAATTTACGGAAAGCGCCATGAATAAAATGTGAACCACCATCAGTCATTAAATATCTAGGGACTCCAAACCTCAAAAATATAACTTCTTTAAGCATTTTAATAGAAGTGTTATGATCAGCACTACTAGTTGGAATAGCTTCTACCCACTTAGTAACGTAATCAACAGCAACTAAAATATGAGTATACCCATTAGAGGAAGGAAAAGGTCCCATATAATCAAAACCCCAAACATCAAATGGTTCAATAACAAGTGAATAATTCATAGGCATTTCTTGACGTCTACCAACATTACCAATTCTTTGATATTCATAACAAGAGAGGACAAACTTACGTGCATCTTTGAAAAGAGTAGGCCAATAAAAACCAGACCGTAATACCTTGTGTGCAGTTTTGTCTCCCGCATGGTGTCCTCCATATGCTTCGGAGTGACACTTTCGTAGAATTTGTTCCTGTTCATGCTCAGGTACACAACGTCTAATAAAACCATCTACTCCTTTATATAAATGTGGGTCATCCCAAAAGTAATGTCTTAAATCAAAGAAGAACTTTTTCTTTTGTTGATAGGTAAAGCTAGGTGGGATATATTTAGCAACAATGTAATTAGCATAGTCTGCATACCAAGGAGTGTTACGAGAAGCATTTATAATAGCTAATTGTTCATCAGGAAAATCATCATTAATAGGAAGTGGGTCATCAAGAACAATTTCCATTCTAGACAAATTATCAGCTACGGGATTCTCAGCTCCCTTTCTATCAATAATATGCAAATCAAATTCTTGTAGCAACAGAACCCACCTAATAAGTCTAGGTTTAGCATCTTTCTTTTCCATAAGATATTTAATAGCAGCATGATTAGTGTGAATAGTAACTTTGGAATCAACAATGTAAGATCTGAATTTATCACAAGCAAACACAACTACTAAAAATTCCTTCTCAGTAGTAGCATAATTTCTTTGAGCACTGTCTAGAGTTTTACTAGCATAATGAATAACATTCAATTTCTTATAAAGTCTTTGTCCTAGAACAGCACCAACAGCATAATCACTAGCATCACACATAATTTCAAAGGGTAGGTTCCAATCAGGTGGTTGAACAATAGGTGTAGAAATTAAGGCTTTCTTAAGTATTTCAAAGGATTCTACGCAATCAGCATCAAAAACAAATGAAACATCTTTTTGCAAAAGATTAGTAAGAGGCCTAGAAATTTTAGAGAAGTCTTTTATAAACCTTCTATAGAAACTAGCATGACCAAGGAAACTTCTTATACCTTTGATATCTTTAGGACATGGCATTTTCTCAATTGCATCAACTTTAGCTTTATCAACTTCAATACCTCTTTCAAAAAATTTATGCCCAAGGACTATACCTTCATTCACCATAAAGTGGCACTTCTCCCAATTCAAGACAAGATTAGTTTCTTCACATCTCTGCAAAACTCGATCAAGGTTGCTTAAGCAATCATGAAAAGAAGTTCCGTATACGGAGAAATCATCCATGAAAACCTCAACAATCTTTTCACAAAAGTCAGAGAATATAGCAGTCATACATCTTTGAAAGGTAGCTGGTGCATTACATAAACCAAAAGGCATACGACGATAAGCATAAGTTCCAAAAGGACAAGTAAAGGTGGTTTTCTCTTGATCTTCTTGTGACACAGGTATTTGAGAAAAAACAGAATATCCATCTAGGAAACAAAAGTGTGTATGCTTAGATAATCTTTCTAACATTTGATCAATAAAAGGCAAGGGGTAATGATCCTTCCTAGTAGCTTTATTTAATTTCCTGAAATCAATTACCATCCTATAGCCGGTTACAATTCTTTGTGGAATGAGTTCATTTTTATCATTAGGAACAACGGTAATACCTCCTTTCTTAGGAACACAATGAACAGGGCTTACCCATCTACTATCAGCTATGGGATAAATTATACCTGCCTCCAGAAGCTTTAATATTTCAGTTCTTACCACATCCTTCATTTTAGGATTCAAGCGACGTTGATGATCAGTGACAGGTTTAGCATCTGGCTCCATATTAATCTTGTGCTGACATAGAGTGGGACTAATGCCCTTAAGATCGTCAAGAGTATATCCAATAGCAGCACGGTGCTTCCTCAGAGTTTTAAGTAATCTCTTTTCTTCATGCTCTGAAAGGTTAGCACTAATAATAACAGGATATATCTTATTTTCATCAAGATAAGCATATTTAAGTGTATCAGGTAGTTGCTTTAATTCGAACATAGGATCACTCTTAGGCGGGAGAGGGTCTCCCAATGTTTCAATAGGAAAATTATGTTTAAGTATAGGTGCTTGTTTAAAGAATAGTTCATCTATCTCATTTCTTTCATCCATATGCATATCATTCTCATGGTCTAGCAAATACTATTCTAAAGGATCAGTAGGAGGCACAGCAATAGAAGAAAGACCTATAATTTCATCTTTATTGGGTAATTCTTTATCATGAGGTTGTCTACAAAACTTAGAGAAATTAAATTCATGAGACACATCTCCAAAATTAACTCTAACCTTTTCTTTAACATAATCAATTTCAACATTAACGGTATTCAAGAAAGGTCTACCAAAAATAATGGGACAAAAATTATCTTGTTGTGAACCAAGTACTAAGAAATCAGTAGGGTATTTGATTTTACCACACAAGACTTCAACATCTCTAACAATCCCAAGTGGAGTAATAGTATCTCTATTTACCAGTTTAATAGTAACATCAATATCTTCAATCTCAACAGGTGCAATATCATTCATGACTTCTTGATATAAAGAGAAAGGAATAGCACTCACACTAGCACCCATATCACATAAACCATGATAGCAATGGTCTCCAATTTTAACAAAAACAACAGGCATGCCAACTACGGGCTTGTTCTTATCTAGCATATCTCATTTATTTCTAATAGGTTTAGCAATTCTAGCAGCCTCTTCACAGAAATATATGACATGTCCATCAATATTATCAACCAAAAGATCTTTTACCATTGCAATATTAGGTTCAACTTTAATTTGTTCAGAAGGTTTAGGTATTCTAATATTACTTTTATTAACCACAGTTGAAGCTTTAGCATGTTCCTTAATCCTAACAGGGAAAGGTGGTTTTTCAATATAAGCAGTTGGCACAACTGGATCAACATTGTAAACAATTGTTTCTTCTTTAGCAATTATGTGTTCTTCTTTTAATTCAATAGGCGGGTGATATTTAAACCATTTCTCCTTAGGGAGATGAACATGAGCAGCAAAAGATTCACAAAAGGTAGCTACTATCTCAGAGTCAAGTCCATATTTAGTACTAAACTTATGAAAAGCATCAGTTTCCATAAAAGATTTAACACAATCAAACTCAAGATTTATACCTGACACTTTAAATTTGTCGATTTCCCAAGATTTATACCTGATCTCATTTGAATTCAATAGTCCTCTTCATAAAGGAACGAGTAGAAGAAGTATCGAGCATGGATTGATCATTATGAGGAAGCCGAGCATAAAAGCTTTGAATAATTATTTCTCTTGAGAGCTCATGATTGGGGCATGTATGCAACATATACTTAAGCCTCCCCCAAGCATGAGCCATACTTTCTCCTTCACGAGGCCAAAAATTATATATATAATTCCGATCACGATGAACCAAATGCATAGGATAAAATTTCAGCTTCTGTAACACCCATGAGTATTAAGCTACAGTGATCCACCATGTTAATGCCAAGTCACTTTGATTTGCAATGTTGGATCATAATTAGTTTCATATCTCATTTCAAATTCCTCTTCAAATAAAAATTTGGATTGCAAGTGAAATTTGAAGTTGCACAAAAGTTGCTGGAAAAATGTTCATCATTTAGCAAATATTTCAAAACAATTAAATGTTAAGAAAAACAACATCACAACATTGCTAAAATGAGCATTAGCATTTAAAATAGTGCCATTCCAGCAATTTAAAATGCAAATTCATTTATGAAATTTCCACATGGATTCAAATAAATCCCAAACTTTTTGTGGCAGTGCCTAAAAATGCAATGGATTTAAGTGGGCCAGCTCCACATTTTTCCCAAGTCATTAGATGGCCCCAAATATTCTTTTCTGTCTCTGTTTAAAAAAATTATTAAAAATTAAAAGGAAAAGAACAGAAAAACAGAAAACAGAAAAACTTACCTGGCGCCTGGCGCTGGCCCAGGCTGGCCCAGCCCATGGGAACAGCGTCGCCTACCTGCTCCCGCCGCCGTGTCGCGCCCGCCATGGCCGCGCGCGCCTCCTCCGGCCAAACGACGACACACCAACGCTACAGCGGCCTCTGGGGGGATAAGGCCGCCTCACCTGCTTCCCCAGGATGCCCTCGCCCCTCCTCCTCTCCTCTCCAGCACTTGTGCGCTCTTCCCCCTCCTCTCCAGAGCACTGCCGCTGCCGCGCCGTTGCACCACCGCGGTCAACGTGCCCTTCTCAGCGCCGCACCATGTCTGGGAGCTCTGCCCCGCTCGACCACGTCGCCGCCGACAAGCCATTTGAGCGGAGCCGCATCAACGCGTCGGGATCAAGCCGCCCCTTTTCTTCTCGGTCTCCGCCGATCCCCGTCGTTTCCGGCCGGCCCCTGCGCTCCTAAGCTGCCAACGGCTTTCCGTAGCCACTCGGTGAGCTCCCCTCTCTCCTCCCTCTCTTCGTATGGTCCCGCGCGTCCTCTAGCTAGCTGGCTCAACGTGGTCGAGCTCACCGCCGCCGAGCTCGTCGCCGGCTACGGTGCGGTGACCGCATGCCCGCGCAAAGTTGTCCATCGAGCTCGCAAACCCACGTAGAGCACCCCAGCCACTTTAGTTCGAGCTAACGCGCGTTGCCTCGTCGATTTCGCCGTCGCCCGAAAACCACCGCCGCCAAACGTCGTCGCCGGCGACGTTCCGGCCATCCCCTGGTCCAACCAGTAGCACCACTCGACGCACAAGGTCGCAGGCTTTCGAACGCGCCCAGCCGCGGTCCAAATGGAGCACCACAGCAGTTTTCCGGCGAGGCCCGAGGCCCTCCACCGCTTTTCGGGTCGCCGGCGGCAAGATTCCGGCATCGCCGACGTGGCGCTGGCCTGGGGCCCACCCTGTGTCACTGCCAGCGGGCCCCACTGGCCCCGTTGACTGGGTTGACCCAGTCAACATGCTGACTGGGCAGCCCAGTGGCACTGACGTGTGGGCCCCGTGTTAATTTAACTATTTTGCTAATTAAAATTAATTCGTTAGACTAAATAGACACTGACAGTAGGGCCCCACCTCCCTAATTATCCCTATTTAGTTAAACTAATTCCTAATTAGCCCAGAGCCACTGACATGCGGGACCCACTGGTCAGGTTTGACCCTGACCAGCTGGGTTTGACCGCTGACGTCACTCTGGCATCATGATGACGTCATGTGCTACTGTTTCGGATAATTCGAATTTAAATAATTAAAATAACTCCAGAAATTCTAGAAAACTATTTAAATCTTTAAAAATTCGTAGAAATTCAACCGTAGCTCGGATCGAAAAGTTTTCTACATGAAAGTTGATCAGAAAAACGAGACGAATCCGAATATGTGGTCAAAATGCTTGACCATCACTCCTAACTACCTGAACATGGAACCTTCCCCTCCGGTTCAGTATTCCGAAATCCGCCTAAACGCCGGGAAAATATCCCAGATATTTTCCCGCTTCGTCTGCTACGTGTAGCATTGCATTAGTTCACCCCCAACGCTGCATTTTGCCATACCATGCATCGTGTTGTTATTGTTTGCCTTTATTTATTGTTTCTTCCCCCTCTTCTTATTCGATTAGACCCCAAGACCGACGCTACCCCACAGGACTGCTACTCCGTCGAAGACCCCTCTTTTGCCGCAGAGCAACCAGGCAAGCAAACCCCCTTGAGCATGCCTATATCACCTATTATTTCTCCCTCCTGCTTGCATTAGAATTTGCTGCTATTAATGATTGATCCTAATTCTGATGCATAGCTTGTTTTTGTAAACTGCTTTTTGATACTTTACCTGATATCCTAAATGCTTAGTATAGGTTGGCAGTAAATCATCTGTGGCCCCTCTTCCTTGTCCTAGTTGCCCCGCTTTGTTCCAGTGCCCCGATCGATGTGATCGATGGGCTGAGACCAGCACACCGCCACACCCCCCCCTAAGTTGCTCGACTCTGCAGAGCTAACATCGAGTGCCGAGGATGGTACCTCTTATCTCACTCCTGATGTTGCCTCTGTAGTATAGTTAGTTGGTTGTGGGTTACCGAGGGTGATTCCTCTTTCACCACCTCCGACGAAGCTTCTGTTGTGCAACCCCGCAAGTGTGAATACCATCGAGGGTGATTCCTCCGGGTTCACCTTGACAGGTACATCGAGTGGGAATCCAACGAGGGTGATTCCTCGGATTCCTTCTTGATGTTATGGACACACGGTTACCTGGGTTTTCCTACAGATACTGGATAAAGACGGGTCGACCCCGAGGGGTACCCGCGAGAGATGAGAAGTTGGGTTGACCATGAGGGTACCCGCGAGATAATTACGTGGCACGGCCGGGCATTCTTGTCCCTTGCCGTAAGTCCACGAGACGGGGCGACGGGGCCACATGTTTCGTGGATCTCTGCTCATTTCCGCGAGCTCCCAATAGACTTAACGGATTTGGGTATTTGATCTGAGTTGGCCACTTGTCTACACGCACTACCACCACGCGGGATAATGGTTTAATGGGGCCCTCTGCGCCGTATGTATCAGCCAAAAGCTCTGTCAGACGTCCAGTTCAGCATTGCGGCACGGCTGGGCTGGCGCCGTCCAGGACAGAACTGGCGCCTGGATTCGCCCTGCGCGCAACGACCCGGAGTGTGAAGGGCGATGGGCCCAAGACCCCTGAGCACTTAGGATGTAGACCGGCGGGGACCTCTCTGTTGAGCCAAGGCCGGGCTACGTCGTGTCGATCAGCCGAGGCCGGGCATGACCCAAGAAAGTGTGTCCGGCCAGAGTTAATCGAGCATGTTGGGTAACAGTAGTGCACCCCTGCAGGGAAGATTATCTATTCGAATAGCCGTGTCCATGGTAACAGGACGCTCAGTAAAGTATCCTGATCTACTACAACTTGAACTGGATACATGTTAATTAATTGGAAGCTCCGGGATTGCTGTCTTGCAGGGAGTCGAGGAAGGATCTCTAGGCTTTGATACTACAAGCTTGTTACGTTATGTTATGCTACTAATCTGCACTCTTCTAATGCTGCAAGATGCTGAAGATGCTAGTCTTCGATAGGCTAGGCCTCTCTCTCTATTCTGGCATTTTTGCAGTCCAGTCCACAGATACAGCCTTTCCCTTTGATACCAAAGCAAAATTAGAATAGTTCTGATATAAGTCTTGCGAGTACTTTGGATGAGTACTCACGGTTGCTTTGCTTCCCCTTTTCCCCATACCCGATTGCTGCGACCAGATGGTGGAGCCCCGGAGCCAGCTACCCCAGTCGATGACTACTACTACCCCTCTGGTGGAGCCTACTACTACGTGGAGACCACTGACGACCAGGAGTAGATAGGAGGCTCCCAGGCAGGAGGCCTGCGCCTTTTCGATCCAGTGTTTTTATTTTGCCCCGCCATCTTAAAGGCCTATCTGTTTAACTTTATGTCTGTACTCAGATATCTAATGCTTCCGCTAATGCTTGTATGACTCGAGCTTTTGTATTCGACCCCTCGAGGCCCCTGGCTTGTAATATAAAGCTTGTATGATTTTTTTGTGTAGAGTTGTGTTGTGATATCTTCAAGTGAGTCCCTAGGCTTGATCGTGTGCATTTGCGTGTATGGTTAGTGCACGATTAAGTCGGGGGCGTCACAGCTTCAACCGGTTCCAATCCCATGTTCCAGTATCATCACATAGCCTATACCATGTGTAACACCCCAATTTTAATAAAAGGTTTTTGCAAATAAATTTTTGACAGAAATATTTTTTGTTAATTAAAATGGATCTTTTAATAATCTTAAAGTCATTTCTCCTGCTTCTTCTTCCTTCTTACAGAAATTTTTTGGAAAAATATTGAGGATCTTAAAATTTTTGCCCAACTCCTTTATTACTTCCTAAATATCAGTAGAAATTATTTTCATAATAAAATTGCCCCAAAACAATTCTTTTAAGGGCATTTTCAAACGCTGAAATGCTTCTGTTGAACTAGAACTATTTCAAATAAATCTTATAAAATTGCCACAAAATTTTGGGAGACTCTCTTAGGCCTATAATTCACTTTTGTGCAAAAACCCATCATGGTCATTTGAAAAATTTGAGCAAATCATCCTCTTTTCAATTCTGGTCCAATTTCAACTTCTAACTACAGCCCTATTTTCCTTAGCTCTATAATTGCTGATATTTTTCCACCTTATAGTCCTTCCTAGGAAACACTTAAGTCCAGAAAACCATCTTCATTTGCAACTTAGAAGTCCACCAAATAATTCTCTGTAGTTTCAGTCCAGAACTGAATTCCAACAAAATTTGCACTAGCAAGTTTTGCATTTTTCCAAACCAATCATACCACCATATATATCATATAAGGAGACACCATACTGCCAATTTTCACTTCCAACAAAATCTCCTAGTTTCCCCTGGCATTCTGTCAAACACCTTATGTGCATGACAGAATTTTGCAACCACTCAAACCTGCATTGCACACTTGATCATCTAGCCAAAAGAACATGTCCAACGTCCTTACCACCCCTGGTAGCATCACCATGCCAAGATCCATAGCTAAAGGATCAACCTAGAGCGCTCTGGCATTCTGCCGAGCACTTGATGTGCATGCCCAGGGCGTGCCCAGAGCGCGCGTACTGCACGCCCGAGAGCCGCGAGCCCCTGCCGCCCCGCTGCTGCCCTCCCCTGGCTTGCCCGCACGCTCCACTGGCCACCCACACCTGCCACGACCTCCCTCACACCGGAGCTCGCCCCCTGGCGCCGGTCAGCACCGACCCGAGCCACAGTCCGTCGCTGTCACGCATAGACCAGGACGCGTGGCGCGTCTCCGAGCTAGCCAGCACGCCATCGCCTTAACCCCGAACTACCTAAGCTCATCCGAAGCTCACCAAACCCCCACCGACCACGACCACCGCCCAAAACCACCTTTCCGGCGCAGTTATGACGGTCGCCGCCGTGCCTTCTCTGGGAAGCCACAGGAACCGACGTTCACCGCCTATAAAACGGGACCCGAGCTCTCCAGCTCCTCACCACCACACTCCCATCCCCCTTGAACCCTCCCGAGGCAGCCAAACCACCGGAGGAGCCGTCTCCCTCGACTCCGGTAACTTCTGCCACCGACACCTCCACACATATTCCCACGCATCCAGTGCCCCTACCTCGCTGGTTTCTTCGCTACTGGACTCCCTGAGCCACGACCAACCCATCCCGACCCCCAATTCTTCCCAAACCCCACCACGGATGAAAGCCCTCTTCCACCCGTAGCTCTCCTCCGCCATGATTGAAGCTCCACTCAAATCCGAGCCCCTCAACGACTACCTCCACCTCCCACGGATGTGGCACTTTCTCCTGAACCTACCCATGTGACGAGCGTCGCCGGAGATGCCCTACAGCGCCGGCAATCATCGCCGGAGCTCCTCCTCTGTTTCTGTCCAGACACGCGCGAGGAGGAGGATGAAGACTAGTCAAACCTGACTGGTGGGTCCTCGGGACCCACCGTCAGTGACTGGGGAGGGGTCTCGCCCGCGTGGCAGCGTCTCTGTGCTCGGCCCAGTGGCGCCGTTAGCTGGGCCTCGCCCAGTTTACGCCTCGGACAGCCGTCAGGTTATTCCTTTGCAGTTTTTCTTTTAACCAGAAGCTTGAAAATATTCCACAGAATCCATTTCGAATCCAAATGGGATAATTCAAATTTATAGGGACTTATAAAATTGATATTTATTTAACTAGCTATAGTGAACATTTTTCTAAGGCCAATTTCTATATGACCCATTTAATAGGTCATTTTCTTGTATAAGTCAACTTAGATAATTCCTAGAATATTCCCCTCAGCTCCAAATCCAGTGAAACAAATTTCTCAATCTTTCTAAAATCATGCCTCATTTAATAGGTGCCTCAAATCATTTTTATAAAAATGTTTTCTGTAAAATTCTCGCAGATCCATTATTTCCTTGATTTCCACCTAAGTGAAATGTTCAAAAATTCTTATTGCTCAACAGCCAGTAGAACCACCTTGGTTATTTTTCATATAACTAGAGAGGTCCTAGAAAAGTGAAATTACTATTTTTAGAGCACCTTTATTTTTCTACTTGATGTGTTGCTTGTTGCGATTCGTTCCGACGTTAGATAACAAAAAGGACCCGGATAAGGACCAAAAGCATTTGAAGACTTTGCTGAGCCAGGAAAAATGAAGGGAAAAGAATCTTCAAAGCTAATGGAGTGCACCCAACTTTTCTACATGCCCAAGGCAAGCATCGTGAACCACTGATATGATAACTGTTTGGTTGTTTGCTTGTTGGTGAACTTTGCATGCATGTAGTGTTGGCATGTTTCCTCGTACCATGCAACGTGTGCTTGTCATGACTAACTTGCAGGAGCAGGTATAAGAGAAATACCGTTACCGGCAGAAGGGTGATCTCGTCGGAGCATGATCATGCCTTGTTGGTTATGCATGTTGGGACATGCTAGGGCTGTGGCCCTGTTTTGGTGTTACTGTTGAGAGAACACTTTATTGTGCTAAACACTGTAGGGAATATACAAACCTCCTGAGTCGACCGTAGATCGAGTCTTGTTACGGTAACCCCCAAACTTGATTCGTGCTACCACATGTCCCTGCCACAGGTAGGGTATGGTTCAGTAAGTTGCTAACCCCTTTCTTGTACACACCGTACAGAGAGGCCATAGTGAATGATACCACTGGCCCTGGTAGTCATGTCACTTGGTCCGGGGGCATGAGTGGCTGGTCTGGGACCGAAGCTAAATGCTCATGCTATTGGAGGCCGTTGTGCGTGAGGCCTTCCCACTTAGAGTTTTACTTTATCATTGCTTTGGGTGATTCCTAGCTTTGGTGGGTTAAAGCTGGTATGTGTTGGTCAGGTGTGTTTTCAACCCAAAGACCATAATTGGAATTAGTCGACGTTTCGGGGTTGACTAAAGAAATCCTTTACACGTGGGTAAAGAGTACATCCTCTGCAGAGTTTTATAACCTATTCGAATAGCCGTGTCCGCGGTTAAGGACTACAGTCTAGGTTGGTCAAGTGTCGGTCTTGGTGTCGGTCTTCGGAGGAAATAATTAAATTGAACATGATTCATTTTGCAGGATAATTATTGTCACCACTGATGCTATCCTGAATATTATTGTTGTCATGAATATTATTGTTATTATTATTGGGGACTAACCCGTTTCTCTTATATGAATTTTCTGAGTGTCACTTGGGCTGGCTAACCTACCCGAGCACTCAGTTTTATTTTCTTTTCTGAGTGTCACTTGGGCTGGCTAGACTACCCGGGCACTCAGTTTTATTTTCTTTTCTGAGTGTCACTTGGGCTGGCTAGACTACCCGGACACTTAGTTTTATTTTCTTTTCTGAGTGTCACTTGGGTTGGCTAGACTACCCGGGCACTCAGTTTTATTTTCTTTTCTGAGTATCACTTGGGATGGCTAGACTACCTGGATACTCACTGTTATTTTCAAGGCCTCTCGAGGCGTCGCTTTTAGACACCCGTTTGGCATTTCTTTTCAAGACCTCTCAAGGCATCGCTTTTAGACACCCGTTTGGCATTTCTCTTCAAGACCTCTCGAGGCGTCGCTTTTAGACAATCATTTGGCATTTCTCTTCAAGACCTCTCGAGGCGTCGCTTTTAGACCCCCGTTTGGCATTTCTCTTCAAGACCTCTCGAGGTGTCGCTTTTAGACACCCGTCTGGCATTTCTCTTGGAATTCCTCGGGTGGTCCAACGGCCGATGTTCTATATTATATTTTGAATTATTACTAACCTGATAATTTTATTCATCCACACCGTATTAATATTTATCATACCATGCTTTAATATCGGTCAGCATATGCATATAGATTAATTCATCATGATCATATGCACTCTGATACATTCTCTATATCTTTTGTTCATGATGTTTGCGAGTACATTCAAACGTACTCACTGGCTTGTCCCTGGCTATTTAATTGGCCAGGTCAGGATTTCAACGAGGAATACTACAACGACGTCCATGCGTGCTAGGAGCCTAAGATAGCAGCCATGCGAGATAGGAATTATCCAGGTCAGCTGTTCCTGTGGAAATGGAGCCCCACCAGAGATGGAGATCCGCTACCCGCTTCCTTCAGCCACTGTTAGAAATCATTGTTGTATCATTAGACCTTTATGGTCTTATACCCAATTTTTGTAACCACTTGGAATTCTGTATCAAGGAAGTGTCCACCAGCGAACAGTAATCCTGGGGCTGGTGATGACACGAGGGGTTAATTTCTGGGTTATTGTGTCCCGGAAATCCGGCCCCGACAGCCTTGGTATCAGAGCCAGGCTGACCATTGGCTAATCCTATCTCAGCCCGGTCACTATCCCTAGGTTTCCACACCACCCAAATCTTTTCCTATCCACCGTCAAGCCCATCCCATCCGATGGCACGATCTGTGGCCAGCCGACATCTTTTGACAGTCAGTGCCCACCCTATCAACCTAACCCATAGGCCGTGTGCCTGTGGCAGGCACCTGAGTTGTCCCATCCGCAAGCGTGCAATGGAACACCCAGCTAGCCTATAAAGGAAGCCTTACCTCAACTCCGCACAGCACACCCTTCATTCTCACTTTCACACCCAAACTGTCAAAATGCCTGGCCATTTCATTTGCAATGAGACCACCACAGTTGAGCTTGGAGGCTTTGTAGCCATCCTCGCCAACCTCACTCGTCGTGCCTTTGGCATAGAAGAGCCCCCGGAATATGTGGTATACCGGGAGCACGCGAGTGATGCCATCTGTCACTTTTGGGCCACGGTGCACATCTACGGGAGAGGCACCACCTCCGAACGCCCTTACTGGTTCACCAGAAGGACGACTTCCGAGGAACCCCAAGCCATCTAGCTTGCAGCCCGAGAGGCTGTAGTTCACCTCCGGCATCGGTCGCCGAGGGTGAACATTCGTCCTTTCCTCCACTACCCTAGTCGTGATGGCTATGGTAGCCCGACCCAAGTCGCCAACGAAGACCAGGAGTCGGATCCTGCTCTTATGCATCTCGTGCACTACCTGAGAGCGCAAAAGGCACTTTTCGATCAGGTCACCAATGACCTGATTGCAACCCGCAGGACGCTTGCCCTCCTCACCTCTGTGTGAAGTGAAGCTGCACCTGCCACCGACACTACAGTAGTGTTACTGGGGAGACCTGTCGAGCCTCCCATGTCTGCCCCTGTTGTCCAACCGGGCAACGCCTTCGTCCACCCAGAGGAACTTCGCCGCATGTTGGAGACCTACTCCAATGGGACTGTGGCTACGACGTCTCATGAGGGACACCATCGTTACCGTAGCCCCGTGACTCCCGCTCCTACCCCAGTCAGCTCCGAAGCCGAGGCAAATGGAGTAGTTTCGACATCAGCTGGGCACACCCGGCCGGATGTCAATGAAGTGGACTGAGTCCACTGAAGTAGTTGTCGAATCCTTAGTGACCTTGTCATTTCTCTCTGTATCTGGTACCCTGGAATCATAGTATTCCGCTCGCTATGCGATTGTTGGAATGCTTGTGTGCTGCCATTTTAATAGTACTCGCTCGATTTTACATGATTGTTGCGTGGCATGCTTGTCTGCGTAATAGGTTTCGAGACCCCTATGCCATAGCTGCCATTACTCCCCAAACCTAACCGACCACTACAATGAAACGTCAATTTTCTTTAGGGATCGAGGTCCGACCCAAGTTGTACCGGCGTCGCATCATGTTTTCCATCCCAGCTGTATAAGAGCCACTCTGATACCCAGCATCAACAACCATCGGTCATCTTCTCCGCCAGCATAATCTAACCTCTCCATGTCTCACTTGGAAGCCTACCAAAGAACTCCCAAGGCACACCCCGACAGTTTTGTTAAGGTTTTGTGGGATTTTATCCGCAACACCCTTGGTTCCATCCACCCACCACAGTATGAGTTGTACAAGATGAGGATTATCTCTGATTCCTCGAAATACTGGGCAGTTGTGCAAATCCCACCAGCGGATTTAAACCAAGGCCCTCCATATATTGTCTTCATCAGGAGATCCATGACAACCTCAGGCATGGCCATTGAGGCTGCTGCTTATGAAGCAGTTACACGTCTTCGATTCTCAGTGCCCTGTGCCAGCGAAAGGAAGTACTGCTACTTCCCGAGCCGCGCAGCATCCGGAGCAGAAGCTATGTTCCGCTGTGAATGTATAGAAAGAGACCCAGCGCTGGCCAATCTCATTCAGTATGTGATGGCCCAGGAGCGTCTAACCCAGCAACTGATGGATTATCTCCATTATCTTGTTGTCCTGAACCCCCAGATAGCCATTGGCGGATCACCCTTGCCAACTCAGGAAGGGCACGTTCTTCGTCTTCTTCCTCCACTTCCTCTGGAAGAAGAAGAATGTGCTCCAGCACCGGGAACCTTTCCGCAAGACCCTATAGATCTTACCTTCGGACCGTAGACGGTCATGAGTGTGTTCGTTGCAGTGTGTAGTGCTCGCTTGCATGTCGTGACCTTTATGTGTTAGGGTGTAGGTCATGAATGTATTGTCATGATTGCATTTTGCATATGAGGGTTTTACTTATTGTGTTCCGTAATTAGTTTATCCGCCCTTAACAAATCTTGAGGACGAGATTTTCTTAAGGGGGGAAGGCGTTGTAACACCCCAATTTTAATAAAAGGTTTTTGCAAATAAAATTTTGACAGAAATATTTTTTGTTAATTAAAATGGATCGTTTAATAATCTTAAAGTCATTTCTCCTGCTTCTTCCTTCTTACAGAAATTTTTTGGAAAAATATTGAGGATCTTAAATTTTTTGCCCAACTCCTTTATTACTTTCTAAATATCAGTAGAAATTATTTTCATAATAAAATTGCCCCAAAACAATTCTTTTAAGGGCATTTTCAAACTCTGAAATGCTTCTGTTGAACTTGAACTATTTCAAATAAATCTTATAAAATTGCCACAAAATTTTGGGAGACTCTCTTAGGACTATAATTCACTTTTGTGCAACAACCCATCATGGTCATTTGAAAATTTTGAGCAAATCATCCTCTTTTCAATTCTGGTCCAATTTCAACTTCTAACTACAGCCCTATTTTCCTTAGCTCTATAATTGCTGATATTTTTCCACCTTATAGTCCTTCCTAGGAAACACTTAAGTCCAGAAAACCATCTTCATTTGCCACTTAGAAGTCCACCAAATAATTCTTTGTAGTTTCAGTCCAGAACTGAATTCCAACAAAACTTGCACTAGCAAGTTTTGCATTTTTTTCAAACCAATCATACCACCATATATATCATATAAGGAGACACCATACTGCAAATTTTCACTTCCCACAAAATCTCCTAGTTACCCCTGGCATTCTGTCAAACACCTTATGTGCATGATAGAATTTTGCAACCACTCAAACCTGCATTGCACACTTGATCATCTAGCCAAAAGAACATGTCCAACGTCCATACCACCCCTGGTAGCATCACCATGCCAAGATCCACAGCTAAAGGATTAACCTAGAGCGCTCTGGCATTCTGCCGAGCACTTGACGTGCATGCCCAGGGCATGCCCAGAGCGCGTGTACTGCACGCCCGAGCGCCGCGAGCCCCTACCGCCCCGCTGCTGCCCTCCCCTGGCTTGCCCCGCACGCTCCACTGGCCACCCGCACCTGCCATGACCTCCCCCACACCGGAGCTCGCCCCCTGGCGCCGGTCTGCACCGACCCGAGCTGCCGTCCGTCGCTGTCACGCGCAGACCAGGACGCGTGGCGCGTCTCCGAGCTAGCCAGCACGCCATCGCCTTAACCCCTAACTACCTAAGCTCATACGAAGCTCACCAAACCCCCACCGACCATGACCACCGCCCAAAACCACCTTTCCGGCGCAGTTATGACAGTCGCCGCCATGCCTTCTCCGGGAAGCCACAGGAACCGACGTTCCCCGCCTATAAAACGGGACCCGAGCTCTCCAGCTCCTGACCACCACACTCCCATCCCCCTTGAACCCTCCCGAGGCAGCCAAACCACCGGAGGAGCCGTCTCCCTCGACTCCGGCAACTTCTGCCACCGACACCTCCACACATATTCCCACGCACCCAGTGCCCCTACCTCGCTGGTTTCTTCGCCACTGGACTCCCTGAGCCACCACCAACCCATCCCGACCCCCAATTCTTCTCAAACCCCACCACGGACGAAAGCCCTCTTCCACCCGTAGCTCTCCTCCGCCATGATTGAAGCTCCACTCAAATCCGAGCCCCTCAACGACTACCTCCACCTCCCACGGATGCGGCACTTTCCCCTGAACCTATCCATGTGACGAGCGTCGCCGGAGATGCCCTACAGTGCCGGCAATCATCGCCGGAGCTCCTCCTCTGTTTCTGTCCAGACGCGCGCGAGGAGGAGGACGAAGACCAGTCAAACCTGACTGGTGGGTTCCCTGGACCCACCGTCAGTGACTGGGGAGGGGTCTCGCCCGCGTGGCAGCATCTCTGGGCTCGGCCTAGTGGCGCCGTTAGCTGGGCCTCGCCCAGTTTACGCCTCAGCCAGCCATCAGGTTATGCCTTTGCAGTTTTTCTTTTAACCAGAAGCTTGAAAATATTCCACAGAATCCATTTCGAATCCAAATGGGACAATTCAAATTTATAGGGACTTATAAAATTGTTATTTATTTAACTAGCTATAGTGAACATTTTTCTCAGGCCAATTTCTGTCTGACCCATTTAATAGGTCATTTTCTTGTATAAGTCAACTTAGATAATTCCTAGAATATTCCCCTCAGCTCCAAATCCAGTGAAACAAATTTCTAAATCTTTCTAAAATCATGCCTCATTTAACAGGTGCCTCAAATCATTTTTATAAAAATGTTTTCTGTAAAATTCTCGCAGATCCATTATTTCCTTGATTTCCACCTAAGTGAAATGTTCAAAAATTCTTATTGCTCAACATCCAGTAGAACCACCTTGGTTATTTTTCATATAACTAGAGAGGCCCTAGAAAAGTGAAATTCCTATTTTTAGAGCACCTTTATTTTTCTACTTGATGTGTTGCTTGTTGCGATTCGTTCCGACGTTAGATAACAAAAAGGACCCGGATAAGGACCAAAAGCATTTGAAGACTTTGCTGAGCCAGGAAAAATGAAGGGAAAAGAATCTTCAAAGCTTATGGAGTGCACCCAACTTTTCTACATGCCCAAGGCAAGCATCGTGAACCACTGATATGATAACTGTTTGGTTGTTTGCTTGTTGGTGAACTTTGCATGCATGTAGTGTTGGCATGTTTCCTCGTACCGTGCAATGTGTGCTTGTCATGACTAACTTGCAGGAGCAGGTATAAGAGAAATACCGTTACCGGCAGAAGGGTGATCACGTCGGAGCATGATCATGCCATGTTGGTTATGCATGTTGGGACATGCTAGGGCTGTGGCCCAGTTTTCCTGTTACTGTTGAGAGAACACTTTGTTGTGCTAAACACTGCAGGGAATATACAAACCTCCTGAGTCGACCGTAGATCGAGTCTTGTTCCGGTAACCCCCAAACTTGATTCGTGCTACCACGTGTGTATGGTTCAGTAAGTTGCTAACCCCTTTCTTGCACACACCGTACAGAGAGGCCATAGTGAATGATACCACTGGCCCTGGTAGTCATGTCACTTGGTCCGAGGGCATGAGTGGCCGGTCTGGGACCGAAGCTGAACGCTCATGCTATTGGAGGCCGTTGTGCATGAGGCCTTCCCACTTAGAGTTTTACTTTATCATTGCTTTGGGTGATTCCTAGCTTTGGTGGGTTAAAGCTGGTATGTGTTGGTCAGGTGTGTTTTCAACCCAAAGACCATAATTGGAATTAGTCAACGTTTCGGGGTTGACTAAAGAAATCTTTTACACGTGGGTAAAGAGTACATCCTCTGCAAAGTTTTATAACCTATTCAAATAGCCATGTCCGCGGTTAAGGATTACAGTCTGGGTTGGTCAAGTGTCCGTCTTAGTGTCGGTCTTCGGAGGAAATAATTAAAATGAACTTGATTCATTTTGCAGGATAATTATTGTCACCACTGATGATATCCTGAATATTATTGTTGTCATGAATATTATTGTTATTATTATTGGGGACTAACCCGTTTCTCTTATATGAATTTTCTGAGTGTCACTTGGGCTGGCTAGACTATCCGAGCACTCAGTTTTATTTTCTTTTCTGAGTGTCACTTGGGCCGGCTAGACTACCCGGGCACTCAGTTTTATTTTCTTTTCTGAGTGTCATTTGGGCTGGCTAGACTACCCGGGCACTCAGTTTTCTTTTCTTTTCTGAGTGTCACTTGGGTTGGCTAGACTACCCGGGCACTCGGTTTTATTTTCTTTTCTGAGTACCACTTGGGATGGCTAGACTACCTGGATACTCAGTGTTATTTTCAAGGCCTCTCGAGGCGTCGCTTTTATACACCCGTTTGGCATTTCTTTTCAAGATCTCTTGAGGCAATGCTTTTAGACACCCGTTTGGCATTTCTCTTCAAGACCTCTCGAGGCGTTGCTTTTAGACACCCGTTTGGCATTTCTCTTCAAGACCTCTCGAGGCGTCGCTTTCAGACACCCGTCTGGCATTTCTCTTGGAATTCCTCGGGTGGTCCAACGGCCGATGTTCTATATTATATTTTGAATTATTACTAACCTAATAATTTTATTCATCCACACCGTATTAATATTTATCATACCATGCTTTAATATCGGTCAGCATATGCATATAGATTAATTCACCATGATCATATGCACTCTGACACATTCGGTATATCTTTTGTTCATGATGTTTGCGAGTACATTCAAACGTACTCACTGGCTTGTCCCTGGCTATTTAATTGGCCAGGTCAGGATTTCAACAAGGAATACTACAATGACGTCCATACGGGCTAGGAGCCTAAGATAGCAGCCACGCGAGATAGGAATTATCTAGGTCAGCTGTTCCTGTGGAAATGGAGCTCCACCAGATATGGAGATCCGCTACCTGCTTCCGCCAGCCACTGTTAGAAATCATTGTTGTATCATTAGACCTTTATGGTCTTATACCGAATTTTTTGTAACCGCTTGGAATTCAGTATCAAGGAAGGGTCCACCAGCAAACAGTAATCCTGGGGCTGGTGATGACACGAGGGGTTAATTTCTAGGTTATTGTGTCCCGGAAATCCGGCCCCGGCACCATGTCAATGCCTTTCCCTCCAAAGATAAAGGGAATACCTTCTTCTTAACTCCATCTCCGGATATACCTGCAAGCTTAAATAATCCACAAATTTCATCTACATATATCAAATGCATATCAGGATGCACCGTTCCATCTCCTGCATAAGGTTTGCTAGCAGTTTCTCTATCATACCCGACGGAATTTCATAGTAAATATTTTCAGTAGGTTCAGTAGTTTGAGGAGCAACTCTTAATGCTTCCGGTCGAGGTGAATATACCCCGAACAAACCCCTCAAAGGATTACTTTCCATAGTGATAAGTGACAGTAAATTTCAGCACGTAATATAAATGTTTCCTTACCAAATTCCACTCACTAAAGGCGCTTCACTCACCGGCAACGGCGCCAGAAAAGAGTCTTGTTGACCCACAAGTATAGGGGATCAATCGTAGTCCTTTCAGTAAGTAAGAGTGTCAAACCCAACGAGGAGCAGAAGGAAACGATAAGTGGTTTTCAGCAAGGTATTCTCTGCAAGCACTGAAATTGTAGGTAACAGATAGTTTGATAGCAAGGTAATTTGTAACAAGTAACAAGTAGTAATGGTAACAAAGGTGCAGCAAGGTGGCCTAATCCTTTTTATAGCAAAGGACAAGCCGGAACGAACTCGTATAATAAGCAAAGCGTTCTCGAGGACACATGGGAATTTCATCTAGTCACTTTCATCATGTTTGTTTGATTCGCGTTCGCTACTTTGATAATTTGATATGTGGGTGGACTAGTGCATGGGTGATGTTCTTACTTGAACAAGCCTCCCACTTATGATTACCCCCTCTCGCAAGCATCCGCAACTACGAAAGAAGAATTAAGATAAATCTAACCATAGCATGAAACATATGGATCCAAATCAGCCCCTTACAGAATAGCGCATAAACTAGGGTTTAAGCTTCTGTCACTCAAGCAACCCATCATCTAATTACTACTCCACAATGACTTCCCTTAGGCCCAAAGATGGTGAAGTGTCATGTAGTCGACGTTCACACGTCACCACTGAAGGAAGCAACAACATACATATCATCAAAATATCGAACGAATACCAAATTCACATGATTACTTATGACAAGACTTCTCCCATGTCTTCAAGAACAAAAGTAACTACTCACAAATCATATTCATGTTCAAGATCAGAGGGGTATTCAATATCATTAAGGATCTGAACATATAATCTTCCACCAAATAAACCAACTAGCATCAACTACAGAGAGTAATCAACACTACTAGCAACCCACAGGTACCAATCTGAGGTTTTGAGACAAAGATTGAATACAAGAGATGAACTAGGGTTTGAGATGAGATGGTGCTGGTGAAGATGTTGATGAAGATTGGTCCTCCCACTATGAGAGGATCGTTGGTGATGTCGATGGCTTCGATTTCCCCCTCCCGGAAGGAAGTTTCCCCGGCAGAATCGCTCCGCCGGAGAGCAAAAGTGCTCCTGCCCAGGTTCCGCCTCGAGACAGCGATGCTTCGTCCCAAAAGTCTTCTCTTGATTTTTTTTCTAGGGCAAATGGCTTCGTATAGAAGAAGGAGGGGGCCCCACAAGCTCGGGGGGCGCGCCCCCAGGCTTGTGGCTTCCTGGTGGGCCCCCTCCTGGTAATTCTTTCGCCAGTATTTTTTATATATTCCAAAATAATTCTCCATAAATTTTCTGGTCATTTCGAAATGTGCAGAATAGCTATCTCTGTTTCACCCCTTTCTGGTCCAGAATTCCAGCTGCCGGCAATCTCCCTCTTCATGTGAGACTTGCAAAATAGGAGAGAAAAGGCATAAGAATTGTATCATAAAGTGAAATAATGACCAAAAACATAATAAATAACAGTAGGAAAACATGATGCAAAATGGACATATCAGTTAGTTGTTTTAGTAGAGAGCTTTTTGTAACACAAAGAGAAAGATTGTCCATAGGCAATTGAATATGACATGTGTCGTGGTTTTTTCACACGGCAGATGCACTCGGTACCCACCAGCCTCGTAAAGGATCAGCTGAAATTACACCTGTCAGTATGGTTCTTGGGGCCACACCGCCCATCATCCTGACAAACTCCGTGAATACCCACTTGAAACTTTCCTCCTGCTCATCCCTGATCAGCACCCCCACCAGCAATATGATTTGGAAATGGTTGTTAACCTCCACAAACAGTCCAAATGGCATGTTGTACACGTTTGTCCGATATGTTGTATTGAATGTTACAACATCACCAAAAAACTTGTACTTCAGCCTGCTATCCCCTGTTGCCTACATCAAGTTCCTTATCCTACTTTCTCCGTCAGGCTGCACCCTGAACAGAAATTCAGGGTCCTTCACGCCAAGTTCATCAAAAACTTCAATTGTTTTCCTCACATCGTCATCCGCCTCTCCCGGACTTATTTGGCCACACAAATTCCGAAGCGTTCTTTTCGTGAAAGGCACATTTTCAACCGTGCCAAAGAACCCACCAAATATGTTGTACACTTTTCTGATGTTGATGTTGTTCTTCCGCAGGTTGCGAACCAGGTCTCTAGTGTAGACATCAGTGTGCTTGTGCGACGGCCAGTGCAACATCTCACCATAATTAGGTGTCATCACATGGTTATACTTCACTCGATGCTCTGTTATGTAGCCATTAACTGATGTCCTCAATAGCCTAATCATTGCCGGACATTCACACCTACAAGACCGTGTGTTCTCACGCGCGCAAAGGCTTCCCTTGTTCCACAACATTTTAAAAAAACACAGAATCAGTTTCTTTGTGGACAAAGCATATTAATTCTACCGCGCGCGAGGGGGGGGGCGGGGGGGCATTTTTACCAAGCATCCGCATACGATCTCCTGCATGGTCTTCCTTTTGTCTGGATTCAGCCGACTTTTCCCGTATCTAATCCCAAATCCCACGAATATAATTTGTAAAAATCGTAAGCCTCCGTCAACGAGTCGAAGGTTGTCCCAACTCTGGCTTCACAACCTCCTCTCCGTCTCTGTCCGCAAATCCCATGATTGTCTTCTCAAGCGCCCCCATCCTTCCTGGGCAGGGTGTTCGCTCTATCAGATTTGCACCCACACCCTCCTCTCCGTCTCTGTCCGCAAATCCCTTGATTGTCTTCTCAAGCGCCCCCATCCTTCCTGGGCAGGGTGTTCACTCTATCAGATTTGCACCCACACCCTCCTCTCCGTCTCTGTCCGCAAATCCCCTGATTGTCTTCTCAAGCGCCCCCATCCTTCCTGGGCAGGGTTTTCGCTCTTTCAGATTTGCACCCACACGGACCCTGCGCCACCAAGATGTCAAGGCGAACCGTAAGGAGTAAAACAATTTTGTTTTCGCTCTATCAGATTTGCACCCACACGGACCCTGCGCCACCAAGATGTCAAGGCGAACCGTAAGGAGTAAAACAATTTTGTTTTCATCATCCTACATTCTCCCTGCACTAGAATTTTTCGGCATCGTATTTGTTTCAGCACAGTTTTTTCCAACACTTTTTGGCTGCACTTTTTGGTAACATAAAAAATAAAATTGACCTAGTTTATTTTCCATAAGTACTTATCGTCGTCAGTCCAGCAAACGATACAGGAATCAGTTAGGTGGCAAAGTCATATTACGATCACCACCAAGCTTGTTTGTTTTTTGCTCACATTCACCCAATTAACTGTGCGCACACAAACAGAAAAAAAAAATCCGCCCTCTCCATACAGCTAATTTTGGACTTACAAACATTTTCCTAAAAAATATACAGAGCAGGTACTGAGGAAATTTCTTTGAAAAACAATTGGAGGCGCAAGGGTGGGGCATCTACCACAACCTGTCCAATTTTTTGTTAGTCATTTGTTCTCATTCTACGGTAATGAGATATACCTTCTAATCCAGCCGGCTGCCTTAGGATCTGGCTTTATCGCAGACTCCGCGGGAGTGCTGTCGCCGCTGCCTTCGTCGGGGGCCTGGCCTCAGCTATCTTGACCAGCAAAAGAAGAACCAGGTACCTCAACCCGTCGCCAGCCGGCACCCTCACTAATCTCATCCTGGACGGAGCCCCCCGCCGTCGCGCCGCCGTGGAAGATGGGCAATCTGAGGTGCAAAACAGAACAAAAACAGCCATAGCGGGATGAGATTCAACAAATCGGTACACTAGGTCGGGCGAGGGGAGGGGGTCGGGGCGACGGTGGTCACCTGCACACCGGATCTACGGGGAAAACTCCGTCGTCAGCCATGGCGGTGGCCGCTCCCCCCCCCCCCCTCCGTTCGGGAATGGATGGGTACGAAAAATTCTGGACCATGGTCCAGGTCACCCTGTGCAAAACCGAACCGAAAACCGAAAACCGAACCGTAAAAACCAAACCGAACCGAATTTTCAGTTTTTTCAGGTGTTGGTTATGGTTTCAGTTTCCAGAATAGGAAACCATATTCAATTCGGTTTTTTTCGGTTTAAAACCGAAAAATTTCGGTTTAACCGAACAAAACCGAAAGGCCTCAGTAGCATATTGGGCAGCAACCGTGGCAGGCCGGCAGCGCCCCAGGCCCCCAGCGGCTTTCCCCCACGGCCCAAGGCCCAACCACGCACGCATGACCGCACGGGGCTTTCCCCCAACCCTAGCGTCTGGCTGTCCTCGCCTCCTCAGTCCTCAGTTCGTCACCTCACACACGCACACGCAGAGCAGAGGATGGCGGCGGCGCCCTAGCTAGGTCACACTCCGGCCGTCCGGCGCATCCCTCCGCCCCCCCAGCAGGCGAAGCTCCGTTCACGTCCACCCTCCTGCATCCTCCATCGCGCGCACCGGCGTCGCTGACCTCGGCCCTCTGTCCTCCGCGTCGCTGACCTCCGCGCTCCGCCCTCTGTACTCCACGCCGCTCGACTGCGCCCTCCGTCGCGCGCGCCGGTGCACGACTCCACGGAGCAAGACACGAGCCGCCGCGCTGGATGGTATGTCAGTATGTGTCCTCCAATCATATTGAATAGAAGTGCATCTAGGGTCAGCAAGGATGCCATTCCAGGCCTCTGAACTTTTATTGCGTTTCAATTTGGAGAACTCAGGTCTGAAATATATGCTATGTGATGACTGATGACTTGCAGACTTGCAGTAGTACTAGTATCTCCCCGATCTAATCGTAGAATAGTTGTGTGATGACTTGCAGAAGAAATTAATCTTGTAATTGCAAACACACACATAGATGTTTCCTATTTATGATGGTTCTGGTCATGCTATTAGACACCAATCTGAATGAAATCTACCTGATATGATATACACACAGTAGTATCTCCCCTATTTTTCAGTGTTGGTTCTGCTATTAGTCACTTATCTGAATGCAATCTATGTGACTTATTTTTTCAGGTGTCTGGGAGTGTTAGTGTTAACCTTGGTTCTGGTTCTGCTGCTGGTCAACCTCTCTCTATAGATCCTGATGTTACCCCTGAGAGTGTTGGCGGTAAAAGGAACAAGAGGTCAAAGGCATGGATGCACTTCACAATTCAGAAAGATGATCCGGATCATGCCAACTGCAACTACTGTGGTTCTGTACTGGGTTGCAAATCCTCGTCGGCAGGTACTTCTTCTTTAGTCAACCATTTGAAGATTTGCAAAAAGAATCCTGCCCACATCTGTAGCACTCAGACTGAGCTTACCTACCAAGTTTCTGCTGAAGGTAATTCTGTGGTTCCTTGGCAATACAATGAGAAAGAAGTTAGAGAAGCATTTGCTCGCATGATAGTGATAGATGAGCTCCGATTCATATTCGCAGAGAAAGAAGGTTTTAGGCTCTTCCTGTCTAAAGCTTGCCCTAGGTTCAATGTACCATCTAGGACAACTATGTATAGGGATATCATTGCTCTTTATGAAGTCGAGAGAGCTAAGCTTAGAAAATATTTCATTGATTCACGTCAGACTGTTTGCCTCACCACTGATACATGGACATCAAAAAGACAACAAAGCTACATGGTCCTTACTGCACATTTCATCGATTCTGGGTGGAAGCTTAGAAAGAAAATTATTAGCTTTGTCTTGGTAGATGGACACAAAGGGGATGACATTGGGAAATCATTAGAAAAGTTACTTATTGAGTGGGGCATTGAGCGAGTGTGCACTATTACTGTTGATAATGCAAGTTCTAATGACACTTGCTTAGCCTACATGAAGAGATCTTTGACTAATAGGGGTTGTACACATGCAAGTAGTAAATATCTTCACATGAGGTGTGTGGCACATATTGTTGTAGGAGATATGCCCTAGAGGCAATAATAAATGTTATTGATTATCTCCCTGTTCATAATTAGGTTTATGTTCCATGCTATAACTGCTGTGGTTCTCGAGTCTGCAATAACCACGAGGCTCGGAGGAAGACTCATATGCACGTGTGGGATAATAAACGGTAAAATGTATTCCTAGTCAAGCCTCTATGACTGGCTCAAGTATTGCATGATGATCCTGTTTTCCTGATCATGGGCATGGCTATGCCGGCAATTTTGAGGGCACAATTGTTGGTAGAACACTTGTGTTGAATCGACCCAAATTGATGTTATGCTATGAGATACATTCGTCATAAGTTAATGGTTAATAACACAGGAAGTTAATGTTTGCATAATTCCTTAGACCATGAGAGTATCGAGTTTCTTCATGCTTGCTTCATGAACTTTGCGGTTTGTTAAACGTCATCCGTAAATGGGTGGCTATTACGGCGGCTTACGGGTTCATGGAAAAGTATGTCAAGTAACTTGATAGCTCAAGATTGGGATTTGCTCCTCCGACGATGGAGAGATATCTCTGGGCCCACTCGGTGTTACGGTATCCATCATCGTCTGGCCAGACACAGGGTGATTTGATCACAGGGATGCCGGAACACAGGAACGAGAAAAGAGAACAATACCGGCAACGAGGTAACTGGCATTGTGGACAAGTGTTGATCCACGAGGATGCCGATGTTTCTCACCTCGAGTATTTGTAACATATCGCGAAGCAACAGGAATAGCACACGGCAACTGGAGGTTCACTCGAATATTTATTCGTGTGGGTATAGGGATCGATATGGGTGTCCACGGCT
Source organism: Elymus sibiricus (assembly GCA_039707655.1). Classification (NCBI taxonomy): domain Eukaryota; kingdom Viridiplantae; phylum Streptophyta; class Magnoliopsida; order Poales; family Poaceae; genus Elymus; species Elymus sibiricus. Next base: position 94,320,903 of record CM077676.1, on the reverse strand, counting down.
CCGATGTTGATCATTGATCGGAAGGGGTTCCGGGTCATGTCTATGCTTCACCGAACCTATAGGGTCACACGCTTAAGGGTCATCTATCTGCTGAATACTAGACAGGGAGTCTGAGAGAAAATCACCGAAAAAGTTTCGGACGCCGGAAAAGTTTCGGACAGCGGAAAAGTTCCGCAGAGAGGTCACCGGATGAGTTCCGGTGAAACTGAAAAGTTGTTTCAGAGGATACCATAAAGTCAAATTGGTTTTGGCACATGCCTGATAATTCTTGGAGGATGCCAGAATCATTCTGGAAACTTTCTGGAATTTTCTGGGATAAAAACCGGAAATGTTCCGGAGCTGCCGAAACCGCTTCAGATGCTTTTCGCAGATGAAATCACTAAACCGGAATTGTTCCGGCTCGCGTTGAAAATTATTTTGGTGGGTACTAGAATTGTTCTAAGCCCACATGAATATTTTCAGTTCGATCAGACGCTGAAAAATGTCGTCGTGAATAGTGAAAGTGCTTTTTGGGATATTTATTGGAAAGCCACCTTTTGGGGCTTTTCCCAAAAGGCTTCTAGAAGGGCTTGGGGATCAAGGAACCCCCTTTGGGGGGCCCCCATGAAGGTGGGACGTTCACATGTGCAGCTCCTCCATGGAGCTCCACATGGCATCCCATTTTGCACTTAACACCCTCATGTGTGAGCTAGTGCATGGGAGTTTTTGGGTTTTATTGTAAAACCACCCTACCCCTTGGTTTTCCTATAAATAGGAGGTGAGTGGGCTGCCATCTCACACACTCTTGCTCTCATACACAAAGCCATGCATGATCTGGCATTCTTCTCTCCCTCCCAGCGAAATAGTTTCGTAGAGCCGAAAGGCTGTCTGGGTTCCGGCAGGAACTAGTTCTGGACGGCGAAGCCCTGCTGGATAGATGATACCGTATGTGTGCAACTCTGTAGAGAGATCGTAGTTTCGGTCTTAGTTTGAGAGTGCCTCCCGAAGGGCTGTCCGTGTGACCGTCCGAGTTTTGGAGGTCCTCCCGAAGGGCTGTCCGAGTGACAGTCCGAGTTTCGGAGGTCCTCCCGAAGGGCTGTCCGCGACACCGTCCGGGGGACTGTGCGACCGCCTCCCAGAGGGCTGTCCGCGGGGCAGATGAGCGTATACATCCTTGCGGTTGGGAGGTTGTAAAATCCTAGCTGCGGGGATCTGCACCGCCGTTCGTCATCGACTCTACTTCCGCTGCGCTACGAGTCGGTAACGAAAGTGATCAAACCTTGTATGCAGTCTCCATAGTGGTCCTGGGCTGGTGCGTAGGTCGGAAATTTTTTGTTTTCTGCTGCGTTACCCTACAGTGGCATCAAGAGCCGTGCTATGCGTAGATGCAGGTTGCGATCTAGAATACATAGAGATGTATGGGTGTTGCACAATATAATTAGGTAGTAGATGAGATCTATTGCTGAAAATTATTTGTGCGAGTAGCAGATGAAGTCTGTTACCCGATGTTCTTGTTGCTTCCCTCGAATTTGCATATTTCTGATCTTGATAACAGTATGGTGGAGTTTTAATGTTCTGGCAATCCGCGATCCTGATTGATCAACGAAGTGCTAACAGTTCATTGAATTCCACCGTAGTTAAAAAGGAAGATGAAATTTTGTAGACGAAAGGGCAATGCAGATGTGATCTGCACGGGGGTCACGCGTATGACGAAGTTTAGTATGGGGCTCGAGATTTTATTATCTCGTGTTTCATACACCCTGGAATGTTAATCTAGCGACTTGGATTATCATGCTTGATGATGGACGTTGGTAGCTTCGGTTTGTTTCGAAACCTTAGAAGCCACGTAAAATAAAATTTTGCATGAACCGATTAGAGGCGTCTAACTTGGTTTTGCAGGATGGTTTGCATGTGCATATGATGTGGTATAGCAGTGTTCATAATAATTTGATTATGTATGAGATGACTATATGATGTAAATTGATTAACATGACCTGCGTGTCATGATTCGGCATGATGGCTGGAGCCATATGATTGCACTTTAATGACCTGCGTGTCAACCTTATGTAATGCACTTATTTTATTAGCTATAGAGATAGCAATATTATCTTGTGCATCGACAAGGTGGTGGCAATCTTCGCGAAGGTGAACACCAACGCGAATGCCGAAGACGAAGAAATACAAGACTTCTCCGTCAGAAAGGGCTATACCATATCATGCTATTATGAATTGCCTGAGATGTTTATCCCTTATGATGCACCCTTCTTGATTGCGCGGTAGTCGCTTTTATTAGGGTGATCTCTCACAAAAATATCAAGTAGTTAGTGTTCTCCCAAGTGTAGCACCGTCACGGCACCTATCTTTTCGGGGTGCGCCGTGTCACACGGGTACGAACGATTAGAGAAGTGTGAGGCGGGTGAGTTGAGACCTCGCAGCGAGATCACTTGGTTGTCTTGACGTTCAGGCATGACCGTCATGAGCTCGGAACACACGCATCGAAAGATGAACAAGAGTCACATAGAGATGTGATTGGCAAGTTGGCCTACCGGTTGAGATTTTCGTCATCAGTGGTGTTACACCAATGGCGAACAATTTAAATGCGGGTCTTGTATCACTCACAATCAATTATGAGAGATATTGATTTGAGTGGGAGCGCACTGTAGAATTAATTCTTTTAATTCTCGGTGCAATTAATTGTGAACTTTGTCTAAGTGTAAATTGCATAATAGTTGTAGAATAATGGCTCGCATTTCCACCTTCCCTATTTAAATTGAATAGCTGTTATATATTTGGTTAAAACTTTACGGTTGGTAACGTAATGTGAGGATTGTCCTCAAGAGTGCCGAGAAGGACTTTGTCCTATCGCATGCTTTCGCTATTCCCCGCTAATGCTATGGATCATGTGACACTCGTCCTTCGATCCAAAAGCTAGAATTCTGTTTTAGTCAAGTGCAATACGTTTGCTTCCATGAGACCCGAACTTCGAAAGTTTGGATAGTTATGTGATATTCATGGAATCTGAAAATCATTTTCAGAGACAGACAAAGGCTAAAAGATATGAGATATCCAAAGCATTGTTTGTTTGCAAACTATTAGTAAAAGTGTTTACTGGGCATTTGACTGATAAGAGAGGGATCCAGGAGAACGCCTGTCATATGATGAAAGGTGAATAAAACAACAACTTAAAGAGAAAGGAAGTGTCCGAAGGGTGTTAGTGAAACTTTCACGCCTAGGAAGTCCGGGGCTATCGCCACTCTTAAGTTGGGTGCTTCTTCTGAGAGTAGGAGAAATACTAAAAGTTAAACTATTAGAAGTATAATGGCAAAAGGAAAGGAGACTGGAATATCCAGCTCATGTATGAATGTCATACAAGTTTTTGATGTATAGTAGGCTGGTCAAAAATATAGTTCTTGGGAATTATGGTTAAACATGTTAATCACTAATTCTTGGGTATTGTGAGTTAATCACAAAGATACCCGCTCGATTGCATTCTGTTGCAACTCGATGTAAGAACTACTACGGCCTAAAAGACTAGCCAGGAATGAGGTTTAGATACACACAGGGAACATAGTAAATGTTACTATACCTTCCATTAGTGTATTCCCTATGTATTTACTTTCATAATTCATTTTAGAGTTTTACACTCTAGCCCATTGCATAAAGTATCTTGCAAGAAGGTTATTCATAAGAGAACTTTTGATGTTCGATGTTATGAATAACATAAGGGCCATACTTTCATTATGAATGAGATGTATGTTATGAATATTGATATTAATACATTGCCTCTGTATTTACTTTCATAATTCATTTTAGAGTTTTACACTCTAGCCCATTGCATAAAGTATCTTGCAAGAAGGTTATTCATAAGAGAACTTTTGATGTTCGATGTTATGAATAACATAAGGGCCATACTTTCATTATGAATGAGATGTATGTTATGAATATTGATATTAATACATTACCTCTGTATTTACTTTCATAATTCATTTAGAGTTTCATACACTCTAGCCCTTTGCATAAGGTATTTTGCAAGAAGGTTATTCATAAGAGAACTTTTGATGTTCGGTGTTATGAATAACATGAAGGGCCATGCTTCCATACAGGATGGGATGTATGCTATGAATATTGATGGTAATATGATACATCCATAACACTGACGCTAAATGTCGCAAGACTAAAAGAATACCACATATGTGTGGCACTGCATTTGGTCACATTGGAAAACCTCGCATGGAAAATTCCATTATGATGGATTTTGATGTCGTTTGATTTTGAATCATCTGACACTTGCAACTTTCCTCTGAAAAGTGAAGTGACTAAAATACCGTTCACAGGCCATAAGGAACGAGCAAAGAACATATTGGTGATCATACATTATGATGTGTGTAGTCCAATAAATGTTGTTGCAAGTAGTGGATTTATCTATCTTCAGAAATGACTCAAGTAGATATATGGATATTTACTTGATGAGACGTAAGTCTGGATCTTTTGAATTCATTCATAAGGTTTTCAAAAATTGAAGTAGAAGTTATTGTAACAAGAAAATTATGTTTCTACAATTCAATTGCAGAAAGGAATATTTGAGTTACAAGTTTAGCGAATGTCTGATGAGTTATGAAAGGGGTTTCATAACTTGCACCTCCCGGAACACCACTGCAAGTGGAAAGTCCGTGAAGATGTAATCGAACCATTTATGACATGGTAAGATCAAAGATGACATAAATAAATTTGCCATTATCCCTTTTAAAAGTGATGCTTTAGAGATTGCGGCTTTTTCACTGAAAAGAGCTCCATCGGGTCTGTTGAAATGACGCCATGGTATGGTACGCCCAACCATGTTATATCTTTTCTTAACATTTGGAATATGGGGCTTGTGTAAAAGGTTACAAACCTATTCCAAATCAGACAAGTGCTACTTTGTAGGTTATACCAAGTCATTGGGTATTTCCCCACCACTATACCGAGGCAAATAGGTTTGCCACAAAGAACGGTATGCTTTTTGAAGAAAGTGGTTCTTTCAAAAAGGTGAGTGGGAGAACAGTGCAACTCGACGAGATAAACAATATCTTCGTCATCAGATCAAAGGAAAGAGACCTTGGAAGTAATTCCGGAGTTTCCTACTGCGACTGATACGGAAGTCTCTACAATAAAATGTATGGACTTCGGTCGAACTTGCAGCTGAACCCCGTAGTCAAGGCTCGTGCAAACCTCTCAGGTGCGCAAACGAGATATTGTTGTTGGACAACAGTATACCTACGATACACAAGGAAGCGGTGATGGGCCCTGACTCCGGAATTGGCTAAATGCCAATACAATCCGAGATAGTTTCCATAGAAAAGTTTTCAAGATTAAAATCTTGATATACCTTTCGGAAGGCTTAGAGTCTAACGAATATTTATGGAACTAAAAACTGATACGGATAAAAATGTTTTATCCATAAAGCTCGACTTGTTGAAATAACAAGTTCAAGGAGTTGACTACGATGAGGTTGTTTCACCGTAGCGATGCTGAAAGTCGGTTCGGGTTGAGCTAGCAATTAATACATATTTCAATTATGAGATATGAAACATGGATGACAAAAGGATTTCCATCTGATGGAAATGAAACCTAGGACTTGTATGTGATACAGTCCAAAGTAATTTGTCGATCCAAAGAATGCTAGTTAGTATGCAAACTTCAGAGTTCCAGCAATGGACAGAAGAGAGCAAAATGGAGTTGGATTCTTCGTGTTTTGATGAAATGGTCAAAGGGGTTTGACTTCATCAATGGGTAACGAAGATTCTTGTAATTCAAGAAATTAAGTGGGAGCATAATAATATTTCTAAAAACCTTGTGTGCTTGACACATTGTTAATTGGAAATAAATTTCTTGACACTAATTAGGACTTCATTTGAAAATGGTTTTTCGATGAAGTGCTTGGGCTAAATAGCCTCAATATTAGGCATGATGATCTATGGAGATAGATTTACCTAATAGGGCTAAGCAATGAATACATATTGACAAGGTGCTAAAACCTTTTAGCATTTAAAACGCCAAGGAGTGATTCTTGCCGAAGTCACATGGAAAGAGTTTTGCAAGACTCGGTGTCTCAAAATACTGATGAGCAAAATACATGATGGTGATTCCACACACTCTTGTGTTTGGATTAATCATGTATTCCATGGTATGTAAAACCAACCAGATATGTCCGATACTCCAAAGATGTTGCGAGTATGGATACCAAAGTGATCAAAGTACTGATCATAGGACAACAGTGAAAGATGTCATTGAGTACTAAGAGTAGTACTCATGACATGTTTTCTCGCAAGCAGAGATTATGAAGTGCTCATTGTAAGTAATTACATCGATACAGTCTTCATCAATGCTCCATGCGATTTTCGATTTAAGTTAAGGGTTTTGTGTAATACACAATGTGGTGGCACAGTAGTTGGAAGATGTTCCAAACAAGATACTGTGGCGAATTCTATAACAAAGGCTAAGTATGTTGACGCTTAAGAAGCGACAAAGAAGTTGTTGAATCATATAGTTCATTCATGAACTTAGTATGGTTCCAAGATGGCTTTGGTCTATGGGACACTATTGCAGATAGTTGCTCATAGCTCAGTCTGAGGAATCAGGTTTCGACCAATGATTCACACATATGCAAAGCCAAGTCCACACAAAATATGAATTTTGTGAAAGCGTGAAAACGCGAGGATATGCAAAGTTACACACGGAGCTGAAGTCGTCAGATCCGTTGGCATTAGCATTGACTAGATTATTGACTCTAGTGCAAGTGGGAGTCTGTAGGAGATATGCCCTAGAGGCAATAATAAATGTTATTGATTATCTCCCTGTTCATAATTAGGTTTATGTTCCATGCTATAACTGCTGTGGTTCTCGAGTCTGCAATAACCACGAGGCTCGGAGGAAGACTCATATGCACGTGTGGGATAATAAACGGTAAAATGTATTCCTAGTCAAGCCTCTATGACTGGCTCAAGTATTGCATGATGATCCTGTTTTCCTGATCATGGGCATGGCTATGCCGGCAATTTTGAGGGCACAATTGTTGGTAGAACACTTGTGTTGAATCGACCCAAATTGATGTTATGCTATGAGATACATTCGTCATAAGTTAATGGTTAATAACACAGGAAGTTAATGTTTGCATAATTCCTTAGACCATGAGAGTATCGAGTTTCTTCATGCTTGCTTCATGAACTTTGGGGTTTGTTAAACGTCATCCGTAAATGGGTGGCTATTACGGCGGCTTACGGGTTCATGGAAAAGTATGTCAAGTAACTTGATAGCTCAAGATTGGGATTTGCTCCTCCGACGATGGAGAGATATCTCTGGGCCCTCTCGGTGTTACGGTATCCATCATCGTCTGGCCAGACACAGGGTGATTTGATCACAGGGATGCCGGAACACAGGAACGAGAAAAGAGAACAATACCGGCAACGAGGTAACTGGCATTGTGGACAAGTGCTGATCCACGAGGATGCCGATGTTTCTCACCTCGGGTATTTGTAACATATCGCGAAGCAACAGGAATAGCACACGGCAACTGGAGGTTCACTCGAATATTTATTCGTGTGGGTATAGGGATCGATATGGGTGTCCACGGCTCCGATGTTGATCATTGATCGGAAGGGGTTCCGGGTCATGTCTATGCTTCACCGAACCTATAGGGTCACACGCTTAAGGGTCATCTATCTGCTGAATACTAGACAGGGAGTCTGAGAGAAAATCACCGAAAAAGTTTCAGACGCCGGAAAAGTTTCGGACAGCGGAAAAGTTCCGCAGAGAGGTCACCGGATGAGTTCCGGTGAAACTGAAAAGTTGTTTCAGAGGATACCATAAAGTCAAATTGGTTTTGGCACATGCCTGATAATTCTTGGAGGATGCCAGAATCATTCTGGAAACTTTCTGGAATTTTCTGGGATAAAAACCGGAAATGTTCCGGAGCTGCCGAAACCGCTTCAGATGCTTTTCGCAGATGAAATCACTAAACCGGAATTGTTCTGGCTCGCGTTGAAAATTATTTTGGTGGGTACTAGAATTGTTCTAAGCCCACATGAATATTTTCAGTTTGATCAGACGCTGAAAAATGTCGTCGTGAATAGTGAAAGTGCTTTTTGGGATATTTATTGGAAAGCCGCCTTTTGGGGCTTTTCCCAAAAGGCTTCTAGAAGGGCTTGGGGATCAAGGAACCCCCTTTGGGGGGCCCCCATGAAGGTGGGACGTTCACATGTGCAGCTCCTCCATGGAGCTCCACATGGCATCCCATTTTGCACTTAACACCCTCATGTGTGAGCTAGTGCATGGGAGTTTTTGGGTTTTATTGTAAAACCACCCTACCCCTTGGTTTTCCTATAAATAGGAGGTGAGTGGGCTGCCATCTCACACACTCTTGCTCTCATACACAAAGCCATGCATGATCTGGCATTCTTCTCTCCCTCCCAGCGAAATAGTTTCGTAGAGCCGAAAGGCTGTCTGGGTTCCGGCAGGAACTAGTTCTGGACGGCGAAGCCCTGCTGGATAGATGATACCGTATGTGTGCAACTCTGTAGAGAGATCGTAGTTTCGGTCTTAGTTTGAGAGTGCCTCCCGAAGGGCTGTCCGTGTGACCGTCCGAGTTTTGGAGGTCCTCCCGAAGGGCTGTCCGAGTGACAGTCCGAGTTTCGGAGGTCCTCCCGAAGGGCTGTCCGCGACACCGTCCGGGGGACTGTGCGACCGCCTCCCAGAGGGCTGTCCGCGGGGCAGATGAGCGTATACATCCTTGCGGTTGGGAGGTTGTAAAATCCTAGCTGCGGGGATCTGCACCGCCGTTCGTCATCGACTCTACTTCCGCTGCGCTACGAGTCGGTAACGAAAGTGATCAAACCTTGTATGCAGTCTCCATAGTGGTCCTGGGCTGGTGCGTAGGTCGGAAATTTTTTGTTTTCTGCTGCGTTACCCTACAATTGTTAATCTCGTGGTCCAAGATGGGCTAAAGATAATGTGCCATCCAGTAAACAGAATTCGAAATGCTATCAAGTTTGTGAGAGCCTCCCCAACTAGATTGGATATATTTAAAAAGTGTGTGCAGCTTAGCAAGGTAGCGAGTAAAGGTTTGATTAATATTGATGTGGCTACTAGATGGAACTCTACATATTTAATGCTAGAGACTGCTGAGAAATTTGAGAGGGCATTTGAGCAATATGCACTTCAGGATCCCAACTACAAGACTGAGTTAGAAAAAACTGGTCCAGAACCTAAGCCTGATACTCCTGATCAGCGGGGTCCTCCAACTCAAAGTGATTGGGTGTATATTCGTGAGTTCAAACATTTCCTCAAACACTTCTATAAACTCACTAATAAGGTTTCTGGCACTAAGTACGTTACAGCCAACACCTTCTTGGAAGATATTGCTGGTGTACATTTTATGTTGGGTGAATGGAGTGATCATGTGATCTGTGGTGATGATGAAATATTTAAATGCATGGCTACCAAGATGAAATCCAAGTATGCGAAGTACTGGGGTGATCCTGAAAAGATGAACAAGTACATATTCATTGCTGCCATCCTTGATCCTAGGTATATGGTTGATTGGTTGTTGTTCTTTTGTCAAATATATGGCTGTTCTTAATGCCCTTCTAACTTGTCTTATCTTGTCTTAATTCTTTATTCAAGGACCAAGGAATCTCATTTCTTTAAGGACATGATTGAAGACACCTATGGCAGCATAATAGGTAATAGAATCTTGACATCTTCCCACAATGAATTTATCTCTCTTTTTGGAGAATACAAAGAATTATATGGAACCAGTACTCCTAGTGAATTAGCACCACAAGCCCAAGCTAGTCAAAATGATTCTGAAAATTATGTTATGAGGTCACGATACAACAAGAAGAGAATGCGAGTTTGTGGAGAGGGTAGCACAAATACTAGAACTGAATTAGACAAGTACCTAGCTGAGGATACCGAAGAGTTGACTGCTGAATTTGACCTTCTTGAATGGTGGAAGTTGAACGCTCCTTGCTTTCCCGTCCTTTCAAAAATGGCCCGTGATATACTAGCAATCCCCATCTCAACGGTTGCTTCTGAATCAGCTTTTAGCACTAGTGGTCGTATTCTCGATGACTTCAGAAGCTCTTTGACACCAGCGACACTCCAATCGTTGATATGTGCACAAGATTGGTTGCGTTCTAAGTGTATCAATGTTGAAGCTGATCTTGCTGAGTTGACCAAGCTGGAGGAAGGTACTTAAATGGATGTGCATTTCACTTATTTCAATGATCATGCAACATTAATGTTATTTAATTGATCATGCAATATTTCCATTATTTTTTGTAGATGTGGGAACCCTTCATTTGGGTGATGATGACGTAATATCGATTGACTGATTGATCTTCATGCGTGGAGCTGGAGTGGAAAATTGCTGCCTGAAGTGATGAAACCAATGCCATTTTATCTCGAGTTGCACCTTTTGTTTGTATGCCATGTGTCGAACACGTATTGTACTATGTTGAACTTTGGTTGTTCCAGAATTTGCACTTGTACTGAAGTTTGTTATCTTATGTGTTCCCGAATTTCATGTGTGTGCTTGTATCATGTTCACTTGTTCAGTACACACTTTATTTGTTTTTGTGAAGTGCATCCAAGGCTGAGCCGTGGGCATACATGAAACCAATTGCTGCCTGAGGTAAAAGGAACTTTGGTTGTTTTTTTCTAGACTTACATGTGTAGTCTTGTACTGGAGATGTTAGCTGTTCTTGTTCCAGACTTTCATGTAAAGACTGTTTGTGTCATGTACTAAATTAGGTTCTTATGTGGCCAGACCATGTCTTAATCGAAAGTTCATCTAAAGTTTTTTCTTCATGTGGTGAAACCATGTCTTGACTGAAAGTTCGCGTCAACTTTGGTTATTTTGGTTATTACCGAAACCGAACCGAAAGTAAATGGTTATTACCGAAACCGAACCGTATCGCGTATAAAACCGTATAAACCAAAATACAAAAACCGTATAAAACCGAAAACCGTATAAACCGAACCGAATCAAACCGAAAAACCGAATGCGCAGGCTGAGGTCCAGGTCTCCAGGATCTACATTTCTAGTTGTCCCAATGGTCCAACTCCGTCAGCTGCCGTGAGTTCAGTGCGGGGCCGACCCACGTGACCCCCGTATTCCTACCGTACGCGGGCTCCGTGGGGTGGCCTACTCACGAATTTCGCCATTTTCTGGAGACCACGCACATGGCATTCAATGCGCCGAAAATGCCCGATCGGCGCGGTTCAACGGCCCGGATAGTACTACCATAGTAGTACGACCCATATCGCTGCTCTCATGATTCATACGCTTTATTTTTCTTGCGTGCTGCAGAGACACGTACTAGTACAAGACTCACGTGTTGAGTAACATTTGATTCTCTAGAAGTCGAGAGAGTCATAGATTCCAACTTACGTACCACGTACGTCATCCTTAACCGACGCAAGCTACTTTACAAGGCGAGTTTACTTAATTAGTGGTGCTGAGGGTCCGGGCCGCCGGGGCTGGACCTGTTCGACCCGGAGTACGGCATCGCCGCCGTCGCCCTCCCAGCTGCTGCCTGCCACGCGCTACTCGCGGCAGTCGTCTCCGCCGGTCTCGAGAAGACGGCGGCCGCCGCATTGCTCCCACCGGCCAGCATTCTCCGGCCGCCGGCCACAGTTACCTGCAGGAGGTCGGCCTCGCAGCACGGGACGGCGGCGGACAGCAGCAGCAGGATGAGCAGGGCGCACATCGCCGCCGGCATCCTCAACGCGCTCGAGCTGGACGCCATGAGATCGGTATAGCTAGCTAGATTCGTACGCTGTGGAATGCTAGGCTCTGTAGTCTGTTGCTACCTCGTGCGCTCTAGACTGTGGCGGTGGTGGTGAGTTGGGTACGTAGCTGCACGACGCCGTGGTGATTTATAGGGGCGAGCGGTTTGCCGTTACGAGGAACTGAGCATTGCGATGGTGGAGGTCGCCTGTGTCGCACTCGTCCTGAGTGCGACGAACGAACGAACGACCGACGAGGGCAGTGACGGAAAACCATATTCGCCGCATTCTGCGTCAAAACGCCGCTGTTTCGCACAGGAGAATCAAGCTATCGTTCCGATTGGGCCAGCACATTTAAAGGTTCCCAGCCGGTTTTTTATGGTTTTGGGAAACTTCTAGAAAGTTCCTGAACCGGTTTTTTTTTCTGTTCTGTTTCTCTTTTGTTTTTTTCATTTTTTCCTGTTTATTTTTTCCTTTTCTCTCCTTACTTCTTTTTTCTGTTTATTTTCTTTAACTTTTTCTTTTTTTCTTTTTTTTTCTTTTTTTTCTTTTTCATTTTCATTTCTCAAAATTACTTTTCTTTTTCAAAAAATGTTCAGAAAATTAAAAATTGTTCCCATTCTAAAATTTCTATTTCATTTTACAGAAAATGTTCCTGTTTTACAAATTTTGTTCAGAAATTTCAAAAAATAGAATTTCAAAATATGTTCGTTTCATTTCAGAAAATGTTCGAAAATTCAAAAAATGTTCACCTCTTTAAATTTTGTTCAAAACCCAAAATAAATTTGTTAAAAAAGAAGTTCCCATTTCAAAAAAAAAATCACAAAGTCAAAAAATGTTCACATGTTTAAATTTTGTTCACAAATTGGAAAATATTTTGGAATTTTAAAAAAATGTTCCTGTTTTCCAAATTTTGTTCACAAATTCATAAATGTTCAGGAATTTCAAAAATTCTTCTTACTTTCCAAATTTGTTCACAAATACAAAAAATATTTTCATTTTCAAAATTTGTTCACATATTCAAAACAATTTCATGTTTCAAAATTTGTTCACAATTCAAAAAATGTTCGCATGTTTAGTTTTTGTCCACAAATTAAAAAATGTTTGTGAATTTCAAAAAATGGTCCTGTTTCCAAATTTGTTTACATATTCAAAAAAAGCTACAGTTTTGAAAAATATTCACAAATTTAAAAAATGTTCATATTCTCAAACTTAATTCGCAAGTACAAAAAATGCTCGGGTTTTATAATTTTGGAAAATATTCACGTTTTCAATTTTGATACTGTTTTTTCAAAAATATTTTGCGTTTACAAAAGTAATTCATAATTTTGAAAAATGTTCTCGTATTCAATTTTTGTTCCTATTTGTTTTTGTTTTTATTTTAGTTTCCCAAATAATGTTTGCGTTTCAAAAAGTATATTTTTTTAAATCACGTTTGAATTGTTTTAAAAAAAATTAATCTGCTGCGTATTTTATAGTTCATATACGCCTGGCTGCCCTTTTACACACAAAACCTCAGTTGCTAAACTGGTTATGGGATTATTACGCGATCTGTTTTTTTTTTTTGCCGCTGCAAATCTGTCACAATACCTCACGTGTCGCGGTGGCTAGTGCATCACGCGCATCACTCGCAGGTCGCGGGTTCGATTCCTTAGCGCGCTCTTCTTTTTTCGATATTTCATCTGGCGAAGGACAGTGAATGGGCCGGCCCAGGTGAGCCGCCTCCTGTGCGAATCGCCGCCAGTTTACCGCAGCAAGCGGCATATAGGAGGTCCCGGCAGTGACCTCATATCTTCATCACCGAATAAAACGGGCCACCTTTCTGCTCATGGCCGCCCTGTGTGCGGCGCCGGCCCGTGCTGGTGGTCCAAACCCATGGCATGTTGCAAATACAAATTGGCATGTTGGACGTAGAAAAAGACCTTTCCCTGGCCCCTCCCGATCGGTTCTCCAGGGCAGGAATCTTACATATGCATGCACCATGTGTTCGGTGCTGAAATGACTGATTTGTTCGTTGGACCAAACCATCGTTATCAAGCTCCATTCGTTCTTTGTACAAGTTGAAAACCGTTGTATGACATGTTGACATGACAGCTAAATCCGTGTGATATGGTATCTTTGATCCGGATCACCTCACGCGAATCAGCAGCCGCTGTGATCTTCATCGGGATACATATCTCTCTTCATAAGTGGAGTAGCATTTCGTTGTTTGTCACCACATGAACTTTGTCCCTACTCCACACTACGCACGCACGCACCATTAACGTACTTGTCAAGGAGGTTGTGTCCGCGTACACACCCATTTATAACTCCACCGGCCTTACCAAATTGGAGCCGAGATCGGTCGAGTCATCGAGCTAGGCAGGAGGAGCACCGTTTCTTTAAGAGTCTCCCATTGCTAAAAGAAGTAGGCTACTCCTAAAGGGGAGTAACCACCCTAGTACATCTATACTATTACTATGCGTACCGGCAGCTCGTTGGCCGCCCGTGCATGAAAGGAGAGATGTTTTTCGAAAAATATTTCAGAAATATATATTTTAAAATATTCTTAAAACAAGTTTGGTATCAGAAAAAAAAAGTAAACACAATGTAAATGTTCATGTATATACAATGAAATGTTCATCTCATGTTTAAAATAATATATAAAGAATATTTATTTATTTAAAAAGGTTAATAAATTCAAAAAAGTTGTTGTGTTTGAAAAGAAATTTATCCTAGAAAAATTAGTAAACACAATCATAGAAACATAAGTAAGAAAACTAAGAAAATAGAAAAAAAAGAATCTAAGAAGAACAAACTGATATCCTAAAAAAGGAAAAGAAAAACTAAAGCAGGGGAGCTCCTATTCGGCGCCCGTTTCCTATGAGGCACTAGGCATCCAGGGGGGGAGCTCTCATTAGGCGACTGTTTCGTGTGATGCACTAGGCATCCAATGGTGGGAGCTCCTATTCAGTCTCCGTTGCTCTGTGAGGCACTAGGCATCCAATGGACGGAGCTCCTATTCGGTGCTCGTTGCGCCAAATTGGAGCTAAAAACGCCCACAGGCTCACTCACGTGCCACGACCCATTAATTCAATTGCTCGCTCACTGGTTGCTTGGCTCGTTCGCTCACCCCAACTACTACATTCGCTGGGGTTTTCTTGCTCGCATTTTACTGCTTCTGCTATGTTGTCCCGCTACAACTTTTTAAAAATAAATAAATAAAAAATGTAGGGTGATTTATAAAATTGTTCACGAGTTTTGAACAATAACCTCAAATTTGAAAATCTGTTCATGAATTTGAGAAAGAAATTCTTGAATTTGAAAAATATTTAGAAATTAAAAAATGTTCATGAATTACAAGTATATTCATGAATTTAAAAATGTTCATGAATTTCTAAAATGTTCATATAACTAAAAATGATAAACTTGAACAAATATTATTCATCTTGAATTTATTTTTTAAAATTTAAAAATGTTCACAACTTAAAAAAAATACATGAATTAAAAACTTATTGAGGAATTTGAAAAATGTTGACAAAGTTCAAAAATAGTAGTGAGTTTCAAAAAGTGTTCACTAAATTCAAAAATTGATCTCTAATTGAAAAAATGTTCACGGGTTTGAAAAAAGTTCAGGAAATCAAAAAAAAAATCATGAATTTGAAAAAAAAATCATGAATATTTAAAATAGTTCAAATATAAAAAATATTTACGAACTCAGGGAATATTCAAGAATTTGAGAAACAACTCATAGAACTAAAAATGTCCGCGGGTCAGAAAAATGTTCATAAATTTTAAAAAGTATTCACATATTATAAATATACGTGATTTTGAAAAGAAGAAAAATGAAAAAATGAATTGGAAAAAAATATATTAAAAAATGGCTGAAAGAACTTTCTAGAATGTTCCCAAAACCAGGAACCCATAATGTGTTCCCTTTGAACATTACTTGGGCCTTTTAAGAAACAAAGCTCCCAGCACAGGGACTGGGGCAACTAATTTGTGTGTGTGTGGGGGGGGGGGGGGGGGGGGTCCCAGCAGACAATTTCCTTGAACGCTCGCGCTTCCCTCACGGGGACATTATTTTTGTTTTCTTGGTTTTCAGGATCTTTTGGGTTTTTTTTTGTTTCTTCAGGCTTTTTCTAGGGGTTTCTATCTGTCAGGAGCATGAAAGAACAAAGTGCTTCGCATGAGGTACAAGTACAATAGTGATTTGGCATGAAAGGGAAGCATAGTCGTGCTTCTGTTTAAAGCATAGTTGTGCTTCCGTTTAAAGCACAGTTATGCTTCTCTGAAAAGTGAAGCACATGTGTGCTTCTTACGTGAAAAACATAACTATACTTCTCTGAAAAGTAAATCACAACCGTGTTTCTTGCGCGAAAAGCACAAATTATGCTCCCGAAAGTGAAGCACGAGTTAGTGCAGTTTGAAGCACGGGTTAGTACAATTTTGAACCATGTTAGTACAATTTTGGAGAACAAATTCACCGGGAAAAAAATTCATCCAAACTTATCAATATGAGATCTAATTTTGAAGAGCTCGACGTGCGGAATTGAGTGGTGAAAAAGGTTCGTGATTTGGACACACAGTTAGAGGGATAAATAATTTTAAAAAATAGAATCTACAAAAAAGCACAAATAAACCAACCCATATCTCCTGCACGTGGGAAGAAATCCCACCAAAACCTAAAACGCGGGGCCGTGGCCGGGCCGGCTTCCTGTTTTCTCCGTTTTTTGTAGTTACTTCTGTGCTTTTGTTGTCCAACCATTGTTTTGGTTTTGTGTTTGGTTTATTTGGTTTTCCCTTTTAGTTTTTATTTCTGTTTTTTCTACCTTTTATTTTTTTTCCCTTTTCATTTTTCCATGTTTCTTGTTTCTTTTCTCTTCTTTTTTCTCTTTTCACCTTTTAAAAACACTGACATCTTTTAAAATGTGATATGACATTTAAGAGATACATTAGTTTTAATAAAATTGCGTGAACACTTCTCAAAATTACATGAACATATTGATGAAAATGTATAAATGTTTTTTGCATAAATTATATATTTTTAAAATATATGTGAACACTTTTAAATTACATACCCATTTATGGAATATATGATGAACAATTTTCAATACATGATAGAAGTTTTTAAATTGCACAACGAACATTTTTTTTAATATAATAAGAACATTTTTAAATACACTATGAATTATACTTTTAATACATGACAAACATTTTCCAAATATGCCATGAATTTTTTTGAATACGTGATGAACAATTTTCCAATAAATATTGAACATTTCTATAAATACCCGATGAACATTTTTCAAATAGGCGATGACTATTTTTGAATAGTGTTGAACAATTTTACAATACACGGTGAACATTTTCTAAATATCTAGCGAATATTTTTCTAATACACGGCAAACATTTTCTCAATATCTTGCAAATATTTTTCAAATATGTCATGAACATTTTTCATATACGTGATGACATTTTTCAAATAGATGATGAATATATTTTAATATGAGATGAACAATTGTTAGATATGAGCAAAATCCTATAAATATGCGATGAACATGTTATTAAATACTTGGTTAAAAATTTCCAATACACGATGACTATTTTCTCATACACAACAAACAATTTCTAAACATATGTTGAACATTTTTTATAGACGATGAATATTTATTAAAAATAATAAAAAATATTTTCCAAAAATAAAAGTTTTGGAACACAGCAAAATATCTCTACTATTAAAAGGGAGTTGGTACCGACAATTCAATTCGGTGAGCGGGTTCATCTACACCCGTGAACAGTAAAACAGAAAAAATAGTAGATTCAAACAAATCCGATTTTTTTTGTAAGATGCTCAAATGCGTGATGTTCATGCAAAATTTCGGGGCGTTTGGACATTCGAAGAGGTCGTGGCAAAAAAGAAAAAATTGGGTGTGAAAGTGATGTTCCAAAAATTTCTAAAACACCAGAAATGTGTCTTTTTTGCCACGAGCCCCTCGAATGTCTATACTTCACCAAATTTTGCACAGGCATCACGCACATGAGTATCTTGCACCATAAAAAATTCAGATTTGTTTGTATTTTTTATTTCTTTTGCTATTAAAAACAATTTTACTGTTCACACTCAGGCTCATCTGAGCCTGGGTGCAGAATAGTCGCGTCAAGTTGGTACTGGTAAGTTCACCTCACCTTCTTCCATGGTTTTTTCCTTTCCACGCCCCGCCCCCCTTTGGTTTCTTGTTGATGTTTTCGGTAATCTAAACTATTGTCGCATAAAATTAAAACCAATGTAAATAGAGTAACTAAGAATAATCTAAACTAAATCAGGACTTTTCCAAAACCATGTCCTGCATTAACTCAATCAAATCTTACTAAAATCTCAACTAAATCAAACTTTTCTTGTCTTCCCCTACCCATACCCAAATCAAATCAAATCTTACCAAAACCTCAACTGAATAAAAAATTTACTTGCCTTGCCCTATCATACTCAAATCAAATTAAATCTTACAAAAATCTAGAATATCATGGGTGTAAGGTATATGTAGTACAAGATTGATATTGGACCACTAGAATATTTATGCACCCGTTCCAACACATGAGCAATTAGCTAGTAAAATTTTTGAAGGTGTAAGAGGAAAATATAAAAAGACAAAATCAGTAAAATCGTACTTACTTGAAGCCTGCCAGGGGTAATAAAAACGCATGATGAGCGGTAAGGAGCTCAAGAAAACTGGTGGGATGCGGCGTACATCGTCGGTTGGGCCCAAAACTCATCCCTGTAGGAGAGGCAAGCATCTGGATTGCCAAAGGCGACGTATAGATGCCCCTCCAATGGGATTTGCTAAACAATGCCACAAACAGACCCTATGCCTCGCTTGAATTCGTTTCCTGCTTCATGAACTCCCGTGTCCGTTGTTGAAGAATCATAGTCTCACTTCTCCTTCTACTGCGAACTAAGCTTAGTTTGGATGGTTAGATTGCTTATGGTGGAACTGGCCCATTCATATTCAATTGAGATAAGTCCATATTACAACCCTGAACTAACCACTAGGTTTAATATTCAACCTCGAACTTCAAAACCGGTTGACCTATACCCCGAAGTAACCACGCGGTTCAGAAATCAGCCTTCGTCTCGGTTTTGACTCAGTCAAGTGGTTTTGAATGAATTGACTGCTGAGTGGGCACTACCACATCACCTTTTGACTGAAATCAACGACAAAACTAAATTCACGGCGACACCTCTTTGCTGCTGCCAACGAGAGAGAGGGGGGATTTTTTCCTGGATGGGTCCCACATGTAAGGATGGGTCAAGGTGACGTGGCAACGCTGACGAGGCAGTCAACGAGGTCAAAACCAGCCTCGTTAGTGAAAACCAGGTTCAATCCAGTGGAGGGATGTATCATGAATGGTATCATAAGTTGAGGGTGTGCAATAACCGGTTTTGAAGTTCAGGGGTGTATCTTAAATCATGTGGTTAGTTCGGCGTTGAAATGTGTACTTTTCTCTAATTCAATTCCTAGACTTGACATAGATGCTTGCATATTTCCTGGATTTATTTCAGGCCCCCCGACGCTACTGTTTCAATGGTAGTGCGTGCCCGTCGACTACAAGGGGCATCTGCTGACTTCGTTAATCTCAAGATCTGCCGGTTTAGTCTTTCTAAGATGATCATAGGGATAGGGCTGCACGCGTGTGTTTATAGAAATAAGTGTGCATGCGTGTTGTGAGCATCTGTATATTTTTAAAAAATCTCCTTCTCTTTCCCTTCTCTTGGCGTCTATGTTGTCGGCAACCAAGCCGCCGTGTCAAAGACAAGCACATTTTTCTTTCTTACTCCCTCCTCTTTCAAAACAAAGAGACATATCAGCAAGGTTGTCACAATCGCGATTCTATTATACAATTCTACGATTTTACGATCCAAATTAACCACTCCGATTCCACGATTTTGGTTAGTATAATCTATGTTTTTACGATTTTGATAGTTAATATTCTACGATTTGCGATCCTATCAACGGAGCTCCGATCCGATTCAGAATCACGATTCTAACAACCTTGCATATCAGTCATAAATTTAGTTAAGATCAGCCGCCCACAAGCGTTGTGCTGACCCAACATCACAGTCATGAAATTTGAAGGAAAAATACATCTTAAGGCAATGAATGTATAGTAATGTATCGGTTTTTCTCAAAAAAGAAGTAGGGTAGTGTATCGAGAGAAATGACTTTTACATGCTCTTGCTATACAGTGTGCAACATCCATTGTTTGACTTTTCTTTCTTCCGATAAAGGGTGTTCATTATTAATTTATAATGAAGCATCAAGGTGATACAAGCAAAATAAGCACATACCCGTTGTCATTCCGGCCACCTTTTTTGGTTTTGACAAAGCCATCCCCCTTTCATGAATGCACCCGGGGTTTTTAGGCACTTTATCAAGTTTCTTCTTGTTTTAGAATGTATCTTAGTATTTTTTTTATTGTTCATCTTAAGTATATCATTGAATTCCAGATGCAACAATCTACATCACATTTAATGGTAAGACAATGCACATTAGATATAGCCTGCATGGTAAAAAATCACTCGTTTGCGAACTGAGCGTAGCTCGTTAGTTTTTTTGTGGTGGAATCAAACCACCAGGGTTCAAGTCCTAGACTTGGCATTAGTGGTCGCATTTTACTGAATTTATTTTAGGTCTTCCGATGATGTACTTTCAGTGAGAGGGGACTTTCACGTCGACTACTGTGGCGACTTCGTCAATCTCAAGATGATGTGCCGCCTTAGTCTCTCAGAGGTGCTCATAGGGGTAGGATATGTGCGTGTGCGTTCATAGAGGTGAATGTATATGTGTATATATGAGCGTCCGCGTCTCCCCGCAGAAGAAATGAGAGCGTCTAAGTCGGAAAAAGTGAAAGATAAAATATGCCATTTATTTTTCTTGCATGCTTCATAGACACGAATTACAAAACTCATGTTTGAGCAATAGTACTCCCTCCGTTCCACAATGTAGTGCGTATAGTTTTTTTAGGAAGTCAAACTTTATAAATTTTGACCAAGTTTGTAGAGTAAAACATATACATCTAGAATACCAAATACATATCCTTAGATACATCATAAGACGTACTTTCATATTGTATATATTTGGTATTGTAGATATAAATAGTTTTCTCTACAAACTTGGTCAAAGTTTATAAAGTTTGACTTTTTAGAAAATCTATATGCACTACATTATGGAACAGAGGGAGTACTCTCTAGAAGTTGAGGGACTTCTAGATTCCAGCTTACCACGTACGTACGTCCTCTTAATCAATACAGTATACAGTATAAGCTACTTCAGGAGAGCTTGCATGTACGTACGTCGGGGCGGGAATACTTTGTTAGTGGTGCTGAGGGTCAGGGCCGCCGGGGCTGGACCTCTTCGACTCGGAGTACGGCACCGCCGCCGGCGTCCTCCCAGCTGCTGCCCGCCGCGTGCTACTCGCGGCAGTTGTCTCCGCCTGCCACGAAAAGACGGCGGCGGCATTGCTCCCATCGGCCAGCATTCTCCGGCCACCGGCCACCGTTACCTGCAGGAGGTCGGCCTCGCAGCGCGAGACGGCGGACAGCAGCAGCAGGATGAGCACGGTGCACACCGCCGGCATCCTCAACGCGCTCGAGCTGGACGCCATGGGAGGTATGAGCCTATGAGGTAACGCTCTAGCTAGCTAGCTAGATCCGTCGTGGAATGCTACCTCGCACTAGAAGAGTAGACTGTGCCGGTGGTGGTGAGTTCGGTACGTAGCTGCACGATGCTGAGCTGATTTATAGGGGCCCGAGCAAGCGGTTTGCCGTTATGATAAAATTAAGCGTTGGCGCCATGGGTGGAGAGATGGCCTGGGTCGCACTCGCACTGACAGCGACGAACTAGCGACGAGGGCAATGACCTCATACCCTCACACACCGAACGAGAACGGGGCAACTTTCTGCTCATGGCCCCGTGTGATCGCTCATATATATGCCATGTTGCAAATACAAATTGGTAAGTTGGACGAGAAAAGAGGCCTTTCTTTTCTATGGCCCCCTCCCGATCGGATTTTCAGGAAGGAGAAATATCGCATTGTAGATATCCACGCAAATCTCGAAAAAAGAAAGATATCCATGCATGTTTGACATTGTTTGTTGGACCAACCATCTTCATCGGGTTCACTGCACCGTTGTACTATGACATGAGCAACTAAATCCGTGGGAATGGTATCTTTGGCCAGATCACCGCAGGCGAATCAACAATCGCCGTAAACTTCATCGTCCCGGATATATACTCCATCTGTAAAGAAATATAAAAGCGTTTAGATCACTCATCTGTCACCGCCACATATGAACTTTGCCCACGCTACGTAGGCCCGCACCCCGGCCGGCCCATTGATATGTCAAAGAGGTTGCGTCCACGCACACACCCATTTATAACTGGATCGATCGACCTTACCAAATTGGAGCTTGAGATGGATCGGTCGAGCCATCGAGCTTGGCAGGAGGAGTACCGTTTGTTTAAGAGTTTCCTGTTTGCGAAAAGAAATACATCTACGGGCTACTCCAAAGGCGAGTAACCACCCTAGTTGTCACCAGTAGCTCGTTTGGAATTGCAGTGCAGTGCTGCAAACCTAGGGCGCTCCGTGTCACTTTCCACCGGCCCACTAATTGTATACTAGTAGCATATACGTAGGACGGAACAATGGAGGGAGTTCAGGTATGGCTCCTATGGCGGCCTAGTTAAACTACCGTAAGGAGACCCCTCAACGACATGCTCTACGGGTCTATGGCAGTACCATGTATGCACGAAGGTCTCCGGCCATTGGAAGCTTAATTTCCCACATATATAGGCCGCGCGACTCTCCGGCAGCCAGAGAAACCAGATGCGGCAACCAGGGGAAAGCCATCTCTGGCTTTCTCTCTTTTTTAGCAATGCTATTCCTACGTACAAGTTTTACAAAAAAAAAAAAAGTCACATACTAGTTCATTCCTGGGGCGGTTAGCAAAAATCAAGGGGTAGTTATATCAAAGTGAATCAACGAGCAATGCTACATCCACATGAAGAGTTACGTACGTCTACGGGCTAGTCTGATTTGGCAATGTTTGATTGGATTAAAGGGGAGGGTGAGGGCCACCGCTCCTGAAATTCAGGGGGGGGGGGGGGGGGGGGGGGGCATGTCTAGATAGTAAACCTACGAAAGGGGGCATGTCTAGATAGTAAACCTACGTACGCTTTCGTAGGTCTAGGATTTTCGGTGAATCGAATAGAATTTTCGTTATTTTTTGCAGGGTCAAGGAGTTTATTCCATAAATGAAGAGTTACATTCTGCTAATGCAAGATCATAAATGAGAGGAGGGTCTCTGTAACCAACAAGCGGTGCTGTGAGACGTGCGAGCATAATCTAGGAAATGTGAAACCTTATTATGGGATCGAGCATTCTTGGCCGGAACAAACTCCTGCTGAACCATGCATGAGCGTCTTGATTTCATTTGCCAGGTGACCATACGGCGGTTTGGTGAGAGACCCATCCGAAAGACAGAAAGAGTAGATAAATCCTCCAAAGAATCGGATTGCACAATGAATGGGAGGGTCGACCATTGGAGAGAAGGAGACATCCCTCCCGGGATTGCATGTATTTCTGCTTCGAACACATCATTGTAGTAACACTTGGTAGAAGGTAAAGATTACCTCTCTTGCACTATTCCTTAACACTATCCCTGCATGCACCCGCCGGGCCATCCTCGGGAGAATAGGAGCCATCAATAGAGAGCGCTAGCCAGTCCGCAGGTGGTGGCGACCAAGGAGGATTTGGTGGGTGCTCAGGTTGTTCTGTCCGGGCGCAAGGACCATCGGCAGGGGCTTTACCTTTGATAATTTGCTCACACTAGTAGAAAACTGACCTTTCATCCGGAGCACTAGTCCCGGCCGGGTTTGGGCTCGGGACTAATGTGAGCATTAGTACATTAGTCCCGGTTCCAATGACTAGGAGCGGACGGGGGCACGGTCAGGATTACTTCCGGTTCAAACCGGGACTAAAGGGGTTGCGGCAGGCTGGGGCCCCTGCGAGTCCCTTTAGTCCCGGTTGGTATCACCCACCGGGACTAAAGATAGACATTTAGTCCCTGTTGGTATCACCAAGCAGGACTAAAGTCTTCCCTATATAAAGCTGCTTCGTCCAGCCTGAGTCCAAGCTTTCTCTCCTCTCTGTTTTCTTCCCCAAGCTCGAGTTCATTCTCCATTTTTGCCAAGACACTAGTAGAAAACGGGCCTTTAATCCCGGTTTGTAAGGCCCTTTAGTGCCGGTTCTACAACCGGCACTAGGGGGGGGGGGGGGGGACTAAAGGCCCCCCCCCCCTTTAGTCCCGGTTCGTCACGGCCCGGCACTAAAGGCCCACCACGTGGCGCCTGCCGGGGCCGTGCGCTGGGGGACCTTTAGTCCCGGTTGGTCCGGGACTAAAAGTATTTAATTCTTTTAATTTTGGTTTATTTTTCCTTTTAATTTTGTGTTTTCCATTTAATTATTTTTCATTTCAAACATATATTACGCTACTACATACTGTACACGTTGTGCATATATATATAAATCGAATTTCTCGTACGACGACCATTCACATACATATATATATATACAATTTGGTATATACAATTTCTCCTACAATTTGCGGATCATTACATATGCAGGGCATTACTGCTTGATCTTGTAATGGTATTCTCCTTTGGGATCTATGACCTGGTCGACCAGAAATCCAGCTATTTCCTCTTGAATTGCTCGTACGCGAGCCGTTGGTAGGAGCTGGCCCCGCATCTCTATCATCTATAATCAGGAGATCAAGATGAATATATTAGTTGTGTGTATATATATTAGCTAGATCATGATAAAAAAATTATGGATAGTGTTCTGGCAAACGTATCCAAAGAGTTTTTTCATCTATACTCCTTTCAGACGTGATCATGCGAATATTCTCGCAAACGTAGTATGCGCATAAACTATTCCCCTTCTCCTGCCTCATGCACTTTACGAGAATAAAATTCAATCAGGTAATAATTAATCAAGCATGATAATGGTATTGAAACTAGAATTAAAGAGATACACGGACGTAGCTAGCTATTACTACTTAATTACCTTGGGTCGCACCCATTTCAGCTGTTGTTTCCATTGGCCGGGGACCTCTTCGATGAACTTTTTCCAAGCCCTGCCCGCCGGCAAAGAAAATGAATAAAGAGTTATTAACTAGTTGATATCAGGAAATGAAGTAAAGAGGCAGACATAGTGCGATAATGATTGAAATTACCTGTCGAACATCCCCTTCACGGTTGCGTATTCGGATGGATCCTTATATAGTGAGTCCAGTACTTCAACTTTTCCCTTGTAAACTTCAATGATTAACAAGATCCAGTGGAAACTGCATGCGCACACGTTTTTTATAAATAAGCGGGCATGTGCATAACTCATCAACTACACTTATTAACATCTAGTAAGCAAAAAATAGAATTTGTAGTACAAGATATAGTAACACTCACCCGAAGTTGTAAGGAAGTACTATTTTTGGTTGGGTGTTTAGTTGCTTCAAAAACTCTAGCAGGAATCTCTCTGTGTCTTCTCTTGAATATTGATCTTCCCATATTGCCTGATTAATCGTATTTGGGTCAATGAACCCAACTCCATAGCGTCTAGTTTTTTTCATTTCATACATCTTCATTCTGCATAATACCACAGAAAAGAATATAGTGAGGATAATTACAGTTAATGAACGAGAGCACATCTAGCTAGCTAGCTAGAGACTTAAATTACAGAAAGAAATCACTTACAGAAAGAAATCACTTACAGACAATAGCTTTTTCTTGTCATCTTCGCAATTTGGGTACAACAATTTCTTGTGATCCTCTAACATGCGCTGCAACTTCAGCTTCTCCTTTTCACTTGCACAGTTTCTATTTGCATCGGCAATGGCCCGACCAAGATCATCAGCGGGCTCATCTGATGCCTCTTCTTCAGCTCCTTCCTGCATTGCCGGCTCAGCTTCTTCCCCCATTGTTGTACCATCGTATTCATGGAACCCATGGCCAGGATAGCTGTCGTCATCCTCTTCTTCTTCATTCTCTTCCATTAGGACCCCTCTTTCTCCGTGCTTGGTCCAACAGTTATAGCCGGACATGAAACCAGACTCAAACAGGTGGACGTGAATGGTTCTTGAGTTAGAGTAATTTCGATCATTCTTACAGCCAGCACATGGACAATACATAAAACCATCCGCCCGCTTGTTTGCCTCAGCCGCAACCAGAAAAGTATGCACGCCATTAATGAACTGGGGAGAGCATCGGTCATTGTACATCCATTGCCGGCTCATCTTCATTACACAACACCGAAAAGACCAAATTAATACAAGTTCATACATAAAGTTCATACACACTTGTTCTCATAAAGCAACATACAAACTCTCTAGCTAAAGCATTTAAATGCAACAACAAATGCGATCAAGATCGCAACTAAGGTAACAATTGATCCAACAGCATAGTGATACCAAGCCTCACTATCAATGGCATATTTTTTAAATTTTCTAATCTTCAAGCGCATTGCATCCATCTTGATCTTGTGATCATCGACGACATCGACAACATACAACTCCAGTTTCATCTTCTCTTCTTCAACTCTTTTCAATTTTTCTTTCAAATACTCGTTTTCTTTTTCAACTAAATTTAACTTCTTGACAAGAATATCTATGTCGGTTGCAATTTCCGGTTCACATACCTCCTAGATAAAAATATCTATGTCAACTTGATGGGCATAATTGTCATAAACGCGAAATGCAACAAATAGTTATAAAAGAGAATATATATACCACATCCGAATCATAAACCGGACGAGGGCCGACGGGGACGGATATCAAAGTCATGGCACTATGTATAACAAACAATCATACATGTAAGAAAATTATACAATTAACTATCTAAATCATACAAATAAGATTTTTTTTATATAAAAAGGATAAGAACGAACAAGAGGCTCACCAAGGTGTGGTGACGGCGACGGGGCGGTGCGGGCGATCGACGGTGGTTAGGACGGGGACGGGAAGGCACTAAGTAAACCACACCTACACATGCAAAGTAAGAAGTTAATTTGAGCTCAAATTGCATATAAATCAAATGAACTACCACATATAAATACTCCCAAACTAAAACCCACAAATCACTATACTTATAGAGCATTGCAAGAGCTAATCTAGCAATGAGAGATGAAAGGACAAAGTTGCTAACCTTTGTGAACACTTGGATGGATGGGGTGCCTCCAAATCTTGACAAATTTTGGCAAAAATGGAGGATGAGCTCGAGGAAGAGGAAGAACAAAGGAGGGGAAGAAGGGGGGAAAAAGGGAGGAGTACTGTGATTGGGCTGGCCGAATTCATATAGGCGATCTTTAGTCCCGGTTGGTATCTCCAACCGGGACTAAAGGGGGGGCCTTTAGTCCCGGTTGGTGATACCAACCGGGACTAAAGGGGCTCGTGGGGGCCCCAGCTGACACCAGCCTGCCACCACCCTTTAGTCCCGGTTCGTGTTACGAACCGGGACTAAAGGGGGGGCCTGTAGTCCCGGTTGGTGATACCAACCGGGACTAAAGGGGCTCGTGGGGGCCTCAGCTGACACCAGCCTGCCACCACCACATTAGTCCCGGTTCGTGTTACGAACCGGGACTAAAGGTCCGGAACGAACCGCGACTAATGATGCCCGTCCCGAACCGGGACTAATGGTCACATTAGTGCCGGTTCAAAACCCGATCGGGACTAAAGCTGCGGACAAAAGGTCCGTTTTCTACTAGTGAGATTTGTCAAGATTGGAGGCACCCCATCTATCCAAGGGTTCTAAAAGGTTAGCAACTTCATCCTTTCATCTCTCATTGCTAGTTTAGCTCGTTTCATGCTCTATAAGTATAGTGATTTGTGGGTTTTAGTTTGGGAGTAATTATGTGAGAGTTTATTTGATTTATATGCAATTTGAGCTCAAATTAACTTCTTAGTTTGCATATGTGTAGGTGTGGTTTACTTAGTGCCTTCCCGTCCCCGTCCTCACCACCGTCGATCGCCCGCGCCGTCCCGTCGCCGGCACCACCTTGGTGAGCCTCTTGTTCTTATTCTTTTTGTAAAAAAAAATCTTATTTGTATGATTTAGATAATTACTTGTATAATTTTCTTACTTGTATGATTGTTTGTTATATATAGTGCCATGGTTTTAATATCCGTCCCCGTCAGCCCTCGTCCGGTTTATGATTCGGATGTGGTATATTATCTTTTATAACTATTTGTTTCATTTCGTGTTTATGACAATTATGCCTATCAAGTTGACATAGATATTTTTATCTAGAAGGTATGTGAACCGGAAATTGCAACCGACCCTCTTGTCGAGAAGTTAAATTTAGTTGAAAAAGAAAACGATTATTTGAAAGAAAAATTGAAAAGAATTGAAAAAGAGAAGATGAAATTGGAGTTGTATGTTGCCGATGTCGTCGATGATCACAAGATCAAGATGGATGCAATGCGCTTGAAGATTAGAAAGATTAGAAAATATGCCATTAATAAAGAGGCTTGGTATCATTATGCTGTTGGATCAATTATTACCTTAGTTGCGATTTTGATCGCATTTGTTGTTGCATTTAAATGCTTTAGATAGTTGTATGTTGTTTTATGAGAAGTATGTATGAACTTTATGTATATATTTTTGCAGTAATAACATTTGGTCACTACTCTACTTTGGTTTTAATGTGATGAATTTGTATTAATTTGGTCACTTCGATGTTGTGTAATGAAGATGAGCCGGCAATGGATTTATGCAATGCACTCTCCCGAGTTCATTAATGGCCTGCATAATTTTATGTGTGTGGCTGAGGCAAACAAGCGGAATGGTTTTATGTGTTGTCCATGTGGTGTCTGTAAGAATAATAAGGATGACTCTACCTCAAAAATCCTTCACAGCCACCTGCTCCAGTCCGGTTTCATGTCCGGCTATAACTGTTGGACCAAGCACGGAGAAAGAGGGGTTATAATGGAAGACAATGAAGAAGACGAGGATGATGACAACTATCCTAGGTTCCCTGAATACGATGGTACTACAATGGGGGAAGCTGAAGAAGAGACATCAGATGAGCCCGCTGAAGATCTTGGTCGAGCCATTGTTGATGCAAAGAGAAACTGCGAAAGTGAAAAGGAGAGGTTGAAGTTGGAGCGCATGTTAGAGGATCACAAAAAATTGTTGTACCCAAATTGCAAAGATGACAAGAAAAAGCTGGGTACCACACTGGAATTGCTGCAATGGAAGGCAGAGAATGGTGTATCTGACAAGGGATTTGAAAAGTTGCTGAAAATGATAAAGAAGACACTTCCAAAGGATAACGAATTGTCCGACAGTACGTACGAAGCAAAGAAGGTTGTCTGCCCTCTAGGATTAGAGGTGCAGAAGATACATGCATGCCCTAATGACTGCATCCTCTACCGCGGTGAGGAGTACGAGAATTTGAATGCATGCCCGGTATGCGGTGCATTGCGCTATAAGATCAGCCGCGATGACCCTGGTGATGTTGAGGACAAGCGCCCCAGGAAGAGGGTTCCTGCCAAGGTGATGTGGTATGCTCCTATAATACCACGGTTGAAACGTTTGTTCCAAAACAAAGAGCATGCCAAGTTGTTGCGATGGCACAAAGAAGACCGTAAGAAAGACGCGATGTTGAGACAACCCGCTGATGGGTCGTAGTGGAGAAAAATCGAGAGAAAGTGGCCGGACTTTGCAGATGACGCAAGGAACTTATGGTTTGGTCTAAGTACAGATGGCATGAATCCTTTTGGGGAGCAGAGCTGCAGTCATAGCACCTGGCATGTGACTCTATGTATCTATAACCTTGCTCCTTGGTTGTGCATGAAGCGGAAGTTCATTATGATGCCAGTGCTCATCCAAGGCCCTAAGCAACCCGACAACGACATTGATGTGTACCTAAGGACATTAGTTGAAGAACTTTTACAGTTGTGGGATATAAAAGGTGTACGTGTGTGGGATGAGCACAAACAGGAGGAATTTGACCTACGAGCGTTGCTGTTTGTAACCATCAATGATTGGCCTGCCCTTAGTAACCTTTCAGGACAGACAAACAAGGGATACAATGCATGCACACACTGTTTAGATGAGACTGAAAGTATATATTTGGATAAATGTAAGAAGAATGTGTACCCGGGACATCGTCGATTTCTTCCGATCAGGCATCTCTTAAGAAAGAAAGGCAATCATTTCAAAGGTGAGGAAGATCACCGGAAGAAGCCTGGCCACCGTACTGGTGATGATATATTTGATATGGTCAAGGATTTAAAAGTAATCTTTGGAAAGGGTCCTGGCGGACAATCTGTTCCGAATGACGCTAACGGACACACACCCATGTCGAAGAAGAAATCTATATTTTGGGAGCTACCCTATTGGAAAGTCCTAAAGGTCCGCTCTGCAATCGACGTGATGCACGTGACGAAGAATCTTTGCGTGAACCTGCTAGGCTTCTTGGGCGTGTATGGGAAGACAAAAGATACACCGGAGGCACGGGAGGACCAGCAACGTATGAACGAAAAAGACGGCATGCATCCAAAGCAGTATCAAGGTCCTGCCAGCTACGCTCTTACCAAAAAAGAGAAGGAAATATTTTTTGAATGCCTGAGCAGTATGAAGGTCCCGTCTGGCTTCTCATCGAATATAAAGGGAATAATAAATATGGCCGAGATTTTTTTTTCCAAAACCTAAAGTCTCATGACTGCCACGTGATTATGACGCAATTACTTCCGGTTGCATTGAGGGGGCTTCTACCGGAAAATGTTCGATTAGCAATTGTGAAGCTATGTGCATTCCTCAATGCAATTTCTTAGAAGGTAATCGATCCAGAAATCCTACTAAGGTTACAGAATGATTTGGTCCAATGTCTTGTCAGTTTCGAGTTGGTATTCCCACTATCCTTCTTCAATATTATGACGCATGTCCTAGTTCACCTAGTCGAAGAGATTACCATTCTGGGTCCTGTATTTCTACACAATATGTTCCCCTTTGAGACTTTCATGGGAGTCTTAAAGAAATATGTTCATAACCGTGCTAGGCCAGAAGGAAGCATCTCCAAGGGCTATGGAACAGAGGAGGTTATTGAGTTTTGTGTTGACTTTATTCCTGGCCTTAAGCCGATTGGTGTTCCTCAATCACGGCATGAGGGGAGACTGAGTGGAAAAGGCACGCTAGGAAAGAAAGCAGTAATAAGTATGGACGGGCATTCTTTCACTCAAGCACACTACACAGTTCTACAAAATTCCACCTTGGTGGCTCCGTATATCGAGGAACACATGGATATTGTACGCTCCAAGAACCCGGAGCAGTCTGACTCCTGGATTAAACGTACACACATGGCGACTTTCGACGGTTGGTTGCAAACACATCTCATGAATAACACCATTGTTGGAGATGAGCTGTACTTGTTGGCCAAGTCACCATCTTCCACTATATTCACTTTCAAAGGGTACGAGATAAATGGGAATACATTTTACACGATCGCCCAAGATAAAAAGAGCACCAACCAAAACAGTGGTGTCCGCTTTGATGCAATAAACAACAATAGGAAAAAGGACACATATTATGGTTACATAGAGGAGATATGGGAACTTGACTATGGACCTTCTTTTAAGGTCCCTTTGTTTCGGTGCAAATGGGTCAATCTGGCAGGAGGCGGGGTAAAGGTAGAACCGCAGTACGGAATGACAACAGTGGATCTCAACAATCTTGGGTACACAGACGAACCATTCGTCCTAGCCAATGATGTGGCTCAGGTTTTCTATGTGAAGGACATGTCTACCAAACCGAGAAAAAGAAAAGATAAGGAAGCGAATACATCATACGATGAGCCAAAGCGCCACATAGTTCTTTCAGGGAAAAGAAACATCGTGGGAGTGGAGGACAAGACAGACATGTCAGAATATTATAATAAGTTTGATGAAATTCCTCCCTTCACAATGAATACTGACCCAAACATCCTGTTAAATGATGAAGATTCTTCATGGTTATGGCGCAATCATAAGCAAGGGACATACGCGAAGAAAAAGTTTTATACCCCAAGATCCCACTTTGGGATGTGACCAGCTTCACCGTCATCACTTTCTCTCTAGTGAGTTTCCGGACTTATAGCTGGAAAGTCCCACTTCAGACAAACCGGAGGGAATCTTTGTAAGAGTTAGGGTATATATGTGTTTTGGGTGTTCCTAGGTGTACTCCGGAGCGTCGGAATCCAACCAAAAATCTAGGGCATTTTGGCATTTGAAACATGATTTTTGAATAATTATTTATTAAGTTATGAATTTTCAATTATTCCTATCCTTTTAGTATTTTAATTATACAGAGGAGTTAGTCAATGCAATTATGTCAAAACAAAATATGAATGTGTAGGTTATGTTAAGACAAACAATTTGACATCTTATTTGCTCCATTTGGCTTAACAGAACTGAAGATATGAATTTTTAAAGTTTAAAATAATGTCTTCAATTACTGTATTTAATTAATAAGTGCAAAATTAATTATGCAACTTCCTGTCAAAATGATACTAGTTGATATAAATCTTCAAGATGAATCCACAGAAATTTGAATCAACTCATTTGGTTTAGTTTTCAAATTGTTATGCATTTTACAAGAATTAATTTCAATCTGTAAAATTGAATCTGTCAAATAATTTCTTCAAAATGAAAATTAATTGAAAGACACCTTTAGTCCCGGTTGCAACCACCAGCCGGGACTAAAGGTATCAGCTCCCGCGCGGAATTTTGGCCGCCGAAAAGGTTGGCCTTTAGTCCCGGTTCGTGGCTGGAGCCGGGACTAAAGGACCTTTAGTCCCGGTTCGTGGCTGGAGCCAGGACTAAAGGTCGTGGGTATATAACTAGTGTCCCGGTGCTAGCCACCGCCCGGAGAAGGAACAGAACCACGCGCCCCCAGGCTGCCGGATTTCACCGCCATCGTCGGTCTTCTCCCTCTCCGACACGTCCACGGCCTCGCTCTCTCCGCCGACGCGTGCGACGCCGGACGCCCCTGAACGCCCCACCGAGCTCGTCTTCATCCTCCGACCGTCGGAGATCGCCGACGCCGTCCCGCTCGCTCCGGCCCCTCCCCGAGCCCGCTGAGCATCGCCTCGACCTCGCAGTGAGCCCCCGCCTTGAATCTCCCTCTTCCCCGCGTCTATCGCACGCCGTAGCCGTCGATTCGTCGAGGACCGGAAGTGCGCCGCCGCACGAGCTTGTCGCCGGCGAGCTCTGGTGACCGATTGGTCCAGTGCGTGTGCCCATTATGTTCACCGCGCCAAGTGGAGCATCCCTAGCGCATTAGTTCGCTCACGCGCACGCCGTAGCGACGTTTCCGTCGAGGGACGAACGCCGGCCGCCGCGCTGGTCGTCGCTGCCGTCGACTCTGGCCACCCCACAACCCGTTGCTGCCTCCCCTGGATGCGCATCGGCGCGGGCTATGCGTTGGTAGCCTCTGCTACCGCTGCCGTGGTCCCTAGGGCAGACTCCGCCGCGTCCAGAGGTCACCGGCGATGACCTCGTTGGCCTGGGTCATTGACCGGTGGACCCGGCTAGTCAGGTGATTAGCTTAGTGCTAATTACCCCTTTGACTAACCCCTGGGTGTATGACATGTGGGACCCCCAGCGTTAATGGCGCGGTTTAAACTAAATAACCCTTTGTTAACCTCGTGCCTATGACATGTGGAACCCCACTGTCAGGTTTGACTTTGACTAGTCAACTGATGACGTCAGCTGATGCAGTAATGATTTCTGGATTTTAAATAAGTCTTAAATGATTTGTTTATTTTCAGAAAAATCCCTAACTTCTAAAAATCATAGAAAATAATCTATAACTCCAATGGAAATAAATTATATATGAAAAATTATCAGAAAAATATGAAGAATCTGTTTATGGCATTTCCATGCATGTTTGAACAACTTAAACTGCTGTATAAGACAATTTGAATAAATGGCATTTGAAATGCCTTATGTGGAGTTTGAATTTGAATCTTGTGTTCAAACCAACTCCATTTAAATTGTTGCTAGCTACATTAGCCCAAATCATATTATATTGCCATGTCATGATCATGCATCATATTGTTGCATTGCATTGATTGTGTTCCCTCTTGTTTGCCGGTGGTTGTTCCCTCTCGGTTCAAATGGACTTCATCCAAATTGATGTTAGTTGCATAAGCTCAAACCACATCATATCTCCATGTCATGATTATGCATCATATTGTTGCATTGCTGTGTATTGATTGCATCTCCGGTATTGTTCTTCTCGATACTATGATTCAGTTTTTGCTTATGGAATGCATTCTAATTTAAATACTAAATTGTTTTATCTTTCTTCTGGATTAGTTAAGCTATGGACGATAGCGGCAGATACCATGAAGAGGATATCTTCGACATCATACACTCCTCCCAAAACCAAGAGAATGAACCAGATGACGGCTCACAATTTCTGAACGACTCCGGTGAGGGACTTGAGCAAGAACCAAGAGACGAAGGGCAAACAAACAATGATGGCGAATAAAATGTTAGACAATTAACAAAGTCCGGCGAGGTATATATATATATATATATTAGGCCTTTGGTGATCATTAGATGTATTAATTGATTTGTATATATATATTAACGAATCTTTCTTCTTTTAGCCCTTCGGATCGAGCCAATCTCCTAGAAGGGTACGAGGCCGGGCCAAAAAGTTGGGCGATGACATAAAGTTCAACATCGATGAAGTCGCAGAAGATGGCGAACCGATTGCTCCTGAACAGAATGCCCGTAAATTTATAAATCAATGCGGAGTTATTGTTAGGGACAACATCTCGATCACCATTCGAGAATGGAATAAGCCAAAGGTAGATCAAGGAGTTAGTTATGTCAACGAAAGATCGAAAAATTTGCTTTGGGATACACTCATGTCACATTTCAACCTACCAAAGGGTCTCACAGATGGCAAACGGTTGAAAGTCAAGCAGTTTGCTCTTAAGAAGATGGCCACACAATTCCAGAGCTGGAAGAAAAGATTATACAGCGACTACATCAAGGCAAAAAAGAAGACTCCAGAATTCACTGGAGCACTAGAGAAGATAAAAGATCACTGGGACGCATTTGTGGAGTACAAGGAATCGGATGAAGCTCTGGAAAGGTCGAGAAAAAATAAGATAAATGCTAAGAAAAAAGAGTATCACCATGTTCTGGGGACAGGTGGCTACAAGAGAGCCGTGCCTAAGTGGGAAGCAGCTGAGGCCAAGATGCTTGTTGAAGGGGTCATTCCAGCTACAGCGGATTGGCCCCAGAGGTCCAAGCATTGGTTTTATGCACATGGGGGACAGTTGGACCCAGCGACAGGGCAGATTATTGAAAAGGCAGATCTTAAAACAGACTCGGACGCTTTACTTCAAGCAATAGAAGATGCTCGAAAGGGGTTGTTCCAGCCCGAGAGAGAGAACGACAAGCTTACATGCGCCCTCAAGAATCCTGAACACGAAGGACGAACACGAGGCAAAGGCGTTGTTCCGTGGGTTCAGGGGTTTTCGGAGTGGAACGACACTTATAGAAGCCGTCAGAGAAAAAAGAAGCAGGATGCAGACCGGCTTCAGAAGATAGAAACAAAGAACGAGGAGTTGGAACGCATGTTAAAGCGGCAGCAGGAGCAACTGGACACAATTAGCCAGCAAAGGGCATCTCCACGGCAGGAGCAAGCAGATCCAGCATTGGATAGTACCGTCCCATCTATGCGGAAAAGCAGCGTGGGTTCCACGAGGGTCTGGGCCGATGATGCACTGCTGGCTCGCTACCCCGTGGATGATATCAAAGAGAGGACAAATTGTGAGCTACACCAAAAAATGAAGAACATATCCATGAAGGTGGCGGTCGGCGTTGCTTTACCGAATGCACCTGAAGCAACCATCCATGGCAATCCGATTCCAGCTGGCTATGCTCGTGTTGGGGTGGATGAAGTTCTGCCGGGATATGACTCACTAGAGCTTGACATTCCTGGAGGTGAAGGGGAGCAGACACTGGGAGAAGTCATACATGGTGTCATTGTATGGAGAAAGGAATGCATCGTGTTTCCAAACTCGGCGCCAAGGCCACCGACTCCTCCAAGTAGCAATACACCTCTAAGTCCACCCCACCTCGAGAGGGAGCCCAGCGCAAGTCCATATCGATCTCCACCGCGTCAGCCGACTCCACCTCCTATGTCCCAGCAGGGCCAAAAGTGGAAGAAAGCTAAGAAGAAAGCCAACGACGAGCCTCCTGCCAAAAAGAAGTTAGCTTATGATATGACTGATGAGGAAACCAAAATGGTCGTGGTTTCCGAAGTGAAGTCCCATTTTGCACCGAAACCGCCCCCACCGCCAAAGGAGATAATACCTATGAAAACCGTAAAGCACTTTGTGGACTTTCTTGAGCGACAACCGGGACATGTGGAGAATAGGCCATCAGACTATGACCGCTCTATTAGGAAGTCATATGAACAAATGCAGCAGTCGAGACGTAGAAGTAGTATTAAAAGCAGGAAAACAGTTCCCCAGCTCGGAGAACAGGCAATGCAATTGATCCCCCCGCTCAAGGTGATTACCGATAAGGTAACCGACGCTGCTAGAGACATTGGTATCAGTGTTTATCAACTCCTAGGCACCGAGGAAGTCCCCGTGGCTGATGTAGCATGGCAATATGCCCCCGGGAAAATTTTGGTTAGACCTGAGCAGGTCCCGCATCTATCAACACAAATGCGAAGATTGCATGAGTGGTACATGAAAGAAGTAAAGAACAGGTGAGAGATGCTCATGGTGAAAGTCAAGGAAGAGCATTACTTCTATGAAAACGAGCTATGCATTGAGTTTCTAGAGATTTTTCAGTTATACAATCAAGACTCACTCGACAAATCTATCGTCAGTTGCTATTGTCTGTAAGTGATTTCTTTCTGTAATTTAAGTCTCTAGCTCAGCTCGTTCATTGCCTGTAATTATCCTCACTATATTCTTTTGTACGCTATTATGCAAAATGAAGATTCTCGAATGCAAAAGAAATGGAATCTATGACATTGGGTTCGTTGACCTATATATCATTAATGAAAAAATGATACAAGACCACCCCAAAGGCTCAGAGGCTAACTTGCTAAGGTTTATGAAGGCACAAAATACCAGAACAGAAATACTATTTCCTTACAACTTCAAGTGAGTGTTACTGTCTTGTACTACAAATTCTATTTTGCTTACTCGATGTTAAGTGTAGTTGATGAGTTATGCATGCCTGCTTATATAAACGTATGCGCAGGTACCACTGGATCCTGCTAATCATTAAAGTTGACGCTGGAACTGTTGAAACCCTGGACTCACTAGGTAAAGACCCTCGAGAATACACCAGCGTGTTTAGGATGCTCGACAGGTAATGTCAATCATTATCGTACTATATCGGCCTCTTTCGTTCATTTCCTGATATCAAGTAATTAATAACTCCTTTATTCATTTTCTTTGCCGGGCAGGGTTTGGAAACGGTTCATCAATGATGTTGTCGGTGAATGGAAACCGGAGCTGCGTTGGCGACGGCCCAAGGTAATTAAGTAGTACTAGCTAGGTCCGCGCATCTCGATAATTCTAGTTTCAATACCATTATCATGCTTGATTATTATCTGATTGAATTCTATTCTCGCAAAGTGCATGAGGCAGAAACAGGGGACTAATTTATGTGCATACTATGTTTGCGAGAACATTCGCATGACGACCGAATGGCGCAGAGATGTAAGACAACTTCAGGTATGTAAACACTATTCACAATTTTTTTATGATGATCTAATATATATACACACAACTAATATATTCATATTGATCTCCTTCTTTAAAGATGGAAGAGATGCGGGAGAAGCTTCTACCAGAGAACCGCATACGATCAATTCAAGAGGAAATTGCAGGATTTTTGCTTACGGAGGTCATATCTGAAAGCGGAGAATACCATTGCCGCTAATGCATGCATGTAATGATCTCCAAATTGTAGGAGAAATTGTATATACCAAATTGTATATATATATGTATGGTCGTACGAGAAATTATATGATATATGTATGGTCGTACGAGAAATTATATTATATATGCATAACGTGTACAATATGTAGTAGCGTAAAATATGTTTGAAATGAAAAAGAATTGAATGGAAAACACAAAATGGAAAGGAAAAATAAACCATAAACCCTAAACCCTAAACCCTAA
The DNA here is from genome assembly GCA_039707655.1 of Elymus sibiricus. Taxonomy (NCBI): domain Eukaryota; kingdom Viridiplantae; phylum Streptophyta; class Magnoliopsida; order Poales; family Poaceae; genus Elymus; species Elymus sibiricus. The sequence goes on along the minus strand of CM077676.1, from coordinate 94,282,917 downwards.
AATCCTAAACCCCAACACAAAATCCTTAGTCCCGGTTGGTGTCACCAACCGGGACTAAAGGTCCTCCAGCCCCCGGCGCTAGCTCGCGACCACGTGGAGGGACCTTAGTCCCGGTTGGTGTCACCAACCGGGACTAAAGGTCCTCCAGCCCCCAGCGCGCGCTCGCGGCCATGTGGAGGGACTTTAGTGCCTTTAGTCCCAATTTCGTTGTCCCGGTTGGTGACCGGGGACTAAAGGCCGTTGCCAACCGGGACTAAAGCCCCGATATCAGTTGTCAGTTGTTGTGCATTCCGGAGCTACTATAACTCGTTGGAGTGCAAAGAGAGTAAATGTTGCAGCCACTCATCCCAAGTGTACGCGACCAGCTCAATTGGGGGATATGCTAGGTTTCCCCACAACATTCCACAATTTTGAGGCATTATCACATGTGACCAGGGCATGATATATAGGTATCTTCATCAGTAGTACGGCACAAGGGACAGGTCGTACGTGCCCGAGATGGCGATCTAGCTTGTATTTCGTAGGGGCTAGTGCACCCGAAGCCACCTTCTATGAATTCACATGCATCTTGTGTGGTACATCAGCTTGTCAAACCAGGTTCCAAATCTTCCTTGCACCATCCGCCCTCGAGCTTGAGGCACCTGACGTAAATTTCTCGTCATGTTGCCATTGCCAGCTTATAAGCACTACAAACACTGAGACGTCCCTTAGGGTCAGGTTGCCAAGCGAGGAAATCATGTTGCTAGCACGGTGATGTGCGAATTCTCCGTACGACGTCAACATTTTCAGCCTCAAAGTGTTGTTGCAACAAATTGTATCTCCATGCCCCATTATTGTGTAGTAAATCCGAGACCCTATTCAGCCGACACTGATGTTTTGGTGTAATGGAATGATGCCATGGGACTCTAGGGATCTATGGATCCCGCTGTAGGAGATATGCCCAAGAGGCAATAATAAATGTTATTGTTTATCTCCATGTTCATAATTATGTTTATGTTCCATGCTATAACTGTTATGGTTCTCGAGTCTACAATAACCACGAGGCTCGGAGGAAAACTCATATGCACGTGTGGAATAATAAATGGTAAAAAGTATTCCTGGTCAAGCCTCTAAGACTGGCTCAAGTGATTGCATGATGATTATTTTTCCTGATCATGGGAATGTCTATGCCGGCAACTTTGAGGGCACAATGTTAGGAGAACATTTGTGTTAAATCAACCCGAATTGATGTTATGCTATGAGATACATTCGTCACAAGTTAATAGTTAATAACACAGAGAAAGTTAACGTTTGCATAATTCCTTAGACCATGAGAGTATCGAGCTTCTTCATGCTTGCTTCATGAACTTTGGGGTTTCTTAAACGTCATCCGTAACTGGATGGCTATTACGGCGGCTTACGGGTTCATGGGAAAGTATGACAAGGGACTTGATAGCTCAAGATTGGGATTTGCTCCTCCGACGATGGAAAGATATTCTCTGGGCCCTCTCGGTGTTATGGTATCCATCATCGTCTGGCCAGACACAATGTGATTTGATCACAGGGATGCCAGAACACGGAAACGAGAAAAGATAACAAAACCGGTAACGAGGTAACTGGCATAGTGGACAAGTGTTGATTCACGGAGATGCCGATAAATCTCACCTCGGATATTTGTAACATATCGCGAAGCAACAGGAATAGCACACGGCAACTGGAGGTTCACTCAAATATTTATTCGTGTGGGTATAGGGGTCAATATGGGTGTCCACGGCTCCGATGTTGATCATTGATCGGAAAGTGTTCCGGTCATGTCTATACTTCACCGAACCTATAGGGTCACACGCTTAAGGGTCATCTATCTGCTGAATACTAGACAAGAAGTCTAAGAGAAAGTCACCGGAAAAGTTTCGGAGATGACGGAAAAGTTCCGGAGAGAAAACCGAAAGTGTTTCGGAGCTGCCGGAATTGTTTCAGAGAAAAACGAAAATGTTTTGGAATAAAACCATCATACCGGAAATGTTCCGGAGAGTGTCCAGAATAATTTTAGAGGGTGCCGGAAATGTTCTGGGACTTTCCGGAATTTTTCAGAAGAAATAGTCGCGAAAAACATCTTGTCCCAGCGTGAGGGGACAAGATCCCACGATACGTGGGGGCTGTTTTGGGCTGTTTTGGGGGCGCCCCCCTTGAGGGGGCAGCCCCTTGTGGCTGGACAAAGGTGTTTGGGGCCCCCCCATGGTGGACGGCAGCCCCCACAAATGGTGGAAAGTGTTGGGAGGTGGTGGGGCCCCATGTGGGAACACCATGTTGGGAAGCCATGGACAAGGGGACATGTTTTCTCCTTGTTTGGTGGGTGCATGTTTAGTGGGCTGAAATTTCAGCCCCCCTCCATCCCTTCCACCACTATAAAAGGAGGAGGAGAGGTGGACGAGGGGTTGGGGCGGAGGGGCACCACACGGATGGCGACGGGGTCGGGGCATCGCCGCCGCTGAGGTGAGCGAAGGGGCCGGGGCTGAGCCGCCGCGGAGGTGCTCGAGGGAGGCTGGGGCTGAGCTGCCGCGAGGTGCTCGAGGGGGGCCAGGGCTGAGCTGCCGCGGAGGTGCTCGAGGGAGGCTGGGGCTGAGCTGCCGCGAGGTGCTCGAGTTGGGCCGGGGCTGAGCTGCTGCAGAGGTGCTCGAGGGGCGCCGGGGCTGAGCTGCCACGGAGGTGCCCGAGGGGGTCGGGGCTGAGCCGCCGCGGAGGTGCCACGCCGACGCATCGTACCTCTCCGATTCCGCCGATTTTGGGGCTTCTCTGCTCCAGATTGTGGAGCTTCTCCACCTAAACAGGAGCAACCTACAGGTAGGTTCAGAGGTATGAAGGCACAGCCCCTCCTTTGTTTCGTATATGTTTTTGTCTGAGGATATTTAGGCCAAAATTTAGCAGAACTATGTGTGTTGCTTGAGGAGATAATCTGTAGAAAAGTATTATCATGTTTATATCTTTTGAATGAAGACAACTGTTAGAACAAGGTCCCTGATGTTGAAGTGATGTCATTGTACTTGTGCACATCATTCAGTTTTGCTTAATCATTGTTTCACATCCGTGCTTGTTTTTTCTTTAATATACATGTTACTTGATTATGCACACTTTGGTGATGTTGTCACATTTGACACTACATTTGGCACAAATAAAGAGTATAGGCCATTTGGTATTTTTCTTGGGCTCAATCAGTTTAGAGAAACCACCATTTTTGGTACTGCTTTGATGTTTGATGAAACACATGACTCATTTATATGGCTATTTGAGAGTTTTCTGGCTACACATAATGGAAGACAACCTAGAACTATTTATACGGATCAAGATATAGCAATCGGAAAAGCTATAGAGCATGTCTTCACACAATCATATCACGGATTGTGCACCTTCCACATAATGCAAAATGGTGTCAAACATTTATCTCCATTGAAGGGTGAAGAAAAAGATGAAGTGGAAGAGAGAGATGAAGTGGAAGACGAAGATGAAGAGACTCACATCCTCAAAGATTTTAGTGCATGTATGTATGGCTATGAAGACAAGGAAGAATTTGAAGAAGCATTTGATAATATGAGACAAAAGGTGCATAAGCAAACTTGGCTAGATAGTATCTACAAGGTGAAAGAAAAATGGGCTGAATGTTATATGAGAGATGTCTTCAGTTTGGGAGTGAGAAGTACCCAACTAAGTGAGAGCTTCAACAATGCACTGAAGAATCATTTGAAATCAGATTTTCATATTGTTCGATTCTTGACGCACTTTGAGAGGACGGTAGAAGTCAAAAGAAGAAAGGAATTGGAATCTGAATTTGAGGCAAGGAAAAAGTTACCAAGAATCAAGATGTGCACACCTATGTTGGTGCAAGCAAGCAAAGTGTATACTCCAATTATTTTCAAAGCTTTCCAAGGTGAGTATGAAAGATCCATGGGTGCATGTTGTAGAGTATTGCATGGAAATAACAAATTTGGGGTTGCTATTAGGAGTTTGCATGGTGATTTACAGTTTGAGGAGGAGCGCATAGTGATAGGTGATCCTTTGACCCAAACAATTTCATGTAGTTGTGGAATGTTCAATAGTGCAGGAGTATTGTGTGGACATGGTCTAAAAGTTCTTGATTTGTTGAATATAAAGACATTGCCAACACATTATGTCTTAAAGAGATGGACTAGAGAAGCACGGAATGGAAGTATACAAGATAGGCATGGAAGGAGCGTTGTAGAAAACCCAAAACTAGAAGCTCAACTTCGGTACAAGGATTTATCTTATGAATTTCACAATTTGGCACATAAAGTAGCAAACTATCTAGAATGTTGTGTGCTATTGGAAAATGCACTTGATTCCGTTGCTCCACAAATAGAGGATAAACTCAATGCAACTACAAGTGCTATGAATGAACCATGTAAAGACAAGAAAAATGATGACCCAAATGTGCAGCAAACAAATGAGTTTCTTTGTTCCGCACAATTGAAGAAAAAGAGGTTCAATCAAGAAATTTAAGGCGAAGGAAAACTTGGCTTGATAAGTTAATCAAGAGGAAGCGCAAGTCAACTAAAGTTGCCGCACCAACCAAACAAAGAGCAAAGGTATGTTGCAATTTACATGATTTGTGACATTGTTCAATTCTAAACTAGTTGCTTTAATTTTCACTAGCAGCAACAAAATAAAAAAGATGGTACAAAGCCTCAAGCAGAAGTGGAGAAGGATGACAACAACAAAGGAGCAAACTTGGATTTTGAGCAGTGCAATGCAATTTTCAGTTTCACTCAGCTCTTGACAGCTCCACCTTATGATGGTCATGATTTGTTTTAATGTCTTTTGGACATAGTTAACTATAGTATTTTGGGGTTAACTATAGTATTTTGAGGCCTAAGTGTACAAGTGAAATGGCCTAATTTGTGTATCCCGATGATTATTCAGTAGCAAGACTTGTTGCTGCAGAATGTCTATGTCAGCCTGAATTTGAATCTTAAGTGTTGTTAGTATCTGCTCTTGGTGCTGAATTGATGGAAGTTGCCTACCTGTACAAATGTTTCTATCTCTAATGGCCTGAACAAGCTGATGGTGTTGTGTTGTTGGCTACCTGTACAAATGTTCAGTATGTGACACACATGGCCTGATGGATTGATTCTTGATGCACTGGCATTGCCTGATCTATTTTTGAACGAAGATCATTTTTCACTTCTTTAATGGATAGCTGATGGCATGATGGATAGATGCGTGTTTGATCTGGCTGATATATGTATGTGTGTGCATGCATAGGTTCAGTGGTGATATATGCATGTGTTTGTTACTAAATTGTTCAGTTTTCAGATCTTTGAAGTTCCTGCACATTCAGTCTAGTTGTTCCTATTAAAATTTATTCTTAATTACTAGGACTTCTTCTAAAAAATATGTAATGTGGAGAGCACTTAGTGCATAGTTGTTGTTGCCTGTACAAAAAACTACCAGTATAAATCAGTTTTCAGTTCTGGACTATTGCCCGTCCGTGCATCTCCATGCCAAAAAAACTGCTAAGTGTTTGCTTTTTCACTTTGGTTGCTGATGTCCGTTGGATGAAGAAGCAATGCTGGATGGGTGGCCGCATGTTACGGCGTGATTGCCTGAAGGCATGTCACCTGATCCCAGTCCCCCTGGTACGAAGGGAAGAAGAGAGATGGATACTTGCAGCAGCCGTGCGGGATTCGGGTCGGGGATAGTGCTAGGCAGCAATGGTAAAAAAACAAACCGACTACCCTAGCGACTCGGGACCACATGACAGCGGTACACTCGCCACTACGCATCAGAAGCGTGGATTTCGTGGGAGCTTAGTAACTGTACTGATTACACTAGAAAACATGACCTACGTATATAATCTTCTCATATATGTGGTGACATGAATAGGTAGCTAACTTCCATTCCCTCCTTTTTCATTGTTGAAGGCAATTTTAAAATAAATAAATGTTCATGGTTGACGCCCTCGGAAATTTTCTGTATTAACACAGTCCATTTGACACTTTCTGGTTAATACAAAACAGTTTATGTTTTCTCCTATGTGAGACCTTCCGTGTTCTAGATACAAAGTGATTTGTTGAACTATTAATTAACAAGGGAAAATCAGCTGTTAGCATCTCCTGCTGCTTAAAGATCTTAGTTCCTTCCTTTCCTACATGTTTCAGGATTACATAGTGCATCCCTTTTCATGCATGCATGGATGTTGTTTTTTCAAGATTTTGGAGAATGTTTTGTATTGTAGTTCATGTCAAATAGTGGGTTACATTGCTACATGTCTGGTAATTATTTGTTAACTTTGGTTATATAGTTCAGTACATATGTGTGGGAGACGAAAGGAGGTGTCTAGAAAAGTATTGGGTTAGTATACCTCATGATATTTACAATTTCACACAATGTTTGCACTTAATCATATGGTTTGTTCTAATGAGCTCGGGGATACATCACTGATGCAATGATGCCCATCTCTCTTTGTTCATAGAGTAGGTTGGTACACATCTTTGCTACTATTGCTATAATGTTCACATATTAGCATTGCACATTTGCTTCGGCGAGTGCTCATTTAGCCCCTTTGCGTTGCTCGGTAAGGTTACTCTTGAAACTACATTTGTTGGCATATGAATGGAAACTATGTACCATCATTTTAGACACACATTTATTAATTAGAAAAACAATTGGATCAACATGTGTAATATTTCCTTTATCCCGTGGCAACGCACGGGTATTGTGCTAGTGCAATATAAGTATGAGCTAAAACAATCACCGTCCTTTGCACAGCTTCCTCCGCTTCGTGCTGCCTATGCAGGCAGTAGCGAGCATCCTCAGGCTAGTTTACGACGCGCTCGTCTTGGCCCACCTCCCTCCACCACCTCAGCAAGCGCGCTTCACACTTGTCGTGGTGGACCGGGTAAGTCTTAAAACCACTTTAGCGCAATTAGTAATGTATTAATCATATAAATCCATTGAAAATGTGCATTCCAGGTGATGCTGTTTCTACTCACCGCTTCGACGTTGTGCTCCTTGTCGATCGTAGACCTCATGGAGCGGAACCTGCGACAGTGCGACCACCTTTCTCCAGGTACCTGCGGCTGGTACAAGGCAACAGGGGTGTTGGCTTTCTTCGGCTCACTGATGAGCTCGTTTGTCACGCGCTACACCACAGCGCAGTGGCGTAGCCAGGATTTCAGGTCAGGGTGGTCCAATTGATATGAAAAACATTTAAACCACGAATAGAACATACCAACATACTAGTAGAGGGCAAGCTATTTAGCTGAGGGGGCCAATGCCCCCTCCCCCCAAGTTTGAACCAATAAACGTCTCTATATCTAAGTTTATTGTTCCAGGGCAACGCACAGTCATTCGACTTGTTTAGTTACAATTCGGTGTTTTGAGAACATAGTTTTGTTTGTAGACATATCTTTGGTAAAGCTTGTGGACCAGGGCAGGGCACAAGGGGCGCACATGTGTACAGAGATGGTCTTAACCATGCTATGTTCTTTAGTTTAAGTAATCACAACATAAAGAATGCTTCATTATAACTTTATTAACGAATGTAATTGACCATTGACCTATGTGATGTACAGAATGCCTAGCATTCCGAAATTATACAAAACAATAAGATATGACAGGTAAGGTAAACAAGCAAGATCTTCATCTGTTGATGGCAAATATGAGAAACATTAGTACACCACATGATTGCTAGTATGTCTAAAAAATGCAGTAAATTGCCACCTCCCAACATACATGGAAAATGATAAGCACACAACGACTAATTTGATAAATTACCAGCCCACTAAAGACTAACCAATTATTTTTAGGAAATCTATTTTTTAATAGCCTTCGAATCCATGTATGTATGCCATAAAACCAAAGTCTATTCATACATCGAGGTCCTATCCATAGAAGAACTTGATTTTCTTATTATGTACAAAAGGAAATGTATTGACTCATTTTTGAAATATATATGTCAACTTTGGACTTAAATCTATGCATGTGGTTAGAACTTGGTGTTTTGATTCGTTTTACTTATAGGCATATCACGATCTTTGGCAAAGCTAGTGAACTAGGGCAGGGCATAAGGGGAACGCAAGTGTGCACAGATGTGAGCTCAACCACCATCATATCTATCCTTTAGTTTATTTTATCATAATATATGAAATATTTTCTACCATTTTGGTGGTTTAATCATGCTCTAGGCGGTTTTTTATTGTCACCAACTAGTCATTGTGTGCTAAGCATGGATGACTAATTGGGGAAGATAAAAACCTCCTAGAGCATGATTAAACCACCAAAATGGTAGAATATAATTCATATATTTGATTGATTAGTTGGGAAAATTACAAAACTATTCATTTCATATTTATAAAAAGATATAGTTGCCATCATTAACTAAACTAACATTTACTTCTTATTTTTATTTTAAGATGAAGTTGCCTGGTATGAAGATATCACTTCTGTTAGTTGCCTTGGCTTCTTTGCTCCTGAGTGTCAGTACCGCTGCAAGTAGATCCCTAGCTTTAGTTGCTCTTGTGGGAACTACTCAAGATCGAGGTACCAAGAAGCATTCAAGTCTTTGTTTGTGACACTACCTCGGAAGGTGTCGACTTCTCCAAGAATGTTCGCCAGAGACACCATCGTGTAAAGAGAGGCCACATATGCCCTAGCACAGTTCCGAAGAGACACAAACAACTCCAGTTGCAGCACATGCGTCGACGAAGCTATCCGAAAAACACATGTTGTTTGTGTGCTCAGAAAGGAAGCAATCATCATCTACGAGCTTTGCACTCTTCAAGTTTCTGTGAGATGATCAATTGGGCATCTCGAGTGCAGTGGTGTAGTCGGGATTTTGGGTCAGGATGGTCCAACTGATATAAAAATATTTACACCACGAATACAACATACCAACATACTAGCAGAGGCCGAGCTATATAGCTGAGGGGCATATCGATTAAATTGTATTTTTTATGAGTATGATTATACATGACATAATTGCACATAGGCGCATCACGTCCGGACATCCATGGACAGTTAATCCCCCTCCCCTCCCGCGACGCTCCCGCAAGCGCCGGGGGGGATACCCTAGCGCCGGCCCGCGGCCCCTTCTCGCGCCTCCCTCCCCTCGCCGCCGCCCCGACGTGCTGGTGGGCTAAGCCCTGCCAGCGTGGGCGGCGGCGGGGTGTTCCTCCTTCCCCCGCTCGAGCCGACGGACGCGGGTTCCAAGATCGGGCGGCGGCGCGGCGTTTTCCTCGGGGCGCGGCGGCAGCAGCACGCGGTGGAGACGTGGGCTGTGGGTGGCGGCGTGAAGGGGCTGAGGCGTGGTGGGGCGCGGTGGGCTCTGGCGGCGCTGGCCCTGTCGGCGTGCGGCCAGATCGAGGCCTAAGCGGCGCGGGCCGGGAGCGGCACGAGCTGCGGGCGTTCGCCTCGACCGTAGCCGTGGCTAGTAGGGGCGGAGGCGCAGCGGCGGTGGCAGGTGGGTGGGTTGGTCGGTTTCCAGGCGTCCCACCGGCTGGACGGCGACGGCAGCGCAATTGGACTCTCCGGTGAGCTTCCTTGGGGGTTGGCGGTGGTCCTGGTGGGTCCTCCTTGCTGGTGGTTGGGGCTGTGTCGGTGGCCTTGCGCGATTCTGCGCCGGACGCCAAGGCGGAGTGGCACGGGGGTGTGTCGGGGGGGGGGGGGTGTTTGGGCTGGAAGGATGGACGGTGCCGAAGTGCTTGGACCCCGTCACCGGCACAGGGGTGTGCCAGTCTGGATGCGTCCACTCCCCCACCTCCCCATTTCCCCGGCCGCGTGCGGGCGGCTGTAGCGTCGGCGTTCTTCAAGGCGGGACATATTCTGTGGTTCATCGATCTGGGGTGTCCCCTTGGTCCAAAGCTGATCCTTTTGGATGGTCTTGGGGGTGTCTGGATGTTGGGCGGCGGCCCTGGCGGCGGGAGGCATGGCGTTCGTGGGTGGAACCTTCGTCTCTGGTGTGGGCGGGCAACCATGGCCTCGCGGGGGGTTGGTTGCGGCTGGTTGGCGGAGCGAGGGTATGTCGGAGGGGTGCGAGCGCCGGAGTTCATCACTTGCCTAGTTCATGTACCGGCCGACGGTGGCGGCCGTGGACGTCGTATCCGTCATGAAGGCGTCGTGGCGGTGCTCCCGCCCCTCGCATGTGACTCCGGGTGAAAACTTGATCTACGGATCGGACGGTGGGGGCTATCCGTGGGAGTCCCCTTCTAGGAGGCACTGTCTTGGAGTCCCTACTCTGTCATGGACCGTCTCCCCCCTTCTCGTTTCTTCGTGGAGGTCTCCGTCCTCTCCAAGCGGTTATCCTTTGTCATCTTTAGTTAGCTTGGTAGGCGGTGGCATTGGGGGCGGTGCCCGACACCTTTGTATCTTGCCTTGGGTGTGTGCGTTGTGTGCGGTGGTGGTGTGTGTTGTATCGGTTTGTCCGGTTGTTTGTGATGATGGTTGCTTTATAATATAAAGCGGTGGGAAACCCTTTTTCGGCATAGACAGTTAATCCAACAACATCTACAGAACGTATTAAGGAAACGAGGGAGCTAGCGATCAGATCTTGTAGTTATGCATTTTGAGCTTGAGCTTTGAGTGCGCGCTATGGCCTGTTATTTTTATTTACAATTATAGTAAAATATAGTTTTTTTTTAAAAGCTATAGTGAAGTATGGGGCCGATTTACAGGGCGGTCCACCGTGTCCACCCTCCAGCTACGCCACTGTGCATGGGTGTTTGTTAGTGAGGCAATTTGTAAAATTTTACTCCTTCCGTCCCATAATATAAGAGCGTTTTTGGCTTAGTGTCAAAAACGCTCTTATATTATGCGACGAAGGGAGTAGTTGCTTAGCATAAAATTTTCATTAGCATGATCGATCTGGAGACACAAACATAGAGCCACTCGTCAAGGTCACGTAGAGGCAAGAGAAGGAGAGTGGGATCCGAGTCCCCGACTTCTGCACCTCCTACGGCGGTCTCCCGAGCCGCTGCTCTACGTTGGGGTTAGAGAGGAGCTTTGCTCCATCGGCTCGAGGAAACCGATCCCTTGGTCAATCCATCAGTCAAAGTTTCAGGGGATTTTGTGGTTCACACGACGCGGAGACGTCGCCGAGCCCGGGCACATGGCCATGTCGCAGGTACGGTAAATTCTGAATGGGCGATGCTACAAATCAGCCTGATTTCTTAGAGAAATCATCCGCCTGTTTAGCCGTCGGATCAGCATGCTGGGAGTCGTTGGATTACAACAGGCAACAGCGAGAGCAACAGCTTCAACGCAGCGCCATTGCAGCCCCGTGCGAAGCTCCAACACAGCACCGACGGCCTCCGGTGAGCTCCATTGCAACCCGACGGAGCTCCAGCGCAGCAACGACGCTCCGGCGAAGCTCCATTGCAACTCCGACCAAGCTCCATTGCAGCCCCGGCGGAGCTCCAACGCAGCACCGACGCTCCGGCGAACCTCCATTGCAACTCCGGCCAAGCTCCATTGCAGCCCCGATAAAGCTCCAACGGCTCGGGCGAAACTCCGTTGCAACTCCGCCCGAGCTCCAACGCAGCATCGACGCTCCGTCGAAGCTCGATTGCAACTCCGGCCGAGCACCATGGATGCTGCGTTGAAGCTTCGTCGCCGGCGAGCAGCGCCATGGATGCTGCGTTGAAGCACCATCGCTGCTGCGTTGCAGCTCGGTCGCCGGCGAGCAGCGCCATGGATGCTGCGCAGAAGCTTCGTCGCCGGCGAGTAGCGCCATGGATGCTGCGTTGAAGCACCATCGCTGCTGCGTTGCAGCTCTGCCGCCGGCGAGCAGCGCCATGGAGGCTGCGTCGAAGCACCATCGCTGCTGCGTTGCAGCTCGGTCGCCGGCGAGCAGCGCCATGGATGCTGCGTTGAAGCTTCGTCCTCCGACGATGGGCGGCGCCCGCCTCTGGCGCACCGGCGCGTTGCAACTTCGGGGTAACGACGCATTGTGAGCTTGGGAGGCAGCATCGATTTGGAGCTTGGGCGTCGTTGCTTGGAGCGCATCCATGGTGGCGGGAGTAGAGACCGCGTGGTGGTGGCGGCGAGAGCAGGGAGCGGGCGGTGGGGGCGAGGAAAAGAAAGGGGATCGACCGAGTCAGGTGGAAGAGACGAGAAGATAAGGTTGAGTGTGGGCAGGCCTCACCAGGACACGTGTCGCTCGTAGCGAGCGGTTTAAACGAGCCTGTTTTCATCCGGTTGATTACAAACGTTTTCCATTCTGAATTCACCCGCCGTCGGATGAAAAGGAGAAACGAAGGGTATATGGCATGATTGATACGCTTTATTTTTCTTGCGTGCTGCAGAGACACGAACTACAAGACTCATGTGTTGAGTAACATATATGACTCTCTAGAGGTCGAGGGACCTGTAGATTCCAACTTACGGCGTACATCATCCTTAGCCGATAGATGCTACTTTACAAGGCGAGTTTTACTTAATTAGTGGGGCTGAGGGTCTGGGCCGCCGGGGCTGGACCTCTTCGACTCGGAGTACGGCATCGCCGCCGCCGTCCTCCCAGCTGCTGCCTGCCCCGCGCTACTCGCGGCAGTTGTCTCCGCCAGCCGTGAGAAGACGGCGGCCGCCGCATTGCTCCCACCGGCCAGCATTCTCCGGCCGCCGGCCACCGTTACCTGCAGGGGGTCGGCCTCGCAGCACGAGACGGCGGACAGCAGCAGCAGGATGAGCACGGTGCACACCGCCACGGGCATCCTCAACGCGCTCGAGCTGGACGCCATGAGAGGTGCGATCGACGTATCAGTATAGGCGTATAGCTAGCTAGATTCGTACGTGGTGGAATGCTAGGCTCTGTAGTTAGTGTAGCCAGTGGCGGATCCAGGAATTCAAGTTACCTGGGGCGAAAAATTAACTTAAGAAATACGCAGCCACATGCACTCTGAAAATCAAGATAACTTAAGAAATACAAAGCTACATGCACTCTATAAATCAACTAATGATCCAACATAGTTCAAGACCCCCTCCCCTCCCATCTCCGACGACCACCCATCGGGCTTCCTCGAAAACTGCTAGAAGAATGTTGGCGCCTTCACCAATCTCAACCCCAACCCCAACCCCGGCTTCAACCAACTGGCAACTTCAAATCCGGCAGCTACAACAACAACAAGTTCAATCCTCGGGATGGCGGATCGGGTTCAGGGCCCCGCATCTTCCTCCTTTCCCTCCTTTGCGATCTGGTCCGGCTGACAATGCCGTGGCCTCCAACTTAACTTGCTTTGCTTTCCATCAACTGGGCCACTTCCACGCTGCTTGCCAATTCCCGCATTGCTAATCTTCTGAATTGTAAGTTGGGTTCCTTCCACACTACTTATCTCGGTGTCCCAGTCTTCCCTCTTAAACTCCTTGCGGCTGATTTTAAACCTACCGAATCAAAGGTTGGAGCTATGGTTGCTCCTGATGGAAATATGCCCTAGATGCAATAATAAAGTTGTTATTTTATATTTCCTTGTTCACGATAAATGTTTATTATTCATGCTAGAATTATATTGACCGGAAACTTAAATACATGTGTGAATACATAAACAAATACCGTGTCCCTAGTGAGCCTCTACTAGACTAGCTCGTTGATCAAAGATGGTTAAGGTTTCCTAACCATAGACATGAGTTGTCATTTGATAACGGGATCACACCATTAGGAGAATGATGTGATGGACAAGACCCATCCGTTAGCTTAGCATATGATCGTTCTGTTTATTGCTACTGCTTTCTTGAATGTCAAATACATATTCCTCAGACCATGAGATCATGCAACTCCCGGATACCGGAGGAATACCTTGTGTGCTATCAAACGTCACAATGTAACTGGGTGATCATAAAGATGCTCTACAGGTATCTCCGAAGGTGTCCGTTGAGTTGGCATGGATCGAGACTGGGATTTGTCACTCCGTGTTTCGGAGAGGTATCTCTGGGCCCTCTCGGTAATGCACATCATAAGAAGCTTGCAAGCAAAGTGACTAAGGAGTTAGTTACGGGATGATGTATTACGGAACGAGTAAAGAGATTGCCGGTAACGAGATTGAACTAGGTATGGAGATACCGACGATCGAATCTCGGGCAAGTAACATACCGACGGACAAAGGGAATTACGTATGTTGTCATTGCGGTTCGACCGATAAGATCTTCGTGGAATAGGTAGGAACCAATATGAGCATCCAGGTTCCGCTATTGATTATTGACCGGAGAGGCTTCTCAGTCATGTCTACATCATTCCCGAACCCGTAGGGTCCGCACGCTTAACGTTCGTTGACGATATAGTGTTATATGAGTTATGTGAATTGGTAACCGAATATTGTGCGGAGTCCCGGATGAGATCCCGGACGTCACGAGGAGTTTCAGAATGGTCGAGAGGTAAAGATTTATATATGGGAAGTCATATTTTGGGTTCCGGAAAAAGGTGCAGTTTTTTCGATATTGTACCGGGAAGCTTCCAGAAGGTTCCGGGGGATTCCGGAGGGGTCCGGAAGTCCACAAGTGGGTCCACCACGTCCCAAGGGATGGCATGGGCTAAGGGGAGGCGCCTTGGCCTTATTGGGCCAGGCGCACCAAGTCCTCAAAAGCCCACGCAGCTAGGGAAGGAAAAAGGGAGAGTCCTAGTAGGAATAGGATTGGACTTTGGAGTCCAAGTCCACGTGTGTACTATTCACGGTTACTGTTCACATGACACTATTCCTTCTACTCCATGCCCCTACACATATATAAATAGAGGAGAGGGGGTGCCCCAAAGGAGAACACAACATTGTCTTAGCCGTGTGCGGCGCCCCCCTCCACAGTTCCGTCCCTCGGTCATATTTTCGCAGTGCTTGGGCGAAGCCCTGCGGAGATAGCATCACCATCACCGTCACCACGCCGTCATGCTGCCGGAACTCATCCACTACCTCGCCGTCTTGCTGGATCAAGAAGTCGAGGACGTCACCGAGCTGAACGTGTGCTGAACGCGGAGGTGCCGTACGTTCGGTGCTCGGTCGGTTGGATCGTGAAGTTGTTCGACGACATCAACCGCGTTGTTCTAACGATTCCGCTTACGGTCTACGAGGGTACGTAGACACACTCCCCCTCTCGTAGCTATGCATCTCCATGGATAGATCTTGCGTGTGCGTAGAATTTTTTTTATTTTCCATGCAACGTTCCCCAACAGTGGTATCAGAGCCAGGTCTATGCGTAGATGATATGCACGAGTAGAACACAAAGAGTTGTGGGCGGTGATCGTCATACTGCTTACCACCAACGTCTTATTTTGATTCGGCGGTATTGTAAGATGAAGCGGCCCGGACCAACCTTACATGTCCACGTACATGAGACCGGTTTCACCGATAGACATGCAACTTGTTTTGCATAAAGGTGGCTGGCGGGTGTCTGTTTCTCCTACTTTAGTTGAATCGAATTTGACTGTAGCCGGTCCTTGTTGAAGGTTAAAACAACAAACTTGATAAATCACCGTTGTGGTTTTGTGCCGTAGCAGCCACGTAAAACTTGTAACAACAAAGTAGAGGACGTCTAACTTGTTTTTGCAGGGTATGCTATGATGTGATATGGTCAAGACATGATGTGATATACGTTATTGTATGAGATGATCATGTTTTGTAATTTATCGGCAACCGGCAGGAGCCTTATGGTTGTCTCTTTATTGTATGAAATGCAAGCGCCATGTAATTGCTTTACTTTATCGCTATGCGTTAGCAATAGTTGTAGAAGCAATAGTTGGCGAGACGACCACGACGCAACGATGGAGATCAAGGTGTCGAGCCGGTGACGATAGAGATCATGACGATGCTTTGGAGATGGAGATCAAAAGCAAAAGATGATGGCCATATCATGTCACATATTTTGATTGCATGTGATGTTTATCCTTTATGCATCTTATTTTGCTTAGAACGGCGGTAGCATTATAAGATGATGCCTTCACTAAATTTCAAGATAAAAGTGCTCTCCCCGAGTATGCACCGTTGCTAAAGTTCGTCGTTTCGAAGCACCTCGTGATGATCGGGTGTGATAGATTCTACGTTCACATACAACGGGTGTAAGCCAGTTTTACACAAGCAGAATACTTGGGTTAAACTTGACGAGCCTAGCATGTACAGACATGGTCTCGGAACACTGGAGACCGAAAGGTCGAACATGAGTCATATAGTAAATATGATCAACATGGAGATGTTCACCATTGATGACTATCCCATCTCACGTGATGATCGGACATGGGCTAGTTGATTTGGATCATGTATCACTTAGTTAACTTAAGGGATGTTAATTTAAGTGGGAGTTCATTAGTAATTTGATTAATTGAACTTAATTTATCATGAACTTAGTCTTGATAGTTTCTTTGCATATCTATGTTGTAGATAAATGGCCCGTGCTACTGTTCCGTTGAATTTTAATGCGTTCCTAGAGAAAGCTAAGTTGAAAGATGATGGTAGCAACTACACGGACTGGGTCCGTAACTTGAGGATTATCCTCATTGCTGCACAGAAGAATTATGTCCTTGATGCACCGCTAGGTGATGGACCTGCTGCAGGAGCTGCTGCAGACGTTGTGAACGCCTGGCAGGCTCGATATGATGACTACTCGATAGTTCAGTGTGCCATGCTCTACGACTTAGAACCGGGACTGCAAAAGCGTTTTGAACGCCACGGAGCATATGAGATGTTCCAAGAGCTGAAATTGATATTTCAAGCTAATGCCCGGGTTGAGAGATATGAAGTCTCCAACAAGTTCTTTAGCTGTAAGATGGAGGAGAACAGTTCTGTCAGTGAACACATACTCAGAATGTCTGGGTACCACAACCACTTGACTCAGCTGGGAATTGATCTTCCGGTTGAGAGTGTTATTGACAGAGTTCTTCAGTCACTGCCACCAAGCTATAAAGGCTTCGTGATGAACTATAATATGCAAGGGATGGAGAAGACAATTCCCGAGCTCTTCGCGATGCTGAAATCAGCGGAGGTAGAAATCAAGAAGGAGCATCAAGTGTTGATGGTTAACAAAACCACTAGTTTCAAGAAAAAGGGCAAGGGAAAGAAGGGGAACTTTAAGAAGAATGGCAAGCAAGTTGCCGCTCCCACGAAGAAACCCAAAGGACCCAGGCCTGAAACAGAGTGCTTCTATTGCAAAGGGACTGGTCACTGGAAGCGGTACTGCCCCAAGTATTTGGCGGATAAGAAGGATGGCAAAGTGAGCAAAGGTATATTTGATATACATGTTATTGTATGTTCCTCACTAATGCTCGCAGTAGCGCCTGGGTATTTGATACTAGTTCGGTTGCTCATATTTGTAACTCGAAACAGGAGCTACGGAATAAGCGAAGATTGGCTAAGGTCGAGGTGACGATGCGCGTCGGGAATGGTTCCAAGGTTGATGTGATCGCCGTCGGCACGCTACCTCTACATCTACCTTCGGGATTAGTTTTAGACCTCAATAATTGTTATTTGGTGCCAGCGTTGAGCATGAACATTATATCTGGATCTTGTTTATTGCGAGACGGTTATTCATTTAAGTCAGAGAATAATGGTTGTTCTATTTATATGAGTAACATCTTTTATGGTCACGCACCTTTTGTGAATGGTCTATTCTTGTTGAATCTCGATCGTAGTGATACACATATTCATAATATTGATGCCAAAAGATGCAAAGTTGATAATGATAGTGCAACATACTTGTGGCACTGTCGTTTAAGTCATATTGGTGTAAAGCGCATGAAGAAACTCCATGCGGATGGACTTTTGGAATCTCTTGATTATGAATCATTTGATACTTGCGAACCATGCCTCATGGGCAAGATGACTAAAACTCCGTTCTCTGGAACAATGGAGCGAGCTATTGATTTGTTGGAAATAATACATACCGATGTATGCGGTCCGATGAATGTTGAAGCACGTGGCGAGTATCGTTATTTTCTAACCTTCACAGATGATTTGAGTAGATATGGGTATATCTACTTGATGAAACACAAGTCTGAAACATTTGAAAAGTTCAAAGAATTTCAGAGTGAAGTAGAGAATCATCGTAACAAGAAAATAAAGTTTCTACGATTTGATCGCGGAGGCGAATATTTGAGTTACGAGTTTGGCCTTCATTTAAAAAATGTGGAATTATTTCACAATTCACGCCACCTGAAACACCACAGCGTAATGGTGTGTCCGAACGTCGTAACCGTACTTTATTGGATATGGTGCGTTCTATGATGTCTCTTACCGATTTGCCACTATTGTTTTGGGGTTATGCATTAGAGACAACTGCATTCACGTTAAATAGGGCACCGTCTAAATCCGTTGAGACGACACCAAATGAACTATGGTTTGGCAAGAAACCTAAACTGTCGTTTCTTAAAGTTTGGGGATGCAATACTTATGTGAAAAAGCTTCAACCTGATAAGCTCGAACCCAAAGCGGAGAAGTGCGTCTTCATAGGATACCCTAAAGAAACAATTGGGTACACCTTCTTCCACAAATCCGAAGGCAAGGTTTTTGTTGCCAAGAATGGGTCCTTTCTATAGAAGGAGTTTCTCTCGAAAGAAGTGAGTGGGAGGAAAGTAGAACTTGATGAGGTAATTGTACCTTCTCTCGAATTGGAAAGTAGCTCATCAGAGAAAATCGTTCCCGTGATGCCTACACCAATAAGAGAGGAAGATAATGAAAAAGATCATGAAACTTCAGATCAAGTTACTACTGAACTTCGTAGGTTGACCAGAGTACGTTCCGCACCAGAGTGGTACGGTAATCCTGTTCTGGAAATTATGTTGTTAGACAACGGCGAACCTACGAACTATGAAGAAGCTATGATAAGCCCGGATTCCGACAAATGGCTTGAGGCCATGAAATCCGAGATAGGATCCATGTATGAGAACAAAGTATGGACTTTGGTGGACTTGCCCGATGATCGGCAAGCCATTGAGAATAAATGGATTTTTAAGAGGAAGACGGATGCTGATGGTAATATCACTGTCTACAAAGCTCGACTTGTCGCGAAAGGTTTTCGACAAGTTCAAGGGTTGACTACGATGAGACTTTCTCACTCGTAGCGATGCTTCAGTCTGTCCGAATCATGTTAGCAATTGTCGCATTTTATGATTATGAAATCTGGCAAATGGATGTCAAAACTGCATTCCTTAATGGTTTTCTCAAAGAAGAGTTGTATATGATGCAACCAGAAGGTTTTGTCGATCCTAAGGGTGCTAACAAAGTGTGCAAGCTCCAGCGATCCATCTATGGACTGGTGCAAGCATCTCGGAGTTGGAATATACGCTTTGATGAGGTGATCAAAGCATATGGTTTTGTACAGACTTACGGTGAAGCCTGTATTTACAAGAAAGTGCGTGGGAGCTCTGTAGCATTTCTAATATTATATGTGGATGACATATTGTTGATTGGAAATGATATAGAATTTCTGGATGGCATAAAGGGATACTTGAATAAGAATTTTTCAATGAAAGACCTCGGTGAAGCTGCTTATATATTGGGCATCAAGATCTATAGGGATAGATCAAGACACTTGATAGGACTTTCACAAAGCACATACCTTGACAAAGTTTTGAAAAAGTTCAAAATGGATCAGTCAAAGAAAGGGTTCTTGCCTATCTTGCAAGGTGTGAAGTTGAGTCAGACTCAATGCCCGACCACGGCAGAAGATATAGAGAAAATGAAAGTCATTCCCTATGCCTCAGCCATAGGTTCTATTATGTATGCCATGCTGTGTACCAGACCTGATGTGTGCCTTGCCATAAGTTTGGCAGGGAGGTACCAGAGTAATCCAGGAGTGGATCACTGGACAGCGGTCAAGAATATCCTGAAGTACCTGAAAAGGACCAAGGACATGTTTCTCGTTTATGGAGGTGACGAAGAGCTCGTCGTAAAGGGTTACGTCGATGCAAGCTTCGACACTGATCCGGATGACTCTAAGTCACAAACCGGATACGTATTTATATTAAATGGTGGAGCTGTCAGTTGGTGCAGTTCCAAGCAGAGCGTCGTGGCGGGATCTACGTGTGAAGCGGAATACATAGCTGCTTCGGAAGCAGCACATGAAGGAGTCTGGATGAAGGAGTTCATATCCGATCTAGGTGTAATACCTAGTGCATCGGGTCCAATGACAATCTTTTGTGACAACACTAGAGCAATTGCCATAGCAAAGGAGCCCAGGTTTCACAAGAAGACCAAACACATCAAGAGACGCTTCAACTCCATTCGTGAATATGTCAAGGATGGAGACATAGAAATTTGCAAAGTACACACGGATCTGAATGTGGCAGACCCATTGACTAAGCCTCTTCCACGAGCAAAACATGATCAGCACCAAGACTCCATGGGTGTTAGATTCATTACTATGTAATCTAGATTATTGACTCTAGTGCAAGTGGGAGACTGATGGAAATATGCCCTAGAGGCAATAATAAAGTTGTTATTATTTTATATTTCCTTGTTCATGATAAAGGTTTATTATTCATGCTAGAATTGTATTGACCGGAAACTTAAATACATGTGTGAATACATAAACAAATACCGTGTCCCTAGTGAGCCTCTACTAGACTAGCTCGTTGATCAAAGATGGTTAAGGTTTCCTAACCATAGACATGAGTTGTCATTTGATAACGGGATCACATCATTAGGAGAATGATGTGACGAACAAGACCCATCCGTTAGCTTAGCATATGATCGTTCTGTTTATTGCTACTGCTTTCTTGAATGTCAAATACATGTTCCTCAGACTATGAGATCATGCAACTCCCGGATACCGGAGGAATACCTTGTGTGCTATCAAACGTCACAACGTAACTAGGTGATCATAAAGATGCTCTACAGGTATCTCTGAAGGTGTCCGTTGAGTTGGCATGGATCGAGACTGGGATTTGTCACTCCGTGTTTCGGAGAGGTATCTCTGGGCCATCTCGGTAATGCACATCATAAGAAGCTTGCAAGCAAAGTGACTAAGGAGTTAGTTATGGGATGATGTATTACGGAACGAGTAAAGAGACTTGCCGGTAACGAGATTGAACTAGGTATGGAGATACCGACGATCGAATCTCGGGCAAGTAACATATCGACGGACAAAGGGAATTACTTATGTTGTCATTGCGGTTCGACCGATAAGATCTTCGTGGAATATGTAGGAACCAATATGGGCATCCAGGTTCCGCTATTGGTTATTGACCGGAGAGGCGTCTCGGTCATGTCTACATCATTCCCGAACCCGTAGGGTCCACACGCTTAACGTTCGTTGACGATATAGTGTTATATGAGTTATGTGAATTGGTAACCGAATATTGTTCGGAGTCCCGGATGAGATCCCGGACGTCACGAGGAGTCTCGGAATGGTCGAGAGGTAAAGATTTATATATGGGAAGTCATATTTTGGGTTCCGGAAAAAGGTGCAGTTTTTTTCGGTATTGTACCGGGAAGCTTCCAGAAGGTTCCGGAGGATTCCGGAGGGGTGCGGAAGTCCACAAGTGGGTCCACCACGTCCCAAGGGCTGGCATGGGCTAAGGGGAGGTGCCCTGGCCTTATTGGGCCAGGCGCACCAAGTCCTCAAAAGCCCACGCAGCTAGGGAAGAAAAATGGAGAGTCCTAGTAGGAATAGGTGTTGGGGAACGTTGCATGGGAAACAAAAATTTTCCTACGCACACACAAGATCTATCCATGGTGATGAGCATCTACGAGAGGGAGAGTGAATCTACATACCCTTGTAGATCGCTAAGCGGAAGCGTTAAGAAACGCGGTTGATGTAGTCAAACGTCTCCGCGATCCAAATCGCAAGTCGTCCCTCGATCCGATCACGAACTAGTGCCGAACAGATGGCACCTCCGCGTTCAACACACGTACGGCTTGATGACGCCTTCACCTTCTCGATCCAGCGAGCGATGGTGAAGTAGTGGATGAGTTCCGGCAGCACGACGGCGTGGTGATGGTGGTGAGGAACAATCTCTGCAGGGCTTCGCCAAGCACTACGGAGATTATGACGGGAGGAACTAGAGGGTTAGGGTTGCCGACACACGGCTTGGGAAATCTTAATGTGTCCCGTGTGTTAGCCCTACCCCTATATTTATATGTTGAGCCCTGGGGTCTAAACTTGGAGAGAAAGCCTCCACAAGGTCGGTTTTGCCCGCACAAGGTCGGTTTGGCCCGCACGGAAAGAGTCCAACTCGGATTCCAGCAGTATCGCGCACAAGCGGTAGTACCGCTCACGAGCGGTAGTACCGCTTGAGCGGTAGTACCGCTTCACACAAGCGGTAGTACCGCTTACGCGGTAGTACTGCCTTACCAGCGGTAGTACCGCTTAAGGCAGCAGCAAAACTTCCTTTTGCACTTTCCAATACCTCGTGGGCTTTACCCCTTTGGCTCATATAAAGTGTTGCTGCACCCGAACACTTCGGTAAACATCCGGAACCCCTTCCGGTGAATTCCGGTATCACATATATCAATCTTTACCTCCGGACTCTTCCGGAGTTCCTCGTCATGTCCGGGATCTTATCCGGGACTCCGAACAACCTTCGATCACCAACAAAATAACTCAACTATACTAATCGTCACCAAACGTTAAGTGTGTAGACCCTGCGGGTTCGAGAATTATGTAGACATGACCGAGACACCTCTTCGATCAATAACCAATAGCGGGACCTGGATGCCCATATTGGCTCCTACATATTCTACGAAGATCTTTATCGGTCGAACCTCTATGTCAAGGATTCAGTTAATCCCGTATGTTGTTCCCTTTGTTCTTCGGTATGTTACTTGCCCGAGATTCGATCGTCGGCATCTCTATACCTAGTTCAATCTCGTTACCGGCAAGTCTCTTTACTCGTTCCGTAATACAAGATCTCGTGGCTAACACTTTAGTCACATTGCTTGCAAGGCTCATTGTGATGTTGTATTACCGAGTGGGCCCTGAGATACCTCTCCGTCACACGGAGTAACAAATCCCAGTCTTGATCCATGCCAACCCAACAGACACCCTCGGAGATACCTGTAGAGCACCTTTATAGCCACCCAGTTACGTTGCGACGTTTGATACACACAAGGTACTCCTCCGATGTCAGGGAGTTGCATGATCTCATGGTCATAGGAATAGATACTTGACATGCAGAAAACAATAGCAATAAACTGACACGATCATATGCTACGTTCGTAGTTTGGGTCTTGTCCATCACATCATTCTCCTAATGATGTGATCCCGTTATCAAATGACATCTCATGTCCATGGCTAGGAAACCTTCACCATCTTCTGATCAACGAGCTAGTCAACTAGAGGCTTACTAGGGACACAGTGTTGTCTATGTACCCACACATGTATTTGAGTTTCCAATCAATACAATTATAGCATGGATAATAAACGATTATCATGAACAAGGAAATATAATAATAACCAATTTATTATTGCCTCTAGGGCATATTTCCAACAGTCTCCCACTTGCACTAGAGTCAATAATCTAGTTCACATCACTATGTGATTTACATTGTAATGAATCGAACACCCATGCAGTTCTGGTGTTGTTCATGTTTAGCCCTTGGAAGAGGTTTAGTCATCAGATCTGCAACATTCAGATCCGTGTGTACTTTGCAAATATTTATGTCGTCCTGCTTGATGTAATCGCGGATGGAATTGAAACGTCGCTTTATGTGTCTGGTCCTCTTGTGAAATCTTGGTTCCTTGGCTAGAGCAATGGCACCAGTATTATCACAAAACAGAGTCATTGGATTAAGCGCACTAGGCACTACTCCAAGATCTGTCATGAACTCCTTCATCCAGACACCTTCCTTTGCCGCCTCCGAGGCAGCGATGTACTCCGCTTCGCATGTAGAATCAGCTACCACGCTTTGCTTGGAACTGCACCAGCTAACCGCACCCCCATTAAGAATAAATACGTATCCGGTTTGCGACTTAGAGTCATCCGGATCAGTGTCAAAGCTTGCATCGACATAACCCTTTACGACGAGCTCTTGATCACCTCCATAAACGAGAAACATGTCCTTAGTCCTTTTCAGGTACTTCAGGATATTCTTGACCGCCGTCCAGTGTTCCACTCCTGGATCACTTTGAAACCTTCCGGCCATACTTATGGCAAGGCTGACATCGGGTCTTGTGCACAGCATTGCATACATGATAGAGCCTATGGCTGAGGCATAGAGGACGACACTCATCTTTTCTCTATCTTCTGCAGTCACTGGGCATTGAGTCTTACTCAACTTCACACCTTGCAATACAGGCAAGAACCCCTTCTTGGACTGATCCATTTTGAACTTCTTCAAAACTTTGTCAAGGTATGTGCTTTGTGAAAGTCCTATTAAGCGTCTCGATCTATCTCTATAGATCTTGATGCCTAATATGAAAGCAGCTTCTCCTAGGTCCTTCATTGAAAAACTCTTGTTCAAATAACCCTTCACGCTTTCCAACATTTCTATATTATTTCCAATCAGTAATATGTCATCCACCTATAATATTAGAAACGCTATAGAGCTCCCACTCACTTTCTTGTAAATACAAGCTTCTCCGTAAACTTGTATAAACTCGAACGCTTTGATCACCTCATCAAAGCGAAGATTCCAACTCCGAGATGCTTGCACCAGTCCATAAATGGATCGCTGGAGTTTGCAAACTTTGTCAGCATTCTCTGGATCGACAAAACCTTCTGGTTGCATCATATACAACTCTTCCTTAAGGAAACCGTTAAGGAACGCTGTTTTGACATCCATCTGCCAAATTTCATAATCGAAAAAGGCAGCTATTGCTAACATGATTCTGACGGACTTAAGCATCGCTATGGGTGAGAAGGTCTCATCTTAGTCAACTCCTTGAACTTGTGAAAAACCCTTTGCCACAAGTCGAGCTTTATAGACGGTGACATTACCGTCCGCGTCCGTCTTCCTCTTAAAGATCCATTTGTTCTGAATGGCCTTACGCCCTTCAGGTAATACTTCCAAAGTCCATACTTTGTTTCCATACATGGATCCCATCTCGGATTTCATGGCCTCTAACCACTTCTCGGAATCCGGGCCCATCATCGCTTCTCCATAGCTCGTAGGTTCATCGTTGTCCAACAACATGACCTCTAAGACAGGGTTGCCGTACCATTCAGGAGCAGTACGCGTCCTTGTCGACCTACGAGGTTCGATAGCAACTTGATCCAAAGCTTCATGATCATCATCATTAACTTCCTCTTCAGCTGATGTAGGCTCTACAGAAACATCTTTCTGCGCTGCGCTACTTTCAGGTTGACGTAAAGGTTCAACAACCTCATCAAGTTCTATCTTCCTCCCACTCAATTCTTTCGAGAGAAACTCTTTCTCAAGAAATGTTCCGTTTTTAGCGACAAACACTTTGCCTTCGGATCTGAGGTAGAAGGTATACCCAACTGTCTCTTTTGGGTATCCTATGAAGACGCATTTCTCCGCTTTGGGTTCCAGCTTTTCAGGCTGAAGCTTTTTGACATAAGCATCACATCCCCAAACTTTAAGAAACGACAGCTTTGGCTTCTTGCCAAACCAAAGTTCATATGGCGTCGTCTCAACGGATTTCGATGGTGCCCTATTTAAAGTGAATGCAGCTGTCTCTAATGCATAACCCCAAAACGATAGTGGCAAATCGGCAAGAGACATCATAGATCGCACCATATCCAATAAGGTTCGATTACGACGTTCGGACACACCATTACGCTGTGGTGTTCCAGGCGGTGTCAATTGTGAAACAATTCCACACTGTCTTAAGTGACTGCCAAACTCATAACTCAGATATTCTCCTCCTCGATCAGATCGTAGGAATTTAATCTTCTTGTTACGATGATTCGCAACTTCATTCTGAAATTGTTTGAACTTTTCAAATGTTTCAGACTTGTGTTTCATTAAGTAAATATACCCATATCTACTTAAGTCATCAGTGAAGGTGAGAAAGTAACGATAACCACCGCGCGCCTCAATACTCATCGGACCGCACACATCAGTATGTATGATTTCCAATAAGTCACTTGCCCGTTCCATTGTTCCAGAGAACGGCGTTTTAGTCATCTTGCCCATGAGGCATGACTCACATGTGTCAAGTGATTCAAAATCAAGTGACTCCAAAAGTCCATCAGCATGGAGCTCCCTCATGCGTTTTACGCCAATATGACCTAAACGGCAGTGCCACAAGAAAGTGGTATTATCATTATCAATTCTACATCTTTTGGCATCAATGTTATGAACATGTGTATCATTACTATCGAGATTCAATAAGAATAAACCCCTCACATTGGGTGCATGACCATAAAAGATATTACTCATATAAATAGAACAACCATTATTCTCTGATTTAAATGAGTAACCGTCTCGCAATAAACAAGATCCAGATATAATGTTCATGCTTAACGCAGGCACTAAGTAACAATTATTCAGGTTCATCACTAATCCCGATGGTAATCGAAGAGCGAGCGTACCGACGGCGATCACATCAACCTTGGAACCATTTCCCACGCGCATCGTCACTTCGTCCTTTGCCAGCCTCCGTCTATTCCGCAGTTCCTGTTTTGAGTTGCAAATATGAGCAACCGCACCGGTATCAAATACCCAGGCACTACAACGAGAGTTGGTAAGGTACACATCAATAACATGTATATCATATATACCCTGTTTGTTGTTGGCCGCCTTCTTGTCAGCCAAATACTTGGGGCAGTTCCACTTCCAGTGTCCAGTTCCCTTGCAATGAAAGCACACAGTTTCTGGTTTGGGTCCAGCCTTGGGTTTCTTCACGAGAGGAGCAACTGCTTTGCCACTCTTCTTGGAGTTACCCTTCTTACCCTTGCCATTTTTCTTGAAACTAGTGGTTTTATTGACCATCAACACTTGATGCTCCTTCTGAATTTCAGACTCAGCGGCTTTCAGCATCGCAAACAGCTCGGCGACTGACTTGTTCATCCCGTGCATGTTATAGTTCAACACGAAGCTCTTGTAGCTAAGTGGCAATGATTGAAGAACTCTGTCAGTGATAGCCTCTGGCGGAAGGGGCATCCCCAATTCAGCCAGACGGGTGGAGTACCCAGACATTCTGAGTATGTGATCACTGATAGACCCGTTCTCCTC
This sequence comes from Elymus sibiricus, assembly GCA_039707655.1. Lineage (NCBI taxonomy): Eukaryota > Viridiplantae > Streptophyta > Magnoliopsida > Poales > Poaceae > Elymus > Elymus sibiricus. The sequence continues at coordinate 94,255,885 of CM077676.1, read as the reverse complement.
CATCTTGCAAGCATAGAACTTATCGGAGATCTCATATCTCTCGATCCGGGCATTCTTCTGAAAGATAAACTTCAACTCCTGGAACATCTCATATGCTCCATGACGTTCAAAACGTCTTTGAAGTCCCGGTTCTAAGCCATACAATATTGCACATTGAACTATTGAGGAATCTTCAGAACGAGCCTGCCAGGCGTTCACAACGTCTAGAGACTCAACTGGAGCGGGTGGATCACCAAGCGGTGCATCAAGGACATAAGCCTTCTGGGAAGCCGTAAGGATAATCCTTAGATTACGGGCCCAGTCCACAAAGTTACTTCCATCATCTTTCAACTTCGCTTTCTCTAGGAACGCATTAAAAGTCAGGGGTGCTACTACGCGAGCCATGATCTACAACATAAATATTGCAAAAACAACTTAGACTATTGTTCTATATAATGAGTTTAGTTAATCATATTACTTAAAAACTCCCACTCAAATAGACATCCCTCCGGTCATTCGAGTGTAACATGATCCAAATCCACCAACTCAAGTCCGATCATCACGTGAGTTGAGGTGGTTTCAATGGTGAACATCTTCATGTTGATCATATCTACTATATGACTCATGTTCGACCTTTCGGTCTCTTGTGTTCCGAGGCCATGTCTGTACATGCTAGGCTCGTCAAGTTTAACCCGGGTGTTCCACATGTGCAACACTGGCTTGCACCCGTTGTATGTGAACGTAGAGTCTATCACACCCGATCATCACGTGGTGTCTCGAAACGACGAACTTTCGCAACGGTGCACACTCGGGGAGAACACAATTTTATCTTGAAATTTAAGTGAGGGATCACCTTATAATGCTACCGTCGTCCTAAGCAAAATAAGATGCATAAAAGGATTAACATCACATGCAAATCATAAGTGACATGATATGGCCATGAACTTGTGCTTTTGATCTCCATCTCCAAAGCACCGGCATGATCTTCATCGTCACCGGCATGACACCATGATCTCCATCATCTTGATCTCCATCAACGTGTCGCCATGAGGTTGTCGCGCCGACTGTTGCTTCTATGACTATAGCTAACTCATAGCGATAAAGTAAAGCAAAAACGGCGAAAATAATTAAAGACAACTCTATGGCTCCTGCCAGTTGCCGTACTCATCGACATGCAAGTCGTGATATTCTATACAACACATGATCATCTCATACATCACATATATCTCATCATGTAATTGGCCATATCACATCACAACATACCCTGCAAAAACAAGTTAGACGTCCTCTAATTGTTGTTGCAAGTTTTACGTGGCTGCTACGGGTTTGCAAGAACCGTTCTTACCTACGCAAAACCACAACGTGGTGTAGTGATTGCTTTTTGATCTTCTAAAAGAACCCTCTTCATTGAAATCGATTCAACTAAAGTGAGAGAGACAAACACCCGCTAGCCATCTTTATGCAACGAAGTTACATGTCAGTTGAAGGAACCGGTCTCTCGTAAGCGTACGATTAATGTTGGTCCGGGCCGCTTCATCTCACAATACCACCGAATCAAGTATCAACTAGTAACGGCAAGCAATATGTATACACCCATGCCCACAACTCGTTTGTGTTCTACTCGAGATCTCATCTACGCATAGACCTAGCTCAGATGCCACTGTTGGGGAACGTTGCATGGGAAACAAAAATTTTCCTACGCACACACAAGATCTATCCATGGTGATGAGCATCTACGAGAGGGAGAGTGAATCTACATACCCTTGTAGATCGCTAAGCGGAAGCGTTAAGAAACGCGGTTGATGTAGTCGAACGTCTCCGCGATCCAAATCGCAAGTCGTCCCTCGATCCGATCACGAACTAGTGCCGAACGGACGGCACCTCCGCGTTCAACACACGTACGGCTTGATGACGCCTTCACCTTCTCGATCCAGCGAGCGATGGTGAAGTAGTGGATGAGTTCCGGCAGCACGACGGCGTGGTGATGGTGGTGAGGAACAATCTCTGCAAGGCTTCGCCAAGCACTACGGAGATTATGACGGGAGGAACTAGAGGGTTAGGGTTGCCGACACACGGCTTGGGAAATCTTAATGTGTCCCGTGTGTTAGCCCTGCCCCTCTATTTATATGTTGAGCCCTGGGGTCTAAACTTGGAGAGAAAGCCTCCACAAGGTCGGTTTTGCCCGCACAAGGTCGGTTTGGCCCGCACGGAAAGAGTCCAACTCGGATTCCAGCAGTATCGCGCACAAGCGGTAGTACCGCTCACGAGCGGTAGTACCGCTTGAGCGGTAGTACCGCTTCACACAAGCGGTAGTACCGCTTACGCGGTAGTACTGCCTTACCAGCGGTAGTACCGCTTAAGGCAGCAGCAAAACTTCCTTTTGCACTTTCCAATACCTCGTGGGCTTTACCCCTTTGGCTCATATAAAGTGTTGCTGCACCCGAACACTTCGGTAAACATCCGGAACCCCTTCCGGTGAATTCCGGAACCCTTCCGGAGATCAAAACACTATTATCACATATATCAATCTTTACCTCCGGACTCTTCCGGAGTTCCTCGTCATGTCCGGGATCTTATCCGGGACTCCGAACAACCTTCGGTCACCAACAAAATAACTCAACTATACTAATCGTCACCAAACGGTAAGTGTGTAGACCCTGCGGGTTCGAGAACTATGTAGACATGACCGAGACACCTCTTCGATCAATAACCAATAGCGGGACCTGGATGCCCATATTGGCTCCTACATATTCTACGAAGATCTTTATCGGTCGAACCTCTATGTCAAGGATTCAGTTAATCCCGTATGCTGTTCCCTTTGTTCTTCGGTATGTTACTTGCCCGAGATTCGATCGTCGGCATCTCTATACCTAGTTCAATCTCGTTACCGGCAAGTCTCTTTACTCGTTCCGTAATACAAGATCTCGTGGCTAACACTTTAGTCACATTGCTTGCAAGGCTCATTGTGATGTTGTATTACCGAGTGGGCCCTGAGATACCTCTCCGTCACACGGAGTAACAAATCCCAGTCTTGATCCATGCCAACCCAACAGACACCCTCGGAGATACCTGTAGAGCACCTTTATAGCCACCCAGTTACGTTGCGACGTTTGATACACACAAGGTACTCCTCCGATGTCAGGGAGTTGCATGATCTCATGGTCATAGGAATAGATACTTGACATGCAGAAAACAATAGCAATAAACTGACACGATCATATGCTACGTTCGTAGTTTGGGTCTTGTCCATCACATCATTCTCCTAATGATGTGATCCCGTTATCAAATGACATCTCATGTCCATGGCTAGGAAACCTTCACCATCTTCTGATCAACGAGCTAGTCAACTAGAGGCTTACTAGGGACACAGTGTTGTCTATGTACCCACACATGTATTTGAGTTTCCAATCAATACAATTATAGCATGGATAATAAACGATTATCATGAACAAGGAAATATAATAATAACCAATTTATTATTGCCTCTAGGGCATACTTCCAACAATAGGATTGGACTTTGGAGTCCAAGTCCACGTGTGTACTATTCACAGTTACTGTTCACGTGGCACTATTCCTTCTACTCCAAGCCCCTACACATATATAAATAGAGGAGAGGGGGCGCCCCAAAGGAGAACACAACATTCTCTTAGCCGTGTGCGGCGCCCCCCTCCACAGTTCCATCCCATCGGTCATATTTTCGCAGTGCTTGGGCGAAGCCCTGCGGAGATAGCATCACCATCATCGTCACCACGCCGTCGTGCTGCCGGAACTCATCCACTACCTCGCCGTCTTGCTGGATCAAGAAATCGAGGACGTCACCGAGCTGAACGTGTGCTGAACGCGGAGGTGCCGTACGTTCGGTACTTGGTCGGTTGGATCGTGAAGTTGTTCGACGACATCAACCGCGTTGTTCTAACGCTTCCGCTTACGGTCTACGAGGGTACGTAGACACACTCCCCCTCTCGTTGCTATGCATCTCCATGGATAGATCTTGCGTGTGCGTAGAATTTTTTTTGTTTTCCATGCAACGTTCCCCAACAGCTCCCTGGCGTGGCCATCATCAATCTTCCGTGGGCAAAGTAATCCTGATTAACTCTTGCCTATTTGGCTTTGTACTTTCATTATGGGCTTCTACCGCTTATACGACAAAAATCATGCTAGCTTTGATAAAGGTCGTAGGCTACTAAGATGATGTAACCGCCAAAAAACACAAAATACGACATAAATGTCATGGAGGACTACTAAGATGGACTCCCGCGGCTTGAATCATTCATTCTCTGGCCCAAAATGTCCAATTCTAATTGATACCTACAAACTGCGCCTGCCCATATGCATGATCTCGATGCCATGCCGCCGCCACTGTCGCCCGGTAGGCTACGCCTGGGGCTGCTTCTTAATCTTCCATGACATTTAGGTTAAGAACCGCTCGAATTGGGGGGATTTTTCAGTGTGCCTGAGTGGCTGTTTTTTAGGGCTGCTAAGAGCATCTATAGCTGGGCACCCCAAACCCGTCTCAAAGGCCCGGGCAGGCTGTCCGGTCACTGACCGGTCAAAAAAAACCGACCCACCCGGGCGCCTCAAACCGGCCTCAAACGCCCGGGCTGTCCGGCACCCCTTATATCCAGCCCAAATGTAGGGTGGATATGGGGCAGCCCAGGTGCGTCCGTCACGTCAGCCCGGCCCACCCCGACCCCACTCCGTCCCCACAAGAAAACCCCAATCCGCCCCAATCCAGAAACCCTAGCTCAGTTCACTCCGCTCTCGCTCCGCCTCTTCTTCTCCTCGTACTACGATTTCTCCGATTTCGATCCACTCCGACGACTCCGACGACCATGTCGAGCTCCGGCAGCCGCTCCGACTCGGACCTCGATGTCGACGAGGAGCTTGCCCGTCAGCATTGCCCTCGAGAGGTCCAAGGTGGACACGGGGGGCAGCTCCGGATCTGCCGCCTCGCCTCTCCCCCGCCAACACAGCGAGGACGCTCGGTGGCTCCACCGGAAGAACGCCAAGGCGCTCCGGCTTGCCATTGAGCAGTCGGAGCGCAAGGCGGCGGAGGCGGCTCGGCTGGCAAAGCTCAAGCGGCAGCAGGACAGGGCCGTCCGACGGCTCAAAGGGCTCATCGTCCTCTCCGACTCCTCATCCTCCGACGGCGACGACCATGACGCCTCGTCCGACGACTCGGACGATCCTTCACCAGTGCTAACGCCTACGGCTACGCCGTCGACCAGAAGGGGAAAGGGCTGGCGAGGAAGTGGTGAAGATCCGCCTTCTCCACCTTAATTTTAAGTTTTTAGATGTAGTTTGAACGTGTCCGTTGTTTATGTGCATTATGTGAACTTTCGCGATCTTTTGAAGATCCGTTGGTGATCTTTTGGTGAACGGATTGTGCATTTCTATGTCTGATTCTATGTCCGTTTCATGATCTATGTACTTTTATCCACGTTGCATGATTTATAATGGATATAGGGGATCAGATATGAGATAGACGGATGTAGACGACGTGATTTGTGGACTGACCGGTCAGTGCCGGCGGACGCGCCCGGTCACGTCCACGGACGTTTGAGGGCCCGGATTTACCAAGTCTGGCTGTAGATGCTCTAAGGTCGAGTCTTTTTTTATAGTCGAAGCTAAGGTCGAGTCAGGTGGTATGGATAAGCTATCTCGTTTGGAATGCCTTTCTTCCACTTAGTGTTGGCCCAGCCAAAACGAATCGTTTTATTCCTTTTGTTAGTTGCCTGCAGCTCGTGTGAGAACTGTATTCTGGCTGGACACTTTGTTGACTGCTGCTCCCATGTTCCTGAAACTAGGCGGGCACATTTGAGCCACCCGGGGCGGCCGCCCATACCAGCCCCTACAGTGGCGCCGCCCCTGAGTGTAGCTACCTCGCGCGCTCTAGACTGTGGCGGTGGTGGTGAGTTCGGTACGTAGCTGCACGACGCCGAGGTGATTTATAGGGGCGCGCCTTAGGCCGGGCAAGCGGTTTGCCCGTTACGACAAACTAAGCATTGCGATGGTGGAGGTCGCCTGTGTGGCACTCGCCCTGCTGCGACCATCAAACGACGGGGGCAGTGACCTCATACCCTCACTGAATTAAAACGGGCCACCTTTGTGCCCATGGCCGGTGTGCTGGTGGTCCAAACCAAACCCATGCCATGTTGCAAATACAAATTGGCATGTTGAACGTAGAAAAAGACCTTTCCCTGGCCAGGCCCCTCCCGATCGGTTCTCCACAGGGCACCATGTGTTCGGTGCTGAAATGACTGATTTGTTCGTTGGATCAAACCATCGTTATCAAGCTCCATTCGTTCTTTGTACGAGTTGAAAACCGTTGTATGACATGTTGACATGACAACTAAATCCGTGTGATATGATATCTTTGATCCGTGTCACCTCACGCGAATCAGCAGCCGCCGTGATCTTCATCGGGATACATATCTCTCTTCATAAGTGGAGTAGCATTTCGTTGTTTGTCACCACATGAACTTTGTCCCTACTCCACACTACGCACGCACGCACCATTAACGTACTCCCTCCGTCCCATAATATAAGAACGTTTTTTACACTACACTACTTGTCAAGGAGGTTGTGTCCGCGTACACACCCATTTATAACTCCACCGGCCTTACCAAATTGGAGCCGAGATCGGTCGAGTCATCGAGCTAGGCAGGAGGAGCACCGTTTCTTTAAGAGTCTCCCATTGCTAAAAGAAGTAGGCTACTCCTAAAGGAGAGTAACCACCCTAGTACGTCTATACTATTACTATGCGTACCGGCAGCTCGTTGGCCGCCCGTGCATGAGTGCAGTACGAGTACAGTGCATGCATGATTCCATCGCCTAGGTCAGCTACCTATAGGGCGCTCCGTGTCACTTTCCACCGGCCGGCTAATTGTATATATAAGCTGGACGGAGCAATGGGCGCGAGGGAGGGAGCTGTAGGCTTCTAGGTATGGCTCCAATGGCGGTCATGCAGGTTATAAACTACGGTCAGGAGACACCCTCCACGGAGTGCACTCTGGCGGCCATGGGCATGCGTGCGTGCATGCACGAAGGTGGCCGGCCATTGGAAGCTTTCCCCATAGGTCATGCGACTCTCGGGAAGGCAGAGAGGACGGATGCGGCAACCAGGGGGGAGCCATATCTGGGCACACCCCTCCTGATTAACAAACATGGAAGGTACAGGTACAGCGCCAGGCCACCGGCCGCAGAATTATTGATCTTCCCCACGGAGAAGAAAATGAAAATGGTGTGGGGCACGGAGGAAGATGTGCAGAACTGCCAGAACTGCAGGATGCAGATACATATCATGACACAAAAGAGTGTGACTATGGCATCACACAGACATCTGGTGAAAACCCATGATCTTGCCTTCTGACATGGTTAGGCCTTGTTAAGGTGTTGGTTTGAAGATCTGCTTTGGGTGATAGCCCTTGGTCTGGCATCTAGCCGAACCAGCCAACATCGATGCACAAGCGCCGGTTCCTTCTTGAAGGTGTTGCGCCCTTTGCCTGCTAATATGTTGTCGTAGGTTGATTGGTATGATTTGGCGATGCTGTCATGAGACATGTCCTATGTGTATGACTTTGATTTTTATTTTATTTTATTCTTGGTAGACCGATTTGTCCGGCATTATGAATAATTAATAATATATGGGTATGTGCATCAATACAGAGGCCCAGGGTCTTTTCCTCTTTTCGTAAATAAAATGACGCACAAGAGAATGGCAGCAGTAGCAGCAGAGTATAGTGATGCGGCAGGCATTCTGGTCTTCTGGATATGCATGCATGGTGCCGTGTGAAAACGTGGGCATGCATGATGCCATCGATGACAGTGATGGTCGCAATATTCGACAGATACAGCGATGGACGATCCCCATGGCGTAGCTGCAACTCAGACAAAATAAAATACAGAATTTGCTCGTCGTCTCAGCACTGATAGTTGGCAAGATTCATGCCAATGATGACGCCACCAACTAGCAAAACGATCCGGACGTTGTCGTGCAGCTCTGAGTTGGATCCGATCCTGTTATGTTCGGTATGAGTTGGAAAGCAGCACTATCAATCTGCCTAACAGCCACTGTAAACAGAATTACTTTCTGTTGAGAGAGAGAATTACCAGGGTATCAACAACGACGAATGGCTGCAAAAAGAAAGGAATGGAATATACAACTACGTACAGAGACAGCCAAGGAGCTCAACAAGACGCTACTCTGGGAGCCTGGTGACACCACTCTGCGTATAGTCCATGCCATCGGAGCTGCCATCGGAATCTGTGAGCCCGGGTGCAGTCTCGGAGGCCTCTTGCTCCGACACGGTACCTTCTTCCCTGTCCGCGAACTGCGGAAGGATCCTCAGGCAAGCGTTCAGCTCCTTGCCTGTGACTTCCCACTTGAGGTTGAAGCTTTCGACGAGGTTCACTTGGGAGGAGATGATGGTCGATGGTCTGGGCAGGAGCTGCACGCTCTCCCCTTTCGGGATCACTACCTGCTCGACTGCCAATCTTGCTTCCTGTTATCAAAGAAACAATGGGTTTGTTATGATCAAGAAAGGTTGTATCCAGGGCAAGTTGATTATGCTGATGGTACCTCCAAAGCATCGGTTTCCTCTGATGATCTTATTTCCTCCTTATCTTCAACATCGATCAACCCATCCATGTGATCATCAACAAGGACACGAAGTGCCCTGGTAATTTGCACCAGGGAGTTTGTCTATGAAGAGAAGTGAGAAAACATAGAATCGTTCCTTCTGCCACTCCAAAAAAATAACAGTGCATTGACAATGAAGAGCGCAAGTGCGTACATTAGCGAAGAAAACCGGTATATCTTCAGATTTCAAAACAGCCTGAATCTGAGAATTCTTCTTGAGCTTCGATTGCAAAGCAATCACTGCATCAGCTTCACTGATATTATAAGTCAAAGTAATCATGTCCTCCAGCTCCAGTTGTTTAATCGCTTGCAAAGCAATTTCCTCGGATATCTAGAACACCCTATCCAATAAGTTTCAAACTAAGTACTGAAATTTCTACAAAAATATATATAAACAGGTAATTGACAGCTACCAAAAATCATCAATTATTTACCACTGTCTTGTTGCACTCAAAGGGAGGCAAGTTACATAAGTTGTAAACAACATTAACCCCTCACAACATGCAAACTAGCAGCACACGGGAGCAGGGAGCTTGAACTAACTCTCCCATAAAATAAATCTGTTGTTTTTCCTCTTCATGACTACACACACAAGCTCAATCGACGACAAATCAAATCGAAATGACAGAATCAGTGCAGCATGTCTAACTTGCAGTACCAATTTGTGAGGATAAAACAAGGAATTGTCGTCTCTAATTAATTCCATCTAAATCCAAAAATTGATGTAGCCTAAATCCTAACGCAGATCAGTATTATCACACAATATAAATCAATGAATGTTACACTGACTGTTTCTTGCGCGTCTTGGCAGCCGCTGGGCGCAGTGTGACAGCTTTGGCCGTCGGCGTTGATTGCCATGCGGTGCCGCTCCGTCTTTTGCCGAACTGGAGAACTGCCCTAGGTGCAGGCTGTTGTCCGTCGGCGCAGAAAACGTGCGACCGGCTTTCCAGGGCCAAGCTTTTTTTTGGGGGGTCTTTTATAGTGGACTGACTAATGGTATATGGGCTAGTTTACTGAATTGCTGGGTTTCAAGGTTCAAGCATCTGTCTTTGTTACGTAGCTGGGCTTGCTTAAAGTGCCCCCGGGGGGGGGGGGGGGGGGGGGGGGGGGGGATTATGTGTAAACTTAATTAACGTATGACTAAGTAACCAGGTAGAACGCAAAATTCGGGGGAGCCTGGACCATTTACTGCAAATTCACCATTGTTTTGTTGCAGTCACAGGAACAATAAAAAACGAAAGGAAAAATTAGCCCCTCACCCCCAACACACACACTAGCAGCATGCAGGAGTACTTTCCAACAAACCAAACTAGGACTATCAAGGTGGCAAAGAAGACCACAAATTCACCATTGTCTTGTTTCAGATGCCTACACCTGGATAGGTGTGCAGACAACATAGAGACGCACAAGGTGGCAAAGAAGCCGGCAATGCGAGCTATGAGTGAAGCAAGGGGTCAGGCGTATGAGCACCTCTACCAGCACTTAGACATGAATGAAGGCGAAAGGGACATCTATAAGATGGCTACGATCCGAGAGAGGAAGATGAGGGATGTCAACCAAGTCAAATGCATCAAGGACGGAGTAGATCAGCTCCCGGCGAAGGACGAGGAGATCAAGCATAGATGGCAGGAGTACATTGACAAGTTGTTCAATGGAGAGAATGGGAGCTCTACCATTGAGATGGACGAATCTTTTGAAGATACAGGCAGGCGTTTTGTGCGACAAATCCAGACCTCAGGGAGGCTTTAAAAAGGATGAAAGGAGGCAAGGCGATGGGCCCTGATTGTATCCCCATTGAGGTGTGGAGAGGCCTCGCAAACATAGTGATAGTATGGCTAACTAAGCTTTTCAACCTCATTTTTTGGGCAAACAAGATGCCAGAAGAAAGGAGGCGGAGTATATTAGTACCAATCTTCAAGAACAAGGGGGATGTTCAAAGTTGTACTAACAAGGGGTAGTGCCGATTGAAGAGAAGCTTGTCCAACACCATCTGAGATGGTTTGGGCATATACAGCATAGGCCTCCAGAAGCTCCAGTACATAGCAGACCGTTAAAGCGTGCTGATAATGTCAAGAGAGGTCAGGGTAGACCAAACTTGAGATGAGAGGACTCTATACGGAGAGATCTGAAGGACTGGAATATCACCAAAGAACTAGCCATGGACAAGGGTGTGTGGAAGTTAGCTATCCACGTGCCAGAATCATGAACTGGTTTCGAGATCTTATGGGTTTCAGTTCTAGCATACCCCCCAACTTGTTTGGGACTAAAGGCTTTGTTATTGTTGTTTATGTAAGGATGAGCATACTTCCATAAAGACCCCCAAAAGTTTGATATTATACAGCCAACTGGAATCAACGTCCATACCAAATAAGCATCATGTTAACAATAACACCCCCAAAGTAAAACCTTAAGCATGTAAACGATTTACTAAAGATCACTGTAAAAAAGTTGAACATCAAGGAAATGGTCTATCAAAGAAATTCGTACCCCATAAGCATAGAGATTGAAGCTTGCCTCAGACACATTACAGTTCTCTATATGTCCGTTGGCAGAATCAAGATTAAATGCAGAGTCCAAGCTTGTCCTTGCATTACTTAAGGAAGCAACTTCAAACTGAGACGCGATTTCATAAGGACCACGACGAAATTGATCCTTCTGGATAGAAACTTCCTGCTGCACCGAGCCGGTTGAACTCAACTTACGAATTTCAACATTAGGCATTCTACCTGCACCAGAAAAACAAATCTAATCATAATGGCATCACAGCTTCATGTATACTATGACTCTATGAGAAAATCATAGCATCAAATGTAACGTGATAATGTAGTTGATTACTGGAACAATCAGAGAAAACCTGCAAGCAGAGCATCTACTGTAGCTTCCAGACTACGATGGACACGTAACTCAGTTTTCGACACGATCTCTACAGCATATGCGAATGTTGATGGGCCCTTGCGCTCTAGGACCGTTTTTTGGACCCTTCTCCTGCTTGCTTCTTCATCGCCAAGGGTGACATTCTTAGAGAAACAATGGAGCAGAGACAATGATGTAAATTAGCAACCATGGTGAAACAGAAAACAAGTCATATTTCGATTGATCACACCATCTCGCGATACTGATTTTGGAATATGTAATTTAATATGTTCTAAAGCTACACGAACAAAAAATCATACTGTCTAAAAAACAAAATCAAATAAAGTTATTAGATGAACTGCATCACTGTTCATAACTTCAACTGAAATGATACAGTTCATCTTGCTGAAGTGTGAAAATATGTTTGTTTCATAACAGTAAACAGAATCAAGTGCAGCATGTCATTACCTGTATTCCTCCTACAAGCATATCTAGTGAAGGATTCATGGTCAGGTTCTCTATTGTTACACCATGAGCGGAGGCAACAAGTTGTATCCCCCGCTGTGCAATGGTGCTAGCAGCCATAGCCTCTAGCTTAGTTCCAATTTCATCAATGACGATTGCCTGAGGCATGTGATTTTCCACAGCTTCTATCAACACCTGATCAGCATGAAAGAAACAGATTTAACATAAACGGTAAGCGGTGTGCTAAAAGGGACATACATGTTCAATACTGTATAAAATAATCTGAAAAACTTGATAAAGAAGTAGTACATGTGGTTTAAGTATGCATGGCAATGCCGGGCATTGAGCAATAGGCTTGTGAGCAGTACAATACAGTCATATACAATTGTGCAAACTTCACAAGGCAACAAGGTGTTGAGCTTAAGAGAACAAACCTTATGCTGCATTTCTTGGTTAGGCACTTGCAACCTACGGGCATTGCCTATTCCTGGGTGAGGAATATCACCATCTCCACCTATCTCATTGGATGTATCAACAATCATCACCCGCTTCTCGTAGTCATCTGCTAGCATTCGTGCAATTTCTCTGCAAGGCGAGACAATAGTTTGATGCTAAAATTGGTACATACTGGCATGGAAACTCTCCTTCCTAATTACAGTTGCCACACTTACATATATATCACTAACATTCACTAGTACACTACAGTAGGTTCAGTAATCATCCAAGCATACCTTATGACAGTTGTCTTCCCCACCCCTGGTGGGCCGATGAGGAGCAATGACCCACCATCCTTCACCAAATCCTGAAGCAAATTGGCCCTCCCGACGCGGCAGGTCAGTCCTACAATGTCTCCTTGCCTGTTCCTGATCGCGCTGATCCGGTGCAGCGTGCGGCTAATCCCGGCGCGATTGTCCCCTCCAAAGTCCCCAACCTACCAAAGGCAGATAAGCTAAATTGGACTCGTTTCATAATGCTGCTGCAGCAGCAGGAGTAGCAGCGTATCGTGGTGTCCAGAATGAGCCTGACCTTCGCAGTGGCCTGGTGGAGGTCGTCGAAGGATATGGGGCGGTGGGAGAGGAGGAAATCGCCGGAGGGGAAGCGCGCGAGCGGGGGCCGGCCGAGGTCCATGACCACCTCCACCAGCGCGGGGAGCTCCGGGTGGTCCTCCACCCGCCGCCGCAGCTCCCCGGGGAGTAGCTCGAGGAGCCTTCCCAGCTCCTCATCGAACCCCTCTGCCCCCGCGGCCTCGCTCCGCGCGGCGCACACGGGGGCGCGGCGCCGGCTGCCGCGGCGGAGGGAGAGGTGGCGACCGGTGGCTGGGCCGGACGTGACGGAGGAGAAGCAGCGGGAGGAAGGGAGAGGGATAGGGTGGGGCGGGGCGATGGAAACCCGGAGGCGGAGGTGGAGCGGCGGCGGTGGCAGTGGCGGCATCGCGGCGGCCGTGAGCGCGAGCGGGTGGAGGGAAAGAGTTGCGGATGGGTGGGCGCAGGGGTGGCTCTGGCTCGGTGTCGCTCGTGTGTGACCAGCTGCCGCGCTTCACTGGGCGACCCGAGTCATGGGCGGTTGGATTAGCGATTGGACGGTCAAGATCCCATGGCATACACGTGAGTATAGGTTGGCGTATATATTTCTGGTAAAACGCAAAGCTTTTGTTCGACAATGAATATCGAAAATTCAGTTCGGTGCCCACGCTCATCTACGCCCGATAAACAGTAAAATCTAAAAAAATAGCAAAATGAATAAAAAAAAGAATTTTTTTGTGATGCCAGATGCTCAAATGCATGATGTCCGTACAAAATTTTAGCTTGTTTGGACATTTGAGAAGCTCGTGGCAAAAAAGATAAAATCCAGTGTGAACAGTGTTGATTTCAAAAGTTTCTCAGACACCCCAACTTTGTCTTTTTTGCAAAGTTCAAGAAAGCGCTATTAAGCGTGCGCTTATGCGCGCCTACGCGTGAGGCGCTGGCGTAACGCCTCGCTTTGGGCATATGCGCTCGAAAAAGCGTGACGCGCGCCTAAGCGGAGCGCCTTTCTCGCCGAAGCGCGATTAGGCTTGCGGAACGCCAGGGAATCGCGCGGAACAGCGCAGAACGGCGACCATGGAGCAGCAGGAAAGGAGGATAAAGAGAGGCTGGCAGTGCGGGATGAGAGAGGAATATACCAAAACTGGAGAGCTCGTGTTAGGGTTAGGCTTGACTCCTCTCCTCGCGCCGCCGGGCCCTACTTGCGCCGCTGACCGCTGGACTCGCGCCGACGGGCCCCTGCTCGCGCCGCCGACCGCTGGACTCGCGCCGCCATGGATCTGAAGCTCCTCGTCGCCTTGCTCGGAGCTCCCTTCATCTCGCGCCCCCACGCACGGCATCGACCTGGTCTCCTCGCCCCGCTGTGGATCTGCAGCTGCTTGCTGCGCCACGCCCCCCCAAACCTCCGCCCATCTTCAGGGCTTCAGGGAGGTGAGCCCCGTGAGCTATCTGCTCGCCTACTCCTCCAATTTCGTGTTGTTGTTCTTCCTTCCACAAATTTGTGCTTCCTCTGCTGTTGGTTGCTTGTTGCTGGCTTGCTGCTATGCTGGTGCCTGGGGGTGCTCTACTGGACTACTGCTGCAGGCTGGGTGCTCTGTCGCTGCTCCCCTGCTATGTTGTGCTGCTGGCCTGCTAGTGGTGCTCTGCTAGTTAATTGTGTTGGTCTGCTGCTAGCTGCTGCTTGTGTTAGTCCTACCAGATTTGTTCTCTGTTGCCTCAAGGTGAGCCTCTGGTTCTCCCTTCCTCTCCCGGTTTCCCCCCTCGAGCTCTCTGCTCTCTTCTCCTCTAGCTGCTGGTGGTGGGGTTGGCTCTGCTTGCTTGCTGCTGCTGCTGCTAACATCTTCTGTATGATGTATGTAGCTGCTGCTCAATGCATTGGAGGGAGAGGATCAGAGGGCAACACACAACGAGGGAGGGGCAACATGTTGGAGAGAGCACTAGGTTATAATTTTACCTCCAATTTACATTCTAGCACTATTTTAGATAGCAAACTGCTCTTTGTTGTCCGTATCCGTACAATTGTATAGGAAACGCCTAATTGCGCCTAATCACGCCTAAGCTAGAAAAGCGCAAGTAGGTGGCCAAACGCATAATTAACGCCTAGCGCTTTCTCAAACTTTGCTTTTTTGCCACGAGCTCCTCAAATGTCCAAACAAGCTGAAATTTTACACGAACCTCACACATTTGAGCATCTTGCTCCACAAAAAAACTTAAATTTTTTTGAATTTTTTTGCTATTTTTTTATTTTACTGTTCACATTTGGATGTAGATGAGCCCGGTGCAGAATAGCCGCTACCAATGAATATGAACATCTTTCTACGTTCAAGAAAATACATGTGTGTGGTAAACAAAAGAGAGTGCTCTGGAAAGCCTTTCATTGATCACCAAATTTTACTCTTTTTTGTTCAGATCACCACACATGTCTTTTCTTCACTAACTAGAAGATACCACGTGTGTTGTTGCGGAAATCGATTGCAATATATTTCAATGAGATTTGATTGTGTGAAATATAAATATTTAGATTAATAACATGTGAACCAAAATTTAAAATACATACGAACTTATTATATTTGATTATGTATAGTTGTAAAATAATTATTGAATATTAGTAAAATAATACAAGAAAAAAAATATTTTTTCCATGCATGGTTGCACGTGGTGGTTCATCTTTTCCCGTGCATCCTTTCATGTTGAGGTGGGCCTTATCCCATTCATAATTATATGATGATGTGACATGCTTGCACGTTGAGATAAATAATTTAGTGAGGATGACTCTCTTAGGCTGGTCATAGTGGGGAGTAACTTAGACTAATAACATGCATATGTTACTAGTCTATGTCACTACATCTATAGTGGGTAGTAACATATTTCTGGTATCATGCAACACTTTATTTATTAGGTTGTAGACTCATTTTGTTTTGGTATGTGAGATGCTATGGTAACATATTATGTTACTACAAGTCTCTCTTTTCTTATTAATTACACTAGTGGTTGGGACGCAACATGCTTGAGAGGAAGTTGTGCGTCAGTTTCCATCTTAAAAAATACATGGAAGCTCACCTCCATCTAAAAAAACCTCACCTTCATCATAAAAAAAGAACTTTCCTCACTCGTCTAACCAGCAAATGCCATGTGGCAAGCTGTGCGCTCGTTTCCATTTAAAAAACACATGGGTCCTCGCCTCCATCTAAATAAACATCTCAAGAAAAAAAAATCCCCACTTCCACCTAAAAAACTGAAGTAAAAAAGAAAAAAGAAAAAAGTCCCACCACAGCCAACCAGCGAGCGCCACTTTGCATAGCCCTCCATTTAAAAAAAATGTGTGAGGCCCTCACCTCCCCATCTAAAAAAGGGAAAAACATCTTTAAAAATCCGCACCTCCATCTAAAAAAGAAAAAAATTCAAAAGCTTTCTCACCGCGCCCAACCAGCTTGCGTCACGTGGCATAGCTGGTTGGCCACCCTTCTTCCGTGGCTTAGTGGGTTTAATGCCACATCATCTATTTTGCCTAGATATATTGTGATGTTATCACTTATGTTACTCCCACTATGGATAGTCTTAGATATATAGGATTTGCAAACACTAAGAACACAGGAATGTCCTTGTAAAAAACATTTTTAAATAATTTATTTACTATTTATTTTGATTTTACTACTCATGAGGAAGCATATGAGGGTGATGTCACATTTTGATTTCTGATTTTTTTTGCGGCGCAAACTTCCAATCTACTCATAATCAATCATGGCAATACAGAGAACACCAGAAATAACAAAAATTACAACAAGTCCATGGGCTGGAGCAAGCCAAAGTCACACCGCCATCATCGCCCCTCCCTGACCGGAGCCGGGCAAACTTTGTTGTGTTAGACACTCAAGAAGTCGTCTTGCTAAGGCCCAACAGGAGCAGTGCACCACAACA
The DNA here is from genome assembly GCA_039707655.1 of Elymus sibiricus. NCBI lineage: Eukaryota > Viridiplantae > Streptophyta > Magnoliopsida > Poales > Poaceae > Elymus > Elymus sibiricus. The sequence goes on along the minus strand of CM077676.1, from coordinate 94,239,007 downwards.
ACAACCATCACCGATGAAGAGAGTCGTAGATCAGAAGGATCAAACCTATAAAGACACGAATGCAAATTAACGAAGACTGCCAATCAGATCCACGGAAGACCAGCACCGACCTAATCCCATGAGATCCGACGAAGACACACCTCCACACGCCAGCGTGGGGTGGACGCGTGGGGCCCTCTGGCACCACCTTATGTTGATTGTTTCACCTATAAATCTCATAATTCCATAAACCATTCATACCATTTTTTCATGATTTTTTCCCCGCCGCAAGTTCCTGTTCCGCGGAGATCCAATCTAGAGGCCTGTTCCAGCACCCTGCCGGGGGGGGGGGGGGATCCATGACCGGAGCCATCTTCATCAACCTTGCTGCCAACATGACCATGTGTGAGTAGTTTTCTTAGAATCTTAGGGTCCATAGCAGTAACTAGATGGCATCCTCTCTCCCTTGTGATTCAATACAAAGTTCCCGTGAGCTGCCTCACATGATCGGGACCAATATGATGTAATCAGTGGTTGTGTTTGTTGGGATATGATGAATTGTCACTTTATGATCAGATTGTCCATTGAATTATATTGAATCTTTTGAAGTTTCTTTGTTGCATAATTAAGTAGTCATGTATGCTCTCCGATCTATTTGTCGTCTCTGGCCAAGATTGATTAGTAGTTCTTTAGAGGGAGTTGTCCATGGTAATGGGTTCAACCTTGTGGTGATCTATCCCAATGACAAGAAGGGGAACGGACACACATTGTATTGTTACCACTAAGGATAAAACGATGGTTTCTTTATCACACTTAGATGGTAGTTTTACTATCTACATTATGTCATCATACTTATTGCAATGCTCTGTTTGTTATAAACTTAATACTTCGAGATGCATACTGCATAGCGGTCTTGGGGTGGAGTACTAGTTGTAGATGCAGTTGGATAATGGTCTACATATCACGGACGTACTGCCTATGCAAGATTATGCCATGAATGATCCTAGACATAAATATAAATATTGTAATTTAATCGCTACCCAACTATAATTTGTTCACCACACCACATTTATTTTGCTTGGAGAGATGCCTCTAGTGAACCTATGGCCCCGTGGGTTGATACGTCTCCAACGTATCTATAAATTTTGATTGTTCCATGCTATTATAGTATCAATCTTGGATGTTTTATATGCAATTATATATCATTTTTTGGGACTAACCTATTAACCTAGTGCCCAGTGCCAGTTGCTGTTTTTGGCCTTTTTAGAAAATCATTATCAAACGGAGTCCAAACGAAGAAAAAACTTTGGATTAATTTTTTCTGGACCAGAAGGGACCCTAGAAGCTTCGGGAGAAGACCAGAAGAATCACGAGGGACCGACAAGCCCGGAGGGTGCGCCTAGGGGGGGTAGGCGCGCCCCCCAGGCTTGTGGGCCCCTCGTGGCACCTCTTGACCTAATTCCAGCGCTATAAATTCCAAAATATTCCCCGTATACCAGAAAGACAGAAGAGAAAACCTTTCCGCCGCCGCAAGCCTCTGTTCTTCCGCGATCCCATCTGGAGGCCTTTTCCGGCACTCTACCGGAGGGGGAATTGATCACGGAGGGCTTCTTCATCAACCTTGCTACCCTTCCGATGATGTGTGAGTAGTTTACCACAGACCTACGGGTCTATAGCTAGTAGCTAGATGGCTTCTTCTCTCTCTTTGATCTTTAATACCATGTTCTCCTCGATGTTCTTGGAGTTCTATCCGATGTAATCTTCTTTTGCGGTGTGTTTGTTAGGATCCGATGAATTGTGGGTTTGTGATCAGATTATTCATGAGAAATATTTGAGTCTTTTCTGAAATGTTTTGTGCATGTTGTTATAGCTTTGTATTTCTCTCCGATCTATCTGTTTGGTTTGGTCAACTAGATTGATTTATCTTGCAATGGGAGAGGTGCTTTGTGATGGGTTCAATCTTGCGGTGCTCAATCCCAGTGACAGAAAGGGACATGACACATATTTGTATTGTTGCCATTAAGGATAAAAAGATGCGGTTTAATGATATTGCTTGAGTTTACTTTGTCTACATCATGTCATCTTGCTTAAGGCGCTACTCTGTTTTATACTTAATACCCTAGATGCATGCTGGATAGCGGTCGATGGGTGGAGTAATAGTAGTAGATGCAGGCAGGAGTCGGTCTACTTGTCTCGGACGTGATGCCTATATACATGATCATTGCCATGAATCTGTCATAACTATGCGCTTTTCTATCAATTGCCCAACAGTAATTTGTTTACCCACCGTATGCTATGTGTTCGAGAGAGAAGCCTCTAGTGAAACTATGCCCCCCCGGGTCTACCTTTATCATATATTAAAATCCAAAAATATCTTGCTGCAATTTATTTACTTTTATTTTATTTTGCAATTTACTTTTTATCTTTCATTATCAGAATTAATCCTTGCAAGTAACCGCTAAGGGGATTGACAACCCTCTTATTTGTGTTGGGTGCAAGTGTTTGCTTTTGTGTGTGTAGGTGCTGCTAACGAGGTTCTGTGTGGTTCTCCTACTGGATTGATAACCTTGGTTCTTAACTAAGGGAAATACTTATCTCTGCTGTACTGCATCATCCTCTCCTCTTCGGGGAAATCCCAACGTAGTTCACAAGTAGCAGGAAGAATTTCTGGCGCCGTTGCCGGGGAGACATCACCAAAACCTATCAAGTACCTTCGCATAAACTATCATCCACTTGCATTTATTTTCATTTACCTTTTATTTGCATTTGCCTCTCGTTTTCATCTCCCCCACTTCTAAGACAATTTTACAAAAACACAAAAATATTTTCGTTTGCTTGTTTGCTAGTTTGCTTGCTTTGTCGCTATGTCTCAAGAAAACACAAAATTGTGTGACTTTTCAATTACTAATAATAATGATTTTATTAGTACTCCAATTGCTCCTCCCACCACTAGTGTGGAGTCGTGTGATATTAATGCTGCTTTGCTTAATCTTGTTATGAAAGAACAATTTTCTGGTAGTCCTAATGAGGATGCTGCATCCCATCTTAATACTTTCATTGAACTTTGTGATATGCAAAAGAAGAAAGATGTGGATAATGATATTGTTAAATTGAAATTATTTCCGTTCTCACTACGAGATCGTGCTAAAACTTGGTTTTCATCCTTGCCTCGAAACAGTATTGATTCTTGGGATAAGTGTAAGGATGCTTTTATTGCCAAGTATTTTCCTCCCGCTAAGATTATTTCTTTAAGAAATCAAATTATGAATTTCAAACAACTTGAGCATGAACACGTTGCACAATCTTGGGAGAGAATGAAATTAATGATAAGAAATTGCCCTACTCATGGTTTAAGCTTATGGATGATCGTACAAATTTTTTATGCGGGACTAAACTTTGTTTCTAGAAATCTTCTAGACTCTGCTACAGGTGGTACTTTTATGGAAATTACATTGGGAGAAGCTACAAAACTCCTTGATAATATTATGACAAATTATTCTCAATGGCACACTGAAAGAACTCCAACTGGTAAGAAGGTAAATTCTGTCGAAGAAATTAATACTTTCAGTGATAAGATAGATGCTCTTATGAAATTGGTTGCTAGTAAAAGTGCTCACATTGATCCTAATGATGTGCCATTGTCTACTTTTATTGAGCAAAATAATGATGCTATTGATGTGAATTTTGTCTCTAGAAATAATTTCAACAACAATGCTTATAGGGGTAATTTCAATCCTAGACCGTTTCCCGGAAATTCCTCTAATTATTATGCTAATTCCTATGGTAATTCATATAATAATAATAATAGGATACCCTCTGATCTTGAAAGTAATATTAAAAAATTTATTAATTCTCAAAAGATTTTCAATGCTATGGTAGAAGAAAATTTGAATAAAGTTGATGACATGGCTAGGAACATGGATAGAATTGCTCATGATGTGGATACTCTCAAAAATAAAATTTTGCCACCCAAGCATGATGTAAATGAGTCTATAAAAGCTATCTATGTCTCCATTAATGAAAGTAAAGAAAGAACCGCTAGGTTGAGAGCTAAGCGAGAACTCCTAGAAAAAGCCATTCCACCCGGTTTCTATTGTAGTAATGATGAAGATATTAAAATGATTGGTGTCTCACCTATTGAATCCCTATTTAGTAATATAAAAATTGATGAAAAAGGGACCGAAGAAGAGTCAACTTTAGCTAGAAGGCGTCCCAATTATTTGGAGGGTGATGATCTTAATGATAAAAATGACAAAAGTGGGCTTGGAGAGGTCAAAACTTTAAATAGTGATGTCCCCACTACTTTGGATTACAAGGACTTTAATTATGATAATTGTTCTTTAGTTGAATGTATTTCCTTATTGCAATCCATGATTAATTCACCTAATGCCTATGAACAAAATAAAGCTTTCACTAAACATATTGTAGAAGCTATGATAAAAGCTCATGAAGAAAAGCTTGAGTTGGAAGTTTCAATTCCTAGAAAATTACATGATGAATGGGAACCTACTATTAAAGTTAAAATTAAATATTATGAATGTAATGCTTTATGTGATCTAGGTGGTAGCGTCTCCACTATACCAAAATCTTTGTGTGATGTGCTAGGTCTCACCGATATGGATCCTTGTTCCCTTAATTTACATCTAGCGGATTCCACTATTAAAAAACCATTGGGTAGAATAAATGATGTGCTTATTCTTGCTAATAGGAATTATGTACCCGTGGATTTTATTGTGCTTGATATTGAATGCAATCCTTCTTGCCCTATGCTATTTGTAGAATGCGTTGGTATTTCCCCGAAGAGGAGAGGATGATGCAATATAGTAGAGATAAGTATTTCCCTCAGTTAAGAACCAAGGTGATCAATCCAGTAGGAGAACCACGCAAAATCCCTTTAGCAGCACCTGCACGCACAAAGGCAAACACTTGCACCCAACGCAAATAAGAGGGTTGTCAATCCTCTTAGCGGTTATTTGCAAGGATTAATTCTGATAGTGATAGATAGATAAACTAAAATACTAAATAAAATAAAAGTAAATAAATTGCAGCATGGTATTCTTGGTTTTAAATATATGATAAAAGTAGACCTGGGGGCCATAGTTTTCACTAGAGGCTTCTCTCTCGAACACATAGCATACGGTGGGTAAACAAATTACTGTTGGGCAATTGATAGAAAAGCAAATAATTATGACGGATTCAAGGCAATGATCATGTATATAGGCATCACGTCCGAGACAAGTAGACCGACTCCTGCCTGCATTGACTACTATTACTCCACCCATCGACCGCTATCCAGCATGCATCTAGGGTATTAAGTATGAAACAGAGTAACGCCTTAAGCAAGATGACATGATGTAGACAAAGTAAACTCAAGCAATATGATGAAACCCCATCTTTTTATCCTTAATGGCAACAATACAAATACGTGTCATGTCCCTTTCTGTCACTGGGATTGAGCACCGCAAGATTGAACCCATCACAAAGCACCTCTCCCATTGCAAGATAAACCAATCTAGTTGGCCAAACCAAATCGATAGATCGGAGAGAAATACAAAGCTATAACAATCATGCATAAAAGAGTTCAGAGAAGACTCAAATATTTCTCATGAATAATTTGATCATAAACTCACAATTCATCGGATCCCAACAAACAAACTGCAAAAGAAGATTACATCGGATAGAACTCCAAGAACATCGATGAGAACATGGTATTGAAGATCAAAGAGAGAGAAGAAGCCATCTAGCTACTAGCTATGGACCCGTAGGTCTGTGGTAAACTAATCACACATCATCGAAAGGGCAGCAAGGTTGGTGAAGAAGCCCTCCGTGATCGATTCCCCCTCCGGCAGAGTACCGAAAAAGCCCTCTAGATGGGATCGCCGAAGAACAGAGGCTTGCGGCGGCAGAAAGGTTTTCTCTTCTGTCCCTCCGGTATATTGGGAATATTTGGGAATTTATAGCGCTGGAATTAGGTCAAGAGGTGCCACGAGGGGCCCACAAGCCTGGGGGGCGTGCCCTACCCCCCAGGGCGCGCCTCCCGAGCTTGTCGCTCCGTCGTGGTTTGTCTGGTCTTCTCCCGAAGCTTCGAGGGTCCCTTCTGGTCCAGAAAAAATTAATCCAAAGTTTTTTCTTCGTCTGGACTCCGTTTGATAATGATTTTCTGAAAAGGCAAAAACAGGCAAAAAACAACAACTGGCACTGGGCACTGGTTTAATAGGTTAGTCCCAAAAAACGATATATAATGGCATATAAAACATCCAAGATTGATACTATAATAGCATGGAATAATCAAAAATTATAGAAACGTTGGAGACTTATCAAGCATCCCCAAGCTTAATTCCTGCTCGTCCTCGAGTAGGTAAATGATAAAAACAAAAAAATTGATGTGGAATGCTACCTAACATGTTTCATCATGTAATCTCTCTTACGGTATGAATAATAAGATCCGAGCGATTCAAAGCAATAGTCTATAATTTTTATATAAAGACATCAATACTCAGGCATACTAATAAACAATCATGTCTTTCAAAATAAAAATGCTAAAGAAAGTTATCCCTACAAAATCATATAATCCTGTCATGCTCCATCTTCTTAACACAAAATATTTATCATGCACTACCCCGATGACAAGCCGAGTAATTGGTTCATACTTTTTAACGCGCTTCAGCTTTTTCAACCCCCACGCAATACATGAGCCAAGCCATGGATATAGCACTATGGGTGGAATAGAATAGGGTGATAGAGATTAATAAGGGGAAGTGAAAAATAAGAAGATAGTCTCACATCGACGAGGCTAATCAACGGGCTATAGAGATGCCCTTCAATTGATATCAATGCCAGGAGTAGGGATTGCCATGCAACGGATGCACTAAGAGCTATAAGTGTGTGAAACCTCAACATGAAAATTAAGTGGGTGTGCATCCAACTTGCTTGCTCATGAAGACTTCAGGCATTTGAGGAAGCCCATCATCGGAATATACAAGCCAAGTTCTATAATGAAAAATTCCCACTAGTATATGAAAGTGACAAAATAGGAGACTCTGTATATGAAAAACATGGTGCTATTTTGAAGCACAAGTATGGAAAAGGATAGTAACATTGCCCCTTCTCTCTTTTTCTCTCATTTCTTTTTTTTCTTTTTTTCTTTTTTTTTCTTTTCCTTTTTTTTCGTGGGCTCTTTTTGGCCTCTTTTTTTTTTCCTCACTGGGACAATGCTCTAATAATGATGATCATCATACCTGTATTTACTTGCAACTCAAAAGAAAATTACAACTCGAAACTAGAACAAAATATGACTCTATATGAATGCCTCTGGTGGTGTACCAGGATGTGCAATGATACTAGCGTAACATGTATAAAAAATGATGAACGGTGGCTGAGCCACAAATACTATGTCAGCTATATGATCATGCAAAGCAATACGACATTGACGATGTGTGTCATAAAAACAGAACGGTGGAAATTGCATGGCAATATATCTCGGAATGGCTATGGAAATGCCATGATAGGTAGGTATGGTGGTTGTTTTGAGGAAGATATAAGGAGGCTTATGTGTGATAGAGCGTATCATATCACGGGGTTTGGATGCACCGGCGAAGTTTGCACCAACTCTTGATGTGAGAAAGGGCAATGCATGGTACCGAAGAGGCTAGCAAATTGCGGAAAGGTGAGAGTGCGTATAATCCATGGACTCACATTAGTCATAAAGAACTCACATACTTATTGTGAAAGTTTATTAGCCCTCGAAGCAAAGTACTACTACTCATGCCCCTAGGGGGATAGATTGGTAGGAAAAGACCATCGCTCGTCCCCGATCGCCACTCATAAGGTAGACAATCAAGAATAAATCATGCTCCAACTTCTTAGCATAACGACAGATCATACGTGCATGCTTTGGGAATCACAAACCTTAACACCAATATTCTTACTAAACCACAATTATCTACTAGCACCTCCCACATATTACCATCTTAATATTGCAAAACTATTGCAAGGAATCAAACTTATCATATTCAGTGATCTACATGAAAGTTTTTATTATATCCCTCTTGAATACCTATCATATTAGGACCAAATTCATAACCCATGCATATTACCATTGCTATTCATTAGACTCTCAAAAAGATATAAGTGAAGCATGAGAGTGCAACTATTTCTTTAAAATATAACCACCGCCGTGCTCTAACGGATATAAGTGAAGCACTAGAGCAACTGCCTAGCTCAAAAGATATAAGTGAAGCACATAGAGTATTCTAACAAATCACGAATAATGTGTGTCCCTCTCAAAAAGGTGTGTTCAGCAAAGATGATTGTGACAAACTAAAAAGAAAACAAAAGCAAACAAACTATATCACCAGACACTCCAAGTAAAACACATATCATGTGATGAATAAAAATATAGCTCTAAGTGAGTTACCGATAGATTGTAGACGAAAGAGGGGATGCCATCCGGGGCATCCCCAAGCTTAGACGCTTGAGTCTTCCTTGAATATTACCTTGGGGTGCCTTGGGCATCCCCAATCTTAGGCTCTTGCCACTCCTTATTATGTATATAGGCATCACGTTCGAGACAAGTAGACCGACTCCTGGCTGCATCTACTACTATTACTCCACCCATCGACCGCTATCCAGCATGCATCTAGGGTACTAAGTATGAAACAGAGTAACGCCTTAAGCAAGATGACATGATGTAGACAAAGTAAACTCAAGCAATATGTTTAATCCCCATCTTTTTATCCTTAATGGCAACAATACAAATATGTGTCATGTCCCTTTCTGTCACTGGGATTGAGCACCGCAAGATTGAACCCATCACAAAGCACCTCTCCCATTGCAAGATAAACCAATCTAGTTGGCCAAACCAAATCGATAGATCGGAGAGAAATACAAAGCTATAACAATCATGCATAAAAGAGTTCAGAGAAGACTCAAATATTTCTCATGAATAATCTGATCATAAACTCACAATTCATCGGATCCCAACAAACACACCGCAAAAGAAGATTACATCGGATAGAACTCCAAGAACATCGAGGAGAACATGGAATTGAAGATCAAAGAGAGAGAAGAAGCCATCTAGCTACTAGCTATGGACCCGTAGGTCTGTGGTAAACTACTCACACATCATCGGAAGGGCAGCAAGGTTGGTGAAGAAGCCCTCCGTGATCGATTCCCCCTCCGGCAGAGTACCGGAAAAGGCTTCCAGATGGGATCGCGGAAGAACAGAGGCTTGCGACGGTGGAAAGGTTTTCTCTTCTGTCCCTCCAGTATATTGGGAATATTTGGGAATTTATAGCGCTGGAATTAGGTCAAGAGGTGCCATGAGGGGCCCACAAGCCTGGGGGGCGCGCCCTACCCCCTAGGGCGCGCCTCCCGAGCTTGTCGCTCCCTCGTGGCTCGACTGGTCTTCTCCCGACGCTTTGAGGGTCCCTTCTGGTACAGAAAAATTAATCCAAAGTTTTTTCTTCGTTTGGACTCCGTTTGATAATGATTTTCTGAAAAGGCAAAAACAGGCAAAAAATAGCAACTGGCACTGGGCACTGGGTTAATAGGTTAGTCCGAAAAAATGATATATAATGGCATATAATTGCATATAAAACATCCAATATTGATACTATAATAGCATGGAGCAATAAAAAATTATAGATACGTTGGAGACGTATCACCCTATAATACTTGGTAGGCCCTTCCTACGAACCATAGGTGCTATTATTAATATGAAAGAAGGTAATATAAGATTTCAATTTCCGTTAAAGAAAGGGATGGAACACTTCCCTAGAAAGAGAATTAAGCTACCATATGAATCTATTATGAGGGCCACCTATGGAATTAATTTGAAGGATGACAACACTTGAAACTATGCATTATGCCTAGTTAGGGGCATAAAACAATAGTCCTTGTTGGGAGGCAACCCACTAATTAAAATAAATTTTTATTTTATTTTTTGTTTTTGTGTGTTTACACAATTTTAGCCTCTGTTATGATTGTGTTTTTATCTTTTAATTAGTGTTTCGGCCAAGTAATGCTTTTGGGATGATTTGGATGATAGTATAATTGATGCTGTATGAAAACAGAAACTTTTGCACTTAGTTCTGGAATTTTCATTCTGTACTGGAGCATAATAAAATTCTGAATTGTTTACATATTATTGATATATGAATTTCCCACGTTGTCCTAATTTTTCAGAATTTTTGGAGTTACATAAGTATGAGTTTAATTCAGATCTTTACAGACTGTTCTGTTTTAGACAGATTCTGTTTTTGTTGCATAGTTTGCTTATTTTGATGAATCTATGGATCGTATCGGGGGGCATGAGCCATGGGGAAGTTGGAGTACAGTAGAATTATGCTAATATTAAATATGAATCAATTTACAACAGTACCTAAAGTTTAAGATTTACTTTGTTATACTAACGGATCTCACAAGGTTTCTGTTGAGTTTTATGTGCTGAAGTTTTCAAGTTTTGGGTGAAACTACGATGGATAAAGGAATAAGGAGTGGCAAGATCCTAAGCTTGGGGATGCCCAAGGCACCCCAAGGTAATATTCAAGGAAGACTCAAGCGTCTAAGTTTGGGGATGCCCCGGATGGCATCCCCTCTTTCGTATACAATCTATCGGTAACTCGATCACTTGGAGCTATATTTTTATTCATCACATGATATATGTTTTACTTGGAGCGTCTTGTGCTATAGTTTACTTGCTTTTGTTTTCTTTTTAGTTTGCCACAATTATCTTTGCTGAACACACCTTTTTGAGAGGGACTGTAACACCCCCTTGTAATGTGCCACAGTGATCCATCATGATCAATGCCATGTCAGCATCTTTTGTAAAGCACAAGTGCCACTTGCCTTAGAATTCAAACTCAAAATCCAAATTTGAATTACAAGTCAAATATTTTCATTTTCAAACATGCAAACAAAAAGTTCATAATGTTGCAAATAATCCCAAAGCAATTATAAAAATAAAATCAACATTATTTGGATTTCAAAAATTTACCCTAACATCCAAAACAGTGACCAAAACAGCCCAATTGATCCATTTTCATTTATTAAAAATTCAAATAAAATCATGTGGCCTCCAAACTTTTTGTGGCAGTGCCAGACATTATCTAGTATTTGATTTGGCCAGTTATGCAGTTTACAAAAGTCGTTTGCTAGCTAAAAAAATGCAACATAAAAGAATAAAGAAACAGAAAATTAAAAAAAGGAAAAAGAAGAAAAGTTACTGTGCATGGGCTCTAAGTCCACAGTGCACTGGCCAGCAAGCCCAGCCCGCTCAGCTGCTTTCTCCCTCCTCCCGCTCCTCTCTCTCTTCGCTGTCGCCTCTGCAGCCCGCGCGCGCGCTCGTAGCCTGACCCCCCTCTCGTCGCTCGACAGCGGCCCTGCCGTCGCCGCTGGGTGGATAAGGTCGCCCCTCTCCCCCACCGCGAACCCTAGGCCTCACTCTCTCCCTCTCTTCCTCTCATTCACACCCTCTCGAGTGCCGCCATGGACGCGGTCCGGTGAGGCTCGCGGCCACCGGCCCCCTCTCGGCGAACCAAGGCGTCCAGGAGCTCCAGCGTGGTCGGCCTCATCGTCCTCGCCGCTGGAACGGAGCTGTGGAGCCTCCTCGACACCGCCCGCGCCGTCCTTCTCCGCCACGGCCATCGGTCGCCGTCGTCGAATCCGTCACCATCACGCCATCCCCGGCCTCCCCGAGCGCGTCACCGAGCTCCGCGGTGAGCTGCGCTTCCTCCCGCCCATTTTCCCCTCTGGTTCGGTCGCCGGTTGCCGTCTCTCGTACTAGCCGAACCCACCACCGCCTGGGCTCGTCCCCGGCGACCCTCCGACGACCAAATGGTCAAGCACCCGAGCCACCGAGTTCACACGCTTCCGTAGGCCCCTGCTAGCCGCGTAGTTCGCCTGCTAGCGTGCTGCTGCTGCTGATCCTCGCGCGCCCGAACGCCGGCGCCGCCATTGACGTCACCCTGCTCATTTCCGGCCACCGCAAGGCTTGCCGCCGCCACCGTTGGACGCGGGCGAGCGAGGCCTACCTCCTGGTGGCCTCAGCTCGCCGAGACGCGGCCTGTAGCCAAATCCCACGCGCCTCCACCGCGCCCGACCGTCGCAGTCGTTTAAACACCGGCGCGCCACCGCCACGTGGACCTGCCAGTGGGCCCCATGTGATTAACCAATAGATTAGCCACTAATCCACCCCTAACACTCACTGGCACGTGGGCCCCTCACGGTAGCAAATAGATTAAGCTACTGTCACTGACCACTTGGCACTACTTGCTAATTAACTTAATTAGTTTAATTAAACTCAGTTAACACTAACAGTCACTGACAGCTGGGTCCCGCTGGACACAGTTGACCCAGTCAACCTGCTGACTGGGCACCTCCCAGTCAATGACAGGTGGGTCCCACTGGACCCACTGTCCAGTCCACGTTGACCCAGTCAACTGCTGACTGTGCAGTTGACTGGGCCCACTGTCAGCCACACAAGCACATATGTGGGTACACTTTCTGTGTACCCATAGCATTTAACATTTAATTTATTTCGAAATTAAATTAAATTCCAAAAAATGATTAAAACTTTGAGAAATCATATAAAATAAACCGTAACTCGGATGAAAATAATTTATATATGAAAAATGATCAGAAAAATCCAACGAATCCGAATATGTCATCCACATACCTGCCACACCCCTCTAACATGATGAACATGGAACTTTCCCCTCCGGTTCAATATATCGATAACTGCCCGGAGCTGGGAAAATATTCCCGGATATTTTCCCGCTCCGTTTAAAGTACCTAGCACTGCATTAGGGCACCCCTAGCACAGCCTATTGCCATGCCAAGCATCTGTGTGCATTTGTTTGCTTTATATTTATTGTTTCTTCCCCCTCTTCTCTTCGATAGCCCCGAGACCGACGCTGCTGCCGTGTACGACTACGTCCCTGACGACCAACCCCTTTCAGCAGAGCTTCCAGGCAAGCAAAACCCCCTTGATCATTCCTATATCCCCCATTCTTTCTGTCCCATGCTTGCATTAGATTTTGCTACTGTAATTGATTGCTCCTATTCTGATGCATGGCCTGATGTTCTAACCTGCTGTTGATACTTTACATGTTGTCCTATATGCTTAGTATAGGCTGGATAGCGATCCATCAGTGGCCCTACCCCCTTGTCCGTGTTGCCATGCTCTACTACCGATGACTCGATCAATGTGATCGATGTGCCGAGACCGACACAACACCGCACACCCCCTTAGTTGTACGACTTGATGGGGAACGAAGCATGAGAATCAAAAAATTTCCTACGAACACCCAAGATCTATCTAGGAGAAGCATAGCAACGAAAGGGGAGAGTGTGTCTACGTACCCTCGTAGACCGAAAGCGGAAGCATATATAACGTGGTTGATGTAGTCGTACTCTTCGCGATCCGATCACGATCCAACCGATCTAGTGCCGAACGGACGGCACCTCCGAGTTTAGCACACGTGTGGCTCGATGACGTCTCCTCCTTCTTGATCCAGCAAGCGGGAGAAGAGAAGTAGATGGGATCACAACCAACACGACAGCATGGTGGTGGTGGAGCACCAATAGCGGGACCTGGATGCCCATATTGATTCCTACATATTCCACGAAGATCTTTTATCGGTTGAACCACGATGTCAAGGATTCGGTTAATCCCGTATGCAATTCCATTTGTCCGGCGATATGTTACTTGCCCGAGATTCGATCGTCGGTATCTCCATACCTAGTTCAATCTCGTTACTGGCAAGTCTCTTTACTCGTTCCGTAATACAAGATCCCGTGACTAACCCATTAGCCACATTGCTTGCAAGCTCTTTATAATGTTGTATTACCGAGAGGGCCCAGAGATATCTCTCCGTCATACGGAGTGACAAATCCCAGTCTCGATTCGTGCGAACCCAACAAACACCTTTGGAGATACCTGTAGAGCACCTTTATGATCACCCAGTTACGAAGTGATGTTTGGATACACACTAAGTATTCCTCCGGTGTCAGGGAGTTGCACGATCTCATGGTCTAAGGAACATATATTTGACATGAAGAAAGCTATAGCAAATAAACTAAACGATCTGGTGCTAAGCTTACGGTTGGGTCTTGTCCATCACATCATTCTCCTAATGATGTGATCCTATTATCAAATGACAACTCATGTCTATGGTTAGGAAACCTTAACCATCTTTGATCAACGAGCTAGTCTAGTAGAGGCTCACTAGGGACACGGTATTTGTTTATGTATCCACACATGTATTTAATTTTCCGGTCAATACAATTCTAGCATGAATAATAAACCTTTATCATGAACAAGGAAGTATGATAATAACCATTTTATTATTGCCTCTAAGGCATATTTCCAACACGACTCTGCAGAGCTACTATCGAGTGCCGAGGGTGATACCTCCTACATCACTACTGATGATATCTCTGTAGCATAGCTAGTCGGTTGTGGGTTACCGAGGGTGATTCCTCTTCCACCACCTCCGATGATGCCTCTGTCGTGCAGCCCCTCAAGTGTGAACCCCTCGAGGGTGATTCCTCCAAGTTCACCTTGATGGATACATCGAGTGGGAGTCCATCGAGGGTGATTCCTCGGACTTCCCCCTTGATGATAAAACACACTGTTACCTTTAACTGTTGTCCCTTTTAACTGTTACTTCGGGACTGAAGGGACAGGCGGTACCACCCCGGTAGAGGTGGACCTGAGTTCCCGACAGTCTCTTGAGAGTCGGGTTGACCTGGAGGGTACCCGCGAGATAATTACGAGGAGTGGCCGAGCAGGCAGAGACCGCCCTAGAGAGGGATGGGCCTGACCCTTGTTGCAAGTCCTCGAGACGGGGCGACAGGAGCACTGGTCGTCACCGCGAGCTCCCAACACACTAACGGATTTGGGTATTTGATCTGAGTTGGCCATTGGACTATACGCACTACCACCACGTGGGATAATGGTTTAATGGGGCCCTCGGCACCGTATGTATCAGCCGAAAGCTCTGTCAGACGTCCAGTTCAGCATTGCGGCCGGGATGGACCGGCGCCATCCAGCACAGGGGTGGTGCCTGGCTTCACCCTGCACGCAACGACCCAGAGTGCAAAGGGCGATGGGCCCAAGACCCCTGAGCACTTAGGATGTAGACAGGAGGGGACCTCTCTGCTGAGCCTAGGTAGGACTACGTCATGTCGATCAGCCGAGGCCGGGCATGATCGAGAAAAGTGTGTCCGACCAGAGTTAATCTAGCGTGTTGGGTAACAATAGTGCACCCCTGCAGGGAAGTTATCTATTCGAATAGCCGTGTCCAGGGTAACAGGACGCTCAGTGTTGTATCCTGATCTACAACAACTTGAACTGGATAATTGTGATACTAAACTGAAATGATAGCTCCGGGATCACTTTCTCGCAGGGAGTCGAGGAAGGATCTCTGGGCTTTGTTACTACATACTTATTGCTTTATTATATGATACTAATCTGCACTCTTCTAATTCTGCAAGACGCTGAAGATGCTAGTCTTCGATAGGCTAGGCTTTCCCCTCTATTCTGGCAATTCTGCAGTCTAGTCCATAGATACAGCCCCTTCATTTGATACCGATGCATAAATAGAATAGTTCTGATGTAAGTATTGCTAGAACTTTGGATGAGTACTCACAGTTGCTTTGCCACCTCTTTTCCCCATACCCGATTGCTGCTACCAGATGACGGAGCCCCGGAGCCAACTGACCCCGTTGACGACTACTACTACCCCGGCGAAGCTTACTACTACGCGGAGACCGACGACCAGGAGTAGTTTAGGAGGCTCCCAGGCAGGAGGCCTGTGCCTTTTCGATCTAGTGTCGTTGTTTTGCTCAGCCTTCTTAAGGCAACCTGGTCTAATTATGTCTGTACTCAGATACTAATGCTTTCGCTGACTCTTGTGTAACTCGAGCTTATGTATTCGAGCCCTCGAGGCCCCTGGCTTGTAATATAAAGCTTGTATTATTTTATTTTGTGTCTAGAGTTGTGTTGTGATATCTTCCCGTGAGTCCCTGGGCTTGATCGTGTGCATTTGCGTGTATGATTAGTGCACGGTCGGGCCAGGGGCGTCACAGGGACACACATTATTTGTGATTTGTTAGACTCTATGTGCTTCACTTATATCTTTTGAGCTAGGCAGTTGCTCTAGTGCTTCATTTATATCTTTCAGAGCACGGCGATGGTTATATTTTAAAGAAATAGTTGCACTCTCATGCTTCACTTAGGGTCGACAAAATAGTTGCATACTTTTTAGCATCCTTAGGATCGACAAAACCTTCTGGTTGCATCATATACAATTCTTCCTTAAGAAACCCGTTAAGGAATGCCATTTTGACGTCCATTTGCCAGATCTCATAATCATAAAATGCGGCAATAGCTAACATAATTCTAACAGACTTAAGCATCGCTACAGGTGAGAAAGTCTCATCGTAGTCAACCTCTTGAACTTGTCAGAAACCCTTTGTGACAAGTCGAGCTTTATTGACAGTGACATTACCATCAGCGTCTGTCTTCTTCTTAAAGATCCATTTATTCTCAATGGCTTGCCGATCATCGGGCAAGTCCACCAAAGTCCTTACTTTGTTCTCATACATGGATCCTATCCCGGATTTCATGGTCTCAAGCCATTTGTCGGAATCCGGGCTCATCATAGCTTCTTCATAGTTCGTAGGTTCACCGTTGTCCAACAACATGACTTCCAGGACTGGACTACCGTACCATTCTGGTGCGGAACGTACCCTGGTCGACCTACGAAGTTCAGTAGTAACATGATCTGAAGTTTCATGATCATCATCATTAGCTTCTTCTCCGGTTGGTGTAGGCATCACGGGAACTGCTTTCTGTGATGCGCCACCTTCCAATTTGAGAGAAGGTACGATTACCTCATCAAGTTCTACTTTCCTCCCACTCACTTCTTTCGAGAGAAACTCCTTCTCTATAAAGGACCCATTCTTGGCAACAAAGATCTTGCCCTCGGATCTGTGGTAGAAGGTATACCCAATGGTCTCTTTAGGGTATCCTATGAAGACGCACTTCTCCGCTTTGGGTTCGAGCTTATCAAGCTGAAGCCTCTTGACATAAGCATTGCATCCCCAAACTTTAAGAAACGACAGCTTAGGTTTCTTGCCAAACCACAACTCATACGGTGTCGTCTCAACGGATTTAGACGGTGCCCTATTTAAAGTGAATGCGGCTGTCTCTAATGCATAACACCAAAACGATAGTGGCAAATCGGTAAGAGACATCATAGAACGCACCATATCCAATAGAGTATGATTACGATATTCGGACACACCATTACGCTATGGTGTTCCAGGTGGCGTGAGCTGTGAAACAATTCCACATTGTCTTAAATGCATACCAAACTCGTAACTCAAATATTCACCTCCACGATCAGATCGTAGAAACTTTATTTTCTTATTACGATGATTTTCCACTTCACTCTGAAATTCCTTGAACTTGTCAAATGTTTCAGACTTGTGTTTCATTAAGTAAATATACCCATATCTACTCAAATCATCTATGAAGGTAAGAGAATAACGATATCCACCGCGTGCTTCAACACTCATCGGACCGCATACATCAGTATGTATTATTTCCAATAAGTCACTAGCTCGCTCCATTGTTCCGGAGAACGGAGTTTGAGTCATCTTACCCATGAGGCATGGTTCACATGTCTCAAATGATTCATAATCAAGAGAAAAAGTCCATCGGCATGGAGTTTCTTCATGCGTTTTACACCAATATGACCTAAGCGGCAGTGCCACAAATATGTGGTACTATCATCATTAACTTTGCATCTTTTGGCATTAATATTATGAATATGTGTATCACTAAGATCGAGATTCAGTAAACCATTCACATTGGGTGCATGATCACGAAATAAATTACTCATATAAACAGAATAACCATTATTCTCTGACTTAAATGAATAACCGTCTTGCAATAAACAATATCCAGATATAATGTTTTATGCTCAACGCAAGCACAAAATAACCATTATTTAGGTTTAATACTAATCCCGAAGGTATTACGAGCGTGCCGATGGTGATCATATCAATCTTGGAGACACTTCCAACACCCATCGTCACCTCGCCCTCAACTAGTTTCCGTTACTCCGCAACTCCTGCTTCGAGTTACTAATATTAGCAACTGAATCGGTATCAAAATACCCAGACGCTACTACGAGCACTAGTGAGGTACACATCAATAACATGTATATCAAATATACCTTTGTTGACATTGCCAGCCTTCTTATCTGCCAAGTACTTGGGGCAGCTCCGCTTCGAGTGACCTTGCAGTAGAAGCACTCAGTCACAGGTTTGGGTCCAGCCTTGGGTTTCTTCACGGGAGCGGCAACTGCTTTACCATTCTTCTTGAAGTTCCCTTTCTTTCCCTTGCCTTTCTTGAAACTAGTGGTCTTTTTAACCATCAACACTTGATGCTCCTTCTTGATTTCCACCTCCGCGGCCTTAAGCATCGCGAAGAGCTCGGGAAGTGTTTTCTCCATCCCTTGCATATTATAGTTCATCACAAAGCCCTTATAGCTTGGTGGCAGTGATTGGAGAATTCTATCAATAACCGAGTCATCTGGAAGATTAACTCCCAACTGAGTCAAGCGGTTGTGCAACCCAGACATTCTGAGTATATGCTCACTAACATAACCGTTCTCCTCCATTTTACAGCTAAAGAACTTGTCGGAGATGTCATACCTCTCGACCCGGGCATGAGCTTGAAACACCAAGTTCAGCTCTTGGAACATCTCATATGCTCCGTGGTGCTCAAAACGTCTTTGGAGCCCCGGTTCTAAGCCGTAAAGCATGGCGCACTGAACTATCGAGTAGTCATCAGAACGTGCCTGCCAGACGTTCACAACATCCACAGACGACACTAGAGGGGTTGGCACACCGAGCGGTGCATCAAGGACATAACCCTTCTGTGTAGTAGTGAGGACAATCCTCAGACTACGGACCTAGTCCGCATAATTGCTTACAATATCTTTCAACTTAGTCTTTCTCTAGGAACGTATTAAAAACAGGGAGCTACAGCGCGAGCTATTGATCTACAACATAATTTTGCAAAGACAATTTGGACTATGTTCATGATAATTAGTTCAGTTAATAAAATTACTAATGAACTCCCACTTAAATCAACATCCCTCAAGTTGTCTAAGTGATACATGATCCAAATCAACTAACCCATGTGCGATCATTACGTGAGATGGGGTAGTCATCAATGGTGAACATCTCCATGTTGATCATATCTACTATATGACTCATGTTCGAACTTTCGGTCTCCTGTGTTCCGAGGCCATGTCTGTACATGCTAGGCTCGTCAAGTTTAACCCAAGTATTCTGCATGTGTAAAACTAGCTTACACCCGTTGTATGCGAACGAAGAGTCTATCACACCCGATCATCACGAGGTGCTTCGAAACGATGAACTTTCGCAATGGTGCATACTTAGGGAGAACACAATTTCTTGAAATTAAGTGAAGGAATCATCTTATAATGCTACCGTCGTCCTAAGCAAAATAAGATGCATAAAAGGATAAACATCACATGCAATCAATATGTGACATGATATGGCCATTATCATCTCGTGCCTTTGATCTCCATCTCCAAAGCACCGGCATGATCTCCATCGTCATCGGCATGACACCATGATCTCCATCATCGTGTCGTCACGTGGTCATCTCACCAACTATTGCATCTACAACTATTGCTAATGCATAGCGATAAAGTAAAGCAATTATATGGAGTTTAACAGTTGACTCGCAGGTCACACAATAAATTAAAGACAACCCTATGGCTCCTGCCGGTTGCCGTACTCATCGACATGCAAGTCGTGAACCTATTACAAAACATGATCATCTCATACATCAAAATATATCACATCACATTCTGGCCATACCACATCACAACATGCCCTGCAAAAACAAGTTAGACATCCTCTACTTTGTTGTTGCAAATTTTACGTGGCTGCTATGGGCAACTAGCAAGAACCATTCTTACCTACGCAAAGCCACAACGGTGATAATCAAGTTGCCTTTTAACCTTCTATAAGGACCGCCTTCGTCAAATTAGATTAAACTAAAGTAGGAGAGACAGACACCCGCTAGCCACCTTATGCAAAACAAGTTGCATGTTAGTCGGTGGAACCGGTCTCATGTGCGGGGACATGTAAGGTTGGTCCGAGCCGCTTCTTCCCACAATACTGCCGAATCCAAATAAGACAAGAGAGGTAAGCAATTTTAGCATCAATGCACACAACTTTTTTGTTCTACTCGTGCATATACATCTACGCATAGACCTGGCTCATGATGCCACTGATGGGGAACGAAGCATGAAAATCAAAATTTTTCCTACGAACACCCAAGATCTATCTAGGAGAAGCATAGCAACGATAGGGGAGAGTGTGTCTACGTACCCTCATAGACCGAAAGCGGAAGCATATATAACGTGGTTGATGTAGTCGTACTCTTCGCGATCCGATCACGATCCAACCGATCTAGTGCCGAACGGATGGCACCTCCGAGTTTAGCACACGTGCGGCTCAATGACGTCTCCTCCTTCTTGATCCAGCAAGCGGGAGAGGAGAAGTAGATGGGATCACAACCAACACGACGGCATGGTGGTGATGGTGGTGGTGGAGCACCGACAGCGCTTCGCTAAGCGTCGTCGGGACGAGGCGGTGGTGTAACGGGAGAGAGAGGGGCGCCCAGGGGCTGGTGTGTTGTTTGGGGCGCCCCCTCCTCTATATATATAGGTGGAAGGGCATGGGGAACAGCCCCTCCAAGCCCTAGGGCGCAGCCAGGGGGGGGGGGGAGGACTTGTACTCCAAGTCCAATCCTATTCCTACTAGGACTCCCCTTTTTTTTTCTTTCCCTAGGCACATGGGCTTTTGAGGACTTGGTGCGCCTAGCCCAATAAGGCCAGGGCGCCTCCCCTCAGCCCATGCCAGACCTTGGGACGTGGTGGACCCACTTGTGGACTTCCGGACCCCTCCGGAATCCTCCGGAACCTTCTAGAAGCTTCCCGGTACAATACCAAAAAAATTGCACCTTTTTCCGGAACCCAAAATATGACTTCCCATATATAAATCTTTACCTCTCAACCATTCCGAGACTCCTCGTGATGTCCGGGATCTCATCCGGGACTCCAAACAACATTTGGTTACCAACCATCAAATATCCCAATACTACTCTAGCTTCAAGGAACGTTAAGCGTGCGACCCTGCGGGTTCGGGAATCATGTAGTCATGACCGAGACGCCTCTCCGGTCAATAACCAATAGCGGGACCTGGATGCCCATATTGATTCCTACATATTCCATGAAGATCTTTTATCGGTTGAACCATGATGTCAAGGATTCGGTTAATCCCGTATGCAATTCCATTTGTCCGGCGATATGTTACTTGCCCGAGATTCGATCGTCGGTATCTTCATACCTAGTTCAATATCGTTACTGGCAAGTCTCTTTACTCGTTCTGTAATACAAGATCCCATGACTAACCCATTAGCCACATTGCTTGCAAGCTCTTTACGATGTTGTATTACTGAGAGGGCCCAGAGATATCTCTCCGTCATACGGAGTGACAAATCCCAGTCTCGATTCGTGCCAACCCAACAAACACCTTTGGAGATACCTGTAGAGCACCTTTATGATCACCCAGTTACGAAGTGACGTTTGGATACACACTAAGTATTCCTCCGGTGTCAGGGAGTTGCACGATCTCATGGTCTTAGGAACAGATACTTGACATGAAGAAAGCTATAGCAAATAAACTAAACAATCTGGTGCTAAGCTTACGGTTGGGTCTTGTCCATCAATTCATTCTCCTAATGATGTGATCCCGTTATCAAATGACAACTCATGTCTATGTTTAGGAAACCTTAACCATCTTTGATCAACAAGCTAGTCTAGTAGAGGCTCACTAGGGACACGGTATTTGTTTATGTATCCACACATGTATTTAAGTTTCCGATCAATACAATTCTAGCATGAATAATAAACCTTTATCATGAACAAGGAAATATGATAATAACCATTTTATTATTGCCTCTAAGGCATATTTCCAGCACGACTCTGCAGAGCTACTATCGAGTGCCGAGGGTGATACCTCCTACCTCACTCCTGTTGATATCTCTGTAGCATAGCTAGTCGGTTGTGGGTTACCGAGGGTGATTCCTCTTCCACCACCTCCAATGATGCCTCTGTCGTGCAGCCCCTCAAGTGTGAACCCCTCGAGGGTGATTCCTCCAAGTTCACCTTGATGGATACATCGAGTGGGAGTCCATCGAGGGTGATTCCTCGGACTTCCCCCTTGATGATAAAACACACTGTTACCTTTAACTGTTGTCCCTTTTAACTGTTACTGCGGGACTGAAGGGACAGGCGGTACCACCCCGGTAGAGGTGGACCTGAGGTCCCGACAGTCTCTTGAGAGTCGGGTTGACCTGTAGGGTACCCGCGAGATAATTACGAGGCGCGACCGAGCAGGCAGAGACCGCCCTAGAGAGGGATGGGCCTGACCCTTGTTGCAAGTCCTCGAGATGGGGCGACAGGAGCACTGATCGTCACCGCGAGCTCCCAACACACTAACGGATTTGGGTATTTGATCTGAGTTGGCCACTGGCCTATACGCACTACCTCCACGTGGGATAATGGTTTAATGGGGCCCTCGGCGCCGTATGTATCAGCCGAAAGCTCTGTCAGACGTCCAGTTCAGCATTGCGGCCGGGACGGACCGGCGCCATCCAGCACAGGGGTGGTGCCTGGCTTCACCCTGCACGCAACGACCCAGAGTACAAAGGGCGATGGGCCCAAGACCCCTGAGCACTTAGGATGTAGACCGGCGGGGACCTCTCTGCTGAGCCTAGGTAGGACTATGTCGTGTCGATCAGCCGAGGCCGGGCATGACCAAGAAAAGTGTGTCCGACCAGAGTTAATCGAGCGTGTTGGGTAACAGTAGTGCACCCCTGCAGGGAAGTTATCTATTCGAATAGCCGTGTCCACGGTAACAGGACGCTCATTGTTGTATCCCGATCTACTACAACTTGAACTGGATACTTGTGATACTAAACTGAAATGATAGCTCCGGGATCGCTTTCTCGCAGGGAGTCGAGGAAGGATCTCTGGGCTTTGTTACTACATACTTATTGCTTTATTATATGATACTAATCTGCACTCTTCTAATGCTGCAAGACGCTGAAGATGCTAGTCTTCGATAGGCTAGGCTTTCCCCTCTATTTTGGCAATTCTGCAGTCTAGTCCACAGATACAGCCCCTTCATTTGATACAGATGCATAAATAGAATAGTTCTGATATAAGTCTTGCTAGTACTTTGGATGAGTACTCACGGTTGCTTTGCCACCTCTTTTCCCCATACCCAATTGCTGCGACCAGATGACAGAGCCCCGGAGCCAGCAGACCCCGTCGACGACTACTACTACCCCGGCGAAGCTTACTACTACATGGAGACCGACGACCAGGAGTAGTTTAGGAGGCTCCCAGGCAGGAGGCCTGCGCCTTTTCGATCTAGTGTCGTTGTTTTGCTCAGCCTTCTTAAGGCAACCTTGTCTAATTATGTCTGTACTCAGATACTAATGCTTTCGCTGACTCTTGTGTAACTCGAGCTTATGTATTCGAGCCCTTGAGGCCCCTGGCTTGTAATATAAAGCTTGTATTATTTTATTTTGTGTCTAGAGTTGTGTTGTGATATCTTCCCGTGAGTCCCTGGGCTTGATCGTGTGCATTTGCGTGTATGATTAGTGCACGGTCGGGCCGGGGGCATCACAGGGACACACATTATTCGTGGTTTGTTAGAATACTCTATGTGCTTCACTTATATCTTTTGAGCTAGGCAGTTGCTCTAGTGCTTCACTTATATCTTTCAGAGCACAGCGGTGGTTACATTTTAAAGAAATAGTTGCACTCTCATGCTTCACTTATATCTTTTTGAGAGTCTAATAAATAGCAATGGTAATATGCACGGGTTATGAATTTGGTCCTAATATGATACGTATTCAAGAGGGATATATTAAAAACTTTCATATAGATCACTGAATATGATAAGTTTGATTCCTTGCAATAGTTTTGCGATATTAAGATGGTATTATGTGGGAGGTGCTAGTAGATAATTGTGGTTTAGTAAGAATATTGGTGTTAAGGTTTGCGATTCCCGAAGCATGCACGTATGATCTGTCGTTGTGCTAAGAAGTTGGAGCATGATTTATTCTTGATTGTCTACCTTATGAGTGGCGGCCGGGGACGAGCGATGGTCATTTCCTACCAATCTATCCCCCTAGGGGCATGCATAGTAGTACTTTGCTTCGAGGTCTAATAAACTTTTGCAATAAGTATGTGAGTTCTTTATGACTAATGTGAGTCCATGGATTATACGCACTCTCACCTTTCCGCAATTTGCTAGCCTCTTCGGTACCATGCATTGCCCTTTCTCACCTCGAGAGTCGGTGCAAACTTCGCCGGTGCATCCAAACCCCGTGATATGATACGCTCTATCACACATAAGCCTCCTTATATCTTCCGCAAAACAGCCACCATACCTACCTATTATGGCATTTCCATAGCCATTCCGAGATATATTACCATGCAACTTCCACCGTTATTTTCATATGACACACATCATCATTGTCATATTGCTTTGCATGATCATATAGCTGACATAGTATTTGTGGCTCAGCCACCGTTCATCATTTTTCATACATGTTATGCTAGTATCATTGCACATCCTGGTACACTGCCAGAGGCATTCATATAGAGTCATATTTGTTCTACTATCGAGTTGTAATTTTTGAGTTGTAAGTAAATAGAAGTATGATGATCATCATTATTAGAACATTGCCCCAGTGAGGAAATAAAAAAAGAAAAAAAGGAAAAAAAGGAGAGGCCAAAAAAAATGAGAGCCCACGAAAAAAAAATATAAATGAGAGAAAAAGAGAGAAGGGGCAGTGTTACTATCTTTTTCCATACTTGTGCTTCAAAGCAGCACCATGTTTTTCATATAGAGAGTCTCCTATTTGGTCACTTTCATATACTAGTGGGAATTTTCGTTATAGAACTTGGCTTGTATATTTCGATGATGGGCTTCCTCAAATGCCCGAGGTCTTCATGAGTAAGCAAGTTGGATGCTCACCCACTTAGTTTTTATTTTAAGCTTTCATACACTTATAGCTCTTAGTGCATCCGCTGCATGGCAATCCCTACTCCTCGCATTGACATCAATTAATGGGCATCTCCATAGCCCATTGATTAGCCGCGTCGATGTGAGACTATCTTCTTCTTTTTGATTTCCCCTTATTAATCTCTACCACCACATTCTATTCCACCCATAGTGCTATATCCATGGCTTGCACTCATGTATTGCGTGGGGTTGAAAAAGCTGAAGCGTGTTAAAAATTATGAACCAATTGCTCGGCTTGTCATCGGGGTAGTGCATGATAAATATTTTGTGTTAAGAAGATGGAGCATGACAGGATTATATGATTTTGTAGGGATAACATTCTTTAGCATTTTTATTTTGAAAGACATGATTGTTTGTTAGTATGCCTGAGTACCGATGTCTTTATATCAAATTATAGACTATTCCTTTGAATTATTCGGATCTTAATATTCATACCGTAAAAGAGAATTACATGATGAAACATGTTAGGTAGCATTCCACATCAAAAATTCTGTTTTTATCATTTACCTACTCGAGGACGAGCAGGAATTAAGCTTGGGGATGCTTGATACGTCTCCAACGTATCTATAATTTTTGATTGTTCCATGCTATTATAGTATCAATCTTGGATGTTTTAAATGCAATTATATGCAATTATATATCATTTTTTGGGACTAACCTATTAACCTAGTACCCAGTGCCAGTTGCTGTTTTTTGCCTGTTTTTGCCTTTTCAGAAAATCATTATCAAACGGAGTCCAAACGAAGAAAAAACTTTGGATTAAATTTTTCTGGACCAGAAGGGACCCTAGAAGCTTCGGGAGAAGACCAGAAGAGTCACGAGGGAGCGACAAGCCCGGAGGGTGCGCCCAGGAGGGTAGGCACGCCCCCAGGCTTTTGGGCCCCTCGTGGCACCACTTGACCTAATTCCAGCGCTATAAATTCCAAAATATTCCCCGTATACCAGAAAGACAGAAGAGAAAACCTTTCTGCCGCCGCAAGCCTCTGTTCTTCCACGATCCCATCTGGAGGCCTTTTCTGGTACTCTTTCGGAGGGGGAATCGATCACGAAGGGCTTCTTCATCAACCTTGCTGCCCTTCTGATGATGTGTGAGTAGTTTACCATAGACCTACGGGTCCATAGCAAGTAGCTAGATGGCTTCTTCTCTCTCTTTGATCTTCAATACCATGTTCTCCTCGATGTTCTTGGAGTTCTATCCGATGTAATCTTCTTTTGCGGTGTGTTTGTTGGGATCCGATGAATTGTGGGTTTATGATCCGATTATTCATGAGAAATATTTGAGTCTTTTATGAACTCTTTTATGCATGATTGTTGTTGGAACACGCGGTACGCTACGCTAGCGCCAAATAAAAAATTTCTACCGCGCACCCAAGATCATGCTGCTGGAAATAGACCACGGGATCGGGTTTACCACTAGACGCGCAGTCACCGTAACAGAACTTAGAGTTGGTGATGCGTGTAGTCGATCTCTCGAGGCGTCTCCTTCTCGCATCGCCGATCTCCCGTGAATAGCGAAGACCCGCGAACGGTGATCTCCCGCGAACGGTACCTCACGAATCCCTCGAATGGTTCATCCGAGCACAGCAGATGCGATGCCTCCAAGGTATCCACACGTGCGGGGAGCAGCGTCGGGCGACGGACTGCTAGGTCTGGTCGCGCGGCATGGGCGTGTGGAGTTGTGGCGGCGGTTGTCACGGGTGGAAAAAGATCAACCCTAAGTGGTGTGCCCACTAGGAGTCTACATCCATTTTCCACTCGGATCCAATCCGAATGGGCTGCAGCCCCTTAAGTGTGAGACCCTATAGGTTCACGTACACATGGACACGACCGAAGTTGACATGTGGTAGCGGCTCCTAGCAGAACATGCCAAATCCCATGTGTGCATAAAGTTGTTTGACGAACCCCGACAATGTGTCATATGCAACATTCCTTTTGCCTCACGATATATGTTGTCGAGCTCAAGGCGAGTACTTGTCACCCTTGTGGTAGCTCAACCTCTCTTCTCGAAACCGTGATACAGATTCCTGAACTGGGTTAACACTTAACCCAAGTCGCATGGCCATGCTTTTCGAATCTGATCACACAAGAGGGCCCAGAGAATATCTCTCCGTATAGGAGGGGCAAATCCCATCTTGGTCAGCCATGTCTCGCGGCATGTATGATGACTCACCCGAAAGCTACCTTTATAACTACCTAGTTACGGAGTAGCGTTTGATAGACCCTAAGTGAGTCGATCCTCATCCCAAGAACATGCGAGGACCTCAGGTCTAGGACATGGCATAGACATTGTACTTGAGACTAACAGATGACATTATCTCGCTGCGTCTCAAAGTGGGTCTGTCCGACTCGGTGATCTCCATCCCCGAGTCCATACTATCGGTTTAGCATCTCCATGCACATGACTTGTGAAACATAGTCATCAACCGAGTCGTATACTAGTCAAGGATATGTGTCCGCATAACCTTATCAACTAGGGACTATTAGAACGATCATCATACAATACATAGTTCCACAAACAAGTCACATACTTATTGATACATATCATTGATGATGTTTGAGGACAATACAAAAGACTCATGATTACATAGGGAAATATCATCATCACATGATTGCTTCTAGGGCATATCACCAACAATTGTTATAGTTTTGTTTCTCTCCGATCTATCCGTTTGGTTTGGCCAACTAGATTGATTTATCTTGCAATGGGAGAGGTGCTTTGTGATGGGTTCAATCTTGCGGTGCTCAATCCCAGTGACAGAAAGGGACATGACACGTATTTGTATTGTTGCCATTAAGTATAAAAAGATGGGGTTTAATCATATTGCTTGAGTTTACTTTGTCTACATCATGTCATCTTGCTTAAGGCGTTACTCTATTTTATACTTAATACCCTAGATGCATGCTGGATAGCGGTCGATGGGTGGAGTAATAGTAGTAGATGCAGGCAGGAGTCGATCTAGTTGTCTCGGACGTGATGCCTATATACATGATCATTGCCATGAATCCGTCATAACTATGCGCTTTTCTATCAATTGCCCAACAGTAATTTGTTTACCCACCGTATGCTATGTGTTCGAGAGAGAAGCCTCTAGTGAAAACTATGGCCCCCGGGTCTACCTTTATCATATATTAAAATCCAAAAATATCTTGCTGCAATTTATTTACTTTTATTTTATTTTATTTTGCAATTTAATTTTTATCCTTCACTATCAGAATTAATCCTTGCAAGTAACCGCTAAGGGGATTGACAACCCTCTTATTTGCGTTGGGTGCAAGTGTTTGCTTTTGTGTGTGTAGGTGCTGCTAACGAGGTTCTGTGTGGTTTTCCTACTGGATTGATAACCTTGGTTCTTAACTGAGGGAAATACTTATCTCTACTGTACTGCATCATCCTCTCCTCTTCGGGGAAATCCCAACGCAGTTCACAAGTAGCATGGGTCTATCTTCTTTTACTGAAAACACTGTTACAATTACTATTCTTTGTTGTACCATTTTATTTATTTTACCTATCTATCAATTCCTAGCATACCATACAATTTACCCTTGTAACTAGCAGGACAAGAAGCTTCACAACCTTCTTGAAATGTTGGGGGCAAGAGTGTCTTGTGTTTTGTGTGCATGTACAGATGATTTCGTTTGCTGCAGAAACTACTACTGTTTTGATAAGCCTTGTTCTCAATCAAGCGAAAATACTTATTGCTAGGTTACTTCACCCTTGCACTTGGGGGTTTGATACGTCTCCAACGTATTTATAATTTATGAAGTATTCATGCCATGTTTACAACAATTTTATATGGTTTTGGTATGATTTGAATGGAACTAACCCGGACTGACGCTGTTTTCAGCAGAACTACCGTGGTGTTGTTTTTTGTGCAGAAATAAAAGTTCTCAGATTGGGCTGAAAATTTACGGTGATTTTTTATGGACAAAAAGAGACCCCCCGAAGCTTCGAGGAAGTGCCAGAAGAGCCACAAGGGCACGACAAGCCTGGGGGGCACGCCTACCCCCCTAGGGGCCCCCCAAGCTTGTCGCTCCCTCGTGGGCCCCCCTGGCATGAATCCAACGCTTAAAATTCCTATAAATATTGAAAACCCTGAAAAGAAACCTAGAACTTCCACGCCGCCGCCGCAAGCCTCTGTTCCAAAGTGATCTCATCCGGAGCCCTGTTCCGGCACTCTGCCAGAGGGGGGAATCATCACCGGAGGCCATCTTCATCATCCCGGCGGTCTCCATGACGAGGAGGGAGTAGTTCACCCTCGGGGCTGAGGGAATGTACCAGTAGCTATGTGTTTGATCTCTCTCTCTCTCTCTCTCTCTCTCTCTCTCTCTCTCTCGTGTTCTTGATTTTGCACGATCTTGATGTACCGCGAGCTTTGTTAATATAGTTGGATCATATGGTGTTCTTCCCTCTCTATATTCTTGTGCTGAATTGAGTCTTTCCCTTTGAGGTTTCGTTATTGTCGGATTGAATACTTTGGATTTGAGAACACTTGATGTATGTATTGCATGTGGATACACGTGGTGACAATGGGGTATTCTATTGAGTCACTTGATGTATGTTTTGGTAATCAACCCGCGGATTCCCGTGACCTTGGGGTGATCTAGGCATCACTACAAAAAAAAGACACATCCGTGACATTATGGCCCGAACGAAAAGTTTTTCTGTCATGGTTGTGACACTTCTATGACAATAATTGTGACAAAAACACATATCATCATAGATGTGGTGGGCTCCTACTTCTATGACAAAAAATTATGACAGAAAATGGGCTTTTCGTCCTGGGTGGGCCGGAGACGCACCCGCATGACATTCTTTGGGCCGTCCATGACGTAAAAAATCATGGTAGACATGAGGCCGAGGAAATTCTCGGGGAATTCCCAGTTACGGTGGGTGGTCGGGGCCGAGCGATGCAGTGTGGCTTGTGCGTTTCTCTCGTTCACGCGCGTGCGTGTGAGGCGTTCGCTAACTGAACCCGAGCGAGGCGTTCACTTACTAAACCCGAGTGATCGCACTAGCTACGTACTGAAGCCGATCGATCCCTTCGCTGCTAAGTGAACCCGAGCGATTCCTTCACTGCTAACGGAACCCGAGCGATTCCTTTGCTGCTAACTGAAGCCGGTCGAGCCCCCGTACGTGCGAGACGTAGCCGGTTGGGTTGCCTCTTGATGAACAGTGCCCGTTGCTGCCGCGCGCGCGGTACGTAGAACAAGTCGAGATGCTTCGATCGAGCCCCTTGCGTGAGACGTGGTGAGTTGACCTAGCCAGTTGGTTGGCTGTGGATGAACAGTTCCCGTTGCTACCGCCCGCTCGTACGCCCCACCCCAGCCGGTGGGTTGGCTGTGGATGAACAGTACCCTGGCCGTGTGAAGATGGTTGGCGCTGGATGAACAGGACCCCAAGGTGGCCAGCCGGTTGGGGGTGGATGAACAGGACCCCGTGGAGGCTGGATGAATAGTAGCCGATGGAGGCTGGAGGAAGTCGACGGTGGATGAACAGTAGCTGGTGGAGGCTGGAGGGAGGTCGACCGTGGATGAACAGTAGCCTGTGGAGTCATGTTTTGCGGTACGCCACACCCCTCCCGATGAACAGGACCCCTGTTTCGACCGTAGGCAGTTGGGGAGAAGTCCATTTCCTCCGTTTTGCGATACGCCAGAGCCGTCCCGATCAACAGGACCCCGTTTCGACCGTACGCGCTCGAACAGAAGTCCGTTTCCTCTGTTTTGCGATACGCCAGACCCCCAGCCGATGAACATGACCCCGCTTTGACCGTAGGCTCTCGAACAGAAGGCCGTTTCCTCTATTTTGCGGTACGCTAGACCCCGAGTCGATGAACAGGACCCCGTTTCGGCTGTTCCGTCCAAGCCGGTTGGCTCCTGATGACCAGGACGCGCTCCCACCCAGTCGCTTGGCTCCCGATGAACACAACGCTGTTTCCTCCGTTCTGACCCAGCCGGTTGGCTGCCGATGAATAGGAGGCCGTTGCTGCCATCCGTTGCCTCTCTCCATGTACACGAGCCCTGGCCGTACATATGCGCGAGTACGCGTTCGAGACCCCGACCGTATATGTACGCACGTGGCCGTATTTTTTGCTATGTGGCTGTACGTACGTGTACACGATTAATACAGGGCTGCCCGAACTGCTACGTTGGGGGCTCTACCATGACACGTGCCACTCCTTACACACCCACGGTTCATCGTTGCAGAAAGACCGATCGACCAGTATGTACGTACATGTTCGCGACCAGACAGACAACGCTACGTATGCTTCGACCGGGTGGGTCCCTGCTGTCAGGAAGGATAAGGAGGCACTTCCTTGCATGCGAAGATATAGCAGGTGGGTCTCAGCTGTCTGGGGGAGGAATCATTTTTTTTGCGTGTAATAATGAGGCTCTTCCTTGCGTGCGAAGATGTAGCTGGTGGGTCCAGCTGTCAGCCTCACCGCGTACAGTCCTCTTCCGATGGCTGTCGTTCATTGACCACATTGACTACGCCGCGCCGAGAGCACCAAGGCGGTGGATGACGGCGAGGCCTAGGAAGGTAATGACGCGGAGCCAGGGAAGATGCGGCAGTGGATGCCCACACGGATGGGAGTACGAGGGTTGACTGGTTCGGCTGCGTTGTGAGGTTGCCATCGACGGGGAATAACAGAGGATGTGAGTGAGTAGAGGGAAGGCCTGGCTAGCGGTGGGAGTAGGGTGGGGCGGTGAGGCCTGCGCGGTAGCACAGCCGGCCATGGGAGGCAGGAGTAGGCGGTCCCGCCGGCGCTGGTTTGGGCGGCTGGAGCAAGAAGATCAGAGATTGAAGAAGTAGCACGGCCGTTGGACTAGCATCCAATGGTCACTGCTACTAGAATCGTTTGTTGACTAAGTTGACGAAGCACTGCGTACGCGTCAACCTAGTAGGCCCACAAGTCAGCCTCCCAATCTGATGGGTCCCACTTGTCATTGGTAGGAATCGTTTTTTTCGCGTAATAAGGAGGCACTTCCCTCCGTGTGAAGATATGGCTGGTGGGTCCCAGCTGTCAGGGGGAGGAATCCTTTTTTCGCGTAATAAGGAGAAACTTGCTTGCGTGCGGCCATGGACCATGTGGGTCCCTACTGTCAGCCTCTCCACGTACATCCCTCTTCCGATGGCTGTCGTTTGTTGACCACGCCGCGCCGAGAGCACCAACGCGGTGGACGATAGTGAGGCCCAGGAAGGGAACGACCCAAAGCAAGAGAAGCCACATCAGTGGATGCTCATGCTGAGGGGAGTACGAGGGTTGACTGGTTCGGCTGTGGTGTGAGGCCTGTGTCGCCGGAGAATAACAGGAGCTGTGGGTGAGTAGAGGGATGGCCTGGCCAGCGGTGCGAGTAGGAGGGGGCGGTGAGGCCTGCGCGGCAGCACAACCGGCCACGGGAGGCGGGAGCAGGCGGTCCTGCCGGCGCTGGATGGGCGACTGGAGCAAGAAGATCAGAGATTGAAGAAGCACGACGGCCGTTGGATTGACATCCAACGGCCACTTCTGCTATAATCGTTTGTTGACTAATATATAATAAGTAAAGAATTCTTGCATATGCGTCAACTTAATAGGCCCACAAGTTGGCCTCCCAATCTGTGGCGGACAGCATACAACCCATTTGCTATTTTTTAAAATAATTTACAGCTCATTTGCAAATTCTTGTGCAATTTATCGCAGTCCATTTTCTTTTTGTTGGCCAGGACCAGGGCTAAAAATTTAAACGAAATTTTGCATATTTCGGTGGGGTCCAAACTATTTTTAATCCCGAAATGTCGAGCCATATTTAAAGTAATTTCGAAATATATTTAAATTAGGTTGAAAACCAATGAAATTTGAAATCTAAAAATGTGAAAAAATTAGAAATTTGAAAGTAAGTGCCAATTTGTTGTGTGTTTTTTATATTTACAGCCCATTTCATATTACTTTTAAGATTTGCAGCCGCCTTGAAAGATTTGCAGCCCAGCAGGGAGGAGAAAAACAAGTTGGCCTGGGTTGGGTTGGCCTCGATTGGGTA
The DNA here is from genome assembly GCA_039707655.1 of Elymus sibiricus. Classification (NCBI taxonomy): domain Eukaryota; kingdom Viridiplantae; phylum Streptophyta; class Magnoliopsida; order Poales; family Poaceae; genus Elymus; species Elymus sibiricus. Next base: position 94,205,791 of record CM077676.1, on the reverse strand, counting down.
TTCATCAGAAAAAACAACTAGGCTAGCCATTTTCACAAAGAAAAAAATAGCTGGGCTGGTCATGTGGTAAACGTAAAATAGAAGCCTGGGCTAGACGGGCCACAGGCCAGTTGATACCCTGCTCCGTCTCAACAATAAAAAAAAGAAACTACTACAGCTGCTAGGTCCCAGGTGTCAGCCGCTCTTGTGCAGTTCTCTTGTCTATTGACTATACGCTGACAATGTCATGGGTCCCAGATGTCAGCAGACCACTACAAGGAAGCATTTTCTTTTTTGCTTGTAACAATGAGGTACTTGCTTGCGTACGGCCATGTACATGGTGGGTCCCTACTGTCATCCTCTCCACGTATAGTCCTCTCCCGACTCCTCTCGTTTGTTGACCATGTTGACAATGCCAGACGGCAGCGACGCGGCGACCGCACCAAGGCGTGGGGTGGATGACGGCGAGGCCTCAGACGGGAACGAACAGGAGCCGGGGAAGATGCGGCAGTGAAGTCGCGGGCAAAGGGGAGTACGAGGGTAGACTGGTTCGGGTGCTGGGTGGGGCTGACGTCGCCATTAACGATTTAGGAGACGGTAGGGTGGCGATGCATGCGCGGAGGCGCAACCAGCCGTGGGAGACGGGAGCAGGCGGCCTCGCCGGCGCTGGTTTGGTTTTGGCTGTTGGAGGAAGAAGAGACCGAAGAAACATGACAGAGTGTACAAGCAGCAGGAGTACTTAACAACGTTAATTGAAAGCAGCAGGAGCACTTAACAGCCAGAGCTGAAAGCAGTATGAGTACTTATACAGGTTCAACCGTACAAGGCACGCCTCGAACAGTGCTACTTTGCCTACTGTTAATGAAGGGTGAGGCCACCAAGCCCCAGGACAAGGCCCAGGCGCCACCCCGCACATCCACAACTTTCTGAAAGCGGCTTCATCTCGTAATGTGGTCAATAAACAGGATATTCGCTTCAGAGCCATGGAAAAGCATGAACATAACCTTTTGTCCTATTCTCCAAGATCGTCGGGCCTTCATGATTTGAGACCACCCATGAATAATTATCTTTTCACCTCTAAGGGAAATGGAGTAGGTTGACATAAACATCATGTTGTGACCAAGCGCAAGTCGACCATGGCCAGGCATCTGTATAGGAACAATAAAACTGGGCAGTTTCTGTTTCAAGAAGAAGAACACAACTGTAAAACTGTGCATAAGCAAGAGTTTATGAACAACATATATAATAGAAAACAGCTCGTACCATCAGTTTCTTGACACAGTTGGACCTGTTCAACGTGTGCACCAATGGCACACATATCCCACATGGCCTTCCACCATTGAAATGCCCCACAAGATCCTTAAGACGATCAATAAAGTGTAGGAATTGGTGGATGTCGTCCTAGTCGACTTCGGCGCCATCAGTAACCGTCGAGTTCTTATCAAATAATAGATGAGTAGTGTCCTGCACTTTGTAATAACCTACGCGTGTCACCAATTATAAGAAATATTAGTTAGAAGTAGCATCATTGTGAGAGAAGGGAATCACAAATTGTTGCTACTTCTAAAGTCAAATTGTGATCAGTTAGACATAATAGGTGGATTACAAAGTAAAAGAGGCCACATGCAAGAACCAGATACAAAACTAACATGGATGAACCACTGGAACGACGTCGGGGTGGAAGGTCACAAGGAAGATAAGACTAGGTTCTGCTATTTCCATGAACATTGTGTGCCAACTTTCAGTCCGTAACACTTGACAAAGTTTATCCAAGTTTGGCCATAAAAAAAGGAGCGATCTTCTTGGTTAATGAACCCAATTGTGAACTTATATCCATGGCATGTCTCCAATGTGACCATTATACTGGTGTATTCAGTTATGGCAAGGCCGACCTTCTTGAGTACATGTGTTCTGGCAGAGCAAGGGATGCACTGCAGGAAAAATAATATGAGAACACAATTTATTCGCTATCCAAATCTAGAAATAATTTCCTCTTTCACGTCAGTGTTCAGCATGGTACTAGTATCTTCTATCCAAATATAGCAATCCAAATTTCCAAATTAGTCGACAGCATGTTCAAAAACCCCAACCCTACCTGATAGAAAAGAAGATTCTAGGAACATACCGTGCGCTTTTTGAAATCCTGTGTTAGGATGAGAAGGAACAAATCTGGCGTCTCGCCAAGGGCGCAGAAACCTGTAGGGTCCTCGCACTTTGGGCACTGCAAATGAAACACACTAGATTCAGTACGAAGAAAAATGCATCAACGGCGGCGGTTGCCATCCTCGGATTACCGACGACAAAGGGATAACTATTTATCAGGGATGGATGAAGATTTCGTACCTAGTTCGCCATGAGAAATCCCTAAGCAATCGCCGAGAGGTGGTTTTCTCTGAACAAGCAGACGAGGGAGAAGGGGATTCAGGTCGAGTGAAATAATGTTGCTTCGTCCGTCGAGCTTACTGCTAATGCTGGAAAGGTGGGGTTTTGTGATTTGATGGCTCATTGAGCATTACTGCGGCGCTACGACTGGGGTGAGTCTACCGTGCAATTGTGCACTCTAATTTGGTGCATGGCATGTGGGCCTGGTAGCTGTATGTCCCGCATATCAGTAAAATGAAGTAGAAAGGGGACAACAGTAACTAGTTACACATAAATATTTTTTTGATAAGAGATATACTCCCTGTGTAAAGAAATATAAAAACTTTTATATCACCACTTTATAAATAAAAAAAATCAAGGGAAATATATATACATAAATATGGGGTTTGGATATGTATATATACACCCTCGATCCCCCCACCTTCTTCTCGCCGGGGCTTCCGCACCCCACGCCCTCGCTTCCCAACCTTCTTCCCCGCCAGGGCCCGCGCACACCCACGGCGAAGCAATCCCCTTGCCCCCACCCCACCGCACCCCCGATCCCCACCAACCTCCACATGCGGGACGACCGCCCCCACCTTCTTCACCCCCGCGCCGTCCTCCACCTTCTCCGACGCAGTCGCCGGGACCCAGCCCGCCACCACCTTCCTCCAGCGAGGCCGACCGGGCCACTACCCCGAGCACCCGTCCAGCTTCCGTCCCGCCCCCGATCCACGCCGCTCCCATCACCCCTGCGGCCTCGCGCCGCCCCCAATCCACGCCTTCCACTACCGCCGATGCTGCCTGGGGCTGCGCTGCCGCCCGCTTATCTCTGCTGCCCCTGCAACCCACCGCCAGGCCCATCCCACCTTCGCCTCCTTCCTTCGGCTATGACCCCGCGCCTCCACTTCTCCTGCTGCTCCGTCCGAGGTGAGCAGGGCCTCCCCCGTGCTCACCTTCCCTGCCCCTGCAACCACGCAGCTCCCGCCCACCTTCCTATTCCTCTCCCATGGCTCCAGATCCGCCACAGCTCCCTCGCGGCCTCGCCAACCACCTGCACCGCTCGGCCACCCTCCACCTCCTCTCCTTCCCCCACCCAGCACCGCCAACCCCAGTGCAGTTCATTTCGATGTGCGCCACTGTCCTCTGACGGACGCGCGTGAAGTGCACTTTCGCCGATGTGCAGTTCGCCAGTGACATGAGTGCAACTCGGCTGAGCGGCATCAGCTGCGCGGGCATGTGGCTCGGCCAGTTCCTTCATGCAGTACATTCGATGCGTTTTGACTTTTTTTCCGTTTCAGATTTGTTTGTGCAAAGTGCAGTGTAAGAGTGTTTTTCTGCTTGGGGATCTCTGATGCAGTTCGGTTGGGTCCTCGATGCTAATTTTGCTACGTGGTGTACAGAAACAGTGAACTTCGTTGGCGCTTGCAGCTTGTTTGCACACATCCGATGCAGTACACATGGAGGCCGAAGAAGCCAGCCACATACGTCGTGCGGTGCGGTTCGCTGGCCAGTGCGGTTCGCCGACGACGCATGGTGCAGTGCACCTCGCCGTGCGGTGCGGTTCACAGGGAGTTTTTTTTTCCTTTTTTCTGGATTTTGGATGTGCAGTGCACCCGGATCCCGCGAGCAGTGCGCCGCGTGCCCCTGTGTGGTTCATCCACGGCCACCGCCGATGAAAGTGTAGTTTTTGCTGTTTGGTACCGCACATGAAAAATTGTTCTCACAGTTCAGCGAGAAACATGTTGCCTTGTTGGTCATTATGTGAGAAAAAAAACAACGAATGTGGTCTACTGATGTGAGTGTTGCTCTGTAAAATAATTAATGGATGTGTATGTTTTGAAGCTCGCTTTGTTCTCTCACGTAGTTCGCTATGAACTTCTCTGTGGTTCACTTAGTACACGAGGAAAACAAAATCTCAAAGTTCATTTCTTATTATATGTAGTTCACTAGTTTCGTTCAGGAAGTTCGATTAAGGACACAAATTTGACATAAAAATGTTAGAAAAAAAGACAACAAAAACGCATGTGGTTCATTTTCGGTAGTGTTGCAGTTCAGTTTCGGTAATGTCGCGGTTCACTTACTCGCAATGTGAAGTGCAGAAAAATGTTACGAAAACGAGAAAAAAAAGTAATGCGGTTCACTTCTCGATAGTGTTGCGGTTCAGTTACGCCCGATGTGAGGCGCGGTCCACTTCCTCGTCTGAGAAAATTTACGTCCGACAAAAAGAAACCATGCAGTCCACTTGCCCGTCTGATGCAGTGTGGTTTTCAGTCTGTGGCCGTGCGGTTTTCGGTCTGATGCAGTTCACTCGTCGATTTTGGTGTCGCGAAAAACAGTGTGTCCGCATTTCGGTAATTTCAAAACTGCTCTTAAACCGTAAGGAATTAGAAAGAGTATTCCACATGAAAAAGTAGCGTCTCGTCGATATCTTTCCAACAGCGTATCATTTGAATCATTCCGACCAGCGGTTTGTAAAAAATTGCGGAAAAACGTCCGCTGCCACCCGTCATCCGCCGCACCATTTTCAAAATTAATTTAAAACCATAAGGAATCTCAAAAATATTTCTACATACGAAAGTTGCGCCTCTTCCGTAGCTTTCCAACGGCGTATCACACGCCTCATTTCGACAAACGGTTAAAAAACTGGAACGAAAATATTACCGAAAAATTGCAAAAATTTGAAAAAACAGAATTCCATGATTTAGTAAATTTGAAACTGCTCTTAAACCGTAATGAATTAGAGAAAGTAATATATATGAAAAAGTTGCGCCTCGACGATATCTTTCCAACGGCGTATCATTTGCTTCATTCCGACAAGCGGTTTGCGAAAAATGCGAAAATACGCTCGCTGCCACTCGTCGGGCGCCCATCGTTTTCGAAACTGCTCTTAAACCGCGAGGAATCTCGAAAAACTTTCAACATGGCGAAGTTGCGCCTAATCCATAGATTTCCAATGGTGTATTACATGCCTCGTTCCGACGAATGGTTAAAAAATTAGATAAAAAACAGTACCGAAAAAACACCACGTGCAGTTTTTTTCGACGAGAAGTTCACTAGTGTTTGTATTGCAGTACTTTTGAGCCCTCGCGTTGAGCGTGCAGTTCGGATGTGGGCAGAATAACTATTCTGCCTATATTGGCAGAATAGACGGGCTATATATATATATATATATATATATATATATATATATATATATATATATATATATATATATATATATGTTTTTTTTAGAATAAAATGTTCAGATTTTTTTTGAGACATATAAAATGCTCAGATAGGCTGACGGCTCTTGACTTTGGGCCACAGGCCGGTGGGCATGCATGTTTGGGGGCCCATGTGTTCTAAGTCAGCACATTTCAACCCGTAAATATTGCATCCGATAGGGACGGCACTGGTTTTAGATGCTGTCGCAAGGAGAAGACAGAAAATTGAATAAAGCACGGCAGCTGTTAGACTGAAATCGAACGACAGTTCCCAACCAGCAATCTGAGTGGCAATTCTTTCAGGATGTCCAACGTGATATACGCTAGTACTACTTATACACACAGGACACTTGTTTCACCATGGCATATATTACATCAAAACCTCTCGGAGGATAGATCAGTTCGGCAGTTGCGTGCTGCTACTAAAGAATTTCAAAGTTGATTAGGACCAGATCTCCTTGCAGAGAAACTTCGATTCTGACATCATCCCCAACCGCAAGATTTATTTAGTTTTGAACCTTGACCATCCTTTAGCATCAATCATCATGCGACCATCCTTTCTACTTATGGTATATTGCGCAGGTTCATTCACACCAAGGCTGCGCATGGTAAGAGAAACTTGGCCATGGTCGCCCGGATTATTGAACGACTCCCTCATTGCTCTAGGAATTTTCTGTTTGCAAACAAGAGGACATACACAAATAGTTAGATCAACACGGTGAATCATGTGAAACAACATGGAAAGACAAAAGAACGAGGCACTTGGGCTGCCAGTGCTTACCAAAGAGGTGGAGATGTCGGTTTTTGTAAGGACTTTGTAATATGCAGTGCAAACTGTAGCCCAGTCTGTTGCCGGTGCAAGTGCAAGTTCAAGTGTTGGTGCAGGTGCCAGAGCCGTTGCTGGTGCTTGTGGCAGTGCAACTGGTAGTGCCGCTGCTGCTGCCGGAGACGGTGCTCCTTCTGGAGCTGGTGCCGGTGTCGGTGCCGGATCCTCTGGTACATCAGCCTGATCCGCTGACGCGGTCGGTGCCCAATCCTCTGCTGGATCAGACTGAGATGCTGCCGCTGTCAGTGGTAGAGCCAGTGCCGGTGCCGGTGCTTGATCCGCTGCAGCTGCCGATGCTGGAGGTGGTACTGATGTGCGAGACAGCAGCGCTCATCTCTGGTCTGCTTTTGATTTCAGACTGCAGCTTTGTAACTTTGCTACGCATCCTTCTTAAGTGAGAGTGCACATGAGCAATTCGAACTTCCTCCGGCTCCGTGACTCGGATCCAGTCCTTTTCTTTCCTTCTTTTAAAGGCGACAAGGACTAATTCTGGCGTGTTTGTTAAAGTAAACTGCAGTTGATCAGAGGGCTTCAGATTGTACTCAAACAACAGACAGATCCAATTGTGTCCACTAATATAAGTGATGGACAGTGCCTTCATTATTGACACATCATAAGAAGTGAGACCTGCTAAAATAACCATCATAGAGCAAACCAAACGGTTTATTCTGTAACGAATGTGACATGGCAAAACCTGCATCGTAAAATTGCAGCAAAAGTAAGAAAACATGACAGTTAATCAATGAGATTTACTTTATGTGACGCGACTTAATCCTTACCAGGAAATCACTATCTTCAAGTTCTAAATTGAAGGTTGTTCGTCCAATTACGGGTGGCATGCAGGGCCCCTCCTTACTCCCACAAGCAGGATAGTCCAAAGGTCGTGACAGCTCGTATGGAGCGAACATCCGCGGGAATGGAAATCCTGGTGGGTGCGATAAACCCTGCAATGCATACATGTATTGGAGTGTAACCACAACTGATGTATACTCCTGCCATCCACAAAATAAGATGATCTGGATATTTCAAAATATACGGACTGAATTGAGTGGACAAACACACCAAAATGTGTCTAACTCTATATACATCTGATTCAGAAAAAATGTAAACATCTTATGTCTTTGAACAGAGGGATTACTGTACTGGCATGAAAAAACACAGATATCAAACAACCGAAATTGGTATTATAGGTTCACCATTTCTAAAACATTAACATAGAGTGTTCTTAGGATTCACCACAAAACAAAAGCGGCAGTACTAACCCATACAGGGTTCACACACACAAATCAAGTACTGAACAATATTACTTAGTACACACAAGCCAAGTTGCACTAATTAAACTCTGCAGACTATTTCTTGCCACCGACCTACGGGATGTGCCCCACATAACTGGCCAGGCCATGGACATCGTGAGAGATGTCTATCGGCACCTTCGCCATCCTGTCAACCTTGGAGAACCTAACAGTGTGGTCTTTCCACTCATAAACATGCCGATGAAGACAGGCCGCATCAGATTTGTTGGGAAGCTTTACAAGAACCACACCCTTCGTAATCGCAGGCACAGCTACGAAATTGTTGTGGTGAAGTACACCCTCGAGAACACGCCTGACAACAATGCTACAGGAAAACACTTGGTCATGACATGTGGCTACAAGGACACGGTAGCTGGATAGTTTAGTAGTGCACATCCTCAGGTCTTCCAGTTCACACAGCATGACTTTGAGAACTTCATCCCCACAGACCTAGTTCTAATTCAAATAGAAACCAATATTTTATTACTGCCTCCGTTCACAAATATAAGATGATATTCTATATTTTACTCCATATAAGACTACATATAAGCACAGAAATGAGTGAACAAAGACACTAAAACATGTCTACATCAGATACACAAAAAAGTTAGAACATCTTATATCTGTGAACAGAGCGATTACTTACAATACCATTAACACAAGTTACTGAGGGTACTATATTCTCTTCCTACAGCTAGCATTGATGTTCATAAAGTAGTTGAAAGTAATCTATAAGAAATCTGTGTTATGTGCAAAAATCATATGCATGTCAACCTCTCGCATGTTTTGGTCAAAAGAGACATTTAGATCAGTCATTTGGCACACAAAAACCACATGAAAGATCGCCCAGAAAGTTATACTACTAGTACTACGTGTACATTACACAAACATCATATATTAGCAAGCACTTTGCAAGTTAGATCAGAAAACACGATCAAGATCGCCAAAAAGATCGTCAACAAGAGATATTACCTCGACCGGCTTAACGAGGGATCCCGGAGAGGTGGCCTTGGCCAAGGCGATGGCCTTGAGCTTGTCTATGGTCGTCTTGGCGGGGTGCTTGCGCTTCTTCAGACTCTGACCCACGACAGTTTTGGCCAGAGCCATAGACATCACTTTGGCCGGTGCTCCAGGGTCCATCAAGAAACTGTCAAATAGAAATAAAAGGAAAGAAAATGATAATCAGAAACCCAAATGAAGAACAGAGAGGGATTTAGGATCGGTCCCGGGGTTGCAAAAGATGACTAGAACAAAAGTATAGCAGCACCATTGATGCGCTCACCTTTCCTTCTTTGGGAGAGAAGAACAATGGCAGAAGTGAGTTGGGGTTTTCTTGAAGAAATGAGGAACAAGATGAGGGAGAAGCGAGTGGGGTTTTCTTGAAGAATTGAGGAACAAGATGAGGGAGAAGCGAGTGGGGTTTTCTTGAAGAGAGGAAGACGAGGAAGAAGAGTGACATGTTGGTTGCTTCGTCCGTCCAACTTACTGCTGGAAAGGTGGGGTTTTGTGATTTGACGCCTCATGGGGCATTACTATGGCGCTACGACCACGGTAAGTCCACCGTGCAGTTGTGCACTCTAGTGCGGAGTAATTTGGTGCATGGCAAGTGGACCCCGAAGCTGGCTGTCCCACACGTCGGCGAAAGTGAGTAGCAAGGTTCCCGACGACCGTGGAGGAGGATCCGCGCGGTAGAGCATCTCCACTATTTCTTAAAAAAATATTTTTTTTTGATTACAGCAAGTGTTTCCACTCTAACGACGGAGGAGTGCGAAACACGGCAGCCACTTGAACTTACACTACTAGTACTCCTACTACTAGGCATGTGCAGTAGTTCATACAACAGTCTTATCTTGTTGCCAGTGTAGTAAGATATGAAGATAAAAAATGATGTATAGTAAACTGATTATATCACCCGAAGAAAAGTAACTGATTATAAATAAATCTGTTGTGAGGGATATTGTTGCGAGTGTTTCAGCATATTTTTGGTTTACATCGTGGCTAGTATTCATGAATACGGTCCTGGGTGGGTCCCCTGCGTGTACGTGCCTTCTATCCCATGCTACCTCGGCGTACAGTAGACCTGTGCTGGAGTACTATTATTTTTAGCAGACAAGGCAACCGGAGAAGTAGAATCAAGGGATGGAGGCGGCAGCCGCTCTGGAAGGGTGTCTCGGGAGGATTGACATCCAGTGGCATGCTGTGCGCATGTCACCTATGAACAGTAGTGTAACATGCCCATTTTTTTAACGTCTGATCGAGAATGAACGGTCAGATCAATGTCAACAGTACTCGGGGTACAGTGCATGGAGAGTTTGCTGCTACAGTGCTCGACCGAACAGGAACAATACGAAGCATGCCTCTATAGTGCTCTGTGCTACATTGACTGTTCTGGATCATCTGAATTTGATCCAACGGTCATGTTACACTGTGACATGCACATGCAGAGGACGCCTAAACAGCACCGAAGTCCCTCTGCTTCTCCAGGCACACGACGGTGGTGATGCAGGGTGCCACCGCCCGCAGAGCCCACTCCCGGTCGACGGGAGCCAGCTCGTCAAAGACGGTGTCCAATGGCACAAATGGATTCCGGTGACGTAGCCCGGAGAGGATTCGCCCGGCAACGGCGACGGCCGCCCGCACCCCTTCCTTGTCCAGCGCTGCCCCCACCACCGCGCGGAGACGGTTCAGCTCCTCCGAGATATAGGTGAAGAAGGAGACTAGGTTAGGAAGCCGCAGCTCATTGAAGTCGATGGGCTGGTCGAACGGGTTTAGCCCGATGGCCGGCATGGTCGTGCTGGCATGACGGTAGGCATCGTGTAGCTGCAACACTTGCGTGGCAACATGGTCCAGCAAGTGGTTGAGGTGATCCTGGACCTCGTCATGATCGGCATGCTCGCGCTCCAGCCGGCTCGCCATCAGGGCAACCTGGCCGCCTAGGGTATCTCCCGCTTTCTGCAACAACGCCGCCGACGCCTCAAGCATCTTTGTGTTGGACTCCTGCCGCTTTTGAAGCTCCGTGAACTCCCGCTCATAACGGAGGAGCATGGCACTCTTCTCCTCCCTGAGCTCAAGGATCTCCACGTCCTTGGCCCTGAGCTCCGCATCCTTGGCCTAGAGCTCCTCTGTCAGGCGCCTCACCTCAGACTCCGTGATCCGGTGCGCCGCCATGGAACCCGGTAGAAGCAATGGGGAAAGGAAGCAAAGGGGGCGAAACGGCTGGAAGGCAATGCAATCTACGGGAAGGCGGAGGGATCGGGGTAAATCTTTTGGTTTTCACCATGGGAAACCCCAGTCGATACCTTTTCACATTAGGGAGCAGTGGGTTTTACTGGCGGAGTCATCATGACTAATTCCTGCTGCGCCTGCTCTCGTCAAACAAAAAAAGAATCCTGCCGCGCCCAAGGACCAAAGCAACATAGTAGTGGATAGTATTTTAATTTACCTAGCCACAAGGAGGGAAAATTCTTGAAAAAACAAATGTGGCGGCGGCCTACCTGATCGGTCGCACTAGCCCAACTAGCTAGCCACTGTGCTTGTACTCGGCAGGAAAGGTGGGGTTTTGTGATTTGATGACTCATTACTTCGACACTACGACCGAGGAGGACCCAGAAACCGTGCGGTAGGGCGTCCCACGCTCCCACCATCCCATGTCTCAATAAGGAAGAAAATATGCGTGCACCACCGGGGAGGACCCAGAAACCGCGCGGTAGGGTGTGCCATGTCTCAACACGGAGAAAAATGTGCGTGTAAAAATATATGAGACGTAGCTATGGTAAGAACTCGGGACCCAGCCAGTGGGTCGAAAACACCCCACTAGCCACACAACTTCATCATGCTAACGTGGCACAGAGGATAGGTGTGGTTAGCTCCGTCTTGACCAGCCACGAGGTCTCTTGTTCCTAGGCGATTAATCTATTTTCCAAGCATGTTTTTAGTTATAATAACACCACGGCCAGCTCGCGCCGCTCTTCGTGTTTACCCGTGCGTCTAAAGATTGTAGATGGAGAGGAGAGAGAGATCGCAGACATGGGACCAGGCAGTAAGTCAGTCAACGTTCATGCATGTGCTGACGAGCCACTCCTTCTACTCTACTCAACGTGATACAGTACAATATAAAATCAAGTTATGCGACAAAGCCAATAACCGTTGCTATTTCTAGCTATTGACGTACGCTTTGTAGTCCAGGTTGCCGGCTCGAATCTCGTCCTTCTGATTTTTTATTTTTAGGTCCAAATTTGTTCCATGATGAGTGGAACCCCCATGTGTTGTTCCGATATTTCTGTGTACGAGGGATTTTTTGCACAAGCACTTTGCGCGGTTAGACAAGTTACGTCACCAATTACACATATTTTACAAGTTTAGGAACAAAAGTGACAGCGGCGGAGAATATCACGTGCTCCCCACGGCTTAGATGCTACGGTGATACGAGATTGTACGTCGTTGGATCTGATATCCAATGGCATGTGAGTAGTCTTTGTACTTTTGCACAATTCCCAAACTCTTCGAGGGCTTTTTTGCAAAAAAAACATACAGACCTCTGTGAGCCACTGGATCTTGGATCCAACGGCTCCCATGAGCTTGTATCACGGTAGCATCTAAGGTGTGGGAGAACCCAATATTCTCATGTACGAGAGAATATAAGGTGCTCCCCGCAGCTTAGCCGCTACGGTGATACGAGCTGCTAGCAGCCGTTGGATCTGAGATCCAATGCCATGTGCGTAGTATTTCTACTTCTGCGCAATTTCCAAACTCTTTGAGGCCTGTATTGCAAAAACATTCATACCTCCTAATGGGAGCCGTTAGATCTCCCGGGAGCTCGTATCACCGTAGTATCTACGGTATGGGAGCACCTCATATTCTCCCGCGCGAGAGAACATCTCAGGTGCTCTCACTGCTTGGATGCTACGGTGATACGAGCTTTGAGGCGGTTCGATCTGAGATCCAATGGCATCTGAGTACAGCCTTTGTACTTGTGAGCAATTCCCAAACTCTTTGAGGTTTTTTTTTGCAAAAACCATTCAGACCTACTAGGAGCCGTTGGATCTCAGATCCAACAGCTCTGAGGAGCTCGTATCACCACATCATCTAAGGTGTGGTAGCACGTGATATTCTTATAGACGAGAGAATATTAGGTGCTCGTGCATCTTAGATGCTACGGTGATACGAGCTTCGAGGCTGTTGGATCTGGGATCCAATGGCATCTGAGTAGTTTTTGTACTAATTGTGTGCAATTCCCAAACTCATTAACGTTTTTTGCAAAAATATTCAGACCTTGTGTGAGCCATTGGATCTCAGATCTAACGGCACACAAGAGATCATATCACCATATAGCATCTAAGGTGGGAGCACCTGATATTCTCCCGGGGGGTGGGGGCACAACCCATCGGTGTTTGGGATGGTGGAGCCAAATGTTAAAAAATATAATCTAAACCCTCCTAAAAAAAGACCTTCACAATTTTATCTAAGGTTGGGGGTAACTTGGGGGTTACCCCCCTCCCGACAATGTACATGGCTCCGCCTATGCAAGAGGCATAGAGCGAGCGTCAATGTGTGCGAGGTCAATCGAGTCATATATAGAGGGAGAGATCGAGTTAATGTGGGCTAGCGTAAACTCGAATGAGAAAGACGATACAGAGAGATATCGTTTGACGAAGCTGTAGTGAGGGCTGGAGGGAGATAGTTACCGAGAGAGTGGCCTAGATAGACTTTGTGTTTGTGCGCGCGACGTGCATGGAGTTTTTTTTACAGAGGCAACATATGTGTCTAGAGGGAGAGAGGGAGGGCGATATAGAGGGAGAGAGAGAGCTCATCATGGAGGGCCCGATGAGGTTGTGTGTGAGAAATACATTTGTTGAGAGCGTGAGGGCGGGTGTGAGATAAATGGAGATCGAAACATGAAGAGAAATAATGAGCGTGTGTCGGATACGAATAGCTCTATTAACAAAGAGATGAAGATCGATCGATACAGGAAGTATGTGTGGTGAAGGGAGGCGGGGGGGGCGATGGACATACCTAACACAACATTTGAGTGTACATAGTAGTAGACTTAATATTCACGTTTTAGTTTAGTGTACATCGTAAACATTGAATTGAGGACCATGTATGTCTTACATTTTATTTTTGAATTCGTGCCATACATGCATGGATTGGAAAAGTAGATGCACTATACTGACTCGTTTGTTGTTCTATTTGTGAGTGTGTGGTCATATGCTTGAATACATACAAAGTTTTCTCACCACCATACCGTTCATCTTTTAAATTTGAATTTGCATTCAAAAACCTAGTGTGGATACCATGAAATGTGAAATCCACGTTGAGATCACTATATCACTCATCATAAATCAATTACCGTCCCTTTTGGAATGACCAATTATTTGCAAGGAAAATACGGGCATTGTAATACATATAGATTTCTTCGCCAATTTTACAAAAGATTCCTTTCCTGATAAAAAAAGATTCCTTTCGCATTCTCAAATGGTAGCACCCGACGGCGTACTAGCCAGACTGGGCTCGTGTCGTGGTGGTGGCATGAGTGGTATGCTAGCCAACCCCAACCAAAAGAACCGCGATAAAACTTCGCGCCTCCAATCGAGCCTTCGCGTTTTGAATCGAAATATTTGGCGGCCAAAATTCCAGCCCTGCGAAATTCCCCTTTTGTCCCCGGTCCATAATGACTACTCCTACTACTAACGATGAACAGTGGAGGGATGCTTTAGTAACTAGCCCACGTTACCTACCATGCCGATCACGTTCAAGTCCCTCAGTCGCCGCTACCCAAGGTCACCCGTCAACTCCATTGCCTACTACACTAGGATGAGTATAGAATGGAGCTTCGTTTGTTCGTGCCTACTACCTCCGTCCTGGTTTATTGGTCCTCTTCGCATTTTGTGCTAAATTTTGACCTTACATTTAACTAACAAAATGTTAATGCATGTAACCAAAAATAATATCACTGGAAACTATGTTCAAATACGAGTCGAACGACATAATTTTTGGTGACATGCATTATTATTAGAGTATGACGCAATGCATTGTTTGAAGTCTAACTAAGCACTGTTTGACCAAATTCTATCTTAAAAAATATGAACATCTACTACAACAATAAAGATGTATCGCCTGAAAGTTTATTTCATGATGCATGTAATTATATTGTTTCGAATCCTGGTTTTTAAATTCCAGAAAATCCAAAACTCACCTGAAATTCATGAAACTGCGCATGGTCTCGTGATACAGCACAAATAGGCTATGGTAATTTTTTTGATCAATTTGAGACAAGCTGCTTATGAAAAGTTGCACACATGAACAACCAAGGTATTTTGGAACAAAGAGTTGTCACGTTAACGCGAACGGTTCACTAATATATTCAAACCGTGGGCGTTAGACCAGCGTGCCGCCACGCGTCCCGCTTCTCATAGGTAGGTGCCGTCTGAGCAAGCGTGTGAGTCGACGCGAGGCGTGAGTCGACGCGAGGCGTGAGAGCAGGCCACTGCGCAGGCTCACCGGGAGGCGAGCCCTTTGACTAGCCTCCGCCACCCACCTTCATCCCAACCACACCCACTTTTAATGGCGCCCGCGCCGCAGTTTAAATCACCGCCGCACTCCCCGCTCTCGCTACAATCTTCGCTCTGCCTCTTCGATTCTCCTGTTGTCTGCCTCCAATCAGCCAGACCTCACCGTACGCCATGGCGCATCATGATGGGCTGCCCCTAGTCTTCCAGTTTCCTGAGGAAGACCCTAATGAGGTTTCGGACGATCTTGACCTGGCCGTGTGGGAAGTCGCCGTGTCCGTCCCCACGCCCGTTCCAGCTCCCGTCGCCACGCCAGCGCCAGCGCCCAGCCCCGTGGCATTGATGCGCTAGGAGCCGCACACTGTCGCCCAGCTTGAAGCCGCAGGGATCCACGAGGTCCCCGCTGACTTGCACGTGCCCGTGCACCTACCAGTGCATGCGCCTGCGCGTGCACTGACACACGCGCCCGTGCTGGTGCATGTGCACACGAATGTCTCCGCCGCGCCATTGCCAGCGCCTGTCCCCACGCCGGTGCTAGTGCCCCCCTCAGCGGCATGGGTCGCCGCCGTCGATTGCTACCTTGCAGCGACGCCAGTCGCCGCCTCCCGCCGGTTGACTAGCTCCTGGAGACCGAAGTGCAGAACATACTAGCCTTCCTTGAAGCTTGGGCCAACGTCCAGGAGTATGCCAACGCCGGCGCAAGACTCCGCCGTTGCTGCCGGCCAGTGGCCCAACGGCACACAAGGCACGACAGAGGAGCCGCTTCCCGCCGCAAGATGCACCCGCCGCCGCTGCAATTAGTTTTATTCATTTATTTTTTTAGTTCGATCGTGGTATGAATGTAAAGTCACAGTCAGACTAAATGAAATCTATGGTTTGATCGATTGAGTGTTCTGCTAGAGCCCTATCAAATTAAATAAAAAAGTCATCAAGCGACATGTATTCCTTCTCATCGCAAACATTTCATATTAAATACCTGCGTCAATTCCAAATACTTGTAGGGCGCGAGCAGGTCCCTTCGAGCACTAGGCGATACATACATTTATCCACGCATTTAATTATTACTACTAGTTAAATACACCACGGGTGCCTGAACTTGTCCGTCACGGTCACTTTTTTTCCTGTACTTGTAAAATACGTACTAGTAGTAGGAGAAACTGGTGCCGTAACTTGTGAATGCATCCAGATATGGTCGACGGCATTGGGCATCTACCCCGGGTGGCGTGCCATGTTTATTAGCTCGCACGTTCTTCGTGTTTGCCCATGCGTCTGCACCCATGTGAGTAGAAGGGGAGGAGGGAGAGATAGCAGACATCGGACCCACCAGTAATTGGCTTAACGAAGGGGAGTAGTACGTGCTGACGAGCTGGTCCCACTGATGTACTGAAAGTAATATAAAAACATGTTATCCATTAAGATACAACAAACGTGACAATCGATTTCTGAGTCCAGGCTCATCTGCACCCACGCTGAAGAACAAAATGAAAACAAATACTAGAAAAATTCAAAAAATTCCATTTTTTTTTGCATGGTAGACAATTTGGTGCGTGATGTCTGCTCCAATTTTCATATCATTTGGACATCTGAGTAGCTCTCGGCAAAAAAGACAGATTTGGGGTGTGTAAAAGAGTGTACTGTTCATGTACTATTCTAACCCAATTTATCTTTTTTGCTGAGAGCTACTAAGATGTTCAAATGCTCTTAAAATTGGAGCGGACTTCACGCAATGAATTATCTAGCACGCATAAAAAATTGGATGTTTTGACTTTTTTTGAATTTTTTGTCAATTTTTTGAGTTTTTTTGAACTTTTTGTGAATTTTTTCTTGACCGGGTGCAGATGAGCCTGGGCACCAAATCGCTGACGTGTGCCTGGAAGGACCTGGTCGCCTGTTCGATCCTCATACTTTTCATTTTTAATTTATATGGGTCAAAAATTGTTCCATGACAGGTGGGTCCCCCGGTGTGTAGTTTGTAGCATTTTAATTTATGGGGCAAAATTTGTTCCATTACAGGTGGACCCCCGGTGTGTAGTTTGTAGCTTGTTTGTAATAATTAAAGAAAACACGAGAGTTTTTTTGCAAAAATATCATGGTGTGACGGGAAAGGTGAGAAAGAGCATGCGAGAGAGCGGTCACAGAGCTAGAGGGAAATAATTGGGGAAGGGGCAGGGCCGCAGGGGGGGGGGGCAACGGTGTTTGGAGGCATAGTCCCCCTGGCAATGTATCGTGCCAAATGGTTGTGGGCCAAATGCTAGAAAAAACTAACCTGAACCCTCCGAAATAAATGCCTTCACAAATTAATCCAAGGATGGAGGCATAGTCCCCCTGGCAATGTAAATAGCTTCGGCCCTGCGAGAGATGGAGAGGTAGCGTCTATGTGTGGGAGAGACGGCGCGAGAAAGCAAGGTCAATTGAGACATAGATAGACAGGGAGATAGGGTGAGTGTGTGCCCGACATTCGGTCAAAAGAGAGATATGCTCTGGAGAGATATCGTGCGATCGAGCTTTTGGGGAGGGTGAGGGCTGTAAGGGAGATCTTGAGAAATTGACCTACATAGACAATGTGCATGACAGAGTATACAGAGTGTGGATCGAGGCCCAGACAGGGAGATATATCATTTGTGTGTGAGAGAAAGCAAAGAGAGATAGATTGAGCGAGTGTGGGCCACCATGCGGTTGAAAGTGTGAGAAGCACGGGTTGGAGAGAGTGACCTAGATAGATAATGTGCGTGAGAGAGTATATACAATATGTCAAACTAGGCCCAAACAAGGAGATATATCGTTTGTGTGTGGGACAAAGCGAGGTCAATCGAGACATACATAAAGAGAGAGGGAGAGATTGAGTGAGTGTGGGCCGCCAAATGGTCGAAAGAGTGAGACGGTTTGGTGAGAGTGACCTAGATAGATAATCCGCGTGACAGAATATGTAGTGTGTCGATCGAGGCCCAAACAGGGAAATATAATGTTTGTGTGAGAGAGAAAGCGAGGTTAATCAAGACTTAGATAAAGAGAGAGAGAGAGAGAAAGATTGAGCGAGTGTGGGCTAAACACAACATTTGAATGTACATAGTAATAGACTTAATATTGATGTTTCAATTTAGTGCACATTGTAAAATTTGAATTGAGGACAATGCATATGGCTTCTATAATTATTTCGAATTCATGCCATACATGCATGGTTTGGAAAAGTTGATGCACTAATATTGACTCGATTGTTGTGGTATTTTGTATGCATGTGGTCATATGCTTGAATACATCCTAAGTTTTCTCACCACCATAGTGTTAATCTTATACATTTGAATTTGCATTCAAAAACTTAGTGTGGATACCATGAAATGCAAAATCCACGTTAGAATTGGAGATCGCTATGTCACAAACACACTCTAATTCAAAGAACTCATCATTAATTAATTACTAGCATGTCGTTTCGAAGGACTAACTATTTGCAAGGAAAACACGGGTATGGTAATACATACAGATTCATTTGCCAATGAAAAAAAGATTCGTTTGCCTTCTCAAATGTAGGCGCACCAGGTAGACCACGGTCGTGTCGTGGTGGTGGCGTGTGTCGTACGGACGTTATAAACTGCGTGCCTCCACGTTTTGGATTGAAATATCTGGCGGCCCGAATTCTAGCCCTACAAAATCCCCCTTCTCCCCCGTCCCCTTCCGCGCCCAGAGCGCTCGAATCCCTAATTCGCTGCCACCCAAGCAAAATTCGAATCGCCCCTCATCTCGTCTCGTTCCCCACCTCCGTATCGGACGACGACGATGAAGACGATGGTCGCGCTGCACCACAGCACCGGAGCTGCCTCATCTACGCCCTCGTCCACCGCACCGGGTGGTCCACTGACAACGTCGGCCGCCGCAACCGACGTGCTTCACAGACACCGACTTCCATCGCATCAGGTCTGTTTCACCTTACCGGCGCTACTTCACCGAGTACATCGTCGCACCTCCACCCCCCCTACTAGTGCTTCACCAACCGCCTCGTCCACCGCATCGTAGCGCTCCACCGCCGCTCAAGATCTGCTTCCGTAGGCGGCCAGCCAACGCAAGCGCATCACCCTCAGCGACTCTGAAGTGACCTGCACTCTAGGCGAGTATGCCTAAACGCTGGCCCGAACTAGGTATCCACATATCACTGCGTTGTGCACTGTTCTGACGATGCTTGGATATCCTTTTACTGCTCTCTTAGCTTATACGCCTATGCAACTCTGACTTCAACTCTTATTTCTTATGGAGCTATCATCTGAAACATGCAAAACCATTTTTCAGCGAAGCTTGACGGCGCTACGGGATCTGGTACACATCCTGCACGCTCGTATAACCTTGTAAGTACCTGTCCTCTGGTACAACAACAAGGTCGATTCCTGTCATTAGATCAACCATTCGCCGTGCCAAAAATGCAGAGGGGGAAGGAAGGAGTACACGGCCTGCACATCCAAGCAAGTGGTAAGATGGACTTCTTCATGGAACATCCCAAGCGCAAGCAGAGCTGCAGTGAGCCTGTACAACGAGCTAGCGTAAGTCCCTGCATTTCATTTAATTCGTACTAGCCTGCGTGTATGATTTGCGTGTATGATTGGGGCAGTGAAATGTATTCCAGTGGCACTTTTGATTTATCCACATAATGGTTGAATTGCTTGTTTCTATGAACTGAGTTGGCCAATAATGAGAAGGATGTCAATCTTTTCATCATATTGTAGATTGCTTAGATCTCGATAGGCCAAATATAATCACATGAATTATACAGTAAAAGCTAGTGTGGTGTGTATTGCTACAACTAGTCTCACAACCTGTCCTCATATAATATAACAAGGTCGCACCATCTTATAAGATTAACCATTCAACTTACCAAAATGCAGTGTGGGAAGGAAGGAGTATTGGGACTGCGTATCCAAGCAAGTGATGTCATGGACTCCTTCGTAGAGCCTCATAAGCAAAAAAGAAGTTGCAGTGTGCTTGTACAAAGAGCTAGCGTAAGTTCAGTTATCAGCTTCTCGGAATTTTAGTTAGCCACTTATTAAAAAATTGTTCAATTACCTTGCTTGCCTTTAGTTTGCTACTGATTACATAATGCCATAGCCTATTAATCCTATTATAGACTGCACCTATCTATGTGTTTGTTACTTACTGTTATAGAACTACCTATGCCTGAACTTCAATAGCTACTTAAGCACGTAGATAGCTGGTCATATCTACTTCTAGGGTGCAACAAAATTCATGTGTAATTTACCTTCTGATACCCTGTTTGTTTATCTTGTTTGCTGTTATGACTTCTAGCACTAGAAATGTTTGCATGTTCATGGAGAGACAACTGTCAGGTTTATATGAGGGACACCGTCTTTTTAACTTATATATATGTGTCAGAATCATTTTGCTTACATGAAAGAAATTTAGAGATGTATGTGTTGCTGGTAAACTCTACCGACTTGTTGCTTTAATACGTTGCCAAAAACTTGTTAGTTTTACTAGTTCATGTGTAATTAAATACGTTGCCAAAACTGGTTAGTTTTACTAGTTTGATGTTAGTTTCTTATGGCTCTTGCAACACTTTATTTATGCTTGCTAACTATCAAGTTTTTAGGATCCAATTGAAACTCTGATGGCACAACAGGTATGTTCTAAAAAACTTCCTTGTTTAACTGGTTTGCTGCTGTAACTTGTTGCTCTAATCATGTTACCAACTTCAACTTCTCTGGATCCAATTGGAACTCCAATTGCACAGCAGGTATATTTTGGAAAACTTATTTGTGTAGCAGGTTTGCTGCTGCAACTTGTTGCTCTAATCAAGTTACTAACTACTCAACTTTTCAGGATCCAAGAGAAACTCCAATGGCACAACAGGTTGTTTGTTTAACTGCTTTGCTGCTGCAACCGGTTGCTCTAATGATGTTAATAACCTATACTTTTCAGCATCCAATCGCAACTCTTTAAATCCTTGTTTGTTTAACTGGGTTGCTGTTCTAACTCCCAGTTGAGATGTTCCGCTAACTTCAACTTTTCCGAATCCAATTGGAACTGTAATGGCAAAACAGGTTAGTCCAAGATCAAAGAGTGAGGTCCCCATGGACGTTGGATCATCCCAGAGCAGTGGCACCAGCCGAATCATGCATCGTGAATTGCCAACTGCTGATGCTCTAGAGGCTAAACTATTGGTAGAAAGAGAGTCTGCTTCTACACTTAGAGATGAAGTTGACATGTTGAGGAAGCAAACAACACAATCAAAAGCAGTACTCACGAAAACCATTAAATAATTGGTGGATTTCACAACGAAGCAAGCTGAGAGTGACAACATTGTTAAGGTCCTGGAGGAAAAAAGGAAATTAAAATCCCACTTGGTAAATCATAGGTGAAATGTTTTTTCCATCGTTGAATTACCTTTGTGTTGTTTGTTCATGTAATAGATTGGAACCATTTGTTTTAGAGATCATGTAATAATTGTTTTTTGGTCTGTATTTTTTTTGAGCACGAGTCTGTAATAATTGATAAGAACATGAGACATTTCATTTTTTTTGTTGAGGCAAAGACATTTCATTTTGTTTGCTATGCCAGGCCTACAAAATATGCTAATCGGGCTGATTGTGCATTCGGCAAAAATAGTAGTATAGATGGGCCTTAAGTGGCACGCATCTGAAAGGGCCAAGATGCTGTACTAGCTTTGGTACAAAAAAAGATGCTCTTCTAGACAAAAATAGTACAGCAGCCTGGCTTATGTATGTTAGTTCATATTATTGATCCATATACTCTATATGTGGTCATATGTCTGTTAGTTTTCCATATTATTGGTTGGTTGGCTCAATATTTTCAATTTTGAGACATCGCTTGGCTTCTGAAATTCATATCTAAATGGGAGTACACTATATGCTGCTTGTGTCATACATGTTACAATTGAGTTGAACATAAAGTTGTTTCAAATATTTGTATTCACCTTAAACTGGATTAAACCTTCTGAATTCGAGTATCATGGCATTTGTAAATCATATTCATATATAGAGGTGGAATACATCTTTGTTGTGCTTTTGAAGATATATAAAAAAACATAGAATGATTTATACAGATTCGTAATCGAATACAAAATGGGTTCGAATTTAGTTGCCAGGGTAAACGTGAATGCTTATTCTCCCAAGATTCGAAAGAAGCGGCAAAACACCCACTCCCACGTCGGCTGCCCTAAACCAGTGTTTGGGAGATGGAACTTACTGTCTACCCCTGACACGCACAACCTATCGGCCCGATTTCCACTGCTCTAAATAGGGGTAGGCTTGTAACTTCACTCAGACGTGACACAACTGCCACTCACCCCATTCAGACACGGTGGGCGCCAAACGTGGGCGGCAAAACACATTTGATTCAAGCTCGTCCCAAAGACCTCTCTCTCCCCCTCCATTTCCCCATTCATACACGGTGGGCGGCAAAACAAACTCTCCTCGGCCGAAATCGATCTAGGCTAATATTTTAAGTAGGGGCAGGTTTGTAACTTCACTCATACGTGACACAACCGCCCTACCTGTCAGCCCCGTTCATACACCGTGGGCGCCAAAACACCCTCTCCTCACCCGAAATCTCTCTCGACAAATATTGGGGAGATGCGAGATTACCGTCCTATCCCCAACCGACGAGATGTCCGAAATTTTAAACGGGGGCTAAGTTGGTAACTTCCCCACATTTCAGACAAGCGCCACATCCCAAAGACATGGTTCCCCCGACCCCTCTCCCTCCATTTTCCCATTCATCCACTGTCGGCGCCAGAACACCATCTCCACACCAGCCTCCTCTGCCCGCCACCCCATCCATCGCCGCCCTCCTCCACCATGCCGGAGCGCCTACCCAGACTGCGTCGTCCACTGCAAGAGATCGGCGTTCCTCATCCACATCGCCGGACCAGGAGCCTTGCATCGCGTCCTCTTGCTTCATCCGTGCCATCGTCCACCTTGCCGGGGCCGCTCCGACAACCTTCTCGTCCACCGCAACGGGACTTATCCCCCGATGCCTCCGTCTGCCATCGCAGATTTGCTTCCACACCGCCGACAGCCATTGCACCCCCGATGCCTACACGGCGCCGCAAGAGAGGTGGTACTCTTTCATATCTGCTCAACTTTTTGATCTCAACCAAAAAATAGATCGTCACTTGTTTATTGTACTTTCTATTCAGCTCTTAGAATCTTAGTTGTTAGTTCAACGCAAACATTGGTTGCTAAGTAGCCTTTGTGCGGTTTGCAGCTTCAGATTTGCCATGGCACAATCATAATAGGGTTTAAGTGATCATGCTTAGGGTTTCCCCCCTTTTATGATCTCTATACGATCAGCCTACGTGCTTCATGTCATAATAGCACTGCTCCACCCATCAAGCTAAACAAGCTTAGTTGTTCAAATACGAATCTGATATGATGCTGATATTAGTAAAACAGAGTTGTTTAATTGGTCAGCTGAGTCTTCCTATTTTAATTTTGAAATGCATGTGCGCCGCTGGGGCGGATCTACAAGGTGGCCAGCGTGGGTCGCGTCCCACCCTGGGATTTTGGGTCGGCCTGTATACCATAAGAGATTAGAACATGGTCAGCCAGCCAATGCCTTTGCTAAAAAAACAAAAAAAGCCAACGCCTCCAGACCCCGATTCCCCTCTGTTCGGCTCCGCTTCCGATCTCTACTCGCCGCCTGCCTCACTGGCGATTTGCCATCGCCGGACGCCATGTGATACGTCTCCAACATATCTATAATTTTTTATTGTACCATGCTATTATAATATCAATCTTGGATGTTTTTATATACATTTACAAGCAATTATATATCATTTTTTGGGACTAACCTATTAACTTAGTGCCAAGTGCTAGTTGCTGTTTTTTGCCTGTTTTTGGTTTTCCAGAATATCAGTACCAAACAAAGTCCAAATGCCACGAAACTTTGTGGAGATTTTTTTTCTGTACATAAGAGACACTAGAAGCTTCAGGAGAGGGCCAGAAGACAGAGGAGGTGGCCACGAGCCACCAGGTCACGCCCCAGGGGGGTGGTGTGCCCTGGTGCCTCGTAGGCCCACCTCTGCTCCGTTTGACCTAATTCCACCTCTGTAAATTCTCTAAAATCGGGAAACCAACAAAGAAGTCCACAAAATACCTTTTCCGCCGCCGCAAGTTCCTATTCTCGAGAGATCCCATCTGGAGGCCTTTTCTGGCACTCTGCCGGAGGGGGAATCGATCACGGAGGGGCTCTACATCATCCTTGCTGCCCTTCCGATGATGCGTGAGTAGTTTACCATAGACCTTCGGGTCCATAGTTAGTAGCTAGATGGCTTCTTCTCTCTTTTTGATCTTCAATACAATGTTCTCCTCGATGTTCTTGGAGTTCTATCCGATGTAATCACTTTTTGCGGTGTGTTTGTTGGGATTCGATGAATTGTGAGTTTATGATCAGATTATCCATGAATATTATTTGAGTTTTCTCTGAACTCTTTTATGCATGATTATTATATCTTCGTATTTCTCTCCGATCTATTGATTTGGTTTGGCCAACTAGATTGATTTATCTTGCAATGGGAGAGGTGCTTTGTAATGGGTTTGATCTTGCGGTGCTCAATCCCAGTGACAGAAAGGGACATGACACATATGTATCATTGCTATTAAGGGTAAAAAGATGGGGTTTATTCATGCGTGAGTTTACTTTGTCTACATCATGTCATCTTGCTTAAGGCGTTACTCTGTTCTTTATGAACTTAACACACTAGAAGCATGCTGGATAGCGATCGATGTGTGGAGTAATAGTAGTAGATGCAGAATCGTTTCGGTCTACTTGTTTCGGACGTGATGCCTATATACATGATCATTGCCTTGGATATCATCATGATTATTTGCTTTTCTATCAATTGCCCAACAGTAATTTGTTCACCCACCGTATGCTATTTTCAACAGAGAAGCCTCTAGTGAAAACTATGGCCCCCGGGTCTACCTTAATCATATATTGAAAATCCTAAAAATACCTTGCTGCAATTTTACTTTATTTATTTTATTTTGTATTTTTGTTTGATCTATCTATCTATCACCATACAATTTAATCTTGCAATTAACCGCCAAGGGATTGACAACCCCTTGTTCGCGTTGGGTGCGAGGATTTGTTGTTTTGTGTGCAGGTACTGGTAACGAGTTGTTGCGTGATTCTCCTACTGGATTGATAACCTTGGTTTCATAACTGAGGGAAATACTTATCTGTACTATACTGCATCATCCCCTCCTCTTCGGGGAAATCCCAACGCAGCTCACAATTAGCAGGAAGAATTTCTGGCGCCATTGCCAGGGAGACATCATCAACATCTATCAAGTACCTACGCATAAACCTTCATCTCCATGCATTTACTTTATTTGCATTTGCCTCTCGTTTTCATCTCCCCCACTTCTAAAAAAAGTTTTTTACAAAAATACAAAAATATTTTCCGTTTGCCTTTTTCTTGTTGGCTTCTTTGTTTGCTTGTTATCTTGTTCGCCTAGTCACGATGTCCCGAGAAAATTATCATGATACCTCTTGTTATAAAATTTTGGTTAAAATCGAGCAAAATACTAAAGATTACATGACTACGCAGTTTGAGCACAACGATTTTTTTACCGAAGAACTCAAAGAACACTCTACTTTGTTGGATGCTATTGCAAAACAACTCGATGATGTTAGTGAAGAAGTTGCTAAACTTCAATCTCAATTTTCTCTTACTGAAAATTTGCTAGGAAAATTTTCTGATGCGCAAGCTACGTTAGTAAATCAAATGGCAGCTAAGCCAGAATCATTAGCACGTAGTAATGATGAGGATATTAAAATGATTGGTGTTTCATCTATTGATTCCTTGTTTAGCAATATAAAACTTGATGAAAAGGGGACTGAAGAAGAGTCAACTTTTGCTAGGAGGCGTCCCCATAATTCGGAGGGTGAAAATCTTGATGAAAAATTTGATAAAAGTGGGTCTGGAGAGGTAAAAACTTTAACTAGTGATGTGCCCACTCTCTTGGATTACAAAGACTTTAATTATGATAGTTGTTCTTTGATTGAGTGCATTTCTTTGTTACAATCCATGCTAAATTCACCCAACGCTTATGAACAAAATAAGGCTTTTACTAAACACATTGTAGAAGCAATGATGAAAGTGTTGGAAGAAAAGCTAGAACTAGAAATTTCAATTCCTAGAAAATTATATGATGAGTGGGAACCCACCATTAAAGTTAAAATTAAAAATTATGAGTGCAATGCTTTATGTGATTTGGGTGCTAGCGTTTCCACAATTCCAAAATCTCTATGTGATGTGCTAGGTTTTACCAATATAGATGAATGTTCTCTTAATTTGCACTTGGCGGATTCTACTATTAAAAAGCCATTGGGAAGAATTAATGATGTTCTTATTCTTGCAAATAGAAATTATGTGCCCATTTATTTTATTGTACTTGACATTGATTGCAATCCGTCTTGCCCCATAATACTTGGTAGACCGTTTCTTCGAACTATTGGTGCTATTATTGATATGAAAGAAGGTAATATAAGATTTCAATTTCCATTAAAGAAAGGGATGGAACACTTCCCTAGGAAAAGAATTAAAGCACCCTATGAATCCATTATGAGGGCCACTTATGGAATCAACTTGAAAGATGATAATACTTGAAACTATACATTATGCCTAGCTAGGGCATAAAACAATAGCGCTTGTTGGGAGGCAACCCAATGAATAAAATAAATTTTATGCTTTTTATTTCTGTTCTTGTGTGTTTTCACAATTATGATATTGTTATGATTGTGTTTTATGTTTTAATTAGTGTTTGTGCCAAGTAATGCCTTTGGGATGATTTGGAAGATAGTATAATTGATGCTGTTTGGAAAACAGAAAGTTCTGCGTTCAGTGCTGGAATTTTAGTTCTGTACTGGATCGTCATAAAAATCTTAAATTGTTACAAAGTATTGGTATATGAATTTCCCACGTTGTCCTAATTTTTCAGAATTTTTGGAGTTACAGAAGTATAGCTTTTAAATAGATCTTTACAGACTGTTTTGTTTTAGACAGATTCTGTTTTTGTTGCATAGTTTGCTTATTTTGATGAATCTATGGATCGTATCGGGGGGTATGAGTCATGGAGAAGTTGGAGTACAGTAGCATTATGCCAATATTAAATATTAATCAATTTACTACAGTACTTAAAGTTAAGGATTTATTTGTTATACTAACGGATCTCACGAAGGTTTTGTTGAGTTTTGTATGATTGAAGTTTTCAAGTTTTGGGTGAGATCATGATAGATGAAGGAATAAGGAGTGGCAAGAGCCTAAGCTTGGGGATGCCCAAGGCACCCCAAGGTAATATTCAAGGAAGACTCAAGCGTCTAAGCTTGGGGATGGCCCGGAAGGCATCCCCTCTTTCTTCTACCAACTATCGGTAATTTTACTTGGAGCTATATTTTTATTCATCACATGATATGTGTTTTACTTGGAGCGTCGTGTATTATACGAGTCTTTGCTTTGTTTGCTTTTTAGTTTGTCACAATCATCATTGCTGGACACACCTATTTGAGAGAGCCACATGTTTATCATGATTTGTTAGAATACTCTATGTGCTTCACTTAAATCTTTTGAGCTAGGCAGTTGCTCTAGTGCTTCACTTAAATCTTTTTGAGCACGGCGGTGGCTATATTTTGAAGAAATAATTGAGCTCTCATGCTTCACTTATATTATTTTGAGAGTTGATAAGATTAAATTTTGAAGAAATATTTGCACTCTCATGCTTCACTTTTATCTTTTCGAGAGTTGATAATAGTAATGGTAATTTGCACAAGATATGAATTTGGTCCCAAAGTGATGAATATTCAAGAGGGATATAATAAAAACTTTCATGAAAGATCATTGGATATGATAAGTTTGATTCCTTGCAATAGTTTTACGATATGGAGATGATAATATGTGAGTCATGTTAGTGAGTAATTGTGATTTAGTAAGAATATTGGTGTTAAATTTTGTGATTCCTTATGCATGCACATAAAGTCAATAGTTATGCAACGAAATTATATCCTACTTATGGTGCATTATTTGGTGTTAGTTATGTTCAATGCATGTTTATGACCGTTTTCTCTTTTTGGTTGGTCGCTTCTCAATCTATTTGCTAGCCTTCATTTGTACTAAGCGGGAATACTGCTTGTGCATCCAACTCCTTAAACCCAAGTTGGGCCAAATGAGTCCACCATATCTACCTATATGCGGTATTTCCATGCCGTTCCAAGTAAATTTGCATGTGCCAACTCTAATTTTTCAAAATAATTTTCCGTTTTGTGTGCCCGTACCACTCATGAAGCGGCAGGGGGTGGCCAATATTTTCCATGCTAGGTGTGTTATTCTCACGATGAGTGTTTATTCACTTGTCATTGCACGAGAGAGTGGCAGGTAATAGAGATGCCCAGTCCCGAAATGATTTTTTTTAATATGATGTTAATAATAAATTCCTTGGAAAGTGTTGGTATGGAGGGCACCCGTGGATACGGCTAGCCATGTATTGTGAAAGAATGGTGGAAAGGAAATAAACTTTATTTTCTGTTTGGGAACCGCCTATAATGTGTCTAGCATGGAAGATATTGGGAATTCTCAGTCATTTTCGTTGACAGGAAAAGCATGCCTCTCAAAATAATTTTATCTCTCTAATTTAAGCTTTGAGCTCTGGCACATTTGCAAATCTCTGCTTCCCTCTGCGAAGGGCCTATCTATTTACTTTTATGCAATTTTTATTTTTATTTGAGTCTCCATCTTCCCTTACAAAGCACCAACTGGAGAGGACTATTGTCATACTTGTGCAATGTGTGTACCTAATATTGAGTGTGTTTCATGAATGGATCAATGATTGAGCATAATGGGCTAGGGATAACTTTCTTTAGCATTGATATTTTGAAAGACATGGTTGCTTGTTAATATGCTTGAGTATTTATATCTTCATGTCAAACTATAGACTATTGCGTTGAATCATTCAAGTCCAAATGTCCATGCTACAAAGAGAAGAGTATATGATGAATATGATAGGTAGCATTCCACATCAAAAATTCTGTTTTTATCTTTTAACTACTGGAATCAGGGGATTTGCCATCAGCCAGTTCTTTGCCGTCTGCTAGCTGACGGCAAAGAAGGTCTTTGCCGTCCGCCTACAAAAAACAGAAGGCAAAGAACTGGCTGATGGCAAAGATAATGTTTGCCATCAGCCAGTTCTTTGCCATCTGCTAGCGGACGGCAAAGAATCTTTGCCGTCCGCTAGCAGACGGCAAAGAGGTGGGTGGGCCCCACTGGAGGCCAGCGCATGAAGATTCCCTCTTTGCCGTCTGCTAGCTGACGGCAAAGATTCTTTGCCGTCCGCTAGCAGATGGCAAACAAAAACCATTCAAACGGCCCTAACGGCCACCCCCACCTCCCACTCCTCTCTCTCTTCTCTCTCTCCCGCGTTCCCCGCACCCGCCGTCCTTGACCCCCCGCCGCACCGGCCGCCGCCCCCGACCCCCACCGCCCCCGCCGCCCGCCGGCCACGACGCTGCGGCCGCCCCGGCGCCCCGCCGCCCCGGCCCTCCGCTCCGCCGCCCTCTGCCCCGAGCTCGCCGCCGCCGCCCTCCCTCTGCCCCGACGCCGCCGCCCTCTGCGCCGCCCCGACGCCGCCGCCCCGCCCTCTGCCCCGACCCCCCCTCCTGTGAGCCCCCCGCCCCACCCCCACCCCCTCTGTTTTTTTTAGTTTTTTTGCATCAATTAGATTTTTTTTAGGTGAGCATCCATCTTCTTTTTTCTTTTTTTTTTCTACTGTTAATTGGTACTGTTAAATTAGGTTAGTTCTAGGTTAGGTTAGTGCTAGGTTATGTTAGTGCTAGGTTAGGTTAGAAAGATGAAAAAAAAGAAGAAAAGAAGGAGAAGTAGAAGAAGAGGAAAAAGGAAAAGAAAAGAAGAAGAAGAAGAAGAAAAAGAGGGGGAGGAGAAGAAAAGAAGAAGAATAAGAAGAAGAAGAGGAGGAGGAGAAGAAGAAAATAATAATAATAATAAGAAGAAGAAGAAGAAGAAGAAGAAAAGAAGGAGAAGTAGAAGAAGAGGAAAAAGGAAAAGAAAGGAAGAAGAAGAAGAAGAAGAAGAAGAAGAAGAAGAAGAAGAAGAAGAAGAAGAAGAAGAAGAAGAAAAGAGGAGAGGAGGAGAAGAAGAAGAGGAAAAAGGAAAGGAAGAAGAAGTAGAAGAGGAGGAGGAGAAGAAAGAAGAAGAAGAAGAAGAAGAAGAAGAAGAAGAAGAAGAAGAAGAAAGAGGAGAGGAGGAGAAGAAGAAGAGGAAAAAGGAAAGGAAGAAGAAGAAGAAGAAGAAGAAGAAGAAGAAGAAGAAAATGAAGAAAAGGAAGAAGAGGAAGAAGAAGAAAAGGAAAAAGAGAAAAAAAGACCCTGACACCACGACACCCCGACACCCCGACCGGACAGCACGACACCCCGACACGACACCCTGACACCCCGACACCCCGACACCCCGACACGACACCTCGACACCCCGACACCCCGACACGACACCCTGACACCCCGACACCCCGACATCCCGACACCAAGACACGACACCCCGACACCCCGACCCGACACTCCGACACCACGACACCCCGACCTGACACCCCAACCTGACACCCCGTCATATATTTATGAATTATGAGTTAGGTCATATATTTTCTGATTTTGTTATGAAAAACATCATATATATTTGTGTTGATCGGGTGGATTTAAATGTGCAGTTGTTTCGTCGCTGCGAGGGTCTGGTGTTCGACGACATCCCCGTGCATTCGACGAGCTCCGCCCCTCCGTTCGTGGGTGAGCACAAATCATCTGCTCCTCCCCCCTTCATTTGCTCTGTTCCGGTCTTCGTGCCGATGAAACTTGCTAGCTATAGGTGTCTTCAATCATCAGTATGCGTGACCACTATGCGTCCCCCGTTCGAAAGGGTTACATCTATAAATATGCATGCATTTGCATATTTATAACCGTGATTCTTTCGAATTGTCCAACGTTATACATGGACAGCCCGAGTATGTGTAGATTGGGTTCGTTTTCCCATATGCTCTGCTCCGGATCCGATGCAGAATTTCGTCAGTGCCTCCCTGTTGTTCTCCGGGTACACATCCTCTCTGCTTATTGCCGAGACGTGTATCAGGAGAACAGCGGGGAGGTGCTGCCAAAATTTTGCGTCGGATCCGGAGCAGAGCATGGGAAAACGAACCCAATCTACACATACTCGGGTGGGATTAGGACCTATCTTTACCTATTAGCGTCTAGGTTGCATGGACGTAATAAAACTGACAAACTCCATTAACTGATGAATATGGTTTGCTGAATTATGTATATATTTCTTGTGTGTCCAGTAGCTAGGCAAGATGAGTGATCGTGCATGGATGTACACCGGTCACACTAGTCAGAAAGACATGACCGATGAATGGAAGACAAAAACCAAGGGGTTTGTGAGAGCCGCATTTGCAAATGGCCAGAGAAAAACCTGGTGCCCTTGTGTCCGGTGCGACAACTATTATAAGAGGACAGAGCTTGAAATGAGTAAACACCTACAAAAGTGGGGTTTTACGCCTGCTTATACGGTCTGGACATTTCATGGTGAGTCTGCCCAATGTGCCACAGCTGAGGTGGGCCGTCGTCGCACCGACGAGCATGGTACCGGGATCGAAGACATGGTGGAAGACTTTGATGATGCTCGGGATTCGTACGATGAGATGGAGGAATCTGCAAAGGCCTTCAATGATATGTTGGAGTCTTCAAAACGTCCTCTCCACGAGCACACTGAGCTTTGTCAGCTGGATGACATCGCATAAGTAATGGCTCTGAAGGCTCAATTCAACTTGGGCAGAGAATGCTACGACGCGATGATGGCACTATTTGGACGCTTTCTACCCAAAGGCCATGTAATGCCTGCAAACCTGTACCAGTCGGACAAATTCCTCCGTGTACTTAAGATGCCCTATGAGAAGATAGATGCCTGTGAGAATGGATGTGCCTTATTTAGGCTTGAGTATGCGGACTTGAACTATTGTCCCATTTGCAAGTCTTCCAGGTATGTTGTGGTAGACAACTGTATGGGTGAGAAGAGTTGGACAAAAATCCCAGTTTATGTTCTTCGGTATATGCCAATCATACCAAGACTTCAACGTCTTTTCATGGTCAAAGAGACGGCCAGACAGATGACATGGCACAAATTGGGCAAAAGAACCGAACTAGATGCAGATGGGAATCAGATGTTGGTACACACATCGGACGCTTTTGCGTGGAAGCACTTCGATGCAATACATCATGATAAAGCGACAGATCCAAGGCATCCTCGAGTCTACATCGGCACGGATGGGTTCAATCCGTTTGGTATGATGGCAACCCAATACAGTTGTTGGCCTGTATTTGTCATTCCACTCAATCTCCCCCCCCGGACAGATTATGCAAAGAAAGAACATTTTCCTGACGTTGATAATTCCAGGGCCCAACTATCCGGGGAAGAGTATGAATGTGTACATGCAGCCGCTTAAGGATGAATTGCAAGAAGCTTGGGATAATGGGATCAAGACATATGACGCCGCTACAAAAAATACTTCATAATGCGTGTCTGGTACATGTACTCGATGCATGACTTGCTGGCGTATGCGCTATTCGTTGGCTGGTGTATGCATGGAAGGTTCCCGTGCCCCACATGCAAGGCAGCTCTTCAGTTTCGTTGGCTGGATGCGGGTCGCAAGTATTCTTGCTTCGACTTGCATAGACAGTTCCTGGATCCTCGCCATAAGTTCAGAAAAGACAAGAAGAACTTCATCAAAGGTAGAGTTGTGAAAAACTCAGCACCACCTGTGTTGACAGGCCAATAGATCCTGGATCAGTTAAATGCTCTCGAGCCTGATGCAGAGCGTCCAGGGTATTTCAAGGGGTATAATTCGGAACACGCCTGGACTCACAAGACATGCTTGTGGGATCTGCCTTACTTCAAAGACCTCCTTTGCCCACACAACATCGATGTGATGCACACTGAAAAGAATATCGCCGAGGCCCTTTTTGGTACATTGTTCGGCATAGAGGGGAAGTCAAACGATAATCCTAAGGCTAGAGTCGATCAGGAGGCTCTATGTGATAGACCGTTACAGAACATGCGACAACCGAAAGGAAAGCAGAACTGGACAAAGCCAAAGGCATGGTTCAATCTTGGAAGGCCAACTATGAGGGAAATTATCTTGTGGGTGAAAATGCAGTTGATGTTCCCCGATGGGTATGCAGCGAATCTAAAGAGGGGAGCGAGTTTTGAAAAATTGAAAATATTTGGTCTCAAGAGTCATGATTGGCACGTATGGCTTGAGCGCGTAATGCCGGTGATGTTGCGTGGCTTTATCCCTGAGGATGAATGGCTAGTACTGGCAGAGCTGAGCTATTTCTTCCGTGTTCTTTGTGCAAAAGAACTATCACCTGCGGTGATAGATGAAATGGAAGAGTTGGCGCCGGAGTTGATCTGCAAGTTAGAGAAGGTCTTTCCACCGGGCTTCTTTAATCCAATGCAGCATTTGATTTTGCATCTCCCGACCGAGGCAAGATTGGGGGGGCCCGTGCAAAATCGTTGGTGCTACGCAACTGAGAGGATGCAGAAGATGCTTCGAGCAAAATGTAAAAATAAACGTAGAATTGAACCATCGATGGCCGAGGCATTCATTACTGAGGAGGCGGCAAACTTCGTGACAGCACACTACGAAGCCAAAAATCGTCATTTGCATAATCCGAAGCCTTGGTACAAGCTGGCGACCCTAAAAAAGGTGGATCGAACCTCAGCCTATTCAAAGGGAAGCTCACACCAGCCGGTGCTTCGAAACCAGTAGGGTTGGATGTCGAAGAATGGCGGACCATTTCGTTGTATATCTTCAACAACATAACAGAAGTGCGGCCGTACATCGAGTAAGTTCTCGGTACATTGTTTCGCAACTTCTAATTCCTTTGAACTGCTCTTATTCCCCGATATTTGATACAGTCGATACGTCGCCAAATTCTCGGATGGAGCGGTGATCCAAAAGGATTCCGTCGAAGAGTATGAGCTTCTGGCAAAGCATGGAGGCGGCTATCCCGGTTTCATCTCTTGGTTCAAACAAACGGTAATTTCCATTAGACCATTTCATTTCTTCGTCTAATTTGCGGCTAATGCAACAATCCTTCCGTATTAAACTTGTAGGCTAATTCAGAGTCAATGGACGCCGAATTGAGACAAGTCGCTAATGGTTTTGACTATAAGGTCCGTTCATTTGACAAATACGACATCAACGGGTATCGCTTTCGTACCTTTGGCAAAGAGCTATCTATGGCCGACCGAAAGTCTACAAATTGTTGTGTCTCTGCTATCGGCGAAGGAGATACCGAGTATTATGGAAGAGTTGAAGCAATTTATGAACTTCTATTCTATGGTGAAAACCCACCGAACGTCGTAGTCTTCAAATATTATTGGTTCCAGCCGAAGGAGACTAGAAGGGGTCATGAACATTTAGGGCTAGTCGAAATCAAACAAAGCACCCATTTAGATGTTCCCGATGTCTATATTACGGCTCAACAGGCGACCCAAGTTTTCTATCTACCGTGGCCTGCCAAACTGATCCAAATCTGAATGGTTGGGATGTCGTTTATGAAGTGCCGCCACGTGTTAGACCACCTCCCCACAATGAAGAGGATTATGAACCTCACATTAACCCAAACACATATGAAGGAGAATTCTTCCAAGGAACACGTCTTTCCAAAAAACGTTTCAAGAACCGCTCTACTTCACCCCAGAACATTGAAGTAGACAGCGACAGTGAATCCGACTTCACCCCTGAGCCGGAACAAGAAGAGCCGGAACAAGAAGAGCCGGAACAAGAAGAGGTTACTGCTGCGGATGACCTGTCAATGCTTGACCGATTACGTAAAGGAGGCCTTCCACATGTTGATGCATTTATTGATGATGATGATGAGCACGTCATTACTGATAGTGATGATGATGATGCATTTATTGACCCCGAAGCATATATAGACGATGAAGATTAATATTAGTTCATGTCAGGTATTCAATTATTATTATGTACATATATATTATTAATTAGTTCATGTTAGGTATTCCATTTTTTATTATGTTCATGATGATGATACACTTAAATTATATACATATTATTATTCATGTCAGGTATTCAATTTTTTTATGTTGTACTAATTTCGTTTACTCTTTGTCATTGCAGGTGTTGACAGATGGTGGGCGCGGGTCTAGAGCGCTCCGAGGCTCCTTCCTCGGCGCGTGGTGGGAGGGTTGCTTCCATTCCACCCCAGCACCTCCGGAGAGTGCTGGATCTCAGTATGCAGACACCACCGGCGGGCGCTTCTTCTTCGGCCGGGAGAGGTCGGGGGAAGAAGAGGGGTACTAGAGGTGGCCGTGGCGGCGGGAGAGGTAGGAAGGCTGCTACGCCTTCCTCGCCGCCACCCGCAGCTGATTCACCCGACCACAGGACTGCTCCGTCTGAGGTGGACCCGTCTCGGACTCCGGTCCACAAGCCTCGGGCCGACGAGCCTCGGGCCGCCGAGCCTTCGCCCCACCAGACTCCGGTCCACGAGCCTCAGGCCGCCGAGCCTCGGGCCGCCGAGCCTTCGCCCCACGAGACTCCGGTCCTAGAGTCTTCGTCCCACGAGACTCCGGAGCAGAGCACGGATCAGGCTACGTCGCAGTCGACCCGATGGGGGGACTGGCCGCCGGAGGCGAGTGGCCATGCTGATGGTTGCGAGGATCACTTTTCGGATGATAGCTATAGCGAGGGCGAGCTGGTTGAGGGGGGCAACGTCTACCAGCGTGGTGGTACAAAGCTCCCGCCCGTGCCGGCGACCCGCGAGCAAAAGTGGTTGATTGCGCCTAATGGGGAGAAGTAAGTGCATTTACTCTTTTTTAACCTTTTGCCTTCACGTTTCTTCAAAATCTAATGCGTTGGCCTTGTCATACTGCAGGGGTTGGATGCACGGCCCTGGTATCCGCAAGCCCAACTCCGTCCTTGGTGTGCTTTGCCGGCAGAACTTCCCGGGGTGGGTCACGTTGCCCGGTGAGGGTCAGGTTCGACAACTCGGACTGAGCTGGGAGCTGTACTTGGCTGCCCCGGCCCCGCCGCAGAGAGGATCGACGTTGTCTTGTGCCGCATGAGGGCCGAGATGGTGATCCAGACGTTTTGGGTAATTTCTCCTTTACAGAATTAAAAATCAACAGTACCGAGTTATTGTACTAATCAGTGTTGTCTTGTTTGATTGCAGACCTTCTACAGGTGTCTTGAGGGAGAGGAGGAGGCCGCGGTTATGGTTATCGAAGCCGAGTGCAGGCGCCTACTTCAGAACTTACGGCACGAGGCTCGGGTGCAGGCTGTTCGAGACTACTACGCCTCGAATGGTATTAAGAGGTCCAAGACGAAGTGCCGCGGCAAGTTTCTGAGTAAGGAGAAGTACATGAAGGTAAATACCTATTCTTAAGGCCTTGTACTTAGTTTACTTGATTTGATTTGTAGGCGTAGTGCTGAAATTTCTCTTGACTAACTTAGGTGCCCCCGAGATGGTGTGCGGATAGGATGGACTGTTGGGAGGCGTTGGTGGATGAGTGGTGCTCTCCCCAATGGCTAGCCGTCCACAACAATGCCAAGGAGCGGCGTGCCAAAATGGTTGGTGTGCCACACCATCAAGGGAGCGCCAACCTATATGAGTTCGGGAATAACTGGGTATGTGGTTTGCTTCATGATTCATGCAATTTCATTCTTCATGCTAGCTTGAGCCCTTAACTAATACTTTGTTCCTCTCTTTTAGGCGCGACACAACAAGACGGCGGTGCCAGAGGTGTTCGACCTCTATGCCATGGCCCATACTGCGCCGTACAAGAAGGCCAAGGCATTCTTTGAGTCTGACCTTGATCATCCAAAGAGCTTCACCAACATCTCCTCCCACAACAAGCTCGTGAGGTACAGAGACGAGGGGAAGGCAAGGAAAGGGGAGGACTTTAACCCGAGCCGGCAACCTCTTGATCCGGAGCTGGTGATGATATCTGGTGGCGGGAGGCCCCATGGCTCGATAGCCATTGGGGATGGACTGATACGTTGTCCTAGCACTCTCCCGGAGATCAAGAAGCGCCAGACGAGCTCTGATCCTGAGATAAGGCCTCGTCCACGGCCAGCGGAGCTCCAAATCGAGGTTAGTTATACGGACTCAGATACCTTTCCTCCATTACATTGTGTGTGCGGCCGTCGATGATTACAATGCTAATGAGGAGTGGTGTTGCAGGCTGCTCTTGAGAAAGAGAGAGCGAAGACCCAGGAGCTTCTGGCGGAGGCAAAGAGGCAGGCGGCGGAGAGGGAGAGGGAGTTGGAGGAGAGGACTGCTACGCTGTTGGAGGAGGAGAGGAACCGGAACGACGCGTCTAACCGGGCCTTATACGAGCTCTTCGTGGTAAGTTTCTTCTGCATATTAGCCAAATCATGCACGTAATGTTCGTTTCATTACTAACTAATATGACTGACTCGTGAAAACCAAATGTGTAGACCATGTGCCAGAGCAATGGTCAGACCCCTCCGCCGATGCCAGTCATTGCTCCGGCTGGCACGGTGAGTTTCATTTGAATGGTCATTAGTTACTAGTCTTCACATTTGAGTTGCATCATGCTAACGAGACATTGCAAATGATCTTTGGTGCAGCGTAACTCCCGACAAGCATCGACCGATCCTTCTGCGTCTGCCACTGGCGCGACCGGTCATTCACCTCCGTGATGATGGTACGTTTTCCCTAGTGTTTTGCTTAACAAATGCATACTTAGCTTAAGAAATGACCTATTTAGCTCCAAAATGTCATATAGTTAGCTTATTTTCCTCAAAAATGACATAATAACCTTACTTAGCTCCAAAATGACCTATTTTACCTAGGCTAGCTCAATAATGACCTATACTTAGCTTAGCTAGTTCATTTATGACATAATTAGCTTACTTAGGTCAAAAATGGCATAATAACCTTGGTTTAGCTCCAAAATGTCATATACTTAGCTTATTTTCCTCGAAAATGACATAATAACCTTACTTAGCTCCAAAATGACCTATTTTACCTAGGATAGCTCTAAAATGACCTACACTTAGCATTTTTTCCTCCAAAATGACTTAATATGCTTAGTTAGCTCAAAAATGGCATAACTACCTAGGCTAGCTAAAAAATGACCTTTACTTAGCTTAGCTAGTTCATTTATGACATAATTAGCTTACTTAGGTCAAAAATGGCATAATAACCTTGGTTTAGCTCCAAAATGTCATATACTTAGCTTATTTTCCTCGAAAATGACATAATAACCTTACTTAGCTCCAAAATGACCTATTTTACCTAGGATAGCTTTAAAATGACCTATACTTAGCATTTTTTCCTCCAAAATGACTTAATATGTTTAGTTAGCTAAAAAATGGCATAACTACCTAAGATAGCTCAATAATGACCTATACTTAGCTTAGCTAGTTCATTTATGACATAATTAGCTTACTTAGGTAAAAAATGGCATGATAACCTTGGTTTAGCTCCAAAATGACCTATTTACCTAGGTTAGCTCTAAAATGACCTACACTTAGCTTTTTTTCTTCCAAAATGACTTAATATGCTTAGTTAGCTCCAAAATGGCATAATTACCTAGGTTAGCTCAATAATGACCTATACTTAGCTTATTTAGTTCATTTATGACATACTTAGCATACTTAGGTCAAAAATGGCATAATAACCTTGGTTACCTCCAAAATGTCATATACTTAGCTTATTTTCCTCGAAAATGACATAATAACCTTACTTAGCTCCAAAATGACCTATTTACCTAGGTTAGCTCTAAAATGACACAAGTAAGCAATAAGAAGAAGAAAAAGAAGAGGAGAAAAAGAAAGAGAAGAAAAATTCTTCTTCTTCTTCTTCTTCTTCTTCTTCTTTTTCTCCTTCTTCTTCTTCTTCTTCTAGTCTTCTTCTTCTTCTTCTTCTTCTAGTCTTCTTCTTCTAACTTTCTTCTTTCCCATTTTGCAGATTTGCTTCAGATCACGGAAGCTTGCGTTGATGGAGTCTACTCTTCTCCTTGTCCTTCCTTTTTGTTTTGATTTTGTAGGATGAACAATGTGAAACTTGCTACCTATATATGTATGTATGGATGAAACCATTGTATATGGACTTTTTGCTTAATTGTTGGATATATATATGTTGGATATGGACTTTTGATTTGGTATATATATGTGTTGGATGATCATATCCATATGGCAGGGATATGTATGCTTGTTGAAAGTATTTTCAAATGAATATATATATATATATATCTGTGAAATTGATTGAATTTAAGAAAAAACAGAATTAACAGCGGCAATACAGGCACTTTGCCGTCTGCCAGCAGACGGCAAAGAGCTTTGCCGTCTGCCAGCGGACGGCAAAGCTACCACGTGGCAGCTACCTGTGCAACCTGGGGGGGGTACCTGGGCTGGCCTATTTGGGCACTTTGCCGTCTGCCAGCAGACGGCAAAGGCTGGTGTGCTTTGCCGTCTGCTGGCAGACGGCTAAGGGCATGCATTGGCCCCAGCTGACGCGTGATGTCTGCTGACGTCAGCTGGCAGACGGCAAAGAACATTGCGCCTTTGCCGTCTGCTGGCGGACGGCAAAGTACGCCGTTAGCCACCTAACGGGCCTAACGTAACACCCTGGATTTTGCCTTGTTCTTTTATTTGGACTTATTTGGATTTATTGAATGTTTTATTTGCAATTGGGTTTTCCAGTCATTTCTTTTGGACTTACCACTTGGATTTATTTTTTTGATTTTCTTCCAAGTGGGTTCCTTCATCCATAAAATCTCCCTGGACCTCATCCCTCTAATAATAATGCCATTGGGTATTTTTATTTAATGGCATTATACCCTTTTTCTCTCTGAAAATGCCTCTTTTCTCACTAAGCTCTTAAGCAACCCCTATTTTTATTGCTCAGAAAAATCCTAGAAAATTCCCAAATATTCGTTGGGACATGCCTCACCTTCCTATGCAAAAATATCCCATGGTCATTTGGAAAATTTCAGCCCAGGAAAATATTCTTGCTTCTGGACAGAAAGGTCACTTTGTGAAGCAACTATATTATTTCTTGATCTTTTTAATCTGAAATTTTTACCACTTAATGACCTTCCTAAGTAATGCTTAAATGCCTAAAACCAGCCCTAGAATCTTAGCCGTTTGTCCCCAGCTTTTGGAGGAAGTTTTTGTCCAGAAACTTTTGAGCTTGCTCTTGTCACCTCCAATGCACCATTTGGCAAGCCCAGCGCATTTCTAGGCAAAGCTTTGAGAGGACAACACCGTAGACATGGTGTGGCAGCGCCGAAAGCCACCCCCGTGCCAGTGCACGCGGTGACCGCGCATGCGCAAGGTGTTCGACGGGTCTCTCACCGCGCTCTGCACGTCGGGTCCTCTCGGCCGCCATCCATCCAACCTCCTCGCGCCACCGCAGCCTGTCCAATCCACTCAGCGCACACCCATTCATCCCCCCAGCCCCTCTCTAACCTCCTCCGTCGTCGGTAGCCCACACACCGGAAGCCGCCACGGCGCTAGCGGTCGGCACAGTGGCTTGCACGAGTGCTCTATTCCTCCTTAGTGCGCCTGCGCCCGTGTGCGCGTGCAAGCACTATGCTTGGCTTCTCCCGCGTCGTCCCCTAGCTCGCCTGAGCTCCAGCCGCCCCCAGGTCGCCCTCCCGCATAGCTCCGGCGACGCCCGAAAACTACCTCGCCTCTCCCTATAAATAGAGCTCCCCTCTGCTCGTTCTAGCCATCCCAACCCACCTCACCTCTCTCAAATCGACCTCCTATAGCTGCTGGCAACGCCGGGAAGGCCTCTGGCCTTCGAACATCGCCGGTGACCGCCGTGGATCCCCCTGCTCCTAGCACTCATCCTAGCCCACCTCAGCTCGAACCACTGCCACCTCTGAGACCGCATCAACCTCCTGAGCACGACGGTACCTAGGGCTCACCGGATTGTCGCCGGAATCGTCAACTCCGATCAGCTCCGCCGCCGCCGTCTCTGGAGAGGATCGCCGCGACGCCGTCCGACCACCCCTGTCTGTGTTTCGGGTATGTACATGAGCGTATCGATGAGCTGAACCCATTCCCCTCCTCTCCGGTGATCGCCGACGTCTCCTCGCCGGAGAAACGCCGACGACAGCGCCGCCGCCATCTGTTTCTCTCTCTCTCTCTGTTTAACCCTAACACCACGGCCCTACCTGTCATTCTCTCTCCCTCACCCGAACCGGTACGTAAGTGGAGACGTATTCTTCGAATACACCTTCGACGTGGCCTGTTCTGGTTTTTCTTTTAAATAGAAATTTTGACCAGAAACTGTCCAACTTTGACCAGCTATAACTTTTAATCTATAAGTCCAAATGAGATGATTCTTTTTTGCTACTGGTTTGTAAAATTCCAAAGTTTCTGTATGCCAAATTTCAGAATTTTTCTTGCTGTTGAGAATTTCTGATGCAATAAACAGTGTTATGTGACATTTTCTTTTTGCATTTAATTTAATTTCAGAAGAACCTAGTTGTGTTGGAGAAGGCCAGGAGTACTGTGACACTCCTCTGAACCAAGGCAAGCCACAACATTCATATGCAAGGATGGCATTGCAATGACTTGGTTTAATTGAATTAAATTCATCCTTTAATCACTATTTAAAATAATTTGCTATATAAATCTTGTTGCATAAACTTTGTTCTGTTATGCTGATAATGTGTGCAGTAGGTTACATGCTTTCTTGCTAGTATGCAGTAGGTATCATGGCATATACTCATATGACAACATGATGCATTTGTTATTCATGACCGTAACCCGTGCACCCATTCATTCACTATGGCTTGAATCATTTTCTTTTCAAGTTAAACTTGATAATAATCCAACTTGAACATGCTGTTGATCGAGTCATGGTGCCACCGAATCGAGCTCACAAGTGCAACCATACTTGCCTGGATGGGGAGGCCCTAATGCGGTCTATTGTCATGCCTCTCGCCGGTGCCTCCTACGAGGGAAGGTTGTGCTCTGGCGCTACCCTGGCCCGGTAGGCAGTCATAACCTTGAGGACCCAAGTTTTGATGGTACCGAGGTCCCCGTTTGGGACAGTTTTGATGTTTGGCCACGACAGTGGCAGCCACAGAGGTGGCAGATGTCACATGTTGACATCAGGGTCACCCAGGACATAGCCCAAAGGGGAGTTTGTCGGAGTGGCCGGGAGAGTGTCATGCAATAGATTGGTTTTGTCGGAATGTCGTTGGTCCACCCGAATGAGAGCACGAGGCCATGAATTCCGTAGTGTGGGTACAGTGTACTAACCTCTGCAGAGTGTATAATCTATCGATAGCCGCGTCCTCGGATATGGACACAGTTCGTAGTAGGTCACACCGTGGGTCAACAGAAATAATTAACTTGCACACTAAGATTCACAAGATGGCACATGCAGAAATGGTGATCGAGGATCACTATGAAAGGTATGAAGGTGATCCAGTAAGGATCACGTTGGTAAGTTATGAACGGTGGTTATGCGGTAACCCCGAGATGGTAAGTTGGTCCCGAAGACCATGGCAAGGTTTCACGCACATCTCATGTTGAGTAGCATCATGCTCATGCATTAAATCTGCTAAATGCCTTGTTATTGTTTGCCGTACTTGTTTTGTTTGCTGTGAGCTTGCGAGTACATTCAAAGTAGTCACCTGGCTTATCATGCCAGATGCAGGAGAAGCCGTGCAAGGAGTTGACGTTGAGCAGTTTGTCGCGATCTAGGCCGCGTCCCAGCAGTGTCCCTGTGGAATGGAGTTCCGCTACCTCGTCATTCCGCTGCCGCGTAGTAGTTCCCTTATCATCAAGGCCCCTGCCATGCCTACTAAATAATGTACATAAGTGCAGCCGCACCGTGTGTGCCGCTTGGCCTCGCTCATCATGTAAGATGTAAGCCTATGTTTCCGCTAAGAGATCAATAAAGCGGTTGTTTTCTGTACCAAGTTGTTGTGTGTTGCCAGAAGACTTGATCTCTAGGCTGGCAATGCAAGGTAAACCGGTTGCTCTGAGCCGGGGTGCCACAACGGTTGGTATCAGAGCCACGTTGACTGTAGGACGCCCTAGACAGCCGACGCGTTAGAAAATGGTAGTTTTAGCCCCTGTAGTGATTTGGGGTTGATTGTGCACTTGGGTGTTGCATCGCATGCATATAGTTTGCATTTTATGCTAACCAGCTAATGTTGTGAGTGTAGATGGCACCAGTCCCTTATCCGTACCAGCCTGAGCCTGCACCTTCCACCTTTCCGCATCTGCTGACCAACGTGTGGCGCCGACTCTACCCCGATGGCGATGACCCCATATACCAGGTGTACCGAGAGCAGCTCGCCGATGGCGTTTACGAGTATCACGCGGAGGTCATCCCGCACAACAGTACCGTGGTGCGCACGTACACTTGCTCCACCAAGAGCGGGACGGCTTCTACACCCGACCAGGCGGTCCAGTTTGCAGCATTCGAGGCTCTCACTGACTTGCTCTATAACGAGTTTCAGATGCAGACTCACCCAGGTTTCTACTTCTATCCATCCCTGTACGAGTCAGGACAGATCCACTTCCCTTACATTAATCCGGAGTGCGACCGGTCAGCCAGTCACCTGTCTAGCTACATAACAGCGGGATACTTTCTGATCACCAGTCTAGCCCAAGAGCTGACCCGCGTTCGAGGTGAGCTAGCTGCCGCTCGATCTGCATTCGCTCCACCTCTGCTTATCCACACATCGCTTGTTCCCCCAACTACCTTACCCCCATCCACACCAGTGATCCCCACACCCTCACAGAGTAGCTCAGGCACTTCGGTAGTGACTCCCCACGAGTCCCCAACCCAGTGGCTATGCTTCTTGCTACCCCAGCCGCTCCGATGCTGCGGAGTCACCCTGCTCCAGACCCAGAGGGAGAGCCTTCCTGTCAGTGTCGTCGCGTTTCCTTTGCTCCAGATGTATCCGTTATCAGTTCCGGTTCGGAGTCTGACACCGAGGAGACACCAGCAGGACCGTTAGTGTGCCAGTGCGATCCCGGTCGTCGCATGTAGACGAGGATGATGTGGTGTTTGGTTGTATGCATGTAGTGGTACTATCCATGTTGTTATCTTGCTATGTATGCTGGATGGTGTATTGTATAATTATGATGATTTCTGTTATTCGCTTTGGCTTTTCTCGATTTCTTTTTGGGTTTGTTGCTTCACCTCCCTATTTTGCTTGTTTTCCCCTAATGGATGTTGCTCATCTCGATGCTTCGTATTGGGAAACATATATAAGATGACAAGGTGTGGCAGTAACTGTCATGGTGGCGATGACACTCCAGTTCGTCGATCCGCCAGGCAAGCAGGACATTCTCCGGAACCATATCAGCCACCACCTCCTCCACCTCAAGCACCCACAACAGAACAGATTATGCGGATGTTTGAAGAGAAGAGGAACCAAGATCTGATGGAATTCTTGAGGAGCATGCAGACTGTGGTTGGGCAGAATAATC
The DNA here is from genome assembly GCA_039707655.1 of Elymus sibiricus. NCBI lineage: Eukaryota > Viridiplantae > Streptophyta > Magnoliopsida > Poales > Poaceae > Elymus > Elymus sibiricus. The sequence continues at coordinate 94,161,079 of CM077676.1, read as the reverse complement.
ACAATGGTAATCACTCCAAGCTGTCAGACTTTCAGAGGACCAAGCCCCCAAGTTTCAGTCAAGCCGTGGACCCGATGGAAGCCGATGATTGGTTAAGGACCATAGAGAAGAAGCTGGAAATTGCTCGCACCGAAGATGCCGACAAGGTACCATTCGCCACTCATTATCTAGAAGGACCAGCTGCTATATGGTGGGACAATGCCAAAGAGATGTGGCCCGTTGAAGACGAGATTAGTTGGGAAAATTTCAAAGACAAATTCCGCAAGTACCATATTCTTGCCAGCATCATGAAGGTCAAGCAGCGAGAATTTCTCACTCTTACCCAAGGAACCTCGACTGTAAGTGAATATTTAAACAAGTTCAATCATTTGGCCCGTTACTCCACTCATGATGTGGCCACTGAAGAACGGAAGATAGATCGGTTCCTCGGAGGGCTCAATCTTACCCTCCGATGTGCACTCAGCATGCTGGATTTCCCTGACTTCCAAACCTTGGTAAACAAGGCACTCATTGCCGAAAGGGAACACAAACTGGTTAATGATCATAAGACTGCCTTTGAAGACCGCAAACGCAAGTTTGAACCCAAGAAGGAAGGGCATGTTTTTCAGAAGGTTCGTACTTGGCAGCAACCTCAGTTCGAGTTCAAGCCAACCTGGCAGTAGGGGAACATCAAGAATGAAAGTCAGATCAAGACTGTGGTCGCCAAGCCAAATAAGGAAGACTGTCAGCGTAACAATGCCTATTTCACCTACGGACAGACTGGGCATTACACTAGGCAGTGTCCTAAGAACGGCAAGGCACAAGCCAACCTGAAACCTCAAGTCAATTACGTGGTGCAATTCCCCAAACGGAGATACATTCAAGGGCAAGTTCATCATATCTCCGCTGAAGAAGCCGTCGAAGTCCCCGAGGTGGTCATTGGTATGTTTCCTGTTAATGACATACCTGCAACCATTTTATTCGATTCCGGGGCTTCCCATTCTTTTATTTCGCGGAGTTTTATTGCCCGACATCGCATTCCCTATACTCTTTTGGACAAAGCTATGGTGGTACAGTCCCCCGGATCCATGCTCAAGACAAATATTGTATGCCGAGGATTGAAAATATCAATCTATGGAGTCATCTTCCCCGCATCACTGGTATCCATTAAGTCTCCCACCTTGGATATTATTTTGGGGATGGATTGGTTGACAAGACATCAGGTCTGTATCAACTGCGCAACAAGAGAAGTCACACTCATAAATCCCTCAGGTCAGTTCGCCCAATTCTATGCTGGTCGAGTCATACCAAAGAAAGGAATGGTTTATGCAGCCATCGCCACAGAAATGAATGTAGTCCGAGTGGTCTGTGAGTTCCCAGATGTGTTTCCGGATGAATTGCCAGGCATGCCACCTGACCGGGAGCTGGAATTTTCTATTGAGCTTGTACCCGGAACAACACCAATTTACAAGAAATATTATCGAATGCCTTCGTCTGAACTAGTGGAGTTGAAGAAGCAATTGGATGAGATGCTCCAAAAAGGATATATTCACCCCAGCTCATCTCCTTGGGGTGCACCTGCAATATTCGTGGGCAAGAAAGACGGCAGTCTTCGGATGTGTGTTGACTATCGTGCTCTCAATGATGTCACCATCAAGAATAAATACCCGCTGCCCAGGATTGATGATTTGTTCGATCAACTCAGTGGAGCTCAAGTGTTCTCCAAGATCGACTTGCGCACCGGGTACCACCAGCTGAAAATCAGAAAAGAAGATATCCCTAAGACATCATTCACCACAAGATACGGGTTGTACGAGTATACGGTCATGTCATTTGGACTGACCAACGCTCCTGCATTCTTCATGCACATGATGAACAAGGTATTCATGGACTTCTTGGATAAGTTTGTAGTGGTGTTCATTGATGACATCCTCATATATTCCAAAAGTGAAGAGGAGCACAAACAACATCTCCGAGCAGTGTTGGAACGATTACGCGCTCATCAACTCTACGCCAAGTTCAGCAAATGCGAATTTTGGCTAAAAGAAGTGGGATTCCTTGGGCATACCCTTTCCGCTCGAGGAGTGGCCGTGGACCAAAGCAAAGTCACCGAAGTTCTGAAGTGGAAGACACCTGTTTCAGTAACAGAAATCAGAAGTTTCTTGGGTCTAGCAGGCTATTACCGTCGTTTCATTGAGGGATTCTCAAAGATTGCCAAGCCAATGACTGAACTGCTTAAGAAGAATCAGAAGTTTATATGGACCGAAGCATGTGAGAACAGTTTCAATGAGCTCAAGACCCGTTTGAATGCCGCTCCAGTGCTGACTCTACCAGACATCTACCGGAGCTTCGACATCTATTGCGAGGCATCCTGGCGTGGCATTGGGTGTGTACTTATGCAAGATGGAAAGGTCGTAGCCTACGCATCAAGACAGCTCCGACCCCATGAGGAGAATTACCCTACACATGACTTAGAGATGGCAGCAGTGGTATACGCATTAAAGATTTGGAGGCATTACATCATCGGAAAGCGATGTCAAATCTACACCAACCACAAGAGTCTCAAGTATATATTCACACAGCCGGACTTGAACCTCCGACAAAGAAGATGGCTTGAGTTGGTCAAAGACTATGACCTGGGTATCAACTACCACCCAGGGAAAGCGAATGTGGTCGCCGATGCCCTCAGTCGCAAACCGGCTACCGCAAACTCATTACTCGAGCATCTGCACCCAACACTCCAAGAAGAAATAGCTCAGCTCAATATGATCTTATGTGATGCAATCTGCACGGTTACCTTGGAAGTAACCCCTACCCTAGAAGACGAAATTCGAAAGGCTCAACCTGGTGACCCGATGTTACTAAAGATAATGACTCAAGTACGAGAAGGGAAGACGCCAGATTTCAACATTGATGAAAAAGGTACACTCCGATTTCGAGATGGAGTAAGTGTGCCGGACCTCGGAGAATTAAAACAACAAATTCTGAAGGAAGCCCACGAGTCCGCATACTCTATTCATCCCGGAGGCACTAAAATGTACCAAGACTTGAAGCAAACGTTCTGGTGGGAAGGTATGAAGAAAGACATCGCCTCTTACATCGCTTGTTGTGATATATGCAACAAGGTGAAGGCTGAACACCAGAAACCAGCCGGTCTGCTTCAACCCTTACCCGTTCCAGAATGGAAGTGGGATGATATCTGCATGGACTTCATCGTGGGATTACCCAGAACCCCACGAGGAAACAATGCCATATGGGTCGTGGTCGACATGCTTACCAAGGTGGCCCACTTTATTCCAATCAGGACCACCTACTGTGCAGATCAACTTGCTCAACTCTATGTATCCAGGATTGTCAGTCTGCATGGGGTACCCCGGACTATCACTTCAGACCGAGGGTCTTTGTTTACCTCGGCATTCTGGCTACGTCTACACCAAGCCTTGGGAACCGCCTTGAAGCACAGCACCGCTTATCACCCGCAGACAGATGGACAGACGGAGCGAGTAAATCAAATCTTGGAAGATATGCTCCGGGCATGCGCTCTTGCACAAGGACCCAAATGGGAAGACAGCCTGCCATACGCTGAGTTCTCCTACAACAACGGCTATCAGACTAGTCTCAAAATGTCACCTTTTAAGGCTCTATATGGGCGAAAGTGCCGTACACCGCTGAACTGGTCTCAGACAGGAGACAGCCGAATCTTCGGGACTGATCTGATGATGGAAGCAGAAAAGCAAGTCAAAGAAATTCGAGACAGACTACAAGTGGCAAAATCTCGTCAGAAAAGTTACTATGACTCAAAGCATAGGCAGATCAGCTTCGAGCTAGGTGAATATGCATATCTCCGAGTTACCCCTATGAAAGGAGTCAAGAGGTTTCATACTCGGGGAAAACTTGCACCAAGATATATCGGTCCATTTCCAGTAATGACCAGAGTGGGCCAAGTGGCCTATCAGTTGGAATTGCCTCCCGAACTATCCGAGGTTCACGATGTATTCCACGTATCTCAGCTACGGACATGCATCGCACCACCCGCAAAGCAGGCAGATATGGCAGAACTAGAGCTGGCCAAGGATTTAACATATGAGGAGAAACCTTTGAGAATCTTGGAAGAAATGGATAGAGTCACCCGCATCAAAACTATAAAGTTTTACAAGGTCCAATGGGAGCACCACACTGAGGACGAAGCCACCTAGGAAAGAGCGGATTTCTTAAGGACTGCATACCCATATTTGTTTCCCGAGCAACCGAATCTTGAGGACGAGATTGATCCTAAGGGGGGGGGGGGAGGTTTGTAACACCCTGGATTTTGCCTTGTTCTTTTATTTGGACTTATTTGGATTTATTGAATGTTTTAATTGCAATTGGGTTTTCCAGTCATTTCTTTTGGACTTACCACTTGGATTTATTTTTTTGATTTTCTTCCAAGTGGGTTCCTTCATCCATAAACTCTCCCTGGACCTCATCCCTCTCATAATAATGCCATTGGGTATTTTTATTTACTGGCATTATACCCTTTTTCTCTCTGAAAATGCCTCTTTTCTCACTAAGCTCTTAAGCAACCCCTATTTTTATTGCTCAGAAAAATCCTAGAAAATTCCCAAATATTCTTTGGGACATGCCTCACCTTCCTATGCAAAAATATCCCATGGTCATTTGGAAAATTTCAGCCCAGGAAAATATTTTTGCTTCTGGACAGAAAGGTCACTTTGTGAAGCAACTATATTATTCCTTGATCTTTTTAATCTGAAATTTTTACCACTTAATGACCTTCCTAAGTAATGCTTAAACGCCTAAAACCAGCCCTAGAATCTCAGCCGTTTGTCCCCAGCTTTTGGAGGAAGTTTCTGTCCAGAAACTTTTGAGCTTGCTCTTGTCACCTCCAATGCACCATTTGGCAAGCTCAGCGCATTTCTAGGCAAAGCTTTGAGAGGACAACACCGTAGACATGGTGTGGCAGCGCCGAAAGCCACCCCGTGCCAGTGCATGCGGTGACCGCGCGTGCGCAAGGTGTTCGACGGGTCTCTCGCCGCGCTCTGCACGTCGGGTCCTCTTGGCCGCCGTCCATCCAACCTCCTCGCGCCACCGCAGCCTGTCCAATCCACTCAGCGCACACCCATTCATCCCCCCAGCACCTCTCTGACCTCCTCCGTCGCTGGTAGCCCACACGCCGGAAGCCGCCACGGCGCTAGCGGTCGGCACAGTGGCTTGCACGCGCGCTCTGTTCCTCCTTAGTGCGCCTGCGCCCGCGTGCGCGTGCAAGCACTATGCTTGGCTTCTCCCGCGTCGTCCCCTAGCTCGCCTGAGCTCCAGCTGCCCCCAGGTCGCCCTCCCGCATCGCTCCGGCGACGCCCGAAACCTACCTCGCCTCTCCCTATAAATAGAGCTCCCCTCTGCTTGTTCTAGCCATCCCAACCCACCTCACCTCTTTCAAATCAACCTCCTACAGCTGCAGGCAATGCCGGAAAGGCCTCTGGCCTTCGAACATGGCCGGTGACCGCCGTGGATCCCCCTGCTCCTAGCACTCATCCTAGCCCACCTCAGCTCGAACCACTGCCACCTCTGAGACCGCATCAACCTCCTGAGCACGACGGTACCTAGGGCTCACCGGATTGTCGCCGGAATCGTCAACTCCGATCAGCTCCGCTGCCGCCGTCTCTGGAGAGGATCGCCGCGACGCCGTTCGACCACCCTCTGAACCAAGGCAGGCCACAACATTCATATGCAAGGATGGCATTGCAATGACTTGGTTTAATTGAATTAAATTCATCCTTTAATCACTATTTAAAATAATTTGCTATATAAATCTTGTTGCATAAACTTTGTTCTTTTATGCTGATAATTTGTGCAGTAGGTTACATGCTTTCTTGCTAGTATGCAGTAGGTATCATGGCATATACTCATATGACAACATGATGCATTTGTTATTCATGACTGTGACCCGTGCACCCATTCATTCACTATGGCTCGAATCATTTTCTTTTCAAGTTAAACTTGATAATAATCCAACTTGAACATGCTGTTGATCGAGTCATGGTGCCACCCAATCGAGCTCACCAGTGCAACCACACTTGCCTGGATGGGGAGGCCTTAATGCGGTCTATTGTCATGCTGTAGGATCGAAAGTATGTCTAGAGGGGGGGTGATTAGACTACTTGACCAAATAAAACTTAACCTTTTCCCAGATTTTAGTTGTAGGCAGATTTTAGCAATAGTACATGTCAAGCATCACCCTACACATGCAATTCTAAGAGTATAGCAGCGGAATGTAAGCAATTGCATATGTATGTAGAGAGGGGGTAGGAGATATCAAACGCAATGAAGACACGGCGGTTTTTGGCATGGTTCCGATAGGTGGTGCTATCGTACGTCCATGTTGATGGAGGCTTCAACTCACGAAGGGTAACGGCTGCGCGAGTCCATGGAGGGCTCCACCCACGAAGGGTCCACGAAGAAGCAACCTTGCCTATTCCACCATGGCTTACGTCCACGAAGGACTAGCCTCACTCGGGGTAGATCTTCACGAAGTAGGCAATCTCCTTGCCCTTACAAACTTCTTGGTTCAACTCCACATCTGGTTGGAGGCTCCCAAGCGACACCTAACCAATCTAGGAGACACCACTCTCCAAAAGGTAATAGACGGTGTGTTGTTGATGAACTCCTTGCTCTTGTGCTTCAAATGATAGTCTTCCCAGCACTCAATCACTCCTCACAGATTTGGCTATGGTGGAAGAAGGATTTGAGTGGAAAGCAACTTGGGAAAGGCTAGAGATCAAGGTTCAAATGGTAGGAATGGAATATCTTGATCTCAACACATGAGTAGGTGGTTCTCTCTCAGAAAATGTATGGTGGAAGTGTAGGCATGTTCTGATGGCTCTCCTTCCTGAGAAGGATGGGGTGGAGGGGTATATATAGCCTCCACACAAAATCCAACCGTTACACACTTTTGACTCAACTCGGTGGCACCGAAACGATCATCTCGGTAGCACCGAACTGTGTAAAAGATATGAACTTTAGGAATCTCGGTGGGACCGAAACGAACAACTCGGATGGACCGAAGTGCAATGGCTTAGGGCAATCCTCATCTCGGTGGCACCGATTGCATCAACTCGGTAGGACCGAAGTGAAGCAATAAGGCAACAGAGAGTTGGCAAGCCATCTCGGTGAGACCGATTTGCAATCTCGGTGAGACCGAAGTAATTGCAAACGATTACAGAGAGTTGGCAAGGCCATCTCGGTGAGACCGAGATCCATTTCGGTGGATCCGATTTGTTAGGGTTTGGCAGTGGCTAAGTCTTGGATGAACTCGGTGGGGCCGGATTGGAAATTTCGGTGGGGCCGAGTTGGACTTTGGGTTTAGGACATATTTGGGTAGAGTGAGTGGTTGAGGGTTTAGGAATACTGTCACTAAGCAATTGAGCAAAAAGACCATTAAGCAACACCTCATCCCCTTTTAATAGTATTGGCTTTCCTATGGACTCAATGTGATCTTGGATCACTAAACCAAAAATGTAGAGTCTTGATCTTTGCCAATTCTTGTCCTTAGCATTTTGAGGGGTCCACTTCTCTAGTCCATGCCATGCCAATCATTGAACATCCTGAAATCTTAATCTTGAATGGATATTAGTTCAATGAGATATATGTTGTTATGATTTACCAAAACCACCAAGGGAGCAAATGTGCTTTCATTCTCCCACTTTTTGGTAATTGATGACAACATATAGATCAAAGCTTCGACAAATGATTAAGTAAATGAAATACATCGTCGCTTTGAGAAGTATGTGATAAGCAAGAGCTCCCCCTAAATTTGTGCATTATTAAAGATTTGCGTTTGAATGCAAATGCACAGTCGATTAGGCTCATGGGTTACTCTTCCATGTCACATACATCTTGGTGGAGCGCGCAAAATGATAAGATTGAAATAATAGGCACGCATCACCAACATAAGTAATTGATCATACAAGATAATGGTAGAGATAAACAAGGAATATCACAATAGGCATAATATGATCAATTGACATCGTATCTCACAAGTAGAAATGGCAAAATATTGTAGCCAACACACACATAACAAAGTATCAACGAACAAGCAAGCAAGTAGCAAAAGAAACTCTCGAAGCAAATAAAAAAAAACAGGAACTCAGAACTCTCTCTCTTGAAGCCTATGATCTATACAAATTCTCCCCCTTTGGCAACAAGTACCAAAAAGTTCGAATCGTATAGCACTAGTTGGCTCTCTAGGCACGATCCTCCGAAGGCGATCTCCTGCTGGCGGCTCCGGTGTGCGTAGACGGCGTTGAGATGAGAGCGTGCGCGAATGCTTCTGCTGACGACTGCTGGACTGGTGGAGTGGAGACCTGCTGAGGCACTGTGGCAGTGGTGGCTGGTGCAGATACTGTGGTCCGTGGATCCACAACTGGTATCGCAGCTGACCTAGCAGCCCTGGGCACTGACTGAAACTGCTCTGTAGTCGGTCTATCATCTCCACTGTCGTCTGATCTGGCGAGTTTGATAGCATCGACATCTCCTTGCAGCTGTTCCACTGAAGTCTGAATTTCTATCACTTTGACATCCAAGTCATGAAACTTTGTCTCAATAATCCGCTCAAAACTAGCCTGGGTCTGGGTGAGGTTGGCCAGACTTCGCTCAATCCTCAGAGTGGCTTCAAGCAGATATTGCATTTGATCTTTTGGTGTCTTGAGATTCGCAATTGGAGCATTGGGAGCGGCTGCTTCCTGAGCTGCTTTGGCTTCTTGAGCTTTTCGGATATCCTCTTGTGCTTGGGCAGAGGTGGGATGCGACGGATCCATCACTATAACGTTATCCTCAAAATCTGGATGGAGTGGCAAATGCTCTCGATCAAGAAGATACGTGCTGGTTCCAACTTTGGAATTGATCAACAACTGAATATGTGGAGCATAACCACACGATCTCTTCTGATCTGCTGCTGTCCTCTTGATAGTCTCTACTATCAGGCTCATCACCTTGAATTTCTGAGGTGTGTCAAATAAGTGTAGCAAGTTTATGGAGTGGCCATGAATCATCTTATCATCTCCTGACTTGAGTAGCAGGGTGTACCGCGGTATGGTGTTCGTTGTGGCCAGACCTGGTAGCAGATGCTTCACTGATCCAAGCTTGTGTGTTTCAAGATCCTCCTGGGGAATAGCAGTGTACATGTTCTTCATGGAATTGTGATCAAACTTGAGCTTGGCATAAACATCATAATCATCATCTTCTTCCTTGGGTGCACTAAGAAGATTTGCCCATTCAGAAATTGTTGATTGATATCTAATGCCTTCTGTCATCCACACTATCCTGCCATCCGGATAGAAATGAGCAGTGGAGTAAAATTGCATAATCATCTCATCGTTCCACTTAGTCAACTTCTTTCCAACAAATTCATCTACACCTGCAATTCTGAAGCTTTCATGCACATGGGGGAAATAATCCTCGTTCTCATCAATGTATTTCCAATCCACCCATCTCATGTTACTGACTATGGGCTTCTTATCAAGCAACACTGTCTCATAGAAATCCTGTTGCTCACGGGTGTGAAAGCGGTAATCACAAGCAGTCCTTCTCCTCACAGCATAGGGATCTGTCAATCTCCATTGACGCAGTACTTTGTCCTTTCTCAACATCATGTTCTCAGCTACTGGGTGTGCGTTGTCATGTTCTGGAATCTTGGGCTTCAATTTTCTGAGCACTAGAGGCTCTTCATCAACAGTTGATTCAAGCACTGGGGCCTTGTTCTTCTCTGCAGCAGATATGTTTCTGGTTGATCTCTTGGGTGCTGGTGCTTTAGGCTTTGACTTGGGAGGTGCAGCAGTCTTGATAGCATCAGACATGAGCTTCTGTGCTTTTGCAGGGGGTGCAGCAACAGGCTCATCCTCCTCCTCTTCTTCCTCATCCATCATCATACTAGGTCTGCCAATCACTCGGGCAGTAGTTTTCCTTATCCTCTTCTTCTTGGCACTTGCAGCTGCCTCACTAGGCTCTTTCATAGTCTTCTGAGGCACTTTCCTCACTGCTGTTCTTTCCTTGACAGAAGTAGGCTTTGTGTTGTACTCTTTAGCTAGCACTACTCTCTTCTTCTTTTGTGCAGTTTCACTTGCAACAAAGTCCTCGTCCTCACTGTCTGAGGTTTTCTTCTTCCGTGTTCTGGTTGCAGCTTTAGGAAGATCTAGAGAGCTTCTCTCTCCCTCATAGTAACTTTCATTATGGCTTGATCCTTCACTTTGCTCTTCATGCTGCTCTGACCTGTTTTGACTGTCACTGACATCAGACATCTTGCTGAGCTGACCCTGTGAATAGTTGGGTATGGGTAGAGTAGATGAGTCATCACAAAAAGCAGATTGTTTTTCATAAAAATGAGTTCAAAGTTTAGTTCTAGGTTTTCACAGAATGCAGTTCGGATGGACCGAGTTGGTAATCTCGGTGACACCGAAGCACACTACAGAGACATGGCACGCCATTTCGGTCTGACCGAGATGGGTTTCGGTGGCTCCGAGATGCTAGGGTTTCACTGAGACGTTACTTTCGGTCTTACCGATTCGCACAACTCGGTGGCACCGAGATGTAGTTGTGCTATGGCCAGGGCCAAATCGATGGGACCGAAAATTCCTATTCGGTCAGTCCGAGATGCATTCGGCGGAAACCTAACCCTAAATTTTTTGCTCGAATCTCGTTCAAACGAACTAATCTGGTGGAAAGTGAATTGCATTCGTGGCAAGATTACAGGCAATCCAATCGTGCATTGAATCGGAAAGGGAAGCACGAAAGGGATCGAAACTCACCCTAACTCGGTGGAGTTCCTCTACGGCGGCAACGGTGGTGAAGATTACCGTTGACGGCGACGGAGACCTGCGGCTAGGGCGCACAGGCGACAACGGCGACGATCCGAAGATCAAAGGGGCGGCAGCAATGGGGCGCGGGCGCGTGACGTTTGAAGAAATTTTCAACTGCACAGTTCGCTGGAAATATATACCCATTCGCTGTCGGTGGCACCAAGTGGAACAAATCGGTAGCACCGAGACGTGCAACTGCTTGTAGTTACAGCAACTCGGTCCTACCGAGTTGGTCTAATCGGTAGCACCGAGATGAAAACCTAGATCAGTCTAAGTGCTTTCGGTTCGACCGAGTTTGAGTGGGTTGGTCTGACCGAAATCAATTAGAAGGTTTTGGAGGTTCAGCCCTTTCAGATCGGTGGCTCCGAGTGCTCCTCACCCGAAGGGTCCGAAAATGACTTGTTCAATTTTTGTGATGCAGCAAGAATAGAATTTGAGACAAGAAAGCAAAGATAGCTAGAGAAGGTTCTTAGGCATTCTTGTACATCCACTTGGCCAGAAAAACCAAGACAATCAAAACAACAAATGGATGTCCTCGAATGATGAAAACATGCACATCAACATGCTCACACAATAAGATTGCAAATAAAATATGTGTCAAACATGCACAACCAATTCTAGCATCTATCAAGCAATGGCGATGACTAGGTCATCTATATATGAGTATATTGACTTAGGAGACAAATGAGAACATTTGATCATAGGTCATACTCATCGTTTAAGCACAAGTGGGGTTACCACTTTTACATAAAGCATTAATGTGTTCACACCATTAGAGTTGCTTTAGCTCAATTGTTTAGAGCAAAGCTCCCCCTAGATGTGATATCCCCCCTAAGAGGGTTGAACTAACCTTGGGTTTTGTCGATGATGACTTCATGTAGATGTTGAAGATATGGATGCTCAATGTTGATGTAGACCATCAAGAGTTAGGAGCAATCCTTTGGAGTTTTGTGCTTTCAATACCTACATGGGTTAGTCCCACACAAGGAACATACAAGGATATCCACAGACATTGAGTGAAGTACACATATGATGATGTCCATGAATGCATTGATTACCTTGTCCCTTGCCTTACCCACAAGAGGGTTTGTGACTCCATGAACTAGTACAAGATGTGGAAGTTGGTTGCACAAGTTCTTGCCATAAAGAATATGAGTGAAGTTTGTTGGCGGAGTCACCCTCAAGAACTCTCTAGTTCGTCTTCTTTTGGACCCACATCAACTTGATGGGAATCCTTGGAGTTGTAGTAGCACTTGATGAAGTAGAACTTGATGAAGTCTTGGGAACCCACTTGACCATGGCTTGATGAGCTTCTTCAAATGAGTCAATTTCTTCTTGAAGCTTGTCCTTGCCTTTCAGCTTGTGGTCTTTTGGTGGAAGGTCTTCTTGAGCTTGTGTTCCTTTGAAGGAAGTAGGATCATACTTCTCTTGTTGAGGAACAAACTTCGTCTTGGGGTATTGACCTTCTTCCCACTCAACTCCATCGGCATTGAACTTTCGTTCAAAACCAACACCTTGGTTCTTCCGATGCCTTCCTTGCTTGCATACAATTTCCTCAAATTGTTTACTCCCGGCAAGGCTCTTGTAGACACCTTTTTCTACAATTCCTTTCAATAGCATATTTTCTTGCTCAAGTGTAACTTGGCTAAGAGAATCGTTAGTGGAATCAATAGAACTACTAGAAGCAACAATATTGGATTTAGCATTGCTATTGTTACTACTAGAGGTAGAACCATTTTGACCCTTGTTGCTAGTTTGCTTAGGTTTAACTTGTGGCATAAAGGTAGACAAGAGTAAACGCTTGGCAAGATATGAAGAACTCTTCTTTCGAAGATTGTCATTGATAGCTTTAAGAAACTCATGCTCTTGCTCTAAATTTAGCTTCTCGAGGCGTAGCTTCTCATGAGTTATTAGAAGTTCTCTATGATCCTCTTGAGTTGTTTCATGAGCTAACTTAAGAGCATTTAGTTCTTTAGTTAGACGCTCAATGTCCTTCATAGCATTGTCACTCGTTTCCTCTTGACTATCATGATTACTAGCATTTTCATTATAGCTCACATCACTATCTCTATCAACAAGTAAATCATCATCACCTAGAAAATCATCTTCATCACTATTAAAATCAAGATACTAGGGGTGTGAGGGCCTTTTGCCATGAAGCATCTTCCAATTCCTTCATTTGGTGAGTCAAATAGATTGTAGGAGTTGGATGACACAAGTGCAAGTCCTGCAACACCTTCATCTTGACTATAGTCGGAGTTGGAGTGATAACTTCTCTCGGAGTGGTTGTCGGAGTCGGAGCCGGAAACCCATTCACCAACATGAGCTTGATGTCTTCTTCTTGTGTAGCTCCTTGATGAATTGTCCTTCCTCTCCGAATCCTTGTTTCTTCGAGAGTGTCTTGGTTCATAATGATCATCTCTACTCCTTCTCTCTTTATGAGGTGATTCATCTCTTCTATGTCTTCCTTTTGGCGATTCGTCTCTTTTCTTGTAGGGAGCCGTACATTCATTTGAGTAGTGTCCGGGCTTCCCACAATTGTAGCAATTACGGTCACGACTTGATGATCTTCTCTCATAGTGTCTTGAGCTAGAGCTTCTTTCTCTTCCTTTGTTCTTGTAGAACTTGTTGAACCTTTTCACCATTGGATACTAGCTGGTCACTTGAAGTTGTTGGAGCATCGGTTGAGGCTTTGTAAGCACCACTTGACTTGTTGTGCAACTCCTCTTTGTCCTTGAGTGACATCTCATGAGTGACAATCCTTCCAATGACTTCCGTGGGCTTGAGATCTTTGTAATTTGGCATCATTTGGATCAATGTGCAGACAGTATCATATTTTCCATCCAAAGCTCTAAGTATCTTCTTGATGATGAATTTGTCGGTCATCTCTTCACTTCCTAAGCCGGCAATCTCATTTGTGATGAGAGCAAGCCTAGAGTACATCTCTGCGACTCCTTCACCATCCTTCATCTTGAACTTGTCAAGTTGACTTTGAAGCACATCCAACTTAGATTCCTTGACGGACTCGGTACCCTCATGCATATCAACCAAAGTATCCCAAATTTCCTTTGCATTCTCGAGGCGGCTGATTTTGTTGAATTCTTCGGGACATAGACCGTTGAATAGAATGTCACAAGCTTGAGCATTGTATTGCAACATCTTCAGTTCTTCCGCGCTTGCCGCACGATCCGGTTCCTTGCCATCCTCAAAGAAGTCACCTTGCAAGCCAACACGAACAACAGCCCAAACGGCAGGGTTATGACCAAGAATATGCATTTTCATCTTATGTTTCCAACTAGCAAAGTTTGTACCATCAAAATATGGACCTCTACGGTGATAGTTACCCTCACTAGACGCCATACTCTCCTAGGTTGCGAAACCAAGGCTATGATCACCAAAGCTATGGAAATCAAGGCTTACGGAGACCATAGCTCTGATACCACTTGTAGGATCGAAAGTATGTCTAGAGGGGGGGTGATTAGACTACTTGACCAAATAAAACTTAACCTTTTCCCAGATTTTAGTTGTAGGCAGATTTTAGCAATAGTACATGTCAAGCATCACCCTACACATGCAATTCTAAGAGTATAGCAGCGGAATGTAAGCAATTGCATATGTATGTAGAGAGGGGGTAGGAGATATCAAACACAATGAAGACACGGCGGTTTTTGGCATGGTTCCGATAGGTGGTGCTATCGTACGTCCACGTTGATGGAGGCTTCAACCCACGAAGGGTAACGGCTGCGCGAGTCCACGGAGGGCTCCACCCACGAAGGGTCCACGAAGAAGCAACCTTGCCTATTCCACCATGGCTTACGTCCACGAAGGACTAGCCTCACTCGGGTTAGATCTTCACAAAGTAGGCGATCTCCTTGCCCTTACAAACTTCTTGGTTCAACTCCACATCTGGTTGGAGGCTCCCAAGCGACACCTAACCAATCTAGGAGACACCACTCTCCAAAAGGTAATAGACGGTGTGTTGTTGATGAACTCCTTGCTCTTGTGCTTCAAATGATAGTCTTCCCGGCACTCAATCACTCCTCACAGATTTGGCTATGGTGGAAGAAGGATTTGAGTGGAAAGCAACTTGGGAAAGGCTAGAGATCAAGGTTCAAATGGTAGGAATGGAATATCTTGATCTCAACACATGAGTAGGTGGTTCTCTCTCAGAAAATGTATGGTGGAATGTAGGCACGTTCTGATGGCTCTCCTTCCTGAGAAGGATGGGGTGGAGGGGTATATATAGCCTCCACACAAAATCCAACCGTTACACACTTTTGACTCAACTCGGTGGCACCGAAACGATCATCTCGGTAGCACCGAACTGTGTAAAAGATATGAACTTTAGGAATCTCGGTGGGACCGATACGAACAACTCGGATGAACCGAAGTGCAATGGCTTAGGGCAATCCTCATCTCGGTGGCACCGATTGCATCAACTCGGTAGGACTGAAGTGAAGCAATAAGGCAACAGAGAGTTGGCAAGCCATCTCGGTGAGACCGATTTGCAATCTCGGTGAGACCAAAGTAATTGCAAACGATTATAGAGAGTTGGCAAGGCTATCTCGGTGAGTCCGAGATCCATTTCGGTGGATCCGATTTGTGAGGGTTTGGCAGTGGCTATGTCTTGGATGAAGTCGGTGGGGCCGGATTGGAAATTTCGGTGGGGCCGAGTTGGACTTTGGGTTTAGGACATATTTGGGTAGAGTGAGTGGTTGAGGGTTTAGGAATACTGTCACTAAGCACTTGAGCAAAAAGACCATTAAGCAACACCTCATCCCCTTTTAATAGTATTGGCTTTCCTATGGACTCAATGTGATCTTGGATCACTAAACCAAAAATGTAGAGTCTTGATCTTTGCCAATTCTTGTCCTTAGCATTTTGAGGGGTCCACTTCTCTAGTCCATGCCATGCCAATCATTGAACATCCTGAAATCTTAATCTTGAATGGATATTAGTTCAATGAGATATATGTTGTTATGAATTACCAAAACCACCAAGGGAGCAAATGTGCTTTCACATGCCTCTCGCCGGTGCCTCCTACGAGGGAAGGTTGTGCTCTGGCGCTACCCTGGCCCGGTAGGCAGTCATAACCTTGAGGACCCAAGTTTTGATGGTACCGAGGTCCCCGTTTGGGACAGTTTTGATGTTTGGCCATGACGGTGGCAGCCACAGAGGTGGTAGATGTCACATGTTGACATTAGGGTCACCCAGGACATAGCCCAAAGGGGAGTTTGTCGGAGTGGCCGGGAGAGTGTCATGCAATAGATTGGTTTTGTCGGAATGTCATTGGTCCACCCGAATGGGAGCACGAGGCCATGAATTCCTTAGTGTGGGTACAGTGTACTAACCTCTGCAGAGTGTATAATCTATCAATAGCCGCGTCCTCGGATATGGACACAGTTCATAGTAGGTCACACCGTGGGTCAACAGAAATAACTAACTTGCACACTAAGATTCACAAGATGGCACATGCAGAAATGGTGATGGAGGATCACTATGAAAGGTATGAAGGTGATCCAGTAAGGATCACGTTGGTAAGTTATGAACGGTGGTTATGCGGTAACCCCGAGATGGTAAGTTGGTCCCGAAGACCATGGCAAGGTTTCACGCACATCTCATGTTGAGTAGCATCAAGCTCATGCATTAAGTCTGTTAAATGCCTTGTTATTGTTTGCCGTACTTGTTTTGTTTGATGTGAGCTTGCGAGTACATTCAAAGTACTCACCTGGCTTATCATGCCAGATGCAGGAGAAGCCGTGCAAGGAGTTGACGTTGAGCAGTTTGTCGCGATCTAGGCCGCGTCCCAGCAGTGTCCCTGTGGAATGGAGTTCCGCTACCCCGTCATTCCGCTGCCGCGTAGTAGTTCCCTTATCATCAAGGCCCCTGCCATGTCTACTAAATAATGTACATAAGTGCAGCCGCACCGTGTGTGCCGCTTGGCCTCGCTCATCATGTAAGATGTAAACCTATGTTTCCGCTAAGAGATCAATAAAGCGGTTGTTTTCTGTACCAAGTTGTTGTGTGTTGCCAGAAGACTTGATCTCTGGGCTGGCAATGCAAGGTAAACCGGTTGTTCTGAGCCGGGGTGCCACACCTAACCCTATCACTCTGCCGTCCAAAGCCTTTGCCGTCTGCTTTCTTAGTATGGCTGATGGCAAACTTCTTTGTCGTCCGCTTTATTTAAGCAGACGACAAAGCAGCCCTTTGCCATAGTTCATTCAGCCAGACGTGGGGCCATCTGTTGGCTGATGGCAAAGGGCTTTGCCGTCCGCCAGACATTCCTTTGCCGTCTGCCATGGCAGACAGCAAACTGCCTGATTCCTGTAGTGTTCCACCGTATGCTATTTTCAAGAGAGAAGCCTCTAGTGAAAACTATGGCCCCCGGGTCTACCTTAATCATATATTGAAAATCCTAAAAATCCCTTGCTGCAATTGTACTTTATTTATTTTATTTTGTATTTTTGTTTGATCTATCTATCTATCACCATACAATTTAATCTTGCAATTAACCGCCAAGGGATTGACAACCCCTTGTTCGCGTTGGGTGCGAGGATTTGTTGTTTTGTGTACAGGTACTGCTAACGAGTTGTTGCGTGATTCTCCTATTGGATTGATAACCTTGGTTTCATAACTGAGGGAAATACTTATCTGTACTGTACTGCATCATCCCCTCCTCTTCGGGGAAATCCCAACGCAGCTCACAATTAGCAGGAAGAATTTCTGGCGCCATTGCCAGGGAGACATCATCAACATCTATCAAGTACCTACGCATAAACCTTCATCTCCTTGCATTTACTTTATTTGCCTTTGCCTCTCGTTTTCATCTCCCCCACTTCTAAAAAAAGTTTTTTACAAAAATACAAAAATATTTTCCGTTTGCCTTTTTCTTGTTTGCTTCTTTGTTTGCTTGTTATCTTGTTCGCCTAGTCACGATGTCCCGAGAAAATTATCATGATACCTCTTGTTATAAAATTTTGGCTAAAATCGAGCAAAATACTAAATATTACATGACTACGCAGTTTGAGCAAAACAATTTTTTTACCGAAGAACTCAAAGAACACTCTACTTTGTTGGATGCTATTGCAAAACAACTCGATGATGTTAGTGAAGAAGTTTCTAAACTTCAATCTCAATTTGCTCTTACTGAAAATTTGCTAGGAAAATTTTCTGATGCGCAAGCTACGTTAGTAAATCAAATGGCAGCTAAGCCAGAATCATTAGCACGTAGTAATGATGAGGATATTAAAATGATTGGTGTTTCATCTATTGATTCCTTGTTTAGCAATATAAAACTTGATGAAAAGGGGACTGAAGAAGAGTCAACTTTTGCTAGGAGGCGTCCCCATAATTCGGAGGGTGAAAATCTTGATGAAAAAATTGATAAAAGTGGGTCTGGAGAGGTAAAAACTTTAACTAGTGATGTGCCCACTCTCTTGGATTACAAAGACTTTAATTATGATAGTTGTTCTTTGATTGAGTGCATTTCTTTGTTACAATCCATGCTAAATTCACCCAACGCTTATGAACAAAATAAGGCTTTTACTAAACACATTGTAGAAGCAATGATGAAAGTGTTAGAAGAAAAGCTAGAACTAGAAATTTCAATTCCTAGAAAATTATATGATGAGTGGGAACCCACCATTAAAGTTAAAATTAAAAATTATGAGTGCAATGCTTTATGTGATTTGGGTGCTAGCGTTTCCACAATTCCAAAATCTCTATGTGATGTGCTAGGTTTTACCAATATAGATGAATGTTCTCTTAATTTGCACTTGGCGGATTCTACTATTAAAAAGCCATTGGGAAGAATTAATGATGTTCTTATTCTTGCAAATAGAAATTATGTGCCCATTTATTTTATTGTACTTGACATTGATTGCAATCCGTCTTGCCCCATAATACTTGGTAGACCGTTTCTTCGAACTATTGGTGCTATTATTGATATGAAAGAAGGTAATATAAGATTTCAATTTCCATTAAAGAAAGGGATGGAACACTTACCTAGGAAAATAATTAAAGCACCCTATGAATCCATTATGAGGGTCACTTATGGAATCAACTTGAAAGATGATAATACTTGAAACTATACATGATGCCTAGCTAGGGGCATAAAACAATAGCGCTTGTTGGGAGGCAACCCAATGAATAAAATAAATTTTATGCTTTTTATTTCTGTTCTTGTGTGTTTTCACAATTATGATATTGTTATGATTGTGTTTTATGTTTCAATTAGTGTTTGGTCCAAGTAATTCCTTTGGGATGATTTGGAAGATAGTATAATTGATGCTGTTTGGAAAACAGAAAGTTCTGCGTTCAGTGCTGGAATTTTAGTTCTGTACTGGAGCGTCATAAAAATCTGAAATTTTTACAAAGTATTGGTATGTGAATTTCCCACGTTTTCCTAATTTTTCAGAATTTTTGGAGTTACAGAAGTATATATTTTAAATAGATCTTTACAGACTGTTTTGTTTTAGACAGATTCTGTTTTTGTTGCATAGTTTGCTTATTTTGATGAATCTATGGATCGTATCGGGGGGTATGAGTCATGGAGAAGTTGGAGTACAGTAGCATTATGCCAATATTAAATATGAATCAATTTACTACAGTACTTAAAGTTAAGGATTTATTTGTTATACTAACGGATCTCACGAAGGTTTTGTTGAGTTTTGTATGATTGAAGTTTTCAAGTTTTGGGTGAGATCACGATAGATGAAGGAATAAGGAGTGTCAAGAGCCTAAGCTTGGGGATGCCCAAGGCACCCCAAGGTAATATTCAAGGAAGACTCAAGCGTCTAAGCTTGGGGATGGCCCGGAAGGCATCCCCTCTTTCTTCTACCAACTATCGGTAATTTTACTTGGAGCTATATTTTTATTCATCACATGATATGTGTTTTACTTGGAGCGTCGTGTATTATATGATTCTTTGCTTTGTTTGCTTTTTAGTTTGTCACAATCATCTTTGCTGGACACACCTATTTGAGAGAGCCACATGTTTATCATGATTTGTTAGAATACTCTATGTGCTTCACTTAAATCTTTTGAGCTAGGCAGTTGCTCTAGTGCTTCACTTAAATCTTTTTGAGCACGGCGGTGGCTATATTTTGAAGAAATAATTGAGCTCTCATGCTTCACTTATATTATTTTGAGAGTTGATAAGATCAAATTTTGAAGAAATATTTGCACTCTCATGCTTCACTTTTATCTTTTTGAGAGTTGATAATAGTAATGGTAATTTGCACAAGATATGAATTTGGTCCCAAAGTAATGAATATTCAAGAGGGATATAATAAAACCTTTCATGAAAGATCATTGGATATGATAAGTTTGATTCCTTGCAATAGTTTTGTGATATGGAGATGATAATATGTGAGTCATGTTAGTGAGTAATTGTGATTTAGTAAGAATATTGGTGTTAAATTTTGTGATTCCCTATGCATGCACATAAAGTCAATAGTTATGCAACGAAATTATATCCTACTTATGGTGCATTATTTGGTGTTAGTTATGTTCAATGCATGTTTATGACCGTTTTCACTTTTTGGTTGGTCGCTTCTCAATCTATTTGCTAGCCTTCATTTGTACTAAGCGGGAATACTGCTTGTGCATCCAACTCCTTAAACCCAAGTTGTGCCAAATGAGTCCACCATATCTACCTATATGCGGTATTTCCATGCCGTTCTAAGTAAATTTGCATGTGCCAACTCTAATTTTTCAAAATAATTTTCCGTTTTGTGTGCCCGTACCGCTCATGAAGCGGCAGGGGGTGGCCAATACTTTCCATGCTAGGTGTGTTATTCTCATGATGAGTGTTTATTCACTTGTCATTGCACGAGAGAGTGGCAGGTAATAGGGATGCCCAGTCCCGAAATGATTTTTTTTAATATGATGTTAATAATAAATTGCTTGGAAAGTGTTGGTATGGAGGGCACCCGTGGATACGGCTAGCCATGGATTGTGAAAGAATGGTGGAAAGGAAATACACTTTATTTTCTGTTTGGGAACCGCCTATAATGTGTCTTGCATGGAAGATATTGGGAATTCTCAGTCATTTTCGTTGACAGGAAAAGCATGCCTCTCAAAATAATTTTATCTCTCTAATTTAAGCTTTGAGCTCTGGCACATTTGCAAATCTTTGCTTCCCTCTACGAAGGGCCTATCTATTTACTTTTATGCAATTTTTATTTTTATTTGAGTCTCCATCTTCTCTTACAAAGCACCAACTGGAGAGCACTATTGTCATACTTGTGCATTGTGTGTACCTAATATTGAGTGTGTTTCATGAATGGATCAATGATTGAGCATAATGGGCTAGGGATAACTTTCTTTAGCATTGATATTTTGAAAGACATGGTTGCTTGTTAATATGCTTGAGTATTTATATCTTCATGTCAAACTATAGACTATTGCGTTGAATCATTCAAGTCAAAATGTCCAGGCTACAAAGAGAAGAGTATATGATGAATATGATAGGTAGCATTCCACATCAAAAAAATTGTTTTTATCTTTTACCTACTCGAGGACGAGTAGGAATTAAGCTTGGGGATGCTTGATACGTCTCCAACGTATCTATAATTTTTTATTGTTCCATGCTATTATAATATCTATCTTGGATGTTTTTATATACATTTACAAGCAATTATATATCATTTTTTGGGACTAACCTATTAACTTAGTGCCCCATGCCAGTTGCTGTTTTTTGCCTGTTTTTGGTTTTCCAGAATATCAGTACCAAACAAAGTCCAAATGCCACGAAACTTTTTGGAGATTTTTTTCTGGACATAAAAGACGCTAGAAGCTTCGGGAGAGGGCCAGAAGACAGAGGAGGTGGCCACGAGCCACCAGGGCGTGCCCTGGTGCCTCGTGGGCTCACCTCTGCTTTGTTTGACCTAATTCCACCTCTATAAATTCCCTAAAATTGGGAAACCAATAGAGGAGTCCACAAAATACTTTTTCCGACGCCGCAAGTTCCTGTTCTCGAGAGATCCCATCTGGAGGCCTTTTCCGGCACTCTGCCGGAGGGGGAATCGATCACGGAGGGGCTCTACATCATCCTTGCTGCCCTTTCGATGATGCGTGAGTAGTTTACCACAGACCTTTGGGTCCATAGTTAGTAGCTAGATGGCTTCTTCTCTTTTTTTGATCTTCAATACAATGTTCTCCTCGATGTTCTTGGAGTTCTATCCGATGTAATCACTTTTTGCGGTGTGTTTGTTGGGATCCGATGAATTGTGAGTTTATGATCAGATTATCCGTGAATATTATTTGAGTTTTCTTTGAACTCTTTTATGCATGATTATTATATCTTCGTATTTCTCTCCGATCTATTGATTTGGTTTGGCCAACTAGATTGATTTATCTTGCAATGGGAGAGGTGCTTTGTAATGGGTTCGATCTTGCGGTGCTCAATCCCAGTGACAGAAAGGGACATGACACGTATGTATCATTTCTATTAAGGGTAAAAGATGGGGTTTATTCATGCGTGAGTTTACTTTGTCTACATCATGTCATCTTGCTTAAGGTGTAACTCCGTTCTTTATGAACTTAACACACTAGATGCATACTGGATAGCGGTCGATGTGTGGAGTAATAGTAGTAGATGCAGAATCGTTTCGGTCTACTTGTCTCGGACATGATGCCTATATACATGATCATTGCCTTGGATATCGTCATGATTATTTGCTTTTCTATCAATTGCCCAACAGTAATTTGTTCACCCACCGTATGCTATTTTCAAGAGAGAAGCCTCTAGTGAAAACTATGCCCCCCGGGACTACCTTAATCATATAATGAAAATCCTAAAAATACCTTGCTGCAATTTTACTTTATTTATTTTATTTTGTATTTTTGTTTGATCTATCTATCTATCACCATACAATTTAATCTTGCAATTAACCTCCAAGGGATTGACAACCCCTTGTTCGCGTTGGGTGCGAGGATTTGTTGTTTTGTGTGCAGGTACTGCTAACGAGTTGTTGCGTGATTCTCCTACTGGATTGATAACCTTGGTTTCATAAATGAGGGTGTCGGTACCAAAACCGGCAGATCTCGGGTAGGGGATCCGAAATGTGGGTCAAGGAGTCGATGGTAACAGGGAACGTATGTTGGGGAACGTTGCATGGGAAACAAAAAATTTCCTACGCACACACAAGATCTATCCATGGTGATGAGCATCTATGAGAGGGAGAGTGAATCTACATACCCTTGTAGATCGCTAAGCGGAAGCGTTAAGAAACGCGGTTGATGTAGTCGAACGTCTCCGCGATCCAAATCGCAAGTCGTCCCTCGATCCGATCACGAACTAGTGCCGAACGGACGGCACCTCCGCGTTCAACACACGTACGGCTTGATGACGCCTTCACCTCCTCGATCCAGCGAGCGATGGTGAAGTAGTAGATGAGTTCCGGCAGCACGACAGCGTGGTGATGGTGGTGAGGAACAATCTCTGCAGGGCTTCGCCAAGCACTACGGAGATTATGACGGAGAAACTATAGGGTTAGGGTTGCCGCACACGGCTTGGGGAATTCTTAATGTGTCCCGTGTGCTAGCCCTGCCCCTCTATTTATATGTTGAGCCTTGGGGTCTAAACTTGGAGTAAAAGCCTCCTCCAGGTCGGTTTTGCCCGCACAAGGTCGGTTTGGCCCGCAGGGAAAGAGTCCAACTCGGATCCCTGCAGTACCGCGCACAAGCGGTAGTACCGCTCACGAGCGGTAGTACCGCTTGAGCGGTAGTACCGCTTCACATGAGCGGTAGTACCGCTTCACACGAGCGGTAGTACCGCTTGAGCGGTAGTACCGCTTCACACGAGCGGTAGTACCGCTTACGCGGTAGTACTGCCTTACAACGGTAGTACCGCTTAAGGCAGCAGCAAAACTTCCTTTTGCACTTTCCAATACCTCGTGGGCTTTACCCCTTTGGCCCATATAAAGTGTTGCTGCACCCGAACACTTCGGTAAACATCCGGAACCTCTTCCGGTGAATTCTGGAACCCTTCCGGAGACCAAACACTATTATCCCATATATCAATCTTTACCTCCGGACTATTCCGGAGATCCTCGTCATGTCCGGGATCTTATCCGGGACTCCGAACAACCTTCGGTTACCAACAAAATAACTCAACTATACTAATCGTCACCAAACATTAAGTGTGTAGACCCTGCGGGTTCGAGAACTATGTAGACATGACCGAGACACCTCTACGATCAATAACCAATAACGGGACCTGGATGCCCATATTGGCTCCTACATATTCTACGAAGATCTTTATCGGTCGAACCTCTATGTCAAGGATTCAGTTAATCCCGTATACTGTTCCCTTTGTTCTTCGGTATGTTACTTGCCCGAGATTCGATCGTCGGTATCTCTATACCTAGTTCAATCTCGTTACCGGCAAGTCTCTTTACTCGTTCCATAATACAAGATCTCGTGGCTAACATTTTAGTCACATTGCTTGCAAGGCTCATTGTGATGTTGTATTACCGAGTGGGCCCTGAGATACCTCTCCGTCACACGGAGTAACAAATCCCAGTCTTGATCCATGCCAACCCAACAGACACCCTCGGAGATACCTGTAGAGCACCTTTATAGTCACCCAATTACGTTGTGACGTTTGATACACACAAGGTACTCCTCCGATGTCAGGGAGTTGCATGATCTCATGGTCATAGGAACAGATACTTGACATGCAGAAAACAATAGCAATGAACTGACACGATCATATGCTACGTTCGTAGTTTGGGTCTTGTCCATCACATCATTCTCCTAATGATGTGATCCCGTTATCAAATGACATCTCATGTCAATGGCTAGGAAACCTTAACCATCTTTGATCAACGAGCTAGTCAACTAGAGGCTTACTAGGGACACAGTGTTGTCTATGTACCCACACATGTATTTGAGTTTCCAATCAATACAATTATAGCATGGATAATAAACGATTATCATGAACAAGGAAATATAATAATAACCAATTTATTATTGCCTCTAGGGCATATTTCCAACAGTCTCCCACTTGCACTAGAGTCAATAATCTAGTTCACATCACTATGTGATTTACATTGTAATGAATCGAACACCCATGCAGTTCTGGTGTTGTTCATGTTTAGCCCGTGGAAGAGGTTTAGTCATCGGATCTGCAACATTCAGATCCGTGTGTACTTTGCAAATATTTATGTCCTCCTCCTTGATGTAATCGCGGATGGAATTGAAACGTCGCTTTATGTGTCTGGTCCTCTTGTGAAATCTTGGTTCCTTGGCTAGAGCAATGGCACCAGTATTATCACAAAACAGAGTCATTGGGTTAAGCGCACAAGGCACTACTCCAAGATCTGTCATGAACTCTTTCATCCAGACACCTTCCTTCGCCGCCTCCGAGGCAGCGATGTACTCCGCTTCGCATGTAGAATCAGCTACCACGCTTTGCTTGGAACTGCACCAGCTAACCACACCCCCATTAAGAATAAATACGTATCCGGTTTGTGACTTAGAGTCATCCGGATCAGTGTCAAAGCTTGCATCGACGTAACCCTTTACGACGAGCTCTTGATCACCTCCATAAACGAGAAACATGTCCTTAGTCCTTTTCAGGTACTTCAGGATATTCTTGACCGCCGTCCAGTGTTCCATCCCTGGATCACTTTGAAACCTTCCGACCATACTTATGGCAAGGCTGACATCGGGTCTTGTGCACAGCATTGCATACATGATAGAGCCTATGGCTGAAGCATAGGGGATGACACTCATCTTTTCTCTATCTTCTGCAGTCACTGGGCATTGAGTCTTACTCAACTTCACACCTTGCAAAACAGGCAAGAACCCCTTCTTGGACTGATCCATTTTGAACTTCTTCAAAATCTTATCAAGGTATGTGCTTTGTGAAAGTCTTATTAAGCGTCTTGATCTATCTCTATAGATCTTGATGCCTAATATGAAAGCAGCTTCTCCTAGGTCCTTCATTGAAAAACTCTTGTTCAAATATTCCTTCACGCTTTCCAACATTTCTATATTGTTTCCAATCAGTAATATGTCATCCACATATAATATTAGAAACGCTATAGAGCTCCCACTCACTTTCTTCTAAATACAAGCTTCTCCGTAAACTTGTATAAACTCGAACGCTTTGATCACCTCATCAAAGCGAAGATTCCAACTCCGAGATGCTTGCACCAGTCCATAAATGGATCGCTGGAGTTTGCAAACTTTGTCAGCATTCTCTGGATCGACAAAACCTTCTGGTTGCATCATATACAACTCTTCCTTAAGGAAACTGTTAAGGAACGCTGTTTTGACATCCATCTGCCAAATTTCATAATCGAAAAAGGCAACTATTGCTAACATGATTCTGACGGACTTAAGCATCGCTACGGGTGAGAAGGTCTCATCGTAGTCAACTCCTTGAACTTGTGAAAAACCCTTTGCCACAAGTCGAGCTTTATAGACGGTGACATTACCGTCCGCGTCCGTCTTCTTCTTAAAGATCCATTTGTTCTGAATGGCCTTACGCCCTTCAGGTAATACTTCCAAAGTCCACACTTTGTTTTCATACATGGATCCCATCTCGGATTTCATGGCCTCTAACCACATCTCGGAATCCGGGCCCATCATCGCTTCTCCAGAGCTCGTAGGTTCATCGTTGTCTAACAACATGACCTCTAAGACAGGGTTGCCGTACCACTCAGGAGCAGTACGCGTCCTTGTTGACCAACGAGGTTCGATAGCAACTTGATCCAAAGCTTCATGATCATCATCATTAACTTCCTCTTCAGCTGTTGTAGGCTCTACAGAAACATCTTTCTGCGCTGCGCTACTTTCAGGTTGACGTAATGGTTCAACAACCTCATCAAGTTCTATCTTCCTCCCACTCAATTCTTTCGAGAGAAACTCTTTCTCAAGAAATGTTCCGTTTTTAGCGACAAACACTTTGCCTTCGGATCTGAGGTAGAAGGTATACCCAACTGTCTCTTTTGGGTATCCTATGAAGACGCATTTCTCCGCTTTGGGTTCCAGCTTTTCAGGCTGAAGCTTTTTGACATAAGCATCACATCCCCAAACTTTAAGAAACGACAGCTTTGGCTTCTTGCCAAACCAAAGTTCATATGGCGTCGTCTCAACGGATTTCGATGGTGCCCTATTTAAAGTGAATGCAGCTGTCTCTAATGCATAACCCCAAAACGATAGTGGCAAATCAGCAAGAGACATCATAGATCGCACCATATCCAATAAGGTTCGATTACGACGTTCAGACACACCATTACGCTGTGGTGTTCCAGGCGGTGTCAGTTGTGAAACAATTCCACATTTTCTTAAGTGACTGCCAAACTCATAACTCAGATATTCTCCTCCTCGATCAGATCGTAGGAATTTAATCTTCTTGTTACGATGATTCTCAACTTCACTCTGAAATTGTTTGAACTTTTCAAACGTTTCAGACTTGTGTTTTATTAAGTAAATATACCCATATCTACTTAAGTCATCAGTGAAGGTGAGAAAGTAACGATAACCACCGCGCGCCTCAATACTCATCGGACCGCACACATCAGTATGTATGATTTCCAACAAGTCACTTGCCCGTTCCATTGTTCCAGAGAACGGCATTTTAGTCATCTTGCCCATGAGGCATGGCTCACATGTGTCAATTGATTCAAAATCAAGTGACTCCAAAAGTCCATCAGCATGGAGCTTCCTCATGCGTTTTACGCCAATATGACCTAAACGGCAGTGCCACAAGAAAGTGGTATTATCATTATCAATTCTACATCTTTTGGCATCAATGTTATGAACATGTGTATCATTACTATCGAGATTCAATAAGAATAAACCCCTCACATCGGGTGCATGACCATAAAAGATATTACTCATATAAATAGAACAACCATTATTCTCTGATTTAAATGAGTAACCGTCTCGCAATAAACAAGATCCAGATATAATGTTCATGCTTAACGCAGGCACTAAATAACAATTATTCAGGTTCATCACTAATCCCGATGGTAATCGAAGAGCGAGCGTGCCGACGGCGATCACATCAACCTTGGAACCATTTCCCACGCGCATCGTCACTTCGTCCTTTGCCAGCCTCCGTCTATTCCGCAGTTCCTGTTTTGAGTTGCAAATATGAGCAACTGCACCGGTATCAAATACCCAGGCACTACAACGAGAGTTGGTAAGGTACACATCAATAACATGTATATCATATATACCTTGTTTGTTGTTGGCCGCCTTCTTGTCAGCCAAATACTTGGGGCAGTTCCGCTTCCATTGTCCAGTTCCCTTGTAATGAAAGCACACAGTTTCTGGTTTGGGTCTAGCCTTGGGTTTCTTCACGAGAGGAGCAACTGCTTTGCCACTCTTCTTGGAGTTACCCTTCTGACCCTTGCCATTTTTCTTGAAACTAGTGGTTTTATTGACCATCAACACTTGATGCTCCTTCTGAATTTCAGACTCAGCGGCTTTCAGCATCGCAAACAGCTCGGCGACTGACTTGTTCATCCCGTGCATGTTATAGTTCAACACGAAGCTCTTGTAGCTAGGTGGCAATGATTGAAGAACTCTGTCAGTGATAGCCTCTGGCGGAAGGGGCATCCCCAATTCAGCCAGACGGGTAGAGTACCCAGACATTCTGAGTACATGATCACTGATAGACCCGTTCTCCTCCATCTTGCAAGCATAGAACTTATCGGAGATCTCATATCTCTCGATCCGGGCATTCTTCTGAAAGATAAACTTCAACTCCTGGAACATCTCATATGCACCATGACGTTCAAAATGTCTTTGAAGTCCCGGTTCTAAGCCATACAATATTGCACATTGAACTATTGAGTAATCTTCAGAACGAGCCTGCCAGGCGTTCACAACGTCTAGAGACTCAACTGGAGCGGGTGGATCACCAAGCGGTGCATCAAGGACATAAGCCTTCTGGGAAGCCGTAAGGATAATCCTTAGATTACGGGCCCAGTCCACAAAGTTACTTCCATCATCTTTCAACTTAGCTTTCTCTAGGAACGCATTAAAATTCAGGGGTGCTACTACGCGAGCCATGATCTACAACATAAATATAGCAAAGACAACTTAGACTATTGTTCTAGATAATGAGTTTAGTTAATCATATTACTTAAAAACTCCCACTCAAATTGACATCCCTCCGGTCATTCGAGTGTAACATGATCCAAATCCACCAACTCAAGTCCGATCATCACGTGAGTTGAGGTGGTTTCAATGGTGAACATCTTTATGTTGATCATATCTACTATATGACTCATGTTCGACCTTTCGGTCTCTTGTGTTCCGACGCCATGTCTGTGCATGCTAGGCTCGTCAAGTTTAACCCGAGTGTTCCGCATGTGCAACATGGCTTACACCCGTTGTATGTGAACGTAGAGTCTATCACACCCGATCATCACCGCGTGTCTCGAAACGACGAACTTTCGCAACGGTGCACACTCGGGGAGAACACAATTTTATCTTGAAATTTAAGTGAGGGATCACCTTATAATGCTACCATCGTCCTAAGCAAAATAAGATGCATAAAAGGATTAACATCACATGCAAATCATAAGTGACATGATATGGCCATGAACTTGTGCTTTTGATCTCCATCTTCAAAGCACCGGCATGATCTCCATCGTCACCGGCATGACACCATGATCTCCATCATCTTGATCTCCATCAACGTGTCGCCATGAGGTTGTCGCGATGACTGTTGCTTCCACGACTATCGCTAACTCATAGCGATAAAGTAAATCAAAACGGCGAAAATAATTAAAGACAACTCTATGGCTCCTGCCAGTTGCTGTACTCATCGACATGCAAGTCGTGATATTCTATACAACACATGATCATCTCATACATCACATATATCTCATCATGTACTTGGCCATATCACATCACAACATACCCTGCAAAAACAAGTTAGACGTCCTCTAATTGTTGTTGCAAATTTTACGTGGCTGCTACGGGTTTGCAAGAACCGTTCTTACCTACGCAAAACCACAACGTGGTGTAGTGATTGCTTTTTGATCTTCTAAAAGAACCCTCTTCATTGAAATCGATTCAACTAAAGTGAGAGAGACAGACACCCGCTAGCCATCTTTATGCAACGAAGTTACATGTTAGTTGAAGGAACCTGTCTCGCGTAAGCGTACGCGTAATGTCGGTCCGGGCCGCTTCATCTCACAATACCGCCGAATCAAGTATCTACTAGTAACGGCAAGCAATATGTATACACCCACGCCCACAACTCGTTTGTGTTCTACTCGAGATCTCATCTACGCATAGACCTAGCTCAGATGCCACTGTTGGGGAACGTTGCATGGGAAACAAAAAATTTCCTACGCACACACAAGATCTATCCATGGTGATGAGCATCTACGAGAGGGAGAGTGAATCTACATACCCTTGTAGATCGCTAAGCGGAAGCGTTAAGAAACGCGGTTGATGTAGTCGAACGTCTCCGCGATCCAAATCGCAAGTCGTCCCTCGATCCGATCACGAACTAGTGCCGAACGGACGGCACCTCCACGTTCAACACACGTACGGCTTGATGACGCCTTCACCTCCTCGATCCAGCGAGCGATGGTGAAGTAGTAGATGAGTTCCGGCAGCACGACAGCGTGGTGATGGTGGTGAGGAACAATCTCTGCAGGGCTTCGCCAAGCACTACGGAGATTATGACGGAGAAACTAGAGGGTTAGGGTTGCCGCACACGGCTTGGGGAATTCTTAATGTGTCCCGTGTGCTAGCCCTGCCCCTCTATTTATATGTTGAGCCTTGGGGTCTAAACTTGGAGTAAAAGCCTCCTCCAGGTCGGTTTTGCCCGCACAAGGTCGGTTTGGCCCGCAGGGAAAGAGTCCAACTCGGATCCCTGCAGTACCGCGCACAAGCGGTAGTACCGCTCACGAGCGGTAGTACCGCTTGAGCGGTAGTACCGCTTCACATGAGCGGTAGTACCGCTTCACACGAGCGGTAGTACCGCTTGAGCGGTCGTACCGCTTCACACGAGCGGTAGTACCGCTTACGCGGTAGTACTGCCTTACAACGGTAGTACCGCTTAAGGCAGCAGCAAAACTTCCTTTTGCACTTTCCAATACCTCGTGGGCTTTACCCCTTTGGCCCATATAAAGTGTTGCTGCACCCGAACACTTCGGTAAACATCCGGAACCTCTTCCAGTGAATTCTGGAACCCTTCCGGAGACCAAACACTATTATCCCATATATCAATCTTTACCTCCGGACTATTCCAGAGATCCTCGTCATGTCCGGGATCTTATCCGGGACTCCGAACAACCTTCGGTTACCAACAAAATAACTCAACTATACTAATCGTCACCAAACGTTAAGTGTGTAGACCCTGCGGGTTCGAGAACTATGTAGACATGACCGAGACACCTCTACGATCAATAACCAATAGCGGGAACTGGATGCCCATATTGGCTCCTACATATTCTACGAAGATCTTTATCGGTCGAACCTCTATGTCAAGGATTCAGTTAATCCCGTATACTGTTCCCTTTGTTCTTCGGTATGTTACTTGCCCGAGATTCGATCGTCGGTATCTCTATACCTAGTTCAATCTCGTTACCGGCAAGTCTCTTTACTCGTTCCATAATACAAGATCTCGTGGCTAACATTTTAGTCACATTGCTTGCAAGGCTCATTGTGATGTTGTATTACCGAGTGGGCCCTGAGATACCTCTCCGTCACACGGAGTAACAAATCCCAGTCTTGATCCATGCCAACCCAACAGACACCCTCGGAGATACCTGTAGAGCACCTTTATAGTCACCCAATTACGTTGTGACGTTTGATACACACAAGGTACTCCTCCGATGTCAGGGAGTTGCATGATCTCATGGTCATAGGAACAGATACTTGACATGCAGAAAACAATAGCAATGAACTGACACGATCATATGCTACGTTCGTAGTTTGGGTCTTGTCCATCACATCATTCTCCTAATGATGTGATCCCGTTATCAAATGACATCTCATGTCAATGGCTAGGAAACCTTAACCATCTTTGATCAACGAGCTAGTCAACTAGAGGCTTACTAGGGACACAGTGTTGTCTATGTACCCACACATGTATTTGAGTTTCCAATCAATACAATTATAGCATGGATAATAAACGATTATCATGAACAAGGAAATATAATAATAACCAATTTATTATTGCCTCTAGGGTATATTTCCAACAACGTAGAGACAGCGATTTACCCAGGTTTAGGCCCTCTCGAGGAGGTAATACCCTATGTCCTGCTTGATTGCATTGATGTGATTGTATGAAGGTTACAGATTTGATCTACCTCAAGATCGACTGGGCTAAACCCTACGTAGTGGATGTCCCCTTCTACGGACTAAACCTCCGGTTTATATAGACACCAGAGGGTTCTAGGGTTACACATAGTCGGTTACATCAAGGGATAAACAGACCAGCCACACCAACTATTCCTTGGAGGAGACGCCAAGTCTTTGAAGTTTTCCTTCTGACACACGGGGTCGCTCATAATCCGGCCTTCCATCGACGAGTAGAGAGCGGCCCATCAGTCCGGCCCATGTAAGATAGGCCAGCAGCCCGAGTACCCCCTAGTTCGGGACACCCTCAGTAGCCCCCGAACTAGCCTCCAATGCCGAGATTGACGGTCTTCGGTAGATTCATGCTTCAATGGTCTTCGGCTTGGGTGGCGAGTTCCTCCCTTTACCTGTATTTGGTCTAACAATAATTCGGCCACAAATAGTTCGGTCGCCGAAGAATCCTCCAATTGGCGAGGCATCGTGGGGTCCGCTATACTGCTTTTCTTCGCCCTGAATCAAATGACGACCCTCGATGTCTGCGCACCCACGGAATGTGAGTGGCCCAACGGGTTTTTACAAAAATGCCCCTCTTTCGGGGGGAGTCAATGCCCTTTTAATAGGCCAAGGGTGTGGAGGTTAACGCGCCCCACCCCCTGCCATTCTCCTCCACATCCTCGCAAAGCCATAGTCAACAAACAATGGCGAGCGTCCCAGGCTCTTCCTTACGTCCTCATGGCCCCCGTCAAGGTGATTGGGCGGGTTGCTCCGTATCTTGCATGCGACTGCGTAGGCTTGAGGCGCAGGGGTATCTGCCCGCTTCAGATCTCACATCCACCCGTCCCGGATTAACTTCCGTAGACGGGAAGGCCCTCGCGGAGAATTTTCCCTCCCCTCATGGGGAGGAGAGGGTTTGCTTCGTGCCCTTCGTTCTGCGAGGCCTGGGTTTTCCCATTCATCCCTTCTTGAGGGGTTTACTAGAGTTCTACGGGATTCAGCTCCACCACCTTACCCCCGGATCGATCCTCCATATTTCGGGCTTCGTCGCTTTATGCGAGATGTTCCTGGGCTGCGAGGCGCACTTCGAGTTGCGGAGGAAATTCTTCTGCCTAGTCCCCCGCACCTGGGGAGGGGTTATCTATGAGGTCGGTGGAGCCGAAGTATGGCGCATCGCCGGGACCGGATACCCCGTTGGGACTCCGAAGAAGGATGCCGAAGAGTGGGCTTCAGAATGGTTTTATATCGAAGACATCCCTTTATTCGATCCAGTTCGAAGGGGTCTACCGGAATTTTCTTTGGCTTCTCCAACGAAGCGGTTCAACTGGCGCCCGAAGAGTACTTCCCAAGAGGAAAGTGCCGAGGTAGCTCGGCTGGCCGCTCAAGTGTGGTGGTTAGCCCATAACGGACTAACCATCGTTGATGTGATGGCAATAGCTATCGCTTGATGTGTCCAGCCTGTCCAACAGAGAATTCATCCGCTATGGAACTACAACGGGGAGGATGACGCAGCCCGGTACACTCGGAAGGGGCCTGCCAACCAGGCGGCAATAACCGCCATACTAGCCGATTTGTTCAAGGTGGAAGAGCAAGAGTTTTCTCGACTAAAGCTCAAGAAAGGCTTCTCGATGTATGAACCCATCGAAATTGTGAGTTCAACCACTTTTTATAGTTCGGATATCACTCTAGAATTTTCATAATCGGATCTACACCTTGTCCGAACAGAGTTGGAGGTGATGGATCGAGACGGTAAGCTGCCCTGCTCCTCAACCAGAGAACTATGCCCGCAATGACGACCCCGGGTTCCACGACGATCCCGAAACATCAATCATATTCGAGGAGGGGGTCTTCTACCAGGAGAGCCTTGACGGTTCTAAGGTGGCCCTTTTTGCTGATCACCCCGGGACGCTCCCCTCCTCCGTTGTAAGTGACCAATGGGCTTCTTCTCAAAAGAAACGCTCAGCCGCTGCAGGCCCGAATACACTGACACCTACTCCCAAGGGCCGCCGCACGACGCGCCGAACAGCCGCAAGAGCGGCACCAGCGGCCCCGACGACGAGTAGTCGTGGGGTGACCAGACGCGTGGCCCCAACGAGAGCTACATCATCGGTGCCCCACCCGAAGAGGTAACGCATTCGCCAGACCGTCATAGCCTCTATCTTCAACATCCACCGAATATGCCCCTAATTTTCTCCATGGTGTCCTGTAGACGATGTGTGGAACCGCCCTCGGCTGGGGATGTTGAAGAAGCACCAAGGGGTGACTCAAACCCGACGTCGCCAGTTGTAGCCGGAGTTACTCCGGGGGTCCATGCCGAGGACCAACCTCCCGAGGACTCAGGTGGCGTCTCGGTCACTAACTCTGAGGTTGAAAGTGTGATGAATCATCGGCGGCGTAAGGCGTTACTTCGGCACTCCGTGCTTTCTGATCAAGAGTTCAATGCTCTTAGCTCGGTAGACGCATACCTCGGCGCTGCCCGAACGGGACTTGAAGGGGCCGTGAAGCTCATGTCTACCAATATGCAGGTTGTGGTATTAGTTTTGACAACTAGTATTCAACCCAGTAGCCCCCGAGCCTTAATTTGGGCGGGACGGCCGAAGTAAGGGTCTGATATCTAGAATGCCCTGCTGTTGTGCAGACTGTTCGGGAGCAAAACAAAAAGCTGTCCGAGGACCTCAAACAGGCGCGAACAGAGTTAGAGTCTGTGAAGGCCGAGCTAGACGGTGTGAAGAAATTCACCGGAGAGGCACATGGTAAGTACCGAGCTCAAAGTTATTTTAAGAAAACTTTGAGGGAATACCTCTGTTTATGAAAGATGATTCCATAGCAGCCGAGTCGATAAACCAGCTGCAGAGGGATCTAGAAATCGCCAGGGAAGCTCAAAGGTATGCGGAGTCGCAGCAAGAAGCTGGCCACTGGGTGCTTTCCCGAAGTCATGAGGAGAGGGATAAGCTGAAGGCGGAAGGCGAACAACAGGCCCATGAAATCAAAAGCCTAAAGGCTCAACTATTCCAATCCCAAGAGGAAAACCAGAGACTGAAAGCGGGCGTGTTCGGTGAGTGCGACCTAGTTGTTTTAGTGCATAAACTGTTTGGGTAGACAAAAATATGAACAACACCACGTCTCATTGCAGTTCTACTGACCGGGCGCCCCGACGAGGAGGCCGGCTCTTTTGGGCAGGATCTGCTGAAGGAGCTATCCGCCTTGCACGAGCGAGCCCGAAAGGCCATGAAGAGCATGTGCAAAGCTCTGTGGCCCGGCGAAGCGGCTCCGGAAGGGATGGCCGAACTCGCCAGTCGCTTCAAAGGAGCTCGGGGCTGCCTGGAGCTATGGAAGATATCATCTTGTCGTGAGGGAGCACGGGAGGCGTGGGCGATGATCAAGACCCGTTTCACCAAGCTGGAGCTAGGGCACTTAGCAAGGGTTGGGCCGGTAGGGCCAGATGGACAGGAAGTGCCCGTGCATCTGGTATATGACCAGGTCATGCCCGCAGCTCGGTTGTCCCAAGCAGATTGTGCTCTCGATACCATAATAGATGGTCTTGAGCAAGATTAATTGTTCGATTCTATGTATCTATGTACTTGACATCGAATGATCTCCGAACCATGCAAAAAATGTTTGTCTTAACCGGCCATCGGCTTCCGCCTTCTCGACCAGGGGCCGAGGAGTGTTTCCTACTATGTGATCCGAGGACATCCGAAAAATACTTCGGAGAACCAGGCAATCCGGCCATTTGGTGCAAACAGACAAAAACGTGCTCGGGGAGGTATGTTATATTACTGTATAACGTAAGAAACATCTTCCGACGAAAATAGGTCCTCGATGGGTCCCTTTCAGCGGGTTACCACATTTAACCGTGGATGGATAACCGAATACCCAAGGTAAGCAGGGATGGCTACTACAGGAAAATACCCCGGAAACTTTGGTGATAGTGACCAATTATTTTCACTTCCCTCGTAGCCGACCAATTATGTTCTTAAGAACGCTAGCTTTTGGCTTCACCCGTCTGAGGTACGTACCCGGGAAATCTGGACGTAACAATCACAGAGGTGCTCCCTTTACTCCCTAGCCGAACAATCAGGAACGTAGGGGGTAAACGCAGGAGCGAGGCAACCCAGCTTGGCAAATTCTTAAGTCAAATTGATGCATATAGTGGCTTCAAAACGATGCGGGAAGGTTTGCAAACTCGAAAAAGACGGATGATTGCATAAATAAAATATGACGGGCTCCGTAAAAGAAGCCCCCAGGTAACAGAGTGTGGTACATTCAAAGATGTTTGCCGAAGAAGAACTTAACGTAATTCGGCATTTCCGAACACAACCCGGGAGAGACTATTGACTAGAAAAAAATAGAAATTCTAAAAGGATAAACCGAACAAGGTAAGTTCGCGGAGCTAGCCGTAGAAACGTCGTAGCCGAGCTGCGTTCCATGGGTTTGGTTCGAGGCGGTCGCCCGTTGGGTCGCGGAGGCGGTACGCGCCGCCCGTGAGCACTTGGTCGATTATGAAGGGCCCCTCCCATTTGGGCGCCAGCTTATGCTTCTGCTTCTCCGGGAGGCGCAGGGCTAGATCGCCGACATTGTAGGCCTTCGCCCGTACTTCCCTGCTCTGATAACGTCTGGCCTGCTGCTGATAGAAAGCAGAACGAGCCCGAGCTATGTCGCGCTCGCCGTCCAGGGCGTCCAGGTCATCTTGCCGATCCAGCTCAGCCTCCCTTTCTTCATACATACGCACCCGAGGGGCGTCGTGAATAAGGTCACAGGGGAGGACGGCTTCCACCCCATACACCATGAAGAACGGTGTGTAGCCCATGGATCGATTAGGGGTGGTGCGGAGGCCCCACAGTACGGAGTCAAGC
This sequence comes from Elymus sibiricus, assembly GCA_039707655.1. NCBI lineage: Eukaryota > Viridiplantae > Streptophyta > Magnoliopsida > Poales > Poaceae > Elymus > Elymus sibiricus. The sequence continues at coordinate 94,124,115 of CM077676.1, read as the reverse complement.
TCCTCGAACCAATGGCAGTCGGATTCTTTTAAAGATCGGACCAAACGGGGCTTGATGCCGCCCAAGACTAGTCCATTAGCTCTCTCTACTTGTCCATTAGACTGTGGGTGATACACCGAGGCATAGTCGAGCTTAATGCCTAAATTAGCACACCAATCTTTGACTTCCTGGGCGGTAAAATTGGATCCGTTGTCCGTTATTATGCTATGGGGAACACCGTAACGGTGTACGACACCGGATATAAAGTCCATGACCGGCTTAGACTTGGCTGAAGTGACCGGTAGATACTTCTTTTTCTTATTCCCCCCTTTAAGAGGGCCAACCATGTCCAGCCCCCAGACCGCAAAAGGCCAAGTGATCGGTATCGTCCGAAGGGCCGTGGGAGGCATATGGCTCTGATTTGCGAAGAGCTGGCATCCAACGCAATGTTGGACCAATGTGTGGGCGTCTGTTCGGGCAGTGGGCCAGAACAACCCTGCTCGGAAAGCCTTGCTGACCAAGGCCCAAGCTGCCGCGTGGTGACCGCCCATGCCAGCATGAATCTTGGCCAGGAGCTGCCTTCCCTCCTCTTCGGATATACATCTTTGGAGGACGCCAGTAGTGCTTTTCTTATACAGCTCTCCCTCGTGGAATTTATAGGTTTTGGAGTGTCGAATGATACGCCTTGCCTCGGTCTGGTCGGCCGGTAGTTCTTGGCGGAGGAGGTAGGCGAGGAAGGGCACGGTCCACAGCGCGATTACTGCCAGGACTTCATGAGCCGAAGATGTCATTTCGATCGCCGAGCCCCCGATGATTCCTGCGCCTGGTTCGATAGGCAGAGGGGCGAGCTCTCCCGATGCATTGGACGCTGAGCGCTGGGCTTCCTCCTGCCACACCACGGACGGTTTGAAGAGTCGTTCTAAAAAGGTGTTCTCGGGGACACGGTCGCGCTTGGCACCCATTCGAGCGAGAATATCGGCAGCTTGATTGCTGTCTCTAGGTATATGGTGAAACTCCAATCCCTCAAAATGGGCAGAGATTTTCAGGACGGCATTGCGGTATGCTGTCATTTTTGGGTCTTTTGCGTCGAATTCGCCGTTGACTTGAGAGATGGCGAGATTAGAATCTCCCCGTACCTCGAGCCGCTGTATGCCCATTGACACTGCGATCCGAAGTCCATGTAACAGAGCCTCGTATTTGGCTGCGTTATTTGAGTCGGTGTACATGATCTGGAGTTTGTACTGAATATTGTCGCCAGTGGGGGATGTGAGGACCACTCCAGCCCCCAGTTCGGCGAGCATTTTGGAGCCATCGAAGTACATCGTCCAATGTGAGTATGTACTGTACTCCCTAGGGAGTTCGGCTTCCATCCATTCCGCAACGAAATCAGCCAAAACCTGAGATTTAATAGCTCGGCGGGGTCGGTATATGATTTCGAAGGGGAGGAGTTCTATAGCCCACTTGGCTATGCGGCCGATGGCATCTCGATTGTTGATTATGTCATTCAATGGTACTTCGGATGCCACCATAACCGAGCACTCCTGGAAGTAATGGCGGAGCTTTCGGGATACCATAAAAACTGCGTAGGTGATCTTCTGGTAATGCGGGTACCTCGTTTTACACGGGGTTAGCACTTCGGATACGTAGTACACGGGTTTCTGCACCTGGAGCTTGTGACCCTCTGCTTCTCGTTCGACGACGAGAACCGCACTGACCACCTGATTCGTCGCTGAGATATATAGCAGCATTGGCTCGCCCGGACTGGGTGCTGTCAAAATCGGGTTGCTGGCTAGTAGAGTTTTTATTTCTTCGAGTGCCGCCGCCGCTTCGCTGGTAAATTCAAAATTCTTCATCCGTTTGAGGAATTTATATAGCGGCAAGGCCTTTTCGCCGAGGCGTGAGATGAAGCGGCTTAGGGCTGCAACAGTGCCGGCAAGTTTCTGAACGTGTTTGAGCTCAGTGGGGATAGCCAGCTCGGACAGTGCCCGAATTTTCGCTGGGTTGGCCTCTATTCCTCTATGGGAAACGATGAAGCCGAGCAGCTTGCCGGCCGGCACTCCGAAGACGCAGTTTTCCGGATTAAGCCGTATATCGAAAGTCCGAACATTGTCAAAGGTTTGCCGGAGATCGTCCACCCGCTGGCTGACGTGTTTGGTTTTGATAACCACATCGTCCACATAAGCTTCGACTGTTTTGCCGATTTGCTTTTCCAGACACGTTTGAATCATGCGTTGGTATGTAGCCCCTGCATTCTTTAATCCGAAGGGCATTGTGTTGAAGCAGAATGGTCCATAAGGAGTGATGAATGCCGTGGCCGCCTGGTCGGACTCCTTCATTTTGATTTGATGGTATGCGGAGTAAGCGTCGAGGAAGCACAGTGAGTCATGCCCGGCAGTGGCGTCTATGATCTGGTCTATGCGGGGCAAGGGGAAAGGATCCTTGGGGCAGGCCTTGTTCAAATCCTTGAAATCGACACACAAACACCAGGACTTATCCTTCTTCGGCACCATGACCAGGTTGGCCAACCACTCAGGATGTTTGATGTCCCGGATGAATCCGGCTTTGAGCAACTTTGCCAGTTCCTCGCCCATAGCCTGACGCTTGTGTTCGGAAAACCGACGCAGGGTCTGTTTGCCTGGTTTGAACCCCTTAATGATGTTCAAGCTGTGCTCGGCTAATCTACGCGGGATCCCTGGCATGTCTGACGGGTGCCAGGCGAAGATATCCCAGTTTTCACGCAAAAAGTTGCGCAGCTCTTCATTGACCGCGGGGTCCAGCTGAGCTCCAATGGACGCCGTCTTATTGGGATCTGTTGGGTGCACTTGAAATTTGACGATTTCATCCGCTGGTTTGAGGACGTGGACTTGGGCCTTTTGTCAAGGATTACATCGTCCTTATCCACCGTTAAGCGAAGCGCGGTCAGTTCTTCAGCTGCGAGGGCTTCGGACAACGCTTCGAGGGTAAGGGATGCAGTTTTGTTCTTGGCCCGAAGAGCTCTGTCCGGATCACTTGTTATTGTGATCACGCTGTTTGGCCCTGGCATTTTAAGCTTCATGTACCCGTAATGTGGTACAGCATGGAATCGTGCGAAGGCATCGCGCCCTAGTAAGGCATGATAGCCGCTGCGGAAGGGCACAATGTGGAAAAGCAGTTCTTCGGATTGGTAGTTCTCGGGAGTTCCGAAGACCACATCAAGAGTCACGCGGCCACTAGAACGTGCCTCCTTTCCGGGGATTATCCCTCAAAAGGTAGTGCGACTTTGCTCGATGCGGGATCTGTCAAACTGCATTTTGTCCAAGGTGTCCTCGTAAATGAGGTTTAGCCCGCTACCGCCGTCTATTAACACCTTTTGGAGTCGGAATCCATCCACTATGGGATCAAGGACAAGGGCGGCAGCGGCTCGAGTAGGGCAGGACCTCGGCTGGTCTTGTTCACTAAAAGTGATGGGTGTGTCTGTCCATGAGTCTGTCTCTACCACGTGGTGAATTTGAGCGAGCTCTCGAAGGGCTCTCTTCCTCTGATTCTTCGAAGAGTAAGTCTCGTAGATTGTTAAGATTTCGGCATCGTCACAACGGGCATTACTGGACTTTTAATTGAGTACGGGCCTCCGAGGATGACCTCGCCACTCTTGGCAACTTGCCTGACCACCCAGCAAGCTCGAAGGCTGTGGGTTGGGTTTGTGGAGAGTATGGGGCATGGTTTATCCAGTATTCCGTCAAGGACCGTTCTGGATCTTAGCAGAGGTTTCATCTTTTTCTTGGATGGCTCGTATTGGCATGTCCGGCGAGGGAGTGTGCGTTTTGCCCAAGCTCGGTTTAGTTCCTCTGTGCGGATTGACTCCGTTTGCTTGAGCTGAGCCTGCCAAGCGTACTCCATGGCGCAATATTTGGATACCAGATCCGATAAATCAGAGAAATTTTGGATGTGGCGGCGGGCGAGGGCGTTTAAGACGCCCTCGTCTCTGCAGTTCTGTCGGAAGATCTCTAGAATGTCCTTGTCGCTGCCGTCCGTCATTTTATTTTCGACGATAAGGAATCTGGCCCAGAAGTGCCGAACTGTCTCTTCGGGCTGCTGCTTAACGTACATCAGGTCCCATATGTCGGGCCGTCCTGAGTTATCTGGACAATACTCAATGTGGGGGGTGGGTGGGATAAAAAACTTGATCACAGCGGAGTATGAGTCCGGAGTTTTGGGGGCCGCGTCCTGGATTGTCATGGAATCTGGTGTGCCGAGCTCTGGACGATTGACCGGGCGCGGGTGCGTGGATCCGGACTTGCATGTTGAACCAGACTTCGGCTCTAAACCCTCTCCGGACCGGAATTCGGCTGCCGAGCTGGAAGGCGAAACCTGCTGGTCGGAAACTTGCACCTCATGCGTTTTTGGTTCTGACGTAACGGGTGAGCCCCCTGAGGGGCCTTCGATAGTGGCGACCAAGTGAGTAGTGGCGGGGGCGTGAATTTCCCTGTCGTCGGTTTTAAGCCCGATCTGATCGTACACCGAGGACTGGCCATCGGCGATTCCTAGAGCCTGGATCCGATCTAGTATCCCGTTTAATGACGAGAGATCTGTTGGTTCCAGGTTCGGGTAATTCGCGGGGTCAACCCGCAGTATGGCCGTGACGGGGGTGTCAGAATTCGCCCCGAAGTTATGTTCGGCCGAGGCTGATATTCGGCAACCGAGCGCGGAGATTAGATCCGGGCTCAAGGTTGGATCCGCTGCAGCGGCCGTCTCGGCAGTGGGGTTGGCCGTACTCGAAGTCGGTGCTCCAGGATTCGTGGGTCCGTCAGGCGAAGCTGAGGACCCCATGAGGATAAGATCTCCCCGGGAGTCGGTGACGAATTCTAAGTTTCCGAACCTGATCTCCTGGTCGGGGGTGAAGCTGTCGACCCGGCCAAGGTGACCGGCCGGATCGGCGTGTAGCACGACGCTTCCGACCGCGAAGAGCTGGCCAGGAACGAAAGTGTCCCTGCGGCTAGCGCTGTTGCTGATGATTAGGCGAGCCATTGATCCTTGACGACCCACAGCGGAACTCTCAATGAAAGCACCAATGTCGGTACCAAAACCAGCAGATCTCGGGTAGGGGATCCGAACTATGGGTCAAGGAGTCGATGGTAACAGGGAACGTAGAGACAGCGATTTACCCAGGTTCGGGCCCTCTCGAGGAGGTAATACCCTACGTCCTGCTTGATTGTATTGATGTGATTGTATGAAGGTTACAGAGTTGATCTACCTCGAGATCGACTGGGCTAAACCCTAGGTAGTGGATGTCCCCTTCTACGGACTAAACCTCCGGTTTATATAGACACCAGAGGGTTCTAGGGTTACACATAGTCGGTTACATCAGGGGATAAACAGACCAGCCACGCCAACTATTCTTTGGAAGAGACGCCAAGTCTTCGAAGGTTTCCTTCTGACACACGGGGTCGCTCATAATCCGGCCTTCCATCGACGAGTAGAGAGCGGCCCATCAGTCCGGCCCATGTAAGATAGGCCAGCGGCCCGAGTACCCCCTAGTCCGGGACACCCTCAGAGGGAAATACTTATCTGTACTGTACTGCTTCATCCCCTCCTCTTCGGGGAAATCCCAACGCAGCTCACAAGTAGCACCATGACTTTAGGAGGAGACGCCGGACTAACAGGAGGTCAGGAGCCGCTCGCCCAATAGCGTCACCGCTGCCCGGCCGCGCCGGCGTGCCCAGCTTCCCAGTCTGCTCAGGGCTCAGATGTGCAGCACCCACGCAGCCAACCCGATTTATCCTGAGATACGCCGTCCTCAACACTCAGCAGCCACTTCCCATCACCCATTTTCTAATTGATTCATCACTCATTAGGCAAGACTCTTATTAGGGTTTGTTGTGTACTGAGTGCTACCTACATTGAATGATTCAGATGTTTCAGTAATCTTTAGCACCTGTAGAGTTGACAGGGTTTCAAAATTCCTCGCCTAGGAACAAACACTAGTCATGTTGATTGTTGGTCATAGTGACATTGACCCAGATTACTACCGCACGCCAGGTTTGTTGACAATTTTACTAGTCTTTGTTACTCATTTGATATGATATCCAATTATTCACTTCGATTAATTGCAAACAATAAGTGCTAGCCCAACTTCTTGATTCAGATTTTGGACGGTCTCTTACTGCAGTTACGATTCTGCATACTTGTCCTAGTAAGCTCACAAGTAATGATTGATTCACTAGCTTTATGCTTGCCTTGTCATATTTGTTGTCAATATTTTTTTAGGGTGGACCACCTTCTTTCAAAATCCTGGAACCGCAGACATGAGTGAATAGTATTTCTCTGTGTGATCTCTTCCATCATGTGTGGGCAACAAACACTACATTGAATAGAAAGAAAAGTGTTATATCCACCTTTTACATAGACTATGATCTTTTACATGGAATACAATCTGCCTACGTGCTTTGTGTCGCACTACCAGTACTCCACCCTTGAAGCTAAACATTATGCCACTCATAATTCCAAAGTTTATTTGTTCAAATACGAATTTGATATGATGCTAATGTTCCTACTTCAGTTTTGAAATGTGTGTCCGCCCCTTATAGAGACATAAGAGGTTTGTATTTCTATGTGTGGTCTGGTCAGCACGGTTGGGGGATGAACTTTGTATACACAGGGGTTTGTAGGGAGACACTATTGGAGTAGAATCCGCAATGCATTCCAAAGATAATCTGACTACCTTTTATGTTTTCGTGAATCTCAGATACTGAACATCATCATAATGATTATCAGCTTGGGCGCATGAGAAGAATAAAGTAGAACAATGACATGGCTATCAAACTTGGCCTTAAGGGACTGAGATCCAGTCTGGATGCAATGGAATGCGCACGCTCTCCACGTACAGATTCGTGTTCAGAATATGATCCTAACAATGATTCTGAGCTAGAGGGAGACCTAAGTTAATGTAGCTCCCTAGTGGAGGAGTCAGAGGTAGATGCCCTATCTTATTCACCCATCAAGGTGCTTGCTCTAACTTGGCAAGGTTATATTGGTCGCACATATCTTGCAAATGATGCTTTGCATTGCTTCTACTTTGTTACATAACCATTTGCTTAGTTTACACATCATATATGTGAATATGCCATGCCTATCCATTTTCAGTACATATTCCATCTGTCATCAAACCATATTTCTCGATTGAAATGTTGTTCTTGTGTATCAGACGTTCAAAAGGAAGAGGGCGATTGCTGATCGCGACGGAGCACGAACAAAGTATTTGGAAAAGGTAGTGACACCTGATAAATCAAATAGCCCATTAGGTGTAGTGGCAATATCACCAGACCCACAAAACACAGCCCCAACTCTAGCAGACTCTACCCCTACCCAACTGGCCATCTCAGATGCCCCAACTCAGCAGACCCCATATGCAGCAAAAAGTATGACGATTCCAGTTGACATAGCACCAGCTCTACGACGCAAAACCCCCATTCCAGCAAAGAGTACACCAACTCCAGTTACCAAATCCCTTTTCGAACCGGAGAGAGCCCCAATTGCAGCAAATAGGACCCCTATTCCACTTCTTCCTAGTTTAGAAGACAAAGCTTTTATTGTTGTCAGGAAGTTTGTGCGCATCTTTCCTTCATGGAAAGATTATACTACAAACAAACAACAATTTCCAATCTTCCTCCACAACTTACATGTAAGTAATGTACTAATGTTATTCATGGTAATTAGTGCCTATGTTTCTGCTGACAGAACTCAAGAGATTTCATTCATTTAAATAGGCGAGGACCAAACTGGATAGTCAGGACGAGAAAAGCTTGATTGCGCTTTTCAAGCACGCTTTGAGGAAGTATCGTTGCTACCTGAGGCAAGCACACTTAGATGGCAAGCCTCTAAATGAAATTTTTGTAAAGTCCCCGGTGCTTCATTTACTAGACAGTGACTGGAATAAGCTTGTTACACACTGGTCTCGTCTGCAGCGTAAGGTATTGTCTATGATATCACATCACAATTGGAACTACATTTATGCATGCGCCTTACCGTCTCACTTGTATGAAAACTGTTTGTAGGAGAATATCCATCCTCAAGGGACAACAGGATCTCACAACTATACTGCACACTGCATTGCTCTTGTGAGTACCTCTTTCCCTATATCACCATACTTACTTTCATAGCTGGTTGATTATGTAGCATCACTGCACATGTTAGCCTCCTTATCCTCCATTTGGTGGACATTATAAGATTTGTATTGACTCTTACATAAATTTAGAATCAACCCAATGCTTCTGAAGAAGTTTAGCTCTGAAGTCCTCTTGTAAGGACCAAACATCTTGTATCACTGTACTTACATTAACAGCTACTCCATCCGTCCCATAATATAAGAGCATTTTGTACACTACACTAGTGTACAAAACACTTATATTATGGGACGGAGTGAGTAGTTCATTGTGTTGCATTACTCTTCATCTTGTCTCCCTCGCCCACCATTTCCTAAAAATTATCAGATCTATACTTAATCTTACCAAAAAGTTGAATAAACAGACAATGCCAGTGCAGAAATGTAACCCATTGCTCTTGTCAGTACATTTTGTCCTGTAATGCTGTACTTACATGGATAGGTAGTTGATTATGTAGCATCACTGTGCATCTTATCTTCATTATCCTCTATCCCTTCCAGTATTATCATATCAATAATTACTCTCTACAAAATGTAGAGTACAGGCAATGCTTATGAAGAAGTTTCTGTGCTGAAATTCTTGAGTTATCCCTCCCTTGACATGGAGAAGGGCATTATAGAGCCGGTGTTAACTGTTAATGTAAGTCCGTCCTTCTAAAGCCTTTCTCCTCAATTGCTGTTTAATTTGCTCATACTCCCTATCGTCAACTGCTGTTTAGTTCGCTATTTCTATCAAAATGCATGTTCGCAACAACTGCAAGTTTCAAGTTTTAGTCGTGAAACCAAATTCCTTATTCATACCATGCACATTATTCAATACAGATACATTGATTTTCTTTAGCCCTGCATGTATGCTTGTGTTGTTGATCTATAATCCAGTGTGTGGTGAATCTGCGCACATTTGCACCTTGTCATTTCCTGCTTTGTCTTAACTGATCTTGTCGTGGTATTCTCGGAGGGGGTGCCCCATCACGGCAGATGCCATGGGATGGCTAAAAGAGGTGAGAGCAAGGCTACGGTGGAGATCCGGGACGGGATTGGGCGACAGCACACGGTGGTTTTACCCAGGTTCGGGGCCCTCACGTGGAGGTAAAACCCCTACTCATGCATGTCTGTATATGCGGTGTATATTGTAGTACAGAGTCGCTCCTAGAGCTGTCTTTAGAGGAGGGAATAAGAGATGGCTGTGTGTGAGCCGTGTGTGTGTATGAGTGTATGCAAGAATCAGAGAGTCCGCCGGAGTCTGGACTCCCTGGGTCACCTTATAAAGGGGTGCCCAGGGGACAGGAGGTGGCCCACATGGCCTAACTACACTATTTGGGGAGTCACATGACGCAGGAACAGTGTCTGCCGCTCATCTACAGTGCTCCACTTTAGAGCATGGTCGTCTCATCCGTGCAGGCCCGACGGGATGTCTGAGTTTGACTTTGCTAGATTCCAGCCGGACGGGCACCACCCGGACGGGCTCCAGCCGGACGGCTCTACCCGGACAGCCAGGTTCCAGCCTTCACCCGGACGCCTCCACCCGGACGACCAGGTTCCAGCCTTCACCCGGACGGCCCGACCCGGACAGCTCCACACGGATGGCCAGGTTCAGCCTCTACCCGGATGGCCTGGTTCAGCCTCTACCCGGACAGCCTCTACTCGGATGGCCAGGTTCAGCCTCTACCCGGATGGCCAGGTTCAGCCTCTACCCGGACAGCCAGGTTCCAGCCAGCCAGGGGTCACTCCGCTGGCAAAGTTTTGAAATGTTGACTCGTCTCCTTGAGCCTACCGGGGGGTCATCCCCCCGACATATCTGGCTGATGATATGAACATGTCATGCACGTTAACGAAAAGAGATACAATGATTTTCTTTTGCCCTGCATCTATGCTTGTGTTGTTGATCTATAATACAGTAGTGTGGTGTAGCTCACCGCATTATGAACAATGCCAAATTATGCCCTTGACATTTTGAATCGTCTCTTTATTTTGTAATATGAAACTGGATGGAATTGACAGCGCAGTTACCATCTTTGTTTGTATACGTGCAAAACCTGTCATCTGTCTTGTTGTTTCAGGGTGATATGCCTGATGGCATGCACAAGTCTACTGAAGACTCTGAGAAAAACCCAATGTATATTGCAGCAAAGAAGGCAAAACATCTTGAAGATAGTGAGACAACCCCAAAGTCATGTCTTGATGTAGTGTTCAAGTTACTTGAGACTAGTAGTCACACAAGCTCACAGAAGTCGCTGCCTGAATTAGTTCGACTTCTTCAGTCTCAGTTGCAAGTAGAAAGGCATAGTGCAACTCAACTTCGACTTGATGTCCTATCTCTAAGGAAGATCACAGAGAACTCCAATGAGAACCTCATTGCTAAACAGCTAGAGCTAGAAGATATGACCGACATGCTAGGCCGTTCTCACTGCCTTGCTCAGTTGCTTGTGCAGCAGCTCCCGCGCAAGGATAATGTTTCTTGAACTGTGTTCAAGTGGTCTTGGTTCAGTATTATTTTGTTGCGCTGCAATGGCAGGGCCTTGGACGCCCAGGTTTTGTAATCTGCTTCTTGGTTGCGCTTTATGATCACTAGTGGCGAACTTTGGTGCCCAGTGGATGTAATATGCCCTGATTCCTTTATTGTATAGTGCAGGTTTATTCTAAGTTACTATGCCGTTATTTCTTTATTATATAGTGTAGTTTTATTCTTAATTCGTATTTACCGTATATGTCATCATTCTCTATCAAAAAAAGGGTGAAAATCTGATTCAGGCGAACGGGCCGAAACATGCGCCTCTAACGGGCCTGCAATTCAGTGGGCCATTAATGGGTTCCACGCAACAGGCTTTACTCCGGCCTACGCGGACCTGCCGTAATGGCCCTTTATGGACACGGTATGCCCAGGCCCATAACTCACATGGGCCACTAGTGGGCCCAAACTTTAGGTCGGCCCATGTAGCTTCGGGCCATTAACAGGCTGAATATTCAGCTGGCCTGTTATGGCCCAGAAGACAGCATGGGCCTTTAGCTGGCCGAAAAGCTTGTTGGGCCTCAATTTTCATTTGTCGACCACGGGCCTTTAGCAGGCTAAAAGATACCTCGGATAATTATTGGCCCAGTTACATGACGGGCCGCTACCAGGCCGAAACCTATCTCAGGCCTTGGTTGGCCCAGTCATATCATGGGCCTTTAGTAGGACGAAAGCTTAGTAGAGGACCAACGTGCCGAATTGTACGACAGGCCTTTAATAGGCCCAAAGTCAGGTTGGGCTGAAATTTTGCCACCGAGTTCACGGGCCGTTAAGGGGCCGAATGTCGCGTCGGACCATATATGGCCCATGTGTAGCACGTGCCCTTAACAGGCCGAAAGGCACACCGGGCTGAAATGGGCCCATTTCTACATCGGGCCTTTAACAGGCCGAAAACTCACTGGGCCGTAATGGGGCCCAAAGACTGAGCGAACAATTTACGGGCCCGATCTGGCGGTGGGCCGTAAATGGGCCATGTTTAAGCAGGCTGCTAGTGGGCCGGCCCAATAGTACTTGAGTAAATCTTATGGGCCTTTGACTGGACCGGCCTTTTTAACCTAAATGGGCCACTATTGGGCCGTGCCACGTGTCGATGTATCATAGGCATCTCTCTTCCAATGAATGGATGACATATGTTGCAACGTCGAGCTGAAACGTGGATCCGCCGGCGAATGAGAATTTTACATGTTGAAAATCCCCATCAGTCCGGGCTGTTAACGGGTTATCGGATCCAAACCGGAACCCGATAGCTTAACGGCGACCCGTTATAGTGGATGCCACGTGTCGGTCACCCTTGACGAAAACACTTCCATGACGCGACATTTATCGTCATGGAAGTGGACACTTCCGTGATGATAATTTCAGTATTGTCATGGAACACTTCTACGACAGCACATGTATGACTATCTTGATTCTGTCATAAAATTGTCACGGATGTACATGCATGACAGAAAACTTGACCTATTGTGACAAAGACGTATCATCACGGAAGTATTTTTTTTGTAGTGCATAGGGGTTGGTTGCACATTTTCACCTTCTTTTCTCCGATAGAAATTTTGGGGTACTCTTTGAAGTTCTTTGTGTGGATTGAATATTATGAATATGAAGTTGTTTTGATGCATATCAAATAATCAACTCACAGATACTTGTGGTGACATTGGAGTATCTAGGTGACATTAGAGTTGGTTGATGCGTATCATGTGGTGTTATTTTAGTACAAACTCTAGGGTTGTTTGTGACACTTATAGGGATTGCTCAATAGATTGATCAGAAAGGATAACTTTGAGGTGGTTTCATATGCTACAACAATTTCATCGTATGTTCTCCGCTAATAAGAACTTTGGAGTGATTCTTTGTCGCACGTTCAGGGATTGTTATATTATTCAATTATGTTAGCACTGTTGAGAGATTGCACTAGTGAAAGTATGAACCCTAGGCCTTGTTTCAAGCATTGCAATACCGTTTGTGCTCACTTTTACTACTTGCTACCTTGCTGTTTTTATATTTTCAGATTACTAAAACCTATATCTACTATCCATACTACACTTGTATCACCATCTCTTCATCGAACTAGTGCACCTATACAATTTACCATTGTATTGGGTGTGTTGGGGACACAAGAGATTTCTTGTATTTGATTGCAGGGTTGTTTGAGAGAGATTTGCTACTGTCCTACAAAACTTTGCTACTTGAGGGAAATTTGCTACTGTCCCACAGATTGATAAATCTTAGGTCATCCACTTGAGGGAAATTTGCTACTGTCCTACAACACTTTGCACTTGGAGGCCCAACAACGTCTACAAGAATAAAAGTTGCATAGTAGACATCAGGGTTACCCAACCACTCTTACAAGAGAGTAAGCAAGATTTCTAGCACTATCTTCAAGGAGTTTCTTCCAATACAAATAGGTCCTACACACTAGCACATTACTTTATTGTCATCTATCTTGCCTAGTTACTTTTTATTTATTGTTTGCTTGCTTATTTGCTTGTTAAAAATTCAAAAACAACAAAAGGAATTAAAAAACAACACCTATACACTTTTTATTCTAGCTTGTTATCATGTCTACTTCAGCTGAAAATACCAAATTTTATGACTTCACAAGTACTAATAACGGTGATTTCATTATTACTTGAGGGTGTGCCGGACTAGGGGGTACTAGCCCATGCGGTTTATCACCTATGGGCCGAACTGAGGCCCATCAGCCACAGCCTGGAGGATAGCCGAAGCTGTGGACCGCCTCTTGAGCAAGATGTAAACCACCGAAGACTTGGCGTATACTTCAAGGACAACTCTTGTATTTGGCATGCCTATCTCTAGTTGGCAACCGACCTTATGTGTAAATCTAGGTACCCCTGGCATCTATATAAGCCGAGGGGTTTAGTCCGTACAGGCACAATCACGAGCCTTAGGGTTAGAACACAATCATACGATCTCGAGGTAGATCATCTTGTACTCGATACTCCATCACATCAATATAATCAAAGCAGGACGTAGGGTTTTACCTCTTCGAGAGGGCCCAAACCAGGGTAAACATCGTCTCCCTTGTCTCCTGTTACCCATTGATCCCAGATCCACAGCTCGGGACCCCCTACCCGAGATCAGCCAGTTTTATTACCGACATTGGTGGCCCATACAGGTCCCGTTGTGTGGTCATAAAAGATTGATGGCTCGTCTTCAGATCAACAGTGACATTGGTTGTGGCGACATCTTTGTCCCCGACCAGCTTTTTGCATTCAGCAGCATTGTTCCTCAAGCCAACACGATCGACCGTCTCGACATGTCGAAAGCTTCATCCCGAACCAAATCATCACGTTCGGAAGCTTGGAATACATAGCTGACTCCCGGGGTGATATCGCCCTCTCTAGCTGGAGGCCAGATTGGCTTGAGACCTTCCTAACCCCGGAGCCAGCCTCCGATCCAATACTCAGGCTAGATCTTGCGTCGGACCTAACTTTAAGTGTGGATCTGACCACTGTCCCATCGGATCTCAACCCTGAGTCGGATCTTACTCTAGAACCGGCTTTGAGATCGGATCCGATCACTTCACCGGCAGGGCAGGAGTTAGCCCTGGCCGGCCAATGCTGTGAGGTTGCGTCAAGCGGCTCGCCGAGTGTCGGGGGGATAACCCCCGGGTAGGCAATCAAACCCGGAGCTCCTTTTTAAAACTTTGGGGCAGCCCGTGCCCCTCCAGTCCGGCTGGCCATCCGGCCGGCTTCCCCACGCTGGCCAGCTGGGCTCGGCCCCATGCCGGGTCCGGCTGGCCGCTAGCCAGCTGGCGACAGGTCAGCGGCCGTCCCATCACTCCGTATGACAAGACGGCTCTCCACGACAGGAGGGCGTGGCTACAGCGCCGCGATCCCAGAAGGGCATGGCTACAGTGCCGCCAACCCCGCTGACCCGGGCGACCGATGTCAGTGCGGTGAGCCACTGCAGCCCCACGACGCCAACCACTCCATGACGCATGAGGCGACGGGCCACAGTGTCGGGCAGCCGGCGGGTCCCGACAGTCGGCGTGCCCCACTGCCAGCTCCAAACGCCGACATCCGGGTCCCGCCCGCGTGTAGATTTACCCATGTAACCCTGGGGGGCAGCCTATAAGACCCCCCAGGAGGCCTCCATGCAGAGGGGTCGAACCTAGTAGAAACACGCACACTCACACTCACACTGAAAGGAGAGGCGGAACGGCGGCCTAGCCCCTTCTTCCTCCTCCGCCCAAACAGCTCTAGGAGCAACCTTGTAGGCCATGTGCACTCCGTACTACATTTGGCAGGACTAGGGGTGTTACCTTTCCAGAGGGCCCCGAACCAGGGTACGTCTTGTGTCTCGCACCCACGCGTACCGACCTAGCTTCCGGAACCCACCGGCGTCCTCACACAGCCCCCCACTTTTAGCCATCTCATGGCATCTGCCGTGATTTCACCACGACAGTTGGCGCCCACTGTGGGGCTGTTCGCGGCATCGGCCGGAGTCAAGTTCCGGACGAGGCCCTTCACCAGCTCCGGCGAGCACATTGCACACGGCTTGGTCCGCGCGCCTTGCGCGGCCAACCCGGCCGGCTGCGACGCTGCGCCAGGCACGAACGCCGCCTGCCCCATAGGTTGCTCCATCGTCCCCTTCGGCGCGCTGCGCGTCTTCGTCGCGCTCATCCCCGACGAGTACCCTAGCGAGGTACACAGCTTCACCGACTCGCTTGTCCCCGTCGGCTGCGCCGTCTATGACGATGTCGCGGACCTCTGCAACCGTGGGGAGGTGCTGACTATCGGCTCTAGCTCCGGCTTCTCGCACAGCAAGGAGATGGCCGCCGCGGCTGCGGCCCAATCCAGCCGGGCTGACCCACTTCGCGAGACGATCCGGAGCCTGCAAGCCCCCATCACGCCCGACGCCGACCCGGCGGCCGTGGCGGCTCAGCTCAACGAGGACCGTCAGCAACTGCTGGACGAGGCCACGGTGCTCGCGGCAATGCGGCGCCGGCTGGAGTCTGCCCAGCGGGAGTATGACAGCGTTCACGGCTTCACACCGGCCACCGCTGAGCCCAGCCGGGTTGCGGAGGTGCGATTCCGCGGAGGTGCCATCGGCCGTGCGCTAGGCGCAGGGTGGCCCATCTACGACACCCCCGTCAAGAACATGCACGCAGTGCAGGCGGCCATGGCGGACCTCGAGTTCCTGGAGGGCGAGGAGCTGCTGCAGCAGCAGCAGCGCGTCCGCGATCTCATCACCGCGGCGAACGAGCAGCAGAAGCGCTTTGATCCGGCCCAGCCCGCCGCCTCCGCCTCAGGAAACACCGCGGACCCGGACAAGGTCCTTCGGGACACGCAGCAGGCGTCTTCCCCTGCCGCCAGCGCCAGCCACTCTAGCCGGCGCTGGGCAAGCCGGAGCCAGCACAACCACGCTGCGACGGCCGGCGACGGCGTTGCCGACGAGACTGCCGGTAATGACCAGGTCCGGCAGCCGGAGCTTCCTTCCCCGCCGCCTCGGCGGCCCCAGCCGGCTTTCGCCGGCGCGGTGCTACGCGGCCCCGTCGCGAGCCGGGTGGGTCCCCGCGAGCCCTACGATGAAAACGACTCCCGCCATTGCATCGACCGGCTGGCGCGGTCCACGGCCCTCGAGGAGGAGAGTTCCGTTGGCCCCGCCTGTTTCAGACCCCGCATCCGCGAGGACCCCTTCCCCAAAGGGTTCACGCTGGCCCGCAACACCCCCAAGTACAGCGGCATCACCAAGCCGGAAGACTAGCTAACTGACTACACCACGGCTGTCGGCATAGCCGGCGGCAACAGGCACGTGGCGGTCCGCTACGTCCCCCTCATGCTGCTCGGCTCGGCCCGGACATGGCTTAACAGCCTGAGGGCTGGCAGCGTCAACTCCTGGTTGGACTTCGAGGATGCGTTCATACACAACTTCACCAGCACATACAAGCGTTCGGGTCGGCCTCACCAGCTCTCCATGTGCGTTCAGGGCCCGGGCGAGCCTCTCCGCGACTTCCTCACGCGATGGACTAAGCTGCACAACTCCTGTGAGGGGGTTCATGAAGTACAGGCCGTCCAGTACTTCGTCGATGGGTGTCGAGATGGCACCCTGCTCAAGCACCGACTGATGTGTGACGAGCCGGACACCTTGGCAGCGCTCATGGCTGTGGCGGATAAGTACGCGACGGCCGACTCCGCGATGTGTTAAAAATCACGGTCGACGTAGACGGCAAGCCGGCCCCAGTCCAGCCGGCCACCCCAAAGCCGGCTGGTGAAACCAACTAGCGCCAGCAAGACAACAACAACAACAACAACAACAACAACAACAACAACAACAACAACAACAAGCGGAAGGGCAAGCAACCGGCTCCCCGCTACAACAACCAGCAAGTGGCTGCCGTGCCGGAGGACCAGCCGGCCGAGCAAGGCGGCGGCAAGCGCCAGCGCACCGGCAAGATGGCCTGGCAGCCCAAGCTCTCCTTCGAGCAGATGCTCGACGCTCCCTGCAAGCACCACAGCGGCATGAAGCCATCCACGCACACGCTCTGGAGCTGCAGCATCACCCAGCACCTGATGCGTGGCGACCTTCCGCCTCCACCACCCGGCCCCAGCCCGTAGCTTCCGCTGCCTCCCTCGCTACCTCCGGTAGCCGGCGCCCTCGCCAACAATGCCTACCCTCAGCAGGACGCGGCCTACATCGTCTTCACCAGCGAGGGCGACGACAAGCACAGCAAGGGCAAGTACCAGCATGAGGTGAACGCTGTCGTCCCCCGATCCCCCAGTACATGCACTAGTTCGACCGTCCCGTCAGCTGGCCCCGGGAGGACCACCCGGGCGTGATGCCCACGCCGGGTGGCTACGCGCTCATCCTTGACCCCACCTTCATCGCTGAGAAGCACACCTGCCACTTTTTGCGGGTGCTGATCGATGGCGGCAGCAGCATCAACATCCTCTACCGCAACACCATGATCAAGCTCGGCATCGAGGAAAGCCAGCTGCAGCCTACCCAGATGGTGTTCCACGGCATCATGCCGGGTGCTTCTTGCTCCCCCATCGGCAAGGTTCGGCTGGACGTGCTGTTCGGCACCAGTGCCCACTTCCACCGTGAGCCGATCTGGTTTGAGGTGGTCGACCTGGCCAGCCCCTACCACGCGCTTTTGGGCCGGCCTGCCTTGGCCAAATTCATGGCGGTCCCCCACTATGCCTATCTCAAGATGAAGCTGCCGGGTCCCAAGGGCATCATCACCATCTCCGGCGACTACAAGAAGTCCTTGGAGTGCGCCAAAGCCAGCTCTAAGTTGGCCGAGTCGCTGGTCATTGCTGAGGAGAGGCGCCAGCTCGACCGTCTCGTCGCGCTGGCTGGCGAGCAGCCGGTTATGCCGGCTCAGCTCAAGTAGCCGGCCGACGAGGGGTCCTTCAAGCCAGCCAAGGGCACAAGGAAGATTTCGCTCGACCCGTCCAACCCCAACTCCAGCGAGTACGTTGTCGTGGGCTCCGGCCTCGACAGCAAATAGGAAGGCGAGCTTGTCGACTTCCTCCATGAGAATCGAGACATCTTCGCATGGTCCCCCAAAGACATGCCGGGTGTTCCGAGGAAGTTCGCCGAGCACAAACTCCATGTCCGGCCGGATGCTAAGCCGGTCCGACAGCCGCTACGCCGCTTCTCCGAGGAGAAGCGAAGAACCATTCGCGAAGAGATCGCCTAGCTGCTCGCAGCCGGGTTAATCATGGAAGTGTTCCACCCCGAGTGGCTGGCCAACCTAGTCCTCGTCCTGAAGAAGAACGACACCTGGCGCATGTGTATTGACTACACCAGCCTGAAAAAGGCTTGCCCCAAGGACCCGTTTGCCCTACCCCGGATCGACAGAGTCATAGACTCCACCGCTGGCTGCGAGCTTCTGTCCTTCCTAGACGCCTACTCCGGCTACCACGAGATCAAGCTGGACCCGGCGGATGCCCTCAAGATGTCCTTCGTCACCCCCTTCGGGGCGTATTGCTACATCACCATGTCGTTCAGGCCAAAGAACGCTGGCACCACCTTCCAGCGTTGCATGCAAAAGTGCCTCCTACCGTAGATCGGCAGGAACGTGCACGTCTATGTCGATGACATCGTGGTGAAGACCAAGCAGCCCCTCACCCTCCTCGAGGACCTCAGGGAGACATTCGCCAATCTGTGCCAGTTCCAGATCAATCTCGCCAACTCCTTGGGTTCCTCATCTTGGAGCGCGGCATTGAGGTTAATCCGGAGAAGATCAAGGCGATCGAGCGCATGCACAAGCCGGCTCGGCTACGCGATGTCCAGAAGTTCACCGGCTGCTTGGCCTCTCTCAGCCGGTTCGCTAGCCGGCTGGGGGAGAGGGCCCTGCCCCTATATCAGCTGATGAAGAAGACGACGCTGTTCGAGTTGTCTGACCAGGCGGACGAAGCTTTTCGCGACCTCAAGCGCACGCTCTCCACCGCACTCGTCCTAGCCGCGCCGGCTGAGAAGGAGCCGCTCCTGATGTACGTCGCGGCAACCACCCGTGTGGTCAGCGTGGTATTGGTGGTAGAGCACCCCGAGGAAGGCAAGGCGTAGCCGGTCCAGCACCCTGTGTACTACCTGAGCAAGGTCCTCTCCACCTCCAAGCCGAACTACCCCCACTACCAAAAGATGTGTTATGGCGTGTACTTGGCCGCCAAGAAGCTGAAGCAGTATTTCCAGGAGCATGTCATCACCGTGGTGAGCACGGCCCCCCTCGACACGATCATGGGATGTCGGGACGCCTCTGGCGGGCCACCAAGTGGGCCATCGAGCTAGCCGGGTGAGGATGTCCTGGACTAGGGGGTACTCGGGATGCCGGCCTATCTCTCGTGGGCCGGACTGGTGGGCCTCTCTCAACTCATCGATGGAAGGCCGGATTGTGGGCGACCACGTACACCAGAAGGAAACCACCGAAGACTTGGCGTCTCCTCCAAGAAATTAGTGGCGTAGCCGACATGTTTATCCCCTGATGGTAACCGACCATATGTAACCCTAGATCTCTCTGGTGTCTATATAAACCAGAGATCTTAGTCCGTAGAGACATAGAATCATCATATTCGTAACCTAGGGTTTAGCCCATCTGATCTCGAGGTTGATCAACTCTGTAATCTTCATACAATCACATCAATACAATCAAGCAGGAGTAGGGTATTACCTCCTTGAGAGGGCCCAAACCTGGGTAAAACCATCGCCCCCACGATCTCTATTACTCATTTATTCCTAGACCCATAGTTCGGATCCCCTACCCGAGATCTGCCGGTTTTGGTACCGACATTGGTGCTTTCATTGAGAGCTCCGTCGTGGGTCGCCAATGATCAATGGCTCGCCGTCCCCGGACAGCTCTTCAGCGATGGAATCTGCAACGGGGACATCTTCGTCCCCGGACAGCTCTTCAGCGATGGAATCTACAACGGGGACATCTTCGTCCCCGGACAGCTCTTCTCTTCAGCGATGGAATCCGCAGCGGGGACATCTTCGTCCCCAGACAGCTCTTCGCGTTCGGTAGCATTGTGCTGCACGCCGATCCGACCGGTCACCTCGACCAGGTCGGCAGCTTCGCCCCCGAGCAGGAAATCAGGTTCGGCGGCCTCGAATATGTCGCCGATGCTCGAGGTGATCTGGTCTTCACTGGGTTCTCGGCTGTACCCGAGGAACCAACCAATCCCGAGGCCTTGACCTCGGATTCCTTCCCCGCCCCCTTCCCCGGGGCGGGCCTCAGTTCGGATCTGACCTTGAGTTTAGATCCAGCCCCAGCGCCGGAAAACCAAGGGTCACCCTTGGCCGAACACACTCCCATTATCGGCGCACCGGAGCTCAACTCCGATGGCCGCCCGAGCATAGATCCAGTGGACCTCTCGATTTTAAGCGAGATGTTAGACCGGATCCAGAAGATGAATATCAGGGATGGCTCGTCCTCGGACCAGGAGCAGGTCGGACAGGACGCCAGCCGTGGGGATTTTTGCGTCCCACCCACCACCCACTTGGTAGCCACTGTCGAAGATTTAACCGACATGTTGGCCTCCGAGGAGGCTGACGACATGGACGAGGATATCGACGTCCCGCCCTATATGGCTCCTTCCCTTGCCACTTCCAACACTGGAAAGTGGACCGCCACCTCCACCTATGACGTTTACATGGTCGATACCCCCAAGGACGACAACGGTCCCACCGAAGAACCGCCCAGACGCCGACGACGGTGAGCCAGAGGGCGGGGAAAGGGCAAGGAAGATCACACAGACACGAACGACACCGGAGAAAACGAGACTCCGGACAACTTGGAGGAGCTCGGCAACAACACCCCCGAGCAGCGCCATGATGCCCCTGAAGGGCATGAGGACCAGGGTGACCCCGAGGACCTTGAGGATTCCGAGGACAGTAATTACCTCCCTCCGTCCGAAGAGGAGGACAGCCTCGAACTCGAAGACTTCATCGTCCCAGAGGATCCCATGGAGCAAGAGAAATTCAAGCGGCAACTCATCGCCACCGCCCGAAGCTTGAAGATGAAACAACAACAGCTAAAAGCCGAACAGGATACGCTCAACGACAGATGGACGATGGTCTTAGCTGCCGAGGAAGGCCTTGACGATCAATGTCAGGGTCAATACAAGAGTTACCCACGGCGGAGCCTACTCCCAGAATTTGAGGATGAGGCCCTTGAGCCCATGCCTCCCAGACGAACTCACGCAAACCAGCTCGATCACCCCCCTCGAGGACGGGATAGACCGGCTGTGGAAACCGAACTCCCACCCGTCGCCCCTCAAGTACGGGATAGGGCGGCCAATGAAGCCGAATACCCACCCGTGCCTCCTCGCCGAGCAGGCAAAGACCTGGTTCAACCGGATGACTGACACGATCTGCGCCACGACCTGAACGCCCGAGGGATCCAGTCCAGATCCATCTATGGATCCACAGGATACGCGCCCGCTGGACGGGATGGATACCAAGCCTGGCGCGATAGGAACGACAGAGCTCGGGAGCAGCACCGTGCTCGGATGACAACCGATCTCCGGCGCGATGTGGTCCGGGCTAGGGACGCCGCACACCCGATGTGTTTCACCGATGAGGTGATGCAGCATCAGTTCCCCAAAGGGTTTAAACCCGTCAATATAGAATCCTATGATGGGACAACCGACCCAGCCGTGTGGATTGAAGATTTTCTTCTCCACATTCATATGGCCCGAGGAGATGACCTCCACGCCATTAAGTACTTACCATTAAAACTCAAGGGACCAGCAAGGCATTGGCTGAACAGCCTACCGAAAACTCCATCGGAAGATGGGAAGAGCTCGAGGATGCATTTCGAGCTAACTTTCAAGGCACATATGTTCGGCCACCGGACGCCGACGACCTGAGCCATGTCATTCAGCAACCTGAAGAGTCAGCCCGGCAATTCTGGAATCGGTTCCTGACCAAGAAGAACCAGATCGTCGACTGTCCAGACAACGAAGCAATTGCGGCATTCAAACACGGTATTCGGGACGAGTGGCTCGCTCGCCAGCTCGGCCAGGACAAGCCGAGAACGATGTCGGCTCTTACCTCCCTATTGACCCGCTTTTGCGCGGGTGATGATAGCTGGTTAGCTCGTTGAAGTAACCACCCTGAAGATCCCGGCACTTTAGAGGCCCGAGACGGGAACGGGAAACCCCAGCGCAATAGGAAAAATAAGCGCCGGCACTCAAACAACGGTGGTGAAGCCGATGACGTAGCAATAAACGCCAGATTCAGCGGCTCGAAATCGGGACCGCAGAAAAAAACCTCTAGAGGGAACCGGGACGGCCCGTCTGCGCTGGATAGAATATTGCATAGGCCCTGCCTGATTCACGGCACCCCGGACAAGCCCGCTAACCATACCAACCGTAACTGTTAGGTAATTAAACAGGCCGGCAAGGCTACGGCCGAAGAACAGAGCAACGGCCCCCGCGGCGAGGATGACGATGAACCTCGCGGGCCGAACAATGGAGGCCAAAAATAGTTCCCTCCCGAGGTTAAAACCGTGAACATGATCTACGTCACGCATATACCGAAGAAGGAGCTGAAACGCGCACTTCGGGATGTCTACGCCTTAGAGCCGGTAGCCCCGAAATTCAACCCGTGGTCGGCTTGCCCGATCACTTTCGACCGTCGAGACCATCCGACCAGTATATGCCATGGAGCAACGGCGGCTCTGGTGCTCGACCCCATTGTGGACGGATTTCACCTCACCAGAGTCCTTATGGATGGGGGTAGCAGTCTCGACCTGCTTTACTCAGATACTGTGAGGAAAATGGGGATCGACCCGTCAAGGATCAAACCTAGCAACACCACCTTTAAAGGTGTAATCCCGGGCGTCGAGGCACGCTGCTCGGGGTCCGTGACATTGGAAGTTGTATTCGGCTCGCCCGATAACTTCCGCAGCGAGGATTTGATCTTTGATATTGTCCCTTTTCGCAGCGGTTATCACGCACTCCTCGGTCAGACCGCGTTCGCCCGCATCAACGCTGTCCCGCACTATGCATACCTGAAGCTCAAGATGCCAGAACCAAAGGGTGTTATTACCATCAACGGTAATACTGAGCGCTCGCTCCGAACAGAGGAACACACGGCGGCCCTAGCCGCCGAAGTCCAAGCCACCGAAGAAGCGTCGCAAGCCCAGTCTACTGTCAAGACACGGGACGCACGCAAGCGCTCCCGAGCTGCAGCCTCGGCCCTGGAGCACTCCCATGCTCACTCCAAGTAGGGGTACGCGCCCCACAGCACGGCCCACATAATCGCGAAATACGTACCTCGAGTACACAATTTCGCGCTCAAAATTCCATGGGCAGCTGTGGGGAAGCATGACACAAAGGCCGAGAGCCCGGTTCGACCGCGCAATGGCCAATAGATGTCTTTTTTCTCAACATCGATAACGGGCACCATCTAGGGCCTGATCAGCGTCACACTGATATACCACGGCGGCTTCTCAAAACACTCTTCCCAAGGGCTCGTCTGCCGAACATTACTACTCCGCCGATCATATGGTCGACAGCTTCGCTCACACGGAAGCTTCTTAAAGAGCAAAGGCGCAGACGTGCAGCAGGGCGTAGTAGGGACGTCAAACCACTCATGAAGGCCCTGTGTAAACCTTTACTCTAATGTATTTATTTCTTCACAAGTATCTATCAAAGTTACTTCGGCAATCTGGATTGTACGGTTGGACGTCACATATTCAAAGGAAATAAAGACCAATCTTTCTCAGGTAATTGTGCATTCGTTCACGTTGCATATTCCTTTCCGTTTTTTAGGCTGAAGTAAACTATTACGATACGTCACTTTTTGTAACCGGCTAATAGACCGGGGGCTCGAACATAAATCTTGCCTCAAAACTTATCCGGACACCTATTTTATGTGCTCGGTGTCACGGATATTGCACTATATGAATCAGTTCCGAATTGGGTCTTTGGTCAATACTTGGGTTGCCCGGCTCCTGTGTTTACCCCCTTACGTTCCGCACTGTTCGGCTAAGAGGGTAAAGGGAGAACCACTTCGATTGTACTTCTAGCTAGCCTGGTTAAGTACCTCAGTGGAGAAAGCCGAAAACTGACTGTCCCAATATGCGAGAACTGGTCGGCGATCCGATGACTTATGTCAAACCATAAAATCGTTGGAGGTTAGTCCTTGTTATACGAAGGGTTCTCTGTTACAGAAACCATGTGATGATGGTGTCAACCGCGGCTCGTCCGAATATCACAAACACTGGGGGCTAGTCACCAGCCCCCGCAGTCAAGCTCCTATGGCTAAGTGAAAGCACTAAAACCGTATAGTCTGATTGCCTAGTTTTTCCGTACATACAACTGCCTCCGGGCACCGAGACGTCGGCTAAGGGTTCAAGTATTACGCGAAAACGACCCATGCAGTATCTGCAAGGGGGCTGAAGCGGACGACTGGTAACTTTCAGTTTATAAACGGCCGCACAAGAGTCAAAATTAACATAAGTAGGCACTTTATTCACAGCCAAAACAACTTGCATTTCAACAAGACAAAAGTTTCAACTCCTTGGCTACCAGGAAACTAAATCTACTCATAAATTACATCTTTTGCGCGTTGGGCCTCTACTGCCCGAGCACCATCCATCACGATGGGAAAGTATTGCTCGGGACGCCTATGCTCCTTCCCTAGCGGCGGAGGTCCAGTGGCCATCTCGGCTGGCTCTATCTTCGGCCAATGTACCATTGTTTTGCCGAAGGCCATCCGAGCTCCTTCAATGCACGCGGAACGCTTCCACGCATCAATTCAGGGCATGGCGCCGTACAGCCTCTGCAGCAACCCAAAATAGCTGCTCGGCAGCGGCTCCGAAGGCCACAGCTTGACGCAGAGGTCCTTCATCACGGGCTCCGCCATCCGGTGCAGCTCCATCAGCTGCTTCACCTGATTATTCAGGAGGGGAGGGTGTTCGGGCGCTTGAAATTGCGCCCAGAACAGCCTCTGCTCGGCCCTACCCTCCTGAGCGGCGAAGAACCTGGCCGCGTCCGCCGCACTCTTCGGGAGGTCCGCGAATGTGCCTGGGGAACGCCATACTCGTGTGAGCAACGTGAACCTGTTACCTCCAAAGATACTTTGCAGCAAGTATGGCTTACCGTCCGCAATGAACCTGACTTGGCAAAGCTCCTCTTGGTAGACGCGCGCCTCTGTCCGCGCTTCCTTGGCCATCACCGCCAACGAGGCCAGCTCGGCGGCCTGCTCCTTATTCTTCTGCTCGAGGGCCTCACACTTTGTGACGGCATCCCCGAGCTCTTGCTGCACTTCCAGCACCCTGGCCTCGTCCTTCTGGCTCGTGGTTCGCTCCACAGCCAATTCGGCGTCCGCTTTCTCGGCCGCCAATCTCTGCTCCGCCGCTTCCAGTTGAGCCGTCTTTAGTGCGGCCTTGAGGTTTTCGACCTCTTCGGAAGCAGCTGTCGTCACATCAGTTAAATCCGTTAGGATACTTCGAAACCTGCTTACAAGACAACGGCTATATTCAATATTACAGCTCGGTCTTAACTTGCGCCTCGTCGAACCTCTTGTTCACCAGGCTCAAGTCGTCCTCGGAGATCTTCAGCTTCTGATTCAGCTCGGCCAACTCTTCGGCGTTGGTGGCTGCGGCCGAAGATGATGCCTGTGCATTATCCTACGCACGTTAGTATCCAGGAAATTGATTTTCGATCCTCTGACAGGTTTTGATCAAGCCAGTCATAGTCTCGGGGGCTACTGTGTATGAGGCTATACATTTACACAAATGAATTTTTCTAAGGGAAAAGCATTACTTCGCTCACCTTGAAGCCGGTAAGAAGGCCACTAAAGGCCTCCTTCAGTCCGTTATCCACGGACCGAATACTTTGCAACACCGCGCCCATAAGGGCATGGTGCTCTTCGGCGATAGAGGAACTGGTTAGAGCATCCTCCATCTCGTCCGGCCACCCGGTCGACGCCTGCTCTGGGGCGGGCGGCGGTGGCGGTGGCGCTTCGGCTCCTTCCCTCTCGAAGTCCGGGGCGCCGGACTAGGGACGCCTTGACGTCTCCGGAGTCATCCTCGGAGAGAGCTCGGCTTGTCCAGGCTCCTCCTCTTCGTTTACCAGGGGGGCCCACCCCTCCTGGTCTTCGGTGACCGAGGTATTCACCTCGGCCATGTTAGTGTCGCCTCCTCCCCCTGTGTACGACATGGGAGGGGTCCTCCTCGACAGAACCTCCTCGGTCTCCTCGACGATCGGGGGAGGTGAGGCGCGGGATTGAGTTCCACTCTCCGCTAGCGCCGCCAGTGGAGAATCCCCCTCTGAGACTCGGTCGGTGGGGAGATCGCGCAGCGGACTACAAAATTACAAACGGAAACGTGATCAATATCAAACCCAGTTCGGCTAAGGACGGTTAAGCGGTTACTAGAACGCGTACCTTTGAGCCTGTGGCTTAGCCCTGGGGATCCTCCGAGGAACCTCCTCGGAGGCCTTGGAGTCCTCGGCAGAAGCCGAGCTATCGCCGGACAAGGCTACCTTGGCCTTGCGCGGTCTTTTCGGAGCGGGTTGAGGCGGCTCCTCCTCGGCATCCTCGGATGCCGCCCTCTTCCCTGTTCGGGAGGAATCGTCTTCCTCCCCGTCCTCTCCCTGCTCCTTCTCCTCCTCTTGCGCGGAGGGAGCATTGGTATCCCCGGATCTAGCACCCGGGGGTCCTCGGGAACGGAGGCCCTCTCTGGCCTCCCTCTTCTCGTCCTTCTTTTTCTCCTTCCTCTCCGGCACCTCATATGGCTCCACGGCCAGCATGGCCGTCGGTAGGGGCGTCCTGGGTCCCTCTGGCAGCGGCGCCGGACTGTCGATCCGCTGGGCCTTTTTCAGCCAGTTCTGCGGACGGGAAGCGAAACAGCTAAGTACCTTATCGAAAGGGAACAACTCAGATATAAGAGTAAAATTAGTCATACCTCCCATGGGGGGTTCGCGGCGTCGAGGCCGATGTCCTCCTCTGCGGCCGGCCACTCCTTTTGCGGCTTGAACAACGCCTTCCATAATTGAGCGTGGGAGGTGCGGAAGAAGCTGCGCACGGTGGCTGGGTCTTCGGGCTTGTAGGCCCACATGGGGGAAGCCCTGTCCTGGAAAGGGAGAATTCGGCGACCGAGCATGATCTGGATCACGTTGACCAGCTTGACGCCCTTCTCTATCATTTTGGCGATCTGGCTCTGCAGCAGCACCACCTCCTTATTCGGCCCCCAGTCTAGGCCCTTCTTGGTCCATGAGACCAGCCTTGTAGGGGGTCCGGATCGGAAGGCCGGAATCGCCCCCCAATCCGCGCTCCTTGGCTCGGTGATGTAGAACCATTCCTTCTGCCAGACCTTGACGGTCTCGATGAAGGTGCCCTCTGGCCACTCCACTCGGGGGAGTTTGCTGACCATCGCGCCCCCGCAATCCGCCTGTTGGCCATCAACGATCTTCGGCTTGATATTGAAGATCTTCAGCCACAGGCCGAAGTGTGGCCGGACCCGGAGAAAAGCCTCACAAACGATGATGAAGGCCGAGATATGAAGGAAGGAGTTCGGTGCAAGACCGTGGAAGTCGAGCCCGTAGAAGAACATGAGACCCCTGACGAAGGGGTGAAGGGGAAATCCCAAACCTCGGAGAAAGTGGGGGATGAACACCACCCTCTCATCCTACCGCGGCGTGGGGACGACCTGGCCGGCCTCTGGAGCATGGTGGGCGACGTTGGCGGGGAGATATCCCGCGCCCTTCAGCTCCATGATGGCGCTCTTGGTGATGACGGACGCCTCCCACTTGCCTTTGGACCCGGAGCCCGCCATTGCTAGATCGAACGGGCGGCTAGAAAGGTTCTTGGAAGAGAGAGCGGATCTAGGCGCTGGAGCTCAAGAGATGGCGAAGGGGGGGGGGAATGAGAGCGTACAAAAGGAACGAAGGATGTGCCCCTTTATGGGCTGTAAAACTCACAGTCCCTTTACTGCACCGCAGTCCTCGCCATTTTCCCAGGTAACCGCGCCATTATACGCGCGTGGGATGAGGCAGATAATTGATCATATCCCTTAAAAACAGGGCACGATCTCCGTATCGATGAGACGTGCCAATGAAAAAACTGCCTCAAACCGCGGATTGAGCTTTGTCATAAAACAACACGGGGTCGTAGGTCGTCATGACCCTTCGGTAAAAAGTTGTCAGAGGAGGGTACTGTTCACACCAAAGTGACTAGCCTTCGGGGCTAAGTTATCAATACACCTCGGCGACCGAAGCATATTGTGGGACGTGTACGGCTGGGCATCGCTTGAGAATACAATTCGGAGTGATTCAGGCCTGTTACCGGTGTCATGGAAGAAAGGGAACTGGTCTACAAAGCCGATGATGTTCGGCACCTACCTCGACTTTGAAGACTAGTTCGGGGGCTACTGAGGGTGTCCTGGACTAGGGGGTACTCGGACAACCGGCCTATCTTCGTGGGCCGGACTGGTGGGCCGCTCTCTACTCGTCGATGGAAGGCCGGATTGTGGGTGACCACGTACACCAGAAGGAAACCAACGAAGACTTGGCGTCTCCTCCAAGCAATTAGTGGCGTAGCCGGCATGTTTATCCCCTGATGGTAACCGACCATATTTAACCCTAGATCTCTCTGGTGTCTATATAAACCAGAGAGCTTAGTCCGTAGAGACATAGAATCATCATATTCGTAACCTAGGGTTTAGCCCACCTGATCTCGAGGTAGATCAACTCTGTAATCTTCATACTATCACATCAATACAATCAAGCAGGACGTAGGGTATTACCTCCTTGAGAGGGCCCAAACCTGGGTAAAACCATCGCCCCCACGATCTATGTTACTCATTGATTACTAGACCCATAGTTCGGATCCCCTACCCGAGATCTGCTAGTTTTGGTACCGACACCGGACACACCATCCTCTATGAGCCCCGCACGGCCATCAAGTCACAGGCGTTGGTCGACTTCCTCGTCGACTGGGCAGAGACCCAGTACTTGCCACCGACTCCCGACTCGACGCACTGGCGCATGCACTTTGATGGCTCAAATATGGTCTCCGGCTTGGGAGCCGGCATCGTGCTCTCCTCCCCCAAGGGCGACCGGCTGCACTAGGCGCTCCAAGTCCACTTCGCCGCCTCCAACAATGTCGCCGAGTATGAAGCCCTTGTACACGGCCTCCGGCTGGCCAAAGAAATCGGCATCCGACGCATCCTCTGCTACGGCGACTCCGACCTGGTGGTCTGATGGCTATTACACAACTTATTCTTGTAGACTCGTGTTGTGCCTCCAAGCGCAGAGTTTTGTAGGACAGTAGCAATTTTCCCTCAAGTGGATGACCTAAGGTTTATCAATCTGTGGGAGGCGTAGGTTGAAGATGGTATCTCTCAAACAAACCTGCAACCAAATACAAGAAATCTCTTGTGTCCCCAACACACCCAATACAATGGTAAATTGTATAGGTGCACTAGTTCAGCGAAGAGATGGTGATAAAAGTGTAGTATGGATAGTAGATATAGGTTTTTGTAATCTGAAAATATAAAAACAGCAAGGTAGCAAGTAATGAAAGTGAGCACAAACGGTATTGCAATGCTTGAAAACAAGGCCTAGGGTTCATACTTTCACTAGTGCAATCTCTCAACAATGCTAACATAATTGGATCATATAAAAATCCCTCAACGTGCGATAAAGAATCACTCCAAAGTTCCTATTAGCGGAGAACATAAGATAGAAATTGTTTGTAGGGTACGAAACCACCTCAAATTTATCCTTTCCGATCGATCTATTGAGCCATTCCTATAAGTGTCACAAACAACCCTAGAGTTCGTACTAAAATAACACCATATGATACACATCAACCAACTATAATGTCACCTAGATATATACTCCAATGTCACCACAAGTATCCATGAGTTGATTATACGATATGCATCAAAGAACTTCATAATCATAATATTCAATCCACACAAAGAACTTCAAGGAGCACCCAAAAGTTTCTTTCGGAGAAAAATTAATGAAAAGGTGCATCAACCCTTATGCATAGATTACCCCAATGTCACCACGGGAATCCGTGAGTTGAATGCCAAAACATATATCAAGTGAATCAATATAATACCCCATTGTCACCACGGGTATTCATATGCAAGACATACATCAAGTGTTCTCAAATCTGAAATATTCAATCCGACAATAATGAAACTTCAAAGGGAAAAGATTCGATTCATCACAACAAGGATAGAGAGGGAAGAAACACCATATGATCCAACTATATTAACAAAGCTCGCGATACATCAAGATCGTGCCAAATCAAGAACACGAGAGAGAGAGAGAGAGAGAGATCAAACACATAGCTACTAGTACATACCCCTAGCCTCGAGGGTGAACTACTCCCTCCTCGTCATGGAGATCGCCGGGATGATGAAGATGGCCTCCGGTGTTGATTCCCCCCTCCGGCAAGCTGCCGGAAAAGGGCTCCAGATGGGATCTCCTTGGTACAGAGGCTTGCAGCGGCGTAAAAACTCATCGAGGTTAACTTTCGGGGTTTTTTGAATATATATGATTTTTTGGCATTGGAATCACGCAGAGAAGGGCCACAGGGGCCCATGAGGCACTAGGGGGCGCCTGGGGGGGGTGGCGCGCCGTGGTGGCTCGTGGGGCCCCTGTGGGTCATCTGGCCACCTCTTGAAGCTTCTAGTGTCTCTTATGTTCCAGAAAAAAATGTCTAAAAGTTTCGCTGCATTTGGACTTCATTTGATATGGATTTTCTGGAAAACCAAAAACAAGCAGAAAACAACAACTGGCACTGGGCACTCGGTCAATATGTTAGTCCATGAAAATCATATAAAAGCCATATAAAAGTGCACCAAAATCATACAAAACTATAATAAACATGGCATGAATACTTCATAAATTATAGATACGTTGGAGACGTATCAGCATCCCCAAGCTTAATTCCTACTTGTCCTCGAGTATGTAAATGATACAAGAAATAATTTATGAAGTGTGAATGCTAGCATAGTGCATAAGTTTGATCAATGATAATTTCAATCACTTTTTCTAGCATCAATATATATCATAAACTGTAGCTCAACTCATAAAACTTCTTATGATCAAGTAGCACTATTCACGTGTTTAAAGTATAGGCCATAAACTTTCTTGAAAACTAACAAACAATTGCAATTCATCTTATTTTCAGGAAGAGTCTATGTAAGAGCTTTGATCTAGCAAATTCCACATACTCAACCATCATTTAGTCTTCCATGATTGCTGACACTCAAAGCATATTTTTAGAACAAACCGTTTCAGTCAAACACATAGGAAGATAGGGGCTTAATGTTTTGCCTCCCAACTTATTTATCTCATGGATAATGTCAATAATAATAACTCATGATCATCTATATTCAACTGGATATATGTGCCTGGATCTTTCCCTACCACATAATGCTTGCCAACTAAAGAATAAATAGAGCGGAATAGAGATGAACATTAATGACTCTTGCATAAAAGTAAATTCAAAAAAGTAAATACAGAAAAGTAAAAGATAGGCCCATCGTAGAGGGAAGCAGAGATTGTCATGCGCTTTTTGTTGTTGGATGCACAAGCTCTTAATGCAATGGAACGTCACGTTATATTGCCCCTTGTGATAGCAACCTTTATTATGCAGTCCATCGCTTTTATTTCTTTACCATCACAAGTTTGTACAACGTTTATTTTCCCTTGCAATAAAAGATCATACATATTTTAGGAGCAATTTTTATTGCTTTTTGCACCGATGACAACTTATTTAAGGATCTTATTCAATCCATAGGTAGATATAGTGGACACTCACGGCAAGAAACTGGGTTTAAGGGTTTTTGGATGCACAAGTAGTATCTCTACTTAGTAAGAATTTTTGGCTAGCAAAAGATCCTAAGCAAGCACCACATGTTAGAGGATCCATGACAATATAACTTCTATGTGAATATAAACAAACATAACTCATTACGTTGTCTTCCTTGTCCAACGTCAACTACTTGATCAAGCTTGAAAATAATTAATGGGGGATCACAATCATAGAAGATGTCCAAGATAGTATATTTATATGTGAAATTTCTCTTCCTTCAAAATTCTTTCATGAATTGTTCAAGTGACCAATGCTATGTTTGTTAACTTTCAATAAATTTTAACACTTATACTTCTTGTATGTGAAGTCACTACTCCCCATGGGACAAGCATATGAAGCATATAAATTTCAACTTTATGATATTCAATTCATTTCAACAATTCACTCATAGGATATAAGTGAAGCACAAGAGTACATGACAAACTACTCCAAAAAGATATAAGTGAAGACCAAATGAGTAGTTAAGTAAATAGGTAGCTATGTGAGGACTCTCTCTCATTTAAAAATTTCAGATCTTAAGTATTTTATTCAAACCGCAAAGAAAACAAAATAAAATGACATTCCAAGTATAGCACATATCATGTGAAGAAGCAAAAACTTAGGCTCAACCAAAACTGACCGATAATTGTTGATGAAGAAAGGTGGGATGCCTACCAGGGCATCCCCAAGCTTAGATGCTTGAGACTTATTGAAATATTAACTTGGGATGCCTAGGGCATCCCCAAGCTTGAGCTCTTGTGTCTCCTTAATTCCTCTCATATCACGGTTTCCCTAAATCTTAAAAACTTCATCCACACAAAACTCAACAAGAACTCGTGAGATAAGTTAGTATATATCAACTCACAACCTTAACATTATCTACTGTAGAAAATCACAAAAATTATAATTAAACATTGCAATACTAAATGCCTCTTCATATTTACTACTCCTATCCTCAAATAGAAACATTAAACACGCAAACATATGCAAACAATGCAACTATAACAGCAATCTGCCAAAACAGAACAGTCTGTAAAAGGGGAATAAGGATCCATACTTCCCTAACTCCAAAAATTCTGAAAAATTACCACGTGACAGAGAACTCATGCATGCTTACTGTGTAAAAATTTCAGATTTTTATCATGTTCTGACTATTCAGGAATATTCTGGACATAACAGAAAACTTTCTGTTTTTAAACAGCAACACATGAACTTGCAAACTGAGCATGGTAAAGGCTATAATTGGCATTTTATTGAACTAAAAGATGCAAAACATGATTATTTATAACACCAAGCAAATATCAACAGAATAAAATGACGCTCCAAGCAAAACTCATATTATGTGATGAATAAAAATATAGCTCCGAGTGAGGTTACCGATAGTGTTGAAGACGAAAGAGGGGATGCCTTCCGGGGCATCCCCAAGCTTAGTTGCTTGGGTCTTCCTTGAATATTACCTTGGGGTGCCTTGGGCATCCCCAAGCTTAGGGTCTTGCCACTCCTTATTCTCCTCATATCGATATCTCACCCAAAACTTGAAAACTTCAATCACACAAAACTTAACGGAACTTCGTGAGATAGGTTAGTATGATAAAAATAAATCATCCACTTAGGTACTGTCAAGACTAGATTCATAATTGTTCTCACATAATTCCTACTGTATTCTATCATTTCCACAATTTATATATCATAATATAAGCTATGGAAACACTAAAACAAGCAAACTATGCATCGAAAACAGAATATGTCAAAAACAGAACAGCACGTAGCAAGATATTTAAAACCCATACTTCTGTAACTCCAAAAATTCTGAAAAATTAGGACAACGTAAAACATTTGTAAACCAATACTGTGTAAAAATTTCAGAATTTTATCACGCTCCAGTACATAATAGAAATTCCAGCACTGGACGCAAAAGTTTCTGTTTTTGCGCAGAATCAAATCAACAAGCATCCACACGATCCCAAATGCTTTACTTGGCACATTATTGAAAGAAAACATATAAAACATGATTACTACAGTAGCTTAATCATGTGAACACACAAAAACAGTAGGTATTAATATTGGGTTGTCTCCCAACAAGCGCTTTTCTTTAATGCCATTTAAGCTAGGCATGATGATTTCAATGATGCTCACATAAAAGTGATGAATTGGAAAATAATGGGAGCATCATGAAACAAATGACTAGCACATTTAAGTCTAACCCAATTCCTATGCATAGGGATTTTGTGATCAAACAATTTTTGGGAGCAAGAATCAACTAGCATAGGAAGGCAAAACAAGCATAGCTTCAAAACTTTCAACATATAAAGAGGAAACTTGATATTATTGAGATATGTAAAAGCATATATTCCTCTCTCATAATAATTTTCAGTAGCGTCATGAATGAATTCAACAATATAGCTATCACATAAAGCATTCTTTTCATGACCTACAAGTATAGGATTTTTATTACTCTCCACATAAGCAATTTTCTTCTCATCAATAATAGTGGGAGCAAATTCAATGAAATAACTATCATGTGATACTTGATTGGCATAATCCAATTGAAAATTAAAATCATGATGACAAGTTTCATAGTTATCATTATTCTTTATGGCATACAAGTCATCACAATAATCATCATAGATAGCAACTTTGTTGTCATAATCAATTGAAACCTCTTCCAAAATAGTGGATTCATCATTAAATAAAGTCACGACATCTCCAAATCCATTTTCATCAATATAATCATCATAAATAGGAGGCATGGTTTCATCACAACAAATTTTCTCATCAAAACTTGGGGGACTAAAAATTTCATCTTCATCAAACATAGCATCCCCAAGCTTTTAGTTTTGCATGTCATTAGCATCATGGATATTCAAAGAATTCATACTAGCAACATTGCAATCATGCTCATCATTCCAAGATTTTATGCCAAACATTTTATTGAATTCTTCTTCTATCAATTGAGCACAATTTTCCTTTCCATCATTTTCACAAAAGACATTATAAAGATGAAGTATGTGAGGCAACCTCAATTCCATTTTTTGTAGTTTTCTTTTATAAACCGAACTAGTGATAAAACAAGAAACTAAAAGATTCGATTGCAAGATCTAAAGATATACCTTCAAGCACTCACCTCCCCGGCAACGGTGCCAGAAAAGAGCTTGATGTCTACTACACAACTTATTCTTGTAGACTCGTGTTGGGCCTCCAAGCGCAGAGTTTTGTACGACGGTAGCAATTTTCCCCCAAGTGGATGACCTAAGGTTTATCAATCCGTGGGAGGTGTAGGTTGAAGATGATATCTCTCAAAAAACCTTGCAACCAAATACAAGAAATCTCTTGTGTCCCCAACACACCCAATAAAATGGTAAATTGTATAGGTGCATTAGTTCGGCGAAGAGATGGTGATAAAAGTGTAGTATGGATAGTAGATATAGGTTTTTGTAATCTGAAAGTATATAGTAGCAAGTAACGAAAGTGAGCACAAACGGTATTGCAATGCTTGAAAACAAGGCCTAGGGTTCATACTTTCACTAGTGCAATCGCTCAACAATGCTAACATAATTGGATCATATAACAATCCCTCAACGTGCGATAAAGAATCACTCCAAAGTTCCTATTAGCGGAGAACATAAGATAGAAATTGTTTGTAGGGTACGAAACCACCTCAAAGTTATCCTTTCCGATCGATCTATTGAGCCATTCCTATAAGTGTCACAAACAGCCCTAGAGTTCGTACTAAAATAACACCATATGATACACATCAACCAACTCTAATGTCACCTAGATACTCCAATGTCACCACAAGTATCCATGAGTTGATTATACGATATGCATAAAACAACTTCATAATCATAATATTCAATCTACACAAAGAACTTTAAGGAGCACCCCAAAGTTTCTGTCGGAGAAAAGATAATGAAAATGTGCATCAACCGCTATGTATAGATTACCCCAATGTCACCACGGGAATCCGCCAGTTGAATGCCAAAACATATATCAAGTGAATCAATATAATACCCCATTGTCACGACGGGTATTCATATGCAAGACATACATCAAGTGTTCTCAAATCTGAAATATTCAATCCGACAATAACGAAACCTCAAAGGGAAAAGATTCGATTCATCACAACAAGGATAGAGAGGGAAAAAACACCATATGATCCAACTATATTAACAAAGCTCGCGATACATCAAGATCGTGCCAAATCAAGAACATGAGAGAGAGAGATCAAGCACAAAGCTACTAGTACATAACCCCTAGCCTCGAGGGTGAACTACTCCCTCCTCATCATGGAGACCGCCGGGATGATGAAGATGGCCTCCGGTGATGATTCCCCCCTCCGGCAGGTTGCCGGAAAAGGGCTCCAGATGGGATCTCCTTGGTACAGAGGCTTGCGGCGGCATAAACTCATTGAGGTTAACTTTCGGGGGTTTCTGAATATATATATGATTTTTTGGCGTTGGAATCACACGGAGAAGGGCCACAGGGGGCCCACGAGGCACCAGGGCGTGCCTGGGGGGGTGGCGCGCCCTGGTGGCTCGTGGGGCCCCTGTGGGTCTTCTGGCCACCTCCCGAAGCTTCTAGTGTCTCTTATGTTCCAAAAAAAATCGTCAAAAAGTTTCGCTGCATTTGGACTTCATTTGATATGGATTTTCTGGAAAACCAAAAACAAGCAGAAAATAGCAACTGGCACTGGGCACTCGATCAATATGTTAGTCCATGAAAATCATATAAAAGCCATATAAAAGTGCACCAAAATCATACAAAACTATAATAAAAATGGCATGAATACTTCATAAATTATAGATACGTTGGAGACGTATCATGGTCCAGCAGGTCTCTGGCGAATGGGACGCCAGGGACTCCAACATGGTCAGCTACCGTAACCTGGTCCAGCAGATGACCGGCAGCTTCGAAGGTTGCGAGTTCCTCCAAGTCCCCCGAAACGAGAACCAGGCGGCAGGCACTCTAGCCAAGCTCGGCTCCAGCAGGCAAGCAATCCCAGCCGGCATCTCCCTCGAGCACCTAGGCAAGCCCTCCATCAAGCCATCTCCGGATTCAGAGTCCATCTTCGTCCCGGCTGACCCAACGGTCCCTGCGTCCGGCTCGGGGGCTGCCGGCTCCGGCTCGGGGACTGCCGTCCCGATCCCGGGGGCTGCCGTCTCAGACCCAGCCATGGGGCTGCCAGCTCTGGCTCGGGGACTGCCGTCTTGGTCTCAGGGGCTGCCGGCTCCAGCCCGCCGCCACCCGACCCGGCCGAACCTGCGCAAGTGGCCATCTTCACGGTGGTGGAGGCACCGTCTTGGGCCCAACCGATCCTCACTTTCCTGGTGAGCGGCGAACTCCCGGCGAACGAGGTCGAGGCTCGGCAAGTGCAGCGCCGGGCCTCCGCCTACAGCATCATCAACAACGAGCTTGTCAAGCGCAGCACCACCGGCGTCTTCCAGCGCTGCGTCGAGACGGACAGGGGCCTCGAGATCTTGCGTGACATCCACCAGGGCGAGTGCGGGCATCACGCCGCCTCCCGGTCTTTGGTGGCCAAAGCCTTCCGCCATGGCTTCTACTGGCCGACTGCTCTGAAGGACACCGAGGAGCTGGTCCTCAAGTGCAAGGGCTGCCAGCACTTCAAGGCTTAGAGCCACCAGGCGGCTGCGGCTCGCCAGACCATCCCCATCGCGTGGCCCTATGTTGTTTGGGGCCTCGACATGGTGGGACCCTTCAAGACCGCTCGAGGCGGCATGACGCACCTGTTGGTGGCCCTCGACAAGTTCACCAAGTGGATCGAGGCCAGGCTGGTCAAGAAGCTCGACGGTCCCACAGCCGTCAAGTTCGTCAAAAACATCGTTATCCGGAACGGCGTCCCCAACAGCATCATCACCGATAACGGCACCAACTTCGCCAAAGGCGCGCTGCCGCGTTACTGCTCCATCTTCGGCATCCGGCTTGACCTGGCCTCTATCGCACATCCTCAGTCCAACGGCCAGGCGGAGCGAGCAAACGGCCTCATCTTAGCCGGCATCAAGCCACGACTCGTCCAGCCACTTGTGCGATCACCCGGCAGCTGGATCGACGAGCTGCCGGCCGTCCTCTGGAGTCTTCGGACCACGCCCAACCAGTCAACCGGCATCACCCCTTTCTTCCTCATCTACGGGGCCGAGGCGGTCATTCCCTCGGACCTCGAGTTTGACTCACCTCGGGTCACCCTGTACACGGAGGTGGAAGCCAAAGCAGCACACGAAGACGGCGTCGACCTGCTAGAGGAGGCGCGCTTGCTGGCCCTCAGCCGGTCGGCCATCTACCAACAAAACCTACGCCACTACCACAGCAAGAATATCAAGCCCCTTGCTTTCTGCGAGGGCGACCTCGTACTCCGGCTGATCCAGCGAACGGCCGGCCAGCACAAGCTATTCTCCCTATGGGAGGGCCCCTTCATCATCAGCAAGGCCCTGCGCAACAACGTGTACTACCTCATCAACGCGTAGAAGAAAAACAAGCGCAAGAGAGACGCCTCCGGTGAAGAGACAGAACGCCCCTGGAACGCGGAACTCCTCCATCTGTTTTACAGTTGAATCATGTATGTATGTATCGCTACCCCTTTTGGGAATTAATGAAAGCAGCAGGTCCCCCGAACAACACTTGGGGGCTACCTTTTCATCTCTATCGAGTTCTTGCGCACTTTACCGCATTCGCCCCCCTCCCACCGGGTCAGCACGTCCGGCTCGGGGGCTCGGGGGCTCACCGGCTAGCTCGCGCCCCGCTCTCCTAAACCCAACCAGTAACGTGCGCCCCGCTGAAGCCCTCTCTCTGCCATAAGCCACAGTCCGGCTCCCGGCTGTCCAGGCTGGCAAGAGCCAAAGGCTAAAAGCATTCTCACACGAAAAGCGGCTAAGTACGAACGTTCGGCTCGGCCAACCCGGCTATCTCCCTCTCTCTCTCTTTCACTCATCGCCGCACAGACCGGCTGCGCTCTAGCCGGCTTCGCCGCCTGCAGCCAGCCGGCCCAACGGGTGTTTCGCTTGCGCTCAAATCCTAAAGCCTAAGTACCGTTCGCTCTCTTTCGAGTTCGGCTCCCCATCCCAGCTACAGACCGGCTCCCGGCTGTCCGGCTGGCGGGGAGGACGTCGAGAAGGGAAGAGAATAAGAAAATGGCCTAAGGAAATAAGCAAGAATGAACCGCCAAACGGCAAAGACAAGCATACATAAGCACAGGCATGGATACCTAAATAGCAAAAAGCCCACGGCTAGGAACTCATTACATATCATACACCCCCAGTGGGTGGACTTGCCGGCTAACAAAAGTTTCATGTTCACAACAAAAGAAAGGAAAAATAAAAAGCCCTATGCGGCGGCCTCGTCGGCATTGCTCTGCGCCGGGTCCCCCGTGGCGGCGGTGTCGTCCAAGTCGGCAGCAGCATCGTCTGCTCCGGCTCCCGTCTCGGCCGAGCTGCCCTCCGGGTCCTCGAGCGCTAGGCCAAACTCGTCGGCGGGAAGCTCCGTGCCGTCCGGCGCCCGCTTCGGCACGAACTCCTCGTGCGGGGTGAACGACGCAATATCGCTAGCCCGCACGGCGATCGGCGTCGCCCGCTCCGCCAAATCCGCCTCCGCCCCGGCCCTCCACGCGCGCAGCTGGTCCAAGCGGGATACTTGGGTACCAGGACAGCACGAACCCGAGCACCATCTCCGCGCCGGCCCGGGCCGCAGAGTCCCTCCACGCGCTAAGTCGCGCGTCGCCGGCTTCCAGACAACGCGCCAGCCGGCTGACGGTGGTCGGCACTGATGTCTACTACACAACTTGTTCTTGTAGACTCGTGTTGGGCCTCCAAGCGCAGAGTTTTGTAGGACAGTAGCAATTTTCCGTCAAGTGGATGACCTAAGGTTTATCAATCCGTGGGAGGCATAGGATGAAGATGGTCTCTCTCAAACATCCCTGCAACCAAATACAAGAAATCTCTTGTGTCCCCAACACACCCAATACAATGGTAAATTGTATAGGTGCACTAGTTCGGCGAAGAGATGGTGATACAAGTGTAGTATGGATAGTAGATATAGGTTTTTGTAATCTGAAAATAAAAAAAATAGCAAGGTAGCAAGTGATAAAATGGAGCACAAACGGTATTGCAATGCTTAGAAACAAGGCCTAGGGTTCATACTTTCACTAGTGCAATCTCTCAACAGTGCTGACATAATTGAATCATATAACAATCCCTCAACGTGCGACAAAGAATCACTCCAAAGTTCTTATCTAGCGGAGGACATAATATAGAAATTGTTGTAGGGTACGAAACCACCTCAAAGTTATCTTTTCCGATCAATCTATTGAGCCATCCCTATAAGTGTCACAAATAGCCCTAGAATTCGTACTAGAATAACACCATATGATTCACATCAACCAACCCTAATGTCACCTAGATACTCCAATGTCACCACAAGTATCCATGAGTTGATTATACGATATGCATCAAACAACTTCAAATTCATAATATTCAATCCAACACAAAGAACTTCAAAGAGTGCCCCAAGATTTCTATCCGAGAAAGTAGGACGAAAACGTGCATCAACCCCTATGCATAGATTACCCCAATGTCACCTCGGGAATCCGCGAGTTGAGTGCCAAAACATATATCAAGTGAATCAATATAATACCCCATTATCAACACGGGTATTCATATGCAAGACATACATCAAGTGTTCTCAAATCCAACAAAGTATTCAATCTGATAATAGTGAAACCTCAAAGGTAAAAACTCAATTCATCACAACAAGATAGAGAGGGAGAAACATCATACGATCCAACTGCATTAACAAAGCTCGCGGTACATCAAGATCGTGCCAAATCAAGAACACGAGAGAGAGAGGGAGAGAGAGAGAGAGAGAGAGAGATCAAACACATAGCTACTTGCACATACCCCTAGCCTCGAGGGTGAACTACTCCCTCCTCGTCATGGAGACCGCCGGGATGATGAAGATGGCCTCCGGTGATGATTTCCCCCTCCGACAGGGTGCCGAAAAAGGGCTGTAGATGAGATCATGGAGGTACAGAGGCTTGCAGCGGCGGAGTCAAAGTTCTAGGGTTATTTTCTGGGGGTTTTGGTATTTATAAGAATTTCTGGCGTTGGAATCACGCGAATAGGGACCACAGGGGGCCCACGAGGCACCAGAGCGCGCCCAGGGGGGTGGGCACGCCCAGGTGGCTTGTGGGGCCCCTGTGGGTCTTCTGTTGCTCCCCCGAAGCTTCCTGGGTCTGTTTCCTTCCAGAAAAAATCATCAAAATGTTTCGCTGCATTTGGACTTCATTTGATATGGATTTTCTGGAAAACCAAAAACAAGCAGAAAACAACAACTGGCACTGGGCACTAGGTCGATATGTTAGTCCATAAAAATCATATAAAAGCCACATAAAAGTGCACCAAATCATACAAAACTATAATAAACATGGCATGAATACTTCATAAATTATAGATACGTTGGAGACGTATCAGGCACCACCGTAGCTGGCCAGAGAGCAGCAACCATCGACAAACCGGCTTTGAAAAGCCGGTTCATGTCGCGCTCCACCGTCTCCAGGCAGGCCTTGGCAGCCACGGT
Source organism: Elymus sibiricus (assembly GCA_039707655.1). Classification (NCBI taxonomy): domain Eukaryota; kingdom Viridiplantae; phylum Streptophyta; class Magnoliopsida; order Poales; family Poaceae; genus Elymus; species Elymus sibiricus. The sequence continues at coordinate 94,082,614 of CM077676.1, read as the reverse complement.
GATCTCCGCCACCGTCCAGGCGGCGTACTCCTCGACGTCGGCTCCCACCACCCTCTGCTCCTGCCGGTGGACGCTCACCGCCTCCTCGGCCGGCACTTGGGTCTCAGGGAAGACCCTTGGAAAAGAAAGGGAGAAGATCGATAAAAAGACCGAAAGGCCGGAACCATAAAGAAACAAAGACAAAAACAAGTGAAACACTTATGTGTGAGGAGCTCATCGATGTACAACGCCTCCTGCAGCATCTCCCGCTCCCTCGCCGCCAACGCGCTGACGCTGCGATCGCGGGCTGCCTTGAGCTGGGCGACCTCCTCGGCAGCCTTCTTCGCCTCCTCCTCCTTCCGCCCCACCGCCTGGCGGTGCTCCTCTGCGAGCCGGTAAAGCTCGGCCGTGCGGGCGGCTACGGCCTCGTCCCTCTCCCGGACCGCCCGGGCTGCCTCCTCCTGCAGCCGGTTGCGCTCTGCGATCGCCTGGTCACGGAGCTGGCCGGCTTCAACAAGCTGGCGCCGGAGGTTCTGCATCTCGGCAGGGTCGACGGCGGCGGCTGCATGGCCGGATCCGGGTCCCGGTCAGAGGCCAGACGAGAAATTAAAAAGAAAGCAAAGAATGAAGCAATAAGATTTGACTCGGCTGTTGCGCAACCGGCCCGAATCTCGGGGGCTACACCCAGTGGGTGCGTTGTCCCGCTCCCACTGGAAGCATGCAGGAAGTACCTTTGGCCTGGTGGAGCTCCTCCTCCTTGGCCGCCAGCTGGGCCTTCGCCATGCGGAACCGGCCCAGGAGGCTGTTGTACACCGCCACCCGTTGGTCGTAGATGGACTGCAAGGAAAAGAGTTAGCACAAAATGCCTGAGAAGGCCCGAACCGCCTGCTAAGCAGCCGGCCCGGGCCTCGGGGGCTACACCCAGTGGGTGCGCTGATGCGCCCCCACTAGAAAGCGACCAAGCCGGTCGAAAAAGGGAAAGAAGAAACAAGATGCAATCACAAGTAAACGCGAAGAATAACCAAACTCACCGCGAAGGTCCGCTCCAGCTGCAGCAGCCGGCAATTCTCTGCCTGGGCGAAGCCTTGCCACTGGCCGCGGTGGTTGGCGAGCTGCAGCCACAGGGAGTCCATAGCCACGTCCAGCTCGCTCCGAGGACCCGGCACTGGTTCTGCTGACTGCCGGCCTCAGCATGAAGCTGCGCCCCGCGGCCCGCGGCTCCGCTGTCACCATGGCACGAGAGCTCCTTGGCGTGGCCTCCGCATTCGGGGGTGTCGCTCCTCCTCTTCCTGGCGCGGCCTCCAGCTCACGGCTTCCTCCGTCTCCACGTTCGGCCCAATCAACCGGGTCGGCGGCCGGCGGCACCACCGGATCGGTCGTCTGGTCGGTGTCCGACACGTGCTCGTCGGTCTCACCATGGCTGGCCGCCTAAGGGGCAGCACGGGCATCCGCCTCCGCCCGGCGGGCCGGGTCGTGCACCGATTTGGAGCGATGCTCTGCAACCGGCGACGGCGGTGGCGATGGCGCCGGCCAAGCCGGCCACTCAGGCTCCTTCACGGCCCTCCGCCGTCTCGCTGCGGCCTCAGCCACGACGCCGTCCCATGCCTTGGCCGACGCCTCGGCCATCTCGTTCTCGGCCTCGGCCCGCACCCTCCAGGCGTCCCTCTTGGCGTCCTCTAGGGCAGCGCCGGATTGACGGGCTGCAAGCGCCTCCTCGGTGGTCTCCACCACCTCGCGCTCCTCTGCGCCGCTCTGGCCCCTCCGCCGATTGGCCTCCTCTGCGGCTGCCGCCACCGCGGTAGCCTCCGCCAGCTCGAGTGCGTTCCTGATCGACGCGCGAAGGGGATAAGGAAGAAGAAAAACAACGCAGCAACGAAAAAGGCAAGAACTGAGCAGCAAAAAGAGACTTACCCTATGGCCGTGGGGACCGCCCGCTTCGGGCCCACCGACAGCGCCACCCGGCGCGCCTTCTTAATGGACCTCTTCATGGCGCCCGGCTGCGCCTTGACTGGGCGCTTCGCGGCCGGCCACGCCTCGACTGACTGCTTCCCGTGCGGCCGGCTTGGGTCCGCCGGCTCCCCGGCCATCCTCCGCTGCCGCCCCCTTGGGGCGGCCCCATCACCCGCCTCCGCATCCTGTGGTGCTGCATCGACCACACAATCCTCATCATCTTCATCATCGTCCGGCCACTCGTGCAAAGGATCTGGGATTAAGGACTTACCGGCTTGGCCGGACCCGCCGGCTTCCGCGTCCGCGAGGCGCTCCTCGCCACCTCCGGCTTCTACGTCGCCATCTCCCTCATCCTTCGGGTCCGAGTCGGCCCGATCCGGCTGCAGGACCAGAAGATTCGGTCCGTCATAAACCAGCTGACTTGGGAAGTGCTGCAGCCGGCCCAAGGCGTCAGGGCGCATGAAGAGGGCGGACGCTGCAAAAAACAGGGACCAAGGGCTCACCGCTGGCGCCGGGGCATCCCGGCTGTACGGCTCCTTACCGAATCGCCACTCCTTCACCATGAGCCCGACGACGGAGACGTCGTTGACGCGCTGGGCAATCACAGCCAATGTCAACTCCCTCGTCGATAGCCGGCAGGGGTCACGCCGGCGGCTCATATCGCAGATCCAGTGTGGCCGTCGCTGTAGCGGCAACACCCGACGACCAATGAAGGCCGCGATGAGGTCCACGGCGGCAAGCCCCTCGCGGTCTATCATCTCCTTGATCTGGCAGGAGATGCCCGCGATCTCCGCGGACGGGTTCCTCGGGTTATGCCCCCAATTTAGCTTCTCAGCCGGTGGTGCGTCGATGAAGGGGAGAAGATTGATGCGGTCATCGGCCGGGTCGACGTTCTTCACGTAGAAGAAGGACTTCTGCCATTTCTTGGCCAACTTCTCGAGCGGCAGCTTCGGGAAGGGGCCCACCGTCCGGGTAACCGGCACGGCCGCCCCGCACTCGGGCATGATGTCGGCCGACGCCTCCTGCTGCTTCAGGTAGAACAGCCGGCACCACAGCTTCACGTATGGGAGGAGGCCGACGTAACCTTCACACAGCGTCACGAAGGCCGCGAGCTGCAAAATCGCGTCACGAAGGTCGAAGAAGGTGCGGAAGCGTCGGAGAAAGACACTTGCAGGAAGCCCGAGCCCACGGAGGAAATGGGTGTCGAAGACCACCACCTTGCCGTCCCACGGCGCCGGCGCCGTCTCAGCGTCGGGCACGCGCGCCTCCACCAGCTCCGCCAGCGGCAGTCGTCGCGTGCGGCGGAGGTATCCGATATCGTCGTCAGTCACCATGGACCCCTCCCAAGACCCCTTCGGCGGAGCCATCGGTGAGAGCGGGAGGGGCACGGTCGAGAAGAAGAAACGGCGGCGAGGCAAAGAGAGGAAAGCCCGCTCGCAGGTCGCGGCGCAGCGCGGCTGCAGCTTGATTGACCGACGGCGTGCGGCGTGGGTATGCGTGAGAAGGAAGCAGAAGAGGTGGAGACGAGGCAACATGTGGGGGCGAGAGAATGAGTGCTTCGTCCTCTCCCCCTCCCTTCCTGTAAGTGCATCAAGTGCCCCCTTAGTGGTTTTGGAGTATTGAAGACAAATAGGTTGAGGAACTAATGTGTTTGTGAGTATGGAAGACAAATAGACAGAGTCCCTGAAGATTTGGTTTAGCCCATGGAAGACGACCCCTAAAAATAGATTTCTTCAAGTGAAGAATTTGATGATGAAATTGGTACGGCCTTTGAAGAAATTGATGTGAAGACTTTGAAGCTTGAAGACTTTGGTTTTCGTAGTTTCTTTTCTTCTTATTTGAGTCATAGGAAAAACCATACTCTTAAAGGGGGTCTAGGTGAAACATATTTCACATTTCCAAAGTGATGCTCAAAACTTCTCAAACCTATACACACAAAAACCGCTTCGAGTGAAGCCTTTGGAAATCTCCAGTACAGCTGACGCATTTGCTAGCGACAGTGACGAAGTTCATCTGGTCGCTGACGAATTTGGTCAGGCTGAGGAGTTAGGAGTTCGCCAGTGCGAGCTGCCTATCGTGAGGAAATCGAGTGCCCTGACGAATTGAGAGTTCAATTTTCAGACCGTTGCTGCGCCGCGTGCCAGCTGTCGAGTGGATCCTTATCCTGACAACGGTCGAATCAGACAAGGGCATTTATGACATTTCCTGTCGGGTTGCCCTGGCTATAAATAGCCGCCCCCCACAACCACTTATTGGTTGGCTGCTCCGAGAGAACTTGACACTTGTCATTTGAGAGCAACCCATCCTCTGACGACTTTGAGAGATCCCAAGTGAGAAAAACCCAACCAGAGCCTAAGTGACTGAGCATCACTCAAGAGATTGATCTGTGTGATCCGACGCTTGTTACCTTTGAGGACTGTCATTCCTCCAGACGGTTAGGTGTCATGTTCTGAGCACCCAAGAGTAATTGTGGCATGCCGGTGAACAAGTCTGTGAAGGTTTTGGAAGTCTACCTTGAAGACTTACCACGAGTGATTGGGAGAGGTCTAAGTGACCTTAGCTCAAGAGGAATACGGTGAGGACTAAGTGTCCTCTGAGTTGCGACTCAGCCTCCTCAACCAGACGTACAGTTTATACAGCAACTAGAACTGGTCTACCAAATTCCATTGTCTTCACCGAGCCAACCTGGTTTCAAATTCCTCACACTCCCTTACTTTATTCCGCTACTGAAGAATTTGTGATCTATCCTCTGACGAACTTCAACTGAAGTATTTGATCATGCTATCTTTTATTTCCTCAGTTCATATTCCTCATGCGTGCATGATTGTATGATTGCATGTTCTTCACCCTTATGTATGCTGTTCGCATGTACTCTGAATCTGTGATGACTTAGTTTCCCATGCATTTCTATTTCTTCACTCTGATCTTCGTCAAATTCATCAGAGTTTAACGAATTTCTAATAATCTCCCATTCACCCTCCCTCTGGGAGATAACCAGCGCTTTCAATTTCTATTAGAGCAAGGTACTCCCTTGTTCTATGTGATTTTGGTTTAACCACCTGGAGATTTAGTTATGTCGACCGCAGGTATGATCAAGGTCTCCGCTACGTGCCCCATCTTCGATGGCACAGGCTATCCCTACTGGAAGGTCATGATGCAAAAGCGTCTCCTTGCCACGAACAGCGAATTATGGACTGTCACTGAACTGGGATTGACTGATCTTTGCAAGAGGGCAAATGCTGAGGACATTCGCATATACACTCAACTCGATGCACAGGCCAAATACATCATCTGTTCTCGTTTGACCAATGATGAGTTCACTCGCATCTCCCATCTGAGCAACGCAAAGCTTATCTAGGACAGGATCTCCGACGTCTATGAAGGGGCATATAGACGTGATGATCCCTGGCTTGTGGAATTTGCGAATTCCCTCAGATCTCGGGAACCTGATGATGCCTCCACTTCGTCTGTAGTGTGTCTCATGGCACGAGGTGCAAAGGTAACCTCACGAGAAGCTTACTTTGAAACCTCCAGTGATGATGACTATGAGTGTGAATCGAAACCAAGCTATAAGAAACTTGCTAAAATTGCTACTGAGCGACAACATGCCTTGGAAAAGACTCAAAAACTGCTAGATAAAAGTGATGATCTATTGAACGATGAAATGGAACGCTCACAAATCTTGACTGACGAAATCAAACATCTTCAGTCAAAATTTGACGAACTTGAAAGTCGGCATGTGTCCCTCTCAGCTGAACATGAGAAGCTATCCTATGAATTTCTTCAAAGGAAGCAAGATCTTGAGAAGCTGAGAGCGTCTCATGATGATCTTCAAAAGGAAAACGATTCACTCCTCGCTCAACAGATCAGTACCGCTCAGGAAGAATTTGTTGCACCATGCTTAAAATGCCTTGAACGTGATAATGCTAATTCTTCAGCTGAATGTTCAAATGCTTCTATTCTTGCAATTGCTTCAACTGCTACGGTGGCCACTAATCCCTCATCTGAGGAAGCCACCAGTGATACTGATGAAAATGCAGGGCTGAAGGAATTGTATGTCACTGGCATGTACAAAATCCTCAAAGGGCATCAAACCCTGTGTCACGTGCTCAAAAAGCAAATTCTTCATAGGAACCCTAGGAAAGAGGGTATTGCCTTTGAGAGAAAGATCAATGCTGATGGTTCGTATTGGAAGCCTGAGCAGTATCCCAAAACCTCACGGGTTGCTGCAAAGGGACCTCCAGTAGACCCATCCACTTTATCTGGCAATACTTGTGATTCTTCATATTCTTCAGATGAGTCATTTGACTCCAATTATAAACTGTTCAAGAATCAGAATGGTGAGGTCTTTGCCAGATTCATTGGTACAAACTGCAGGAACGGTCCACCTGTGAAGAAAATCTGGGTTCCTAAAAGCCTTCTGGAAAATCTTCAGGTGAATGTCATCATGACACCACCGATGAAGAAGAAACTTCCCAGGGCAAATTCTTCACAGGGATCAAAGTCGTCAAACGGACACAGACCCACTTAGGGTCGCACTAATGCCTCTGTTTCGCAGGGAAACAGACAACGTGTTGATGAATATGAGCATTATTCTTCGAACCACTATGTTAACAAATCTTCGAGGAATTTCTCTGCTTATTCATTCAATTACTATAACCCTCCTGTGAAGAGAAATGCATATTCTTCAATGCCTAAGTTCTCCATCAATGCACTTCGTCACATTGCTTCTCAGCCACCCATTCAGATGTGGGTGGTTAAGAAGAAGAACTAATCTCTTCTGCAGGGTCAGGTCTTCAGACAACTAAATGTCCGATGAATTTGCTGAAGACCTGACAAAATGCCTGTTGGGGTGCAGGCTAATCATGCTGAAATGAATGTTTCATTTCACACATCCCTTATGCTGCTAGATATTATTCCTTGATGAAATTGTCTGACGAAATTGATCATAATCATATTCTTCACTTTGAAGCATATGAATTTGTAAGACAGACTAATGCTTCTACAGGATAATACACCTTCTGCCACTGAATGGGTCTTAGACAGTGGCTGCATGAATCATATGACTGGAGATAGGAATCTCCTTACTGATGCTCCCCTTACTCCGTCTCATCTGAAGCATATCACTTACGCTGACAAAGGAAAAAGCAAGGTATTGGGTCTAGGTAAGGTTGCCATTTCAAAGGATCGACACATGGAAAAGGTGATGCTTGTCGAGTCCCTTGGATTCAACCTCATGTCTGTCTCAATGCTTTGTGATCTTGATATGATTGTCATCTTTGGCAAATATAGATGCATTGTGCTATTGGAATCTGACAAATCCAAAGTCTTCGAAGGCTTTAGGAGAGGTGATTTGTATATTGTAGATTTCTCTACAGGTCCTCAGCCTGCAACATGTCTAATGGCAAAAGCTTCGGAATGCTGGCTATGGCATCGACGACTTGGACATGCTGGAATGAGGAATTTGAGCACTCTTGTCAAGAAGAAGCATATCATTGGTGTCGAGGGTGTCAAATTCATCAAGGATCACCTCTGTGGCGCTTGTGAGTCTGGAAAGATGACCAGAGCCAAGCACCAGGCGAAGACAATCATGACCACTACTGGTCCTTTTGAATTGCTTCATATGGATTTGTTTGGTCCTATGCATTATGCCACACTAACCAATGCAGCATCTCTCTACGGATTCGTCATTATTGATGACTACACTAACCAATGCACATCAGAAGTGACAATGGCACTGAGTTCAAGAACACAGGCCTCGATGATTATCTTGATGAACTTGGTATTACTCATGAGCTCTCTGCTCCCTACACTCCTTAGCAGAATGGAGTCGTGGAGTGCAAGAACAGAACCCTCATCGAGATGGCGCGCACTATGCTTGATGAATACAAGACTCCTCGTCACTTCTGGCCTGAGGCGATTGACACTGCATGCCACATCATCAACCGGGTATATCTTCACAAATTCCTCAAGAAGACTTCTTATGAGCACCTCACTGACAAGAAACCCAATGTGAGTTATTTTAAAGTCTTCGGTGCTAAATGCTGGATTAGAGATCCTCACAATTCTAAATTTGCACCGAAAGCACATGAAGGTTTTATGCTTGGGTACGGAAAGGACTCGCACACCTACAGAGTCTTCAACTCCTTCCACCACAAGGTTGTTGAAACTGTAGATGTGCGGTTCGATGAAACTAACGGCTCGCAAAGTGAGCACCTGCCTCCTATGCTAGATGAAATGCCACCTGAGGAATCTATCAAGCTGATGGGCACTGGTGAAATTGTGCCCAGTGAAGAAATAGTTGCTGATGAAGAAGTGGTCATTCCTCGTCGTGAAGAAAATGAACATCCTGATGAAAATGATGCTGAGGATTCTGCATGGCAACAACAACAACAAGCCCCTCGTCCAGCACATCCAAGAGTGGCGAATGAAGTGCAGATTGAGAAGATCCTCGACAACATCAATGCACCTGGTCCCATCACTCGCTCAAGAGCTTCACATTTAGCTAACTTTTGTGGGCATTACGCGTTTGTCTCTATTTCAGAGCCCACCAAAGTTGATGAAGCCTTTGTGGAACCTGAATGGATTCAAGCGATGCAAGATGAATTGCGTCAATTCGAGTTCAACAATGTGTGGGAGCTTGTTAAGCGTCCTGATCCACGCAAGCACAATATCATCGGCACTAATTGGATCTACCGTAACAAACAAGATGAAAATGGCCAAGTGGTGAGGAATAAGGCCCGTCTTGTAGCTCAAGTCTACACACAGGTTGAGGGTATTGATTTCGATGAAACATTTGCACCTGTTGCTATGCTTGAAGCCATTCGTATATTGCTTGCATATGCTAACCATCATGATATCCTCTTATATCAAATGGATGTGAAAAGTGCATTCCTCAATGGTAAGCTTGAGGAAGAAGTATATGTTGCTCAACCACCAGGTTTTGAGGACCCAAAGCATTCTGACAAAGTCTTCAGACTCAACAAGGCTCTCTATGGCTTCAAGCAGGCCCCTAGGGCTTGGTATGATACACTAAAGGAATTCCTGAAGAAAAAGGGGTTCAAGCCCGGTTCACTTGACCCTACTCTTTTTACAAAATCCTATGATGGTGAACTATTCATATGCCAAATTTATGTTGATGATATTATCTTTGGTTGGACTAACAAGAAATACAGTGACGAATTTGCTCATATGATGCAAGAAGAATATCAGATGTCTATGATGCGGGAGTTGAAATTCTTCCTCGGGCTTCAAATTCATCAACAACCCAATGGCATCTTCATATCTCAGGAGAAATACCTCAGAGACTGCCTGAAGAAATTCGGAATGCATGATTCCAAAGGCCTCAAGATACCAATGCCAACAAATGGCCAACTCAACACTGACGAAAATGGTAAAGAATTCGATCAGAAGGTATATCGCTCCATCATTGGTTCGCTGCTTTACCTATGTGCATCTAGGCCAGATATTATGCTTAGCGTTTGCATGTATGCCTGCTTTCAAGCGTCACCGAAGGAATCACACCACCAGGCTGTGAAACAAATTCTTTGATATTTGGCTCACACCCCAACGCTTGGATTATGGTATCCCAAGGGCTCATCACTTGATCTTGCTGGATATTCCGATTCTAATTATGATGGTGATCGTGTGAATTGCTAGTCAACATTAGGCACATGCCATTTCCTCGGACGATCTCTTGTATGTTGGTCTTCGAAGAAGTAGAACTGCGTTTCATTTCCACTGCCGAGGCTGAGTACATTGCTGCTGGCGCCTGCTGCTCTCAGTTACAATGGATGAAGCAAACCCTGAAGGACTATGGCGTCAACGTGAAGAAAGTGCCACTCTTCTGTGACAATGATAGCGCCATCAAGATCGCCCACAACCCAGTGCAACACTCAAGGACGAAGCATATTGAGATTCGTCACCATTTTCTTTGTGATCATGTGCTGAAGGGAGACATCGTCATCGACCACGTGAAGACTGAAGACCAGCTTGCAGATATCTTCACAAAGCCCTTGGATGAGAGAAGGTTTTGCATGTTGCGGTGTGAGCTAAACATCTTAGAATCTTCGAATATCCTTTGAAAAGGACACACATCCTAACGCTTATGCATTCTTGATGACTTTGATGTGCAACACACGAAGTAACATTTTTCTTCAATCAATGAAGACTAACCCTCTAAGTGTGAAGAAATTAATGAAGAACTTGATTCTTAGAACCCTACGACAATTGTACGCGGTGTCTGAAATCATCATAGTTCTGATACAGTGGGTAACGCCACCACCTCTTTTTGACATTCTTCAAATTTGAGTTTTTCGTCATTTGCAATTTCGTCAAACTTTTCAAATTCGTCATTTGAGGTTATTCTTCAATGCTTATTATATATATATATATATATATATATATATATATATATATATATATATATTTGAGTTTTTCATGTCCTCAACAGCATCCACATATAGCTAATTCTTCAATCGTGTTTTTTGTCATCTATGTGGATGTGATCGGACCCGCTCTCCTCTGTGCTAAACTCAACCCACTCTGTTCACAAATTCTTCATATGCGTTCTACTTGACACTGTTCAAAGTCTTCACTTTGTCCTTGACAGCTGAAGAAATTGCGAACACTTTTTGAAAATATTCTAATCATTTTTGGCGGTTGCCACAGTAACTTCATCCCGCGCTTCACATGCATGGATAAAGATGAAAATGCATGTGTGACATGTGTCACTCAGATGCAAAACGCCAGGGGCTTATCCGTCCAAAATCTTCGGGCCGCTCGGTTTTTACCGTGCCTATATAAAGACTTGACCTCGTCAACCCTAACTCATTTCACTCTCGCGCCCCTGTCTCCCTCAAACCCTAGCGGCGCCGCTGGAACTCATCATCGCCGGAGAGGAAGAGCTTCACTGCCTCAACTTCTTCGCCGTCGTACTCGCGCCGGCCGTGGATTTCTTCAACTCCGCCGCCGCCGTAGATGTCTTTCGTCGCCAAGTTAGGGCACGGAAGATCTGAACTGACGACTTCCTTCGCCTCGTCGTCCAGTTCGTCGAGTTCATCCTTGGGGTAATTAAAATTTATTTTTACCGCCCAAGTTTGATCTTTTTACTACCACAAAATCTTCAAGTGCTGTTTTTACCACTCTTCCAATTCTTCAGCACTTCCATCTGGCCAATCTTGAGTATATTCATCTAAGTTACACTTAACAACAAGATTCCTCAATTGTGCAATTGCTTCAATCTGTACAACTCTGGAACCTTTGTCAAGAACACTTAAGTGAATTGTGTCAAGATGATAAGGGTCAATTTCTTCACCTGGTTTATTTTGAAAAATCTCTGAGAGCGCATGTGACTCTTCCCTATTTCCTCGCAACTATACTCTATTCACAGGTACAATGTCTGCAGACGAATCACTAGGTTCTCATCAAATTAATTCATTTGCAGCATTGCTTGAGGAAAATCTTCAAACTTCTTCAGAGTCCTCAAAAGTTCAAAAACCTCAGCTGAAGAAAATGGCTGATGGGAAAAGGCCTCAGAAGGGAGGCAAGCGGAAAGAGGAACATAGAGCTTTTGAGATTCCAGATGATCTTTATGATGGATATTGCACTCCAGATGAGGAAACTCATGGAAAGGAAACAAAGGAGCAGCGCAAAACGCGCATGCAAAAGATAAAGAGATACTGGACATACCAGTGGAGGGATTACAATTTCGTCACCACCAAGTACATGAAGGATTTTGTTGTGAAGCCTCCATGCAACAGGCCACCTCTTGCTGAAGGCCAAACTGCTCATCCCACAAGCATCACAAGGGGTGAAGAATTCCCCAAAGAATGGGCAAAGCAACAAGCTAAGTTGCAGAAACAGGCCAAAAAGGCCGTTGATGAATTCAACAAGGCTGCAAAGGCCTCAGCTGAAGCAGATGCAAGTGGCAGTGCCAGTGCTTCGAAGAAGGCAATGCAAAAGAAGCCTGCTACCAAGCCGAAGCCGACTGTCCCAAAGCCCTCAGTGGCTTAGCCAGCTTCTTCAAAGGCTTCAGCACCTAAGATCTCAAAATCTTCAGTGCCTCCTCCTGCTACAAGTTCTTCAATGGCAGCAACAAAAGCTTCAACACCGGTCGTGCTCGCATCTTGCCAGCGCACCGAGGGCTTTTCAAGAGCCCCAATAGCTGCATCAAGTGCCTCAGCTTGTGGGCGACCTTCGCCTTCACTGCCCAACCTGAAGAAAAAGGTAACTGCTAGCCGTGGAACAATGCCAAGTCCCAAGAGCAAGGCCGTCGTGCCACAGGCTGACGAACATGGGCTAGCTGACGAAGATGAGCTCGCCGAGTTCCTCAGAAGAAAGCAAGAGCAAGCTGCTATTGCAAAGAATTCTTCAGTTCCTATGCTGCTGGACCCCAAGAAGCTTCTGGACTTCATTGACATCTGGTGCACCAAGCCAGACATGCCTCTTAACGAACTGAATCTGCTTCCTGGCCCAAGTCACGTGTTATCAGCATTCATTTTGAATGAGAAGCATAAAATTGCTCAAGCGAAACTGGTGAGGAAACAACAACTGCAGAAAGAGAAGAAGCTGCGGAAGAACATGCTTTCAATTTCTCCTCAGTAGCTTGTGTCTTTGCAGACTGAAATTCAACAGCTGTCTGAAGAATTTGAACGCCAGTCAAGTCACTGCTGTGGTGTGGGTGACAGATTCATCGCTGCAACCAAATAGGTTGTTGAAGACCACAACAAACATGAGGCTGCCAAGTTCGGCACAGTGTTTCCTTCCAGTTCCTCAGCTCCAGCCCCGGCCAGTGAGACTGCGCCTTTATCTCCACCAGAAATAGACAGGGCAACTGACGATGTTGTGCCTAAAGAAATTGCAAGGGCGACTGCATCAGTCGACCCTGAAGAAATTGAACCATCCAGTACCTCAGCAGCAGCACCACCAGCGACTTCACCTGTGAAGAATATAACCCTTCCTTCTACATTAGAAGTGAAGAGGACCAAAGCTGCTGAGAATGAAGCGAAGAAAAGAAAAGCTTCAGCTCCTCCTACCATCACTGAACCAGTGAAGAAAGTGAAGACTGCACCATTGTCTTCAGATGCTCCAATTGATGACATACCTATCTCATCAGTGCCCCCTACTCCTGCCAATGAAAATCTTCAGATTGTTTCGTATGGGGTGGAATATGAAATTCCTCAGGCTGATGCAGATGACACTGAAACCCACTCTGCTGCTACCACAGAGCAAGTGGATGAAGAAATCGAAGTGGAAGATGATGCTTCGCGTCACCAAGTCTTGTCTCGCAAGCCCTCACAGGTTCCGTTGACTGAAGAAAATGACACTGCTTCATCTGGAAGTAGTGAGGAAATAGAAGAGGATGTGGATATTGATGGTGCTACTACCCCTCCGATCATCGATGAATTTTGGGAAGCTTTCCATCCAAATTCGCCCGTCACCACACCTCTGATGCAAGTGCCTTAGTCACCCGCCGTCACTGAAGAAATTCATACGGGCTCTGAGGAAAACCAACCATCACCACTCCAGAGCATACCTGAAGAAATACCAGCTGCAGCAGCTGGTGAAACTGCTCAAGATGAGCCCACTGTTGATGTCATCAATGCATCCCCTCCTCGTGCAGACTCAATTCCTTCAGCAGACACCGATACTGTTCCCACTGCTACTGCTGAAGAAATTGACAAGTCCCTTGCTGTAACAGATCCCAATGATTCCATTGGGTCCCCGCGACCAGTGTTTGATGTACGCAAGAAGATGCATAACCTTCACCCAGTGCCAGTGATGCCTAAGATTGGCAGAACCCTCAGGCGGCCTCAGTTTGATAATGCCAAATTCTTCGAAGAGAAGAATTTCTTCATAGGCGAGTCCCCATATGACTCAGCCAAAATAAGGCGCCTGCGATTCTGGACAAGGACGCAGATGAACTTCTATGCTACACTGCTATTGGACAAGAACAAAGTATTTCCGCATCGCCATATTCCTCACGTGGATATGGAGTCCTTACCGTGCTTTCGGCCCGTTTTGGCTGTTCTTTACGATGCTGGATTACTCAGCTTCTGCTCTGACGTCTGCGACTGGAATGAAGAATTTATCCTTCAGATCTACGCCACAGTACACTTCTCTGGTGACGCTGACGACATTGCTACATGGGCTCTGGACTAGATGAGTGAAGACACTCACTACAAAGCTCCAATTGAAGAATTTCTTCGAGCTCTCAAGTTGAACCACCCCATGAAGAAGCCAGGAGAATATATGAAGAACCTGAGCTGCCAAATCACCTGATGCAAGTGCTTATGAAGCCAATTGCTGAAGGAGAAGCTCCAAGGACAACCTTCTTAGTGAAGGACTTGCTATATGTGCCAAGACCGTTTTTCGTATTCTGTCCAAAACCCTCAGTCCGATTAAGGGCCACAACTCCAATACTGAAGAAGTTCTGGGAATTATGAAGAATCTGCTGTTCCACATCATTCATGGTACACCCATTAATATTCACGATTTCTTCCTGAGGACATTGGTCACCGTGGCACAGTCGCCTTTTGATCTGAAGCCCTATGCTCCATGGATCATGAGATTCATCAGATCCCGATCTGCAATTCACTACAAGGTAGACAGGCAAAATCATCTGAGCTATTTGCCTGAAGTTGAAATTCTTCAGAGCACCATCTCCTCAGTTCCTGGCAAGGGCAAGGCTGCAGTAGATGAAGGAATTCATCCCCTTGATGGACAATTTCGTCAACAAATCTCCAGCTCCAATGCTGATGAATCAGCTAGCCAGGATACTGCAGCAAAAGCTTCAAGGCCAGCTTCTTCACCTAAAGCACCACGAGTCATGAAGGACCGTGAGCTACTCATAAGCCTTCATCAGAAAGTGGACAGGAATCATAGATGGGTTAAGCGTCAGTTTGCAGCAGTTCAAGCCAACATGACTGTGACGCATAACTCAGTTCGCAAAAACCGCTATTATCTTCATGAGATATTTGACAGATCATGGGCCATCCTATCGCACCTCAAGACAGATGAAGAACTTGCTGATTTGGACTTCCAGATGAACTTTGACTGGGCAGATCCGCCAAGGAAGAAGTTCAAGAACACCAAAGTTCCTCCTCTCATGCCGAGTTTAGAGTCTTCATCACGCAAGACTGATGAAAATGAAGCCGTTGAAGACACTGCGATAGGTCCATCTGCATAGCTCGACCCCATCAACACTGGCGCTCCCTCATCTTCACCAAGATGATTTTCTTCAGGGGCGTTAGTCCTCAACTTGTCTCCTTTTGGTCATGTGATGACAAAGGGGGAGAAGTGTGAGTTAATCTTCAAGCGGGTCATTATATGAGCTTGTTTTTGCTGAGTTACAACTCTTGAACTTCATTTGATTCGCTCTCTGACGAGTTGTAACTTTAATAACTATTGGTTGTCTGACTCTTCTGTAATGTTTTATATGCGTGCTCTTATCTTAACTATATATATGCTCATGCATGCACAAATTCGTCAGACACCAATTTTGATCATGCATTCATATTCTTCAAATATCTTATGATCATGCATGATTGGATTCCAAGATATAGGGGGAGATCTCCACAATTTCAACCTGCCATGTGCATTTACAATCCAAAGCAAATTCCTCATATGCACATCTTCAGGGGGAGTTCCTCAATATCTCGTAATCAATTTCTTCAAACTCTGTACTTACACTTCAATTACTTTTACTCCCGTTGAAAGCCTAACCAATTTGTCATCAATCACCAAAAAGGGGGAGATTGTAAGTGCATCAAGTGCCCCCTTAGTGGTTTTGGATTATTGAAGACAAATAGGTTGAGGAACTAATGTGTTTCTGAGTATACACAGGAGACAGAGTCCCTGAAGATTTGGTTTAACACATGGAAGACGACCACTAAAAATAGATTTCTTCAAGTGAAGAATTTGATGATGAAATTGGTACGGACTTTGAAGAAATTGATGTGAAGACTTTGGTTTTCGTAGTTTCTTTTCTTCTTATTTGAGTCATAGGAAAAACCATACTGTTAAAGGGGGTCTAGGTGAAACATATTTCACATTTCCAAAGTGATGCTCAAAACTTCTCAAACCTATACACACAAAAACCGCTTCGAGTGAAGCCTTTGGAAATCTCCAGTACAGCTGACGCATTTGCTAGCGACAGTGACGAAGTTCATCTGGTTGCTGACGAATTTGGTCAAGCTGAGGAGTTAGGAGTTCGCCAGTGCGAGCTGCCTATCGTGAGGAAATTGAGTGCCCTGACGAATTGAGAGTTCAATTTTCAGACCGTTGCTGCGCCGCGTGCCAGCTGTCGAGTGGATCCTTATCCTGACAACGGTCGAATTAGACAAGGGCATTTATGACATTTCCTGTTGGGTTGCCCCCTGGCTACAAATAGCCGCCCCCCACAACCTCTTACTGGTTGGCTGCTCCGAGAGAACTTGACACTTGTCATTTGAGAGCAACCCATCCTCTGACGACTTTGAGAGATCCCAAGTGAGAAAAACCCAACCAGAGCCTAAGTGACTGAGCATCACTGAAGAGATTGATCTGTGTGATCCGACACTTGTTACCTTTGAGGACTGTCATTCCTCCAGACGGTTAGGCGTCATGTTCTGAGCACATAAGAGTAATTGTGGCATGCCGGTGAACAAGTCTGTGAAGGTTTTGGAAGTCTACCTTGAAGACTTACCACGAGTGATTGGGCGAGGTCTAAGTGACCTTAGCTCAAGAGGAATACGGTGAGGACTAAGTGTCCTTTGAGTTGCGACTCAGCCGCCTCAACCAGATGTACAGTTGATACATCAACTGGAACTGGTCTATCAAATTCCATTGTCTTCACCGAGCCAACCTGGTTTCAAATTCCTCACCCTCCCTTACTTTATTACGCTACTAAAGAATTTCTGATCTATCCTCTGACGAACATGAACTGAAGTATTTGATCATGCTATCTTTTATTTCCTCAGTTCATATTCCTCATGCGTGCATGATTGTATGTGTCGGGGGGATGAACCCCGGGTATGCAACGGAGCTCGAACCCCTTCTTAAAAATCATCAGAGCAGGTCAAGTCCCTCAGGCCGGCTTGCCAGTACGCCGGCTCCCCAGCGCGAGCCGGCTCGGCACGGCGACCCGGCCTGGCCGGCTGGCCCATGCCGGCTGGCCATGAGGGGACGAAGCCTTCGCGACGAAGCAAGCGTGGCTGCAGCGCTCCTTCCTTTACGCTGACAGAGCAGGCGAGGCTGCAGCTTTCCTTGCGCCCCTGCCCGAGGCGGGTGGTGTCAGGGAGGCGCGGTCCTGTAGAAACAACGGCGCCGACCTCCCTTTGACGACGGACAAGACGCGCCACAGTGCCCCATACCCAGACTGACGAGAGACAAGACCCGCCACAGTGCCTCGCGCCAGGCAGGTGCGGCGCACCTGGCGACCCAGCAACCCGGCGACCCGGTGACCCGGCGGCTCCCACCACCGGCTCCCGGTCAATGACACCAGGGGCCCGCGCCTTTGTAACATTACCCTTGTAACCCTGGGGGTCGGCCTATAAGACCCCCAGGGAGGCCTCCATGCAGAGGGCCCGGTCCGCATTTTGGTTCGCTTCCCTTTAGCGACTCCTTCTCGCTCTACAGAGCACACACACACTCTCGCCGAAGAGGCAGAACGGTGGCCTAGCCCCTTCTCCCTCCTCCATCCGAACAGCTCCAGGAGCGACCTTGTAGCCCTTGTGCTTCCCATACTACACTCGGCAGGATTAGGGGTGTTACCTCTCCAGAGGGCCCCGAACCTGGGTACGTCTCGTGTCTCGCACTTCCTCGTGCCAACCTCGCCTCCGCAACCCACCGGCGTCCTCTCGTAGCCCCACCTCTTTAGCCATCTTATGGCATCTGCCGTGAAAATACCACGACAGTTGGCGCCCACCGTGGGGCTGCTCGCGGTGTCGGCCGGAGTCAAGTTCCGGACGAGGCCCTTCACCACCTCCGGCGAGCGCATCGTGCACGGTCTGGTCCACGCTCCCCGCGCGGCCGACTCGGCCGGCTGCGGCGCTCCGCCGGGTACGGACACCGGTTGTCCCGCAGGCTGCTTCATCGTCCCCTTCGACGCACTGCGCGTCTTCGTCGCGCTCGTCCCTGACGTGTTTCCCAGCGAGGTGCGCTGTTTCGCCGACTCCCCTGTCCCTGTTGGCTGCGCCGTCTCTGACGTCGTCACGGGTCTCTGCGCCCGCGCGGAGGTGCTGACCATCGGCACTAGCGCCGGCTCCCCGCGCGACAAGGAAAAGGCCGCCGCGGCTGCCGTTGCCGTGGCTGCAGCCCCGCTACGCCGGACCGACCCACTCCACGAGACAATCCGGAGCCTGCGAGCCCCCGTCACGCCCGACGCCGACACGGCAGCCGCAGCGGCTCAGCTCAATGAGGACCGTGAGCATCTGCTGGCTGAGGCCGCGGAGCTCGCGGCGACGTGGCGCCGGCTGGAGTCCGCCCAGCGAGAGTACAACAGCGCCCACGGCTTCACGCCGGCCGCTGCCGAGCCCAGCCGGGTCGCGGAGGTACGGATCCGTGGGGGCGCAATCGGCCGTGCACTAGGCGCAGGCCGGCCCGTGTATGACACCCCCGTCAAAAACATGCGCGCGGCACAGGCGGCCATGGCGGATCTCGAGTTCCTGGAGGGCGAGGAGCTGCTGCAGCAGCAGCAGCGTATCCACAACCTCATCTCCGCGGCGAACGAGCAACAGAAGCACTTCGACCCTGCTCGGCCATCCGCTTCCACCTCAGGAAAAACCGGGGACCCAGAGAGGGCTCTCCGGGACGCGCAACGAACGTCCTCCCACGCCACTAGCACGAGTCGCTCTGGCCGGCATCGGCCTGGCTGGAGCCGGCATAATCGCGCCACAACTACCGAAAACGGCGTCGCCGACGAGACGGCTGGCAACGGCCGGGTTCAACTGCCGGAGCCCCCCATGCAGCCGGCTCGACGGCTCGAGCCGGCCCGAGAAGCCCCCACGCCGCGCGGCCCCGTGGCTGACCGGCTCGGCCCCCGCGTGCCCTACGACGAAAACGACGGCCGCCACCGCCTCGACCGGCTGGCGTGCTCCACCGCCTTGGAGGAGGAGAGCTCTGTCGGCCCGGCGTGTTTCGGCCCCCGCATTCATGAGGAGCCCTTCCCCAAAGGTTTCTCGCTGCCTCGCGAGTCCCCAAAATACAACGGCGTCACCAAGCCGGAGGACCGGCTAACGGACTACACCACGGCCGTCGGCATAGCCGGCGGCAACTGGCGAGTGGCCGTGCGCTACGTCCCCCTCATGCTGCTCGGCTCGGCCCGGACGTGGCTTAACAGCCTGCGAGCCGGCAGTGTGAACTCTTGGCTGGATTTCGAAGACGCATTCGTCCGCAACTTCACCAGCACGTACAAGCGACCCGACAAGCCTCGCCAGCTCTCCATGTGCATCCAGAAGCCAGGCGAGCCCCTTCGCGACTTCCTCACGTGGTGGACGGAGCTGCGCAACTCCTGCGAGGGCGTCCACGAGGTCTAGGCCATCCAGTACTTCATCGACGGGTGCCTAGACGGCACTCTGGTCAAGCACCGGCTGGTGTGCGACGAGCCGGAGACCCTGGCGGAGCTCATGGCCGTGGCGGAAAAGTACGCCACGGCCGACTCCGCGATGAATCTGAAGATCACGATCGACGCAGACGGCAAGCTCCTCCCTGTCCAGCCGGCGTCTCCCAAGCCGGCTGGCGACGGCGGCCAGCGCCGCCAAGACAACAACACCAGCAGCGGCAAGCGCCGAAACGACCAGCTGGCGACCCGCTACGACAACCGGCAGGTCGCCGCTGTGGAAGGGGAGCAGCCGGCCGAACAAGGCTCAAGCCAGCGCCCGTGCACCGACAAGGCCGCCTGGCAGCCTAAGCTATCATTCGAGCAGATGCTCGACGCCCCCTGCAAAAACCACAGCGGCGCGAAGCAGTCGACGCACACGCTCCGGCAGTGCAGCTTCACGCAACGCCTGTTGAAGGGCAACCTTCCGCCTCCACCACCCGGAGTCGGCTCGCAGCAGCCACCGCTCCCGCCGCCTCCGCCGCCACCCGGCGCCCTCGTCGACATCCCTTTCCCGCGCCCGGACGCGTCCTATGTCGTCTTCACCAGCGAGGGCGACGACAAACACGCCAAGCGCAAGCACCAAGACGAGGTGAACGCCGTCGTCCCTCCGGTTCCCCAGTACATGCACTGGTCCGACCGGCCGGTGAGCTGGACCCGGGAGGACCACCCGGCCGTCATGCCCACGCCGGGTGGCTACGCCCTTGTGCTCGACCCCACCTTCGTCTCCGAGAAGCGCACCTGCCGCTTCTCGCGGGTACTGATCGACGGCGGCAGTAGCATCAACATTCTGTACCACAACACCATGACCAAGCTCGGCATCGAGGCGTGACAGCTGGAGCCGACCCAGACGGTGTTCCACGGCATCGTGCCGGGTCTCTCCTGCTCTCCGATCAGCCGGGTCCGGCTCGACGTCCTGTTCGGCTCCAGCAGCCACTTCCGCCGCGAGCCGATCTGGTTCGAGGTGGTCAATCTGGCCAGCCCCTACCATGCGCTGCTGGGCCGGCCCGCGATGGCCAAGTTCATGGCGGTCCCCCACTACGCCTACCTGAAGCTAAAGCTGCCGGGTCCCAAGGGCCTCATCACCATCGTCGGCGACTACAAGAAATCCCTCGAGTGGGCCAAAGCCGGCTCCCAGCTGGCCGAGTCGCTGGTCATCGCCGAGGAGAGGCGCCAGCTCGACCGGATCGTGGCGCTGGCTAGCGCGATCCCGGCCGTGCCGACTCCGCCCAAGCCAGCCGACGAGGCCTCCTTCAAGCCGGCGAAAGACACGAAGAGACTCCCGCTCAACCCGTCCGACCCCAACTCCAGCAAGTACGTCGTCGTGGGTGCCGGCCTCGACAGCAAATAGGAAGGCGAGCTCATCGATTTCCTCTGTGAGAATCAGGATATCTGCGCATGGTCTCCCAAAGACATGCCGGGTGTCCCGAGGGAATTCGCCGAGCACAAACTTCACGTCCGCAAGGATGCCAAGCCTATCCGACAGCCACTACGCCGTTTCTTCGAGGAGAAGCGAAGAACCTTCGGTGAAGAGATCGCCCGGCTGCTCGCAGCCGGCTTCATCATGGAAGTGTTCCACCCCGAGTGGCTGGCCAACCCAGTCCTCGTCCTGAAGAAAAATGGCACGTGGCGCATGTGTATCGACTACACCAGCCTGAACAAGGCTGGCCCCAAAGACTCGTTCGCTCTACCCCGGATCGACCAGGATGCCTACTCCGACTACCACCAGATCAAGTTGGACCCGGCCGACGCCCTCAAGACGTCCTTCATCACGCCCTTTGGGGTGTATTGCTGCATCACCATGTCGTTCGGCTTGAAGAATGCCGGCGCCACCTTCCAGCGCTGCATGCAGAAACGCCTGCTGCCCCAGCTCGGCAGAAACGTGCACGTCTACGTCGACGACATAGTGGTGAAGACCATGCAGCACCTCACGCTCATGGCTGACCTCAAGGAGACCTTCGCCAACTTGCGCCGGTTCCAGATCAAGCTCAACCCAGAGAAATGCGTCTTCGGCGTGCCGGCTGGCCAGCTACTCGGCTTCCTCATCTCGGTGCGCGGCATAGAAGCCAACCCGGAGAAGATCAAGGCAATCAAGCGCATGTGCAAGCCGACCCGGCTGCGCGACGTCTAGAAGTTCACCGGTTGCTTGGCCTCTCTCAGTTGGTTCGTCAGCCGGCTGGGAGAGAGGGCCCTGCCCCTGTATCAGCTGATGAAGAAGACGACGGCGTTCGAGTGGAGCAACCAGGCGGACGAAGCCTTCCGCGACCTCAAGCGCATGCTATCAACCGCGCCCGTCCTGGCCGCGCCGGCTGAGAAAGAGCCACTCTTGCTTTACGTCGCCGCCACCTCCCGAGCCGTCAGCACGGTGCTGGTCGTCGAGTGCCCGGAGGAGGGCAAGGTGCAGCCGGTTCAGCGCCCAGTGTACTACCTTAGCGAGGTCCTCTCCACCTCCAAGCAGAACTACCCCCACTACCAGAAGATGTGCTACAGCGTGTACCTCGCCGCCAAGAAGCTGAGGCAGTACTTCCAAGAGCACGCCATTACTGTGGTGAGCACGGCCCCCATCGGCGAGATCATGGGCTGCCGGGATGCCTCTGGCCGGGTGGCCAAGTGGGCCATCGAGCTAGCCGGCCACACGATCCACTACGAGCCCCGCACCACCATCAAGTCCCAAGCACTGGCCGACTTCCTCGTCGACTGGACCGAGACCCAGTACCTGCCGCCGGCACCCAAGTCGACTCACTGGCGCATGCACTTTGACGGCTCCAAGATGCGCAACGGCTTGGGAGCCGGCATCGTGCTGTCCTCTCCCAAGAACGACCGGCTGCGGTACGTCCTGCAGATCCACTTCGCCGCCTCCAACAACGTCGCCGAGTACGAAGCTCTCGTGCACGGCCTCCGGCTGGCCAAGGAGATCGACATCCGGCGCATCCTTTGCTACGGCGACTCGGACCTGGTGGTGCAGCAAGTTTCCGGCGACTAGGATGCCAAAGACGCCAACATGGCCAGCTACCGCTTCCTGGTCCAATAGCTCTCTGGCGGGTTTGACGGCTGCGAGTTACTCCACGTCCCGCGTGCGGACAACGAAGCAGCCGACGCCCTGGCCAAAGTGGGCTCCACCCGGCAAGCCATCCCATCCGGCGTCTCCCTCGAGCACCTGCGGAAGCCGTCCATCATGCCGTCTCCCGAGTCCGAATCCATCTTCGTCCCGGACAACCCCAGCGTGCCCCCACCCGACCCTGGAGTTCCCGGCCCAAGCTCGGGTGCTGCCGGCTCCGGCTCGGGGACTGCCCTTTCTGGCTCGGGGGCTACCGGCTCCAGCCCGGGGACTACCGTCTCCGGCTCGGGGGCTGCCGGCTCCAGCCCGGGGACTGCCGCCTCCGGATCGAGGGCTGCCGGCCCAAGCTCGGGGGCTACCGGCTCCGGCTCCGGTGCTGCCGTCCCGGGTCGCATCCCGGCAGCCGTCCTCACGGTGGTGACGGCACCGTCCTGGGCTCAGCCGCTCCTGGCCTTCTTGGAAGACGGCGACCTCCCAAACGACGAGACTGAAGCCCGGCAAGTGCAGCGGCGAGCGTCCGCCTACAGCATCATCAACCACGAGCTCGTCAAGCACAACACGACTGGCGTGTTCCAGCACTGCGTCGAGCAGAACAAAGGGATCGAGATCCTCCTTGACATCCACCAGGGCGAGTGCGGGCACCATGCCGCCTCGAGGTCCCTGGTGGCCAAAGCTTTCCGCCATGGCTTCTACTAGCTCACGGCCTTGGAAGACGCCGAGCAGCTGGTCCTCAAATGCGAGGGCTGCCAACGCTTCAGCAAGCGCAGCCACCAGCCGGCCTCAGCCCTCCAAACCAACCCCATCACATGGCCCTTTGCCGTCTGGGGGCTCGACATGGTGGGGCCCTTCAAGACCGCCCGAGGCGGCCTGACGCATCTGCTAGTCGCCGTCGACAAGTTCACCAAATGGATCGAGGCAAGACCGATCAAGAAGCTCGACGGGCCCACTGCAGTCCGGTTCATCAAGGATATCGCGGTTCGCTACGGCGTTCCCCACAACATCATCACGGACAACGGCACCAACTTCGCCAAAGGTGCGCTGGCCCACTACTGCTCTGCATCCATGTGGCACCCCGGCTCAGAGAACCGGTTTACCAGTGTTTCCAGCCCAGAGATCATGTCCTCTGGAAACACACAACAACTTGGAACAGAACAGAACTGAACTTTATTAAGATATCTCGAGTACAAGCTCATAATTTACATTGATAGCGAGGCCAGAAGCACTGCACGTGCTGAGAACAATATCTACATTATTTATGAAACATGGCAAGGCATCGATACTACTGGGTAGTCTACGGTGTAGCGGAACATAGCGCGGGAAACTCCATCCACAGGGACACTGCTGTGGACACGGCCTAGTTAGCGTAGCATGAACCTCCGGGACCTCCGTCCTCGGCTTCTCCTGCATCTGGCATGATACGCCAGGTGAGTACTTGGAATGTACTCGCAAGCTCATGGCAACCAAAACAATACAGCAAACAATAGCATGGCAATTAACAGGTTAACAGATTAAGTTGCCCACTTACTGGTACCCAGTATCATCTTACTCTCATCTGGGTTGTCCCACAACCCTCGGAATGCTCACGAGTCACAGAGCACTTCCGAACATAGGACAAGTTCTTCCATCATTATTATCATTATGGTTGATCATCCTAGAGAGGCCTAAACGGACTGTCCAATACCGTGGACACGGCTATTCGAATAGGTCTTAACACTCTGCAGAGGTTGCGCACTTTACCCACACCATGGAGTACCTGGCCTCGTGATCCCATTCGGGTGGACCGGTGGCGCTCCAACGAAACCTGCCTGACCCGTGACCCCTCTATTGTACCATCGACAATCATACCCTCCCAGGGTCATGTCCTGGGTGGCCCCTGTGTCACCCCGTGACACCTGCCACCGTCGTGGCCAAACAAACTGTCCCAAACTGGGACGCCGGCAAATAACTCAACTGGGCTCACAGGATTATGGTTGTCTACCTGATCAGGGCAGCACGCACGCATAACCCTCCCTAGTTTGGTGGTACCGATAAAAGAGCACAAAGCCAGACCAAGTCAAGGCCGTCCCATACCGGCAAATGTGGCTGCACGGAAAAGTCCGGGTAGGTGGCTCTTGATCAACCAACTAAGTTTAATATTGCCAGGCATTTACCAGTATGGATAGTTATCAGAATTATATAATATGGCAGTAGCTAAGCAAGTAACTAATTTACTCGGAATTTAGCACATATTAAAATAATGCATGAAATTCAATTAAATAACCAACACTATTGAAATGCTTCATGCAATGGATGACATGGCTTTCCTTGCTCTGTTGGGTTGTCCACAAACTCCTGGGCTTCATATCCAAAAGAATTTCCCTCTGAAAATATTTTTAAAAAGCAATTGAAAATGTCACATATTACTGTTCTGTTCACCAGAAATTCTATGAACATGGGAAAAATACCAAATTTACCAGAAAAATAGAGGAGTTCAAGACAAACCAGATGCAAAAAGAATCAATTGAATTGGACTTATGGTTTAAAAGTTATTGATGGTCAAAGTTCTGGTCAAAATCTGGAATTTAAATAGAAATTAGAAAATCTGCCAGGGGGCCACGTCGAAGGCGTAAAGTGGAGGGGCGCCTCCACTTACCGCTTCGGCGGGTCGCTGACTGGCGGGCCCCGCGGTCAGGTTTAAAAGGGGGAGGAGGGAGACAGAGAGAGGGCGGGACTCCGGCGATCGTCGCCGGCGATATGGACGGCGGCGAGGTCGGGAGAGAGGGGGAATGGATCGAGCTCAACGAGACGAACTCACCCGTACCCGTGGCTTCGTGAGAGATGGCCGGACGACGTCGCCCCCTTCCTCTCCGGCGGCGGCGGCGCTCGGGTGTCATCGGAGACGGCGACTCCGGCAGCAATTCGGCTCGGGAAGGGCTCAGGCGAGGTCAGCGGAATGAGCTGAGCTCGATGGCGCAGTCAATGGAGCTCGGGGAGGAGTGGAACGGCGGGAGGAGCAGAGCTCGGGTGGCGGCGGATCTCCAGCGAGGTTCAAGGCCAGAGGGCCTCTCGGCCATGGCTCGGACTCGGGGTGGGCGATTAGGAGGAGGAGGAGGTGGATGATGAGCTCGGGAGAGGCCGGGGATGGCTATTTATAGGAGGAGGCGAGCTCGGGCGAGCTCTCTGGAAGCGGCGGGATCCAGGCCACGTCGCCGGCGCAAGGAAGGCGAGCTGGCTGGCGGCTTGCGGGCGACGAAATGGGAGAGAGCAGGGGGAAGTTAATGCGCGGCGGTAGCTAGTGGAGGAAGAAGACGCGCCGCTCGACCACTGTGTCCGCACGGGCAGCACAGTGCACGCAAGCCGTGGCGGCCGGCGAGGGCTTTTCCGGCGAGGGCCACGCTCCAGGACGGCCAGGTGGATGCAGGGGAGGATGTCGGCGCACGGAGACAAGCTACTGCGGCGCGAGGCAGGCGGACGCGACCGATCCAGCACGGGCGCGATGCAGAGCGCGTTGTTTGGCATGCCAGCCCCGTGCTCACCACGGGCATTGGCATCTAGAGGCCTCGCGAGCCTGGCATTTCTTGTCTGGCACGTCGACCCTCGACCCCTTAGTCTCTCCATGCCTCTGGTTCGACTAGGTTCACTCTGAATCGAAGTGTAGCTTCAGCTACAGTCTCTGACAGCAAACTTGAGAGAGATCTAGAGGAGTGGTGAGATGGAGATGGAGCCAATGGAGATCTCTGGGGTGTTCTGCTTTGGAAGGACTATGACATGGCCAAGTTGGAAGGATTTGATCAAGATTTGGATATAGTTCATGTACAACGACTGTACTAAACCAGAAACAGAGATGAGCTTGATGCACTCATCTGGTTGATTTTCTGGGGCTGAAAATTGGTGTGGCAGGGTTATTTGATGAGGAGAAGATGCCATAAAATTTTCAGCTCAATTGCATACCTCTAGCTGGTACTTCCTTCACAGAGGTTCCAACTGAACAGAAACTTGGAAGAATATTGGTGATGAAAATTTATACTAGACAAGATGATATTTTGGGATATTGTGGAAAGATAGGTTCCCTAATATCTCAGGGAATTTTCTGGGAATTAATTGAGTTGGGAAAATATGAGCTCCTTCACAAATGACCAGTACTGTCAGAGAGCAAATGGAGCTTTCTGGACTAAACTTTGTACTGGACCATGAAATGTTTTTGAAGATTGTGGGAGTAGATGATGACAAGATGGTCTAGGATTAATTTGGGATTTTTATGATCACCAGAACTATAGGTTGCTTTGTAACCCATAGTGATGACCAATTTTTCCCAAAGGAAGAAATGATTATTTGGGAGGGATAAAGAATTGGAAATTGATCCAGAGGGTGAGTGACAAGGTTTTGGCAAGATGCTGAGGGCTTTGGATCAATCAGAGGATTTCATAAGTCCAAAGTCAACTGAAAAGATTCAAAATCCATCGAAATTGCAAATAGAACCAGAAAGATTTCGAAAAGAAAAAGTTGCCAGAAACCAGGGTGTCACAATCCGGCATCCGGCTCGACTTGGCCTCCGTCGCGCACCCCCAGTCGAACGGCCAGGTCGAACGGGCAAACGGCCTCATCCTAGCCGGCATCAAGCCGTGACTCGTCGAGCCGCTCATCCGCTCACCCGGCAGCTGGCTGGATGAGCTGCCAGCCGTCCTCTGGAGTCTCCGAATGACGCCCAACCGCTCCACCGGGTTCACCCCGTTCTTCCTCGTCTACAGAGCCGAAGCAATCATCCCATCTGACGTCTAGTTCGATTCGCCCCGGGTGACCATGTACACAGAAGCCGAGGCAAAGGAAGCGCCCGAAGACAGCGTCGACCTGCTCGAGGAGGCGCGCCCCCCATTTTCATTTATCCCGCCGAGTCGGCCCAGCCGGCTCGGGGGCTCGGGGGCTTCCTTTTCCCTTTTTACTAAGCTCTGTGTCTACACACTTCCCCGTTTTCGTTTCACCCGCCGAGTCGGCCTAGCCGGCTCGGGGGCTCGGGGGCTAGCCGGCCAGACCGCGCCTCGCTGTTTTTTCCTTAGTCCATTTCGAAGCGTACGAGCCGCCAAAGCCCTGTCTTCGCCAGCCATAGCCGGCTCCTGGCTGTCCGGCCGGCAAGAGCGAAAGGCCGGAAGCATCGTCGCGCAAGAACGGCTAAGGAGGAGAGCCCAGCTCGGCCAACCCGGCCCTACCCGCCCTCACTTATCCACCACACGACCGGCTGCGCGCCAGCCGGCTTCGCCGCCTGCCGCCAGCCGGCCCAGTGGGTGTTTTCGGTCGCGCTCAAACGTCCGAAAAAGCCTAAGTATTGTGCGTCCCCTCTCAAGGCTGAATCCCCGTCCTAGCCACAGTCCGCAACCCGGCTGTCCGGCTAGTGGGAAGGAAGCCCGAAGAAAAGACAAACAAGGAAAAGGCCCAAGGCCGAACAGCAAAGAGCGAAAACATGACAGTTGGCGCCACAAAATTTATAAACAACACGGGCCTGCGGCCTCAAGTTCATTACATAAACTACACCCCCAGTGGGTGGACCTGATACCTAAAAATATTCAAGTGACCGAGTACAGGAACGTTAAAGTTAAGCCCTAGGCGGCGCCCGCGTCGGCTCCGATCGGTGCCGGCTCGGCGGAGGTGGATGCAGCCGCCGGGTCGGACCTGGAGTTCTCCGGCCTCTCGGTCGTCGCGGTGTCGTCCGGCTCGGCTTCGTCATCGGCGTAGGCCACCGTCTCGGCCGCGCTGCCGTCCGGATCATTGAGATGCAAGCCGAACTCGTCGGCAGGGAGCTCCTCGCCGTTTTCCGTCCGCTCCAAGACGAATTCGTCGTACGGAGCGAACGAGGCCAAGTAGCTGGCCCGCCCGGCGATCCGCCGCGCCTGCGCCGCCAACTGCTCCTCCGCGCCGGCCCGCTGTGCCGCCAGGCGATCAAGATCCACGCCGGGATACCACGATGCCACAAATTGCCGCGCCGTCTCCGCACCGGCGCGAGCCGCAGATGCCCTCCACGCGCCAAGCCGGTCCACGCCGGCCTCCAGCCACCGCGCCAGTCGGGTGACGCTGTTCGGTGCCATTGTGCTCGGCCAAAGGCTCCGCGCCATGGCCAGGCTGGCATCGAACAGCCAGCGCATGTGGCCCTCGATGGCTCCAAGACAGGCCTCGCCGGCCAAGACGATCTCCGACAAGGTCCAGGCGGCGTAAACGTCGACGTCCGCCCCTAGCGCGCGCTGGTCCGCCAGGTGGGCGTACACGGCCGCATCGGTGGCCTCCTGCGTTTCGGGGAAGACTCCTGCCAAAGAAGGAAACGAGTTAGCCAGAAGAAAACAACTTGCCGGCTCGGCCAGCCCGATTGAAGAAAAAATGGTACTCACGGGCAAAGGCCTCATCGAGGTGCTGCGCCTCACTCAGCATCCCATGCTCCCTCACAACCGATGCGCGGGCCTGAGCCTCGAGATCCTTCTCGAGCTGGGCGACCCTCCTGCCGGCGTCCGCCAGCTCCTCGGCCGCCTTGCCGCGCTCTTCCGCCAGCCGGCCCAGCTCCGTTTGGTGGGCCTCCTCCGCCTTGGCCTTCTCGGCCGCCAGCTGGTCCACCTCGGCCGCCAGCCGGTCACGGTCGGCGACGGCAAGATTGCGCTGCTGGCCGGCTTCGGCAAGCCGGCATGGGAGACCAGGCACCTCGGCCGCATCAGCTGCGCGACAAGGTTCCCGGTCAGACGCCGGAAGCAAGGACAAAAAGAAAGAAGGGCAAAGCCATAAGATTCGACCAGGCTGCTCCGCAGTCCGGCCCGAATCTCGGGGGCTACCCCCAGTGGGTGCATTGGCGCGCCCCCACTGAAGACGTGCAAGACGTACCTTGGACCCGGCGCAACTCCTCCTCCTTGCCGGCTAGCTGGGCTTTGACCCCGCGGAACCGCTCCCGAAGCCGGTTATACGCGGCGGCCCGCAGGTCGTACAGGTGCTGCGCAAAAGTTAAGTAAGAAGGAGACGGGCTATAAGAAGGAGACGCAAAAGACGGGCTATAAGATTCGAGCCGGCTGCTCCGCAGCACGGCCCGAACCTCGAGGGCTACACCCAGTGGGTGCGCTGGCGCGCCCCCACCGATTCAACGATCAAGACAAGAAAAGAAGGAGAGACTCACCGCAAACGCCTGCTCCAGCTTCCGCGCCACCTCCTGCTCGTCCCGGACGAAGGACTGCAGGCGTTCGCTCCGCCCGCGAAGTTGCGAGCGCAAGGCGTCCACCGCGTCGTCCTCCCGAGTGCGCGGCCCGATCACAACGGCACCGGCGCTCGCCCACGGATACTGCATAGCGGTCCCGGAGCCGGATCCGCTTCCACCCGGCCGCTCGGAGGATGCAACGGCTTGGGGCGGAACGACCACTATGGCGCCGGCGTCTCCAGCCGCGGCCTCTAGGACCGGCGTCGGCTGCGCTTGGCCGGATGGTGCGGGGTCCGCCTCGTGCCTCTCTTCTCCGCCCTCGCCTCCTCCTGCCGGGTCGGCCCGGGGCGGCGTGTCCACGACGATGTCCTCATCGACGTCCGACTCGCCGTCGACCGGCTCCGTCCGCCCGGCCGGCTCCGTCGCCCCCTCCGGCTGCGGCTCGACGATTGTCACCGTCGGCTCCATCCCCCGCTCCATCTCCGGCCAGGCCGGGCCCGCGGTGATCCTGGCCTGCTTTGCGGAGGTCCTCTCCCACGCCCGGGCCGAGGCCTCCTCCATCTCTTTCGCAGCCTCCGCGCGATCCCGCCAGGCGTCGCGTCTCACCGCGTCGAGGTCTTGGCCGGATTGGCGGGCTTCAATGTCCTCCTCGGCGGTCCGGGCCGGCTCGGGGTCGATGGCGCTGCTCCGGGTCTTCCGCCAGATGGCCTCGCCAGCCGCTACCTCCGCGGCCGCCAACGCCAGGTCAACGGCGGACCTGTGCACAGCAAGTTCATCACCACAAGGGCTCAAGCAAGAAAACAAGCAAGTGATCAGAAACAGACAAGAATCACTCACCCGATGACTTTCGGAACCTCCCGCCTCTGGCCCACGGACGGGGCGAGCCGGCGCTTCTTCTTGACGACGGCCCTCTCCCGCGTCGGCGCCGCCGCCGCCGGGCGCTTCCCGGCCGGCCTCGACTCGACCGGCTCCTTCCCATGCGGCCGGCTGCCGGATTCCGCCGCGCGTGCCGGCCCGACGCCAGCTGTCTTCCGCAGCCGCCTTGGAGGATCGACGCTGGCGTCCTCCCCGGCCGAGGGCGCTGCACCGTGGGCTCCGGTCAGGTCCTCTTCGTCGTCGTCCGGCCAGTCGCGCAGAAGTTCTAAGGGCGGAGACTTACCCGCGTTCCGTGACCCGCCGGCTGCGGCGTCGGCCAGGCGCGCTTCGACTCCTCCCTCCTTCGCCTCGGCGCCGGCTTCCTCCGCGTCCGACTCGGGCAAGTCGGCCAGCAGGATCTGGGGATTCGGCCCGTCGTGATTCCGCTGGTAGGCGAACAGCTGCGGTCCTCCCGCCGCATCAGGGCACAGAAATAACGTTGAGGCGGCAAAAAATAGAGACCAGGGACTCACTGCCGGCGCCGGGTTTCCCGGTGGTAGGGCTCCTTCCCGAAGCTCCACCCCTCCTCCTTCAACCCGGCCTTGGAGATATAGTTGACCCGCTGGACGATCCCGGTCACCGTCAGCGCCTTGGTCGACGTCCGGGTCGGGTCACGCCGGCCGCTCATGTCGCAGATCCGGTGTGCCCGGCGCTGCAGCGGCAGCACCCGGCGTGAGATGAAGGCCGCGATGAGGTCAGCCGGCTTCAGCCCCTCGCGATCCGTCATCTCCCCGATCCGGCGGCAGATGTTCAGGAGCTCCTGTGGCGGCTTCTTGGGGCAGTAGCCCCAATTCGACTTGGCGAGCGGCACCGCGTTGACGAAACGCGGCAGGTTGATGACGTCCACCGCCGGGTCGGCATTCCGGACATAGAAAAACGTCGTCTGCCACTTCTTGGCCGAGTCCTCAAGCGGCAACTTGGGGAACGGCCCGTTCACCCGGTTGGTGACCATGGCAGCCCCGCAATCCGACATCGCGCCAGCCGACGCCCCCTGCTGCTTGAGGAAGAAAAGCTTCACCCACAGGTCAACGGTTGGCAGCATGCCGAGGTAGCCTTCGCAGAGCGTGGCGAACCCGGCGACCTGCAACACGGCATTGGCGCCGAGGTGGTGCGGCTGCAACCCGAAGAAGTCGAGGAAGCTCCGGAAGAAAAGACTTGCGGGGAGGCCGAGTCCGCGCTCGAAGTGAGAGAGGAAGACAACGTGCTCGCCCTCCAGCGGCTGCGGCACCCTCTCCCGGCCGGGCGCGCGCGCGACCAGCGCCTCTGCCGGCGGCAACCGCTTCGTGCGGTGAAGGTACCGGATATTCTCCTCGGTCATGATCGAGCCCTCCCAAGAACCTTTCGGCAGCGCCATTGGAGGGCTCCGCTGGCGTGGAGACGCGGCGAAGGAAAGGAGGAAGAGGAGACGGCAGCGAGCTGCGGGCCTCGGGTCGCGGCATGCGGCGGCTGGCGCGAGAGCACGCGGCGGCAGCGCTTCGCTCGGGCGTGGTGGAGGAGAAGCAGAGGAGGAGCAAGGGGCGGGAGTGTGTGCGGGAACATTTCCGTCGCACTCCTCCCCTTCTCATTTATAACCGCGAAGAGGGCGTGGGGGAGTGCGATCGTTTGCGCCCACGATCCCCACTCCTCCGCACCGTGCGCGCGCGTTTTACGCGCACATTTACTGTGCGGGGAAGCGCAACCGTCAAGCGCCGCCGCAGTAAATCCCTCGCGCGCGGGCCGAGGGCGCGTCATGGTGGGCCCGGTCCGCAGTCGTGTCCCATCACGCACGTGGGCTGACAGGTAACGCCTGCTGCGGAGCACCACGTGGCGTTCCGTCAGGCCGTGGTGGGCGCGAATCGCCGTATGAAGCAAGACTCGACCAACGGGCATTTTCGTTTCCCGCCCAGGCCGGGGTACCGCGACCCGGCAACCGGAAGCCGCCGTCCGTGTCCGCCGTGCCGGCGTGCAGACGAGCGGAGCCGCCCGGCCGAGCTCCCGCACTTCACCAACAAAACCAACTCCTCAGGGGGTAAGTTGCGAAGGCCCTCCTGCTTGGAGCCGGCGAGCCTTCACAGCTTCGGGGCCTACTATCGGGGGGATGAACCCCGGGTAGGCAACGGAGCTCGAACCCCTTCTTAAAAAATCATCGGAGCAGGTCAAGTCCCTCAGGCCAGCTTGCCAGTACGCCGGCTCCCCAGCACGAGCCGGCTCAGCACGGCGACCCGGCCTGGCCGACTGGCCCATGCCGGCTGGCCACGAGGGGACGAAGCCTTCGCGACGAAGCAAGCGTGGCTGCAGCGCTCGTTCCTTTACACTGACAGAGCAGGCGAGGCTACAGCTTTCCTTGCGCCCCCGCCCGAGGCGGGTGGTTTCAAGGAGGCGCGGTCCTATAGAAACAACGGCGCCGACCTCCCTCTGACGATGGACAAGACGCGCCACAGTGCCCCGTACCCAGACTGACGAGAGACAAGACCCGCCACAGTGCCTTGCGCCAGGCAGGTGCGGCGCACCTGCCGACCTGGCAACCCGGCGACCCGGCGGCTCCCACCACCGGCTCCCGGTCAATAACACCAGGGGCCCGCGCCTTTGTAACATTACCCTTGTAACCCTGGGGGTCGGCCTATAAGACCCCCAGGGAGGCCTCCATGCAGAGGGCCCGGTCCGCATTCTGGTTCGCTTCCCTTTAGCGACTCCTTCTCGCTCCATAGAGCACACACACAGTCTCGCCGGAGAGGCAGAACGGTGGCCTAGCCCCTTCTCCCTCCTCCGTCCAAACAGCTCCAGGAGCGACCTTGTAGCCCTTGTGCTTCCCATACTACACTCGGCAGGATTAGGGGTGTTACCTCTCCAGAGGGCCCCGAACCTGGGTACATCTCGTGTCTCGCACTTGCTCGTGCCAACCTCGCCTCCGGAACCCACTGGCGTCCTCTCGTAGCCCGACCTCTTTAGCCATCTTATGGCATCTGCCGTGAAAATATCACGACAGTATGATTGCATGTTCTTCACCATTATGTATGTTGTTCGCATGTACTCTGAATCTGTGATGACTTAGTTTCCCATGCGTTTCTATTTCTTCACTCTGATCTTCGTCAAATTCATCAGAGTTTGACGAATTTCTAATAATCTCCCATTCTCCCCCTCTGGGAGATAACCTGCGCTTTCACTTCCCATTTAAAAGCCACGGCGAACGTGGGGGAGTGGGATCATCTACGCCCACGCTCCCCACTCCCCCGCAATGCGCGGGTGCATTATGACGTGCAATAACTGCCTCGAGAACTCCAACAGACGCGTGCGGCCCCAGTAAATCCCGCGCAAGGGCCGAGGCCGTGGCCTGGTGGGACCCTAGCCTGCTGCAATGTCCCGTCGCGGGCGTGGCCTGGCAAGCCTCGTCCGCCGCTGGGCTGCACATGGCAGGGTCTTGTCAGATGGCTAGCAGGATCCCCCACGCCCGCTGGGCTTTGACCGGTCGGACTGTTCGGTTCCCACCTCGGCCGGGTGTCGCGAGCCAGCATTCGGCATCCGGCGCGCGCGGCATCGGGCCGGCACACCTTCATCGACAATCGCCTTCCTTCCGGGGGGACAAGCTGCAAAGGCCCCCCTGCTCGGAGCCGGCGAGCCTTTACAGCTTCGGGGACTAGTGTCGGGGGGATAACCCCCGGGTAGGCAATCGAACCCGGAGCCCCTTTTTAAAACTTCGGGGCAGCGCATGCCCCTCCAATCCTGCTGGCCGTCCGGCCGGCTTCCTGACGCTGGCCAGCTGGGCTCGGCCCCATGCTCGGTCCGGCTGGCCGCTAGCCGGCTGGCGATGGGTCAGTGGCCGTCCCATCGCTCCGTACAACAAGACGGCTCTCCAAGACGGGAGGGCGTGGCTACAGCGCCGCAAACCCAGAAGAGCATGGCTACAGTGCCGCCAACCCCGCTGACCCGGGCGACCGACGTCAGCGTGGTGAGCCACTGCACCCCCACGACGCCAACCACTCCGTGACGCATGAGGCGACGGGTCACAGTGCCGGGCAGCCGGCGGGGCCCGTAGCCGGCGGGTCCCGTAAGCTGGCGGGCCCCATTGCCGGCTCCAGACGCTGACATCCGGGTCTCGCCCACATGTAGATTTACCCATGTAACCCTAGGGGGTCGGCCTATAAGAACCCCCAGGAGGCCTCCATGCAGAGGGGTCGAACCTAGTAGAAACACGCACACTCACACTCACACTCACAGGAGAGGCGGAACGGTGATGACCCACAAGTATAGGGGATCAATCATAGTCCTTTCGATAAGTAAGAGTGTCGAACCCAACGAGGAGCAGAAGGAAATGACAAGCGGTTTTCAGCAAGGTATTTTCTGCAAGCACTGAAATTATCGGTAACGAGTAGTTTGATAGCAAGATAATTTGTAACAAGTGACAAGTAGCAATAGTAACAAAGAGTGCAGCAAGGAGGCCCAATCCTTTTTATAGCAAAGGACAAGCCGGAACGATCTCTTATAGTAAGTAAAGCGTTCTCGAGGACACATGGGAATTTCATCTAGTCACTTTCATCATGTTTGTTTGATTCGCGTTCGCTACTTTGATAATTTGATATGTGGGTGGACCGGTGCTTGGGTGCTGTTCTTACTTGAACAAGCCTCCCACTTATGATTACCCCCTCTTGCAAGCATCCGCAACTATGAAAGAAGAATTAAGATAACTCTAACCATAGCATTAAACATATGGATCCAAATCAGCCCCTTACGGAATAGCGCATAAACTAGGGTTTAAGCTTATGTCACTCTAGCAACCCATCATCTAATTACTACTCCACAATGCATTCCCTTACTCCCAAGGATGGTGAAGTGTCATGTAGTCGACATTCACATGACACCACTAAGGGAATCAACAACATACATATCATCAAAATATCGAACGAATACCAAATTCACATGATTACTTATGACAAGACTTCTCTCATGTCCTCAAGAACAAAAGTAACTACTCACAAATCATATTCATGCCCAAGATCAGAAAGGTGTTGAATAGCATAATAGATCTGAACATATAATCTTCCACCAAATAAACCAACTAGCATCAACTACAAGGTGTAATCAACACTACTAGCAACCCACAGGTACCAATCTGAGGTTTTGAGACAAAGATTGAATACAAGAGATGAACAAGGGTTTGAGACGAGATGGTGCTGGTGAAGATGCTGTTGAAGATTAGTCCTCCCACGATGAGAGGATCGCTGGTGATGTCGATGGCGACGATTTCCCCCTCCCGGAGGGAAGTTTTCCCGGCAGAATCTCTCTGCCGGAGAGCAAAAGTGCTCCTGCCCAAGTTCCGCCTCGAGACGGCGGCGCACCGTCCCGAAAGTCTTCTCTATATTTTTTCTAGGGAAAAATGCCTTATATACCAGAAAATGGGGGCCAGAGGCTGGCCAGGGGCCCCACGTGGTACCAGGGTGCGCCTGGGGGGGTGGCGCACCCTGGTGCCTCGTGGGCACCTGGGTGCCCCCCTCTAGTACTTCTTGCTTCCATTTTTTTTATTTATTCAAAAATTATTCTCCGTGAAATTTCAGCTCATTTGGAGATGTGCAGAATAGGTATCTCTGACATAGCTTTTTCAGGTCCAGAATTCCAACTGCCGGCATTCTCCCTCCTTGTGTAGATCTTGCATATTAAGAGAGAAAAGGCATTAGAATTGCTCCAAAAAGTGTTATATTGATTAAAAACACTATAAATAACAGTAACAAAATATGATGCAAAATGTACGTATCAACTCCCCCAAGCTTAGACCTCGCTTGTCCTCAAGCGAAAGCCGATATCGATAATCATGTCCACATGTTTAGAGAGAGAGGTGTCGATAGAAACAAAATACGGACATAGTAGCATCATGATCATTATTATAACAGCAATATTTATTATCGTAGACTTCTCATGAGCAAGTAACAATTCATCACAACAATGGAGTATAAGGCATAAACTTTCTTGAAAACTAACAAACTATGTTATCAGTCAACAATGTAATTGCAATTCATCATATTTTCAGGAAGGGTCTCATCTAGGAGCTTTTCAGCAAGTCCACATACTCAACCATCATTTAGTCTTCTATGATTGCTAACACTCATGACATATATATGGAGCAAAAAGTTTCAGCCAGACACATAGAAATATAGGGGCTTGTGAGTTCGCCTCCCAACTTATTCACCTCAAGGGTGATGTCAACAATAATAACTCATGATCACTCATATCCAACTGGATATATATGCTTAGATCTTTGCCCACCACATGATGCTTACAAAAGAGAAAAATAAAAAGGAAATAGAGGAGAACACTATTGACTCTTGCATAAAAAGTAAATACATAAAAGTAAAGGATAGGCCCTTCGCAGAGGGAAGCAGAGGTTGTCATGCGCTTTTTGTTGTTGGATGCAAAGGAACGTCACTTTATATTGCCCCTTGTGATAGCAACCTTTATTATGCAGTCTGTCGCTTTTATTTCTTTACCATCACAAGTTCATACAAAGCTTATTTCCCTTACAATAAAAGTTCAGACATATTTAGAGGCAATTTTTATTGCTTTTTGCACCGATGACAACTTACTTGAAGGATCTTATTCAATCCATAGGTAGATATAGTGGACTCCCATGACATGAAACTGGGTTTAAGGGTTTTGGATGCACAAGTAGTATCTCTACTTGGTACGGATTTTTGGCTAGCAAAGATATTGGGCAAGCACCACATGTTGGAGGATCTATAACAATATAACTTCTATGTGAATATGAACAAACATAATTCATTACGTTGTCTTCCTTGTCCAACGTCAACAATTTGGCATAAAATACTTAATGGGGGCTCACAATCTTAAAAGATGTCCAAGATAGTATATTTGCATGTGAATCTTCTCTTCCCTTATTAATTCTTTCATGAATTGCATCATTCACTAATGCTATGTTTGTTAACTTCCAATAAATTTTACCACTTATACTTTTCTTTATGTAATGTCATTACTTTCCATAGGATTAGCATATGATCTTTTTCATTATTTTCATTGCTAGAATTGGAACATGAAAGTAAAGAAGCAAAAACTCAAACTACTCTTTATTATATAACTCTCAACTCGATTACATAGCTAGATAGATCACGAAGATAACACTCGAAAATAGATCATACTAAACTTTTATTCAACTAGATCACGAAATAACTAAGGATCGAACTAAAAATAGGTAAAGATAATAAAAGTGATGGTGATACGATACCGGGGCACCTCCCCCAAGCTTGGCACAAGCCAAGGGGAGTGCCCATACCCATGTGCTCAAGTCTCCTTCTTCAGTGATGGTGGTGGTGATGAAGTGATGGGCTTGTCCTCCGGCTTCCATGGCATAGGCTCCCCATCATAAAAATATGAACGAGTCTCCGGAGTCCTGAAACTTGCAGCTAAACTCATACCTTTGAATCTTGCCTCATACTCAAAGTTTTGGTTTTGGAAATCATATATTTGGCCTTGGAGATAGTCGATTCATTCATTAAGCTTGAACATGATGTCCCCCATCGATTGGCCCTCCACCTTGTGATTACGGGTGAATTCCGTGATCATGGAGTGGTTGGTGCTGAGTCCACGTTCCACCATCCCTTGGCACTTGAAGATCTCCTGCTCCACTGCTTCGAGCCTGGACTCCACGCTCCCAGTCTTCTTAGGTCCTTGAACATCCCGGATGTGAAGCACCCCCTCACGCATCTCAATGGCTTGAGGGTGTTTCACCACCTCCGGTAAGTAGGGGTTGATGACCTTCTCGTAGAACTTGTCCTTGGAAGAGCTTGGTGGAGCCATAGCGATCTAGATCTGTCAGAAAAATAGCACGAAACGAGAACAGAGGAGATTTCTGTGATATGGTGGTCAAAACGTCTGGGAGTATATATAAAGATTTTTTACCTTGCAAAACAAGTAATCCAGGAGAAAACGAAGTCGGGAAGGCTCACGTGGGGCCCACAAGCCACCAGGGCGCGCCAGGGGGTGGCGCGCCCTGGTGCCTCGTGGGCACCAGGTGGGTCCCCTCGGCTGTTTCTTATTTTTGTATTTTTTCTAATATTCCAAAATTGACAGAAAGTATTTTTATGGAATTTTTGGAGTCGGTTTACTTATCGTATCACATACCTCTTCCTTTTGAAGGTTCTGGTGTGTTTCGGAAGGTCTCTCTTACGTATTCCTCCGGTGTAATTGTTTCAATAATATTAGTTTCAACATTAATGGGAGTACCTGAAATATAGTGCTTAATTCTTTGCCCATTCACCACTCTCGGATTAGTGCCTTCGGAGTTATTTATTTTGATGGCTCCGGAGCGATAAACTTCTTCGATGATATACGGTCCTTCCCATTTAGAGAGAAGTTTTCCTGCAAAGAATCTCAAATGAGAATTGTACAATAAAACTTGCTCACCTACTTTAAATTCCTGTTTTTGAATTCTTCTATCATGCCATCTTTTTAAAAAAAATTAAATAATTTGGCATTTTCATAAGCTTGGGTTCTCCATTCATCTAATGAGCTAATATCAAATAACCTCTTTTCACTGGTATGTTTAAAATCATAAATTAGTTCTTTAATTGCCCAATATGCTTTATGTTCTAACTCAAGAGGTAAATGACATGCTTTTCCATAAACCATTTTATAAGGAGACATACCCATAGGATTTTTATAAGCAGTTCTATATGCCCATAATTCATCGTCTAGTTTCTTAGACCAATTCTTTCTAGATCTATTGACGATTTTTTGCAAAATTAATTTTATTTCTCTATTGCTCAATTCAACTTGACCACTAGTTTGAGGGTGATAGGGAGATGCAATTCTATGGTTAACATCATATTTAGCAAGCAACTTACGGAATGCACCATGAATAAAATGTGAACCACCATCAGTCATTAAATATCTAGGGACTCCAAACCTTGGGAAAATAACTTCTTTAAGCATTTTAATAGAAGTGTTATGATCAGCACTACTAGTTAGAATAGCTTCTACCCACTTAGTAACATAATCAACAGCAACTAAAATATGAGTATACCCATTGGATTTAGGAAAAGGTCCCATATAATCAAATCCCCAAACATCAAATGGTTCAACAGCAAGTGAATAATTCATAGGCATTTCCTAACGTCTACGAACATTACCAATTCTTTGACATTCATCACAAGATAAGACAAACTTACGAGCATCCTTGAAAAGAGTAGGCCAATAAAAACCAGATTGCAATACCTTATGTGCAGTTCTGTCTCCTGCATGGTGTCCTCCGTAAGCCTCGGAATGACACTTCCGTAGGATTTGTTCCTGTTCATGCTCAGGTATACAATGTCTAATAATACCATCTACCCCTTCTTTATAAAGACGTGGGTCATCCCAGAAGTAATGTCTTAAATCAAAGAAGAACTTTTTCTTTTGTTGGTACGTGAAACTAGGTGGTATGTATTTAGCAACAATGTAATTAGCATAGTCTGCATACCATGAAGTAGTACGAGAAGCATTTATGACAGCTAATTGTTCATCAGGAAAATCATCATTAATAGGTAGTGGGTCATCAAGAACATTTTCCATTCTAGACAAATTATCTGCTACGGGATTCTCAGCTCCCTTTCTATCAGTTATATGCAAGTCAAATTCTTATAGCAATAAAACCCACCTAATGAGTCTAGGTTTAGCATCTTTCTTTTCCATAAGATATTTAATAGCAGCATGATCGTTGTGGAGAGTTACTTTAGAATCAACTATGTAAGATCTGAATTTATCACATGCAAACACAACTGCTAGAAATTCTTTTTCAGTAGTGGCATAATTTCTTTGGGCACTGTCTAGAGTTTTACTAGCATAATAGATAACATTTAATTTCTTATCAACTCTCTGTCCTAGAAAAGCACCAACAGCATAATCACTAGCATCACACATAATTTCAAAAGGCAAGTTCCAATCAGGTGGTTGAACAATAGGTGCAGTGGTTAAGGCTTTCTTAAGTGTTTCAAAGGCTTCTAGACAATCGTCGTCAAAAACAAATGGAACATATTTTTGCAAAAGATTGGTAAGAGGCCTAGAAATTTTAGAGAAGTCTTTAACAAATCTCCTATAGAAACCAGCATGACCAAGGAAACTTCTTATACCTTTAATATCTTTAGGACATGGCATTTTCTCAATAGCATCAACCTTAGGTTTATCAACTTCAATACCTCTTTCAGAAATTTTATGCCCCAAGACAATGCCTTCATTCACCATAAAGTAGCACTTCTCCCAATTCAAGACAAGATTAGTTTCTTCACATCTCTGCAAAACTCGATCAAGGTTGCTTAAGCAATCATCAAAAGAAGTTCCATAAACGGAAAAATCATCCATGAACACCTCAACAATCTTTTCACAAAAGTCAGAGAATATACCAGTCATACATCTTTGAAAGGTAGCAGGTGCATTGCATAAACCAAAAGGCATATGTCTATAAGCATAAGTTCCAAAAGGACAAGTGAAGGTGGTTTTCTCTTGATCGGGTTATGATACGGGTATTTGAGAAAAAACAGAATAACCATCTAGAAAACAAAAGTTTGTATGCTTAGACAATCTTTCTAACATTTGATCAATAAAAGGTAAGGGGTAATGATCTTTTCTAGTAGTTTTGTTTAATTTTCTAAAATCAATTACCATCCTATAACCAGTTACAATTCTTTGTGGAACGAGTTCATTTTTATCATTAGGAACAACGGTAATACCTCCTTTCTTAGGGACACAATGAACGGGACTTACCCATCTACTATCAGCTATGGGATAGATTATACCTGCTTCCAGAAGTTTTAATATTTCGGTTCTTACCACCTCTTTCATCTTAGGATTTAATCGTCGTTGGTGATCGACAACTGGTTTAGCATCAGGCTCCATATTAATTTTGTGCTGACATAGAGTTGGACTAATGCCCTTAAGATCATCAAGAGTATATCCAATAGCAGCATGGTGCTTCCTCAGAGTTTTTAGTAATCTCTTTTCTTCATGAGCTGAAAGGTTAGCACTAATAATAATAGGATATATCTTCTTTTCATCAAGATAAGCTTATTTCAATGTATCAGGCAATTGCTTCAATTCAAATATAGGATCACCTTTAGGCGGAGGAGGGCCTCCAAGAGTTTCAACAGGCAAATTATGTTTAAGGATAGGTGGTTGATCAAAGAACATCTTATCTATTTCATTTCTTTCATTCATATGCATATCATTTCATGGTCTAGCAAATATTGTTCTAACGGATCAGTAGGAGGTACGGCAATAGAAGCAAGACCAATAATTTCATCTTTACTAGGTAATTCTTTATCATGAGGTTGTCTATGAAACTTGGAGAAATTAAACTCATGAGATATATCACCAAACTTAACTCGAACCTTTTCTTTAACACAATCAATTTCAGCATTAACGGTATTCAAGAAAGGTCTACCAAATATAATGGGACAAAAATTATCTCGTTGTGAACCAAGTACTAAGAAATCAGTAGGGTATTTGATTTTTCCACACAAGACTTCAACATCTCTAACAATCCCAAGTGGTGTAATAGTATCTCTATTCGCAAGCTTAATAGTAACATCAATATCTTCAATCTCAATAGGTGCAATTTCATGCATTACTTCTTGATATAAAGGAAATGGAATAGCACCCACGCTAGCACCCATATCACACAAACCATGATAGCAATGATCTCCAATCTTAACAGAAACAACAGGCATACCAACTACGGGCTTGTTCTTGTCTAACTTATCTCGTTCATTTCTAACAGGTTTAGCAATTCTAGCAGCCTCCTTACAAAAGTAAATAACATGCCCATCTATATTATCGACTAAGAGATCTTTAACCATAGCAACATCAGGTTCAACTTTAATTTGTTCAGAGGGTCTAGGTGCTCTAATATTACTTTTGTTAACCACAGTTGAAGGTTTAGCATGTTCCTTAATCCTAACAGGAAAAGGTGGTTTCTCAATATAAGCAGTAGGCACAACTGGATCAACATGGTAAACAATTGTTTCTTCTTTAACACTAACAGGTTCCTCAATATTTTCTTTAACAGGGGGGTGATATTTAAACCACTTCTCCTTAGGGAGATCAACATGAGTAGCAAATGATTCACAAAAGGAAGCTACTATCTCAGAGTCAAGTCCATATTTAGTGCTAAAGTTATGAAAAGCATCGGTGGCCGTAAAATATTTAACACAATCGAACTCAAGTATTATACCTGACTCATTACCTTTGTCGAGTTCCCAATCTTCAGAGTTGTGTTTAATTCTTTCCAGAAGATCCCATCTGAATTCAATAGTTTTCTTCATAAAGGAGCCAGTCGAAGAAGAATCGAGCGTAGTTTGATTATCATGAGAAAGCCGAGCATAAAAATTCTGTAAGATAATTTCTTTTGAGAGCTCATGATTGGGGCATGCGTACATCATGTACTTAAGCCTCCCCCAAGCTTGAGCGATGCTTTCTCCTTCACGAGGCCAAAAATTATATATATAATTCCGATCACGATGAACCAAATGCATAGGATAAAATTTCTGATGGAATTCTAGTTTCAATCGGTTCCAGTCCCATGTATCAGTATCATCACATAGCCTATACCACATTAATGCCTTTCCCTATAAAGATAAAGGTAATACTTTCTTCTTAACTCCATCTCCGGATAAACCTGCAAGCTTAAACAATCCACAAATTTCATCCACATAGATCAAGTGCATATCAGGATGTACTGTTCCATCTCGTGCATAA
Source organism: Elymus sibiricus (assembly GCA_039707655.1). Lineage (NCBI taxonomy): Eukaryota > Viridiplantae > Streptophyta > Magnoliopsida > Poales > Poaceae > Elymus > Elymus sibiricus. The sequence continues at coordinate 94,039,288 of CM077676.1, read as the reverse complement.
GGATTAGCTAGCAGTTTCTCTATCATACCCGGAGGAATCTCATAATAAATATTTTCAGTAGGTTCAGTAGATTGAGGAGAAACTATTTGTGTTTCCAGTCGAGGTGAAGATACCCCGAACAAATCCCTCAAAGGATTACTTTCCATAGTGACAAGTGACAGTAAATTTCAGGACGTAATATAAATGTTTCCTTACCAAATTCCACTCACCAAAGGCGCTTCACTCCCCGGCAACGGCGCCAGAAAAGAGACTTGATGACCCACAAGTATAGGGGATCAATCGTAGTCCTTTCGATAAGTAAAAGTGTCGAACCCAACGAGGAGCAGAAGGAAATGACAAGCGGTTTTCAGCAAGGTATTTTGTGCAAGCACTGAAATTATCGGTAATGAGTAGTTTGATAGCAAGATAATTTCTAACAAGTGACAAGTAGCAATAGTAACAAAGAGTGCAGCAAGGTGGCCCAATCCTTTTTATAGCAGAGGACAAGCCGGAACGATCTCTTATAGTAAGTTAATCGTTCTCGAGGACACATGGGAATTTCATCTAGTCACTTTCATCATGTTTGTTTGATTCACGTTCGCTACTTTGATAATTTGATATGTGGGGGGACCGGTGCTTGGGTGCTGTTCTTACTTGAACAAGCCTCCCACTTATGATTACCTCCTCTCGCAAGCATCCGCAACTACGAAAGAGGAATTAAGATAACTCTAACCATAGCATTAAACATATGGATCCAAATCAGCCCCTGACGGAAAAGCGCATAAACTAGGGTTTAAGCTTCTGTCACTCTAGCAACCCATCATATAATTACTACTCCACAATTCATTCCCTTAGGCCCAAGGATGGTGAAGTTTCATGGAATCGACGTTCACACGACACCACTAAGGGAATCAACAACATACATATCATCAAAATATCGAACGAATACCAAATTCACATGATTACTTATGACAAGACTTCTCCCATGTCCTCAAGAACAATAGTAACTACTCACAAATCATATTCATGCCCAAGATCAGAGAGGTGTTGAATAGCATAATAGATCTGAACATATAATCTTCCACCAAATAAACCAACTAGCATCAACTACAAGGTGTAATCAACACTACTAGCAACCCACAGGTACCAATCTGAGGTTTTGAGACAAAGATTGAATAAAAGAGATGAACTAGGGTTTGAGATGAGATGGTGCTGGTGAATATGTTGATGAAGATTAGTCCTCCCACGATGAGAGGATCACTCATGATGTCGATGGCGATGATTTCCCCCTCCCGGAGGGAAGTTTCCCCGGCAGAATCTCTCCGTCGGAGAGCAAAAGTGCTCCTGCCCAAGTTCCGCCTCGAGATGGCGGCGCACCATCCCGAAAGTCTTCTCTATATTTTTTCTAGGGAAAAATACCTTATATACCAGAAAATGGGGGCCAGAGGCTGGCCAAGGGCCCCACGAGGTACCAGGGCGCGCCTGGGGGGGGGGGTGGCGTGCCCTGGTGCCTCGTGGGCACCTGGGTGGCCCCCTCTGGTACTTCATGCTTCCAGTATTTTTTATTTATTCCAAAATAATTCTCCGTGAAATTTCAGCTCATTTGGAGATGTGCAGAATAGGTATCTCTGACATAGCTTTTTCAGGTCCAGAATTCCAGCTGCCGGCATTCTCCCTCCTTGTGTAGATCTTGCATATTAAGAGAGAAAAGGCATTAGAATTGCTCCAAAAAGTGTTATATTGATTAAAAATACTATAAATAATAGTAACAAAACATGATGCAAAATGGACGTATCAAACGGCGGCCTAGCCCCTTCTTCGTCCTCCGCCCAAACAGCTCCAGGAGCAACCTTGTAGCCCTTGTGCACACCGTACTACATTCGGCAGGACTAGGGGTGTTACCTCTCCGGAGGGCCCCGAACCTAGGTACATCTTGTGTCTCGCACCCGCGGGTACCGACCTCGCTTCCGGAACCCACCGGCGTCCTCACGCAGCCCCCCACTTTTAGCCATCTCATGTCATCTGCCGTGATTTCACCACGACACCGAGCATACTAAAAATCATCCCGGCCTACAGTCAAGTAATGGACCCGGCAGATCTCTCGCACTTTAAACGAGATGCTAGACCGAATTCAGAATCTTGCGATTTCAACCTCGGTCTACGACCAGATCGGGTGTAAAGCCGACGATAGGGAAATTTACATCCCTCCCACCACCCACCTAGTCGCTATTGTCGAAGAATTAACCGATGTACTGGACTATGCCTCCGATGAGGCGACTGATAACCCACAAGTATAGGGGATCAATTGTAGCCTTTTTCGATAAGTAAGAGTGTCGAACCCAACGAGGAGCTAAAGGTAGAATTAATATTCCCTTCAAGTTCTATCGACCACCGATACAACTCTACGCACACTTAACGTTCGCTTTACCTAGAACAAGAATGAAACTACTTTGTAGGTGTAATGGGATAAGTTTGCAAGAATAAAACTAGAAGTACTTAGCTAGATAATAAAAGTTATTTTGTTTCAGTAGAGAGCCACTACAAAAAAAACACTTCCGTGATGATACGTCTTTGTCACAGTAGGTCACGTTTTCTGTCATGCATGTACATCCGTGATGATTTTATGATAGAATCAAGATAGTCATACCTGTGCTGTCGTAGAAGTGTTCCATGACAATACTGAAATTATCATCACGGAAGTGTCCACTTCCATGATGATAAATGTTGCATCATGAAAGTGTTTTTGTCAAGGGTGACCGACACGTGGCATCCACCGTAATAGGTCGCCGTTAAGCTATCGGGTGCGGGTTTGGATCCGATAACCCGTTAGCAGCCCTGACCAATGGCGATTTTCCACGTGTAAATATTTCATTCGTCGGCGGATCCACGTGTTAGCTCGGCGTTTGATACGTCTCCAGCGTATCTATAATTTTTGATTGTTCCATACTATTATAGTATCAATCTTGGATGTTTTTATATGCAATTATATATCATTTTTTGGGACTAACCTATTAACCTAGTGCCCAGTGCCAGTTGCTGTTTTCTGCTTGTTTTTGGCTTTTCAAAGAAATAGTACTAAATGAAGTCCAAATGCCATGAAACTTTTTGGTGATTTTTTTCTGGACAAAAGAAACCTTGGAAGCTTCGGGAGGAGGCCAGAAGCCTCACGGAGGCTTCACAAGGTAATAGGGCGCGCCCAGGGGGGCGCGCCGTGTTGGCTTGTGGGGCCCACGTGACTCCGTTTGACCTAATTCCACTTCTATAAATTCACAAATGTTGGGAAACCCCCAGAGAGCCAGAAGAGAAAACCTTTCCGCCGCCGCAAGCCTCTGTTCTTCCGCGATCCCATCTGGAGGCCTTTTCCGGTAATCTGCCGGAGGGGGAATCGATCGCGGAGGGCTTCTACATCAACCTTGCTGCCCTTCCGATGATGTGTGAGTAGTTTACCACAGACCTACGGGTCCATAGCTAGTAGCTAGATGGCTTCTTCTCTCTCTTTGATCTTCAATACAATGTTCTCCTTGATGTACTTAGAGTTCTATCGATGTAATCTTCTTTTGCGGTGTGTTTGTTGGGATCCGATGAATTGTGAGTTTATGATCCGATTATTCATGATAAATATTTGAGTCTTCTCTGAACTCTTTTATGCATGATTGTTATAGCTTTGTATTTCTCTCCGATCTATCGATTTGGTTTGGCCTACTAGATTGATTTATCTTGCAATGGAAGAGGTGCTTTGTGATGGGTTCAATCTTGCGGTGCTCAATCCTAGTGACAGCAGGGGACATGACACGTATTTGTATTTTTGCCATTAAGGATAAAAAGATGGGGTTTATTCATATTGCTTGAATTTGCTTCTCTACATCATGTCATCTTGCTTAAGGCGTTACTCTATTTTTATTAACTTAATACTCTAGATGCATGCTGGATAGCGGTCGATGAGTGGAGTAATAGTAGTAGATGCAGGCAGGAGTCGGTCTACTTGTCTCGAACGTGATGCCTATATACATGATCATTGCCATGAATTCGTCATAATTATTTTCTTTTCAATCAATTGCCCAACTGTAATTTGTTTACCCACCGTATGTTTATGTGCTCGAGAGAGAAGCCTCTAGTGAAAACTATGGCCCCCGGGTCTATCTTTATCATATAAAAAACCTAAAAATACCTTTCTGCAATTTATTTACTTTTATTTTAATTAGTGTTTTAGTTTATCTATTTACCACGATAAGATTTAATCCTTGCAAATAACCGCTAAGAGGATTGACAACCCTCTTATTTGCGTTGGCTGCAAGCGTTTGCTCTTGTGTGTGCAGGTGCGCTTAACGGAATTTGGCTTGGTTCTCCTACTGGATTGATAACCTTCGTTCTTAACTGAGGGAAATACTTATCTCTACTGTACTGCATCATCCTCTCCTCTTCGGGGAAATACCAATGCAGACTACAAGTCGCAGGAAGAATTTCTGGTGCCGTTGCCGGGGAGACATCATCAAAATTACCAAGTACCTTTGCACAAATTATCATTCACTTGCATTTATTTGATTTGCATTTTGCTCTCATTTACATCTCCCCCACTTCTAATTTTTTTTACAAAAACACAAAAATATTTTATTTGATTGCTTGCTTTTATTGCCATGTCAACACTCAAGAACAGAAAGTAAAACAAAAATTTAATATCACTATGGATCCTCATCCACATGCTAATCTTTTCAAAAGATCGAATTATAATGAACCAATTGCTAGTGATTTGAGTGCTCTTGATTTTCTCTATGAAGTTTTGCTTGAAAATCATGAATCTGAAAATTGTGATGAAGTGTTAGAAGAAGAAATTTATAAAGTGATTCATGATAGCTCCTTGATTGAAAAACATAATTGCAATGATGTTACTATAAATTCTATTAATGTGAATTGTGCTAATAATATGCAAAATTACAAGCTTGGGGATGACAATTTTGTTATGTCCACTACTTATTGCAATGATCACGATTGGGGTGATAATGCTTTTTATGATCTTGAAAATTTATTTAAGCCTCATGATGAATATGTTATTGACAATAATGTTTGCAGTAATATTAAAAATGGGTTTGGAAGAATGTCAACTTTAGGTAATAATGATCCCACTACTTTGGAGAAGTATCAATCTTAAGAATTTTATGATAAAAGTGGGTTTGGAGAGGTCATGACTTTAGTTGATGATAATCCAACTATTTTGGAAGATTATAAAACTTTTATGCATATGGATCATAGAGAGAATACTGTTTATGATAGCTATATTGTTGAGTTTGATTATGATCCAACATGTAATTATTATGAGAGAGGATGTAGGATCAAAAGTATGTCTAGAGGGGGGTGATTAGACTACTTGACCAAATAAAACCTAACCTTTTCCCAATTTTAGTTGTGGGCAGATTTTAGCAATAGTATATGTCAAGCATCACCCTACACATGCAATTCTAAGAGTATAGCAGCGGAAAGTAATCAATTGCATATGTATGTAAAGGAGGGATTGGAGATATCAAACGCAATGAAGACACGGTGGTTTTTGGCGTGGTTCCGATAGGTGGTGCTATCGTACGTCCACGTTGATGGAGACTTCAACCCACGAAGGGTAATGGCTGCGCGAGTCCATGGAGGGCTCCACCCACGAAGGGTCCACGAAGAAGCAACCTTGTCTATTCCACCATGGCTTACGTCCACGAAGGACTAGCCTCACTCGGGGTAGATCTTCACGAAGTAGGCGATCTCCTTGCCCTTACAAACTCCTTGGTTCAACTCCACATCAGGTTGGAGGCTCCCAAGTGACACCTAACCAATCTAGGAGACACCACTCTCCAAAAGGTAATAGACGGTGTGTTGTTGATGAACTCCTTGCTCTTGTGCTTCAAATGATAGTCTTCCCAGCACTCAAACACAAAAATTTGAGAATTATCACCCCAATTGTCGCTTTGAGAAGTATGTGATAAGCAAGAGCTCCCCCTAACCTGATGTGGAAGAATGAAATACATTGTCGCTTTGAGAAGTATGTGATAAGCAAGAGCTCCCCCTAAATTTGTGCATTATTAAAAATTTGCATTTGAATGCAAATGCACAATCGATTAGGCTCATGGGTCATTCTTCCATGTCACATACATCTTGGTGGAGCGCGCAAAATGATATGATTGGAAAAGTAAGCACGCATCACCAACATAAGTAATTGATCATACAAGATAATGATAAAGATAAACATGGAACATCACAATAAGCATAATATGATCAATCAACAAAGTATCTCACAAGCATAAACGACAAGCACTGTAGCAAGCACACACATAACAAAGTACTAACAAGCAAATAGGTAGCAAAAGAACTCTCGAGAGAAAAACCAAAACACTCTCTCTCTCTCTCGAAGCCTATGATCTATACAAATTCTCCCCCTTGGCAACAAGTACCAAAAAGATCGAATTAGTATAGGACTAGTCGGCACTCTAAACGCGGTCCTCCAAAGCTCCTGAAGGTGATCTCCTGCTGGCAGCTCCGGTGTGCGTAGATGGCGTTGAGATGAGAGCATCCGCGAAGGCTTCTGACGATGTCTGTTGGACCGGTGGAGTGGAGACCTGTGGTGGCACTGTGGCAGTAGCGGCTGGTGCAGATACTGTGGTCCGTGGATCCACAACTGGTATCGCAGCAGACCTGGCTGCCCTAGGCACTGACTGGAATCTCTCTGTGGTTGGTCTATCATCTCCACTGTCATCTGATCTGGCTAGCTTGACAGCATCAACATCTCCCTGCAGCTGTTCTACTGAAGTCTGAATCTCTGTCACTTTGACAACCAAATCATGAAATTTCGTCTCAATAATCCGCTCAAAACTAGCCTGGGTCTGGGTGAGGTTGGCCAAACTTCGCTCAATCCTCAAAGTGGCTTCAAGCAGATATGTCATTTGATCCTTGGGTGACTTGAGATTGGCAATTGGAGCATTTGGAGCTGATGCCTCCTGAGCTGCTTTTGCTTTTGCAGCTTTGCGGATCTCCACTTGGGCTTGTGCTGAAGTGGGATGCGAAGGATCCATCACTATGAAATTATCCTCAAAATCTGGACGGAGTGGCAAGTGCTCATGATCAAGAAGATATGTGATGGTTCCAACCTTGGAATTGATCAATAACTGTATATGTGGACCATAACCGCATGATCTCTTCTGATCTGCTGCAGTCCTCTTGATAGTCTCTACTATCAGGCTCATCACCTTGAATTTCTGAGGTGTATCAAATAAATGCAGCAAATTGATGGAGTGGCCACGAATCATCTTATCATCGCCTGACTTGGGTAGCAGAGTGTACCGCAAGATAGTGTTCATTGTGGCTAATCCTGGCAGCAAATGCTTCACTGATCCAAGTTTGTGAGTCTCAAGGTCCTTCTGAGGAATTGCAGTGTACATGTTAGCCATGGAGTTGTGATCCATCTTGAGCTTGGCATAGATATCAATGTCATCATCCTCTTCCTTGGGTGCACCAAGAAGATTTGCCCACTCAGAGATGGTAGACTGGTATCTTATACCCTCAGTCATCCACACTATTCTGCCATCTGGATAGAAGTGTGCTGTAGAGTAAAATTGCATGACCATTTCATCATTCCACTTGGTCAACTTCTGTCCAACAAACTCGTCAACTCCTGCAATCCTGAAGCTTTCATGGACATGGGGAAAGTAATCCTCATTCTCATCGATGTATTCCCAGTCCACCCACTTCATGTCACTGACTATGGCCTTCTTATCAAGCAAAACTATCTCATAAAAGTCCTGTTGCTCTCGAGTGTGAAAGCGATAATCACATGCTGTCCTCCTCCTTATAGCATAGGGATCTGACTGTCTCCATTGACGCAGTCCTTTGTCCTTCCTCAGCATCATGTTTTCTGTGACTGGGTGTGCATTGTCATGGTCTGGAATCTTAGGCTTCAACTTTCTGAGCACTAGAGGCTCATCATCAACGTTTGACTCAGGCACTGGGGCCTTGTTCTTCTCTGCAGCTGATATATTTCTGGTTGATCTCTTGGGTGCTGACACCTTAGGCTTGGACTTGGAGGGTGCAGCAGTCTTGATTGCATCAGACATGAGCTTCTGAGCTTTTGCTGGGGGTGCATTAGCTGGCTCATCTTCCTCCTCTTCCTCCTCATCAATCATCATGGATTGTCTGCCAATAACACGGGCAAATGTTTTCCTTACTCTTTTCTTCTTAGCAGCTGGTGCAGTGTCACTAGGCTCTTCAAGAGTGTATTGCACAGTTTGTTTTGGCACTTTCCTCACTGCAGTTCTTTCTTTGGTAGAAGTAGGCTTTGTGTTGTACTCCTTAGCAAGCACTACTCTCTTTTTCTTGGTTGCAGCTTCACTTGCAACAAAGTCCTCATCCTTACTGTCTGAGGTTTTCTTCTTCCTTGTTGTAGTTGCAGCTTTAGGAAGATCTGGAGAGCTCCTCTCTCCCTCATAGAAACTTTCAGCTGGGCTTGACCCTTCACTCATATCTGCCTGTTGTTCAGATCTGTTCTGACTGTCACTGTTGTCTGACATCTTGCCGAGCTGGCCCTGTGAATAGATAGGTATGGGTAGAGTATATGAGTCATCAGAAAAAGCAGATTGTTTTTCATAAAAATGAGTTCAAACTTTAGTTCTAGGTTTTCACAGAATGCAGTTCGGATGGACCGAGTTGATAATCTCGGTGATACCGAAGCACACTACAGAAACCTTGCACACCACTTCGGTCAAACCGAGATGGGTTTCAGTGGCTCCAAGATGCTAGGGTTTCACTGAGATTTACTTTCGGTCTCAACGATTCGCACAACTCGGTGGCACCGAGATGTACTAGTGCTATGGCCAGGGCCAAATCGGTAGGACCGAAAATTTCGAATCGGTCGGTCCGAGATGCATTCGGCGGAAACCTAACCCTAATTTTTTTGCTCGAATCTTGTTCTTACGAACTAATCTGGTGGAAAGCATTGCAATCATGGCAAGAATCATGGCATTCCTAACATGCATTGAATCGGAAAAGGAAGCACGAAAGGGATCGAATCTCACCCTAACTTGGTGGAGATCCTCTACGGCGGCAACGGCGATGGAGATTGCCGTTAACGGCGACGGAGTCCTGCGGCGAGGGCGCGCTGGAGACGATGGCGAAGTCCGAAGACGAAGGGCGACGGCAGCGACGGGGAGCGGGAACGAGTGAGGTCGAGAAATTTCAACCGTTCGGTCCGCGCGATATATATACCCGTACGCTATCGGTGGCACCGAGTTGAACAACTCGGTGGCACCGATATGTGTAACTGCATGCAGTATAGCACATCGGTGGCGCCGAAATGGTTCAATTCGGTAGCACCGAGATGGAAACCTAGATCAATCTAAATGATTTCGGTTCGACCGAGTTTGAGTGAGTTGGTTCTGCCGAAATCAATTAGAAGGTTTTGGAGGTTCAGCCCTTTCAGATCGGTGGCTCTGAGTGCTCCTCACCCGGAAGGTCCGAAAATGACTTGTTCAATTTTTGTGATGCAGCAAGAATAGAATTTGAGACAAGAAAGCATAGATAGCTAGAGAAAGTTCTTAGACATTCTTGTACATCCACTTGGCCAGAAAAACCAAGACAATCAAAACAACAAATGGATGTCCTCGAATGATGAAAACATGCAAACCAACATGGTCACACAATAAGATAGCAAATGAAATATGTGTCAAACATGCACAACCAATTCTAGCATGTATCAAGCAATGGCGATGACTAGGTCATCTATATATGAGTATATTAACTTAGAAGCCAAATGAGAACATTTGATCATAGGTCATACTCATCGTTTAAGCACAAGTGGGGTTACCACTTTTACATAAAGCATTAATGTGTTCACACCATTAGAGTTGCTTTAGCTCAATTGTTTAGAGCAAAGCTCCCCCTAGATGTGATATCCCCCCTAATAGGGATGAACTAACCTTGGGTTTTGTCGATGATGACTTCATGTAGATGTTGAAGATGTGGATGCTCAATGTTGATGTAGACCATCAAGAGTTGGGAGCAATCCTTTGGAGTTTTGTGCTTTCAATACCTACATGGGTTAGTCCCACACAAGGAACATACAAGGATATCCATAGACATAGAGTGAAATACACATATGATGATGTCCATGAATGCATTGATTACCTTATCCCTTGTCTTACCAACAAGAGGGTTTGTGACTCCATGAACTAGTGCAAAATATGAAAGTTGGTTGCACAAGTTCTTGCCATAAAGAATATGAGTGAAGTTTGTTGGCGGAGTCACCCTCAAGAACTCTCTAGTTCTTCTTCTTTTGGACCCACATCAACTTGATGGGAATCCTTGGAGTTGTAGTAGCACTTGATGAAGTAGAACTTGATGAAGTCTTGGGAACCCACTTGACCATGGCTTGAGGAGCTTCTTCAAACGAATCAATCTCTTCTTGAAGCTTGTCCTTGCCTTTTAGCTTGTGGTCTTGTGGTGGAAGATCTTCTTGATCTTGTGTTCCTTTGAAGGAAGTAGGATCATACTTCTCTTGTTGAGGAACAAACTTCGTCTTGGGGTATTGACCTTCTTCCCACTCAACTCCATCGGCATTGAAATTTCGTTCAAAACCAGCACCTTGGTTCTTCCGGTGCCTTCCTTGCTTGCGTACAATTTCCTCAAATTGCTTACTCCCGGCAAGGCTCTTGTAGACACCTTTTTCTATAATTCCTTTCAATAGCATATTTTCTTGCTCAAGTGTAACTTGGCTAAGAGGATCGTTAGTGGAATCAATAGAACTACTAGAAGCAACAATATTGGATTTAGCATTGTTATTGTTACTACTAGAGGTAGAACCATTTTTACCCTTGTTGCTAGTTTGCTTAGATTTAACTTGTGGCATAAAGGTAGACAAGAGTAAACGCTTGGCAAGATATGAAGAACTCTTCTTTCGAAGATCGTCATTGATAGCTTTAAGAAACTCATGCTCTTGCTCTAAATTTAGCTTCTCGAAGCGTAGCTTCTCATGAGTTCTTAGAAGTTCTCTATGATCCTCTTGAGTTGTTTCATGAGCTAACTTAAGAGCATTTAGTTCTTTAGTTAGACGCTCAATCTCCCTCATAGCATTGTCACTCGTTTCCTCTTGACTATCATGATTACTAACATTTTCATTATAGCTCACATTACTATCTCTATCAACAAGTAAATCATCATCACCAAGCAAATCATCTTCATCACTATTGAAATCAAGATACTCGGGGTGTGATACCTTGGGGCCTTTTGCCATAAAGCATCTTCCAATTCCTTCATTTGGTGAGTCAAATAGATCATAGGAGTTGGATGACACTAGTGCAAGTCCGGCAACACCTTCATCTTGACTATAGTCGGAGTTGGAGTGATAACTTCTTCCGGAGTGGTTGTCAGAGTCGGAGCCGGAAACCCATTCACCAACATGAGCTTGATGTCTTCTTCTTGTGTAGCTCCTTGATGACTTGTCCTTCCTCTCCGAATCCTTGCTTCTTTGAGAGTGTCTTCGTTCATAATGATCATCTCTACTCCTTCTCTCCTTATGAGGTGATTCATCTCTTCTATATCTTCCTCTTGGTGATTCGTCTCTTTTCTTGTAGGGAGCCGTACACTCATTGGAGTAGTGTCCGGGCTTCCCACAATTGTAACAATTACGGTCACGACTTGATGATCTTCTCTCATAGTGTCTTGAGCTAGAGCTTCTTTCTTTCCGTTTGTTCTTGTAGAACTTGTTGAACCTTTTCACCATTAGGCTAATCTCTTCATTGGATACTAGCTGGTCACTTGAAGTTGTCGGAGCATCGGTTGAGGTTTTGTAAGCACCACTTGACTTGTTGTGTAGCTCCTCTTTGTCCTTGAGTGACATTTCATGAGCAACAATCCTTCCAATGACATCCGTGGGCTTGAGATCTTTGTAATTTGGCATCATTTGGATCAATCTGCAGACGGTATCATATTTTCCATCCAAAGCTCTAAGTATCTTCTTGATGATGAATTTGTCGCTCATCTCTTCACTTCCTAAGCCGGCAATCTCATTTGTGATGAGAACAAGCCTAGAGTACATCTCAGCGACTCCTTCACCATCCTTCATCTTGAACTTGTCAAGTTGACTTTGAAGCACATCCAACTTAGATTCCTTGACGGACTCGGTACCCTCATGCATATCAACCAAAGTATCCCAAATTTCATTTGCATTCTCGAGGCGGCTGATTTTGTTGAATTCCTCCGGACATAGACCGTTAAATAGAATGTCACAAGCTTGAGCATTGTATCGCAACATCTTCAAGTCTTCCGGGGTTGCTTCACGATCCGGTTCCTTGCCATCCTCAAAGAAGTCACCTTGCAAGCCAACACGAACAACAGCCCAAACGGCGGGGTTATGACCAAGAATATGCATTTTCATCTTATGTTTTCAACTAGCAAAGTTTGTACCATCAAAATATGGACCTCTACGGTGATAGTTACCCTCACTAGACGCCATACTCTCCTAGGTTGTGAAACCAAGGCTATGATCACCAAAGCTATGGAAATCAAGGCTTACGGAGACCAAAGCTCTGATACCACTTGTAGGATCGAAAGTATGTCTAGAGGGGGGTGATTAGACTACTTGACCAAATAAAACCTAACCTTTTCCCAATTTTAGTTGTGGGCAGATTTTAGCAATAGTATATGTCAAGCATCACCCTACACATGCAATTCTAAGAGTATAGCAGCGGAAATTAAGCAATTGCATATGTATGTAAAGGAGGGATTGGAGATATCAAACGCATTGAAGACACGGTGGTTTTTGGCGTGGTTCCGATAGGTGGTGCTATCGTACGTCCACGTTGATGGAGACTTCAACCCACGAAGGGTAACGGCTACGCGAGTCCACGGAGGGCTCCACCCACGAAGGGTCCACGAAGAAGCAACCTTGTCTATTCCACCATGGCTTATGTCCACGAAGGACTAGCCACACTCGGGGTAGATCTTCACGAAGTAGGCGATCTCCTTGCCCTTACAAACTCCTTGGTTCAACTCCACATCAGGTTGGAGGCTCCCAAGTGACACCTAACCAATCTAGGAGACACCACTCTCCAAAAGGTAATAGACGGTGTGTTGTTGATGAACTCCTTGCTCTTGTGCTTCAAATGATAGTCTTCCCAGCACTCAAACACTCCTCACAGATTTGGCTATGGTGGATGAAGGATTTGAGTGGAAAGCAACTTGGGAAAGGCTAGAGATCAAGGTTCAAATGGTAGGAATGGAATAGCTTAATCTCAACACATGAGTAGGTGGTTCTCTCTCAGAAAATGTATGGTGAAAGTGTAGGCACGTTCTGATGGCTCTCCTTGCTGAGAAGGAGGTGGTGGAGGGGTATATATAGCCTCCACACAAAATCCAACGGTTACACACTTTTTACCCAACTCGGTGGCACCGAAACGATAATCTCGGTAGCACCGAACTGTGTAAAAGATATGAACTTTAGGAATCTCGGTGGGACCGATACGGACAACTCGGATGGACTGAAGTGCAATGGCTTAGGGCAAACCTCATCTCGGTGGCACCGATTGCATCAACTCGGTTGGACCGAAGTGAAGCAATAAGGCAACAGAGATTTGGCAAGCCATCTCGGTGAGACCGATTTGCATAACTCGGTGAGACCGAAGTGAATGCAACCGATTATAGAGAGTTGGCAAGGCCATCTCGGTGGGACCGAGATCCATTTCGGTGAATCTGATTTGTTAGGGTTTTGGCAGTGGCTAAGTCTTGGATGAACTCGGTGGGACCGGATTGGAAATATCAGTGGGGCCGAGTTGGAATGTTGGTTTTGGACATATTTGGTTAGAGAGAGTGGTTGAGGGTTTAGGAGTACTGTCACTAAGCACTTGAGCAAAAAGACCATTAAGCAACACCTCATCCCCTTTTAATAGTATTGGCTTTCCTATGGACTCAATGTGATCTTGGATCACTAAACCAAAAATGTAGAGTCTTGATCTTTTGCCAATCCTTGTCCTTAGCATTTTGAGGGGTCCACATCTCTAGTCCATGCCATGCCAATCATTGAACATCCTGAAATCTTTATCTTGAATGGATATTAGTTCAATGAGATATATGTTGTTATGAATTACCAAAACCACCAAGGGAGCAAATGTGCTTTCAGAGGAAAATATGGTTATAGAAATCTTCATGTTACTAAATTGCCTCTCGTGATGTTGAAATTATTCATGCTTCATTCTTCCTATTTCCATATGCTAGAGATTGCTTGTCTTGATAATTTGTTCTCCTATAAAATGCCTATGCATAGGAAGTATGTTAGACTTAAGTGTGTTTTTCATATGCTTCATGATGCTCTCTTTGTGTTTCTATTATTATCTTTCATGAGAGCATCATTGAAATCTCAAGCCTGTCTTAATGGCTATAAAGAAAGAGCTTGTTGGGAGACAACCCAATGGATAAAATAAGTTTTTGAGTGTTTTCATAATTATAGTTTCTGTTATGATTGTGTTTTTATGTTTTAATTAGTGTTTGTGCCAAGTAATGCCTTTGGGATGATTTGGAAGATAGTATAATTGATGCTGTTTGGAAAACAGAAATTTTTGCGTCCAGTGCTGGAATTTTAATTCTGTACTGGAGCGTAAGAAAAATCTGAAATTTTTACACAGTATTGGTATATGAATTTCCCAGGTTGTCATAATTTTGCAGAATTTTTGGAGTTATAAAAGTATGGATTTTAAATAGATCTTTACAGACTGTTCTGTTTTAGACAGATTCTGTTTTTGTTGCACAGTTTGCTTATTTTGATGAATCTATGGATCGTATCGGGGGGTATGAGTCACGGTGAAGTTGGAGTACAGTAGCATTATGCCAATATTAAATATGAATCAATTTACTACAGTACCTAAAGTTAAAGATTTGTTTGTTATACTAACGGATCTCACGAGGTTTCTGTTGAGTTTTGTGTGCTGAAGTTTTCAAGTTTTGGGTGAGACTACGATGGATAAAGGAATAAGGAGCGGCAAGAGCCTAAGCTTGGGGATGCCCAAGGCACCCCAAGGCAATATTCAAGTAAGACTCAAGCGTCTAAGCTTGGGGATGCCACGGAAGGCATCCCCTCTTTCGTCTACAATCTATCGGTAACTCACTTGGAGCTATATTTTTATTCATCACATGATATGTGTTTTATGTGGAGCGTCTTGTGATATAGTTTGTTTTCTTTTGTTTGCTTTTTAGTTTTTCACAATCATCTTTGCTGAACACACCTTTTTGAGAGGGACACACATTATTCGTGATTTGTTAGAATACTCTATGTGCTTCACTTATATCTTTTGAGCTAGGCAGTTGCTCTAGTGCTTCACTTATATCTTTTAGAGCACGGTGGTGATGATATTTTAAAGAAATAGTTGCACTCTCATGCTTCACTTATATCTTTTTGAGAGTCTCATGATAGCAATGGTAATATGCACGGGTTATGAATTTGGTCCTGATATGATAGGTATTCAAGAGGGATATAATAAAAACTTTCATGTAGATCACTTAATATGATAAATTTGATTCCTTGCAATAGTTTTGCGATATTAAGATGGTAATATGGGGGAGGTATCAGTAGATAATTGTGGTTTAGTAAGAATAATTGTGTTAAGGTTTGTGTGTGGCACCCCAGCTCAGAGAGACCGGAACACCCCGCATTCCAGCCCAGAGATCAAGTCTTCTGGAATACGGCACTGCTTAGCATAGAACAGAACAGCTCTTTATTACAAATAACACGGGTACAAGGGTTCGATATAACAAAGAATTACATCGGCATGGCGACACTACGCCTGCTAAGGTAGCTCTATGCTAGCAGTGGGACATCTCGTAGCGGAATAGCTTCTAGCAGCGGAACAACGACGACGGTGATGAACTCCACGCCGCAGGGACTCTGGCTGGGACGCATTCTAGAGCACAACCTCGGGGTCCTCGGCAAACAATCAATCATGGCATCACCTGCAATCCGACATGACATGCCAGGTGAGTACTTTGAATGTACTCGCAAGCTCACAGCAACCAAAGCAATCAAGACAAACAACAGCATGGCATTTACAGGTTAATCATCAATGATGAACACGATACTACTAGAACAACATGAGCATGGCATGTACATATAATTCATGATATGAACATGATGATGCTAGCACTAGCATGCAAGGGGGTCGACGTTTAAGGTCTCATGGACCCACTTACTCTGCTCGGAGGTTATCTCGTAACCACCATATGTCTCAAACTTACCATCGTGAACATCACACGATCACCTCAGGATCAACCAAGCTCGGTATCAACTATACCATCGTGATCATCACATGACCACATGGAGCTTGATCGCTACCTGTGATCACCGCATGACCACATAAAGATCAACCAACTTCTTTCCTCATCGAACCGGGGTTGTTTATTATCCAGGTTATTATTTCTGTTGACCCATAGTGTGACTTACTAGGAACTGTGTCCATGATCAAGGGTGCGACTATCGATAGATAATACACTCTGCAGAGGTTAGTACACTGTACCCACACTACGGAACTCATGGCCTCGGGGGGACCAACGGCATTCCGACAAACCCAATCTATTACATGACACTCTCCAGGCCACTCCGACAAACTCCCCTTTGGGCTATGTCCTGGGTGGCCTCGATGTCAACTCGTAACATCCGCCACCTTTGTGGCTGCCACCGTCATGGCCAAACAAAATCATCGTCCCAAACGGGGACCTCGGATATCCATACAACTTGGGCACACAAGGCTATGGCCGCCAACCTGATCAGGGTAGCGCGCACACATAACCTTCCCTAGTTGGAGGTTCCGGCGAGAGGCATGACAATAGACTGCATTAGGGCCTCCCCATCCAGGCAAGTGTGGCTGCACTGGTGAGCTCAATTCGGTGGCACCATGACTCAGCCAACAGATTTGTTCAAGTTCGATTAATGTCAGGTTCAACTTGAATGGTGATGAGCTGAGTCATAATAACACAATAAAATAACAATGCATATGAGCATGATATCAGTGTAACCATGGATGGGCAACATAACCATTTAACATCATTACATCAACAATGATAAATCATTTATTCTACGGGATGCAAATGAGCATGGCATAATGACGATCATGAATATAACCAGTATTTTCATAACAAACCCTAACTATTCATATGAGCATATCGTTATCACTAGCATCGGAAATGATTACAAGAATGAAACATGATAATAATCACATTAACAATTAATCATTTCACTTACTCGATGAAAATGAACATGGCATAAGCATAGACATGGATTCACAAGCTTATTCGAAGCATTAAAATCATTAAATGAGCAAACAGTTATTTAAATATTCAAGTGGAAACCATGGCTACTGCAAGGCCATCATGCAAGTGGTTGTCGTGGCTTGCCTGGGGATAAAGGATTCACCGGGGAGAAGTGTGATACACTCGCGGAAAAATTTGCCGGAAACGTTTCCTTCTCGGAGGGGGCTAGATAAGGGCAGGGGAAAAATGGTCATTTTCAGAATGTTACAACATGGTGAAAATGTTGCCAACAGAATGGGCTCGACGAACTGAGATCATGGGCTTTGGAATCACCTGATTTGGAGTCACGGTTAAAAAGTTGTGGCCGTTCGTTCGTTAGGCATAAACACAAATAAAATTTGTCCATTTCTGCTGCTAACGGGTGAGCGTTCACAATATAACCGTTTCGGCTGGCAGGGAAAAAAAACAGAAAACGTATTTCTGAGATTACGCTTTCAAACAAAGAAAACGTATTTCAGCTCGAAGAAGCTACAGAGTACGTTTACAGAAAAGGGAAAACGTATTAGGCCGAATACGCCTCCACTTAAGTTGGCGGGCCCGACCTCTGGGTCGCTTACAGGCGGGACCCACCCTCTCTCTCGCTCCTCCCCCTGGGTCATCTCCTTCCTCCCGACGCTGGAGAGACAGGGACGAGGCCGGCAGCCCCGACGCCGATTCCAGGCGACTCCGGCCACCGCTCGGATCGTGCCACCTACCGGCGCCAGAAAGCGCGGAGGAGGACAGGGCATCGGCCGCGGCAGAGGATGGCTTCGGGCACCGGTGAGCACGCGGCCACAGTGCACCAGGAGGGAAGATGGAGGGTGGAGGGACTCCGTCGGCCTTGGGGTTTCCCTAGGTGGCAGAATGAGGATGGATGGGGCTCGGGGCAGGTCAAATTTGAGCGAGGACCGCCGGCGGCCATGGCAGCAATGGCGGGCGGGGAGGGCTCCTCGAGCTAGTTGGAGTAGCTGGGGAGGCTTCTGGGGAGTAGTAGAGCTGCTGGTGAGGTAGATGGAGCTCGGGAACGGCTTATATAGCCGTGGCGAGATGCCCGTGTCCGGAAGCCACCGCGGACGGGTGGGCGCCGCTCTGACGCACCCGCGTACGCGTACGCACGCACGGAGGGGTTGATGGCGACGAGAGGGGGCTAGTGGGGTTGCAGACATGGGATTGAAGACTTCCGGTCAGCCACCGAGGCACTGTGCACACGCGTGCGGCGAGGGCAGGGGCTGCTGTGGCGCGAGGAGGGAGAAGGAGGAGGGGGGAAGGGTTGGGGAGTGAGCGCGAGGCTACCACGGAGCTCTGGGACACGCTGGGACGCACGAGAACGACGAGCAGAGGAGGGGCCGGAGCTAAACGACGAACAGAGCACGCCCAACGCTTGCAAACAGCATGGTCACCGCGTGGCAGGGCGCACCAAGGTCACGATGGCCTGCCAAAGGATGTCTAGGGTGTATTCCTTCCAAAGTAGGACCCCTCTGAAGTGATAGAACGAAGAAAGCCACTTTGTGCTAATGGGTAGCATCAACAGAAGTTTGCTGTAGCAAACTTGATCATGAAGTTGTGGTCAAATGGAATGGGATAAGAGCTAACAAGGATGTCATAGGGGTTTAGGGTAGGAAGAACTACCATCCTGTGAAATATGAAATGATTTGGACCAGGATTTAACCTAGTTGCTTCACAACTGCAAAAAGTGGTCCAGAAACTAGATCATGAAGTGGCACTCACATGGGGTGTTCGATAGGGCTGAAATTTTGTGGAATATGATCATTTGGGCATATGAAGGCACTACAAAAATTTCATACCATTTGGATACATCAAAATGGTACTTGCTTCACAATGCTTTCTACTGGACAGAAACTTAGGGGAATTTTGTGGAGAAAATGACTTGGCAAAATGATATGAATTTTGGCATGCTCAAATGATATAGGTATATTTAGGTCCTGGATTAATTTCAGATTTTATGAAGCAATATAAAATGTAGTTGCTTCACAAACTGAAATTGTGACCAGAAACCAAGATTTGAAGGTGTGCTCACATAGATTGTGGTATGGATATGAAATTTTGTGGAGAGTAATGATTTGACCATATAAATGATCTACCAAAATTTCAACTCATTTCGATAAGCCTAGCTAGTACTTCCTTCACAAAGCTTCTCTCTGGACAGAAACTTTGGAAATTTGCTGAGGATGATTTACTTGGCAAATGGAGTTGAATTTTGGCATGTGGTAATTATTTGGATAAGAGAGAGTGCCCAAAATTTTTGAAGGCAATCAAGAAAAGATAAAGAGCACTGCCTTCACAAATTGCCATACTGGACAGAATAGGAAATGAATATTCCTGAATTATTTTTGAACTAGGCAAGGATGGGTTTTGACATATTTGTGGAAGATATGACCCAAAGAATTTATGAGAATTTTGTGGGAATTTTTGGAACGACAGAAATATAGGTTGCTTCACAACCTAGGGCAAACAAGGTTATTCCTTTAATAGAAAAAGGAATATTCCCAAGAAAAAGAATTTGGGGTTGGGCTAAGATGGAAATGACATGGCCTTGGGAAGGATTTAAGGATAACAAGCCACTTGGGATAGGAAGAAGAGATGGTCTCCCCAGGTTTTAAGACCACATAGCCACGGAAAAAGAACTCCAAATAAAAATTCGAAGAAATCCAAAAGAAAAAGAAAGGGCCAAAAATTTGGGTGTTACAAACCTACCCCCCTTATAAAAATCTCGTCCTCGAGATTTGGTTGCTCAGGGAACAAGTATGAATATTCCGACTTAAGGAAACCGTTTCCAACTTGGGTATCCCTTTTCCTTTATGTTCCCTCTGAATTTCATATGACCTGATTACCTTGCGCTGGGGTGGTTTGCTTTACCGTATTCAACACTCTGACAGGTCTTCCTTCATATGTTCATCCTTACTCTGACTCCCATCCTTTTTTGTCTGCTGGCTTTCCTGATATTATCATGACTGAAATTTTCCATAAGTCCGGGAGTGATTTCCAATTAATGTGATATTCTTCTATCCAGCATCGATAGTATTCAATGGAGTTATGAACAAATTTTCTCGGTGGACACAAAACATTTACTCCTTGCATTGGGTTACTCAAGTAGATGCATGTCCTCCGGGTTCAAAACCATACTGGAGATCATAACCCTTGTCTTGGCGGAATCTGACTTTTTGTAGGTAGTTCTAAATTATCTTGACTCCACGGTCTTGAGCATCAGGTCCGTACCAAAATTCGATTGTCACCAGTCGTGGACAGTATGAAGGAGTACGGCCTCATAACAGTAGCATCCCAAGACTTGACTGACGGTGGTTCTGGCGGTAGAGTCTTGTTCATGACAGACTATCATTCCACTTGGTACCATATGTGGGGACACATGATCCTTAATTCTTCGTGTGCCCATAGGTGCTGTCGGGTGCAATATTCCGGCAAGCATACCTTATCCTTATCCTTATCTTATGACCATGCAACAATGCTTAACTGGCAAGTTCATCATCTCACAAGTTCTAACTGTAGGGCAATGATCATCCGAACCTTTGCATGAAATCGGCAAATAAATCAGTAGCCACCAGAACGGTCTTTACAACTCAGATCTGGGACATTACTGAAATAACTCAACCCTGGCTCACGACGGCTGAAAAGCAACTCAGAGCATGAGGCAGTGTTGATAAGAAGAATGTAGCAGTTCCCTAATACGGCTGAAGAACAGCTCAAAGCATAGGGTCACTGCTACAAAATGAAACTTAATAGCTGCCCGAGACGGCCGAAAAGCAGCTCCGAACACGGGCCTGTTGTTGAAAAGAAAAATATAAAGGCGGCATCCACCCTGCACGGCCAAAAGCAGCTCAGAACACAGGCATGGTGCCGTTACCAGGAAGAGGTAAGCAAGGGTTCATCAGGATCATATACCAGGTTCATAGTTACTTGTATAGAGCTCACTATTGTGGTCAATCATACATGGCAGTGACAATGGTTAATGATATAACTTTGTCGGGTGTGAGAAAGCTGGCCTTGATATCCACTATCCAGATTGCTATTCCAAATTGTCTTACTTCATAGCTTGTCAGTCCTTGCATCACACTGAGGTGTATACTGGCTTTCTTCCTTTTACATAATTCATGTGGTTGTCGGATTCTCACCATGCTGGCATCATCGTTCGAGTGACTTGCATGACCTTGGCAGCATGTTCACAATATATATGGAAGCATGTGTAGCTGAGCATTGGATTCCCAAGGCAGACACTTGTGTCCTGACTAGCTCGTGTTTCTGACCAACCTGTTGTGGACCTGATTCTGGAGATGCACTGCCCACTGACTGTGTAATATCCTGTACCAAAGCCGATAAATGTTTGTAGTGTCGTACTGATGAAGACGGGATAGCTTGTGTTGGAAGCTATCTGAGAGTAGCGTGCTGAGGAAGACTGGATATCTTATGCTCGAAGCTTCTGCCAGGATAGCGTGCTGAAGAAGACTGGGTACCGTGCTTCAGAAGCTTGTCCTCCTAGTTGCTTACTGGAGAAGATTCGGTGCCTTATGCCGAAAGCTTTCTGCGGTGGCTTACCGAAGAAGACTGAGTATCTTACACGGGAAGCTATCCACATATCGTATTGAGGAAGACTGCAGAACCTTGCGTCGTAAGCTTCCCTGGTAGCGTGTGGAGGAAGATTGGGTTGTTTACACCAGAAGCTTCTCTCTGTGATATGCGGAGTGAATGTCATATATATATATATATATACACCCTTGATACTCCTTTGGCTGGAAATGTACTGTTGTCTTGCACGCAAATTGTCCTCCAGCTAGTTCATTACGATTGTGATTGTTGCACACTGATGTAAACTTGATGCTAATAGTCAATCCAGAATATCATTTGTGTTCCAACCAGATATTCCCAATATACTGCAGTCGGCTGAGAATTCCATAATGTTTAGCTGAGCTTCCAAATATTTGAAACCCTCATTGATTCCTCGAGTCCGGTGTCGGTTGATGAGCAACTTTCATAAGGGGAAGTAAGGCAACACCGAAGGCCCAAAGAAAGAAGCAAAAAAAAATGACTGAACAAAAGCACACAAGGCATCAAGATTACATACAAGCAACATCACATTGTACTGCTATCCACAACAATATGCATGCCTACTTAAGCACACAAATCTTGCGGAAACTCCGGTACTACGATCTAACATGCTGTGGTGGTGTGCACGAAAGTGAATCAACGGGCAGAGAGGTTGGTGTAAATGGAGTTACACCAAGCGCTGGCTTAACACCGGTTGCATCTGGACGGGCTCAAGGGTGAGGACGGACTTGGTGATCATGTAGCGGAACACGGATGTCACGGCCACATCATCATCAAGCGGTCGGAAGGGAACCATACTCATCCAGAGAATGGGTGATAGAGTAGTGGTGGAAAGAAGGGTTTGCTGGCATTGCCCTTTCCTGATAACAAAGACCAGTAAGGGTTGCCAAAGCGGTGGGTTGGAAGGCAAGATCCAGAGTAGAAACATGTCTACCACCGAAATGATAGGTGTGGCTGGAGAAAATATATTGGTGCGATACCTGTGCATCAATCCTGCAAGAGATCATCATCACAAGGTACCTCGGCATCACTCCGCTGGGACAGAGATGACACCAGACACCAAAGGGCAAGTATGCAAAGCTGGAGGGTGCAGGTAGTGGATCGAAACCGATGCCACTCACACTCACAAGATTACCCGTTAGCGACAATATAATAAGTCTATATGCATGCTATGCAGCAAACAAATGCAACAACCATATGAAACAAACAAGCTAGACTCTAAACTACCGGTTTCTAATGCTCATGCTAACTAGGGCGTCCTACAGCCAAACCTGGCTCTGATGCCAAGCGCTGTGGCACCCTGGCTCAGAGAGACCGGAACACCCCGCATTCCAGCCCAGAGATCAAGTCTTCTGGAATACGGCACTGCTTAGCATAGAACAGAACAACTCTTTATTACAAATAACATGGGTACAAGGGTCTGATATAACAAAGAATTACATCGGCATGGCGACACTACACCTGCTAAGGTAGCTCTATGCTAGCAGCGGGACATCTCGTAGCGGAATAGCTTCTAGCAGCGGAACAACGACGACGGTGATGAACTCCACTCCGCGGGGACTATGGCTGGGACGCATCCTACAGCGCAACCTCGGGGTCCTTGACAAACAATCAATCATGGCATCACCTGCAATCTGGCATGACACGCCAGGTGAGTACTTTGAATGTACTCGCAAGCTGATGGCAACCAAAGCAATGAAGACAAACAACAGCATGACATTTACAGGTTAATCATCAATGATGAACACGATACTACTAGAACAACATGAGCATGGCATGTACATATAATTCATGATATGAACATGATGATGCTAGCACTAGCATGCAAGGGGGTCGACATTTAAGGTCTCATGGACCCACTTACTCTGCTCGGAGGTTATCTCGTAACCACCATATGTCTCAAACTTACCATCGTGAACATCACACGATCACCTCAGGATCAACCAAGCTCGGTATCAACTATACCATCGTGATCATCACATGACCACACGGAGCTTGATCTCTACCTGTGATCACTGCATGACCACATAAAGATCAACCAACTTCTTTCCTCATCGAACCGGGGTTGTTAATTATCCAGGTTATTATTTCTCTTGACCCATAGTGTGACCTACTACGAACTATGTCCATGACCGAGGACGCGACTATCGATAGATTATACACTCTGCAGAGGTTAGTACACTGTACCCACACTACAGAACTCATGGCCTCGTGCTCCCATTCGGGTGGACCAACAGCATTCCGACAAAACCAATCTATTGCATGACACTCTCCCGGCCACTCCGACAAACTCCCCTTTGGTCTATGTCCTGGGTGGCCCCGATGTCAACTCGTGACATCCGCCACCTTTGTGGCTGCCACCGTCGTGGCCAAACAAAATCATCGTTCCAAACGGGGACCTCGGATATCCATACAACTAGGGCACACAAGGCTATGGCCGCCTACCTGATCAGGGCAGCGCGCACACATAACCTTCCCTAGTTGGAGGTTCCGGCGAGAGGCATGACAATAGACCGCATTAGGGCCTCCCCATCCAGGCAAGTGTGGCTGCACTGGTGAGCTCGATTCGGTGGCACCATGACTCAGCCAACAGATTTGTTCAAGTTTGATTAATGTCAGGTTCAACTTGAATGGTGATGAGCTGAGTCATAATAACATAATAAAATAACAATGCATATGAGCATGATATCAGTGTAACCATGGATGGGCAACATAACCATTTAACATCATTACATCAACAATGATAAATCATTTATTCTACGGGATGCAAATGGGCATGGCGTAATGACGATCATGAATTTAACCAGTATTTTCATAACAAACCCTAACTATTCATATGAGCATATCGTTATCACTAGCATCGAAAATGATTACAAGAATGAAACATGATAATAATCACATTAACAATTAATCATTTCACTTACTCAATGAAAATGAACATGGCATAAGCATAGACATGGATTCACAAGCATATTCGAAGCATTAAAATCATTAAATGAGCAAACAGTTATTTGAATATTCAAGTGGAAACCATGGCTACTGCAAGGCCATCATGCAAGGGGCTGTCGTGGCTTGCCTGGGGATGAAGGATTCACCGGGGAGAAGTGCGATACACTCGCGGAAAAATTTGTCGGAAACGTTTCCCTCTTGGAGGGGGCTAGATAAGGGCAGAGGCAAAATGGTCAGAATGTTACAACATGATGAAAATATTGCCAACAGAACGGGCTCGACAAACTGAGATCGTGGGCTTTGGAATCACCTGATTTGGAGTCACGGTTAAAAAGTTGTGGCCGTTCGTTCGTTAGGCAGAAAAACAAATAAAATCTGTCCATTTCTGCTGCTAACGGGTGAGCGTTCACAATATAACCGTTTTGGCCGGCGGGGAAAAAACAGGAGACGTATTTCTGAGATTACGCTTTCAAACAGAGAAAACGTATTTCAGCTCGAAGAAGCACCAAAGTACGTTTTAAGACAAGGGAAAACGTATTAGGCCGAATACGCCTCCACTTAAGTTGGCGGGTTCGACCTCTGGGTCGCTTACAGGCGGGACCCACCCTCTCTCTCACTCCTCCCCCTGGGTCATCTCCATCCTCCCGACGCTGGAGAGACAGCGACCAGGCCGGCAGCCCCGACGCCGATTCCTGGTGACTCCGGCCACCGCTCGGGCCGTGCCACCTACCGGCGTGCTCAGGGGAGGGAGCCGCTTTGCCTGAACCACCTTACAATCGTCGGAGAGCGCAGAGGAGGACAGGGCATCGGCCGCGGAGGAGGATGGCTTCGGGCAATGGTGAGCATGCGGCCACAATGCACCAGGAGGGAAGATGGAGGGTGGAGGGACTCCGCCGGCCTTGGGGTTTCCCTAGGTGGCAGAATGAGGATGGGTGGGGCTCGGGGCAGCTCAAATTTGAGCGAGGACCGCCAGTGGCCATGGCGGCAATGGCGGGCGGGGAGGGCTCCTCGAGCTAGTTGGAGTAGCTGGGGAGGCGACTGGGGAGTAGTAGAGCTGCTGGTGAGGTAGATGGAGCTCGGGAACGACTTATATAGCCGCAGCGAGATGCCCGTGTTCGGAAGCCAACGCGGACGGGTGGGCGCCGCTCTGACGCACCCGCGTACGTGTGCGCACGCGGTGGAGGGGTTGATGGCGACGAGAGGGGGCTAGTGGGGTTGCAGACGCGGGATTGAAGACTTCCGGTCGGCCACCGAGGCACTGTGCGCACGCGTGTGGCGAGGGCAGGGGCTGCCGTGGCGCGAGGAGGGAGAAGGAGGAGGGGGCCAGGGTTGGGGAGTGAGCGCGAGGCTACCACGGAGCTCTAGGACACGCTGGGACGCGCGAGAACGACGAGCAGAGGAGGGGCCGGAGATAAACGACAAACAGAGCGCGCCCAACGCTTGCAAACAGCGTGGTCACCACGTGGCAGGGTGCACCGAGGTCACGATGGTCTGCCAAAGGATGTCTAGGGTGTATTCCTTCCAAAGTAGGACCCCTCTGAAGTGATAGAACGAAGAAAGCTACTTTGTGCTAATGGGTAGCATCAACAGAAGTTTGTTGTAGCAAAATTGATCATGAAGTTATGGTCAAATGGAATGGGATAAGACCTAACAAGGATGTCACAGGGTTTTAGGGTAGGAATGACTACCATCCTGTGAAATATGAAATGATTTGGACCAGGATTTAACCTAGTTGCTTCACAACTACAAAAACTGGTCCAGAAACTAGATCATGAAGTGGCACTCACATGGGGTGTTGGATAGGGCTGAAATTTTATGGAATATGATCATTTGAGCATATGAAGCACTGCAAAAATTTCATACCATTTGGATACACCAAAATGGTACTTGCTTCACAATGCTTTCTACTGGACAGAAACTTGGGCGAATTTTGTGGAGAAAATGACTTGGCAAAATGATGTGAATTTTGTCTTGCTCAAATGATATAGGTATATTTAGGTTCTGGATTAATTTCAGATTTTATGAAGCAATATAAAATGTAGTTGCTTCACAAACTGAAATTGTGACCAGAAACCAAGATTTGAAGGTGTGCTCACATAGATTGTTGTATGGATATGAAATTTGGTGGAGAGTAATGATTTGACCATATAAATGATCTACCAAAATTTCAACTCATTTCAATAAGCCTAGCAAGTACTTCCTTCACAAAGCTTCTCTCTGGACAGAAACTTTGGAAATTTGCTGAGGAAGATTTACTAGTCAAATGGAGTTAAATTTTGGCATGTAGCAATTATTTGGATAAGAGAGAGTTCCTAGAAATTTTGAAGGCAATCAAGAAAAGATAAAGAGCACTGCCTTCACAAATTGCCATACTGGGCAGAATAGGAAATGAATATTCCTGAATTATTTTTGAACTAGGCAAGGATGGGTTTTGACATATTTGTGGAAGATATGACCCAAAGAATTTATGAGTATTTTGTGGGAATTTTTGGAAAGACAGAAATATAGGTTGCTTCACAACCTAGGGCAAACAGGGTTATTCCTTTAATAGAAAAAGGAATATTCCCAAGAAAAAGAATTTGGGGTTGGGCTAAGATGGAAATGACATGGCCTTGGGAAGGATTTAAGGATGACAAGCCACTTGGGAGAGGAAGAAGAGATGGTCTCCCCAAGTTTTAAGACCACATAGCCACGGAAAAAGAACTCCAAATAAAAATTTGAAGAAATCCAAAAGAAAAAGAAAGGGCCAAAAATCGGGGTGTTACATTGTGATTCCTGAAGCATGCACGTATGATCTGTCGTTATGCTAAGAAGTTGGAGCATGATTTATTATTGATTGTCTACCTTATGAGTGGCGGTCGGGGACGAGCGATGGACCTTGTCCTACCAATCTATCCCTCTAGGGGCATGCGTAGTAGTACTTTGCTTCGAGGGCTAATTATAAACTTTCGCAATAAGTATGTGAGTTCTTTATGACTAATGTGAGTCCATGGATTATACACACTCTTACCCTTCCGCAGTTTGCTAGCCTCTTCGGTACCGTGCATTGCCCTTTCTCACATCGAGAGTTGGTGCGAACTTCGCCGGTGCATCCAAACCCCGTGATATGATACGCTCTATCACACACAAGCCTCCTTATATCTTCCTCAAAACAGCCACCATAACTACCTATCATGACATTTCCATAGCCATTCCGAGATATATTGCCATGCAACTTCCACCGTTCCGTTTTTTCTATGACATACATCATCATTGTCATATTGCTTTGCATGATCATATAGCTGACATAGTATTTGTGGCTCAGCCACCGTTCATCATTGCTATACATGTTACGCTAGCATCATTGCACATCCTGGTACACTGCCAGAGGCATTCATATAGAGTCATATTTTGTTCTAGTATCGAGTTGTAATGTTGAGTTGTAAGTAAATAGAGGTGTGATGATCATCATTATTAGAGCATTGTCCTAGTGAGGTAAGAATGATGGAGAGTAATGAGTCCTCGAAAAAGTGGGGATGAGGTTCATGAGATCGTTCTAAAAAAAAGAGAGAAAATAAAAGAAAAAAAAAGAGGGTGAAAAAGAGCCATTAAAAAAATGAGAGAAAAAGAGAGAAGGGGCAATGTTACTATCCTTTTCCACACTTGTGCTCCAGAGTAGCACCATGTTTTTCATATAGAGAGTCTCCTATTTTGTCACTTTCATATACTAGTGGGAATTTTTCATTATAGAACTTGGCTTGTATATTCCGATGACGGGCTTCTTCAAATGACCGAGGTCTTCATGAGCAAGCAAGTTGGATGCAGACCCACTTAGTTTTCATGTTGAGCTTTCATACACTTATAGATCTTAGTGCATCCGTTGCATGGCAATCCCTACTCCTCGCATTGACATCAACTGATGGGCATCTCCATAGCCTGTTGATTAGCATCGTTGATGTGAGACTTTCTCCATTTTTTTTTGACTTCTCCTATTTATCTCTACCACCATACACTATTCCACCCATAGTGCTATATCCATGGCTTGCGCTCATGTATTGAGTGGGAGTTGAAAAAGCTGAAGCGCGTTAACAAGTATGAACCAATTGCTCGGCTTGTCATCGGGGTAGTGCATGATAAATACTTTGTGTGAAGAAGATGGAGCATGACAGGATTATATGATTTTGTAGGAATAACGTTCTTTAGCATTTTTATTTTGAAAGACATGATTGTTTATTAGTATGCCTGAGTATTGATGTCTTTATATCAAATTATAGACTATTGCTTTGAATCATTTGGATCTTATTATTTATACCGTAAGAGAAAGATTACATGATGAAACATGATAGGTAGCATTC
Organism: Elymus sibiricus; assembly: GCA_039707655.1. Lineage (NCBI taxonomy): Eukaryota > Viridiplantae > Streptophyta > Magnoliopsida > Poales > Poaceae > Elymus > Elymus sibiricus. The sequence continues at coordinate 94,010,156 of CM077676.1, read as the reverse complement.
CACATCAAAAATTCTATTTTTATCATTTACCTACTCGAGGACGAGCAGGAATTAAGCTTGGGGATGCTTGATACGTCTCCAACGTATCTATAATTTTTTATTGTTCCATGCTATTATAGTATCAATCTTGGATGTTTTTATATGAAATTATATATCATTTTTTGGGGACTAACCTATTAACCTAGTGCCCAGTGACAGTTGCTGTTTTCTGCTTGTTTTTGGCTTTTCAGAGAAACAGTACCAAATGAAGTCCAAATGCCACGAAACTTTTTGGAGATTTTTTTCTGGACAAAAGAAACCTTGGAATTAGATCAAACGGAGTCACGGAGGCTTCACAAGGCAACAGGGCGTGCCCCAGGGGGGCGCCGTGTTGCCTTGTGGAGCCCACGTGACTCCGTTTGACCTAATTCCACTTCTATAAATTCACAAATATTGGGAAACCCCCAGAGAGCCAGAAGAGAAAACCTTTCCGCCGCTGCAAGCCTCTGTTTTTCCGCGATCCCATCTGGAGGCCTTTTCCGGTACTCTGCCGGAGGGGGAATTGATCACGGAGGGCTTCTACATCAACCTTGCTGCCCTTCCGATGATGTGTGAGTAGTTTACCATATTCCTACGGGTCCATAGCTAGTAGCTAGATGGCTTCTTCTCTCTCTTTGATCTTGAATACAATGTTCTCCTCGATGTTCTTGGAGTTCTATCCGATGTAATCTTCTTTTGCAGTGTGTTTGTTGGGATCCGATGAATTGTGAGTTTATGATCAAATTATTCATGAGAAATATTTGAGTCTTCTCTGAACTCTTTTATGCATGATTGTTATAGCTTTGTATTTCTCTCCGATCTATCGATTTGGTTTGGCCTACTAGATTGATTTATCTTGCAATGGGAGAGGTGCTTTGTGATGGGTTCAATCTTGCGGTGCTCAATCCCAGTGACAGAAGGGGACATGACACGTATTTGTATTGTTGCCATTAAGGATAAAAAGATGGTGTTTATTCATATTGCTTGAATTTGCTTCTCTACATCATGTCATCTTGCTTAAGGTGTTACTCTGTTTTTATTAACTTAATACTCTAGATGCATGCTGGATAGCGGTCGATGAGTGGAGTAATAGTAGTAGATGCAGGCAGGAGTCGGTCTACTTGTCTCAGACGTGATGCCTATATACATGATCATTGCCATGAATCCATCATAATTATTTGCTTTTCTATCAATTGCCCAACAGTAATTTGTTTACCCACCGTATGTTTCTGTGCTCGAGAGAGAAGCCTCTAGTGAAAACTATAGCCCCCGGGTCTATCTTTATCATATAAAAAACCTAAAAATACCTTGCTGCAATTTATTTACTTTTATTTTAATTAGTGTTTTACTTTATCTATTTACCTTGATAAGATTTAATCCTTGCAAATAACCGCTAAGAGGATTGACAACCCTCTTATTTGCGTTGGGTGCAAGCGTTTGCTCTTGTGTGTGTAGGTGCGCTTAACGGAATTTTGCTTGGTTCTCCTACTGGATTGATAACCTTGGTTCTTAACTGAGGGAAATACTTATCTCTACTGTACTGCATCATCCTCTCCTCTTCGGGGAAATACCAACGCAAACTACAAGTAGCAGCGTTACGACAGATGTCTTCCATTCATTGGACAAGAGATGCCTATGATACATCGACACGTGGCATGGCCCAATAGTGGCCCATTTAGGTTAAAAGGGCCGGCCCAGTCAAAGTTAGCGGCCTGACCCATTAACGGCCTGGTTGCACACAGCCCATTTGCAGGTAAGGCCCGTTTGAATAGTGTCAAATCGGCCCGTCACCGGCCCGTTGTGGATTTCTGATCATGGCAGCCCATAGTCACTTCTGGCCCATTAACAGTCCACTTTGTATTTGGGGCCAATTATGGCCCGGTGTGTTTCTGGCCTGTTTAAGGTCCTGCTACTTTTGGGCCCATATGTGGCCCTACGAAACTTTCGGCCCATAAACAGACCGTGATGAAACTGGGCCATTTTCGGCCCGGTCTGACTTTCGGCCCGTTAACGGCCGATGCAATCCATGGGACATATGTAGCCCGACGTCACTTCGGGCCTCTTAACAGTCCATATCCTCGATGACACTAATCCAGCCCGCCAGCACTTTCGGCCTGTTAAAGGCCCGTGTAGTAGGTCAGTGCAATTACGGCCAGTGCTGACTTTCGGCCTGTTAACGACCGACGCAACCCATGGGCCATATGTAGACCGATGTCACTTCGGGCCTATTAACGGCCCATATTGTCGATGACACAAATCCAGCCCGCCAGCACTTTCGGCTTGCTAATGGCCCGTGTAGTAGGTCGGTGCAATTACGGCCCGTGCTGACTTTCGGCATGTTAACGATCCGCCATGTAAATGGGCCACCTTGGGCTGAGCTAAATTTCGGCCTGCTAATGACCAGTGGGCTATTTGGCACATTTTGGAGCACACATATATCACTCTGTCTAGCCGGAGGATTTTGTTCTGTAGGCGGTTTAGACGAGGTTACCTTAACAACCAACCCAGAATTACTCAGGAAGGTGCTTTTTGCACTGTTAGTGGAGAGATATTGACGCACTACAGCAAGAGGTGACATTGTGCCTGTGGTAGCCTCGTCGCCTTCAAGAGGTTGTGGTTGTTCAATCATTTGTTCCATAGCTTGCTGAAAGTTTGAATTTTGTAGATTAGTGTATCAGATAAGAAGTTACTAGTGAGACATACATAACTTATTTTGGTGAACCACTGTAATACTTTAGCATGTATTTTAGTGGTAAGTACATAATAAAATCACGTTCGGAACATATGTCTATGTAGCATGCCTAATGTATTATCTATTTGCTCACATTTATTGACATCTATCTAAGGATAAAGAGACACGATTTAAAATACGATGAACATATTATGACATCATTCATATCACGGGCAAACGGATATCAAACAAACAGGCTATTGTATCATTGTGTGGACACGTGAACATCACAACTAGATTACAGATCAAGACCAAAAGAATATCCTTCCTATCTTTTAAACCGTGTAAGGTGAAATGATACATTAAGACAACTGTGTATAAAAGTGAACAGAGTAACTGACATTGGCTGCAAACCAAGCAGTTAAATGAACATGTCACAGTAACAAGCAGTTCAAAGTCATGAGGAGTAAGGACTTACAACAGCGGCTTGGACTGGTGTAGTCATGCCCTTCATCTTGCTGGTCTGATAATCCTTGAAGATTTGCACTGCATTCGATTCAGGTTCTTTTTGGTCCGCACGGGCTTTCCTCTGTATTTGTAACAAGTCAATATAGATATGATAATATGGCATAACAAAAAGGAGGAAATAGCAGCTATTTACAAGAGCCTCGCAGTGTGCAATATAGCTACGAGATCCTCTTGTCTGTTGGAATTTCACTTTAGAACGATTGGTCTTGTTCTTCAAATAGTTAGCCTAGAAGAAGATAGACTTGTAAGGCACATACATAAATACGAGTTCAATATGTGATCTGACCACATACATATACCCTACCTGATACTTCGGATCAGACCAGTGTTTAATAAGGGCTGTCTAGTCTTCGTCCGTAATATATTCTACTGGAGATGTTTGGGCGATTTCATTGTTAGCCTTGCCTTCAAAGTGAGTTTTTCTAAGGTGATACTGATACTGTCGCAGAGCAGACTGAAAAATATGAGTGCATGCTTGTTTGGTTGCATCATCTTTCGGATCCAACTTGAACCTCATCTGTTGAAAAAAGAATGGGAGTCTCATTAGGAGCAACCTAGAAAGTATGGGACAGAGCAAGACAATATTACAAATTGCGATGATTAACATTACTTACGGATAAATGGTCAAGGAAGGTGTTAAACTGGGTTTCGTCTTTGTCATTCCTGTACTGGATCCACGTTGGCAGGATACGTGCATGACACCTAACGGCAATGGCTGCCTCTGATACTAACTTGGCTGACTCTGTAGCATCACGTGGCCTGTTTAAACCTGCCTCAAAATGGATCTCCATTCTTCCTCCTTTAGATTTTGTTAACCTATCAAGCATTATCCCTGATGTCTTTTTCCTCTTGAGCCGAGGTGCTAGTTCAACAACGAATATGGAAATTGTTAGTGCACATCAAACTGTGAGATTACATATAAAGGAGCAAGCAACTGCAACTTGACTCGGTCATGTACTGTCTTGGTGTTCATGCTCATGAGGTTCATCTGATCTTGCCAAGTCATGTAGTATCAGCAGTGCTTCAGAAGTAGTGTTAGGTGGGAAGGCAGCTTGGGAAAATGCCACTTGCGGAGCATTCGAATGAGTAACTCGTTGAGATGTCGGTACTGTGGAAGGAGGTGCTGCAGCTGGTGGGGCAGGGGATACTGTGTTTGTAGATTTAGCCGGTGGACTTTGACCTTCTTCTGCACTATAAGTACTAGCAGAATCTCGAGGGAAGCTTCTTTTCTGTTGCACCCGACGACTAACAGCATCCCCTACCATACTCTTTTTTGACTTTGCCATGTCAAGCCGTACCCACAGCACAAAAGAATAAAATTCGCTCTTCAGAACTCATTGATGCATGATACAGACGAGCAATACTTTGATGTAAGACAACCGTATGAGGAGGATGGGATATGTACGAAAAACAGGACCGCGTGACATATTCACACCTATGATGTGTCAACTAAGAAGAATGATTTTCAAGAAATTAGAAGCAATGCAAGCTAGACACCATATGAAAGATGCAACCAATATCACTCTGCCAAGTTAAAAGTGTCTCGTCATAAGTGGAATTTCGAAAAATTAGAAGCTGTACAAGCTAGAAATCAATGCAAGATGCAACCAATATCACACTGCCAAGTTAAACGTGTCTCATCATAAGTGATTGATGCAGGATACACAACAGCAGTACTTTGATGTAAGAACATGGTGTGATAGATAGATGCAGTGTATTCTAGATACAGAAAGGCATGTCATATTCACATGTATAACGTATAAACTCAGGAGGTGCAATTTAATCAAATTAGAAGAAATACAAGCTATACACCATATGCAACATGCAACCAATTATCACACTGTCAAGTTAGAGCAAGCACCTGCGATGGTGGAGTAGGAGAGATGGAGTCATCATATAGACTTGGAACTTCAACTGCAGTAGCAGTAGCAGTGGCAAATCTAGAGAGCCTCCATTTGCGTTGGTCCGGAGGACCATCAACATCCCCTAACTTACTCTTTTCCTTCCTCTTTTTTTATATTGCCTTTTGAAGTCAAAACCACAAGAAAAGGAATAAAATTGGCTCTGCATAACTCATTGATGCATGATACAGACGAAGACTACTTTGATGAAAGGCAAGCGCATGATAGGAGGACAGAGTATGTACGAAAAAAAAGGACAACATTGCATATTCACACCTATGATAGGAGGATGGAATATGTATGAAAAACACTAAGCAGAAGACATTTCAACAAATTAGAAGAAATTAAAGCTAGTCACCATATGAACATGCAACCAATATCACTCTTAAAAGTGTCTCGTCATAAGTGCCATTTCAACAAATTAGAAGCAGTACAAGCTAGAAGACAATGCAAGATGCAACGTATATCACACTCCCAGGTTAAATGTGTCTTATGGTAAGTGATTGTTGTAGGATACACAACAGTAATTTGATGTAAGAACATGGTGTGATAGACAGATTTAGTATGTTCTAGAAACAGGAACATGTGTCATATTCACAAGTATAATGTGTAAACTAAGCAGATGCAAATTAACAAAATTAGAAGCAATACAAACTAGACATCATACGCAACATGCAACCACATATAACAGTGCCAAGTTAGAGCAAGCACCTGTGATGGTGGAGTAGGGGAGATGTGTTCATCATCTACACAACTACGTTGACTGCCTAGCCCTGCGTTGTCTTGCGAATCTTGTTGGGAGGACGGCTGAGTAGAATCTATAGAGACCCTCTGTTTCAGTTGCTCGGAAGGACCACCATCATCCACTGCCTTACAAATTTCCTTCCGCTGTATTAATTTTGCATTGTGAAGTCAAACCGACAAGAAAAAGAATAAAATTCGCTCTTTAGAACTCATTCATGAATGAATGACTGACGAACAATACTTTGATGGAAGGCAAACACACGATACGAGGATGGAATATGTACGAAAACAGGACCGCATGACATATTCACACCTATGATGTGTCAACTAAGCAGAAGGATTTTCAAGAAATTAGAAGCAATGCAAGCTAAAAACCATATGAAAGATGCAACCAATATCACTCTGCCAAGTTAAAAGTGTCTCGTCATAAGTGGAATTTCGAAAAAGAAGCAGTACAAGCTAGAAATCAATGCAAGATGCAACCAATATCACACTGCCAAGTTAAAGGTGTCTCATTGTAAGTGATTGATACAACATACACAACAGCAGTACTTTGATGTAAGAACATGGTGTGATAGACAGATGTAGTATGTACCAGAAATAGGAAGGCGTGTCATATTCACATGTATAATGTGTAAGCTAAGCAGATGCATTTTACCCTAATTAGAAGCAATACAAGCTAGACACCATATGCAACATGCAACCAGATATCACACTGCCAAGTTAGAGCAAGCACCTGGGATGGTGGAGTAGGGGAGATGAGACTTGGAACTTGTAATGCACTAGAAGTACAAGGAGAATGTGTAGAGATGGTCCGTTTACCTTGCTGCAGTGGACCACCATCATCCCCTTCCTTCCTCTTTTTTGATTTTGCCTTGTAAAGTCAAACCCACAAGAAAAAGGAATAAAAATTGCTTTTCAGAACTCATTGATGCATGATACTGATGAACACTACTTTGATGTAAGGCAACCGCGAGATAGGGGGATGGAATATGTACGAAAAAAAGGACAGCATTGCATATTCACACCTATGATGTGTGAACTAAGCAGAAGGCATTTCAACTAATTAGAAGCAATGCAAGCTAGACACCATATGAAAGATGCAACCAATATCACTCTACCAAATTAAAAGGGCGGGCTAATAAGGGTATTTCAACAAATTAGAAGCAATACATAGGTACATGCTAGAAATCATATGCAACGAATAAAGGTGTCTCATCATAAGTGATTGATGCGGGATACACAAGAACAGTAGTTTCATGTAAGAACATGGTGAATAGATAGATGTAGTATGTACGAAAAACAGCAAGGCATGTCATATTCACAGGTATAATGTGTAAACTAAGCAGACGCAATTTACCCTAATTAGAAGCAATACAAGCTAGACACCATACTTAACATGCAACCACATATCACACTGCCAAGTTAGAGCAAGCACTTGCGATGCTGGTGTAGGGGAAATGTGGTCATCAACTACCGAGCTACGTTGACTATCTTCATCTTGCCTTCCTGTTTCTTGAGAATCATGTCGGGAGCATGAAACTGCACTCTTTAAAAGAGTAGCGTGTCTCACACTAACCCACGGGTGTGACTGTCCCATCATAAGTGATTGATGAGGGATACACAAGAACATTAGTTTGATGTAAGAACATGGTTAATAGACAGATGCACTATGTACCAAAAACCAAAAGGCATGCCATATTCACAGGTATAATGTGTAAACTAAGTAGATGCAATTTAACCAAATTAGAAGAATTACAAGCTAGACACCATATGCAACATGCAACCACATATCACACTTCCAAGTTAGAGCAAGCACCTGCGATGGTGGTGTAGGGGAAATACGGTCACCAACTACAGAGCTACGTTGACTATCTTCATCTAGCCTTGCTGTTTGTTGAGAATCATGTGGGGAGGATGACACTACACTCTTTAAAAGAGTAGCGCGTCTGGCACTAACCCACGGGTGTGCCTGTCTCATCATAAGTGATTGATGAGGGATACACAAGAACATTAGTTTGATGTAAGGACATGGTTAATAGACAGATGCAGTATGTACCAAAAACAGGAAGGCATGTCATATTCACAGTATAGGGCTAAGCAGATGCAATTTAACCAATTTAGAAGCAATACAAGGTAGACACTATATGCAACATGCAACCACATAGGACACCGAAGTTAAAGCAAGCACCTGCGATGCTGGTGTATGGCGAATGGAGTCGTCAACTACAGAGCTACGTTGACAGTCTTCATCGAATGACACTACACTCTTCATTAGAGCGTCAAACCGCGTCTTTCCAATCCTCGATGCAGACTGGAGTGACTGCTCTGTTTTCTTTTTAGAATACTGTGCTTGAGATTTTGAAATACCCATACGTAATAAAACAATAGTGAGAGAGTATGGGTGTAGTTTGTGGCTTTGTGCACAAGTAGTATAGTGTAAAAGTATCAGTTAGCAGGTGGGTCAAAAATAAATGACGACAGACATATGATAGCTCTACAACATGCATGGCACATGAAATTAGATTCTAGGCTTTTGAAATATGAGCACAGGGATGGCTGGGAAGTGCAGGTAATCCTCCAGCAAACCACCACATGTGGTCCTATGAAAATAACAATCGACTGAAAACAAATAGGTCAGCCGATTTTTTCTGCACCGTCCGATCTACAAGGAATGGGCAGATGGCCTTCATCTACCTCCCGCCAGCCACCTTTAACGATCTTCCTCGAACCACCAGCGACCACCGGCCCAGACCCCTGCCTCCACCGCCACGGCCTCCCCTCGACCTCACCCCACCACCGTGCTTGGCAGCGCCCCCCGACAATCCCTTTAATCCCGGCGAACTTCTAGATCGGGCGCCAGCAGCTCCTGCGCCACAAACACCACTAAGATAGACACCGAGGCGCTGCTTCCCCGGCGAACAGGCGGACTAGGTGCTCCGCGCGCCTCCGCGGGTGGTGCTTCCTTTAATTGGGAATCAACTGACACTGAATTGAAATCCAGGCAGGCGACGGACGTCTAGCTAAAGTGAAATAGTAAATGGGGGGAAACCTTGTGCATCGCGAGTTACTTGGAACATCTAGTATCAGGAAGAATGTGCAGTAAGAAGTGGTCAACTAGTTTCCTTCGTGGGATGAATACTGTGCGAGAGATTTGCAAGAATAAGGGAATTGGAGGACCAATATCGGCTGGCGATGTTGTGTCCTCCTTCTATTTTTTTGAAGACCTTCTTGTGGTTCGCTGGAAACAAGATGTTGTGGAGGACGGTGGATCCTTGGACGAACCCATGGCCAAGTAGTTGAGTGTGGTGCGGTGGCCCTCTGTCGGCGGCGGGGAAGCAGATCCGAGGCGGTGAACGACGGCGTAGCGGGAACAACTCCGGTGCGGTGGACGGTTGCGACGTTGGAGCGGCAGCGGTGAGGCGCAGGACGGAGGGGTTGAAGTGGCTCGGGTATAGCGCACGTCCGTGTCGTGGAGGCAGCTCTGCCTCGGCTTCAACTGCTAAGTCATGGAGGGCGTTGCGGTTGAGGTTGTGGTGGACGACGACGTCGGGGTATCGGCTCCAGCGTGATGGAGGAGGGCGGCGGTGGATTGGTGCGATGGGGTGGCGGACGGAGGAGGCTGGGGTTTCGCGGCTGGTGGAGAGGGAGTTTTGGCGCCCACGAAGTATGAATGGGGAATCAGACGGGGGAGGGGTGAAGCTAAGGGGGAACCATGTTTCTGGGACGCACTTGTTTGAAATTTGGGGAAAGTTACAAACTTTGCCTCCATCTAAAATTTCGGACATGCTGCGGGTCGGGGGTAGGACGGTAATCTCACGTGTCCAAAATAGTGGGCGGGAGTGATTTCGGCCGAGCGCATCGGCGTTTAGGCGCCCGCGGTATATGAATGTTTTTTGGAGGCGGTTGTGTGGCGTCTCGGTGAAGTTACAAACCTACCCCGGTTTAGACTTGTGGACGTCGGGCCGGTAGGCTTCACGGGTCAGAGTTAGGACAGTAATTTCCTTCTACCAAACATTGGTCTCGCGCGGTTTCGGGCAAGGAGAGGATCTTTTGGCGCTTCGTTCAAAATTTTGAACCAGAAGCATTCACGTTTACAGTACTCTTCAGTCAAACTTTCCTAATTAGGCCTCATTATATTTGACCTTGTATGTTTAAAAACCTCATTAAATTATATGATTCTTTTGAAATTTTTGACTCTTGAAAATCCTATAACTACGATTATTTTGGAATGGAGGAGGTAAACTTGAATCTATCTTGTACACGACTATGTATTATCAACAAAGATTGATGCCCCTTTTAGATGTGATTTACAAAAGGCATTATCTCAAATTCAAATAGTTGAATGCACTTCCTATGAATTCGAATATTTGAAACCACTTTTATGTTGAATTCAAAATGTATTCTAGTTCGTCGCTAGCAATTTGGAATGTATACCATGTATGTTTCTTATGTATAATGTGCTTGACACTGACCGCAGAGTGTACTCACATTTATATATGAATTGCAAGAGCCATGCATTGTCTGGATTTCAAACTACTGACTATGGATCAATAATGTGAAATAATACCATACACATGCTCGAATTTGATAGAGTATGGATGTTTGCTAGACCAATGTTCGTTCATACGTGAATTGCAAATTTCATGATCTCATTCAATTTTTAAATACAATTTATATTTTAATTTAATGGGTAGAACAGTCCTTTACGCGTAGATGCACTCTCCCTCGACCCCTCCTCACACGGGCGCTATCTTTCTCTCTCACGCATACGCGCACACACTATATATCCATCGGCCTTTCTCTCTCACAAATGCTCACCCTCTCTCCCGAAAGTGTCTCACGCACACACACACTCTATATATCTCCCTCTCTCTCTCTTACTACTATCTACGACTCTTTTCACTAATCTCAGTCACAAACACTATTTCTCTCACACGCATGGTCTCCGCCGCCCCCCCCCCCCTCGGTACATATCTCTGCCTCGTGTCTCCCACACGCACACTCTCTTTAGTCCTCTCTCGCACGCATTGTCTCCACCTCTCTTATTCGATAGGATATGATTCCATCAGATCATTCGGTAGGATATCCTTGACGGTTAAAGTGGATGGTGATAAGAGGCAAAGATTTTCCCAAGTTGGGGCCCTTGCGATCGAGGAAATACCCTACTCCTGGTCGTGTATACTTTGATTGGGGTGTGTACAAAGTACATGTCAATACCAAGGGATTGTGTGTATATATACTATCGACGAACTAGGCCCCCGGCCTATATAACATACCCGGGGCCTAGGGTTACAAATCGTAGTCTGCTTCGTCGGTGGAGATAGAGTCTTCCACGGCTCTGGTATCTTCGTCTTGTACGTCAAGTCAGTCTTCGTATAATGCGTCTCGGGCCGACCTATGTGGCGCAGGACGGAACCGACCCAGGGGTCCTCACCTCGACCCACCAGACCAAAAAACGATGTGCCACCACCACACCTCGCACACTCTCTACCCCCATAGGTCTCACTATATTCTCACACCCACACATGCCAACACACACTATTTCTGCTCATGCCTCTCTCCCCTTCTCCTCTGCATACACAAACTCACCATCTCTCGTTGATACATCCTATTCGTCTCTCTCTCTCTCTCCCTCTCTCTCTCTCTCATCTCTCGTGCTTTCTCTTTCTCCCATCGCACCCCCTTCGTATCCATGCCTCTCTCGAATACGTACACATACCCTTTCCAGGCCCTCCAAAATACGTCAAGCACACATTCACGCATGTTACATCTCATTATCATGTGCTCCCAATGATCTAAAAAAGGCTTCCATTCACTTTTACTATGCATACAAGATTTGTTTTGAATTGAAACTACACAGATTGTGACAAAACAAATTTTTAAGAAAATCTACATATACAATACTACAAAGTTATATATGAAAGTTAATTGCATGGTGCATCCAATGATATTTGTTCCGTATTATGAATGTTTACATTTTTATCCTATAAAATTAGTCACAATAAAGAGAATGAAGGGCATCTCTCTCTCTCACTCTCTCCATCGCACACCCCCTCTCTCTACGCCCTTTTCACGTACGCACACAAACTATCTCTCGGCCCTCTAAAAGTACGCCCCCATACACATTCACGCGTGACGGTCATTATATTTTAAGCGAAAGCGCAATACGGTCTCTGGATTTAGAATGCGCTCATTACAGTCAACATATACATTTTCTGGTAATTATATGGTCACTAGCTCACCGTACAGCTCCGTATTTTGATGGTGACATTGACGGTCATTGTATTTGAAACGAAAGCATGATACGGTCAGCATATACATTTTGTGGTGATTATACAATCACTGGCTCAACGTACAGCTACGTATTTTGTTGATGACACGATCAATTGACCAGTCAAACAGTCCACGTGGCGCAACTAGTGTTGCATCAGAAGCGCACATTATTATCTCCCTAACGTAGGGCCCACCTATCAGCGGGGATAAGAAAGAAACAAATGATAATAAATTAGTGCTCGGTGGGGATTTGAAGTCGAGACCTCAGGTTTGTAGCCCGCACGCAATGACAACTAGTGTCGCCTAGTGATGATATGCTGAGCCGGCCTTTTAATACATAGGAGCTACTGTGGTGAATACACACACATCACACATGTGGACAAACACGCACGCAATGCCCGCATGCATGCATGCAATACTCACACATACACATGCACGCACGCAACACTTGCACGAACACACGCACACAAGCATCCATGCAACACTCACACGTACACATGCACGCACGCAACACTCGCATGAACACACGCACGCATGCATGCACACAGCACAAGACGCAACACACACGCTCACGCTCAAGTGCTCAACCTACACGTGCATGCACACATATACACAACCAGGGTGGTTCGCGCGCAAGGGCCAGTTCCATGGGGTCGCAGGTTCGACCCCTCACGCGCCTGCGTAAATTTTTGTTTACCAACTGATAGGTGGGACCCGCAAGCCACGTGGCCAGTTTGACCAGCCGACAGAGTGCCACGTAGACTTTTTGACCGGTCAACTGAGTGCAATTTGTAATTATGATTTTCACATCCGTATTGGGCCGGCGGGTTTCAGATGTTTAGTCCCACCTCGCCGCGTGAGGAGCTGGTCGACAGGCTCAAATAGTCGGGTCGTCCAGAAGCGATAAGCTGCAGTCACCATTGCACCCATTGTTAAGGACATGAATTGTTAATAGTATTAATATTCTCTATGATATAAAGGCTGCTTGTAGTGGTTAGTATCATAACTATTATTCCTAAATATGTTTATTATGATAGGGTATCATGATATGATACTCAACCCTCTCTTTCTTCATTTAGTTATATGCCACCTCAGCATTGCTGCGGGTGGTACCGCTATGTGCTGGAGCGGGGTGCTCGGTCACAAGCATTTCACAAGCATTCAAGTCTACCGCACACGCCACCAGACAACCACACGCGGTTGGCGCGCCGTCCGGTGCATGACAAATATTTGCAAACTTTCCGGTTTGGCGCCAAAAACTGAGCCTCTGCATTTTGCCAGAAAATACAAACCGAGCCTCTACGTTAACTTCCTGCCCCAGCCCACCCAGCACATTTAAATCCATCATTTGCCGTGAAATTTTGCTGTGTGTTGTTGTTTTTAGGGATATTTTGCTGTGTGAAAACAAATTAAAATATCAACGAATAATCAGTGTCCGGGGTATTTTGTTGGGACACGGTTGAATGGCCTCATATTAGTTTGTACTAGCACTAGTACTACTAGTGTAGAGTAGTAGGAGCAGGAGTAGTACAGTGGTAGTAGAGTACAAACCAGTATGAGTCCCATCGGACACCAATTTTCTTGGAGTCCATGCTACAGCTAGCACTTCTCCCTCCTCGTTCCTCTAAACTCAGCCGACGCGCGGTGGGTAGGGTGAGGGATTGCCGATAGTCGGTTTGCTCAACAACGGCCCCAGATGTCAGTGAAAATGCAAGACAACACGCATTCCCTAGCTTGAGCGGCGTGCCGGGCCGACCGTCTGGAGGTGCGACGTGAATGCGGCAGGATTTTCATTTTGAACTCGTAAGTTGTAACATTTGGTTCTGCTCCTTGGAGCGACGATGGACACAAATAACGATTGAAAACGCTAGGGCGGGGCTATTCCCGCGCGATAAGAGGGGGAGTTTGCCAGCTTGGCCAATCGTCGGTTTGCTAACATGCAGTCCCACATGTTACTGATATTCCTTGGTAATGGGCGTTGAGCGGCGGGCCGAAACATATTGTTACTTCAATTATTCATGTTGCATGTACATTAAAATTGCATTGAAATGTACTCAACAACGTGCAGGCTAGTATCATCTAGTGATCTGAAAGGGCCCACTTCAAAAAAGAAAGAAAGGCGATTCAGTGCCCAGGCTCATTTGCACCCGGTCGGAAAAAATTCTCAAAAAATTAAAAAAAAATCATAAGATTCCTGTTTTTTCCATGGTAGAAAATTTGATGTGCGAGGTCCGCTCCAATTTTCAAGTTGTTCGGACATCTGAGCAGCTCTCGGCAAAAAAGACAAATCGGGTCAGAACAGTGCATGAACAGTACACCTTTTTTACAAACCCCGAATTTGTCTTTTTTGCCGAGAGCTGCTCAGATGTCCAAATGATTTAAAAATTGGAGCGAACCTCACGCATCATATTAACTACCATGCAAAAGAGAATTGGAATTTTTTTTGAATTTTTCTAGTATTTGTTTTGATTTTTTTCTTCAGCGCGGGTGCAGATGAGCCTGGGCTCTGAAGTGGATTATCGCCCACTACACATTCAAGCATTTCACATCGTTCTCTCACTCTCTCTTTCAAACCGACTATGCCAAACCCCCCTGCCTACCGCGCGGGAAAAGACCCGCCCTCGCTTTTTTAATCGGGTTTTGTATCGATGGATCGCGCGAAGCAGCAAAACCAAGTGTTACAAGACTACTACTATGTACTACTACAGTACACTGGGCTGTCGTGTCTTGTACTCCTCCGTCGTAAGAGTGGAGACACTCGCTTTCATAAATGTTCTGCTTCCGTTCGCCAACATGTGGGACATCTAGCATCCGGGTCCACGTGCCATGCACCAAATAACAGTGCAGAACAGCAGGGGGGACGCACCCCGGTCGTGGCGCCGCAGTAGTACTAATGAGCAATGAGGCGTCAAATCACAAAGCCGCACCTTTCCAACCATCATTTCACTCTTCACTGAATCTGCTTCTCCATCATCTTCTTCAAGAAAGCCATGTGTTGCTTCTGCCATTGTTCTGATTTTTCATGAGGGACGCGCATCGGCTTGGTACATCACTGACACGTGTGACCGCATGTTAGCAAACCGACAGGCCATGCTCCCCGCCCACTGCTCGGCAAAAGCACCTCCTTTTTACTAATCTGGATATCTACTTTTAGATCAATATAATTGAGATTTGTATATATCGCACCAAGAAGCAAAACCAAGTGGTATGCTTTACAATTCAAAAAAAAACAGCGGCACACTTCCAGCACGGCTGTCGCGTTCGCGTCGCAAGTCCGCGGTGTCAATTCGCACACGAAATGGCGAACACTAATAGCACGCCTTTCACCGACATGTGGGACATCTACCATCTTGGTCCACGTGCCATGCACCAAAGTTCGAAGCAGCGGGGGGAGGCACCCCGGTCGTAGCGCCACAGTACTAGTAAATGAGCAATGAGGCATCAAATCACAAAGCCCCACCTTGCCCGCAGTAAGCTGGACAGAGCAGGGGAGTACAAAAAATTGTGGACACAGCTTCGACCCAAAGGAAGTGACACGTGGGTCCCGCATTTTGATATACCCACGGCCTCCTTTGGTTCACAGGGTAGAAATATTATAGGAATATGAAAGTTGTAGGAAAAGAGATGACGTATGGCCTCCTTTGGTTTGTAGGAATTTCATAGTATAGGATTTTCAAAGGAAAAATTCTTATGGAGCTCTGTGGTTTGTAGGAATGGATTCCTAATCCTATGTACGATAGGAACCAATCCTTCACATTTTAAAGGAAAAAAACCATTACCCTAGACTCAATGGGAAAAATCATATCCTATGCATCAAATGACATTTCTTTCTATATAGGAATTGAGATGCATGTCATCTCACTTCCTATGTTTTTTTCTATTCCTAGGATATTCCTATCCGATGAACTAGAGGAGACCGACATGTTTCTCAAATCCTATGAGTAGGGATAGGAAAAGAGATGTCATTTGGTTCACATCATATGAATTTTTCCATTGAGTCTTAATGTTTATTTTCCTCTGAAATGTGGAGTATAGGAATCCATTCCTATGAACCAAATGGCTCTAAAGGAAAAATTCCTATAAAAATCCGATCATATAGAATTCCTATAATATTCCTCCACGCCAAAGGAGGCTTGAAATTGCTGTAGGTGATACGGCGGTCTTCCTTTGCCGAGTGTCGGCTAACGGAGACTCGGCTAACAAACTTGGCAAAGTGTGGCACTCGGCAATAGAGCAGTCCCACGCTTCGAGTCCTTACTAGACGGGACATTGCCGAGTTTAGAACTCAGGAAAATATTTGCCCAGTTCTTATAATGAAGGAACACACTGTATTTCATCTCTCTACTGATCCCGATCGTTCTTTCTCTCTCCTTAGTTAGAGGACTCAATCCTACGATGTCTCTCGCTCTCTCTCAGAACACACACACACATACGGCCCCTCTTTATCGAAGACACACTCGTACATTCCTCCCCCATCTCTATAGATATCTCTCGATGATGAATGAAATGATATATTCTGGGTTTTCTATATGTGCATGTTGTTCTACGAAAACTCGGTAAAAGTTCGTGAGGTTTGAATTTTCAATAAAGCTATATGCACTATATTTTGGAACAGAGGGAGCATACGGCAGTTGCGAACGCTCATGTGGAAATTTTATGTGTCGGAGGAGTGGCTGTTCTGTCAAATGCCATGGCAAAACTGCCACCGTCAGATGCAAATCTGATGGTTCTTTGGGCGTTCGCCAGGAAACGGCTTGTGGTGAACGTTCGCTAGATATGATTTATGGACACACGCATTGCATTGACACGTTAACCCTCCCTCTCACGCACGCACACACGCACCTCACGACTCTCCCGAGACTTCTCACACACACCATCTATCTGTACTCTGTAGGTAGACGTGACACACATATATGTGCTCTTCACACCCTTCCCTAAGAACTTTTAAAAAATAAAAGACGTCACACATATTATTTTTTGTAACTTAGACATCACACACATATACATCTTACTCTAGGTGGAGTACGTAGTACACGAAGAGAAGCAGCGCACGCACGCACCAGTTCTCTAACACCCACGCGCGGGTACACGTACGAGCTCATTTGTTTACAAACAGGCATCCCAAGTGACAATTTGACTCGTGCAGTTTTCAACTTCATGGAGGGTCGGGGACCACACGTGTACATAGTGCGACTTGGACACGGTGGCGCGTTATTGATTGAGTTTTTTTACTGGAACATTAAATGAAAATAGTGGTTCACGCCTATTCATTTTAAAAACGATTGCTACAAGAAAATCACTCCACTATATATATAAGCAGGAGCTTCAGCGCTTGCTTTACTAGGGTTGCTCCCATTCACTCTCTCATCCTCTCCAGATCTAAAAAAGACAGCGGCGGCCACACCCTCTCTTTGCTCACCGCTGGTCACAGTTCCGGCCGGATCCCCTCCGCCGGCGAAGCGGAGAAGGTGCAGCGTCACGTGGTCGTCGGCGGCGAGGGAGGAGACCCACAGCTGCCAGCGCATCCCGATCGGCGGCCCGTGCTGTTCTGTCCGACACAGCGCCGGCTCGGGAGGGCCTCCGACCCCTTCTTCCTCCCTGCCGTATTGTGGGCAGATCCGGCCTCCTGCCGCCGTCCTAGCCACATCCGGACGACCCTCAGGTATAACTTCCTTTGAAACCGGCCTTGCTCTACTGCCCCAGCTCACCACGTGGCTGCATGTGGATCTTTTTCTACTTCCTTCGGTTGTTCCAAAGCCACCTAAATTTTTATTATTATTAGAGGCAAACCTACTTCATGCAGTCGAATCTAGGACTTTGTTCAAAAGGGAAGAAAGGGGGGGAAGTTGTAGCATGAATCTAGGACTTGGTTCAAAGAGGAAAGAAAAGGGGGAAAGTAGTAGGGACTGGCTACCCAACCGGTCTCTTGGTTGAAAAGGGGAAGAAAGTCCGGTGGATAGCAAAGCGTGGGGGGAAGTACTAGTAAGATACTGGCCAGACCGGTCTCTTGGTCGAAAAAGGGAAGAAAGTGAGGGGGTGTTGGGGGGACAACACAACTGAGAACGAGCAGGTCTAGATTTCCTATGCTCACATAGGAAAAGGTCACCGAGGAGATAAAAAATTGGACAAATGCAGACATGTTGCCTGAATGTTTGCTGCTCTCGGCAACCAGATCTGCTTCACCACTTTATGCCCCTACTATCCCTTTGCCCTTATCGCTACCGTTTATCTAATATCAGAGGAAAAATGAAACAATGCCATTGTTAGCCTAATGTCACTTCTAAGTAATGATGATGTCAGTCTAGTGCCATCGATAAATTGAAGCAATGACACCACCATTTTATGAAGTGCTTCTGTCTTGCTTTATTTCCCATGAATTATGTTTTGCCAGTTACACTTAAATCTCACACCGCTAACATTGCTTCATCCCATTGGAATTGCACAAATTTGATTGCATCGTGTACGGAGCTACTGACCATGTGCTACTCTCATGACAGTAATACTAGTGTTGTTGTTCTGCATGTTAATCCAGTGCCAGTGTTGATGTGATGTGATGCTACTTCTTACTTAATGGCACTTTTTCATACTGTCAATGTAATGCCATTCATAACACAAGAGATGATGTTGTTAATCATATGCCACTGCAAATAACTGCCACTGCTTAAATAACCATATTACATATTTGTGCAAACAGGGATGTCTATCTCCCTATCGTTTCTATTTGTGCAATCATAAGCACACACCTCAATTTTAGTAGAACTGCACAAAATCAGATGGCTGTTCCTACCTGCCGTCCTCTAGCCACCCATATTCCAGGTATATATTCCTACATTCATAACTAGCTAGAATGACCAACGCAAGCTAAAAGAAGTTGATTCGTACATGGACTTCCTGATTGCAGTGCAGGAATGAGCCTGTCATGTGTGGCGGAGAAAACAAGCAGTGCGTCTGCGCCGTGAACTACACTCACTCCCAATTTAAGGACGGCCCGAGGACAAGCTTGCACGGCTGCACAGAGGTTTTGGGGTCAGGTGCGCGTAAAAGAGGCATTGCGGTCTGCTTATTTCTGCAAATAGCGGTGCTTAAATTTAGTGGAACTGCACAAGAAGTTCAGATGGTCAATCCACTTCAAGGTTCAGTTCAATATTCCAACTGAGAACACAATTATAATTTGTTATTCTGGAACGAGAGAACCTAACCCTGGATGGTGGCAACAAGAAAAACCAGAGTGAACCCCAGGAAATTAAAGCTTGCCTAGGGAGGCCCTTTGCTCAGAGAAGCCTGGCTTGATTTTTCCTGATTTGTAAACCTTCTCACAACTTTGTCTTTTGATGTCAACTTCTAAAAGAGATGTTATGTTCTATGAATCATTGAGATGTATAAAAAAGCTGAACTTATGCTTTTGAAGTATTTTATGCAGCCGAGTTTATTGTGAATGTTTAACATGAATGCTGGAGTAGCGTGTTAACATTTGGAATCTATATTTTGGCCTCAATTAACCGCATGAACCACTATAACTAGATACGTAGTTGCTTATATGTCAGACAGCAAAGTATGAGTGTGAGCTGGTCGATCTAGTGTTGAAGCGATCTATGCCAATGTGTCGTGTTTGCACCAACTGTGCTTACAAGTGGGGTAGCACCAACAGTGCATTACCTACACTATGTATACGTCAGCGCACCAAGAGTTGTCAAACAAGTATTTCATCAAACACACACTGCTCGTTTGATAAACAGTGGCAACTTATGTCTTACAATGCCATATTGCATGAAAGAACTCATGAGGATGCATCTGTTTCGGCAACACTTACGAGGGTTCTCACATGATTCACGGGCACACAAAAGTAGCTGTAGTTCCCATAGAGGGATTCAAACAGAGTACTACCCCAAGAGGGCTCGATAATACGCAAGGGTTGGGTAATTAAACACAATCCAAGCTACTTTGAAACGACTAACTGGGCCAACTATTTCATGCCATCGATCTAATTGGGGATGGAGACAAGACGAGCCTTGCCATGAACATCCTCGAGGACGTTCAGCAGCAGCTCAATCCTGTCAACCTTCTTGAAGATAACCTTGTGGCCTTTCCACTCATAAACTTGTTTGTCGAGGCATGCCACGTCATCTTCATGGATAAGCTTGACAAGAACATTATGCCTCACAAACGAAGGAGTAGCTATGAATTTGTTGTGCTTCAATACACCCTGGACAACACGCCTGACAACAGTGTGGCTGGAATACATTTCGTCTTTGGTATAAGTGCAAATGGCTTCCAGGATCGAACAACCTAAGAACTTTGTTTTCCCAGTGCGTATATTCAGGTCATTCACCTCATAGCGAGTGACATATACAACCACACAATCCTTGTCTCCATCAGGCGTTGGACCGCCCGAGGATTCCAAGAAAATAAAATGGAACATCGGGCGTTGGACTGCCCGAGGATTTCCAAGAAAAATGCCAAACGGATGTCTGAATGCGACGCCTCGAGAGGTCTTGAAAAGAAATTCCAAACGGGTGTCTGAATGCGACGCCTCGAGAGGTCTTGAAAAGAAATGAGTATCCAGGTGGCACAACCATCCCAAGAGATACTCAAAAAAATAGAAATGAGTATCCAGGTGGCACAACCATCCCAAGAGATACTCAATAAAATAGAAATGAGTATCCAGGTGGCACAACCATCCCAAGAGATACTCAAGGTTACCCAGAAGAGAAAATGGTTAGTCCACAGTAATATTCATGTTAACAATAATATTCATGATAGCATCAGTGGTGACAATAATCATACATTACAAGTGGATCATGATCAGTTATATTATTTCCTCTGAAGACCGACACCGGGACTGACACTTGACCCTTCCCAGCTAACGTCCTTGACCGTGGACACGGCTATTCGAATAGGTCTAACTCTGAAGAGGTTGTACTCTTTACCCACATGTATAGGATTTCTCTAGCCAACCTCGAAACGTTAACTAATTCCGATCACGGTTTTTGGGTTGAAAACACACCTAACCAGCACACACCAGATTAACTTTCCTAATGCCAGGAATCACCCAAAGCATCGTTCAAGGAAAACTCTAAGATGGGAAGACCACCGTCTCGAATAGCATGGGATCACAATTTATAACGTGCGGAATACAAGGGGTGCCCCCCTCTCGGCCCAGCCGGATACACCCATGCCCCCTGACCCAATGACTGGCATTAGTCCATGGCCATGGAACCCTCATCACGGCTCCTTTATGTGGTGTGTACTTGGAAAGGGGTTAGCAACTTACTAAGCCGTACTCCCCTCGTGGGAAGACAAGTGGCAGCACTACTTTTAGCTAGGCATGACGGAACAAGACTCGATCTAGGTCGACTCAGGAGGTTTTATTATCATGACTGGCATGCTTCACATGCCACGGTGACACCATCGTGTCACGATGTGATACGTGCCCATCGGCACGACATAGACAGGGGTATACCCCTGATTTCTCACAACTTCATCCAAGTTAGAATGGTTCTTAAATGTATGCAAGAAATGCACAAAAGAGATATGACCATGCAGGCACTTGCTATCCACTACATATCTGGTGATCATTTTGAACTTATGCAAACATGCATGCAAACACCATATCCCAAGTTCAAAAATGATTGCCTTGATCAAAGTAGGCAGAAGGTGATCCCTCGAAATTTTTGACAAAGTTTCCCTCCTCGTTTTCTATAAAATAAGAATTCAAAATTCGATCAAAATTTTGTGACAGCACAAAAAGTTGTCTCAAAATATTTTTAAATAAATACTAAAAAACTAGAGTGAAAAAGAAAATTTTCAGAAAAAGAATCAGGTGAAAATGATTTGTGGTTAAAAAGTTATAATGGTTTTAAAACCAGGGACCTTTCTGCAAATTAAATAGTTACTTTCGGGTCCCTACTGTTATAACAGAAAGCGCCTCGGGCAGGAATACATTTTCCAATTCAGAAAACGTACAGAGGCAAAAACGCTTTCGAAATAAAAGAGAAAAGAATAAAACACTGATGGGTGGGCCCCACCCGTCAGGTTTGAATTTTGAACGTGCCTCGCACGCGAGTACAGAGAGGGTGCGGTGGTCACCGACAGTGATCGCCGGTGTTTCAGGGGACGGCGATGATATGAACGTGCTCGGGGGAGTGTTCCACGTCTGGGGGTGGTGGTGGTGGTCGCCGGCGAGCGGCGTGGTGACGGCGGTGTCAACTCCGGCGTACGGCGGCGTCGGGTGGTGGTGGATCTCGTCGGGGAGGGCTCTGGACGTCAAATTGACGCACGGAATGGATGAGGTGGTGCACCAGGAGCCTACTGATGGAATTTGAGAGGTGGAGATGGACGAACGGCGTCATGGTGATCTCGGTGACAGTGGCGGATCGGGCGGCCGGAGTCGGGGAAGAAGACCTCCCCGAGGTCGTCCGACTCCTCTAGGTGGCAATTGGGGATGGGGGAGGCGATGTGGATGCAGAACGGAGCTCAGGGGCCCCTTTTATAGGCGAGGCGGAGATGACTGGAATGAGGTGGATCACGGCAGAGTGATTCCGGCCGGTGGAGGTAGCTAGCAATGGTTGGCTTGGTTGGTGATCATTAGTGCGGTCGGTGGAGGCTTCTCGAAGTGCCAACGTGACGGTCCTCGAGCTCTATCCCCTTATCCCGACGCTGAGCTCCCTTATGGCCATGGCGACCGACGAGCAGCTCCGGCGACTGACAGGTGGGTGTGGGTGGCTTGGACGGTGCGTGGGAGCTACAGAGAAGGTGCCGCGTGGAGGGGAGGTAGGAGGGAGCGGTGAGGAGGAGTGTTGGTGGCTGGTGGCCGAGCTGATCCTCTGGGCCGCCTTGGCCGAGAGCAGCGGCCGTTGCACCAGCTCGCCACCGACTTGTCAGCGATGAGAGGGTGGTGAGAGGGGTCTATGGCGAGGCATTGATGGCCAGGAGCAATGCGGATGAGGGACATGAGGAGTGAAGTGCACTGCACGGCATCGATCTCCCCTCTGCTCCCTTTTCTGATTTTTCTAAAAAAAATTGACAGTGGTGAACAGGGTGTTGGGGAACGGAGCATGAATTTCAAAAAATTTCCTATGCTCACGCAAGATCTATCCATGGAGATGCATCGCTACGAGAGGGGAGAGTGTGTCTACGTACCCTTGTAGACCGTTTAGCGGAAGCGTCTCACAACGCGGTTGATGTAGTCGAACAATCCTTCGAGCTCCACCGATCGAGTACCAAACGTACGGCACCTCCGAGTTCTACACACGTGCAGCTCGGTGACGTTCCTCGCCTTCTTGATCCAGCAAGACGTCGAGGTAGTAGATGAGTTCCGTCAGCACGACGGCGTGGCGACGGTGACGGTGAAGTGATTCCGGCAGGGCTTCGCCTAAGCTTTCCGAAAATATGACCGAGGTGGAAAACGGAGATCGGGGCACCGCACACGGCTATGGGACAATTGTGTGTCTCCAAGGGGTGCCCCTCCTCCGTATATAAAGGAGGGAGGAGGAGGAGGCCGGCCAGCCCCTAGGGGTGCACCAAGGAGGGGACTCCTACTAGGAATCCTACTCCTACTAGGAGTCCACCAAGAGGGGAAGGAAGAGGGGAAGAGGGAGAAGGAAAGAGGGGTGTTGCGCCCCCCCAACCCCTTGTCCAATTCGGACCAGCAAGGGGAGGGGCGCAGCAGCCCCTGTGGCCTGCTTCTCTCTTTCCCGTATGGCCCAATAAGGCCCATAACTTCCCCGGGGGGTTCCGGAACCCCTCCGGCACTCCGGAAAATACTCGGATCACTTGGAACCTTTCCGATATCCGAATACAACCTTCCAATATATCGATCTTTACCTCTCGGACATTCCGAGACTCCTCGTCATGTCCGTGATCTCATTCGGGACTCCGAACTACCTTCGGTCACTCATCACATAACTCATATAATACTATATCGTCATCGAACCTTAAGTGTGCGGACCCTACGGGTTCGGGAATGATGTAGACATGACCGAGACGACTCCCCGGTCAATAACCAACATCGGAACCTGGATGCTCATATTGGTTCCTACATATTCCATGAAGATCTTTATCGGTGAACCTCATATGTCAACATACGTTGTTCCCTTTGTCCGGCGGTATGTTACTTGCCCGAGATTCGATCGTCGGTATCCAATACCTAGTTCAATCTCGTTACCGGCAAGTCTCTTTACTCGTTCCGTAATACATCATCTTGCAACTAACTCTTTAGTCGCGGTGCTTGCAAGGCTTCTGTGATGCTGTATTACCGAGAGGGCCCAGAGATACCTTCTCCGATAGTTCGAGTGACAAATCCCAATCTCGATCCATGCCAACTCAACAAACACTTTTGGAGATACCTGTAGTGCACCTTTATAATCACCCAGTTACGTTGTGACGTTTGATGCACCCTAAGTATTCCTACGGTATCCAGGAGTTGCATGATCTCATGGTCAGAGGAACGTGTATTTGACATAGTGAAAGCAATAGCAATAAACTGAACGATCATATGCTATGCTAACGGTTGGGTCATGTCCATCACATCATTCTCCTAATGATGTGATCCCGTTATCAAATGACAACTCATGTCCATGGTCAGGAAACCTTAACCATCTTTGATCAACGAGCTAGTCAAGTAGAGGCTTACTAGGGACTCAGTATTTGTTCATTATCCACACATGTATTTAGTTTCCGGTCAATACAATTCTAGCATGAATAATAAACCATTATCATGAACGGGGAAATATGATAATAAACACTTTATTATTATTGCCTCTAGGGCATATTTCCAACAGTCTCCCACTTGCACTAGAGTCAATAATCTAGATTACATCTCCATGTAATTAACACTTAATTAGTTCTAAAGTTGATCATGTTTTGCTTGTGAGCGAGGTTTTAGTCAACGGGTCTGCAATATTCAGATCCGTGTGTTCTTTGCAAATCTCTATGTCTTATGTAGATGTTGCTACCACACTCTGTTTGGAGCTACTCCAAAAATGATTGCCCCACTTTTCATATCCGGTCTGAGACTCATAGTCTTCCGGATCGGTGTTTAAAGCTTGCATCGATGTAACCCTTTACGACGAACTCTTTATCACCTCTATTCCTGAGAAATTCTTCCTTAGTCATCTTAAGGATATTTTGACCGCTGTCCAGTGATCTACTCCTAGATCACTCTTTGCCAGTTTCATGGCAAAACTCACAGCATAGCATACTTTATAGAACCTATGGACGAAGCATAGGGGATGATCTTCATCCTTTCTATTTCTTCTGCCGTGGTCGAGATTTTGAGTCTTACTCAACTTCACACCTTGCACCACAGTCTAGAACTCCTTCTTTGATTGATCCATTTTGAACTTTCTTCAAAAATAATCTTGTCAAGGTATGTGTTTTTGTGAAAGTTCTATGAAGCGTCTCAATCTATCTTTATAGATTTTGATGCTTTAACATGTAAACAACCTTTACCTAGATCTTCAAGTCTTACTCCACTTCACACCAGGCAAGAAATGATTTCTTTGACTTGATCCATTTTGAACTTTTCAAAATCTTATCAAGATGTGTGAACAAACTTTATCAGGTGTCTTGATCTATCTCTATAGATCTTGATGCCCAATCTGTGGATAACTTAAAAACAGGTTTTATTGAAAAACTCCTTTCAATTAATTCTTTATGCTTTTCAGAAATTCTACATCATTTCCAATCAACAATATGTCATCCACATATACTATTAGAAATGATATAGAGCTCCCACTCACTTTCTTGTAAATACAAGTTTCTCCATAAACTTTGTATAAACCCAAACGCTTTGATCAACTCATCAAAGCGAGTATTCCAGCTCCGAGATGCTTGCACCAGTCCATAGATGGATCGCTGGAGCTTGCATACTTTGTCAGCTCCTTTAGGATCGACAAAAACCTTCCGGCTATATCATATACAATTCTTCCTTAAGGAATCCATTAAAGAATGCCGTTTTGACGTCCATTTGCCAGATTTCATAATCATAAAATGCGGCAATTGCTAACATAATTCTGACAGACTTTAGCATCGCTACGGGTGAGATAGTCTCATCGTAGTCAACTCCTTGAACTTGGTGATAACCTTTAGCAACAAGTTGAGCTTTATAGATGGTGACATTACCATCAGCGTCCGTCTTCTTCTTAAAGATCCATTTATTTTCAATAGCTCGCCGTTCATTGGGCAAGTCTACCAAAGTCCACACTTTGTTCTCATACATGGATCCAATCTCGGATTTCATGGCCTCAAGCCATTTCTCGGAATCTGGGCTTGCCATTGCTTCTTCATAGTTCGAAGGTACACCATTGTCTAGCAACATGACCTCCAAGACTGGATTTCCGTACCACTCTGGTGCGGAACGTGTCCTGGTTGACCTTCGAAGTTCTGTAGTAACTTGATCCGAAGCCTCATGATCATCATCATCAACTTCTACTCCGGTCTGTGCTGGTGTCACAGAAATTTCTTCCTGTGGCGTGCTACTATCCAGAGGAGGTACAATTATCTCATCAAGTTCTACTTTCCTCCCACTCACTTCTTTCGAGAGAAACTCCTTCTCTAGAAAGGATCCATTCTTAGCAACGAAAACCTTGCCTTCGGATCTGTGGTAGAAGGTGTACCCAACGATCTCTTTTGGGTATCCTATGAAGACGCACTTATCCGCTTTGGGTTTGAGCTTATCAGGCTGAAGCCTTTTGACATAAGCATCGCAGCCCCAAACTTTCAGAAACGACAGCTTAGGTTTCTTACCAAACCACAGTTCATACGGTGTCGTCTCAACGGATTTAGACGGTGCCCTATTTAAAGTGAATGCAGCTGTCTCTAATGCATAACCCCAAAACGATAGTGGCAAATCGGTAAGAGACATCATAGAACGCACCATATCCAATAGAGTACGATTACGACGTTCGGACACACCATTACGCTGTGGTGTTCCAGGTGGCGTGAACTGTGAAACAATTCCACATTGTCTTAAGTGAGTGCCAAACTCGTAACTCAAATATTCTCCTCCACGATCAGATCGTAAGAACTTTATTTTCTTGTTACGATGATTCTCTACTTCACTCTGAAATTCTTTGAACTTTTCAAATGTTTCAGACTTATGCTTCATCAAGTAGACATCACCATATCTACTCAAATCATTAGTGAACGTGAGAACATAACGATAACCACCGCGCGCCTCAACACTCATCGGACCGCATACATCGGTATGTATTATTTCCAATAAGTTGGTTGCTCGCTCCATAGTTCCGGAGAACGGAGTTTTAGTCATCTTGCCAATAAGGCACGTTTCACATGTCTCAAATGATTCATAATCAAGAGATTCCAAAAACCCATCTGCATGGAGTTTCTTCATGTGTTTAACACTGATATGACCTAAGCGACAGTGCCACAAATATGTGGTACTATCATTATCTTTTGGCATTTGTGTTATGAACATATGTATTACTACGATCAAGATTCTATAAACCTTTCATTTTAAGTGCATGATCATCAATGATATTATCCAAATAAATAGAATAACAATTATTCTCTGAAATTGAATAACCGTCTTGCAATAAACACTATCAGATATAATGTTCATGCTTAACGCAAGCACCAAATAACAATTATTTAGGTTCATCACTAATCCTGAAGGTAGAGAGAGTGTGGCGATGGTGATCACATCAACCTTGGAGACACTTCCAATGCACATCATCACCTCGTTCTTAGCTAGCACTCGTTTATTCCGAAGCTCCATGTTTCAAGTTGTAAGCAACTGAACAAGTATCAAATACCCAGGTGCTCCTACGAGTACTAGTAAGGTACACATCAATAACATGTATATCAAATATCTTTGTTGACATTGCCAGTCTTATTATCTGCCAGTTACTTTGGGGAAGTTCCGCTCCCTCTGACATTTCCCTTTGCAATGGGAGCACTAAGTCTCGGGTTTGGTTCAGCCTTGGGTTTCTTCGCGTGAGCGGCAACTGTTTTACCGTTCTTCTTGAAGTTCCCTTTTCTTTCCCTTGCCCTTCTTGAAACTAGTGGTCTTATTAACCATCAACACTTGATGCTCCCTTTTTGATTTCTACATCCGCAGATTGTAGCATCGCGAATAGCTTAAGGATCTTCTATCCCTTGCATGTTTATAGTTCATCACGAAGATCCAGTAGCTTAGTGATAGTGACTAGAGAACTCTATCAATCACCACTTTATTCGGAAGTCTAACTCCCACTTGATTCAAGTGTTTGAAGTACTCAGACATTCTGAGTACATGCTCACTAACGGAGTTGTTCTCCTCCATCTTGTAGCTATAGAACTTGTCGAAGGTGTCATACCTCTCGACCCGGGTGTGAGCTTGAAAAACAAATTTTCAGCTCTTGGAACATCTCATATGCTCCGTGTTGCTCAAAACATATTTGGAGCTCCGGTTCTAAGCCGTAAAGTATGGCGCACTGAACTATCGAGTAGTCATCTTTTCTTGTCTGCCAGACGTTCATAACGTCCTCAGATCAAGCCGTAGGGGTATTTCATTGAGCGGTACATTAAGGACATAAGCCTTCTGTGCATCAGTGAGGACAATCCTCAGATCATGGACCTAGTCCGCATAGTTGCTTCCATCAACTTTCAACTTGGCTTACTCTAGGAACATATTAAAAACAGTGGAACTAACGCGTGGTTTATCGATCTACAACATTAAATTGCTAAGACACTTTTGACTATGTTCATGATAATTGAAGTTCAATTAATCAAATTACTTAAGAACTCCCACTTAGATTAACATCCCTCAAGTTGTCTAAGTGTAACATGATCCACATCAAACTAATCCACGTCCGATCATCACGTGAGGTGGATCAGTTCATCAATGGTGAACATCTTTCATGTTGATCATATCTACTATATGACTCATGTTCGACCTTTCGGTCTCTCGTGTTCTGAGGCCATATCTGCATATGCTAGGCTCATCAAGTTTAACCCAAGTATTCTGCATGTGTAAAACTGTCTTACACCCGTTGTATGTGAACGAAAGAATCCATCACACCTGATCATCACGTGGTGCTTAGAAGCGTCGAACTTTCGCAACGGTGCATACTCGGGGAGAACACTTATCTTGAAATTTAGTGAAGGGATCATCTTATAATGCTTCCGTCGTCCTAAGCAAAATAAGATGCATAAAAGGATTAACATCACATGCAATTCAATATATGTGACATGATATGGCCATCATCGTATTGTGCTTTTGATCTCCATCAGCATAGCACCGTCATGATCTCCATCGTCACCGGGTTGGCGCCATGATCTCCATCGTAGCGTCGTGACACCTTGATCTCCATCGTAGCGTCGTGGTCGTCTCGCCGGCTATTGCTACTACGACTACTGCTAACTCATAGCGGTAAAGTAAAGCAATTACATAGCGTTGGCATTGCATACAATAAAGAGACAACCATATGGCTCCTGCTGGTTGCCTGATAACTTACAAAACATGATCATCTCATACAACAACTTATATCACATCATGTCTTGGCCATATCACATCACCAGCATACCCTGCAAAAACAAGTTAGACGTCCTCTACTTTGTTGTTGCAAGTTTTACGTGGCTGCTACGGGTTTGCAAGAACCGTTCTTACCTACGCAAAACCACAACGTGGTGTAGTGATTGCTTTTTGATCTTCTAAAAGAACCCTCTTCATTGAAACCGGTTCAACTAAAGTGAGAGAGACAGACACCCGCCAGTCACCTTTATGCAACGAGTGCACGTAGCGGTGAAACCTGTCTCGCGTAAGCGTACGCGTAATGTCAGTCCGGGCCGCTTCATCTCACAATACTGCCGAATCAAGTATCAACTAGTAACGGCAAGCAATATGTATACACCCACGCCCACAACTCGTTTGTGTTCTACTCGTGCAAATCACATCTACGCATAGACCTGGCTCATGATGCCACTGTTGGGGAACGGAGCATGAATTTCAAAAAAATTCCTACGCTCACGCAAGATCTATCCATGGAGATGCATCGCTACGAGAGGGGAGAGTGTGTCTACGTACCCTTGTAGACCGTTTAGCGGAAGCGTCTCACAACGCGGTTGATGTAGTCGAACAATCCTTCGAGCTCCACCGATCGAGTACCGAACGTACGGCACCTCCGAGTTCTACACACGTGCAGCTCGGTGACGTTCCTCGCCTTCTTGATCCAGCAAGACGTCGAGGTAGTAGATGAGTTCCGTCAGCACGACGGCGTGGCGACGGTGACGGTGGTGATTCCGGCAGGGCTTCGCCTAAGCTTTCCGAAAATATGACCGAGGTGGAAAACGGAGATCGGGGCACCGCACACGGCTATGGGACAATTGTGTGTCTCCAAGGGGTGCCCCTCCTCCGTATATAAAGGAGGGAGGAGGAGGAGGCCGGCCAGCCCCTAGGGGCGCACCAAGGAGGGGACTCCTACTAGGAATCCTACTCCTAGTAGGAGTCCACCAAGAGGGGAAGGAAGAGGGGAAGAGGGAGAAGGAAAGAGGGGTGTTGCGCCCCCCCAACCCCTTGTCCAATTCGGACCAGCAAGGGGAGGGGCGCAGCAGCCCCTGTGGCCTGCTTCTCTCTTTCCCGTATGGCCCAATAAGGCCCATAACTTCCCCGGGGGGTTCCGGAACCCCTCCGGCACTCCGGAAAATACTCGGATCACTTGGAACCTTTCCGATATCCGAATACAACCTTCCAATATATCGATCTTTACCTCTCGGACATTCCGAGACTCCTCGTCATGTCCGTGATCTCATTCGGGACTCCGAACTACCTTCGGTCACTCATCACATAACTCATATAATACTATATCGTCATCGAACCTTAAGTGTGCGGACCCTACGGGTTCGGGAATGATGTAGACATGACCGAGACGACTCCCCGGTCAATAACCAACATCGGAACCTGGATGCTCATATTGGTTCCTACATATTCCATGAAGATCTTTATCGGTGAACCTCATATGTCAACATACGTTGTTCCCTTTGTCCGGCGGTATGTTACTTGCCCGAGATTCGATCGTCGGTATCCAATACCTAGTTCAATCTCGTTACCGGCAAGTCTCTTTACTCGTTCCGTAATACATCATCTTGCAACTAACTCTTTAGTCGCGGTGCTTGCAAGGCTTCTGTGATGCTGTATTACCGAGAGGGCCCAGAGATACCTTCTCCGATAGTTCGAGTGACAAATCCCAATCTCGATCCATGCCAACTCAACAAACACTTTTGGAGATACCTGTAGTGCACCTTTATAATCACCCAGTTACGTTGTGACGTTTGATGCACCCTAAGTATTCCTACGGTATCCAGGAGTTGCATGATCTCATGGTCAGAGGAACGTGTATTTGACATAGTGAAAGCAATAGCAATAAACTGAACGATCATATGCTATGCTAACGGTTGGGTCATGTCCATCACATCATTCTCCTAATGATGTGATCCCGTTATCAAATGACAACTCATGTCCATGGTCAGGAAACCTTAACCATCTTTGATCAACGAGCTAGTCAAGTAGAGGCTTACTAGGGACTCAGTATTTGTTCATTATCCACACATGTATTTAGTTTCCGGTCAATACAATTCTAGCATGAATAATAAACCATTATCATGAACGGGGAAATATGATAATAAACACTTTATTATTATTGCCTCTAGGGCATATTTCCAACAGTCTCCCACTTGCACTAGAGTCAATAATCTAGATTACATCTCCATGTAATTAACACTTAATTAGTTCTAAAGTTGATCATGTTTTGCTTGTGAGCGAGGTTTTAGTCAACGGGTCTGCAATATTCAGATCCGTGTGTTCTTTGCAAATCTCTATGTCTTATGTAGATGTTGCTACCACACTCTGTTTGGAGCTACTCCAAAAATGATTGCCCCACTTTTCATATCCGGTCTGAGACTCATAGTCTTCCGGATCGGTGTTTAAAGCTTGCATCGATGTAACCCTTTACGACGAACTCTTTATCACCTCTATTCCTGAGAAATTCTTCCTTAGTCATCTTAAGGATATTTTGACCGCTGTCCAGTGATCTACTCCTAGATCACTCTTTGCCAGTTTCATGGCAAAACTCACAGCATAGCATACTTTATAGAACCTATGGACGAAGCATAGGGGATGATCTTCATCCTTTCTATTTCTTCTGCCGTGGTCGAGATTTTGAGTCTTACTCAACTTCACACCTTGCACCACAGTCTAGAACTCCTTCTTTGATTGATCCATTTTGAACTTTCTTCAAAAATAATCTTGTCAAGGTATGTGTTTTTGTGAAAGTTCTATGAAGCGTCTCAATCTATCTTTATAGATTTTGATGCTTTAACATGTAAACAACCTTTACCTAGATCTTCAAGTCTTACTCCACTTCACACCAGGCAAGAAATGATTTCTTTGACTTGATCCATTTTGAACTTTTCAAAATATTATCAAGATGTGTGAACAAACTTTATCAGGTGTCTTGATCTATCTCTATAGATCTTGATGCCCAATCTGTGGATAACTTAAAAACAGGTTTTATTGAAAAACTCCTTTCAATTAATTCTTTATGCTTTTCAGAAATTCTACATCATTTCCAATCAACAATATGTCATCCACATATACTATTAGAAATGATATAGAGCTCCCACTCACTTTCTTGTAAATACAAGTTTCTCCATAAACTTTGTATAAACCCAAACGCTTTGATCAACTCATCAAAGCGAGTATTCCAGCTCCGAGATGCTTGCACCAGTCCATAGATGGATCGCTGGAGCTTGCATACTTTGTCAGCTCCTTTAGGATCGACAAAAACCTTCCGGCTATATCATATACAATTCTTCCTTAAGGAATCCATTAAAGAATGCCGTTTTGACGTCCATTTGCCAGATTTCATAATCATAAAATGCGGCAATTGCTAACATAATTCTGACAGACTTTAGCATCGCTACGGGTGAGATAGTCTCATCGTAGTCAACTCCTTGAACTTGGTGATAACCTTTAGCAACAAGTTGAGCTTTATAGATGGTGACATTACCATCAGCGTCCGTCTTCTTCTTAAAGATCCATTTATTTTCAATAGCTCGCCGTTCATTGGGCAAGTCTACCAAAGTCCACACTTTGTTCTCATACATGGATCCAATCTCGGATTTCATGGCCTCAAGCCATTTCTCGGAATCCGGGCTTGCCATTGCTTCTTCATAGTTCGAAGGTACACCATTGTCTAGCAACATGACCTCCAAGACTGGATTTCCGTACCACTCTGGTGCGGAACGTGTCCTGGTTGACCTTCGAAGTTCTGTAGTAACTTGATCCGAAGCCTCATGATCATCATCATCAACTTCTACTCCGGTCTGTGCTGGTGTCACAGAAATTTCTTCCTGTGGCGTGCTACTATCCAGAGGAGGTACAATTATCTCATCAAGTTCTACTTTCCTCCCACTCACTTCTTTCGAGAGAAACTCCTTCTCTAGAAAGGATCCATTCTTAGCAACGAAAACCTTGCCTTCGGATCTGTGGTAGAAGGTGTACCCAACGATCTCTTTTGGGTATCCTATGAAGACGCACTTATCCGCTTTGGGTTTGAGCTTATCAGGCTGAAGCCTTTTGACATAAGCATCGCAGCCCCAAACTTTCAGAAACGACAGCTTAGGTTTCTTACCAAACCACAGTTCATACGGTGTCGTCTCAACGGATTTAGACGGTGCCCTATTTAAAGTGAATGCAGCTGTCTCTAATGCATAACCCCAAAACGATAGTGGCAAATCGGTAAGAGACATCATAGAACGCACCATATCCAATAGAGTACGATTACGACGTTCGGACACACCATTACGCTGTGGTGTTCCAGGTGGCGTGAACTGTGAAACAATTCCACATTGTCTTAAGTGAGTGCCAAACTCGTAACTCAAATATTCTCCTCCACGATCAGATCGTAAGAACTTTATTTTCTTGTTACGATGATTCTCTACTTCACTCTGAAATTTTTTGAACTTTTCAAATGTTTCAGACTTATGCTTCATCAAGTAGACATCACCATATCTACTCAAATCATTAGTGAACGTGAGAACATAACGATATCCACCGCGCGCCTCAACACTCATCGGACCGCATACATCGGTATGTATTATTTCCAATAAGTTGGTTGCTCGCTCCATAGTTTCGGAGAACGGAGTTTTAGTCATCTTGCCAATAAGGCACGTTTCACATGTCTCAAATGATTCATAATCAAGAGATTCCAAAAACCCATCTGCATGGAGTTTCTTCATGTGTTTAACACTGATATGACCTAAGCGACAGTGCCACAAATATGTGGTACTATCATTATCTTTTGGCATTTGTGTTATGAACATATGTATTACTACGATCAAGATTCTATAAACCTTTCATTTTAAGTGCATGATCATCAATGATATTATCCAAATAAATAGAATAACAATTATTCTCTGAAATTGAATAACCGTCTTGCAATAAACACTATCAGATATAATGTTCATGCTTAACGCAAGCACCAAATAACAATTATTTAGGTTCATCACTAATCCTGAAGGTAGAGAGAGTGTGGCGATGGTGATCACATCAACCTTGGAGACACTTCCAATGCACATCGTCACCTCATTCTTAGCTAGCACTCGTTTATTCCGAAGCTCCATGTTTCAAGTTGTAAGCAACTGAACAAGTATCAAATACCCAGGTGCTCCTACGAGTACTAGTAAGGTACACATCAATAACATGTATATCAAATATCTTTGTTGACATTGCCAGTCTTATTATCTGCCAGTTACTTTGGGGAAGTTCCGCTCCCTCTGACATTTCCCTTTGCAATGGGAGCACTAAGTCTCGGGTTTGGTTCAGCCTTGGGTTTCTTCGCGTGAGCGGCAACTGTTTTACCGTTCTTCTTGAAGTTCCCTTTTCTTTCCCTTGCCCTTCTTGAAACTAGTGGTCTTATTAACCATCAACACTTGATGCTCCCTTTTTGATTTCTACATCCGCAGATTGTAGCATCGCGAATAGCTTAAGGATCTTCTATCCCTTGCATGTTTATAGTTCATCACGAAGATCCAGTAGCTTAGTGATAGTGACTAGAGAACTCTATCAATCACCACTTTATTCGGAAGTCTAACTCCCACTTGATTCAAGTGTTTGAAGTACTCAGACATTCTGAGTACATGCTCACTAACGGAGTTGTTCTCCTCCATCTTGTAGCTATAGAACTTGTCGAAGGTGTCATACCTCTCGACCCGGGTGTGAGCTTGAAAAACAAATTTTCAGCTCTTGGAACATCTCATATGCTCCGTGTTGCTCAAAACATATTTGGAGCTCCGGTTCTAAGCCGTAAAGTATGGCGCACTGAACTATCGAGTAGTCATCTTTTCTTGTCTGCCAGACGTTCATAACGTCCTCAGATCAAGCCGTAGGGGTATTTCATTGAGCGGTACATTAAGGACATAAGCCTTCTGTGCATCAGTGAGGACAATCCTCAGATCATGGACCTAGTCCGCATAGTTGCTTCCATCAACTTTCAACTTGGCTTACTCTAGGAACATATTAAAAACAGTGGAACTAACGCGTGGTTTATCGATCTACAACATTAAATTGCTAAGACACTTTTGACTATGTTCATGATAATTGAAGTTCAATTAATCAAATTACTTAAGAACTCCTACTTAGATTAACATCCCTCAAGTTGTCTAAGTGTAACATGATCCACATCAAACTAATCCACGTCCGATCATCACGTGAGGTGGATCAGTTCATCAATGGTGAACATCTTTCATGTTGATCATATCTACTATATGACTCATGTTCGACCTTTCGGTCTCTCGTGTTCTGAGGCCATATCTGCATATGCTAGGCTCATCAAGTTTAACCCAAGTATTCTGCATGTGTAAAACTGTCTTACACCCGTTGTATGTGAACGAAAGAATCCATCACACCTGATCATCACGTGGTGCTTAGAAGCGTCGAACTTTCGCAACGGTGCATACTCGGGGAGAACACTTATCTTGAAATTTAGTGAAGGGATCATCTTATAATGCTTCCGTCGTCCTAAGCAAAATAAGATGCATAAAAGGATTAACATCACATGCAATTCAATATATGTGACATGATATGGCCATCATCGTATTGTGCTTTTGATCTCCATCAGCATAGCACCGTCATGATCTCCATCGTCACCGGGTTGGCGCCATGATCTCCATCGTAGCGTCGTGACACCTTGATCTCCATCGTAGCGTCGTGGTCGTCTCGCCGGCTATTGCTACTACGACTACTGCTAACTCATAGCGGTAAAGTAAAGCAATTACATAGCGTTGGCATTGCATACAATAAAGAGACAACCATATGGCTCCTGCTGGTTGCCTGATAACTTACAAAACATGATCATCTCATACAACAACTTATATCACATCATGTCTTGGCCATATCACATCACCAGCATACCCTGCAAAAACAAGTTAGACGTCCTCTACTTTGTTGTTGCAAGTTTTACGTGGCTGCTACGGGTTTGCAAGAACCGTTCTTACCTACGCAAAACCACAACGTGGTGTAGTGATTGCTTTTTGATCTTCTAAAAGAACCCTCTTCGTTGAAACCGGTTCAACTAAAGTGAGAGAGACAGACACCCGCCAGTCACCTTTATGCAACGAGTGCACGTAGCGGTGAAACCTGTCTCGCGTAAGCGTACGCGTAATGTCAGTCCGGGCCGCTTCATCTCACAATACTGCCGAATCAAGTATCAACTAGTAACGGCAAGCAATATGTATACACCCACGCCCACAACTCGTTTGTGTTCTACTCGTGCAAATCACATCTACGCATAGACCTGGCTCATGATGCCACTGTTGGGGAACGGAGCATGAATTTCAAAAAAATTCCTACGCTCACGCAAGATCTATCCATGGAGATGCATCGCTACGAGAGGGGAGAGTGTGTCTACGTACCCTTGTAGACCGTTTAGCGGAAGCGTCTCACAACGCGGTTGATGTAGTCGAACAATCCTTCGAGCTCCACCGATCGAGTACCGAACGTACGGCACCTCCGAGTTCTACACACGTGCAGCTCGGTGACGTTCCTCGCCTTCTTGATCCAGCAAGACGTCGAGGTAGTAGATGAGTTCCGTCAGCACGACGGCGTGGCGACGGTGACGGTGGTGATTCCGGCAGGGCTTCGCCTAAGCTTTCCGAAAATATGACCGAGGTGGAAAACGGAGATCGGGGCACCGCACACGGCTATGGGACAATTGTGTGTCTCCAAGGGGTGCCCCTCCTCCGTATATAAAGGAGGGAGGAGGAGGAGGCCGGCCAGCCCCTAGGGGCGCACCAAGGAGGGGACTCCTACTAGGAATCCTACTCCTAGTAGGAGTCCACCAAGAGGGGAAGGAAGAGGGGAAGAGGGAGAAGGAAAGAGGGGTGTTGCGCCCCCCCAACCCCTTGTCCAATTCGGACCAGCAAGGGGAGGGGCGCAGCAGCCCCTGTGGCCTGCTTCTCTCTTTCCCGTATGGCCCAATAAGGCCCATAACTTCCCCGGGGGGTTCTGGAACCCCTCCGGCACTCCGGAAAATACTCGGATCACTTGGAACCTTTCCGATATCCGAATACAATCTTCCAATATATCGATCTTTACCTCTCGGACATTCCGAGACTCCTCGTCATGTCCGTGATCTCATCCGGGACTCCGAACTACCTTCGGTCACTCATCACATAACTCATATAATACTATATCGTCATCGAACCTTAAGTGTGCGGACCCTACGGGTTCGGGAATGATGTAGACATGACCGAGATGACTCCCCGGTCAATAACCAACAGCGGAACCTGGATGCTCATATTGGTTCCTACATATTCCATGAAGATCTTTATCGGTGAACCTCATATGTCAACATACGTTGTTCCCTTTGTCCGGCGGTATGTTACTTGCCCGAGATTCGATCGTCGGTATCCAATACCTAGTTCAATCTCGTTACTGGCAAGTCTCTTTACTCGTTCCGTAATACATCATCTTGCAACTAACTCTTTAGTCACGATGCTTGCAAGGCTTCTGTGATGCTGTATTACCGAGAGGGCCCAGAGATACCTTCTCCGATAGTTGGAGTGACAAATCCCAATCTCGATCCATGCCAACTCAACAAACACTTTTGGAGATACCTGTAGTGCACCTTTATAGTCACCCAGTTACGTTGTGACGTTTGATGCACCCTAAGTATTCCTACGGTATCCGGGAGTTGCATGATCTCATGGTCAGAGGAACGTGTATTTGACATAGTGAAAGCAATAGCAATAAACTGAACGATCATATGCTATGCTAACGGTTGGGTCATGTCCATCACATCATTCTCCTAATGATGTGATCCCGTTATCAAATGACAACTCATGTCCATGGTCAGGAAACCTTAACCATCTTTGATCAACGAGCTAGTCAAGTAGAGGCTTACTAGGGACTCAGTATTTGTTCATTATCCACACATGTATTTAGTTTCCGGTCAATACAATTCTAGCATGAATAATAAACCATTATCATGAACGGGGAAATATGATAATAAACACTTTATTATTATTGCCTCTAGGGCATATTTCCAACACAGTGCACATAAGGTGTTCGATGAAATGCTAGATGGCCCTGTGCATTTTTGGAATTTTTGAAAAAATTTGTGGTGATGTACTGATGCATGACAAAGGTGCTGGCAAAGTTTCAGAATTTTTGGAGTAGTCTAGATTAGGTTTTGAGCAGAGAGATTGAATCTGGTCCAAATTTCATTTGAATGAAATTTGAAAATTTTGAACTATGGAACAGAATATTTTTGGAGAAATGGAGTGTGGGTACTGTCATGTAGTTGGGATAATTTTTGTGGGTGCAGAAGAGCTAGGAAAAATATAGTTCTTTTGTAAATCAAAGGAACTGGGAATAAATGAAATTCTAGTTTTGGAATTTGCTAAATATGATAAATAATATTTTTGTGGAGAGGGGAAGTATTGGGCACTGTCCTAGGGTAAGAGGATAGCTTGGATGATAATTTGAGAATGACAGAAGAATTTTTTTGAGAATTTTCTAAGTGTTTGAAAAGAATGAAGTGGACCATTTCTTTGAAATAATTTATTATTCAAAAAGTTTTCTAAAAGAAAAGATTTTTGATCCTACAAAATATTTACTCAAGTGAGAAACCATTAATTCAGAAACCATTTTAAAATTTTAGAAACCCAATTGAAAACTTAAAAATGGCTTTCAAAACAAAAGAAAAAGAGAAATAGAGCCATAGTAATCCAAAGTATTTTATTTTAAAGAAAAGATTTTGAAAATCAAAACAAAATATTTTTGGGGTGTTACAACACCTACCCCCCTTAAGAAAAATCTCGTCCCCGAGATTTCGGCTATCCCTCAAATAGGTACGGGTACTCAGTCCTTAGGTGATCCTCTCTTTCCCATGTTGCTTCTTCTTCGGTGTGATTACTCCGCTGGACCTTGTAAAACTTTATCATATTCCGACGGGTTCTCCGTTCTGACTCTTCCAAAAAATTTATAGGGCATTCCTTATATGTAAGATCTGGCTGGATATCCAGGTCCTGATGTTGGACTTGTTTTTCCGGATTACTGACACATCTCCTCAGTTGCGATACGTGAAATACATCATGAACATCTGACAATTCTACTGATAGCTCCAGTTGGTAGGCAACATTGCCTCTCCTTGCAATTATTCTAAACTAGTCATCAACCCGTGCATCTGCACGGGTTAGCATTATATATGTACTTGCATTTTTGGGAAAAGGAAATATATATAAAGAAAAATTAAGTGTACTCAAATTGCCAATACCATGCAAAACTTTTCCTCATAGATATGAATAATAGTCCTTGAATAGATCATAATTAGGAGAATAATTCATTCAAATAATTTTAAGCTCTTCTATGTTCTTTTAATTATGTTGTAGTTACTGATCGCTCGGATGTTTATTGACATAAGCTCGTGCATGGGAAATCGAACATGTACCAAGAAAAGTATAGTTGTAGGCATGATAAAAAGAACTTCCCTTTTTATATAGCAATTTTGATTATAAGGGACTTAAATTCAAGTGGTATGAAAACACAGAGATGCTATATTGTTGAGGTGGATCACCAACGACCAACTATGTAGCACCAGCCTTCAGCATCGTTAAGTACAATATATCATCATTAAGTCTGAGGCATTTGGCATGTAGTCCTTCCTCCCGGGCTTCCCAAGTAGTGATGACACCAAAACCTATGAAGTACATGAAAGGATTTGATTAAACTTGTGCCCAAAATAGTAATAAGCATCTTGGAGGGTTACTATGTGGAGGTAGAACTGCAGTCTTATAGATATGTGAACAAATTACGGAGTCTTACAGCCGATGCTGTTCAAGCACCTCATTTCTCCCCTAGCTCTTGTGACAACATATCTGTCATGTTGCATATAAACCTGCTTTTTCCTGTGCTTCTTCATAATCTTGATTAAAAAAATGATTAAGCATTGGATGGACTACTAATGCTTCAAATTAAACCTCAAGTACCTAAACCCCAACATATTAATTTGTAACTTTGTTGACCGAGTTAGACACAGGAAATACTTGTGAGATGCTTGGAATTTTTGAAGTTGAACATATAGCACATAAATAATATAGAAAGAAAAAATGCCAACCAAGTGCGTAGTCATGACACACTTTAATTATGGTGTAGCCTCCTATATATAAGGTGAGCCTACTCTAACACCTGCAATGCGAAAGATTTGACATCAAATTAAGTCCTGCTGCATTGCGAACTTACCATAGATCCAGTAGAACTACAAACATTGCTACATCAGAAACCACAAACAGAATATTACCAAAAATATATATATTCAGAAATAGCTACAGATTTATGCTGTATCTCAATATATGAAAATTGTCTTGGTGCAAAATTTACATCAATAACCACTCACTTTTGTAACAAAAGCGGATGCCAAGAAGTACACTGCTTACATTGTCTTACAATATTTCTACATCGGTGCGTGTTAACAATTTCATAATTGCATGAAGAAAGCAATTGGCGTAGCTGGTGTATATGCATGTTCTGCCCATCTCTAAATGTGTACATAATGCTCTTATGCATAATTCTATTCTCATATACTAAACCTATTCAAGCACATGACAATGCAAGTTTACAACCGTCTAAGTCTTGATCCATTAACTATATGTATCAAGTGATCACCAAGTATATTCAAACACATAACTTGAGTATGGAGGGTCCGGAGTTTGGTTAGAGCTACAGACACCACATCATCCCACGTCATAAGCGGAAGCAGGCGTCAACCCCTTGTGTCATCCAACAATCAAGACATCTTGAATTGAAAAGAAAGAAAATAAGCAACAATATATCATACTGTCAACAACACCAAAACCTTTTTGTGACACTGTATCATTTATCGCCTCATAAGCACCTTGGTAAAACATTTTCCGGTGCTTAGATGTATTAGGAGTCTCATTTATAGATGTCATATATTCTAGAACATGTTGTACATATTGAAGTTTCAATTGCTTCTGCTACTATTTATCAACTATCACTGCAATAGCAAGTTTCGGAATTGGGATTACTTGCCTTGTTGAGTTAGGGCATGAGCGAATGGTGATAGATTGAC
The DNA here is from genome assembly GCA_039707655.1 of Elymus sibiricus. Classification (NCBI taxonomy): domain Eukaryota; kingdom Viridiplantae; phylum Streptophyta; class Magnoliopsida; order Poales; family Poaceae; genus Elymus; species Elymus sibiricus. The sequence continues at coordinate 93,968,430 of CM077676.1, read as the reverse complement.
CACGAACAGTGTCCTAGTCCAGCTGGACGTTCTGCCCATCCCCTGCAGGCCCTCGACTTGGCAGCCTCACCAATGACGGCTGCAACTTGACTCCCATCGTATGCCTCCTCATCCTCTATAAGAGATGTGCAAATAATTTGTTTGCGGGTGTGAAAATAAAATTAACTTGGATATTCAGATGGAGGTAGCACTAGCTAGCTTGAGTATCGAAAATACATGAAGGAAGCAATTAGCTAGTTTAAGGAACGTACATGTTGATGTATACATGGTCTGTTCTTTTTTTTTGCGGGGGGTATACATGGTCTGTTCAACTCTGAATTCTGTTTCAATAGGCACATTGGGTCATAAATCTAAGCACATCAATATCCAGAACACAACCATACCGATTATGCGTCCATTAGTTCTAGCAACCATCCACTAATTCCATCCGTTCATTGTCAAGTATATATCATCCAAATAAAATTGCATGGGATCAAACTATGTAGAAGATGACCAAACCTGAGATGGAGCACCCCATACGGCCATCTCACATTGTAGTTCCCAGCCATGGTGGTTAGTAGGCGGACGTGTCCTGATCTAAATCATCGCCAGCTGGGTCCAGGGCCCATTATGATTTCTGAACATGTCTGAAGCATAGGGTAGCTTGCAATGGATGATGTATGGTTATACAATACTATGAGATTTAACAGACATATATGATATATAATAAGATATTATGCCTCTGCAAGTCTGCATATGTATATTAATCAATAAATATGCTGGAGAAGCTAACCTTGATTGATCATACAATGCGAGCTTGCACTATCAATTGTAAATCCTGCACATGTCGATACATGCAAATTACCCCAAGGTTCACATCGGTTCTCTTTGAAACTAAAAAAATGATCGTTGCAAATAGCATACCCCAACAAAACGGATCTGATTTGAAGCATAAGATGTGCATCGCTCAGCTGATGTGCACGATCTGCATGACGTGGAGAGATCGCGTGGAGGCAGACGTGGGCACGTGGCTTCTCCACCTTGCAGCTGTGACTGGAGGCGATTCAGATATGGGCATGGCTGCAGGATCGAACCTGACCATCCCTGCGAGATCCTGGAAGACGATTGAATCAAAGATGCGTCGCTTCGTTCGATTATAGGGTTTGCCGGAAGAGTGGTAGGGATGAGAGGAGTAAACCTGTGACTGGAGGCAATTCAGATATGGGTATGGCTGCAGGATCGAACTCCCCCATCCACGCGAGGTCATGGAGGACGATAGAATCAAAGATGTGTCTTCCTCTTTCGGTTATAGAGTTTGTAGGAGAGGAGCCACCTTCGTGGGGAGGGATACATGTAGCAGTCCAAAATAAAGATTGTAATCTTCTAGGACTCTTTTGTACACGTAACAAAGTTTTACGGGCTCTTATTTGATCATAGCCCTACAATTAGCATCCTAAGGTTGTTTTTACGTGCTTATTGAGGATTAACGTGGAGGCTTTATTGGTGCCTCCAATTAGTAAATATAAGATATAAGATGGTCCAATAAATCGCGGTGCCAGTTTCCCTTTGACTTTGAATCTTTGTAGTCCCCTCATAGGGGATACCCTGAGATACACATATATGTCGGGTTCAAAGCTGATCTGACGGTGTTTCTGGTCATAATAGCTCTTTTGACGGCTCTGAGCTGCTTTCAGTCTGTCTCGGATAAGTTTTACTTTTGTTTCTGCTTCTTTGAGAACTTTCGGGCCGAAGATTCGGCTATCTCCGGTTTCAGACCAATTAAGTGGGGTACGGCACATTCGTCCGTATAGAGCTTCGAAAGGTGACATCTTTAGACTGGCTTGATAACTGTTGTTATATGAAAATTCCGCATATGGCAAACTGTCCTCCCAGCTGACTTCATAGGTAAGGACACAAGCTCTCAGCATGTCCTCCAATATCTGATTTATCCGTTCGGTCTGCCCTCCTGCTTGTGGGTGGTACGCTGTACTGAATACCAGTTGCTTTCCTAAGGCTTGCTGCAAGTGGTCCCAAAACCTAGAGACAAACTGAGTGCCTCTATCAAAGACTATGGTCTTGGGTACCCCGTGTAGGCAAACAATTCGAGAGAGGTATAACTTAGCAAGTTTCTGTGTCGAATATGTCGTCTTTACCGGAATGAAGTGTGCCACCTTGGTTAATAAGTCTGTGACAACCCAAATTGCATCATTCCCGTGTCGTGACCTTGGTAATCCGACAATAAAATCCATCCCTATCTCATCACATTTCCATTCAGACACTCTGAGTGGCTGTAACAATCCTGCTGGCCTCTGATGTTCTGCCTTTATGCGCTGACAAGAGTCGCAACGTGCGACATATACGGCTATATCCCTTTTCATCCCGTGCCACCAAAATTTGTCCTGAAGATCTTTGTACATCTTGGTTCCCCCTGGGTGAATGGAGTACGGGGTGGTATGGGCTTCTGCCAAAATCCGTTGCTTTAGCTCTTCCTTATTGGGTACGCATAATCGTTTCCCGTACCTTAGGATTCCTTGGGTGTCAATGGTAAATTCGGATGCCTTGCCTGAATTTACTTTCCATTTAATTCCCTCGATACCGGGGTGTCCTTTCTGGGTTTCTTTGATCTGATCCTCCAATGTTGGTTTTACTTCTAGGCGAGCAATGGTTCCTTCCGTGACTAGAACCATGTTAAGTTTGGCAAACTCTCAGTTGAACTCATGTGGTGAGAATTGCACACTGTCATTGTCGGTACATGGATTTCGGTTGAGGGCGTCTGCCACAACATTTGCTTTACCCAGATGGTAATGAATTCCCACATCATAATCCTTAATTAGCTCAAGCCAGCGACATTGTCGTAGGTTTAGTTCTGGCTGGATGAAGATATACTTAAGACTTTTATGATCCGTGTATATCTCACAACGATTACCAAGAAGGTAATGTCGCCATTCCTTGAGTGCATGTACTACAGCTGCTACTTCCAAGTCATGGGTAGGATAATTTTCTTCATGTCGTCGTAGCTGTCTTGAAGCATAAGCTACGACCTTTCCTTCCTGCATTAACACGCATCCAAGGCCTTTTCTGGAAGCGTCACAATATATTTCAAAATTCTTGTGCACATCTGGCACGATCAGAACAGGTGCCGTTGTTAACCTCTTTTTTAATTCTTGGAAAATTTTCTCACATGCTTCAGTCTATTCAAACTTTTTATCCTTCTTGAGTAACTGAGTCATGGGTTTGGCTATGGTAGAGAATCCTTCAATAAATCGTCGATAGTAGCCAACCAAACCAAGAAAACTTCTGATCTCAGTCATGTTGGTGGGTTGCTTCCATCCTAAGACATCCTTTACTTTACTTGGGTCCACTGTTATTCCATCCTTTGTCAGTACATGTCCCAGAAAACCAACTTCTCGTAACCAAAATTCACACTTACTGAATTTGGCATATAGTTGATTTTTCCGTAATTCTTCTAGGACTATTCGAAGATGTTGCTCATGTTCTTCTGGCGTCTTGTAATAAATAATTATGTCACCAATGAACACAACCACGAACTTGTCCAAATATTTCATGAAAACCTTGTTCATGAGATGTACAAAATAAGCAGGAGCATTGGTCAATTCGAAAGGCATCATGGTGAACTCATATAATCCGTATCTGGTGGTAAAAGCAGTCTTGGGTATGTCTGATGATCGGATTCTTAACTGATGGTAGCCTGATCTTAAGTCTATTTTTGAGAAAACCTTGGCTTCTGCTAGTTGGTCGAACAAGTCGTTGATCCTTGGTAGTGGGTATTTATTTTTGATAGTAACCATATTGAGTGACCTGTAATAAATACATAACCTTAGGGTCCCATCCTTTTTCTTGGCAAATAAAACCGGTGATCCCCATGGTGACGAGCTGGGTCGGACATATCCCTTTTCTAGTAATTCCTTAATTTGTTTCTTCAGCTCAACCAATTCTGTCGGAGCCATTCGATAAGGCTTCTTGTAGATGGGTGCCGTTCCAGGTGCTAGTTCAATAACAAATTCAATTTCACGATCTAGTGGCATGCCTGGTAGCTCCTTAGGGAATACATCGGGGTATTCGCATACCACAGGAACTTTGCTTAATTTTGTCATGTTCACTTGATTTAGCTTTCCTTGCGAGGTGGAAATCCCCCTTGTTCCAAATTTTATGGTCTTCCCTTGACAATTGGTGAGAGTCACTGTACGATTGTAGCAGTCTATAAAGCCTTTATTTGTGGTCAACCAGTCCATTCCCAAAATAACATCCAAATTGACTGCTTCCAATACAATAAGATTTGCTAAAAACTTCATTCCTTTTATTTCAATGTTCACATCCTGGCAGTACCATTGTGTGCTTTGCTTTTATCCCGGGGACTGAATAACCATCGAATTTTTCAAAGGTGAAAAAGAATTGATTCTTCGAGGCAAATCTTTTAGAGATGCACGAATGGGAAGCTCCAGAATCAAATAAAAATGTAGCATTAATGGTGTTGACAGGAAACGTACCAAACACGATGTCCGGTGCATTCTGTGCTTCCTCAAATGTCATGTGGTTAACCTGCCCCTTTCTTTGATTGTTGTTGGTGTTGAGGTTGTTGTGTCGCGGAGCTGCACTAGTACTGCGGCCATTGTTGTTGGGTTTGGGGGCATTATTCCCCTGTTTTGGGCATTGCCTAGCATAATGCCCCTCTGCTCCACAGGCATAACAGGTGATGCCAGGACGATATATTGCTTCCTTGGCCCTGTTGTTGTAGGAACTGCGGTTTTGTTGTGGTCGCGGTGTTGGAATTGCTGGTCGGGGTGCCACCGGCCTCTGGGGTTCATTTCGGGGCCTGTTGTTACGAACCGGTACTAACTGGTTCATGCGGCGCTTGCGAATCTCATTCAGGTTGTGGTGCTCATTTTCCAAGATGATAGCCTTGTCTACCAGTGTCTTGAAATCCGAAAAAGTATGGACTACCAGTTGGCACTTTAAAGATGGAACAAGCCCGTCGAGGAATTTCTCCATTTTTTTGCTTTCTGTCATAGATTCATCATTAGCATATCGGGCTAGCTGAGTAAACTGGTCGAGATACTGGGTTACCATTGTGCCTCGTTGCTTGAGATCTTCAAATTCTCTTTTCTTCAATTTCATGATGCTGTTTGGAATATGTGCCCCTCAGAAACTTTCCTTGAATTGCTCCCAGGTAATGTCTTCTCCATTGGGATGCGTGTGGCGTAGATTTTCCCACCATGATGTTGCTGTTCTAGAAAAATAATGCGGAGCATATAGTACTTTTTCCTGGTCCGTACACTGAGCTATGACCAATTTTCTCTCAATATCACGCAGCTAGTCGTCTGCCTCCAAAGTTTTGTCTATGTGAGAAAAGACAGTCAGATTGGTTCTCTGAAGTTCAGATAGCTTTGATTTGGGTTGATGTTTTCCTTGGTGATTTCCCATATTTATCAAATGCTGCATCATTTCCTGGTGCTGCTGCTGACTTTGTTCATAAAGATGGCATACTTGTGAGAATGCTGAATCATTGCTTTGCTGACTTGTCTGTCCTGGTGTGAAGTTATTTCCCATTTGTGCATAATTGTCCTCTGGTGGACTGAGCACAGAATGAGTCCAGGGACGATGCATTTTCTTTCTAGGGTATTGGTGTAAACACCGATGAGGAAAGAATTATAAAGGAAAAATTTCAAGAGACCAAAAATAATCCCCCCCCCCCAAAAACGTAGGTACTTATAAGTAGCGAGTTATATTATACATGCAAGACTTAATTATACATTACTCTCATCGTAGTCGTGGTGCTTACATGACAGATTATTTACACTAGTGCACTTCTCCATCCTCTTAGCATGCTGCGACCCAAGGTCTACTACTCCCCATCTTACAAAGAAGAAAAGAAACAGAAAATAAATATTTTACAGCTACACTCTCATAAAAGGTGACTGCGGTGCTGATGCCTAGTCTGCTATCACGGAGTGTCTGGAACGTCGTAGGCCCTGCTGAGGGTAAGTCCCAGACGGGGTGCTGAAGACTCGACCTCCTCCTCCTCGGGTATGGTCTCCAGTCGGGCAGCTGTCGATGTCATGCCTGCCCATGGTGGTACTATACTCGTAGGCGGTGAAGCTCTAACCGGAGTGGGGGTAGCCAAGCGACTAGACTGATCCCTCGGGGATGTGTGTCGAATCGCGGAAACGGTAGGAGGATCGTATGGTGGAGTCGGAATGCGAGTAGCGCGTGGTGAAGGAGAACGGAACTCACTCCTGCGAGGAACCCTCACACGAGCCAAGTCCATCCGTGCGGCGAGATAGTCGTCCACCAATGAGGTGAAGACCGACTCTAGAGCCATGATGTACTGGACAAGGGGCTCAATCACCTCGTCCCTTTCTCCCGCAGTGCAAGAGAAAGCATAGTGACTAGTGTATGGAACATGGCATGGGAGATAATGATAGGGACATGTCTGCATGACTGGAAGAATGTCCCTAAGACGAGTGATCGCCTCTCGGGCAGCCATCTGGATAGCATGCCTCTCAGTAGGCATGACTCTCCTCACAAACCGATAGTTGCGATGAGGCGCGGCATCTCCACCCCGAATATATACCAAGGCCTGGTACATAGTCAGGGTGTCCGAGATCCTATCGGGAAAGACTGTGTACTCTGGATTGCTCGGAGATCCCATCGCGACCCTGGCGATGTAGACGAGAAGGCGGGAAAACCCCGCAGGCTCGTTGGCGAAAACCTAGGTCGGGCAGTTGCCGCCAGAGATCAACAACAGTAGACAAAAAATCCAAATAGTCATATCATAAATATATGATGACCAAGGAAAATTTGTTACAATGCATGAGATGCTGCTAAAAAATTGTTAGAACTGACTCTACTACTAGCGATCGCACCTAGGGCTTCCTACAGTCAGCCTGGCTCTGATACCAAGGTTTGTCGGACCTATTTCCGGAATAAATTTCGGAATAGCCTCAAGTCACACCAGCCCCAAGATCAGAACAACTGGTGGACTCCCTTGATACAGATATCTAGTACATACATAATATTACACAAGGTTGGGCCAGAGAGCTCAACATTTATTATAGACTTGTCATTATATGATAGTGGTGGTACAAGATAGTGGTGTGGTGATATTACAACACTGATACAATAAAGTAAAGTCAAGCGTCAGTGTGAGGCTTGACTATTTTATTAGTGGGGCGGAAGCATTGCGGATGATACACGTGGTAGACTCCAAGACCACAAGGTGACTGACTGGGAACACCTCTAAGCGTTGGGCTCGCTAGCGCACTCTTCCCCATAAGATCGTCTTCGTCTAGGTCTGGCCAAATTAACAAGCCAGGGACAAGCCAGTGAGTACATTTGAATGTACTCGCAAACATTATGGACAAAAGATATACCAAATGCAATAGAGTGCATATGATCATGATGGACTAATTTATATGCATATGCTGACCGAAATTAAAGCATGGCATGATAAATATCAATAGGGTGTGGATGGCTAAATATATCATTTTAATAATAAACCAAGAAATATAATATGGGACATCGGGCGTTAGACCGCCCAAGGATTCCAAGAAAATAAAATGGAACATCGGGCGTTGGACCGCCCGAGGATTCCAAGAAAATAAAATGGAACATCGGGCGTTGGACCGCCCGAGGATTTCCAAGAAAAATGCCAAACAGATGTCTGAATGCAACGCCTCGAGAGATCTTGAAAAGAAATGCCAAACGGGTGTCTGAAAGCGATGCCTCGAGAGGTCTTGAAAAGAAATGAGTATCCAGGTGGCACAACCATCCCAAGAGATACTCAAAAAAATAGAAATGAGTATCCAGGTGGCACAACCATCCCAAGAGATACTCAAGGTTACCCAGAAGAGAAAATGGTTAGTCCACAGTAATATTCATGTTAACAATAATATTCATGATAATATCAGTAGTGACAATAATCATACATTACAACTGGATCATGATCAGTTATATTATTTCCTCCGAAGACCGACACCGGGACCGACACTTGACCCTTCCCAGCTAACGTCCTTGACCGTGGACATGGCTATTCGAATAGGTCTAACTCTGCAGAGGTTGTACTCTTTACCCACATGTATAGGATTTCTCTAGCCAACCTCGAAACGTTGACTAATTCCGATCACGGTTTTTGGGTTGAAAACACACCTAACCAGCACACACCAGATTAACTTTCCTGATGCCAGGAATCACCCAAAGCATAGTTCAAGAAAAACTCTAAGATGGGGAGACCACCGTCTTGAATAGCATGGGATCACAATTTATAACGCGCGGAATACAAGGGGTGCCCCCCTCTCGGCCCAGCCGGATACACCCATGCCCCCTGACCCGATGACTGGCATTAGTCCATGGCCATGGAACCCTCATCACGGCCCCTCTATGTGGTGTGTACTTGGAAAGGGGTTAGCAACTTACTAAGCCGTACTCCCCTCACGGGAAGACGAGTGGCAGCACTACTTTTAGATAGGCATGACGGAACAAGACTCGATCCACGTTGACTCAGGAGGTTTTATTATCATGACTGGCACGCTTCACATGCCACAGTGACACCATCGTGTCACGATGTGATCCGTGCCCATCGACACAACATAGACAGGGGTATACCCCTGATTTCTCACAACTTCATCCAAGTTAGAATGGTTCTTAAATGTATGCAAGAAATGCACAAAAGAGATATGACCATGCAGGCACTTGCTATCCACTACATATCCAGTGATCATTTCAAACTTATGCAAACATGCATGCAAACACCATATCCCAAGTTCAAAAATGCTTGCCTTGATCAAAGTAGGCAGAAGGTGATCCCTCAAAAATTTCGGCAAAGTTTCCCTCCTCGTTTTCTATAAAATAAGAATTCAAAATTCGATCAAAATTTTGTGACAGCACAAAAAGTTGTCTCAAAATATTTTTAAATAAATACTAAAAAAACTAGAGTGAAAAAGAAAATTTTCAGAAAAAGAATCAAGTGAAAATGATTTGTGGTTAAAAAGTTATAATGGTTTTGAAACCAGGGACCTTTCTTCAAATAAAACAGCTACTTTCGGGTCCCTGCTGTTATAACAGAAAGCGCCTCGGGCAGGAATACGTTTTCCAGTTCAGAAAACGTACAGAGGCAAAAACGCTTTCGAAATAAAATAGAAAAGAATAAAACACTAACGGGTGGGCCCCACACGTCAGGTTTGAATTTTGAACGCGCCTCGCGCGCGAGTACAGAGAGGGTGCGGTGGTCACCGGCGGCGATCGCCGGCGTTTCTGGGGACGGCGATGATATGAACATGCTCGGCGGAGTGTTCCGCGTCGGGGGTGGTGTTGATGGTCGCCGGCGAGCACCGTGGTGACGGCGGTATCAACTCCGGCGGACGGCGGCATCGGGTGGTGGTGGATCTCATCGGGGAGGGCTCCGGACGTCAAATTGACGCGCGGAATGGATGAGGTGGTGCATCAGGAGCCAACTAATGGCATTTGACAGGTGGAGATGGACGAACAGCGTCATGGTGATCTCGGTGATAGTGGCGGATCGGGCGGCCGGAGTCGGGGAAGAAGACCTCCCCGAGGTCGTCCGACTCCTCTGGGTGGTGATTGGGGATGGGTGGAGGCGATGTGGGTGCAGAACGGAGCTCGGGGGCCCCTTTTATAGGCGAGGCGGAGATGACCGGAACGAGGTGGATCACGGTGGAGTGATTCCAGCCAGTGGAGGTAGCTAGCAATGGTTGGCTTGGGCAGTGATCATTAGTGCGGTTGGTGGAGGCTTCTCGAAGTGCCAGCGCGACGGTCCTCGAGCTCTATCCACTTATCCCGACGCTAGGCTCCCGTACGGCCATGGCGGGCGTCGAGCAGCTCCGGCGACTGACAGGCGGGCGCGGGCAGCTTGGACGGTGTGTGGGAGCTGCGGAGAAGGTGCCGCGTGGTGGGGAGGTAGGAAGGAGTGGTGAGGAGGAGTGATGGTGGCTGGTGGCCGAGCTGATCCTCTCGGCCGCCGTGGCCGAGAGCAGCGGCCGTTGCACCGGCTCGCCACCAACCTGTCGGCGATGAGAGGCTGGTGAGAGGGGTCTATGGCGAGGCATTGATGGCCAGGAGCAATTTGGATGAGGGAGAGGAGGAGTGAAGTGCACTGCACGGCATCGATCTCCCCTCTGATCCCTTTTCTGAATTTTCTGAATTTTTTCGACGGTGGTGAATAGTGCACATAAGGTGTTCGATGAAATGCTAGATGGCCCTGGGCATTTTTGGAATTTTTGAAAAAATTTGTGGTGGTTTTCTTGAAGAAGATGAGGGAGAAGCAGATTCAGCAAAGAGTGAAATGATGGTTGCTTCGTCCGACCATCTTATTGCGGGGAGGTGGGGTTTTATGATATGATGGCTCATCACTGCCGTGCTACGACCGGGGTGACTCTGCGCCTGCATACTGATGGAAATATGCCCTAGAGGCAATAATAAAATTGTTATTATTTTATATTTCCTTGTTCATGATAAAGGTTTATTATTCATGCTAGAATTGTATTGACCGGAAACTTAAATACATGTCTGAATACATAACCATATACCGTGTCCCTAGTGAGCCTCTACTAGACTAGCTCGTTGATCAAAGATGGTTAAGGTTTCCTAAACATAGACATGAGTTGTCATTTGATAACGGGATCACATCATAAGGAGAATGATGTGATGGACAAGACCCATCTGTTAGCTTAGCATATGATCGTTCTGTTTATTGCTACTGCTTTCTTGAATGTCAAATACATGTTCCTCCGACCATGAGATCATGCAACTCCCGGATACCGGAGGAATACCTTGTGTGCTATCAAACGTCACAACGTAACTAGGTGATCATAAAGATGCTCTACAGGTATATCTGAAGGTGTCTGTTGAGTTGGCATGGATCAAGATTGGGATTTGTCACTCCGTGTTTCGGAGAGGCATCTCTGGGCCCTCTCGGTAATGCACATCATAAGAAGCTTGCAAGCAAAGTGACTAAGGAGTTAGTTACGGGATGATGTATTACGGAACGAGTAAAGAGACTTGCCGGTAACGAGATTGAACTAGGTATGGAGATACCGACGATCGAATCTCGGGCAAGTAACATACCGACGGACAAAGGGAATTACGTATGTTGTCATTGCGGTTCGACCGATAAGATCTTCGTGGAATATGTAGGAACCAATCTGAGCATCCAGGTTCCGCTATTGGTTATTGATCGGAGAGGTGTCTCAGTCATGTCTACATCATTCTCGAACCCGTAGGGTCCGCACGCTTAACGTTCGTTGACGATATAGTGTTATATGAGTTATGTGAATTGGTAACCGAATGTTGTTCGGAGTTCCGGATAAGATCTCGGACGTCACGAGGAGTCTCGGAATGGTCGAGAGGTAAAGATTTATATATGGGAAGTCATATTTTGGGTTCCGGAAAAAGGTGCAGTTTTTTCGGTATTGTACCGGGAAGCTTCCAGAAGGTTCCGGAGGATTCCGGAGGGGTCCGGAAGTCCACAAGTGGGTCCACCACGTCCCAAGGGCTGGCATGGGCTAAGGGGAGGCGCCCTGGCTTTATTGGGCCAGGCGCACCAAGTCCTCAAAAGCCCACGCAGCTAGGGAAGGAAAAAAAGGAGAGTCCTAGTAGGAATAGGATTGGACTTTGGAGTCCAAGTCCACGTATGTACTATTCACGTGGTACTGTTCACGTGGCACTATTCCTTCTACTCCAAGCCCCTACACATATAGGGGTGAGTGTATGCGCGTGTATATGAGCGCTTGCGTTTGTACTGTGTTCAAAAAAAAAGCCCCTACACATATATAAATAGAGGAGAGGGGGCGCCCCAAAGGAGACACAACATTGTCTTAGCCGTGTGCGGCGCCCCCCTCCACAGTTCCGTCCCTTGATGATATTTTCGCAGTGCTTGGGCGAAGCCCTGCGGAGATAGCATCACCATCACCGTCACCATGCCGTTGTGCTGCCGGAACTCATCCACTAACTCGCCGTCTTGCTGGATCAAGAAGTCGAGGACGTCACCGAGCTGAACGTGTGCTGAACGCGGAGGTGCCGTACGTTCGGTACTCGGTCGGTTGGATCGTGAAGTTGTTCGACGACATCAACCGCGTTGTTCTAACGCTTCCGCTTACGGTCTACGAGGGTACGTAGACACACTCCCCCTCTCGTAGCTATGCATCTCCATGGATAGATCTTGCGTGTGCGTAGAAAAAATTTTGTTTTCCATGCAACGTTCCCCAACAGTGGCATCATGAGCCAGGTCTATGCGTAGATGATATGCACGAGTAGAACACAAAGAGTTGTGGGCGGTGATCGTCATACTGCTTACCACCAATGTCTTATTTTGATTCGGCGGTATTGTAAGATGAAGCGGCCCGGACCAACCTTACATGTCCACGTACATGAGACCGGTTCCACCGACAGACATGCAACTTGTTTTGCATAAAGGTGGCTGGCGGGTGTCTGTTTCTCCTACTTTAGTTGAATCGAATTTGACTGCGGCCGGTCCTTGTTGAAGGTTAAAACAGCAAACTTGATAAATCACCGTTGTGGTTTTGTGCCATAGGTAAGAACGGTTCTTGCTAGAAGCCCGTAGCAGCCACGTAAAACTTGCAACAACAAAGTAGATGACATCTAACTTGTTTTTGCAGGGTATGCTGTGATGTGATATGGTCAAGACATGATGTGATATACGTTATTGTATAAGATGATCATGTTTTGTAATTTATCGGCAACCGGCAGGAGCCTTATGGTTGTCTCTTTATTGTATGAAATGCAAGCGCCATGTAATTGCTTTACTTTATCGCTATGCGTTAGCAATAGTTGTAGAAGCAATAGTTGGCAAGACGACCACGACGCAACGATGGAGATCAAGGTGTCGAGCCGGTGACGATGGAGATCATGACGATGCTTTGGAGATGGAGATCAAAAGCACAAGATGATGATGGCCATATCATGTCACATATTTTGATTGCATGTGATGTTTATCCTTTATGCATCTTATTTTGCTTAGAACGACGGTAGCATTATAAGATGATCCCTTCACTAATTTCAAGATAAAAGTGTTCTCCCCGAGTATGCACCGTTGCTAAAGTTCGTCGTTTCGAAGCACCTCGTGATGATCGGGTGTGATAGATTCTACGTTCACATACAACGGGTGTAAGCCAGTTTTACACAAGCAGAATACTTGGGTTAAACTTGACGAGCCTAGCATGTACAGACATGGTCTCGGAACACTGGAGACCGAAAGGTCGAACATGAGTCATATAGTAGATATGATCAACATGGAGATGTTCACCATTGATGACTATCCCATCTCACGTGATGATCGGACATGGGCTAGTTGATTTGGATCATGTATCACTTAGTTAACTTGAGGGATGTTAATTTAAGTGGGAGTTCATTAGTAATTTGATTAATTGAACTTAATTTATCATGAACTTAGTCCTAATAGTCTTTGAAATTATGTTGTAGATCAATAGCTCGCGTTGTAGCTCCCCTGTTTTTGATACGTTCCTAGAGAAAGCTAAGTTGAAAGATGATGGTAGCAACTACACGGACTGGGTCCATAACTTGAGGATTATCCTCATTGCTGCACAGAAGAATTATGTCCTTGATGCACCGCTAGGTGATGGACCTGCTGCAGGAGCTGCTGCAGACGTTGTGAACGCCTGGCAGGCTCGATCTGATGACTACTCGATAGTTTAGTGTGACATGCTCTACGGCTTAGAACCAGGACTGCAAAAGCGTTTTGAACGCCACGGAGCATATGAGATGTTCGAAGAGCTGAAATTGATATTTCAAGCTAATGCCCGGGTTGAGAGATATGAAGTCTCCAACAAGTTCTTTAGCTGTAAGATGGAGGAGAACAGTTCTGTCAGTGAACACATACTCAGAATGTCTGGGTACCACAACCACTTGACTCAGCTGGGAATTGATCTTCCGGTTAAGAGTGTTATTGACAGAGTTCTTCAGTCACTGCCACCAAGCTATAAAGGCTTCGTGATGAACTATAATATGCAAGGGATGGAGAAGACAATTCCCAAGCCCTTCGCAATGCTGAAATCGGCGGAGGTAGAAATCAAGAAGGAGCATCAAGTGTTGATGGTTAACAAGACCACTAGTTTCAAGAAAAAGGGCAAGGTAAAGAAGGGGGACTTCAAGAAGAATGGCAAGCAAGCTGCCGCTCCCACGAAGAAACCCAAAGTTGGACCCAAGCCTGAAACTGAGTGCTTCTACTGCAAAGGAACTGGTCACCGGAGGCGGAACTGCCCCAAGTATTTGGCGGATAAGAAGGATGGCAAAGTGAACAAAGGTATATTTGATATACATGTTATTGATATGTACCTCACTAGTGCTCGTAGTAGCGTCTGGGTATTTGATACCGATTCAGTTGCTAATATTAGTAACTTGAAGCAGGAGCTGCAGAGTAACGGAGACTAGCTGAGGGCGAGGTGACGATATGTGTTGGAAGTGTCTCCAAGATTGATATGATCAATATCGACACGCTCGTAATACCTTCGGGATTAGTATTAAACCTAAATAATGGTTATTTGGTGCTTGCGTTGAGCATAAAACATTATATATGGATATTGTTTATTGCAAGACGGTTATTCATTTAAGTCGGAGAATAATGGTTATTCTGGTTATATGAATAATATCCCTCATGATCATGCACCCTTGTGAATGGTTTATTCTTGTTGAATCTCGATCATAGTGATACACATATTCATAATATTGATGCCAAAAGATGCAAAGTTGATAATGATAGTGCAACATACTTGTGGCACTGCCGTCTAGGTCATATTGGTGTAAAGCACATGAAGAAACTCCATGCGGATGGACTTTTGGAAATCTCTTGATTATGAATCATTTGATACTTGCGAACCATGCCTCATGGGCAAGATGACTAAAACCCCGTTCTCCGGAACAATGGAGCGAGCTACTGATTTGTTGGAAATAATACATACCAATGTATGCGGTCCGATGAATGTTGAAGCACGCGGCGGGTATCGTTATTTTCTAACCTTCACAGATGATTTGAGTAGATATGGGTATATCTACTTGATGAAACACAAGTCTAAAACAATTGAAAAGTTCAAAGAATTTCAGAGTGAAGTAGAGAATCATCGTAACAAGAAAATAAAGTTTCTACGATCTGATCGCGGAGGCGAATATTTGAGTTACGAGTTTGGCCTTCATTTAAGAAAATGTGGAATTGTTTCACAACTCACGCCACCTGGAACACCACAGCGTAATGGTGTGTCCGAACGTCGTAACCGTACTTTATTGGATATGGTGCGTTCTATGATGTCTCTTACCGATTTGCCACTATCGTTTTGGGGTTATGCATTAGAGACAGCTGCATTCACGTTAAATAGGGCACCATCTAAATCCGTTGAGACGACACCGTATGAACTATGGTTTGGCAAGAAACCTAAGCTGTCGTTTCTTAAAGTTTGGGGATGCGATGCTTATGTGAAAAAGCTTCAACCTGATAAGCTCGAACCCAAAGCGGAGAAGTGCGTCTTCATAGGATACCCTAAAGAAACAATTGGGTACACCTTCTACCACAGATCCGAAGGCAAGGTCTTTGTTGCCAAGAATGGGTCCTTTCTAGAGAAGGAGTTTCTCTCGAAAGAAGTGAGTGGGAGGAAAGTAGAACTTGATGAGGTAATTGTACCTTCTCTCGAATTGGAAAGTAGCTCATCAGAGAAAACCGTTCCCGTGATGCCTACACCAATACGAGAGGAAGATAATGATAAAGATCATGAAACTTCAGATCAAGTTACTACTGAACTTCGTAGGTCGGCCAGAGTACGTTCTGCACCAGAGTGGTATGGTAATCCTGTTCTGGAAGTTATGTTGTTAGACAACGGCGAACCTACGAACTATGAAGAAGCTATGATAAGCCCGGATTCCGACAAATGGCTTGAGGCCATGAAATCTGAGATAGGATCCATGTATGAGAACAAAGTGTGGACTTTGGTGGACTTGCCCGATGATCGGCAAGCCATTGAGAATAAATGGATTTTTAAGAGGAAGACGGATGCTGATGGTAATATCACTGTCTACAAAGCTCGACTTGTCGCGAAAGGTTTTTGACAAGTTCAAGGGGTTTACTACGATGAGACTTTCTCACCCGTAGCGATGCTTAAGTCTGTCCGAATCATGTTAGCAATTGCCGCATTTTATGATTATGAAATCTGGCAAATGGATGTCAAAACTGCATTCTTTAATGGTTTTCTCAAAGAAGAGTTGTATATGATGCAACCAGAAGGTTTTGTCGATCCTAAGGGTGCTAACAAAGTGTGCAAGCTCCAGCGATCCATCTATGGACTGGTGCAAGCATCTCGGAGTTGGAATATACGCTTTGATGAGGTGATCAAAGCATATGGTTTTGTACAGACTTACGGTGAAGCCTGTATTTACAATAAAGTGAGTGGGAGCTCTGTAGCATTTCTAATATTATATGTGGATGACATATTGTTGATTGGAAATGATATAGAATTTCTGGATGGCATAAAAGGATACTTGAATGAAAGGCCTCGGTGAAGCTGCTTATATATTGGGCATCAAGATCTATAGAGATAGATCAAGACGCTTGATAAGACTTTCAATGAGTACATACCTTGACAAGATTTTGAAGGAGTTCAAAATGGATCAGTCAAAGAAGGAGTTCTTGCCTGTATTGTAAGGTGTAAAGTTGAGTAAGACTCAAAGCTCGACCACGGCAGAAGATAGAGAGAGAATGAAAGTCATTCCCTATGCCTCATCCATAGGTTCTATAATGTATGCCATTCTGTGTACCACACCTAATGTGTGCCTTGCCACGTGTCTGGCAAAGGGGGTACAAGAGTGATCCAGGAGTGGATCACTGGACAGCGGTCAAAATTATCCTTAGTAACTAAAGGACTAAGGAAATGTTTCTCGATTATGGAGGTGATAAAGAGTTCGTCGTAAAGGGTTACGTCGATGCAAGCTTTGACACCAATCTGGATATCTCTGAGTAGCAAACCAGATACGTATAATGGAGCAGTCATTTGGAATAGCTCCAAGTAAAGCGTGATAGCAGCATCTACAGCATGACATAAGGATTTGCAAAGTACACATGGGTCTGAATATTGCAGACCCATTGACTAAAATTCTCTCTCACGAGCAAAACATGATCACACCTTAGAACTCTTTGAGTGTTAATCACATGGTGATGTGAACTAGATTATTGACTCTAGTAAACTCTTGGGTGTTAATCACATGGCGATGTGAACTAGATTATTGACTCTAGTGCAAGTGGAAGACTGATGGAAATATGCCCTAGAGGCAATAATAAAGTTGTTATTATTTTATATTTCCTTGTTCATGATAAAGGTTTATTATTCATGCTAGAATTGTATTAACCGGAAACTTAAATACATGTGTGAATACATAAACAAATACCGTGTCCCTAGTGAGCCTCTACTAGACTAGCTCGTTGATCAAAGATGGTTAAGGTTTGCTAACCATAGACATGAGTTGTCATTTGATAACGGGATCACATCATTAGGAGAATGATGTGATGGACAAGACCCATCTGTTAGCTTAGCATATGATCGTTCTGTTTATTGCTACTGCTTTCTTGAATGTCAAATACATGTTCCTCCGACCATGAGATCATGCAACTCCCGGATACCGGAGGAATACCTTGTGTGCTATCAAACATCACAACATAACTAGGTGATCATAAAGATGCTCTACAGGTATCTCCGAAGGTGTCTGTTGAGTTGGCATGGATCGAGACTGGGATTTGTCACTCCGTGTTTCGGAGAGGTATCTCTGGGCCCTCTCGGTAATGCACATCATAAGAAGCTTGCAAGCAAACTGACTAAGGAGTTAGTTACGGGATGATGTATTACGGAACGAGTAAAGAGACTTGCCGGTAACGAGATTGAACTAGGTATGGAGATACCGACGATCGAATCTCAGGCAAGTAACATACCGACGGACAAAGGGAATTACGTATGTTGTCATTGCGGTTCGACCGATAAGATCTTCGTGGAATATGTAGGAACCAATATGGGCATCCAGGTTCCGCTATTGGTTATTGACCGGAGAGGCGTCTCAGTCATGTCTACATCATTCCCGAACCCGTAGGGTCCGCACGCTTAACGTTCGTTCACGATATAGTGTTATATGAGTTATGTGAATTGGTAACCGAATGTTGTTCGGAGTCCCGGATGAGATCTCGGACGTCACGAGGAGTCTCGGAATGGTCGAGTGGTAAATATTTATATATGGGAAGTCATATTTTGGGTTCCGGAAAAAGGTGCAGTTTTTTCGGTATTGTATCGGGAAGCTTCCAGAAGGTTCCGGAGGATTCCGGAAGGGTCCGGAAGTCCACAAGTGGGTCCACCATGTCCCAAGGGCTGGCATGGGCTAAGGGGAGGCGCCCTGGCCTTATTGGGCTAGGCGCACCAAGTCCTCAAAAGCCCACGCAGCTAGGGAAGGAAAAAAAGGAGAGTCCTAGTAGGAATAGGATTGGACTTTGGAGTCCAAGTCCACGTGTGTACTATTCACGTGGTACTGTTCACGTGGTACTATTCACGTGGCACTATTCCTTCTACTCCAAGCCCCTACACATATATAAATAGAGGAGTGGGGGCTCCCCAAAGGAGACACAACATTGTCTTAGCCGTGTGCGGCGCCCCCCTCCACAGTTCCGTCCCTCGGTCATATTTTCGCAGTGCTTGGGCGAAGCCCTGCGGAGATAGCATCACCATCACCATCACCACGCCGTCGTGCTGCCGGAACTCATCCACTACCTCGCCGTCTTGCTGGATCAAGAAGTCGAGGACGTCACCGAGCTGAACGTGTGCTGAACGCGGAGGTGCCGTACGTTCGGTACTCGGTCGGTTGGATCGTGAAGTTGTTCGACGACATCAACCGCGTTGTTCTAACGCTTCCGCTTACGGTCTACGAGGGTATGTAGACACACTCCCCCTCTCGTAGCTATGCATCTCCATGGATAGATCTTGCGTGTGCGTAGAAAAATTTTTGTTTTCCATGCAACGTTCCCCAACACATACCGCCTTCTAATTTGGTGGATGCCATTTGGGCCCGCGCACTCCATGGCCCGCATGTTGGCGAACCAAAGTAAAACGGCAGTAGCGGGAGCCGTTTCGATGACCGATGAGGAGCTAGAAGCGGTAGTGTCTCCACTGTACTATAGGAGTAATTGTTTTTTTTAGGATTGAGTAATTGTTTTTCTAGGGAGTGGTAGAGTGTCCCCACTGTATTACTAGTAGTAATTGTTTTTCTGGGCCCAAGACAAAATAGCCCATCCACCCTAATTAATAAAATCAATTCAAAAGCCCTTATTTTAATTAAGAAGAAGCGCCCCCCACTGCACCGCCCCCCAAAAAAACCGGCTGCTCTTCTTCCTCCTCACTCCCACCTCATGTTCGCTCGCTCGACTCATCTCCCCCTCCGGTTGTACCCCCAAATTCCTCACCTCACTCCTATAGAAAACCCCAGCTCCCCTTCTTCCTCACTGCTACAAAAAACCCCAGCTCCCCTTCTTCCTCACTCGCACCACAACTAGGCTCGTCGTTTGTTACTCTGCTCAAATCCGTGAGCTTGACACGATGCCCGCAAGGAAAATGGAGTCGGCTGGCCCCAGCGCCAAGAAGATGAGGCTCCCGCTAGCGGCGACGCCGGTTGTAGATCCCGCACCCGGCAGCGTGGGGAGAAGCGGCGAGGCCCCCCTTTATCTGAGGAACCCGAAGAATCTCGGGCGGACCGCATCAGCGATCTCCCGGATGCCATCCTTGGGGAGATCATCTCGCTTCTCCCCACCAAGGATTGCTGCCGCACCCAAGTCCTCGCATCTCAGTGGCGCCCTCTATGGTGCGCCGCGCCTCTTAATCTCAACTGTCGTGGCCTATCTCTCGTTGATGATTTTGAACTCCCCGGAGCCATCATATCCTCCCACGGGGGCTCCGTTCACCGCCTCTGCATCCCGGTGTGCTACCTGCACGTGCCCCGCATGGTGAACGCCTGGCTGACATCCCCTAATTTCCGTAAACTCCAGATGCTTGAGTTTTATTATTCCTACGAAACTGACATACGACGAACCGAACGCCACATATTTGACCCGTCGCCACCGATGTCCATCTCGCGGTTTTCCTCCTCTCTCCACACTGCCACCTTTGCCTGTGTAGACTACCAGACAATCTGGTACAAAAGCTTTGACTCCCACTTCTCAAAAAACTTTCACTTGTGTTGGTTCGTATGTCGGAGGCCTCACTGCACAGCATCATCCAATCCAGTTGCCCTGCCCTGGAGTGCTTAGTGCTTGTTTTGACAGTTAAAATCGGTTGTTTCCGAATAAAGTCGCCTAACCTTGTAAGAATTGGAATTTCTTTTGACATAAGGGAGCTCATCATCGAAGATGCCCCTTCACTTCAAAGGTTGATCCTTGATTCTTGTTATTCACCTTCGCAAATAACTGTCGTCTCTGCGCCGAAACTAGAGACCTTGGGTGTAATTCATGATCTCTGTGATCATTTCAAGATGGTGTTTGGATCCACAGTTATCCAGGTAGTGTATATTATCATCTACACTTTTGTAATCATAAGCTGCATTTTTCATTTGTGCGCATAAGTTTTATATCATCTTGGAGTACACTTTTTGTACTAATATTATGTTCTATATGCTCAATGAAGAGTTTGTCCATGGATAGCCTATCAGTGGTGTTGGATTCTGTCAAGATCTTATATATCAGTATGAATACTTTTGATCTGAACATGATTATTGGCTTGTTGTGATGCTTTCCATGCCTGGAGAAGTTGTATATAAAGGTGATGATTTCACGCACATTGGAAGCCCATATATAGTGTACTAGAATTAACCGTTCAGTTGTTGCTCTTTCCACATACTCCTTTTTTAGACTTTAACTGTTTTCAATCTTCATGTCTATTTAGGTAGCAGGACGGGGTACAAAAGGTATAACCAATCGGTGGCATCGTAAGCACCGGGATTTTCTCAGTTCTCATCACATTCGTTTGAAGACAATAGCGTTGGAAGGATATGTATCCACCCATGCAAACACTAGATTTGTCACATTCTTCCTGCTGAATGCGAGGATACTATTGTCCATCAGGCTTAAATATATTAAGAATGAAGTTTTGACGGATGGATATGTCAAAGAGCAAAAAAAGGACTTTCAGGTGGACAAAAGGGCTTCTGAACGAGCCAGGCTTCTTTTTACATCATCTTGTGGTCATATTCCATTATGTTTTACGACCCGGGATGCTCATTTTATGGATCTGACCGGTCCATTTGATAGTGACAGCTACCGAAAATAGTGGTGGAGTTAGATGATGTTTCCCTTTTCAATCTGGGTTTAGTCTAAACCTGAAGAACAATTACCCTCGTGCTTTTGTACAGTTTGTAATTAAGCTGGAGTTTGATGTTGTTGCCCATTTCAACTCAGCTATGGCTGTCATATTTTCTTTGAAAAAGGCTAATGGCTTGCCATTTCTTTAATTAAGAGAGAAATATTGTAACAAATCCCAACCAAGGGAAATAACATCACTCTCGCCGGCTACTTGATCTCATTGTGCATTACAGAACCCAAGTGCTTAGCGCCCGCCAGCACCCACAAACTTATTTTGAGCTACCACACTAAATGGGCTGTAATTCCTAATAAGAAAGGCTGCATGGCCGTGACAGATTTGGATTCTGACATTTGGGACCCACAAGGAAAAAGCCTATCCAAGGTGGTGTCGACTGATACGTCTCCAACGTATCTATAATTTTTTATTGTTCCATGCTATTATAGTATCAATCTTGGATGTTTTTATATGCAATTGTATGCAATTATATATCATTTTTGGGACTAACCTATTAACCCAGTGCCTAGTGCCAGTTGCTGTTTTCTGCTTGTTTTTGGCTTTTCAGAGAAACAGTACCAAATGAAGTCCAAATGCCACGAAAATTTTGGAGATTTTTTTCTGGACAAAAGAAACCTGGGAAGCTTCGGGAGGAGGCCAGAAGCCTCAAGGAGGCTTCACAAGGCACTAGGGCGTGCCCCAGGGGGGCGCCATAGTACCTTGTGGGGCCCACATGACTCCGTTTGACCTAATTCCACTTCTATAAATTCACAAATATTGGGAAACCCCTAGATAGATAGAAGAGAAAACCTTTCCACCACCGCAAGCCTCTGTTCTTCCACGATCCCATCTAGAGGCATTTTTGTTGGAAATATGCCCTAGAGGCAATAATAAATTGGTTATTATTATATTTCCTTGTTCATGATAATCGTTTATTATCCATGCTATAATTGTATTGATTGGAAACTCAAATACATGTGTGGGTACATAGACAACACTGTGTCCCTAGTAAGTCTCTAGTTGACTAGCTCGTTGATCAAAAGATGGTGAAGGTTTCCTAGCCATGGACATGAGATGTCATTTGATAACGGGATCACATCATTAGGAGAATGATGTGATGGACAAGACCCAAACTGTAAACGTAGCATATGATCGTGTCAGTTTATTGCTATTGTTTTCTGCATGTCAAGTATCTGTTCCTTTGACCATGAGATCATGCAACTCACTGACACCGGAGGAATACCTTGTGTGTATCAAACATCGCAACGTAACTGGGTGACTATAAAGATGCTCTACAGGTATCTCCGAGGGTGTCTGTTGAATTGGCATGGATCAAGACTGGGATTTGTTACTCCGTGTGACGGAGAGGTATCTCAGGGCCCACTCGGTAATACAACATCACTATAAGCCTTGCAAGCAATGTGACTAAAGTGTTAGCCACGGGATCTTGTATTACGGAACGAGTAAAGAGACTTGCCGGTAACGAGATTGAACTAGGTATAGAGATACCGACGATCGAATCTCGGGCAAGTAACATACCGATAAACAAAGGGAACATCATACGGGATTAACTGAATCCTTGACATAGAGGTTCAACCGATAAAGATCTTCGTAGAATATGTAGGAGCCAATATGGGCATCTAGGTCCCGCTATTGGTTATTGATCGTAGAGGTGTCTCGGTCATGTCTACATAGTTCTCGAACCCGCAGGGTCTACACACTTAACGTTTGGTGACGATATAAGTATAGTTGAGTTGTTATGTTGGTGACCGAAAGTTGTTCGGAGTCCCGGATGAGATCCCGGACATGACGAGGAGCTCTGGAATAGTCCGGAGGTAAAGATTGATATATGGGATAATAGTGTTTGGTCTCCGGAAGGGTTTTGGAATTCACCGGAAGGAGTTTCGGATGTTTCCCGAAATGTTCGAGTACGAGAACACTTTATTTGGGCCAAGGGGTAAAGCCCACGAGGCTTTAGGAAGGTGCAAAAGGAAGGTTTGCGGAGGCCAGGGGCCAGACGCCAGGGACCCTGGCGTCTGGGGCCAGACGCCGAGGACCCTGGCGTCTGGTCCTGGAGTCCGAGCAGGACTCATGCCTTGCGGGCCAAACCGACTTTGAGGAGGCTCTTTCTCCAAGTTTCGACCCCAGGGCTCAACATATAAATAGAGGGGCAGGGCTAGCACCCGGAACACATCAAGAATTCCCCAAGCCGTGTGCCGGCAACCCTAACCCTCTAGTTCCTCCGTCATAATCTCCGTAGCGCTTGGCGAAGCCCTGCAGAGATTGTTCCTCACCACCATCACCATGACGTCGTGCTGTCGGAACTCATCTACTACTTCACCATCGCTCGCTGGATCGAGGAGGTGAAGGCGTCATCAAGCTGTACGTGTGTTGAACGCGGAGGTGCCGTCCGTTCGGCACTAGTTCGTGATCGGTTCGAGGGACGACTTGCGATTTGGATCGCGGAGACGTTCGACTACATCAACCGCGTTTCTTAACGCTTCCCCTTAGCGATCTACAAGGGTATGTAGATTCACTCTCCCTCTCGTAGATGCTCATCACCATGGATAGATCTTGTGTGTGCGTAGGAAAATTTTTGTTTCCCATGCAACGTTCCCCAATAGTGGCATCCGAGCTAGGTCTATGCGTAGATGAGATCTCGAGTAGAACACAAACGAGTTGTGGGCGTGGGTGTATACATATTGCTTGCCGTTACTAGTTGATACTTGATTCGGCGGTATTGTGAGATGAAGCGGCCCGGACCGACATTACGCGTACGCTTACGCGAGACAGGTTCCTTCAACTGACATGTAACTTCGTTGCATAAACATGGCTAGCGGGTGTCTGTCTCTCTCACTTTAGTTGAATCAATTTCAATGAAGAGGGTTCTTTTAGAAGATCAAAAAGCAATCACTACAACACGTTGTGGTTTTGCGTAGGTAAGAACGGTTCTTGCAAACCCGTAGCAGCCACGTAAAATTTGCAACAACAATTAGAGGACGTCTAACATGTTTTTGCAGGGTATGTTGTGATGTGATATGGCCAATTACATGATGAGATATATGTGATGTATGAGATGATCATGTGTTGTATAGAATATCACGACTTGCATGTCGATGAGTACGGCAACTGGCAGGAGCCATAGAGTTGTCTTTAATTATTTTCGCCGTTTTGCTTTACTTTATCGCTATGAGTTAGCAATAGTCGTGGAAGCAACAGTCGGCGCGACAACCTCATGGCGACACGTTGATGGAGATCATGGTGTCATGCCGGTGACGATGGAGATCATGCCGGTGCTTTGGAGATGGAGATCAAAAGCACGAGTTCATGGCCATATCATGTCACTTATGATTTGCATGTGATGTTAATCCTTTTATGCATCTTATTTTGCTTAGGACGACGGTAGCATTATAAGGTGATCCCTCACTTAAATTTCAAGATAAATTGTGTTCTCCCCGAGTGTGCACCGTTGCGAAAGTTCGTCGTTTCGAGACACGCCGTGATGATCGGGTGTGATAGACTCTACGTTCACATACAACGGGTGTATGCCATGTTGCACGTGCGGAACACTCGGGTTAAACTTGACGAGCCTAGCATGTACAGACATGGCCTCGGAACACAAGAGACCAAAAGGTCGAACATGAGTCATATAGTAGATATGATCAACATGAAGATGTTCACCATTGAAACCACCTCAACTCACGTGATGATCGGACTTGAGTTGGTGGATTTGGATCATGTTACGCTCAAATGACCGGAGGGATGTCAATTTGAGTGGGAGTTTTTTAAGTAATATGATTAACTAAACTCATTATCTAGAACAATAGTCTAAGTTGTCTTTGCTATATTTATGTTGTAGATCATGGCTCGCGCAGTAGCACCCCTGAATTTTAATGCGTTCCTAGAGAAAGCTAAGTTGAAAGATGATGGAAGTAACTTTGTGGACTGGGCCCATAATCTAAGGATTATCCTTACGGCTTCCCAGAAGGCTTATGTCCTTGATGCACCGCTTGGTGATCCACCCGCTCCAGTTGAGTCTCTAGACGTTGTGAACGCCTGGCAGGCTCGTTCTGAAGATTACTCAATAGTTCAATGTGCAATATTGTATGGCTTAGAACCGGGACTTCAAAGACGTTTTGAACGTCATGGAGCATATGAGATGTTCCAGGAGTTGAAGTTTATCTTTCAGAAGAATGCCCGGATCGAGAGATATGAGATCTCCGATAAGTTCTATGCTTGCAAGATGGAGGAGAACGAGTCTATCAGTGATCACGTACTCAGAATGTCTGGGTACTCCACCCGTCTGGCTGAATTGGGGATGCCCCTTCCGCCAGAGGCTATCACTGACAGAGTTCTTCAATCATTGCCACCTAGCTACAAGAGCTTCGTGTTGAACTATAACATGCACGGGATGAACAAGTCAGTCGCCGAGCTGTTTGCGATGCTGAAAGTCGCTGAGTCTGAAATTCAGAAGGAGCATCAAGTGTTGATGGTCAATAAAACCACTAGTTTCAAGAAAAATGGCAAGGGTAAGAAGGGTAACTCCAAGAAGAGTGGCAAAGCAGTTGCTCCTCCCGTGAAGAAACCCAAGGCTGGACCCAAACCAGAAACTGAGTGTTTTCATTGCAAGGGAACTGGACACTGGAAGCGGAACTGCCCCAAGTATTTGGCTGACAAGAAGGCGGCCAACAACAAACAAGGTATATATGATATACATGTTATTGATGTGTACATTACCAACTCTCGTTGTAGTGCCTGCGTATTTGATACCGGTGCGGTTGCTCATATTTGCAACTCAAAACAGGAACTGCGGAATAGACGGAGGCTGGCAAAGGACGAAGTGACGATGCGCGTGGGAAATGGTTCCAAGGTAGATGTGATCGCCGTCGGCACGCTCGCTCTTCGATTACCATCGGGATTAGTGATGAACCTGAATAATTGTTATTTAGTGCCTGCGTTAAGCATGAACATTATATCTGGATCTTGTTTATTGCGAGACGGTTACTCATTTAAATCAGAGAATAATGGTTGTTCTATTTATATGAGTAATATCTTTTATGGTCATGCACCCAATGTAAGGGGTTTATTCTTATTGAATCTCGATAGTAATGATACACATGTTCATAACATTGATGCCAAAAGATGTAGGATTGATAATGATAATACCACTTTCTTGTGGCACTGCCGTTTAGGTCATATTGGCGTAAAACGCATGAGGAAGCTCCATGCTGATGGACTTTTGGAGTCACTTGATTTTGAATCACTTGACACATGTGAGCCATGCCTCATGGGCAAGATGACTAAAACGCCGTTCTCTGGAACAATGGAACGGGCAAGTGACTTATTGGAAATCATACATACTGATGTGTGCGGTCCGATGAGCATTGAGGCGCGCGGTGGTTATCGTTACTTTCTCACCTTCACTGATGACTTAAGTAGATATGGGTATATTTACTTAATGAAACACAAGTCTGAAACATTTGAAAAGTTCAAACAATTTCAGAGTGAAGTTGAGAATCATCGTAGCAAGAAGATTAAATTCCTACGATCTGATCGACGAGGAGAATGTCTGAGTTATGAGTTTGGCAGTCACTTAAGACAATGTGGAATTGTTTCACAACTAACACCGCCTGGAACACCACAGCGTAATGGTGTGTCCGAACGTCGTAATCGAACCTTATTGGATATGGTGCGATCTATGATGTCTCTTGCCGATTTGCCACTATCGTTTTGGGGTTATGCATTAGAGACAGCTGCATTCACTTTAAATAGGGCACCATCGAAATCCGTTGAGACGACGCCATATGAACTTTGGTTTGGCAAGAAGCCAAAACTGTCGTTTCTTAAAGTTTGGGGATGTGATGCTTATGTCAAAAAGCTTCAGCCTGAAAAGCTGGAACCCAAAGCGGAGAAATGCGTCTTCATAGGATACCCAAAAGAGACAGTTGGGTATACCTTCTACCTCAGATCCGAAGGCAAAGTGTTTGTCGCTAAAAACAGAACGTTTCTTGAAGAAAGAGTTTCTCTCGAAAGAATTGAGTGGGAGGAAGATAGAACTTGATGAGGTTGTTGAACCTTTACTTCAACCTGAGAGTAGCGCAGCACAGAAAGATGTTTCTGTAGAGCCTACATCAGCTGAAGAGGAAGTTAATGATGATGATCATGAAGCTTTGGATCAAGTTGCTATCGAATCTCGTAGGTCGACAAGGACGCGTACTGCTCCTGAGTGGTACGGCAACCCTGTCTTAGAAGTCATGTTATTGGACAACGATGAACCTACGAGCTATGGAGAAGTGATGATGGGCCCGGATTCCGAGAAGTGGTTAGAGGCCATGAAATCTGAGATGGGATCCATGTATGAAAACAAAGTGTGGACTTTGGAAGTATTACCTGAAGGGCGTAAGGCCATTCAGAACAAATGGATCTTTAAGAGGAAGACGGACGCGGACGGTATTGTCACCGTCTATAAAGCTCGACTTGTGGCAAAGGGTTTTTCACAAGTTCAAGGAGTTGACGACGATGAGACCTTCTCACCCGTAGCGATGCTTAAGTCCGTCAGAATCATGTTAGCAATAGCTGCCTTTTTCGATTATGAAATTTGGCAGATGGATGTCAAAACAGCGTTCCTTAACGGTTTCCTTAAGGAAGAGTTGTATATGATGCAACCAGAAGGTTTTGTCGATCCAGAGAATGCTGACAAAGTTTGCAAACTCCAGCGATCCATTTATGGACTGGTGCAAGCATCTCGGAGTTGGAATCTTCGCTTTGATGAGGTGATCAAAGCGTTCGAGTTTATACAAGTTTACGGAGAAGCTTGTATTTACAAGAAAGTGAGTGGGAGCTCTATAGCGTTTCTAATATTATATGTGGATGACATATTACTGATTGGAAACAATATAGAAATGTTGGAAAGCGTGAAGGAATATTTGAACAAGAGTTTTTCAATGAAGGACCTAGGAGAAGCTGCTTTCATATTAGGCATCAAGATCTATAGAGATAGATCACGACGCTTGATAGGACTTTCACAAAGCACATACCTTGACAAAGTTTTGAAGAAGTTCAAAATGGATCAGTCCAAGAAGGTGTTCTTGCCTGTATTGCAAGGTGTGAAGTTGAGTAAGACTCAATGCCCAGTGACTGCAGAAGATAGAGAAAAGATGAGTGTCATCCCCTATGCTTCAGCCATAGGCTCTATCATGTATGCAATGCTGTGCACAAGACCCGATGTCAGCCTTGCCATAAGTATGGTCGGAAGGTTTCAAAGTGATCCAGGAATGGAACACTGGACGGCGGTCAAGAATATCCTGAAGTACCTGAAAAGGACTAAGGACATGTTTCTCGTTTATGGAGGTGATCAAGAGCTCGTCGTAAAGGGTTACGTCGATGCAAGCTTTGACACTGATCCGGATGACTCTAAGTCACAAACCGGATACGTATTTATTCTTAATGGGGGTGCGGTTAGCTGGTGCAGTTCCAAGCATAGCGTGGTAGCTGATTCTACATGCGAAGCGGAGTACATCGCTGCCTCGGAGGCGGCGAAGGAAGGTGTCTGGATGAAGAAGTTCATGACAGATCTTGGAGTAGTGCCTAGTGCGCTTAACCCAATGACTCTGTTTTGTGATAACACTGGTGCCATTGCTCTAGCCAAGGAACCAAGATTTCACAAGAGGACCAGACACATAAAGCGACGGTTCAATTCCATCCGCGATTACATTAAGGAGGACGACATAAATATTTGCAAAGTACACACGGATCTGAATGTTGCAGATCCGATGACTAAACCTCTTCCAAGGGCTAAACATGAACAACACCAAAACTGTATGGGTGTTCGATTCATTACAATGTAAATCACATAGTGATGTGAACTAGATTATTGACTCTAGTGCAAGTGGGAGACTGTTGGAAATATGCCCTAGAGGCAATAATAAATTGGTTATTATTATATTTCCTTGTTCATGATAATCGTTTATTATCCATGCTATAATTGTATTGATTGGAAACTCAAATACATGTGTGGGTACATAGACAACACTGTGTCCCTAGTAAGCCTCTAGTTGACTAGCTTGTTGATCAAAAGATGGTGAAGGTTTCCTAGCCATGGACATGAGATGTCATTTGATAACGGGATCACATCATTAGGAGAATGATGTGATGGACAAGACCCAAACTGTAAATGTAGCATATGATTGTGTCAGTTTATTGCTATTGTTTTCTGCATGTCAAGTATCTGTTCCTTTGACCATGAGATCATGCAACTCACTGACACCGGAGGAATACCTTGTGTGTATCAAACGTCGCAACGTAACTGGGTGACTATAAAGATGCTCTACAGGTATCTCTGAGGGTGTCTATTGAATTGGCATGGATCAAGACTGGGATTTGTTACTCCGTGTGACGGAGAGGTATCTCAGGGCCCACTCGGTAATACAACATCACTATAAGCCTTGCAAGCAATGTGACTAAAGTGTTAGCCACAGGATCTTGTATTGCGAAACGAGTAAAGAGACTTGCCGGTAACGAGATTGAACTAGGTATAGAGATACCGACGATCGAATCTCGGGCAAGTAACATACCGATAAACAAAGGGAACATCATACGGGATTAACTGAATCCTTGACATAGAGGTTCAACCGATAAAGATCTTCGTAGAATATGTAGGAGCCAATATGGGCATCCAGGTCCCGCTATTGGTTATTGACCGTAGAGGTGTCTCGGTCATGTCTACATAGTTCTCGAACCCGCAGGGTCTACACACTTAACGTTTGGTGACGATATAAGTATAGTTGAGTTGTTATGTTGGTGACCGAAAGTTGTTCGGAGTCCCGGATGAGATCCCGGACATGACGAGGAGCTCTGGAATAGTCCGGAGGTAAAGATTGATATATGGGATAATAGTGTTTGGTCTCCGGAAGGGTTTCGGAATTCACCGGAAGGAGTTTCGGATGTTTCCCGAAATGTTCGGGTACGAGAACACTTTATTTGGGCCAAGGGGTAAAGCCCACGAGGCTTTAGGAAGGTGCAAAAGGAAGTTTTGCGGAGGCCAGGGGCCAGACGCCAGGGACCCTGGCGTCTGGGGCCAGACGCCGAGGACCCTGGCGTCTGGTCCTGGAGTCCGAGCAGGACTCTTGCCTTGCGGGACAAACCGACTTTGAGGAGGCTCTTTCTCCAAGTTTCGACCCCAGGGCTCAACGTATAAATAGAGGGGCAGGGCTAGCACCCGGAACACATCAAGAATTCCCCAAGCCGTGTGCCGGCAACCCTAACCCTCTAGTTCCTCCGTCATAATCTCCGTAGCGCTTGGCGAAGCCCTGCAGAGATTGTTCCTCACCACCATCACCACGCCGTCGTGCTGCCGGAACTCATCTACTACTTCACCATCGCTCGCTGGATCGAGGAGGTGAAGGCGTCATCAAGCTGTACGTGTGTTGAACGCAGAGGTGCCGTCCGTTCGGCACTAGTTCGTGAT
Source organism: Elymus sibiricus (assembly GCA_039707655.1). Lineage (NCBI taxonomy): Eukaryota > Viridiplantae > Streptophyta > Magnoliopsida > Poales > Poaceae > Elymus > Elymus sibiricus. Next base: position 93,937,617 of record CM077676.1, on the reverse strand, counting down.
CGGTTCGAGGGACGACTTGCGATTTGGATCGCGGAGACGTTCGACTACATCAACCGCGTTTCTTAACGCTTCCGCTTAGCGATCTACATGGGTATGTAGATTCACTCTCCCTCTCGTAGATGCTCATCACCATGGATAGATCTTGTGTGTGCGTAGGAAAAAATTTGTTTCCCATGCAACGTTCCCCAACAATTTTCTGGTACTCTGCCGGAGGGGGAATTGATCACGGAGGGCTTCTAAATCAACCTTGCTGCCCTTCCGATGATGTGTGAGTAGTTTACCATAGACCAATGGGTCCATAGCTAGTAGCTAGATGGCTTCTTCTCTCTCTTTGATCTTCAATACAATGTTCTCCTCGATGTTCTTGGAGTTCTATCTGATGTAATCTTCTTTTGCGGTGTGTTTGTTGGGATCTGATGAATTGTGAGTTTATGATCAGATTATTCATGAGAAATATTTTAGTCTTCTATGAACTCTTCTATGAACTCGGTAGTAGATGCAGGCAGGAGTCGGTCTACTTGTCTCGGACGTGATGCCTATATACATGATCATTGCCATGAATCCGTCATAATTATTTACTTTTCTATCAATTGCCCAACACCAATTTGTTTACCCACCGTATGTTTATGTGCTCAAGAGAGAAGCCTCTAGTGAAAACTATGGTCCCCGGGTCTATCTTCATTATATAAAAAACCTAAAAATACCTTGCTGCAATTTATTTACTTTTATTTTAATTAGTAGTTTAGTTTATCTATTTACCTCGATAAGATTTAATCCTTGCAAATAACCGCTAAGAGGATTGACAACCCTCTTATTTGCGTTGGGTGCAAGTGTTTGCTTTTGTGTGTGTAGGTGCGCTTAACAGAATTTTGCTTGGTTCTCCTACTGGATTGATAACCTTGGTTCTTAACTGAGGGAAATACTTATCTCTACTGTACTGCATCATCCTCTCCTCTTCGGGGAAATACCAACATAGACTACAAGTAGCAGGAAGAATTTATGGCGCCGTTGCCGGGGAGACATCATCACAATTACCAAGTACCTTCGCACAAATTATCATTCACTTGCATTTACTTTATTTACCTTTTATTTGCATTTGCCTCTCGTTTTCATCTCCCCCACTTCTAATTTTTTTTTTACAAAAACACAAAAAAAAATTGTTTGCTAGTTTGCTTGCTTTGTCGCGATGTCTCAAGAAAATACAAAATTGTGTGACTTTTCCAATACTAATAATGATGATTTTATTAGTACTCCTATTGCTCCTCCCGCCACTAATGCGGAGTCATGTCATATTAATGCTGCTTTGCTTAATCTTGTTATGAAAGAACAATTTTCTGGTAGTCCTAATGAAGATGCTGCATCCCATCTAAATACTTTCGTTGAACTTTGTGATATGCAAAAGAAGAAAGATGTGGATAATGAGATTGTCAAATTAAAATTATTTCCGTTCTCACTATGAGATCGTGCTAAAACTTGGTTTTCATCCTTGCCTAGAAATAGTATTGATTCTTGGGATAAGTGTAAGGATGCTTTTATTACCAAGTATTTTCCTCCCGCTAAGATTATTTCTTTAAGAAATCAAATTATGAATTTTAAGCAACTAGAGCATGAACATGTTGCCCAATCTTGGGAGAGAATGAATTTAATGATAAGAAATTTCCCAACTCATGGTTTGAATTTATGGATGATCATACAAAAAATTTATGCGGGACTAAACTTTGTCTTTAGAAATTTGCTAGACTCTGCCGCAAGTGGCACTTTCATGGAAATTACATTGGGAGAAGCTACAAAACTTCTTGATAATATTATGGCAAATTATTCTCAATGGCACACTGAACGAACTCCAACTGGTAAGAAGGTAAATTTTGTTGAAGAAATTAATACTTTGAGTGATAAAATGGATGCTTTATTGAAATTGGTTGCTAGTAAAAATTCTCATATTGATCCTAATGATGTGCCATTGTCCACCTTGATTGAGCAAAATAATGATGCTATTGATGTGAATTTTGTCTCTAGAAATAATTTCAACAACAATGCTTATAGGGGTAATTTCAATGCTAGACCGTTCCCTGGAAATTCCTCTAATAATTATGGCAATCATTATGGTAATTCTTATAATAATAATAGGATGCCCTCTGATCTTGAAAGTAATATTAAAGAATTTATTAGTTCGCAAAAGAATTTCAATGCTATGAAAGAAGAAAAATTGAATAGAGTTGATGAATTGGCTAGGAACATGGATAAAATTGCTCATGATGTGGAAAATCTCAAAACTAAAATTTTGCCATCTAAGCATGATATAAATGAGTCTATTAAAGCTATCTATGTCTCCATTAATGAAAGTAAAGAAAGGACCGCTAGGTTGAGAGCTAAGCGAGAATTTCTAGAAAAAGCGATTCCACCCGGTTTCTATCGTAGTAATGACGAAGACATTAAAATGATTGGTGTTGCACCTATTGAATCGTTGTTTAATGATATAAAACTTGATGAAAAAGGGACTGAAGAAGAGTCAACTTTAGAAAGAAGGAGTCCCACTTGCTTGCAGGGTGATAATCTTGATCATAAAAATGAAAAAAGTGGGTTTCGAGATATTAAAACTTTAAATAGTAATGCACCCACTACTTTGGATTACAAGGACTTTAATTATGATAGTTGTTCTTTAATTGAGTGTATTTCCTTGTTGCAATCCATGATTAATTCACCAAACGCATATGAACAAAATAAAGCTTTCACTAAACATATTGTAGAAGCTATGATGAAAGCGCATGAAAAAAAACTTGAGTTGGAAGTATCAATTCCTAGAAAATTACAAGATGAATGGGAACCCACTATTAAAGTAAAAATTAAAGATTATGAATGTAATGCTCTTTGTGATCTTGGTGCTAGCGTTTCCACTATACCAAAGTCTTTGTGTGATGTGCTAGGTCTCACCGACTTGGATCCTTGTTCCCTTAATTTGCATCTTGCGGATTCCACTATTAAAAATCCATTGGGTAGGATAAATGATGTGCTTATTCTTGCAAATAGAAATTATGTGCCCGTGGACCTTATTGTTCTTGACATTGAATGCAATCCTTCTTGCCCCATAATACTTGGTAGGCCTTTTCTTCGAACTATTGGTGCTATTATTGATATGAAAGAAGGTAATATAAGATTTCAATTTCCAATAAAGAAAGGGATGGAACACTTCCCTAGGAAGAGAATTAAATCACCATATGAATCCATTATGAGGGCCACTTATGGAATCAATTTGAAGGATGACAACACATGAATCTATGCATTATGCCTAGCTAGGGGCATAAAACAATAGCGCTTGTTGGGAGTAGACCTGGGCATTCTCCGGGCCGGGCCGGGTTCGGGCCGCGTTTCAAAAATCCCGGCTACAAAATCCCAGGCCTGGGCCCGGCCCGGCCCGCAGCCCGGCAAAACAGCTATTTTAGCTATTAAAACTAATAAAATACCTAATTTCGGGGCTATATAATACTATATTATACCTATTTTTCGTAAAAATATATTAAAAAAATAGGTTTTGCCGGGCTTTTCCCGGGCTTCGGGCCGGGCTCGGGCTGGAAAAGCAAGGCCCGAGCCCGGCCCGGACGCCGGGCTTCGGGCCGGGCCTGCCGGGCCGGGCTGCCCATGCCCAGGTCTAGTTGGGAGGCAACCCAATGAATAAAATAAATTTTTGCTTTTACCTACTATTCTTGAGTGTTTGCATGATTATAGCTTCTGTTATGATTATGTTTTTATGTTTTAATTAGTGTTTGTGCCAAGTAATGCCTTTGGGATGATTTGGAAGATAGTATAATTGATGCTGTTTGGAAAATAGAAAGTTTTGCGTCCAGTGCTGGATTTTTAATTATGTACTGGAGAGTCCAAAAAATCTGAAATTTTTACACAGTATTGGTATATGAATTTCCCACGTTTTCCTAATTTTTCAGAATTTTTCGAATTTCAAAAGTAAGGCTTTTAAATAGATCTTTACAGACTGTTCTGTTTTAGACAGATTCTATTTTTGTTGCATAGTTTGCTTATTTTGATGAATCTATGGATCGTATCGGGGGGTATGAGTCATGGAGAAGTTGGAGTACAGTAGCATTATGCCAATATTAAATATGAATCAATTTACTACAGTACCTAAAGTTAAAGATTTGTTTGTTATACTAACGGATCTCACGAGGTTTCTGTTGAGTTTTGTGTGCTGAAGTTTTCAAGTTTTGGGTGAGACTACGATGGACAAAGGAATAAGGAGTAGAAAGAGCCTAAGCTTGGGGATGCCCAAGGCACCCCAAGGTAATATTCAAGGAAGACTCAAGCGTCTAAGCTTGGGGATGCCCCGGAAGGCATCCCCTCTTTCGTCTACAATCTATCGATAACTCACTTGGAGCTATATTTTTATTCATCACATGATATGTGTTTTACTTGGAGCGTCTTGTGAAATAGTTTGTTTGCTTTTGTTTGCTTTTTAATTTGTCACAATCATCTTTGCTGAACACACCTTTTTGAGAGGGACACACTTTATTCGTGATTTGTTAGAATACTCTATGTGCTTCACTTGTATCTTTTGAGCTAGGCAGTTGCTCTAGTGTTTCACTTATATCTTGTAGAGCATGGCGGTGATGATATTTTAAAGAAATAGTTGCACTCTCATGCTTCACTTATATATTTTTGAGAGTCTCATGATAGCAATGGTAATATGAACGGGTTATGAATTTGGTCCTGATATGATAGGTTTATGATCAGATTATTCATGAGAAATATTTGAGTCTTCTCTGAACTCTTTTATGCATGATTGTTATAGGTTTGTATTTCTCTCCGATCTATCGGTTTAGTTTGGCCTACTAGATTGATTTATCTTGCAATGGGAGAGGTGCTTTGTGATGGGTTCAATCTTGCGGTGCTCAATCCCAATGACAGAAAGGGACATTAAGAGGTACCCAGTCTTTACAAAGCACCTCTTAATGTCCCTTTTTGTCACTGGAATTGAGCATCGCAAGATCGAACCCATTACAAAGCACCTCTTCCCATGGCAAGATAAATCAATCTAGTTGGCCAAACCAAATCAATAGATCGGAGAAGAAATACGAAGCTATAATAATCATGCATAAAATAGTGCAGCAAAGACTTCAACTAACTCTTTACTCGTTCTGTAATACATCATCTTGCAACTAATTCTTTAGTCACGGTGCTTGCAAGGCTTCTGTGATGCTGTATTACCGAGAGGGCCCAGAGATACCTTCTCCGATAGTTGGAGTGACAAATCCCAATCTCGATCCATGCCAACTCAACAAACACTTTTGGAGATACCTGTAGTGCACCTTTATAATCACCCAGTTACGTTGTGACGTTTGATGCACCCTAAGTATTCCTACGGTATCCGGGAGTTGCATGATCTCATGGTCAGAGGAACGTGTATTTGACATAGTGAAAGCAATAGCAATAAACTGAACGATCATATGCTATGCTAACGGTTGGGTCATGTCCATCACATCATTCTCCTAATGATGTGATCCCGTTATCAAATGACAACTCATGTCCATGGTCAGGAAACCTTAACCATCTTTGATCAACGAGCTAGTCAAGTAGAGGCTTACTAGGCACTCAGTATTTGTTCATTATCCACACATGTATTTAGTTTCCGGTCAATACAATTCTAGCATGAATAATAAACCATTATCATGAACGGCGAAATATGATAATAAACACTTTATTATTATTGCCTCTAGGGCATATTTCCAACACAGTGCACATAAGGTGTTCGATGAAATGCTAGATGGCCCTGTGCATTTTTGGAATTTTTGAAAAAATTTGTGGTGATGTACTGATGCATGACAAAGGTGCTGGCAAAGTTTCAGAATTTTTGGAGTAGTCTAGATTAGGTTTTGAGCAGAGAGATTGAATCTGGTCCAAATTTCATTTGAATGAAATTTGAAAATTTTGAACTATGGAACAGAATATTTTTGGAGAAATGGAGTGTGGGTACTGTCATGTAGTTGGGATAATTTTTGTGGGTGCAGAAGAGGTAGGAAAAATATAGTTCTTTTGTAAATCAAAGGAACTGGAAATAAATGAAATTCTAGTTTTGGAATTTGCTAAATATGATAAATAATATTTTTGTGGAGAGGGGAAGTATTGGGCACTGTCCTAGGGTAAGAGGATAGCTTGGATGATAATTTGAGAATGACAGAAGAATTTTTTTGAGAATTTTCTAAGTGTTTGAAAAGAATGAAGTGGACCATTTCTTTGAAATAATTTATTAGTCAAAAAGTTTTCTAAAAGAAAAGATTTTTGATCCTACAAAATATTTACTCAAGTGAGAAACCATTAATTCAGAAACCATTTTAAAATTTTAGAAACCCAATTGAAAACTTAAAAATGGCTTTCAAAACAAAAGAAAAAGAGAAATAGAGCCATAGTAATCCAAAGTATTTTATTTTAAAGAAAAGATTTTGAAAATCAAAACAAAATATTTTTGGGGTGTTACAACACCTACCCCCCTTAAGAAAAATCTCGTCCCCGAGATTTCGGCTATCCCTCAAATAGGTACGGGTACTCAGTCCTTAGGTGATCCTCTCTTTCCCATGTTGCTTCTTCTTCGGTGTGATTACTCCGCTCGACCTTGTCAAACTTTATCATATTCCGACGGGTACTCAGTCTGGTCTTCTCCTGAAGCTTCTAGTGTTTATATTGTCCAGAAAAAAATCTCCAAAAAGTTTCGTGGCATTTGGACTTCGTTTGGTATTGATTTTGTGTAAAACAAAAACACGGCAGAAAACAGCAACTGGCACTGGGCACTAAGTTAATAGGTTAGTCTCCAAAAATGATATATAATTGCTGTAAATGTATATAAAAACATCCAAGATTGATAATATAACAGCATGGAACAATCAAAAATTATAGATATGTTGGAGACGTATCAGCATCCCCAAGCTTAATTCCTGCTCGTCCTCGAGTAGGTAAATGATAAAAACAGAATTTTTGATGTGGAATGCTGCCTATCATATTCATCACATATTCTTTTCCTTTATAGCATGGACATTGGACTTGAATGATTCAAAGCAATAGTCTATAATTTGACATGAAGATATAAATACTCAAGCATGCTAACAAGCAACCATGTCTTTCAAAATATCAACGCTAAAGAAAGTTATCCCTAGCCCATTATGCTCAATCATTGATCCATTCATGAAACACACTCAAATATTAGCTACACACAATGCACAAGTATGACAATAGTGCTCTTTAGTTGGTGCTTTTGTAAGAGAAGATGGAGACTCAAATAAAATAAAAATTGCATAAAAGTAAATAGATAGGCCCTTCGCAGAGGGAAGCAGAGATTTGTCAAATGTGCCAGAGCTCAAAGCTTAAATTAGAGAGATAAAAATATTTTGAGAGGCATGCTTTTCCTGTCAACGAAAACGACCGAGAATTCCCAATATTTTCCATGCTAGACACATCATAGGTGGTTCCCAAACAGAAAGTAAAGTTTATTTCCTTTCCACCATTCTTTCACAATCCTTGGCTAGCTGTTTCCACGGGTGCCCTCCAAACCAACACTTTCCAAGGAATTTTGTTGTTATTAATTTTTGATTTCATTGTGGGACTGGGCATCCCTATTACCAACCACTCTCTCGTGTAATGACAAGTGAATAAACACTCATCGTGAGAATAACACACCTGGCATGGAAAATGATGGCCACCCCCTGCCACTTCATGAGCGGTATGGGCACACAAAACGGAAAAATTATTTTGAAAATTAGAGTTGGCACACGCAAATTTACTTGGAACGGCATTGAAATACCGCATATAGGTAGGTATAGTGGACTCATTTGGCACAACTTGGGTTTAAGGATTTTGGATGCACAAGCAGTATTTCCGCTTAGTACAAATGAAGGCTAGCAAATAGATTGAGAAGCAACCAACCAAAAAACAAAAACGGTCATAAACATGCATTGAACATAACTAACACCGAATAATGCACCATAAGTAGGATATAATTTCGTTGCATAACTATTGACTTAATGTGCATGCATAGGGAATCACAAACCTTAACACTAATATTCTTACTAAATCACAATTACTCACTAACATGACTCACATATTATCATTTCCATATCGCAAAACTATTGCAAGGAATCACACTTATCATATCCAATGATCTATATGAAAGTTTTTATTATATCCCTCTTGAATATTCATCACTTTGGGACCAAATTCATATCTTGTGCAAATTACCGTTACTATTATCAACTCTCAAAAAGATGTAAGTGAAGCATGAGAGTGCAAATATTTCTTCAAAATTTCAATCTTATCAATTCTCAAAATAATATAAGTGAAGCATGAGAATTCATTTCTTCAAAATTTCAATCTTATCAACTCTCAAAATAATATAAGTGAAGCATGAGAGTTTATTTCTTCAAAAAAATTGTCTTGTCAACTCTCAAAATAATATAAGTGAAGTATGAGAGTTCATTTCTTCAAAATATAGCCACCACCGTGCTCAAAAAGATTTAAGTGAAGCACTAGAGCAACTGCCTAGCTCAAAAAAATTAAGTGAAGTACATAGAGTATTCTAACAAATGATGATAATGCGTGGCTCTCTCAAGATAGGTGTGTTCAGTAAGGATGATTGTGACAAACTAAAAAGCAAACCAAGCAAAGACTCATATAATACAAGACGCTCCAAGCAAAACACATATCATGTGACGAATAAAAATATAGCTCCAAGTAAAATTACCGATGGTTGGTAGAAGAAAGAGGGGATGCTTTCCGGGGCATCCCCAAGCTTAGACACTTGAGTCTTCCTTGAATATTACCTTGGGGTGCCTCGGGCATCCCTAAGCTTAGGCCCTTGCTACTCCTTATTCCTTCATCCATCGTGATCTCACCCAAAACTTGAAAACTTCAATCACACAAAACTCAACAAAACCTTAGTGAGATCCGTTAGTATAACAAAATAAATCACTACTCTAAGTACTATTGCAAACCCATTAATATTTTATTTCACATTATACCTACTGTACTCTAACTTCACCATGGCTTATACCCCCCGATACAATCCATAGATTCATCAAAACAAGCAAGTAGTGCATCAAAAACAGAATCTGTCAAAAACAGAACAGTCTGTAGCAATCTATTTAAAATCCATACAAATTAGGAAAACGTGGGAAATTCATATACCAATACTGTGTAAAAATTTCAGATTTTTCAAACGCTCCAGTACAGAAAAATAAATTGGGCACTGGACGCAAAACTTTCTGTTTTCCAAACAGCATCAATTATACTATCTTCTAAATCATCCTAAAGGCTTTACTTGGCACAAACACTAATTAAAAACACAAAAACACAATCATACCAGTAGCATAATTGTGAAAACACACAATAACAGAAAATTTTATTTTATTCATTGGGTTGCCTCCCAACAAGCGCTATTGTTTTATGCCCCTAGCTAGGCATAATGCATAGTTTCAAGTATTGTCATCTTTCAAGTTGATTCCATAAGTGGCCCCCATAATTCATTCATATGGTTCTTTAATTTTCTTCCTAGGGAAATGTTCCATACCCTTTTTTAGTGGAAACTGAAATTTTATATTCCCTTCTTTCATATCAATAACGGCACCTATAGTTCGTAAGAACGGTCTACCAAGTATTATTGGGCAAGAAGAATTGCATTCAATATCAAGAACAATAAAATCAACAGGCACATAATTTATATTTGCAAGAATAAGAACATCATTAATTCTACCCATTGGTTTTTTAATAGTAGAATCCGCAAGATGCAAATTAAGAGAACATTCATCTATCTTGGTAAAACCTAGCACATCACATAGAGATTTTGGAATTGTGGAAACGCTAGCACCCAAATCACATAAAGCATTGCACTCATAATTTTTGATTTTAACTTTAATGGTGGGTTCCCATTCATCATATAATTTTCTAGGAATTGAAATCTCTAGTTCTAACTTTTCTTCTAACGCTTTCATCATCGCTTCTACGATGTGTTTAGTAAAAGCCTTGTTTTGCTCATAAGTGTTGGGTGAATTTAACATGGATTGTAACAAAGAAATGCACTCAATCAAAGAACAACTATCATAATTAAAATCTTTATAATCCAAGAGAGTGGGCACATCGCTATTTAAAGGTTTTACCTCTCCAAACCCACTTTTAGCAATTTTTTCATTAAGATTTTCACCCTCCGAATTATGGGGACGCCCTTTAGCTAAAGTTGACTCTTCTTCAGTCCCCTTTTCATCAAGTTTTATATTTCTAAACAAAGAATCAATAGATGAAACACCAATCAATTTAATATCCTCATCATTACTACGATAGAAACCGGGAGGAATTGCTTTTTCTAAAAATTCTCATTTAGCTTTTAGCATGGCGGTTCTTTTCTTACTCTCATACATGGAGACATATAAAGCTTTAATTGATTCACTAATATCAATTTTGGGTGGCAAAATTTTAGTCTTAAGATTTTCCATATCATGAATAATTCTATCAATGCTCCTAGACATATCATCAAGTTTACTCAATTTTTCTTCTATCGTAGTGTTGAAAACTTTTTGAGCATTAATAAATTCTTTAATATTACTTTCAAGATCAGAGGGCATCCTATTATTATAATTATAAGAAATTACCATAAGGATTGCCATAATTATTAGAGGAATTTCCAGGAAACGGTCTAGCGTTGAAATTACCTCTATAAGCATTATTATTGAAATTGTTTCGCGAGACAAAATTCACATCTGCGGGATCATTATTTTTCTCAATCAAAGTGGACAAAGGCACATCATTAGGATCAATATGAGCATTTTTACTAGCAACCAATTTCATAAGCGCGTCAACTTTATCACTCAAAGTACTAATTTCTTCAATAGAATTCACTTTTTTACTAGTAGGAGTTCTTTCAGTATGCCATTCTGAATAATTTGTCATAATATTATCAAGCAATTTAGTAGCTTCTCCCAAAGTAATTTCCATAAAAGTACCACCCGCGGCGGAATCTAAAAGATTTCTAGAAACAAAATTCAATCCCGCATAAAAAAATTGTATGATCATCCATAAATTTAAACCATGAGTAGGGCAATTTCTTATCATTAATTTCATCCTCTCCCAAGATTGGGCAACACGTTGATGATCAAGTTGCTTAAAATTCATAATTTGATTTCTAAGAGAAATAATTTTCGTGGGAGGAAAATACTTGGTAATAAAAGCATCTTTACACCTATCCCAAGAATCGATACTATTTCGTGGTAAAGATGAGAACCAAACTTTTGCACGATCCTGCAATGAGAACGGGAATAATTTTAATTTCACAATATCATTATCCACATATTTTTTCTTTTGCATGTCACACAATTCTACGAAAGTGTTAAGATGGGATGCGGCATCTTCATTAGGACTACCGAAAAATTGATCTTTCATGACAAGATTTAACAAAGCGGCATTAATATCACAAGTCTCCGCACTAGCGGCGGGAGGAGCAATCGGAGTACTAATAAATTCATTATTATTAGTATTGGAAAAATCACACAACTTTGTATTTTCTTGAGACATAGTGACTACGCAAACAAGATAACAAGCAAGCAAACAAGCAAACAAGAAAAAGGCAAACGAAAAAGATTTTTGTATTTTTGTAAAAACATTTTAGAAGAGGGGGAGATGAAAATGAGAGGCAAATGGCAAATAAAATAAATGCAAGGAGATGAGAGTTTATGCAAAGGTACTTGATAGATGTTGATGATGTCTCCCCGGCAACGGCGCCAGAAATTCTTCCTGCTACTTGTAGCTTGCATTAGTATTTTCCCCGAAGAGGAAGGGATGATGCAGCACAGTAGAGATAAGTATTTCCCTTAGTTATGAAACCAAGGTTATCGAACTAGTAGGAGAATCACGCAACACCTCGTTAGCAGCACCTGCACACAAACAACAAATCCTTGCACCCAACGCAAATGAGGGGTTGTCAATCCCTCGGCGGTCAATTGCAAGATTAAATTGTATGTGATAGATAGATAGATTGAAACAAAAAATACAAAATAAAATAAATAAAAGAAAATGGCAGCAATATTTTTAGGGTTTTAGTAATATGATTTAGATAGACCCGGGGGCCATAGTTTTCACTAGAGGCTTCTCTCGAGAAAATAGCATACGGTGGGTAGACAAATTACTGTTGGGCAATTGATAGAAAAGCAAATAATCATGACGATATCCAAGGCAATGATCATGTATATAGGCATCACGTCCGAGACAAGTAGACCGACTCCTGCCTGCATCAACTACTATTACTCCACACATCGACCGCTATCCAGCATGCATCTAGTGTATTAAGTCCATAAAGAACGGAGTAATGCCTTAAGAACGAAGACATGATGTAGACAAGATAAATTCATGTATGAATAAACCCCATCTTTTTACCCTTAATAGCAATGATACATACGTGTCATGTCCCTTTCTGTCACTGGGATTGAGCACCGCAAGATCGAACCCATTACAAAGCACCTCTTCCCATGGCAAGATAAATCAATCTAGTTGGCCAAACCAAATCAATAGATCGGAGAAGAAATACGAAGCTATAATAATCATGCATAAAATAGTGCAGCAAAGACTCAAATAATATTCACGGATAATCTGATCATAAACTCACAATTCATCGGATCCCAACAAACACACCACAAAAAGTGATTACACCGGATAGAACTCCAAGAACATCGAGGAGAACATTGTATTGAAGATCAAAAAGAGAGAAGAAGCCATCTAGCTACTAACTATGGACCCGAAGGTCTGTGGTAAAGTACTCACGCATCATCGGAAGGGCAGCAAGGTTGATGTAGATCCCCTCCGTGATCGATTCCCCCTCCGGCGGAGTACCGGAGAAGGCCTCCAGATGGGATCTCTAGAGAACAGAAACTTGCGACAGCGGAAAAAGTATTTTGTGGACTCCCCTGAGTGTTTCTGATTTTTCCTGAATTTATAGTGGTGGAATTAGGTCAAACGGAGCTGAGGTGGGCCCACGAGGCACCAGGGCGTGCCTGCCCCCCCCCCCTAGGCGCGCCCTGGTGGCTCGTGGCCACCTCCTCTAGCGTCTGGTCTTCTCCCGAAGCTTCTAGTGTTTATCTTGTCCAGAAAAAAATCTCCAAAAATTTCGTGGCATTTGGACTTCGTTTGGTATTGATTTTCTGTAAAACAAAAATAGGGCAGAAAACAGCAACTGGCACTGGGCACTAAGTTAATAGGTTAGTCTCCAAAAATGATATATAATTGTTGTAAATGTATATAAAAACATCCAAGATTGATAATATAACAGCATGGAACAATCAAAAATTATAGATACATTGGAGACGTATCAGGCACACACCCGTGCGGGACGCTAAATTTTACTACCAGCTCATCAAGTGGGTTTCCCGCTTAGAATCCGAAGCTTCGGTGGACCACGCCGGCATGCAAAGGGCCAATGGGCATGAGCAACGCGCCCTATCGCACCTCTGCCAAGTCCGAGGCGAGGAGGAGGACGTCGGCGCCGGCGTTTAGCGTGAGCCGCAGATGGCGACCGGCATCATCTAGTTAGCTAAGAGTACGTTAGTTGTTCTAAACTCGAGTATTAGTGGGAGTAGATAGTTAAGTTGGCTATGATGGTTGTCAATGTGGAAGTTTAGTACTCTATCTTTGAATCAGTCTTGTTACTTTGCTCTGAATGTTGAACTTTCCGATTGAACGTTTGGAATGGGCTGTTATATTTTTAAATGGGTTGTATTTGTCCGCCACGGATTAAGAGGCTGACTTGTGGGCCTACTAGGTTGACGCATACACAAGGCTTTGTCAACTTAGTCAACAAACGATTGTGGCAGCCTAAGCCATTGAATGTCGATTAGGGTTTAGGGTTTAGGGTTTTTCAATCTCTTGTCTTCTTCCTCCAGGCTCTAGCCGCCCAAACCAAACCAACGCCGGCGGGATCACCTGCTCCCGCCTTTCGCCGCTTGCTACGCAGCCGCGCACGCATTGTTGTCCCACTGTACCCTAACCGATGCCAGACTATCCCTCTACACCCCCCACCCACCCCCACCTCCTGTTATTTTCTGGCGACGGCATCCCCACCCCGCACCAACCCTCGTACTCCCCTCCGTTTCCGACCACACTGCAGCATCTTCCACGGCCCCTTTTCGTTCCCGTCCGAGGCCTCGCCGTCGTCCTCCGCTTTGGTTCCCTCGCCGCGGCACCGCCTTCTGGTGTTGCAACATGGTCAACAACCGAGAGGAATCAGGAGATGATTGTATGTGGCGAGGATGACAGTAGGGACCCACCAGGGTCATGGCAGTACGCAAGCAAGTGCCTCCTTATTACAAGCCAAAAAAATGCTTCCTCCTAATGGTTTCCCGACATCTTGGTCCCACCCCCATTGTCAACGTAGTCAATAAACGAGAGAATTGCACAACTAGCGACTGTCAACAAACCACAGGAATCGGTGAGGACTGTACGTGGAGAGGATGACAGTAGGGACCCCCAGGTCCATAGCCATACGCAAGCAAGTTCCTCCTTATTACATGAAAAAAAATGCATCCTCCTAATGGTTTGCTGACATCCGGGACCTACGACATTGTCAATGTAGTCAATAAACGAAAGAATTGCACAAGGAGCGGCTGACACCAGGGACCCAGTAGCTCGAGCAGTTTTTTTTTGTTGTTGTTGAGACGGAGCAAGGTATCAACTGGGATGTGCGGCTTCTGTGGCCCGTCTAGCCCAGGCTTTATTTACAACATGACGAGCCCAACTGTCTTTTTTTGTCTGTGAAAATGACTAGCGCACCTTTTTTTCCGCACAATACCCTACACAGGCCGATTTCCTTTTCCCCGTCCTGCTGGGCTGCAAATCTTTCAAGACGACGAGGGATACATTCGGCTTGGCCATAAAAAGGCTGTAAATTTTGTGAGTAATATGAAATGGGGAGTAAATATATAAAAAAACACATCAAATGGGCAATTAGTTTCAAATTGCGAATTTTATTTTATTTTTTTCATATTTCATATTTCATTGGATTTTAACATAATTTAAATATATTTTATTTGTTTTTATCGGGCTCGAAATTTCAGGATTAAAAATAGTTCGAAAATTTCACTGACAAGTCTTTTATTTTATGTTTACCACAACACCAGCCCAGTTTTGTTTTCTTTTTGAAACGGCTAGCCCAGTTCTATTTTCTTTTGCACAATACCCAACCGAGGCCTACTTGCTTTTCTCAGCCCTGCTGGGCTTCAAATCTTCCAAGACAAGGAGGGATGCATTCGGCTTGCCCACAAAATGGCCTATTTCCCTAAAAAAGAAAATGGCCTATAAGCAATAAGAAATGGGCTGTAAATTTTAAAAAACACGGCAAAGCGGTAATTAGTTTCAAATTTTGTTTCATCCGGATTTTGAAATTTTAAATTTCAATGGATTTTTCTCCGGTGAAATATCATTGGATTATAATTAATATAATTTTATTTTTCAAATTAGTCTGAATCAGACTCGAAACATCAGGATTAAAAACAGTTCGGAGCCCACCAAAATATGCAAAATTTCATTGAAATTTTTAACCGTGGCCAGAATATTGATTTAATGCTAACAAAAAGAATATGTGCTGCAAAAAAATCCTTAAGAAAGAGAAAATGGGTTGTAAATTATTAAAAATAATAGCAAATGTGTTGTATGATGTTTGCCACAGATTTGGAGGCTGACTTGGGCCTACTAAGTTGACGCGTACGCAGGGCTTTATCAACTTAGTCAACAAACGATTCTAGCAGCAGTGACTGTTGGCCATGCTACTTCTTCAATCTCTGATCTTCTTGCTCCAGCCGCCCAAACCAGCGCCGGCTGGACCGCCTTCTCTCGCCTCCCGTGGCCGTCTGTGCTGCCGTGCAGGCCTCACCGCCCCACCCTACTCCCATCGCTGGCCAGGCCATCCCTCTACTCACCCACATCTCCTGTTATTCTCCGGCAATGGCAACCTCACACTGCAGCCGAACTAGTAAACCCTCGTACTCCCCTCCGCATGGGCAACCACTACCAAGTCTTCCTCATCTCTGGGTCATTCCCTTACTAGGCCTCGCCATTGTCCACCACCTTGGTGCTCTTGGCACGGCGTCGTCAACGCAGTCAACGAACGGCAACCATCGGAAGAGGACTGTACGTGGAGAGTCTGACAGCTGGGACCCACGAGGTCCATGGTCGCACGCAAGGAAGTGCCTCCTTATTACGCACAAGAAAAATGATTCCTCCCCCTGTTAGCTGGGACCCACCTGATTTGGAGGCTGACTTGTGGGCCTCCCAAGTTGACGCGTACGCAGGGCTTTGTCAACTTAGTCAATAAACGATTCTAGCAGCAGTGACTGTTGGATGTTAATCCAACGACCGTGCTGCTTCTTCAATCTCTGATCTTCTTGCTCCAGCCGCCCAAACCAGCGCCGGCGGGACCGCCTGCTCCTGCCTACTGTGGCCGGCTGTGCTGCCGCGCAGGCCTCACCACCAAACCCTACTCCCACCGCTGGCCAGGCCATCCCTCTAATCACCCACACCTCCTGTTATTCTCCGGCGATGGCAGCCTCACACCGCAGCCAAACCAGTAAACGCTCGTACTTCCCTACGCGTGGGCAACCACTGCCTTGTCTTCCCCGGCTCCGGGTCGTTCCCTTCCTAGGCCTCGCCGTCGTCCACCGCCTTGCTACACTCGGTACGGCGTCGTCAACGCGGTCAACGAACGACAGCCATCGGAAGAGGGCTATACGTGGAGAGGCTGACAGCTGGGACCCACGAGGTCCATGGTCGCACGCAAGGAAGTGCCTCCTTATTACGCGGAAAAAATGTTTCCTCCCCCTGACAGCTGGGACCCACCAGCTACATCTTCGCACGCAAGGAAGAGCCTCCTTATTATGCGCAAAAAAATGATTCCTCCCCACTGACAGCTAGGACCCAGCAGCTATATCTTTGCACACAAGGAAGTGCCTCCTAATCCTCCCTGACAGCTAGGACCCACCCGGTCGAAGCATACGTAGCGTTGTCTGTCTAGTCGCGAACGTGTACGTACATACTGGTCGATCGGTCTCTCTGCAACGATGAACCGTGGGCATGTAAGGAGCGGCATGTGTCATAGTAGAGCCCCCGACGTAGCAGTTCAGGCAGCTCCGTCTAAATCGTGTACACGTACGTACAGCCACACAGCAAAAAATACGGCCACGTACGTATATATATGGGCGGGGTCTCGAACGCGTACTCGCACATACGTACGGCCAGGGCTCGTGTACATGGAGAGAGAGGCAACGGACGGCAGCAACGGCCTCCTGTTCATCGGCAGCCAACCGGCTAGGTCAGAACGGAGGAAATAGCGTCATGTTCATTGGGAGCCAAGCGACTGGGTCCGAACGCGTCTTGTTCATCGGGAGCCAACCAGCTTGGACGGAATAGCCAAAACAGGGTCCTGTTCATCGACTCGGGGTCTGGCGTACCGCAAAACGGAGGAAACGGCCTTCTGTTCGAGCGCCTACGGTCAAAACAGCGTCCTGTTCATCGGCTTGGGGGTCTGGCGTATCGCAAAACGGAGGAAACGGACTTCTGTTCGAGCGCCTACGGTCGAAACAGGGTCCTGTTGATCGGGAGGGCTCTGGCGTACCGCAGAACGGAGGAAACGGACTTCTCCCCAACTGCCTACGGTCGAAACGGGGGTCCTGTTCATTGGGAGGGGTGTGGCATACCACAAAACGGGACTCCACGGGCTACTGTTCATCCACGGTCGACCTCCCTCCAGCCTCCACCAGCTACTGTTCATCCACCATCGACTTCCTCCAGCCTCCACCGACTACTGTTCATCCAGCCTCCACGGGGTCCTGTTCATCCACCCCCAACCGGCTGGGGTGTGTGGCGGCCTCCTTGGTCCTGTTCATCCAGCGCCAACCACCTTCACACGGCCAGGGTACTGTTCATCCACAGCCAACCCACCGGCTGGGGTGGGGCGTACGAGCGGGTGGCAGCAACGGGAATTGTTCATCCACAGCCAACCAACCGGCTAGGACAACTCACCACGTCTCCCTTAAGGGGCTCGATCGATGCGACTCGACTCGTTCTACGTATCGCGCGCGCGGCAGCAACGGGCACTGTTCATCGAGAGGCAACCCAACCGGCTATGTCTCGCACGTACGGGGGCTCGACCGGCTTCAGTTAACAGCGAAGGAATCGCTCGGGTTCATTTAGTAGTGAAGGAATCGCACGGGTTCAGTTAGCAGCGAAGGGATCGATCGGCTTCAGTACGTAGCTAGTGCAATCGCTCGGGTTCAGTAAGCGAACGCCTCGCTCAGGTTCAGTTAGCAAACGCCTCGCACACACGCGCGCGAATGAGAGAAACGCGCAAACCACACTACATCGCTCGGCCCCGACCACCCACCGTAACCGGGAATTCCCGAAAATTTCCTCGGCCTCACTTCTACCATGATTTTTTACGTCATGGACGGCCCAAAGAATGTCATGCGGGTGCGTCTCCGGCCTGCCCAGGCCGAAAAGCCCATTTTCTGTCATATTTTTTTGTCATAGAAGTAGGAGCCCACCACATCTATGATGATACGTGTTTTTGTCACAATTATTGTCATAGAAGTGTCACAACCATGACAGAAAAAGTTTTTGTTCGGGCCATAATGTCACGGATGTGTCTTTTTTTGTAGTGAGCTTTTTGTAACACAAAGAGAAAAATTGTCCATAGGCAATTGAATATAACACAATAGATACTTATCATATGCAATGAGGGAGAGGCATACGCTAACACACTTTCCGTACTTGGATCATATGCACTTATGATTGGAACTCTAGCAAGCATCCGCAACTACTAAAGATCATTAAGGTAAAACCCTAAGTAACAAGTCATCTTTACTCCCATATGCAACAACCCCCTTACTCGGGTATAAGCTTCTGTCACTCTCGCCACCCACTATAAGTGAATCATAAAGGTATTGCAAAACCCTACAGCGGTAATCCCACACGCTTGCGTGACATGGAGGGCACCATAGGACAGCACCATATCAGCATACAACTCATATCAATCACACCATACCACAATTAACCCGTAGGACAAAAAGAATCTACTCAAACATCATAGGATGGCCATACATCATTGGGTAATAATATATAGCATGAAGCACCATGTTTAAGTAGAGATTACAGCGGGGAAAAGAGGTGTTACACCGCTGCATAGAGGGGGAGAGAGTTGGTGGTGACGGCGGCAAAGTTGTTGGTGTAGATTGCCGTCACGATGGTTCCCCCGGTGGCGATTCGGCGCCATCGGAAGAGAGGGGGGAGGTTCCCCCTCCTTCTTCTTCTTGCTTGGCCTTCCCCCTAGATGGGAGAAGGGTTCCCCCTTTGGTCCATGGCCACCATGGCTCTCGGAGGGCAGGAGCCCCTCCGAGATTGGATCTCTCTCTCTTTTCTCTTCTGTTTCGCGTTCCTATTTTATGGCCCTTCACCGTTTCTTATATTCCCGGAGATCCATAACTCCGATTGGGCTGAAATTTTAACACGATTTTTATCTGGATATTAGCTTCCTTGCGGCCGAAGGAAACCTCCAGCCGACTTACGGGGTAGCCACGAGCCTGCCAGGATAGCCCTAGGGTAGGGGCGCGCCCTGTGAGCTCATGGGCCCCTCGAGTATCGTCTCGCGTTGATTGTTTTTCCCCAAAATCACATATATTCCAAAATAAATCTCCGTAAAATTTTATCGCGTTTGGACTTCGTTTGATATGGATTTTCTGCGAAACAAAAAACATGCAACAAACAGGAACTGGCACTGGGCACTGGATCAATATGTTTGTCCAGGAAAATCATATAAATTGTTGCCAAAAGTATGTGAAAGTTGTAAAATAAAGGGATGAAACAATCAAAAATTATAGATACAACGGAGACGTATCAGCATCCCCAAGCTTAATTCCTGCTCGTCCTCGAGTAGGTAAATGATAAAAAGATAATTTTTGATGTGGAATGCTACCTAGCATAATCTTGATCATGTAATCTAATCATGGCATGAATATTAAGATACGAGTGATTCAAGGCAATAGTCTATCAATTTGATATAAAGACATCAATACTCTGGCATACTAACAAACAATCATGCCCTTCAAAATAAAGAATGCTAAAGAACGCTATCCCTACAAAATCATATAGCCTGTCATGCTTAGTCTTCCTAGCATAAATATATTAATCATGAACTACCCCGATGACAACCCAAGCAATTGGATCATACTTTTTAACGCGCTTCAGCATTTTCAACTTCATGCAATACATGAGCGTGAGCCATGGATATACCACTATGGGTGAAATATAATACGGTGATAGAGATCAATAAGGGAAGTCAAAAAAGGAAGAAAGTCTAGCATCAACTAGGCGGATCAACGGGCAATGGAGAGGCCCATCAATCGATATCAATGCGAGGAGTAGGGATTGCCATGCAACGGATGCACTAAGAGTTATAAGTGTATGAACGCTCAATGGAAACTAAGTGGATGTGCATCCAACTTGCTTGCTCATGAAGACCTCGGGCATTTGAGGAGGCCCATCATCGGAATATACAAGCCAAGTTCTCTAATGTAAAATTTCCCCTAGTATATGAAAGTGACAACTCAGGAGACTCTCTATATGAAGAACATGGTGCTACTATGAAGCACAAGTGTGGTAAAAGGATAGTAACATTGCCCCTTCTCTCTTTTTCTCTCTTTTTTTCATTCATTTTTTCTTTTTTTTTTGATGGGCTCTTTTTGGCCTCTTTTTTTCTTTTTTTTCTTTTTTTATTTTTAGTCCGGAGTCTCATCCCGACTTGTGGGGGAATCATGGTCTCCATCATCCATTCCTCACCGGGACAATGCTCTAATAATGATGATCATCACACTTTTATTTACTTAGAACTCGATATTACAACTCGATAAAACTGATGCAAGATGACTCTATATGAATGCCTTTGGCAGTGTACCAGGATGTGCAATGATCTAGCATAGCAAAGATATCAAAAAATGGACAAGCCATGAAAATATCATGCTAGCTATCTTACGATCATGCAAAGCAATATGACAATGAATGCTCAAGTCATGTATATGATGATGATGGAAGTTGCATGGCAATATATCTCGGAATGGCTATGGAAATGCCATAATAGGTAGGTATGGTGGCTGTTTTGAGGAAGATATAAGGAGGCTTATGTGTGATAGAGCTTATCATATCACGTGGTTTGGATGCACTGGCGAAGTATGCACCAACTCTCGAGGTGATAAAGGGCAATGCACGCTACCGAAGAGGCTAGCAATATGCGGAAGGATGAGAGTGCGTATAATCCATGGACTGACATTAGTCATAAAGAACTCATATACTTATTGTGAAAGTTTATTAGCCCTCGAAGCAAAGTACTACTCGCATGCTCCTAGGGTATAGTTTGGGAGGAAAAGACCATCGCTCGTCCCCGACCGACACTCATAAGGTAGACACTCAATAATAAATCATACTCCAACTTCATCGCAAAACTAGAGACTATACGTGCATGCTTCGGGAATCACAAACTTTATCATCGATATTTTTACTAAACCACAATCATCCACTAGTACACCCACATATCACCATCTTAATATCGCAAAACTATTGCAAGGAATCAAACATATCATATTCAGTTATCTTCAAGTTTTATGTAGGATTTTATGACTAACCATGTGAATGACCAATTCCTGTTAACTCTCTAAATAGATATAAATGAAGCATGAGAGTTTAATTCTTTCTACAAAATACTATGCTTTAAAAAATATAAGTGAAGCAAAAGAGCATTCTACAAGTAACGGTTTTCTAAATGTAGAGAAACGAGTATCCAAACTTCAACAGATATAAGTGAAGCACATGAAGCATTCTATAAAGCCATACTCAAAAGATATAAGTGAAGTGCAAAGAGCATTATATAAATCAACCAAGGACTATCTCATACCAGCATGGTGCATAAAAGAAAAGGTGAAAATAAACACAAAAGACGCTCCAAGAATTTACGCATATCATGTGAACAAAACAAAAACCGAAACATACCGATAATTGTCGAAAAAGAAAGATGGGATGCCTTCCGGGGCATCCCCAAGCTTAGACGCTTGAGTCTCCTTGAATATTTACTTGGGGTGCCTTGGGCATCCCAAAGCTTGAACTCTTGCCTCTCCTTATTGCTACTTGCGAGCTGCGTTGGGATTTTCCTCAAAGAGGAGAGGATTTGCAGCACAGTAGAGATAAGTATTTCCCTTAGTGAGAACCAAGGTATCAATCTAGTAGGAGAATCACGCAAAGCCTCGTGAACAGCACTTGCACACCCAAAACCAAATACTTGCACCCAACGCGGGCAAGAGGGTTGTCAATCCCCTTGAACTTGTTACTTGCAAGGATTAAATCTCGTAGTGGTAGATATATAAATTGCAAAAGAAAATAAAAGAAAGAAAATTGCAGTAAGGTATTTTTAGTTTTTTTTTATGATTAAAGTAGACCCGGGGGCCATAGTTTTCACTAGAGGCTTCTCTCTCGAACACATAGCATACGGTGGGTAGACAAATTACTGTTGGGCAATTGATAGAAAAGCGCATAGTTATGACGGATTCATGGCAATGATCATGTATATAGGCATCACGTCCGAGACAAGTAGACCGACTCCTGCCTGCATCTACTACTATTACTCCACCCATCGACTGCTATCCAGCATGCATCTAGGGTATTAAGTTAATGAAAATGGAGTAACGCCTTAAGCAAGATGACATGATGTGGACAGAGTAAACCCAATCAATATGAATAAACCCCGTCGTTTTACCCTTAATGGCAACAATACAAATACGTGTCTTGTCCCTTTCTGTCACTGGGATATAGAGAACTGCAAGATTGAACCCATTACAAAGCACCTCTCCCGCTGAAGATAAATCAATCTAGTTGGCCAAACCAAACGGATAGATCGGAGAGAAATACAAAGCTATAAAAATCATGCATAATAAAGTTCAGAAAAGACTCAATTACTTCTCATGAATAATCTGATCATAAACCCACAATTCATCGGATCCCAACAAACACACCGCAAAAGAAGATTACATCGAATAGAACTCCAAGGAGATCGAAGAGAACATCGTATTGAAGATCAAAGAGAGAG
Organism: Elymus sibiricus; assembly: GCA_039707655.1. Classification (NCBI taxonomy): domain Eukaryota; kingdom Viridiplantae; phylum Streptophyta; class Magnoliopsida; order Poales; family Poaceae; genus Elymus; species Elymus sibiricus. The sequence goes on along the minus strand of CM077676.1, from coordinate 93,914,474 downwards.
AAGAAGCCATCTAGCTACTAGCTATGGACCTGTAGGTCTGTGGTAAACTACTCACACATCATCGGAAGGGCAGCAAGGTTGATGTAGAAGCCGTACGTGATCGATTCCCCCTCCGGCAGGGTGACAGAAAAGGCCTCCAGATGGGATCGTGGAAGAACAGAAGCTTGCGGCGGCGGAAAAGTTATTCGAGGTGGCTCTCTGTTGGTTTCCAAATATTTGAGAATTTATAGAAGTGGAATTAGGTCAAAGGGGGCCACGAGGGGCCCACAAGGCATCTTGGCGCGCGGGGTTGCCTTGTCACCTCCTCGTGAGGCTTCTGGTCTCCTCCCGAAGCTTCTAGGGTCTCCTTTGTCCAGAAAAAAAATTGTCAAAATGTTTCGTAGCATTTGGACTTCGTTTGGTACTGATTTCCTGAAAAACCAAAAACAGGCAGAAAACAGCAACTGGCACTGGGCACTAGATTAATAGGTTAGTCCCAAAAAATGATATAAAATAGCATAAAATAGCATATAAAACATCCAAGATTGATACTTTAATAGCATGGAACAATCAAAAATTATAGATACATTGGAGACGTAGCAGCATCCCCAAGCTTAATTCATGCTCGTCCTCGAGTAGGTAAATGATAAAAACAGAATTTTTGATGTGGAATGCTACCTAACATGTTTATCATGTAATCTCTTTTTACGGTATAAATATTGAGAAGTGATGAATTAAAAACATCAACATAATAATATCCATGAACATAAGAAGCATAATCATTAAACTTTCAAAATATATGATCCTTAATGAATGTTATTCCCCACTCATTTTATCATGTTAGATTGGCATGACTCTGCCTTCACTGCATAAATATAAATCATGAGCACCCCGGTGTTCAACCAGACAATTGGATCGTACTTCTAACGCGCTTCAGCATTTTCAATTTCACGCAACACATGAGCGTGATCCATGGACATAGCATAGGGTGGAATAGAATGCGGTGATAGGGATCAATAGGAGAAGTCAAAAAGGAAGGTAGTCTCGCATCAACGTGGCTAATCAACGGGCTATGGAGATGCCCATCAATTGATGTCAATGCGAGGAGTAGTGATTGCCATGCAATGGATGCACTAAGAGCTATAAGTGTATGAAAGCTCAAACTGAAACTAACTCGGCATGCATCCAACTTGCTTGCTCATGAAGACCTCGGGCATTTGAGGAAGCCCATCATCGGAATATACAAGCCAAGTTCTATAATGAAAAATTCCCACTAGTATATGGAAGTGACACAATAGGAGACTCTCTATATGAAGAACATGGTGCTACTTTTGTAACACCCGGATTTTCGCTCCCTGTTTTTTTTTCCTTCGCGGGATTTGACTCCCGTCTTTTTTTCGATGTTATTGGATTTCTCTCGCTCTAGGGTATATGAAGATGGTCATATAGCCTTGCCTTTCCCATCCAACTAGAGATTCTCTTTACTCCAACCCTGCTACCCAAGATATATTCTTAGGATTTTGCCACCGAAACCCTACCTTCCGAGTTACCGGAAGGGAAACCCTGATCCCTGCAGTTACAAAGGAACCCTGATTTCCTTTGATCTGTTGCCTCCCAAACTTTTCCCAGTGATCATCCCATATCTATAAACCCTGGATATGCAAAAATATTGCCAAGTCATTTGCAATATTTTTCATTTAAATTTAATTCCTTTTTCTGCTAGTTTAAGGAATTAAATCCAGGAAAATATCTATCCATCTCCAAAGTTCATGAAAACTTGTGGAGATATTCTTGGTGATCATATTGAGCTCCCATAAAAATATTGGCCATAATTAAATAGGGTAAATTGCATTTTCCTATTTAAAGCCAATATTGCATTTTGGGCACTTTCTATAGGAACTACCATTTTGGTAGCCAGGAAAAATCCCAAATAATTTGTGGAGCTTCTCCTATCTATATATTCACCATTTCCATCAAGATCCCAAGTTCCATAGTTCAAAGTTTGAGTGCCACATCCAGTTCTTGTTTCTGGACCTATTTTGAGGTTGTGAAGCAACTATATTTTATATTGCTTCAAAATCTTGAAATTAATCCAGGACCTCACATTCCTTATATTATGAGAGTATGCAAAAATTCACATCATTTCATCTAGCCAATTTCTCTCAAAAATCCCATCTAGTTTCTATCCAGATTCAAGCTCTGTGAAGGAAGTACCACTTTGGTGTGTCCAAATGGTATGAAATTTTGCCATGGCCTCCATACCTCTAAATCATCACCCTACACCAAAATTCAGCTCATTCCATCAAGCCATTTGAGCACAGCATCAAAACCTAGATTCTGGACCAAAATTTGCATTAGAAAGGAAGTATATGCAAAACTGGTCCAAATGACTTCAAATTTTGCAATAACATACTCCTTCCTACTACATTTCAGTCTGGCAATATCTCAGCTCCATTTACCAAATAATTTCACCTCAGCAAGGTGCCCAAGATTCTGTCCAGAAGGTGTTCTGGATCCTTCTGACCAATCTAGATCTCTCTCAATCTCTCCAGTGACAAATCTTGTCTATATGAGCAGTGAGTCACCCCGTTGACATGATGTAGCATCCAGGAAAACTCCAGAGCACGTGTTGACATGGTGACCATGCCTTGGACAAAGCCAAACGCGCGCTCTGCGCGCTGACCGCGTCTGGTCGCGTCGACCAGCTCGCTCCGGTCAGCTCCGGCTCGTCCGGGCATGTCTGGTGGCTCCGCAACGTCCACGCCCTCCCTCTCCAGCACCTTCCCCCTCCTCTCCCTTCCTCCTAACGCCACGGCGAGCTCCGCCGTACTATGCACCCGTGACCACCGTCACTTCCTCTCTGTCCTCTTCGTCCCCGATCCTTCCCGTAGCTCCAGCTGGCCTCCACCGTCCGCCCGAGACCCTTCCCGACGCCGCAACCAGCCAGCCACGCCACCCGCGAGCAACAGCACGCCGATAAGGCCGCCACGGCGGCCGTGCCTATCCACACGTCTCGGCCGACTATAAATAGCCGTGGCCGGAGCCTCCCCCGGCATCCCCGAGCCTCTCATTCTCCTCACCACCCTCCTAGCAACCTCCCTGACCCATCACTTCCTCCCCGGAGTTCCTCCTCGCCACCCACGGCCACCATGGCCACCGCCACCTCGTGCTCAAATTCGAGCAAACCCGAGCCCTTCTCGCCCTCCTACCACCACCAGACGAACCCTCGTACTCCGGCAAGCCCTCCCGACTACTCGCCCTCTCCGGGGAACCCCCAGGTCGCCGGGACACCGCCGGAGCCGCCGCCCATGGCGATCCAAGCCGTCATCGCTCTGGCCCTCTTCAGCATCCGCATCCGGCCGGGGTGGAGGCGGTGTTCCCTCATGAGCCTGCCTATGGCTCGAGCTTCGTCGGAGGCGGTCTGTGTCGCCGGAGCGAGCGCCGGCGAGCGCTCGGCCTCGCCTCTGGTCTGCCCCGTTGCGAGGTGGGAGGAGGAGGCCACGAGGGGAGAGAGAGCTGGCGTGGGGCCCGCCTGTAAGCGACTCAGCCGGCTAGGCCCGCAATTTAAGTGGAAACGTACTTTCCCGAAAGTACGCTTTCTATTCCCTAAGGCGTATTCAGCCACAGCTTTCAGGTGGATTACGCCTTCGCGGCACTGAAAGCGTACTTCCAATAATACGCCTCCCGTTACAGCCGGCGGCCGAAACGGCTAGTTTGCGGACGTTCACTGGTTTAAAGCGAAAACGAACATATATTGTTTGTTTTTCCACTTAACGAATGAACGGCCACAACTTTTCGCTCGTAACTCCGATTCAGGTGAATCTAACACCCACGTCTTCAGTTAGTCGAGCCCGTTTCCGATGGTATCATTTTCATAATGTTTCCGCACTGTGAAAATGACCATTTTGCCCCTGCCCTATATCCATCCCCTCCGAGAGGGAACCCTTTCCGGTGAATTTTCCACGAGGTGATCGCACTTCTTTCCGGAGCATTCCTTCACTCCCAGGCAAGCCGACCATCTGATATATGCCCTAAAGCATTGCTCTGTGTTATTCTTGCGTGTTTAATTAATGAATATGCCTGTGATAGAAATAATTAAACTCCTGCTAGTTTGAATTTGCTATTTACATTACTTGCTAATGTTCATCATGATATCGCACTAGTGACTCGTAGGTGGCATATGGAGATAAGTTGTTATATTTTCATCCTGCTTTACTGTTGTATTATAATAAAAGAATGTGGTTTAATAATGACAACCTCCTCCGTCGGCTGGATCGAGTCATAGTGCCACCGAACCGAGCTCATCGAGTGCAACCACACTTGCCTGGATGGGGAGGCCCTAGCTTGGTCTATTGGCGTGCCTCTTGTCGGTACCACCAAAGAGGGAAGGTTATGCGTGCGCGCTACCCTGGCCCGGTAGGCGGCGATAACCTTGTGAGCCCAGTTGTTTGTTTGCGCGCGGTCCCCGTTTGGGACAGTTTAGTTTGGCCATGACGGTGGCAGGTGTCACGGGGTGACACAGGGGCCACCCAGGACATGACCCTGGGAGGGTATGATTGTCGGTGGGACCGTAAGAGTGCCAGGCAATAGACCAGTTTTGTTGGAGCAGCACCGGTCCACCCGAATGGGAGCATGAGGCCAGGAGCTCCATAGTGTGGGTAAAGTGCGCAACCTCTGCAGAGTGTAAATATATTCGAATAGCCGCGTCCTCGGCCATGGGACACAGTTCGTACTAGGTCACACTATTTGGTCTGTGTCGAGTCTGGAGGAACAAACTATATAATGTTATTGCTAAGACTGAACCAGAGAATGGTAAGGTTTGTCAAACTTGCAGTACGGATGCATGGACATCGGATGATGTCAGGTATATGCGATGTTAGCCATGTGATGGCTATGAGATGAGTGGTCGGATGACCGCATGACTTGGAGTTGATTTGGATCGGGTTTAGATTGGATCCTAAGATTATTCGGAGTATGGATTAAATTACTTGATATGCTTTATCTTCGTTATACTGCAGTTACTTTGATAGTTTACATGCTAGATAATACTGTTAGGACATGATCCGTAATAATGATGTTAGATAATCCTGCTATGACATGATGGTTAACGCTGCTACATGCATAATCTTGCTGTATAATCCTGCCATAATGTGATAATTAATGCTATTAAGATAATGAATGCATGCTTGAATGCCATGGATTGCATTGCTTGGTGTATATGTTGGTTTGGTTTGCTTGCGAGTACATTCAAAAGTACTCAGCGGCCTTCAATGTGGCCAGGTTCACCTAAGGATCCAACGTCCACTAGCGAGGAGCCAGAGCGTTCGCAGGCAAGAAGAGTAACCCAGTCAGATCCCTATGGATTGGAGCCGCACCAGGACCATGCTGCCTTAGATAGAGCTTTTCCGCTGCCATCATCCTTGTAAAATATCATGTAAGACTTATATATCCAATAATAGAAATGCCTGTGTTCATGATACTTGTTGTAAAAGCGCATGCCAGAGTGATTTTCCTGGGCTGGTATGTGCGGCGACCGTCTGGCTACAGTGGTATTCAGGCGGGGTGCCACAACTTTGAAGCACAAGTGTGGAAAAGGATAGTAACATTGCCCCTTCTCTCTTTTTCTCTCATTTTTTCTCTCATTTTTTTGGGCTCTTTTTGGCCTCTCTTTTTTCGTCCAGAGCCTCATCCTGACTTGTGGGGGAATCACAGTCTCCATCATTCTTTCCTCACTGGGACAATGCTCTAATAATGATGATCATCACACTTTTATTTACTTACAACTCGATGCTAGAACAATATGACTCTATATGAATGCCTCTGACAGTGTACCAGGATGTGCAATGGTCTAGCATAACATGTATAAAAAATGATGAACGATGGCTGAGTCACAAATACTATGTCAACTATATGATCATGCAAAGCAATATGACAATGAAGATGTGTGTCATATAAACGGAACAGTGGAAGTTGCATGGCAATATATCTCGGAATGGCTATGGAAAGGCCATAATAGGTAGGTATGGTGGTTGTTTTGAGGAAGATATAAGGAAGCTTATGTGTGATAGAGTGTATCATATCACGGGGTTTGGATGCACCGTCGAAGTTTGCACCGACTCTCGAGGTGAGAAAGGGCAATGCACGGTACCGAAGAGGTTAGCAAATTGCGGAAAGGTAAGAGTGCGTATAATCCATGGACTCACATTAGTCATAAAGAACTCACATACTTATTGCAAAGCCTATTAGCCCTCGAAGCAAAGTACTACTCGCATGCCCCTAGGGAGGAGGTTGGTAGGAGTTAACCATCGCGCACCCCCGATTGTAACAACACTCAAGGATTTCATTTCAGACCTAAGAATGCTCGGACCTCCTCACCATGCCATGACCAACAGTTAGATGAACAGTCAATAACAAACTTTAATACCGATATTTCTACTAACCAATGATCATGAACCTATATTATTTCATATTACGACATCAATATCATTAAACCACACGTTTCTTATCTAGTAATCTACATGAAAGTTTTTATTATATCCCTCTTGAATACCTATCCTTTATGGACCAATCTTATAACCCGTGCAAATTGCCATTGTTATTTATTAGACTCTCAAAAAGATTTAAGTGAAGCATGAGAGTGCAACTATTTCTTTAAAATATAACCGCCGATGTGCTCTAAAAGATATAAGTGAAGCACTAGAGCAACTGCCTAGCTCAAAAGATATAAGTGAAGCACATAGAGTATTCTAACAAATCACGATAAATGTGCGTCCCTCTCAAAAAGGTGTGTTCAGAAAAAGATGATTGTGGCAAACTAAAAAGCAAGCAAAGAAAAGAAAACTATAGCACATGACGCTCCAAGCAAAACTCATATCATGTGATGAATAAAAATATAGCTCCCAGTGATATACCGATAGATTGTAGACGAAAGAGGGGATGCCATCCGGGGCATCCCCAAGCTTAGACGCTTGGGTATTCCTTGAATATTACCTTGGGGTGCCTTGGGCATCCCCAAGCTTAGGGTCTTGCCTCTCCTTATTCCTTCATCCATTGTGATCTCACCCAAAACTTGAACTTCAGCACACAAAACTCAACAGAAACCTCGTGAGATCCGTTAGTATAACAAACAAATCATAAACTTTAGGTACAGTTATAAATTGATTCATATTTAATTATTGCATAATGCTACTGTACTATAACTTCTCCATGACTTATACCCCCCGATATAATCCATAGCATCATTAAAATAAGCGAACTATGCAATAGAAAGCAGAATCTGTCTAAAACAGAACAGTCTGTAAAGATCTATTTAAAATCCATAATTATGTAACTCCCAAAAATCTGAAAAAATAGGAAAACGTAAACAATTCATATACCAGTACTGTGTAAAAATTTCAGATTTTTTTGACGTTCCAGTACAGAACCAAAAATCCAAAACTAGGCGCAAAACTTTCTGTTTTCCAAACAGAATCAATTATACTATCATCCAAATCATCCTAAAGGCATTACTTGGCAAAAACACTAATTAAAAGATAAAAAACACAATCATAACAGAAGCTAAAATTGTGTGACTCAAGAAAAATAAAAATTGCAAAAATAAATAAATAAATATTGGGTTGCCTCCCAACAAGCGCTATTGTTTTATGCCCCTAGCTAGGCATAATGCATTGTTTTCAAGTATTATCATCTTTCATTCCCAAATCCTTATTAATCAAATCTTTCAAAACTTTTCTCATTAATTATCTACTCTCATGTTCTTATTTTCTAGTAGGAGAACTTAAATACTCGAAGGGACTTTGTTCGGTGACTTTAACATTCATTACTTCAAACTCCGAATCATCACCATAAAGATCCTCATATAAACGTGTATTTCATCATCAATAGGATCTCTAGCCATACCTTCAAACTATTCCTCACTAAACCCCTCATCAATTCCCTTAGTAATCCATTCAAATTTACCACAAGTATTGTGGTACAAAGTTTTAGTTACTTCAGCATAGGGAACCCTCCTCCTAATGTTTTCACCGTAAGCAAAATAATCCTTAGATTCCAACCTACGTATAGTGTCTTTATCATGAAGAATTTCTTCTATTGGGGGATGCTCAAAATCTATTTTATAAAAGGAAAAGATATCCCTAGCTTCTCTGATTATATAGTCAAATTAATGCATAAGGATAATTGTAGCAATCTTTTTAATTCTAGGGTTATGGATATTGGGAAGTTCATAGAACATCTTTTGTAATGCGGGGTGAATATGCAAGAATTTCCATTCTAACTTAAGCACAAGCATAGCAATAGCATCCACATAGCAATTTGTTTTATCAAGAATAGATCCTTTAATTATTGGTATAACTCCCGTACAGTTAAAGAATTCTTGAATGACACCTTTCCCAATAATATTCCCGCTACCCAAATAATAAACTTTAGTTTTCAAATTGGTGGGAGCTTTATTCCCCAGGAGGTCATGATTAATATCAAATGATTTAAATTTTTCCTCGAGAGATTCATTAATGCTATCTTCACTAGCACTTTCTATAATCACCTTTTCAAATTCAGACATGGTAGCAACTTTAAAGCAAGCAAATGAGCAAACAAAAATATTTTTGTGTTTTTGTATTTTTTATGAGAAGTGGGGGAGATGAAAACGAGAGGCAAATGCAAATAAAAAGGCAAATAAAAATAAGAGCAAGTAGATGATAGTTTATGCGAAGGTACTTGATAGGTTTTGATGATGTCTCCCCGGCAACAGCGCCAGAAATTCTTCCTGCTACTTGTGAGCTGTGTTGGGATTTTCCCCGAAGAGGAGAGCATATGCAGCACAGTAGAGATGTATTTCCCTCAGTGAGAACCAAGGTATCATTCCAGTAGGAGAATCACGCAAAGCCTCGTGAACAGCACCTACACACACAAAACCAAATACTTGCACCCAACGCGGGCAAGAGGGTTGTCAATCCCCTTGAACTCGTTACTTGCAAGGATTAAATCCCATAGTGGTAGATATATAAATTGCAAAAGAAAATAAAAGAAAGAAAATTGCAGCAAGGTATATTTAGTTTTCTTTTTATGATTAAAGTAGACCCAGGGGCCATAGTTTTCACTAGAGGTTTCACTCTCGAACACATAGCATATGGTGGGTAAACAAATTACTGTTGGGCAATTGGTAGAAAAGCGCATAGTTATGACGGATTCATGGCAATGATCATGTATATAGGCATCATGTCCGAGACAAGTAGACCGACTCCTGCCTGCATCTACTACTATTACTCCACCCATCGACCGCTATCCAGCATGCATCTAGGGTATTAAGTTAATGAAAACAGAGTAACACCTTAAGCAAGATGACATGATGTAGACAAAGTAAACTCAAACAATATGAATAACCCCGTCGTTTTATCCTCAATGGCAACAATACAAATATGTGTATCGTCCCTTTCTGTCACGGGGATAGAGCACCGCAAGATTGAACCCATCACAAAGCACCTCTCCCATTGCAAGATAAATCAATCTAGTTGTCCAAACCAAACGGATAGATCGGAGAGAAATACAAATCTATAACAATCATGCATAAATAAGTTCAGAAAAGACTCAAATATTTCTCATGAATAATCTGATCATAAACCCACAATTCATCGGATCCCAACAAACACACCGCAAAAGAAGATTACATCGAATAGAACTCCAAGGAGATCAAGCAGAACATTGTATTGAAGATCAAAGAGAGAGAAGAAACCATCTAGCTACTAGCTATGGAAACGTAGGTCTATGGTAAACTACACACACATCATCGGAAGGGCAGCAAGGTTGATGTAGAAGCCCTTCGTGATTGATTCCTCCTCCGGCAGATCGCCGAAAAAGGCCTCCAAATGGTATCGTGGAAGAACAGAAGCTTGCGGCGGCGGAAAAGTTATTCGAGGTGGATCTCTGGTATATGATGAATATTTGAGAATTTATAGGCTTGGAATTAGGTCGAGATGTGCCTGGAGGGGCCCACAAGCCTGGGGGGCGCGCCTACCCCCCTGGGCATGCCTCTCGAGCTTGTCGCTCTCTCGTGGCTCTTTTGGTCTTCTCCCGAACCTTCTAGGGTCCCTTCTGGTCCAGAAAAAATTAATCCAAAGTTTTTTCTCTGTTTGGACTCTGTTTGATATTGATTTTCTGAAAAGCCAAAAACAAGCAAAAAAAATAGCAACTGGCATTGGGCACTAGGTTAATAGGTTAGTCCCAAAAAATGATACTCCCTCCATTCCACAATGTAGTGCGCCCGCGCTTCCCGAGATCTAAGTTTGACCATAAATTTAACCAACGAGACCGACTGCGGCGGGAACAAAAATTATACCACTGAATTCGTATCACTACATTGTGGAATGGAGGGAGTATATAATTGCATATAATTGCATATAAAACATCCAAGATTGATACTATAATAGCATGGAACAATCAAAAATTATAGATATGTTGGAGATGTATCATGGGGCTCAACAAGATTTCAAACATAAGCAAATAAAGAAACTATAACAGCAATCTGTGAAAACAGGACAGTCTGTAAAGATGCAGATGAAACATATACTTGTGTAACTCCAAAAAATCTGAAAATTAGGATGTGATAAAAAATTTGCATAGCAGTACTGGGTAAAAATTTCAGTATTTTTAAATGTTCCAGTAAAATATAGAAATTCAAACCTACAGAAAAAGTTTCTGTTTTTGCACAACACACACCAAACAAGCAATTTAAACACCCTAAAGGTAAATCTTGAACATTATTTTTATAATACAATGGATTTGCACAAGGGTATAACTATTTATGTTGAAAAGTTTCTTTAATTCAAGATTCACAAAGTTTCCATGGGCATGAACAAAGTTCAAGGATATCCCCCACTTCAACGGTGCTTGTCTTTCTCACTTTCACTTTTCTTTTTGAAAAGTTTTAGGTTCCCCTATATATATTTTTTGTTTTAAAACTTTTTAAAAGCACACAATAAAATAAAATGACTCTCTAAAACTTCTAGGTTGTCTCCCAGGCAGCGCTTTCTTTAAACTTGTTACTTGCAAGGATTAAATCTCGTAGTGGTAGATATATAAATTGCAAAAGAAAATAAAAGAAAGAAAATTGCAGTAAGGTATTTTTAGTTTTTTTTTATGATTAAAGTAGACCCGGGGGCCATAGTTTTCACTAGAGGCTTCTCTCTCGAACACATAGCATACGGTGGGTAGACAAATTACTGTTGGGCAATTGATAGAAAAGCGCATAGTTATGACGGATTCATGGCAATGATCATGTATATAGGCATCACGTCCGAGACAAGTAGACCGACTCCTGCCTGCATCTACTACTATTACTCCACCCATCGACTGCTATCCAGCATGCATCTAGGGTATTAAGTTAATGAAAATGGAGTAACGCCTTAAGCAAGATGACATGATGTGGACAGAGTAAACCCAATCAATATGAATAAACCCCGTCGTTTTACCCTTAATGGCAACAATACAAATACGTGTCTTGTCCCTTTCTGTCACTGGGATATAGAGAACTGCAAGATTGAACCCATTACAAAGCACCTCTCCCGCTGAAGATAAATCAATCTAGTTGGCCAAACCAAACGGATAGATCGGAGAGAAATACAAAGCTATAAAAATCATGCATAATAAAGTTCTGAAAAGACTCAATTACTTCTCATGAATAATCTGATCATAAACCCACAATTCATCGGATCCCAACAAACACACCGCAAAAGAAGATTACACCGAATAGAACTCCAAGGAGATCGAAGAGAACATCGTATTGAAGATCAAAGAGAGAGAAGAAGCCATCTAGCTACTAGCTATGGACCAGTAGGTCTGTGGTAAACTACTCACACATCATCGGAAGGGCAGCAAGGTTGATGTAGAAGCCGTACGTGATCGATTCCCCCTCCGGCAGGGTGACAGAAAAGGCCTCCAGATGGGATCGTGGAAGAACAGAAGCTTGCGGCGGCGGAAAAGTTATTCGAGGTGGCTCTCTGTTGGTTTCCAAATATTTGAGAATTTATAGAAGTGGAATTAGGTCAAAAGGGGCCACGAGGGGCCCACAAGGCATCTTGGCGCGCGGGGTTGCCTTGTCACCTCCTCGTGAGGCTTCTGGTCTCCTCCCGAAGCTTCTAGGGTCTCCTTTGTCCAGAAAAAAAATTGTCAAAATGTTTCGTAGCATTTGGACTTCGTTTGGTACTGATTTCCTGAAAAACCAAAAACAGGCAGAAAACAGCAACTGGCACTGGGCACTAGATTAATAGGTTAGTCCCAAAAAATGATATAAAATAGCATAAAATAGCATATAAAACATCCAAGATTGATACTTTAATAGCATGGAACAATCAAAAATTATAGATACATTGGAGACGTAGCAGCATCCCCAAGCTTAATTCATGCTCGTCCTCGAGTAGGTAAATGATAAAAACAGAATTTTTGATGTGGAATGCTACCTAACATGTTTATCATGTAATCTCTTTTTACGGTATAAATATTGAGAAGTGATGAATTAAAAACATCAACATAATAATATCCATGAACATAAGAAGCATAATCATTAAACTTTCAAAATATATGATCCTTAATGAATGTTATTCCCCACTCATTTTATCATGTTAGATTGGCATGACTCTGCCTTCACTGCATAAATATAAATCATGAGCACCCCGGTGTTCAACCAGACAATTGGATCGTACTTCTAACGCGCTTCAGCATTTTCAATTTCACGCAACACATGAGCGTGATCCATGGACATAGCATAGGGTGGAATAGAATGCGGTGATAGGGATCAATAGGAGAAGTCAAAAAGGAAGGTAGTCTCGCATCAACGTGGCTAATCAACGGGCTATGGAGATGCCCATCAATTGATGTCAATGCGAGGAGTAGTGATTGCCATGCAATGGATGCACTAAGAGCTATAAGTGTATGAAAGCTCAAACTGAAACTAACTGGGCATGCATCCAACTTGCTTGCTCATGAAGACCTCGGGCATTTGAGGAAGCCCATCATCGGAATATACAAGCCAAGTTCTATAATGAAAAATTCCCACTAGTATATGGAAGTGACACAATAGGAGACTCTCTATATGAAGAACATGGTGCTACTTTTGTAACACCCGGATTTTCGCTCCCTGTTTTTTTTTCCTTCGCGGGATTTGACTCCCGTCTTTTTTTCGATGTTATTGGATTTCTCTCGCTCTAGGGTATATGAAGATGGTCATATAGCCTTGCCTTTCCCATCCAACTAGAGATTCTCTTTACTCCAACCCTGCTACCCAAGATATATTCTTAGGATTTTGCCACCGAAACCCTACCTTCCGAGTTACCGGAAGGGAAACCCTGATCCCTGCAGTTACAAAGGAACCCTGATTTCCTTTGATCTGTTGCCTCCCAAACTTTTCCCAGTGATCATCCCATATCTATAAACCCTGGATATGCAAAAATATTGCCAAGTCATTTGCAATATTTTTCATTTAAATTTAATTCCTTTTTCTGCTAGTTTAAGGAATTAAATCCAGGAAAATATCTATCCATCTCCAAAGTTCATGAAAACTTGTGGAGATATTCTTGGTGATCATATTGAGCTCCCATAAAAATATTGGCCATAATTAAATAGGGTAAATTGCATTTTCCTATTTAAAGCCAATATTGCATTTTGGGCACTTTCTATAGGAACTACCATTTTGGTAGCCAGGAAAAATCCCAAATAATTTGTGGAGCTTCTCCTATCTATATATTCACCATTTCCATCAAGATCCCAAGTTCCATAGTTCAAAGTTTGAGTGCCACATCCAGTTCTTGTTTCTGGACCTATTTTGAGGTTGTGAAGCAACTATATTTTATATTGCTTCAAAATCTTGAAATTAATCCAGGACCTCACATTCCTTATATTATGAGAGTATGCAAAAATTCACATCATTTCATCTAGCCAATTTCTCTCAAAAATCCCATCTAGTTTCTATCCAGATTCAAGCTCTGTGAAGGAAGTACCACTTTGGTGTGTCCAAATGGTATGAAATTTTGCCAGTGCCTCCATACCTCTAAATCATCACCCTACACCAAAATTCAGCTCATTCCATCAAGCCATTTGAGCACAGCATCAAAACCTAGATTCTGGACCAAAATTTGCATTAGAAAGGAAGTATATGCAAAACTGGTCCAAATGACTTCAAATTTTGCAATAACATACTCCTTCCTACTACATTTCAGTCTGGCAATATCTCAGCTCCATTTACCAAATAATTTCACCTCAGCAAGGTGCCCAAGATTCTGTCCAGAAGGTGTTCTGGATCCTTCTGACCAATCTAGATCTCTCTCAATCTCTCCAGTGACAAATCTTGTCTATATGAGCAGTGAGTCACCCCGTTGACATGATGTAGCATCCAGGAAAACTCCAGAGCACGTGTTGACATGGTGACCATGCCTTGGACAAAGCCAAACGCGCGCTCTGCGCGCTGACCGCGTCTGGTCGCGTCGACCAGCTCGCTCCGGTCAGCTCCGGCTCGTCCGGGCATGTCTGGTGGCTCCGCAACGTCCACGCCCTCCCTCTCCAGCACCTTCCCCCTCCTCTCCCTTCCTCCTAACGCCACGGCGAGCTCCGCCGTACTATGCACCCGTGACCACCGTCACTTCCTCTCTGTCCTCTTCGTCCCCGATCCTTCCCGTAGCTCCAGCTGGCCTCCACCGTCCGCCCGAGACCCTTCCCGACGCCGCAACCAGCCAGCCACGCCACCCGCGAGCAACAGCACGCCGATAAGGCCGCCACGGCGGCCGTGCCTATCCGCACGTCTCGGCCGACTATAAATAGCCGTGGCCGGAGCCTCCCCCGGCATCCCCGAGCCTCTCATTCTCCTCACCACCCTCCTAGCAACCTCCCTGACCCATCACTTCCTCCCCGGAGTTCCTCCTCGCCACCCACGGCCACCATGGCCACCGCCACCTCGTGCTCAAATTCGAGCAAACCCGAGCCCTTCTCGCCCTCCTACCACCACCAGACGAACCCTCGTACTCCGGCGAGCCCTCCCGACTACTCGCCCTCTCCAGGGAACCCCCAGGTCGCCGGGACACCGCCGGAGCCGCCGCCCATGGCGATCCAAGCCGTCATCGCTCTGGCCCTCTTCAGCATCCGCATCCGGCCGGGGTGGAGGCGGTGTTCCCTCATGAGCCTGCCTATGGCTCGAGCTTCGTCGGAGGCGGTCTGTGTCGCCGGAGCGAGCGCCGGCGAGCGCTCGGCCTCGCCTCTGGTCTGCCCCGTTGCGAGGTGGGAGGAGGAGGCCACGAGGGGAGAGAGAGCTGGCGTGGGGCCCGCCTGTAAGCGACTCAGCCGGCTAGGCCCGCAATTTAAGTGGAAACGTACTTTCCCGAAAGTACGCTTTCTATTCCCTAAGGCGTATTCAGCCACAGCTTTCAGGTGGATTACGCCTTCGCGGCACTGAAAGCGTACTTCCAATAATACGCCTCCCGTTACAGCCGGCGGCCGAAACGGCTAGTTTGCGGACGTTCACTGGTTTAAAGCGAAAACGAACATATATTGTTTGTTTTTCCACTTAACGAATGAACGGCCACAACTTTTCGCTCGTAACTCCGATTCAGGTGAATCTAACACCCACGTCTTCAGTTAGTCGAGCCCGTTTCCGATGGTATCATTTTCATAATGTTTCCGCACTGTGAAAATGACCATTTTGCCCCTGCCCTATATCCATCCCCTCCGAGAGGGAACCCTTTCCGGTGAATTTTCCACGAGGTGATCGCACTTCTTTCCGGAGCATTCCTTCACTCCCAGGCAAGCCGACCATCTGATATATGCCCTAAAGCATTGCTCTGTGTTATTCTTGCGTGTTTAATTAATGAATATGCCTGTGATAGAAATAATTAAACTCCTGCTAGTTTGAATTTGCTATTTACATTACTTGCTAATGTTCATCATGATATCGCACTAGTGACTCGTAGGTGGCATATGGAGATAAGTTGTTATATTTTCATCCTGCTTTACTGTTGTATTATAATAAAAGAATGTGGTTTAATAATGACAACCTCCTCCGTCGGCTGGATCGAGTCATAGTGCCACCGAACCGAGCTCATCGAGTGCAACCACACTTGCCTGGATGGGGAGGCCCTAGCTTGGTCTATTGGCGTGCCTCTTGTCGGTACCACCAAAGAGGGAAGGTTATGCGTGCGCGCTACCCTGGCCCGGTAGGCGGCGATAACCTTGTGAGCCCAGTTGTTTGTTTGCGCGCGGTCCCCGTTTGGGACAGTTTAGTTTGGCCATGACGGTGGCAGGTGTCACGGGGTGACACAGGGGCCACCCAGGACATGACCCTGGGAGGGTATGATTGTCGGTGGGACCGTAAGAGTGCCAGGCAATAGACCAGTTTTGTTGGAGCAGCACCGGTCCACCCGAATGGGAGCATGAGGCCAGGAGCTCCATAGTGTGGGTAAAGTGCGCAACCTCTGCAGAGTGTAAATATATTCGAATAGCCGCGTCCTCGGCCATGGGACACAGTTCGTACTAGGTCACACTATTTGGTCTGTGTCGAGTCTGGAGGAACAAACTATATAATGTTATTGCTAAGACTGAACCAGAGAATGGTAAGGTTTGTCAAACTTGCAGTACGGATGCATGGACATCGGATGATGTCAGGTATATGCGATGTTAGCCATGTGATGGCTATGAGATGAGTGGTCGGATGACCGCATGACTTGGAGTTGATTTGGATCGGGTTTAGATTGGATCCTAAGATTATTCGGAGTATGGATTAAATTACTTGATATGCTTTATCTTCGTTATACTGCAGTTACTTTGATAGTTTACATGCTAGATAATACTGTTAGGACATGATCCGTAATAATGATGTTAGATAATCCTGCTATGACATGATGGTTAACGCTGCTACATGCATAATCTTGCTGTATAATCCTGCCATAATGTGATAATTAATGCTATTAAGATAATGAATGCATGCTTGAATGCCATGGATTGCATTGCTTGGTGTATATGTTGGTTTGGTTTGCTTGCGAGTACATTCAAAAGTACTCAGCGGCCTTCAATGTGGCCAGGTTCACCTAAGGATCCAACGTCCACTAGCGAGGAGCCAGAGCGTTCGCAGGCAAGAAGAGTAACCCAGTCAGATCCCTATGGATTGGAGCCGCACCAGGACCATGCTGCCTTAGATAGAGCTTTTCCGCTGCCATCATCCTTGTAAAATATCATGTAAGACTTATATATCCAATAATAGAAATGCATGTGTTCATGATACTTGTTGTAAAAGCGCATGCCAGAGTGATTTTCCTGGGCTGGTATGTGCGGCGACCGTCTGGCTACAGTGGTATTCAGGCGGGGTGCCACAACTTTGAAGCACAAGTGTGGAAAAGGATAGTAACATTGCCCCTTCTCTCTTTTTCTCTCATTTTTTCTCTCATTTTTTTGGGCTCTTTTTGGCCTCTCTTTTTTCGTCCAGAGCCTCATCCTGACTTGTGGGGGAATCACAGTCTCCATCATTCTTTCCTCACTGGGACAATGCTCTAATAATGATGATCATCACACTTTTATTTACTTACAACTCGATGCTAGAACAATATGACTCTATATGAATGCCTCTGGCAGTGTACCAGGATGTGCAATGGTCTAGCATAACATGTATAAAAAATGATGAACGATGGCTGAGTCACAAATACTATGTCAACTATATGATCATGCAAAGCAATATGACAATGAAGATGTGTGTCATATAAACGGAACAGTGGAAGTTGCATGGCAATATATCTCGGAATGGCTATGGAAAGGCCATAATAGGTAGGTATGGTGGTTGTTTTGAGGAAGATATAAGGAGGCTTATGTGTGATAGAGTGTATCATATCACGGGGTTTGGATGCACCGTCGAAGTTTGCACCGACTCTCGAGGTGAGAAAGGGCAATGCACGGTACCTAAGAGGTTAGCAAATTGCGGAAAGGTAAGAGTGCGTATAATCCATGGACTCACATTAGTCATAAAGAACTCACATACTTATTGCAAAGCCTATTAGCCCTCGAAGCAAAGTACTACTCGCATGCCCCTAGGGAGGAGGTTGGTAGGAGTTAACCATCGCGCACCCCCGATTGTAACAGCACTCAAGGATTTCATTTCAGACCTAAGAATGCTCGGACCTCCTCACCATGCCATGACCAACAGTTAGATGAACAGTCAATAACAAACTTTAATACCGATATTTCTACTAACCAATGATCATGAACCTATATTATTTCATATTACGACATCAATATCATTAAACCACACGTTTCTTATCTAGTAATCTACATGAAAGTTTTTATTATATCCCTCTTGAATACCTATCCTTTATGGACCAATCTTATAACCCGTGCAAATTGCCATTGTTATTTATTAGACTCTCAAAAAGATTTAAGTGAAGCATGAGAGTGCAACTATTTCTTTAAAATATAACCGCCGATGTGCTCTAAAAGATATAAGTGAAGCACTAGAGCAACTGCCTAGCTCAAAAGATATAAGTGAAGCACATAGAGTATTCTAACAAATCACGATAAATGTGCGTCCCTCTCAAAAAGGTGTGTTCAGAAAAAGATGATTGTGGCAAACTAAAAAGCAAGCAAAGAAAAGAAAACTATAGCACATGACGCTCCAAGCAAAACTCATATCATGTGATGAATAAAAATATAGCTCCCAGTGATATACCGATAGATTGTAGACGAAAGAGGGGATGCCATCCGGGGCATCCCCAAGCTTAGACGCTTGGGAATTCCTTGAATATTACCTTGGGGTGCCTTGGGCATCCCCAAGCTTAGGGTCTTGCCTCTCCTTATTCCTTCATCCATTGTGATCTCACCCAAAACTTGAACTTCAGCACACAAAACTCAACAGAAACCTCGTGAGATCCGTTAGTATAACAAACAAATCTTAAACTTTAGGTACAGTTATAAATTGATTCATATTTAATTCTTGCATAATGCTACTGTACTCTAACTTCTCCATGACTTATACCCCCCGATATAATCCATAGCATCATTAAAATAAGCGAACTATGCAATAGAAAGCAGAATCTGTCTAAAACAGAACAGTCTGTAAAGATCTATTTAAAAGCCATAATTATGTAACTCCCAAAAATCTGAAAAAATAGGAAAACGTAAAAAATTCATATACCAGTACTGTGTAAAAATTTCAGATTTTTTTGACGTTCCAGTACAGAACCAAAAATCCAAAACTAGGCGCAAAACTTTCTGTTTTCCAAACAGAATCAATTATACTATCATCCAAATCATCCTAAAGGCATTACTTGGCACAAACACTAATTAAAAGATAAAAAACACAATCATAACAGAAGCTAAAATTGTGTGACTAAAGAAAAATAAAAATTGCAAAAATAAATAAATAAATATTGGGTTGCCTCCCAACAAGCGCTATTGTTTTATGCCCCTAGCTAGGCATAATGCATTGTTTTCAAGTATTATCATCTTTCATTCCCAAATCCTTATTAATCAAATCTTTCAAAACTTTTCTCATTAATTCTCTACTCTCATGTTCTTATTTTCTAGTAGGAGAACTTAAATACTCGAAGGGACTTTGTTCGGTGACTTTAACATTCATTACTTCAAACTCCGAATCATCACCATAAAGATCCTCATATAAACGTGTATTTCATCATCAATAGGATCTCTAGCCATACCTTCAAACTATTCCTCACTAAACCCCTCATCAATTCCCTTAGTAATCCATTCAAATTTACCACAAGTATTGTGGTACAAAGTTTTAGTTACTTCAGCATAGGGAACCCTCCTCCTAATGTTTTCACCGTAAGCAAAATAATCCTTAGATTCCAACCTACGTATAGTGTCTTTATCATGAAGAATTTCTTCTATTGGGGGATGCTCAAAATCTATTTTATAAAAGGAAAAGATATCCCTAGCTTCTCTGATTATATAGTCAAATTAATGCATAAGGATAATTGTAGCAATCTTTTTAATTCTAGGGTTATGGATATTGGGAAGTTCATAGAACATCTTTTGTAATGCGGGGTGAATATGCAAGAATTTCCATTCTAACTTAAGCACAAGCATAGCAATAGCATCCACATAGCAATTTGTTTTATCAAGAATAGATCCTTTAATTATTGGTATAACTCCCGTACAGTTAAAGAATTCTTGAATGACACCTTTCCCAATAATATTCCCGCTACCCAAATAATAAACTTTAGTTTTCAAATTGGTGGGAGCTTTATTCCCCAGGAGGTCATGATTAATATCAAATGATTTAAATTTTTCCTCGAGAGATTCATTAATGCTATCTTCACTAGCACTTTCTATAATCACCTTTTCAAATTCAGACATGGTAGCAACTTTAAAGCAAGCAAATGAGCAAACAAAAATATTTTTGTGTTTTTGTATTTTTTATGAGAAGTGGGGGAGATGAAAACGAGAGGCAAATGCAAATAAAAAGGCAAATAAAAATAAGAGCAAGTAGATGATAGTTTATGCGAAGGTACTTGATAGGTTTTGATGATGTCTCCCCGGCAACAGCGCCAGAAATTCTTCCTGCTACTTGTGAGCTGTGTTGGGATTTTCCCCGAAGAGGAGAGCATATGCAGCACAGTAGAGATGTATTTCCCTCAGTGAGAACCAAGGTATCATTCCAGTAGGAGAATCACGCAAAGCCTCGTGAACAGCACCTACACACACAAAACCAAATACTTGCACCCAACGCGGGCAAGAGGGTTGTCAATCCCCTTGAACTCGTTACTTGCAAGGATTAAATCCCATAGTGGTAGATATATAAATTGCAAAAGAAAATAAAAGAAAGAAAATTGCAGCAAGGTATATTTAGTTTTCTTTTTATGATTAAAGTAGACCCAGGGGCCATAGTTTTCACTAGAGGCTTCACTCTCGAACACATAGCATATGGTGGGTAAACAAATTACTGTTGGGCAATTGGTAGAAAAGCGCATAGTTATGACGGATTCATGGCAATGATCATGTATATAGGCATCATGTCCGAGACAAGTAGACCGACTCCTGCCTGCATCTACTACTATTACTCCACCCATCGACCGCTATCCAGCATGCATCTAGGGTATTAAGTTAATGAAAACAGAGTAACACCTTAAGCAAGATGACATGATGTAGACAAAGTAAACTCAAACAATATGAATAACCCCATCGTTTTATCCTCAATGGCAACAATACAAATATGTGTCTCGTCCCTTTCTGTCACGGGGATAGAGCACCGCAAGATTGAACCCATCACAAAGCACCTCTCCCATTGCAAGATAAATCAATCTAGTTGTCCAAACCAAACGGATAGATCGGAGAGAAATACAAATCTATAACAATCATGCATAAATAAGTTCAGAAAAGACTCAAATATTTCTCATGAATAATCTGATCATAAACCCACAATTCATCGGATCCCAACAAACACACCGCAAAAGAAGATTACATCGAATAGAACTCCAAGGAGATCAAGCAGAACATTGTATTGAAGATCAAAGAGAGAGAAGAAACCATCTAG
The DNA here is from genome assembly GCA_039707655.1 of Elymus sibiricus. NCBI lineage: Eukaryota > Viridiplantae > Streptophyta > Magnoliopsida > Poales > Poaceae > Elymus > Elymus sibiricus. Next base: position 93,892,984 of record CM077676.1, on the reverse strand, counting down.
CTACTAGCTATGGAACCGTAGGTCTATGGTAAACTACACACACATCATCGGAAGGGCAGCAAGGTTGATGTAGAAGCCCTTCGTGATTGATTCCTCCTCCGGCAGATCGCCGAAAAAGGCCTCCAAATGGTATCGCGGAAGAACAGAAGCTTGCGGCGGCGGAAAAGTTATTCGAGGTGGATCTCTGGTATATGATGAATATTTGAGAATTTATAGGCTTGGAATTAGGTCGAGATGTGCCTGGAGGGGCCCACAAGCCTGGGGGGCGCGCCTACCCCCCTGGGCATGCCTCTCGAGCTTGTCGCTCTCTCGTGGCTCTTTTGGTCTTCTCCCGAACCTTCTAGGGTCCCTTCTGGTCCAGAAAAAATTAATCCAAAGTTTTTTCTCTGTTTGGACTCTGTTTGATATTGATTTTCTGAAAAGCCAAAAACAAGCAAAAAAACAGCAACTGGCATTGGGCACTAGGTTAATAGGTTAGTCCCAAAAAATGATACTCCCTCCATTCCACAATCTAGTGCGCCCGCGCTTCCCGAGATCTAAGTTTGACCATAAATTTAACCAACGAGACCGACTGCGGCGGGAACAAAAATTATATCACTGAATTCGTATCACTACATTGTGGAATGGAGGGAGTATATAATTGCATATAATTGCATATAAAACATCCAAGATTGATACTATAATAGCATGGAACAATCAAAAATTATAGATATGTTGGAGATGTATCATGGGGCTCAACAAGATTTCAAACATAAGCAAATAAAGAAACTATAACAGCAATCTGTGAAAACAGGACAGTCTGTAAAGATGCAGATGAAACATATACTTGTGTAACTCCAAAAAATCTGAAAATTAGGATGTGATAAAAAAATTGCATAGCAGTACTGGGTAAAAATTTCAGTATTTTTAAATGTTCCAGTAAAATATAGAAATTCAAACCTACAGAAAAAGTTTCTGTTTTTGCACAACACACACCAAACAAGCAATTTAAACACCCTAAAGGTAAATCTTGAACATTATTTTTATAATACAATGGATTTGCACAAGGGTATAATTATTTATGTTGAAAAGTTTCTTTAATTCAAGATTCACAAAGTTTCCATGGGCATGAACAAAGTTCAAGGATATCCCCCACTTCAACGGTGCTTGTCTTTCTCACTTTCACTTTTCTTTTTGAAAAGTTTTAGGTTCCCCTATATATATTTTTTGTTTTAAAACTTTTTAAAAGCACACAATAAAATAAAATGACTCTCTAAAACTTCTAGGTTGTCTCCCAGGCAGCGCTTTCTATAAAGCCATTATGCTAGGCATAACATGCTCAAGTAATTGATCCACCCGGATCCCAAGGTATATCAAAGCCAATTTTAATTAATAATGATTTATAATTTAGCAAAGAGCACAAAGAAACATATATCATGTAACAACGGAGTCTAAATCACTTCCTATGCATTGGCATGTCATAAAAGAATAATTCATGCTCATCAAGTAAAGGCCAATGCATAGTATAAACAGTTTCTTGCAATTTTATCATATCAGAAACATAGAGAGATGGAGATGTAGTTCCTCTCTCATAATAATTGCAATTAGGAGCTGCAAGCACATGCATATTATATCCATCAAAATCATCATGTGTAATAGTAAAACGCAACCCATCAATATAATCCTTAATAAGTGCAAACTTCTCAGATATAGTGTAGTTGGGAGAATACAAAAAGATAATAGGACTATCATGTGTGGGTGCAATAGCAACAATTTCATGTTTAACATAAGGAACTATAGCAACTTCATCTCCATAAGCATAATTCATATTGGCATCATGGCCATAAGCATAGCAAGCATCAATTTCATCAAAAAAGGGATATTTCAAACGAATTAAAGGGATCATAGCAATTATCATAGCATTCATCCTTCGGTAAGCATGAAGGGAAATTAAACAATGTATGAGACAAAGAGTTACTCTCATCAGAAGGTGGGCACGGGTGATCAATCCGCTCTTCCTCCTTTTGTTCTTCGCTCTCCTCCTCATTTTTTCATCTAATGAGCTCATAGTTTTAGCAATTTCTTCTTCCACAGGAGCCTGCAAAGTATTAGTCTCATCTTGGACAGCGGAGACTTTCTCAATAAATTCATCAATATTGGCATTGTATTCATAATTCTCATAGCAATATTTAAGTATAGCATAATTTTCAAATCTATAAAGAGCATCATCACAATCTCCATACTTTTCAAACAAATATTCAATTTCATAAGCACCCTTAAAAGCAACAAATTCTTCTATTTGTTCCACTGTTTAGCATGGAAGATATTGAAATCCTTTGTCGTGACGTTGACAGGAAAAGCACACCTCTCAAAATGTATTCATCTCTGTTTTAAGCTTCGAGCTCTAGCACCTCTGCAAATCTCTGCTTCCCTCTGCGAAGGGCCTTTCTATTTACTTTCATGTTATTTACTTTCATTGTTGAGTCATCACCTTCTCATTCAAGCACCAATTTTGAGAGCGCTATTATCATTCTTAGTTTAACATGCATTGAGTCTAGTTAATGTTGGATGTGACAATGACTGGATCTCTTCTACCATGAATTACAATGTTTAGTCCCTGCGTGAACTTCGGAGGTGCTCTGCATTTATGTTTTGCGGTCTCAGAAAGGGCTAGCGAGATACCATGCTCATATTATATCATGATTGTTTTGACAAATTGTTGGCATCTGAGATATCTTATTATTGCTCGCTAGTTGGTTATGTCATTGTCATTGATACGTCTCCAACGTATCTATAATTTTTTATTGTTCCATGCTATTATAGTATCAATCTTAGATGTATTATATGCAATTATATATCATTTTTTGGGACTAACCTATTAACCTAGTGCCCAGTGCCAGTTGCTATTTTTTGCTTGTTTTTGGCTTTACAGGAAATCAATATCAAACGGAGTCCAAACGAAGAAAAAAGTTTGGATTAATTTTATCTGGACCAAGAGAGACCCTAGAAGGTTCGGGAGAAGACCAGACAAGCCACGAGGGAGCGACAAGCTCGGGAGGCGCGCCCAGGGGGGTAGGCGTGCCCCCAGGCTTGTGGGCCCCTCGTGGCACCACTTGACCTAATTCCAAGCCTATAAATTCTCAAATATTCCCCGTATACCAGACAGCCACCTCGAATAACTTTTTCGCCGCCGCAAGCTTCTGTTCTTCAGCGATCCCACCTGGAGGCCTTTTCCCGTACTCTGCCGGAGGGAGAATCGATCACGGAGGGCTTCTACATCAACCTTGCTGCCCTTTCGATGATGTGTGAGTAGTTTACCACAGACCTACGGGTCCATAGCTAGTAGCTAGATGGCTTCTTCTCTCTTTTTGATCTTCAATACAATGTTCTCCTCGATCTCCTTGGAGTTCTATTCGATGTAATCTTCGTTTGCGGTGTGTTTGTTGGGATCCGATGAATTGTGGGTTTATGATCAGATTATTCATGAGAAATATTTGAGTCTTTTCTGAACTTATTTATGCATGATTGTTATAGATTTGTATTTCTCTCCGATCTATCCGTTTGGTTTGGCCAACTAGATTGATTTATCTTGCAATGGGAGAGGTGCTTTGTAATGGGTTTAATCTTGCGGTGCTCTATCCCAGTGACAAAGTAGGGGACAAGACACGTATTTGTATTGTTGCCATTAAGGATAAAATGATGGGGTTCATTCATATTGCTTGAGTTTACTTTGTCTACATCATGTCATCTTGCTTAAGGCGTTACTCTGTTTTCATTAACTTAATACCCTAGATGCATGTTGGATAGCGGTCGATGGGTGGAGTAATAGTAGTAGATGCAGGCAGGAGTCAGTCTACTTGTCTCGGACGTGATGCCTATACACATGATCATTGCCATGAATCTGTCATAACTATGCGCTTTTCTATCAATTGCCCAACAGTAATTTGTTTACCCACCGTATGCTATGTGTTCGAGAGAGAAGCCTCTAGTGAAAACTATGGCCCCCGGGTCATTTATCTATCATATATAAAATCCAAAAATACCTTGCTGCAATTTTATTTCCTTTATTTTGTTTTGCAATTTATTAATCTATCTATCACTATTAGAAATAATCCTTACAAGTAACCGCCAAGGGGATTGACAACCCTCTTGTTCGCGTTGGGTGCAAGTATTTGCTTTTGTGTGTGTAGGTGCTGCTAACGAGGTTATGTGTAGTTCTCCTACTGGATTTTTTTTTGAGAGTACGCCACGGCATACCATATTTTTATAGAAGGCAGAAGACAATTACAAGAGACTACGTCTTGCTGCGAACTGCAAGTGTAGGATACACCTGGGTTAATCCAAAGATCAACCACCGCACACAATACAACACAACTCGAGGAGCCTGCCCAAAGCAAAACAACAAAGCCACGTCTCAACCAACACCGGTCACCTCAAAGAACAACTACTACAACCGGACCTCCCTTGCAGATGCACCAACCACCCTTGAATGCCTAAAGGAGATGGCGAGTGGGTGGCGGGACTCGGTCGGCCCCGAGAAAGCCATCATCTTTGATTCACCAGCAACGGCGTACATTGCGCCGATGAAGATCAACCTGGACCCGCAGCAAGCACCGAAGAACCATAGCACAGAACTTGCAAGCCGTGTCTCCCCACACGATGCTCCCAAGAGAGTAACGACACCGAGATGCCGCCATCGCCGATCCGAAAATGAACCTAGGCTTTTGCCTAGAGACGACAACCCAAGAGAGAAGGAGGGAGATACCGACACACCTCCGCGATGCCTCCAAGGAGGGGAACGACACCAATAGGCATCGTCGCCGCCAGCACCGACCGAAGACGGGCAGGATTTTCATCTGTAATGTCACGCATCTCCAACCCCGCTCACCGGATTGTGGCCACTGTCCATGAAGGTCACTCCGCCGCCACCACAGCACATCTGCATTGTGAACATAATGTCACGGAACACCGACACCCTGCACAGCCAAGACACGCAGCCCTTCTTCCACCTCCCACACGACCAGGAACCCATAGCTCCAGACTCTCCACCACCACCAACACGATCAGGGACCGCCGCACCACGAGCAGCAACCACCACGCCAACTCCAGGCAGGCATCATCACATCGGCCACGACCTGGGCCCCAGAGCGGACAGCATCGAGCTCCAGATCTGACTCGCACCTCAGCCCCCAAATCCCTACGCCGGCGCTACCAGGAGGAGGCCACCACCACTCGCCGAGCGCCGCAGCAGGACCCAGCCACCGCTCGTGCGACATCACCTGGCCAGGAGCCGCTACGCCGCAACCTCCAGATCCAACCCGTACCTCCGCCTCCAGATCCTTGTGTTGATGCCATCAGGAGAAGGCCACCGCTTGCCAGGCACCGCAGCAAGGCCCGGCCGCCGCTCGCGTGGCATCTCCTGGCCGAGCGCCGCTGCCCCGCAGCCTCCATGCCGACCCACACCTCCGCCTCCAGAGGCGTTGGCGCCTCCCAAACTGCCCCCCCCCCACGCCAACACCTCCGCCGCTGCGCTCCTCCCTGAGCTCCGCCACACCGCTGCACTCCTTCACGTGCTCTGCCGCACTGTTGCGCACCCCACCGTGCGCCACCGCACCGGAGAAGACCTCCTGCGCCGCTCGCTTGATGCCGCTCCCCTGCGCGAGGGAGGCTCGTCGGGGCGCGCCGACCACGCCCGCCGCCTTCGACGGCTGGACACCGTCACCACCGCCATTCTCGGCGGCAGCGGCGGTCGGGAGATCTTGGGGAGAGGGAGCTCTCGGGGCTAGGGTTGTCTCCTCCGGAGCCGCCCACGCGAGCGGCCCGGGAGGGGATTTTTACGAGTACAATGCCCCTCCTAATGGATTGATAACCTCGGTTCTTAACTGAGGAAAATACTTATCTCTACTGTATTGCATCATCCTCTCCTCTTCGAGGAAATCCCAACGCAGCTCACAAGTAGCAGGAAGAAGTTCTGGCGCCGTTGCCGGGGAGACATCACCAAAACCTATCAAGTACCTTCACATAAACTATCATCTACTTGCTCTTATTTTCATTTGCCTTTCTATTTGCATTTGCCTCTCGTTTTCATCTCCCCCCACTTCTAAAACAGTTTTACAAAAACACAAAAATATTTTTGTTTGCTTGTTTGTTTGCTAGCTATAATTGTGTGACTCAATGAAAATAAAAATATAGACATATGGATCCTCATCCACTTGCTAATCTTTTCAAACAATCCAATTATGACGAACCAATTGCTAGTGAGTTGAGTGTACTTGATTATCTTTATGAAGTTTTGCTTGAAAATCATGAATCTGAAAATTGTGATGAAGTGCTAAAAGAAGTAGTTTATAAAGTGATTCATGATAGCTCCTTGAATAAAAAGCATGATTACAATGATGTTATTATAAATTCTATTAATGTCAATTATGCTAATGATATGCAAAGCTACAAGCTTGGGGATGATAATTTTGTCATGTTCACTACTTATTGCAATGATCATGATTGGGGTGATAATGCTTCTTATGATCTTGAAAATTTATTTAAGCCTCATGATGAATATATCATTGATAATAATTTTTGCAATAATATTGAAAGTGGGTTTGGAAGAGCGTAAACTTTAGGTAAAAAGAATCCCACATATTTGGAGAGTGTTCAATCTTATGAAATTTTTGATAAAAGTGGGTTTGGAGAGGTCATGACTTTAGTTGATATTAATCCCACTATCTTAGAAGATTATAAAACTTTTATGCACGTCGATCGTGAAGAGAATATTTTATATGATAGCTATATTGTTGAATTTGATTATGATCCTACATGTAATTATTATGAGAGAGGAAAATATGGTTGTAGAAATCTTCATGTCACTAAATTACCTCTCTTTGTGTTGAATTTATTAATGCTTCATTCTTCCTATTTGCTTATGCTAGGTATTGCTTGTCTTGATAAAAAAAATCTTATAAAATGCCTATGAATAGGAAGTATGTTATACTTAAATGTGGTTGTCACATGTTATATGATGCTCTCTTTTGTTTCAATTATTATCTTTCATGTGAGCATCATTGAAATCTCAAAGCTCATCTTAAGGGCTATAAAGAAAGAGCTTGTCGGGAGACAACCCAATACTTTTACTTTCTGTTTTGTGTGTTTACACAATTTTAGCTTCTGTTATGATTGTGTTTTTATCTTTTAATTAGTGTTTGTGCCAAGTAATGCCTTTGGGATGATTTGGATGATAGTATAATTGATGTTGTTTGAAAACAGAAAGTTTTGAGTCCAGTGCTGGATTTTTTAGTCTGTACTAGAGCCTGATAAAATTCTGATTTTTTTACACAGTATTGTTATATAATTTTTTTATGTTTTCCTAATTTTTCAGAATTTTTGGAGTTACAGAAGTATATCTTTTAAATAGATCTTTACAGACTGTTCTACTTTAGACAGATTCTGTTTTTTGTTGCATAGTTTGCTTATTTCGATGAATCTATAGATTGTATCGGGGGGTATAAGCCATGGGGAAGTTGGAGTATAGTAGCATTATGAAAATATTAAATATGAATCAATTTATAACAGTACCTAAAGTTTAAGATTTGTTTGTTATACTAACGGATCTCACGAGGTTTCTGTTGAGTTTTGTGTGCTGAAGTTTTCAAATTTTGGGTGAGACCACGATGGATGAAGGAATAAGAAGTGGCAAGACCCTAAGCTTTGGGATGCCCAAGGCACCCAAGGTAATATTCAAGGAAGACCCAAGCGTCTAAGCTTGGGGATGCCCCGGATGGCATCCCCTCTTTCGTCAACAATCTATCGGTATATCACTTGGAGCTATATTTTTATTCATCACATGATATGTGTTTTACTTGGAGCGTCTTGTACCATAGTTTTATTTTATTTGTTTGCTTTTTAGTTTGCCACAATCATATTTTGAACACACCTTTTTGAGAGGGACACACATTCATCGTGATTTGTTAGAATACTCTATGTGCTTCACTTATATCTTTTGAGCTAGGCAGTTGCTCTAGTGCTTCACTTATATCTTTTAGAGCACGGCGGTGGTTATATTTTAAAGAAATAGTTGCACTCTCATGCTTCACTTATATATTTCTGAGAGTCTAATAAATAGTAATGGTAATATGCACGGGTTATGAAATTGGTCTTAATATGATATGTATTCAAGAAGGATATAATAAAAACTTCCATGTAGATCACTGAATATGATAAGTTTGATTCCTTGCAATAGTTTTGCGATATTAAGATGGTAATATGTGGGAGGTACTAGTAGATAATTGTGGTTTAGTAAGAATATTGGTGTTAAGGTTTGTGATTCCCGAAGCATGCACGTATGGTCTGTCGTTACGCTAAGAAGTTGGAGCATGATTTATTATTGATTGTCTTACTTTGCGTGGCGGTCGGGGGCGCGCGATGGTTAACTCCTACCAACCTCCCCCTAGGTGCATGCATAGTAATACTTTGCTTCGAGGGCTAATAAACTTTCGCAATAAGTATGTGAGTTCTTCATGACTAATGTAAGTCCATGGATTATACGCACTCTCACCTTTCCGCAATTTGCTAGCCTCTTCGGTACCGTGCATTGCCCTTTCTCACCTTGAGAGTCGGTGCAAACTTCGCCGGTGCATCCAAACCTCGTGATATGATACGCTCTGTCACACATAAGCCTCTTTATATCTTCCTCAAAACAGCCACCATACCTACCTATTATGGCATTTCCATAGCCATTCCGAGATATATTGCATGCAACTTCCACCATTCCGTTTATATGACACACATCATCATTGCCATATTGCTTTGCATGATCATATAGCTGACATAGTATTTTTGGCTCAGCCACCGTTCATCATTTTCATACATGTTACGCTAGCATCATTGCACATCCTGGTACACTGCCAGAGGCATTCATATATAGTCATATTTGTTCTAGTATCAAGTAATAATTTTGAGTTGTAAGTAAGTAGAAGTGTGATGATCATCATTATTAGAGCATTGTCCCAGTGAGAAAAAAAATGAAATGAGAGAAAAAGAGAGAAGGGGCAATGTTACTATCCTTTTCCACACTTGTGCTTCAGAGTAGCACCATGTTTTTCACATAGAGAGTCTCCTATGTTGTCACTTTCATATACTAGTGGGAATTTTTCATTATAGAACTTGGCTTGTATATTCCGATTATGGGCTTCCTCAAATGCCCGAGGTCTTCATGAGCAAGCAAGTTGGATGCACACCCACTTAGTTTTCAGTTTGAGCTTTCATACACTTATAACTCCTAGTGCATCTGTTGCATGGCAATCCCTACGCCTCTCATTGACATCAATTGATGGGCATCTCCATAGCCCGTTGATTAGCCGCGTCGATGTGAGACTATCTTCTTCTTTTTTACTTCCCCTTATTAATCTTTATCATCATATTCTATTCCACCCACAGTGCTATGTCTATGGCTTGCGCTCATGTATTGCGTGGGGGTTGAAAAAGCTGAAGCGCGTTAAAAGTATGAACCAATTGCTTGATTGTCTCCGGGGTTGTGCATGATAAATACTTTATGTTAGGAAGATGGAGCATGACAGGATTATATGATTTTGTCGGGATAACTTTCTTCAGCATTTTTATTTTGAAAGACATGACTGTTTGTTAGTATGCCTGAGTATTGATGTCTTTATATCAAATTATAGACTATTGCTTTGAATCATTCGGATCTTAATATTCATACTGTAAAAGAGAATTACATGATGAACATGTTAGGTAGCATTCCACATCAAAAATTCTGTTTTTACCATTTACCTACTCGAGGACGAGCAGGAATTAAGATTGGGGATGCTTGATACGTCTCCAACGTATCTATAATTTTTGATTGTGCCATGCTATTATAGTATCAATCTTGGATGTTTATATTCAATTATATATCATTTTTTGGGACTAACCTATTAACCTAGTGCCCAGTGCCAGTTGCTGTTTTTTGCCTGTTTTTGGCTTTACAGGAAATCATTATCAAACGGAGTCCGAACGAAGAAAAAACTTTGGATTAATTTTTTCTGGACCAAGAGAGACCCTAGAAGGTTCGGGAGAAGTCCAGACGAGCCACGAGGGAGCGACAAGCTCGGGAGGCACGCCCAGGGGGGTAGGCGCGCCCCCAGGCTTGTGGGCCCCTCGTGGCACCTCTTGACCTAATTCCAAGCCTATAAATTCTCAAATATTCCCCGTATACCAGAGAGCCACCTCGAATAACTTTTCCACCGCCGCAAGCTTCTGTTCTTCCGCGATCCCATCTGGAGGCCTTTTCCGGTACTCTGCCGGAGGGGGAATCGATCACGGAGGGCTTCTACATTAACCTTGCTGCCCTTCCGATGATGTGTGAGTAGTTTACCACAGACCTACGGGTCCATAGCTAGTAGCTAGATGGCTTCTTCTCTCTCTTTGATCTTCAATACAATGTTCTCCTCGATATCCTTGGAGTTCTATTCGATGTAATCTTCTTTTGCAGTGTGTTTGTTGGGATCCGATGAATTGTGGGTTTATGATCAGATTATTCATGAGAAATATTTGAGTCTTTTCTGAACTTATTTATGCATGATTGTTATAGCTTTGTATTTCTCTCCGATCTATCCGTTTAGTTTGGCCAACTAGATTGATTTATGTTGCAATGGGAGAGGTGCTTTGTAATGGGTTCAATCTTGCGGTGCTCTATCCCAGTGACAAAGTAGGGGACAAGACATGTATTTGTATTGTTGCCATTAAGGATAAAACGATGGGGTTTATTCATATTGCTTGAGTTTACTTTGTCTACATCATGTCATCTTGCTTAAGGCGTTACTCTATTTTCATTAACTTAATACCCTAGATGCATGCTGGATAGCGCTCCATGGGTGGAGTAATAGTAGTAGATGCAGGCAGGAGTCGGTCTACTTGTCTCGGACGTGATGCCTATAAACATGATCATTGCCATGAATCCGTCATAACTATGCGCTTTTCTATCAATTGCCCAACAGTAATTTGTTTACCCACCGTATGCTATGTGTTCGATAGAGAAGCCTCTAGTGAAAACTATGGCCCCCGGGTCATTTATCTATCATATATAAAATCCAAAAATACCTTGCTGCAATTTTATTTCCTTTATTTTGTTTTGCAATTTATTTATCTATGTATCGCTATCAGAATTAATCCTTGCAAGTAACCGCCAAGGGGATTGACAACCCTCTTGTTCGCGTTGGGTGCAAGTATTTGCTTTTGTGTGTGTAGATGCTGCTAACGAGGTTCTGTGTGGTTCTCCTACTGGATTGATAACCTTGGTTCTTAACTGAGGGAAATACTTATCTCTACTGTACTGCATCATCCTCTCCTCTTCGAGGAAATCCCAACGCAGCTCACAAGTAGCAGTCATGAGTAAATGTGAGACTTAAGTGTTATCATTCATATGGTTAGTTCATAATCTTTGCTGAAAATTTGAAAGCTAGTTAAGCATATATACAGCAATGAGAACAAAAGAGTTTGTAAAAGTTTTTCTTTGTCACTTTCGGTTTGTCAACAGAATTGCTTGAGGACAAGCAATGAGTTAAGCTTGGGGGAGTTGATACGTCTCAAACGTATCTAATTTTCCAAACACTTTTGCTCTTGTTTTGGACTCTAATTTGCATGATTTGAATGAAACTAACCCGGACTGACGCTGTTTTCAACAGAACTACCATGGTGTTGTTTTTGTGCAGAAATAAAAGTTCTCGGATTGGGCTAAAAATTTACGGAGAATATTTCTTGAATATATAAAAAATTATTGTCGAAGAGATCTGCTGGAGGGGGGCCACCCAGGAGCCATGAACTCAGGGGGGCGCCCACCCCCCAGGGCGCGCCATGTGAGCTAGTAGGCCCCACAAGCCTCTGTTTGCCCTAACTCCAACTCTATAAGTACCGTCTTGAGGAGAGAAAAAATTAGAGAGAAATTTTCATCGCGTTTTATGATATGGAGCCGCCGCCACCTCCTGTTCTTCATCGGGAGGGCTGATCTGGAGTCCGTTCGGGGATCCGGGGAGGGGGATTCGTCGTCGTCGTCATCATCAACCCTTCTCCATCAATAATTCCATGATGCTCACCACCGGGAGTGAGTAATTCCTCCGTAGGCTTGCTGGACAGTGATGGAGTTGGATGATAGTTGTCATGTAAGCGAGTCAATTTGTTAGGGCTTGATCCCTAGTATCCACTATGTTTTGAGATTGATGTTGCTATGACTTTGCTATGCTTAATGCTTGTCACTAGGGCCCGAGTGCCATGATTTCAGATCTGAACCCTCTATGTTTTCATGAATATATTTGAGTTCTTGATCCTATCTGCTAGTTATATGCACTTGTTATTGTTCTGATCCGTAGACCCCAAAGTGACAATAGTTGGGATACTCTCCGGGGATTACTCTAATTCGAGGAGTTCATGTATTCACCATGTGCTAATGCTTTGTTTCGGTTCTCTATTAAAAGGAGGCCTTAATATCCCTTAGTTTCCTTATGGACCCCGCTGCCACGGGAGGGTAGGACAAAAGATGTCATGCAAGTTCTTAGTATAAGCGCGTATGACTATATACGAAATACATGCCTACATTACATTGATGAATTGGAGCTATTGCGTATCGCTCTAGGTTGTGACTGTTACATGATGAATGTCATCCAACACTAATATCCATCGTTGATCCAATGCCTACACTTTTCTCATATTGATCTTTGCTAAGTTACTAATGTTGTTGCTGTTACAATCATCACAAATTGCTTATGTTACTATTCCTGTTACTATTGCTATTGTTACTGAAACTATCAAAACTATCAAACTACTGTGCTACTAAACACTTTCTTGTAGAGATATTATATCCCAGGTGAGGTTGAATTGACAACTCAACTACTAAGGCTCATAAATATTCTTTGGCTCCCCTTGTGTCGAATCAACAAATTTGGGTGAAATACTACCCTCGAAGACTGTCGCGATCCCCTATACTTGTGGGTTATCAATAGGGCCTTCGGTTGGACAACTGACTCTTGATGTAGGACGCGCGCTAGTCAGGACATAATTTGGACACATCCCCCACTTCGATACGTAGCAAGCACATCTCGGTGGATGACTTCCAGGGCACAAATTAAGATCATAATGGTCCCAACACGAATATATGGTTGTAAGAATAAGTTCTCATACCCATGCCTATTTTTATCATAAGTGTTCTTAGTGTCAACTTGATTCCGATCCGGTCAAAAGCGGGAATTAATTCTCTTGCAAAAGCTTTTTAGAAACCCTTGACTTTAAGGGTACCGTCCTCTCATGGGTTCGATAACTCAGGATCACCTCTGGGGAAAAAGGCAAGAATCCTTTTTGCTCCTTTACCAGATCACTAAAGGGCCTAATCATTAGCCGTTGTGCTTTTTGGATGCCTATTCATGCTATCACAGGATCCGGATGAAGGAGTCCAACCAAGAGAAACCATCCTTCATCACACCATTTGGACCTTTCTGCTCCATCACTATGCCCTTCGGGCTCAAGAACGCTGATGTGACCTACCAGCGCACGATGCAGAAGTGCCTCCATGATCCAAACACACCCAAGTTTAAACAATACAGAAGTTTTTATAACTTTAACTCTCATCATCTTTGTAGTTTCAACCATCACCAATGTTCTAATTCCCTCCATAAAATGCCATGGTTGACTTGTTGCCACTAACTCCCTTATTTTCCACACACACCATAACAAGATATTGTCGTAATAGTCCTAGTGACTTTTCATAAACATCCTTGGTTGTTTAGTGTCCTCAAGGTGGACCATGACAGAATGCTACCAAAGAGCAAAAGCCATAAATCTAGAGTGCTACTTATCCAATTTTTAAATCTCGATGAATTTTAGTTTTTCGTTTGAAAACATATCCAACCATTTTCTTGCAAGTTCTATGGTTCAAAATAACATCATTGCATATTAGTATATTTTTTTAAACAAGCCGTCATGGGTACATAAACCTTGTTCATATCGAGGCTTTGTCTGAGAATGAAGGAAATCCATACAGAAACTATCGGAAGATTACATGCAATAGTTCATTTTCTGTAGGAACAATGGAAAAATGACAAAATCATGTTGTTAAATCTTCTGATCTTTAAACTTAGTGAAATATTAGTATTTTCCCATAAGTGAACATTCTTGCATCATACACCCATGCGACTATTCGCTGGTCAACTCTATGTAGTGCTAATGCTTGTATAGGGCATTAAATTAAGGTGCACATAAAGAAAACCTTGAGAAGGGAAAGATCTATGCAATTTGTGCCATTTATAAATGATTTATAATATCCTTTAAAATAGAGAAAGACAAGATCAAGACACTAATGTATATGGAGAATCAGACGATATCCTTCTTGAAACAAACAAAAAGGAATTTTTTGACCTTTTATACTATCACATGGCAAGTCAAATAGTGTGCGCAATATTACGACAAATAGTAAGATCTGCTTCAATCAGATAGCAGTTAATGACTCATATATGTGATGTGGGTATATATTTGGGCAAGGTATATATTATTAATACAAACAAAATATTCATTCATTGTGCACCGAAAGTGCATCGACAATGTCACTCCTAATTAAACACGTCTATGATTGATAGATATTTTGTGCTCTAATGGAGGCGGTGGCAATTCACTATATGAGTAGTCTGCTATAAGAATAGGGGCCATGTCTGTTGATATGGATGCACTATGGTAAAATTGAACACTAGGAATGTACATGATAACCACTACTCTCAAGATGGAAATTGACTTCCCATGTGTTAGAAACAACCCTGTCACACTATTATAACAAGGCATATTAGTTAATAATTTTTCATAACATGTTGTTTATTACACTTATTAATTGTGCAAGAGTTATGTTTTGGTTGTTATTACTAGATATGAAATTGTGAGTCTCGATATGTCATAAATTGGATACGATATTTCATATAATGGATACTTGTCTATAACATTTATTGTCTAATTAAGCACGCTTTACTATCACAACAAGATTTGCTATATGGTGATGCTATAAGTATCATGCCATCCTCCTCACCTTCTTCATTCAGACACTCTTCCCATTTCATACCTCTCATAGTTGTATCCAAATCTCAATAGCTTTTCCCTAAAAAAACCTCAAGTTTGTACCATGAATCCAAGAGTCAACCAAGAGTGGACCCCCTCTGAGGTAGAGGGGGCAAGATCAATCGTCGATTGGCTCAACAACTGCTACTACAATGATGGCACCAGCCATGGAAAGAACAAGAAGCATGAGATTGTGGGAACGCTCCAAGCATGGTTCCCTAGGAAGACCATGCAACAGGTAACAGACTTGTATGTTGATCTTGCTGCAGAGATGCATATGATGCAGTGTCCAGAGAAGCAATACCATGGTACCACTAGTGACCATGGTGTCAATTACACCCTGGATGGCCTTGTGAATAAGAACTTTGGGTTGCAAGAGGAGGCCACCATGGAAGGAACCGACTTTTCATTTGGTTGTCCATTAGAGATTATGCAAACCATGGACACTCAAGAGGAGGTGCCAATAGTGGAGCAGAACAAGGTGATGTTGGGGGATAAGATTCGCATCCATCAACCAGTGCTTGCACCACATGCCAAGGGGTTTTGGACCCCAGATGAACACAGGTTATTCATGTTTCATCTTAATTTTCCATGGGGGTTTTAATATTCTATTTCATTTTGATTGTTCATTTGGAGATTTAGGGTGCCTTTTAAAAGAAAGCATACTAACTAAGCATTATGTGGGTTTTCATTCTCATGAGACAGGAGGTTTGTTTTTTATTTTCACTATACTTGTAGTGCCCATTTCACATTTACCAGAAATAATAATACCAAGATGTATATATTTTGTTTGTGAACACTCTGAGTTTATTTCATTATTGTGCTTCCCTTAGTAAGTTAATACCACCGGCGCTTGTCATTAAAACTAAAAATGGAGTAGTTAATTATCTATTATTAGTATGACCATGGTAATTATGAAATTCCTTATTCATCTTTAATCATTTGCTATCACATCTTGTATAATAGCACCATAAAAGATAAAAGGAGAAAACATCAAAATGATTAGCAAGAGGACTAATGTTTGCTTAAAAGTCTTAATTCTCCAACTATTGCATTTTTTTACTAATATATTAAATAATCAATATGTCCTTGATCAAGAATTAACCAAACTATTAATCTTGAACATGGTTATTCTAGGCTCTTTCTCTGTGGCTTGAGCGTATGTGGCCGTGGCAAATGGAAGGACATATCAAAGCACTTCGTCACTAGTAGGACTCCGACCCAGATTTCGAGCCATGCACAGAAGTACTTCATGAGGCTACAGAGCAAAGGATCGGGAAGCCAACGCTACAGCATCAACGACGTGGAGCTCGGTGATGCCGACCCATGGAAAATGGAGAATAGCTTTAACTACTGGCAAGCACTCGCCACACAGTCTACAGTGGGTGCTGATAACCAAAATCCAAGCTTCAACTTCCAAACTACTTCGAGTCCATTTGTCACCATGAACAATATAGCCTAGTTTGGAGTTGTCGTTGTTGAAGAAAAGGAGTTAGTACTCAGTATGGTGTGAGAATCGTATGATGTTGTCGTCATAGTAGGGGGCCAGTGAACTTCGTTCCTACTAGTATTACTTAAATTTCCTTCAAACCATTGCATGGATACCATATATAAGATGTTATGATTTAAGTTATATTTGGATATGTATTTGGAGAGTCAATAAAGTTTTCTTTTACTATTCAGAGCAAAAACTATTTTTGACCCTCAATTATTAAAGAAGTCTAGATTTGGTCCCCCGAATATACAATCAGTCAATTTGCATCTTGAACTCTTCAAACCAGACAAATTTGGCCCCTCTCCAGAACTAAAGCGGTTTCTTTGATATGTGATGTGGTCTTGACTGGGTCGTCTCCATCCAGAAATATATCTGTTTTTTCCACGGTATTGTCATCGAACACTTGCGCGCATTGTCTGCCGCTGTCGGCGGCACACCATCTCCGTCTTGATGCAATGTTGCAGGTCATCGACGTCAACTCGCGCTACATGGAGTGTTGGTGTAGCAACCGGGCGAGATGGTGTTCACACACACGTCGGCGCGTGCTAGCTCGCTCACAACCAACCGCCCCACGTCGGGTGTACGGGAGCGCCGCGACACTACTAAGCATGCTTGTCGGTTCCATGAGGCATAGTAGACGAGCACGCATTCTAGGTTAAGGTCGCTGAGGCTGCCGAGCAGCTCCAGGTCGGCACAGAACTCGTGGGGCCGCCGTCCGGAAGCATGCTTGGTATAAGAACCTGGAGCAGCCATCGCCGATGATGTTGTCCAGGGAGAGCTTCTTAAGCACCGAGTCGACGTCGAGCCATACATCAACCATAACAAGGGGAGCTCCAATGATATCTAGTACTCGGTACACGCCGTCATAGGTTGTTGGGTTGGGTAGCTATATGAGATGGGAGGAAGATGGCCTTTGTGGCTCATGACATAGCATGCGCCTCCGCCGTCATCCGGCGCAAAAACTTCGCCGCCACAAGGAACCCGCCGGCGCCAGCGCCGCTCCTTATGGGTCAAGCACTTTCAACCGACATACTTGACGGTTTGACCAACCCTCACTAGTACATAATCGGGCTTTGGAGGCAGTTTTGGTACATGGGCCGGCGGCGGTTCTCCATTCCACATCAAAGCATGTGTTGCTAATACTTGGCACATCGAAGGCCGTATCCGGAACCGCTTGCGGTGATACCCCCACTATAAGCAGTTTATGTAGAAAACTGCCTCCAATGCAAGGATGCCCAGAGGCAGCTGTTCATTTGGAACCGCCTCCTATACTCTATTATTACAGATGGTTTCTAAAGCAGAACCGCTTGTTAGTCTTTTCCATTTTTATTGGTGATTTTACTAATCCTGAATGTTTTTTCAGTCTCAACAACATTCAAAATACACATTCACAACATTATCATAATGCACATCCACATTCATCACACAATTGCATTGCATTTCATAAATAGATTCATACATATCCAATTGTGTAGGGGCAACATATGCAAGCAAGTGCAAAAATTACAATGTGTCTATGGTCAAGATAATGATGTCGGTGACGTTGCAGATTTCAAATTCCAATGAGTCCTTGAACTCACTGGAAAAAGAGCCATCTTCTGATGTTATAACGCCATCCTCTCATGTTATAGGTGAAAAGGGCTGACACGATCATACCTATAATATACATAGATTTGCATAAGAATGTAGTATGTATTTAATATGAATTTAACAAATTGAAAACTTACATATGTTGCGCATGTAGCGTCCTCATTGTGCACGTCTTTCCACATTTTTGCGTGGTGCAACTAAAATAGATCCATGTCGTCGATGTGGCATCTTAGTTTCACTATGCAAAACACTCCTACATAAAAAAGTGATTTGTGTAGTACACTAAAAGGTCACAAATAGCAACGATGTGTGTAGAAAAATTTTGGTATAATGTGTGTAGAAAACCCTGGTTGCACAAAATAAGTAGAATGAGCTTAATGTAGACTTGGTAAAATAATCATGTGCTTGAATCATTGTTGCATGCAAGGAATTATACCAAATGACCATATCAACTGCCCTATCCATTCCAAATGACCAAATCACGTTCTTGTATCATATCAAACACGGAGGCATACATATTAGATTAACCAATCAGAGACTGCAGGGATTGTTCTACCTAGCCATGTTATTTTGAAACCCTCGAATGCGACTTGCCACATCTCCCCTGCTAATTCGAGTGCCCCTTAGCAAGGATGAACTAGGGTTATTTTTCATGGCTTCGACATGGAATCCACCACCCAAAAAATATATAGTTCTCAATCAAGGGACACAACATACAAAGAAGAGGATAAGGAGGAGGCGCATACGTAGAGGAGAAGCGAAGATCTCCGATTCCATGAAGTTGAAGAAGAAGCAGTCAATTTAGATGGATGAGGCTGATGGTGATAGAGAGAGTTGGGGCGGCATGGGTAGAATGAAGACACCACGTTGTGCGTGTATGGTGTGTCGCAAGCGTCGATTCGGTCATGACCAACGACGCGGTCGACATCGACCAGAGATGCCGACGATGATAGCGAGAGTTAGAGCGTCCTGGGAGATCTATTTTGGCGGCCGAGGGCGGTGATGGTGGGAAATGGACAAGGGTTTGGGATGAATGGACGGTTGTTGTCTAATACACAACTTTATTCTTGTATACTTTGTTGGGTCTCCAAGCGTAGAGTTTTTTAGGACAGCAACAAATTTTCCTCAAGTGGATGACCTAAGATTTATCAATACGTGTAGGTGTAGGATGAAATTCGTCTCTCTCAAACAACCCTGTGATATGTCTCAAACGTATCTACTTTTCCAAACACTTTTGTTATTGTTTTGGCCTCTAATTTGCATGATTTGAATGAAACTAACCCGAACTGACGTTGTTTTCAGGAGAAATACTATGGTGTCATTTTTGTGTAGAAATAAAAGTGCTCAGAATTGCATGGGGATTTTTGTAGAATTATTTCAGAATATTTGAGGAATTATGGAACGAAGACGGACCAGAGCGGGGCCACCAGGCCCTCACACAGCTAGGTGGCACGACCACCCCCTAGGGCACGCCACATGACCGTGTGGGACCCTCGGGCACCACCTTACCACAATTCCATCGCCCAAAAATCCTATATATACCCCAAAAAATCACAGAAAATAATCGACGCGTTTTACGATATGAAGCCGCCGCCACCTCCTGTTCTTCCTCCGGAGATCTGATCTGGAGTCCCTTTTTGGCTTCGGAGAGGGGGGTTCATCGCCATCGTCATCACCAAGTCTTCTCCAACAACAATTTCATGATGCTCTAATCCATGTGTGAGTAATTTACATGTAGGCACATGGACGTAGATGGGAGTTGGATGATATTTCTTATGTAAAAGATGTAAGATTTGTTAGGGCTTGATCCCTAGTATCCACTATGTTTTGAGATTGCTCTTGCTATGACTTCGCTATGCTTAATACTTGACACTAGGGCCCGAGTGCCATGATTTCAGATTTGAACTCTCTATGTTTTCATGAATACATTTGCGTTCTTGATCTTATCTGCAAGTTGTATGCACATGTTATTGTTCTGAACCCTAGACCCCAAAGTGACAATAATTGGGATATCGATGGGGATGACTTTACCTTTTTTTGTTTCGGTTCTCTATTAAAAGGAGCGCCTTAATTATCCTTAAATTCCATTAGTATCCCGCTGTCACAGGAAGGTAGGATAAAAGATGTTGTGCAAGTTCTTATCCCAAGCACATACAACTATATATGGAATGCATGCCTACATATGATTGATGAATTGGAGCTAGTTTGCTATCACTCTAGGTTATGAGCTTTGCATATTAAATCTCATCTGAACAAAACCCACTATCTAATTCCATGCCTACGCTTTCTACTACTATTCCTCCCGTTATAGTTGCTAGTGCTGCACTCTGCTACTACTCTGCAAACTTGTTACTATTACTGTTAATATCACTATATCACTACTACTATCGTATTACTGTGCTACTAATAAAGTTGTTGCAAGCAAGTTATCTATCCGGGTGTGGTTGAATTGACAACTCAATTGCCAAGAGTTATTAATATTCTTTGTATCCCTCTGTGTCAAATCAATAAATTTGGGTTGAAATACTTCCCTCGAAGCTGTCTCAATCCCCTATACTTGTGGTTCATCACCCTGCAATCAAATACAAATGGTCTCTTGTGTCCCCAGCACACCAATACAGTTGTCAGTTGTATAGGTGTACTAGTTCGGCGAAGAGATGATGATAGATGTGTAATATGGATGATCGGAATAGCTTTTTAAAATCTGAATAAATACGGACAAAAAGGCAACAAGTAACAAAAGTGAATAAAAATGTTGTTTTTGATGAGTGTTATTTTTACACTCCTCTAACCTGAGTTTAAACCGAAATATTTCATTAAAACCGAGATATTCACTCCAATATTGCACTAATGACTAATGAAGGCAAAGGATTCCAAATATCCGATCTTTATTTTGTTTCCACGGGAAATGGGCTAATTACGGACAAAATCAAGCCAATACATGGAAATGAGTAAAGTGGAGATAGAGGAGATCAAGTGGGAGGAGTGGCAGAGGTGCCAGAGCAGAAGACGCCATTCCATACGACCGCGACCGCTCGTATGGGCGGTCGTATGGCGTGCCAACCGAGGCGCCTGATCCACCTGAACAACCTTTATAAAGGGCCCAACACCAAATGAGCAACAGAACATAGCCGAACAAGCCAATCATCGTCATCTTCCCAGTAGCCATCTCCATCAACCCTAGCCACCGCCATTTCCCTTCTCCATAGCCACAATCTTCATCACCACCATAGTTCTCAGCCATCTAGCCATAATTGTAATCGTGTATCACACACGGCATCCATTTCAAGACATATTATCAATCAATCAATCTTCATGATGTGTTCTTCGATGAGTTGTTCGTGTGATCTGATCTCCATGTGTGAGTAGTTCGGTAAGATCGTGGGTTGAGGCAAGGGCCTTACAACCCAATGTATTTGTTGAAGGGATCGATGGAAGTACTTTGAATCAACGTCCCGTATGTGTAGCATAAAATTGCTTCGTAGTTGTCTCATGTCTCGTTCGCGTTCTTCATCCCTGTAGGTACCCAGGATCATGGAGAGCGAGTCACAGAGAGGCTAAGAGCAGGGAGATCATGAAGTGTTATTATGAACACCAGTGATAGAAAGGTTTAGTACGGTAACACGGATCCTATCCTTGGGGATTCAAGAGGTGTAGTCATTAAACGCCCAATGCTTTTGTCCGGTTATTGCTATCTTAATTACCGGGGCAACCCCGCACAACAGATAGGGCCTTCGGTTGGACAACTGACTCTTGATGCAGGACGCATGCCGGTCAAGACGTAATTTGGACACATCCCCCACTTCGATACGTAGCAAGCACATCTTGATGGATGACTTCCGGAGCACAAATTAAGATCATGATGATCCCGACACAAATATATGGTTGTAAGCATAAGTCCTCATACCCATGCCTATTTTTATTATAAGTGTTTTCAACGTAAGCTCGATTTACGATCCAGTCAAAAGCTGGAATTTAATTCTCTAGGAAAAGCTTGCTTGAAACCCTAGCTTAAAGGGCACCATCCTCTCGTGGGTTCGATAACTCAGGGTCACCTCTGGGGAAAAAGGCGAGAATCCTTTCTGCTCCATTCTCGGATCACTAAAGGAACTAATCAGTTTCAATGCTTGGAAACAAGTTCTAGGTACTTTTACTAGGGCCAACTCTCAACATAATTAACATAGTTAAACATCATGATAAGCCCTCAATAAGTGCAGTAAAGAATCACTCCAAAGTTTCCTATTTTTTCGGAGAAAGTAGGATCAGATCACGTAGGTGCGCTTAACAGCAAACCTCAAAGTCATCTTTCCAATCTTAATCTATCGAACCACCCCAATGTCTCAAGGATAGTCCTAGAAATTGTACTACGACAACACCATACGATACTTATCGTTTAATCTATTATGCATAGAGTACCCCAATGTCACCACAGGTATCCACAAGTTATATTAGACATGCATCATGTAATATCAAATCCAAAAGATTAAATCCAATATAAAGAAACTTCAAAGAGCAAGACTCAATTCACCACAAAGAATAGATGGGGAAACATCATAAGATCCAACTTTGTTAATAAAGCCCATGATACAATCAAGATTGGAAGCTTTCAAGAACATGGGAGAGAGAGAGAGAGAGAGAGAGAGAGAGGAAGAACACATAGCTACCAGTACATACCCTCAGACCAAGGGATGAACTACTCACACATCACCGTGGGAAGGGAGAGAGAGTTGTTGGTGATGGTGATGGAGATGGCGGAGATGTCCCCGGCGGCATTCCGGTGCCACCGGAGGAGAGGGGGAAGGGCCACCTCCTTCTTCTTCCTTAGCTCTCCATAGGGAGTGGGAGCTCTCCCCTAGATTGGATCTTTGTATTCTGTTTCCTGTTTTTGGTACTTTTCTAGCGCAGATCACCATTTCTTAAATATTCGGAGATCCGTAACTCCGATTGGGCTAAAAAAATTACTGATTTTTTTATTGTTTTAGGTTCTTTCTTGTGGCCGAAGGATAGATCCAACCGGCCTAGACATGCCCCATGTGGCCCCACCACGCGCCCTAGGGGTGTGTGAGCCTACCGTTTGGCCACCTGGTGGGTTCCCTGGCCCCTATCTTCTGGCTACTGGAGTCTTTTGGTATAAAATAATTTCTGTATTTTTTTCAGATTTTTCGGCTCCGTAAAGTTTTCACCTACAAACCCAAACACAATAGAAAACAGGATCTGGCCTCTGGCACTGGATTGATATGTTAGTCCAAATAAATATGATATAAAATTGTGCAAATGCATATATAAATAACGTAAATATAGCATGAATACTTTAAGAACTATAAATACGTTTGAGACATATTTGCGTCCCCAAGTTTAATCCCTACTCGTCCACGAGTAGTTAGATGATAAAAGAATATTTTTTGAAGTTTGAATGCTAGAATAGAACAAACATTTGATCACATAGAAAATGATAGTTCAAACAACAAGTAGCATCATTGTATTAAGTTCAACATAACAGAATTTGACCATGAAGCATCTTGCAAATCTTACAAGACTACACTGCAAACATAAAGCAGTGCATAGACATCAATGAAGTAAAGATGATGACTAGGTACCCCAATTTGAAAGATAACCATGCAATGCTAAACAAATTACTACCAATGTAGTGCGTATAGATTTTTTGAAAAGTCAAACTTTGCAAACTTTGTCCAAGTTTATAGAGAAAACTATTTATATCTACAATAGCAATATATAAAATATGAAACTACGTCTTATGACGAATCTAATGATATATGTATGGCATTCTACATATAAATGTTTTTCTGCACAAACTTGGTCAAAGTTTGTGTGGTTTGACTTTTAAAAAATATATACGCACTACATTATGGAACAGAGGGAGTATTAAGAAGAATGCGTACAAAGCTAAGTGACAGTGTTGGATGCACAAACTGAATTTATGCTTAGTACAGAAAAAGACTAGCAAAAGGCTAGGAGCAGAAACAGAATTTATGCCTAGTACAGAAAATGACTAGCAAAAGACTAGGAGCAGCCACTGTACCGAGCATAGAAAGCACAATCATGCATTCTTAACATTATTGAGAAAACATAAACCCGATGATAACCTATAAACCTAAATATCATCAAGGCTGAATTGAAATTTATCAAACATGTGGCCGCGAGACTTGTCCTATGTAGATGGCCTCCAAATCGATATTGTCCATAATTACTGAAATACGATTTGTGGCCTGGAGGTTTATCCTCTTATCGAGAAAAGAAAACGCATTAAACTTGGTGAGATTTGCCGACTTGTAGTCCTGTAGACATACAGCTATTTCCCGTGAAGTTTCTGAAAACCGTGTGCTAAATGACAGTGTTGCAAGCAGAGCCCGCCAGACTGAGAAGTTGAAATGGCGTCGGCGCCACTGCACTACCGGCGCCCGGCGCTCCCACGTCACCATTCGTCGTCCTGGAAACATCTCGCACAAGTTTGTTCCACCAACCGCGTCGCCATCGGTCTGCTGTGACGGGCCAGTTCTGTCTGCCGTGCCACGGTCACCAACTCCGATCCACCCAAACTTCCCCAGGTTTTAAGAGCGAGCGAGCTCCTCTGTCCGTCCGCCCCACCGCCGGCCGCCGCGACAGCACGGGCTCACCATTCGGCTGGGTGCCACCCGCAAGCGCGGCCGTCCGCATGGAGCCGCCGGCGCCTCCGCCCCCGCCGCCGCCGCAGCTGCACCTGCGAGTCCTGGACAGCGTCAGGCTCTCCCCGGCGCCGCAGCCTCCCGCGTCGTCCCTGCCGCTCTCCGGCCTCGACGCCAACCACAACGTGCTCGACGTCTCCTTCCGCACCGTCCGCTTCTTCCCTGCCCACCCGGTCTCCCTCGACCCGCTCGACGTCCTCCAGGCCGCGTTCGCCGACGCGCTCGGCCTCTTCCCGCAGCTCGCCGGCTCCCTCCTCCGCGACGACGGCCGCGTCGTGCTCTCCGGGACCGGCAAGGATGCCGTGGCCCTCGTCCTCGCGGCGACGGACCTGTCGGTGGTCGACGTCGACGCGGACAGGCCGGACTCGCCGCTGCTCGACCGCCTCGCGCCGGCCGACAGCGACGGCGGACAGGCAGCGCTTGCGCTCCAGGTCACGCGGTTCACGTGCGGCGGCGTCGCGCTGGGGATGCGGGTGGCGCACGCGCTCTGCGACGGCGCGGGGTCCACCAAGTTCCTCATCGCCGCGGCGCGGTTCGCGCGGGGGCTGGAGCCAGAGGCCGCGGCGGAGCCCGTGTGGAACCGACGGGAGCTCCTGGGCCCCAGGAAACCGCCGAGGGTGGTGACGCCGTTCGACGGCGTCCTCGCGACCGACCACGACGTCGCGCGGCTTGGCCCGTACGGCGCGGCGAGCGATGGACAAGGACACGAGCGGCTCGCGAGGGAGTGCTTCCACGTCAGCGACTCACGCGTGGAGGCTCTCAGGGCGCAGCTCGCCGCCGACGCCGGCGTCAAGTTCACGACCTTCGAGGTTCTCGCCGCATTCATCTGGCGCGCCAAGGTGAAGGCCAACCGAACCACCCCCGACGAGACCGTGAAGATGGTGTACTCCATGAACATCAGCGGGCTCCTCGACCCGCCGCTGCCGGCGGGGTACTGGGGCAACGTGTGCGTGCCGGTGTACGTGGCGCTCGCGGCCGGCGACCTCGTCGGCCGCCCGCTGGCGGAGACGGCATCCCTGGTCAGGAAGAGCAAGCGGGAGGTGGACGAGGAGTACGTGCGGTCCTACGTCGACCTGCAGGAGCTGCGGCGCGGGGAGGGCGGCGTCACGGCAGGGCGGCGCGGCGTGAGCGCGTTCACGGACTGGCGGAGGCTGGGGCACTCGGAGGTGGACTTCGGATGGGGCGGACCCGACGCCGTGCTGCCGCTCTCGTGGCGTCTGCTCGGGAGCACGCAGCCGTGCTTCCTGCTGCCGTACGGCGCCGGGGACGAGAGGCGGCGGCGAGGGTTCAAGGTGTTCGCCGCCGTGCCGGAGGAGGCGGTGCCCCGGTTCAGAGAGGAGATGGGGGAGATACTGCGGCAGGACGAGCACACTGGCTGCACTTCAGTGGGGAAACTGTAAATTTGGGGATCGCTAGAAATTCGCCCGGGAATGTTTATCTTCGCAAATCTTCTGCCCGCATTTGCACCGCGAGGTCCACCAGAAATTGGGTAAATTCCATCATGTCGTATATATTGAAATCCAACTTTAGAAATACTACCTCTGTCCCGTGTAAAGGCATTTTATATTACTAGCAAACATGCCCGTGCGTTGCAACCGGAGAAAAAAAATCACCCCTCATACGCACAGTCGACGACATCAGCATATCCATTGAAAAATTTCACACATGATAAGTGGTGATGAGTAAAAAATAGAGGTGGGATGATTTTTGACTGTACTCAAGGTGTTTACAAAAATCTCTGTGGGCACAATTTTAAACAATATGGAAATCAATGTTAGCCACTTGTTTACATAAATGGGGTTGGAAACATATATAATAGGCATTCAAAATACCCCATATAAAGAAGGTATTAATTAAGGTTGCACCCTAAATGTAATTTAGAAATGATTAAAATGCAAGATCATAGCATATTTGGAATCTACATATTTTTCTGAGCTTTTTCTATATATAACATGTTAGATTTGGAGTTAGGGTTTAAAAGATATGAATATGTTTAAAAATATTTAAATCTGTCAAAAAAGAGTTTAAACAGAGAGTTGCAGGGCCAAAATTGCAATTTGTGCAACCCATTCTCTAAGAATTCAAAGAGAAAAAGAAAGAAAAAGAGAAAACCAGGGATCGAACCCTAGTCTCCCGTTTAGTAACTAAACGATCGTCGACGGCGCGCGTTGTTGCGCCCGTCCATTTTGGCATTGTAATATTAGTGATTGATGCAATTATATGTAAATGTAGTAATTTAATAATCATATAATCATACATTATATTTAAGGGTAGTATTATCACACCTATGAATCATGTTTTTTGACCCGAAATTCAACTCATGGTGTGTGCGTTTGTGCCTGTTTATTTTGTCGTGAGCATGTCAGCTATTGGTGGAACAAATAATTTAAGTTGATTATTGTGCTCAGGAATATGTTGGATGTTAAGAAGACAATAGTTTGATTTTGTATAAGAATACTCCCTTCGCTTGGGTTTATTGGGTCCGCTTGTATTCAGTGTCAAACTTTGACCATAAATTTTATTAATAAAATATATAACATATATAACAAAAATTATACTGTGAGAATCTTCTTTTGAGTACAAATCTAATGGTATACATTTTGTAGCATACAAATCATATCTTGTTAGTCGTATAGATGGTCAAAATTTGAAATACAAGGAGCCCAATAGGGTGGGGAGGGGGGGCAAGAGAGACAATCAGCACTGCACGGACAACTGTAACAGCTACAACAAAACGGTAGTCAAACACATTTCCTATAAAACCACAATCACACGGTACTGACTATCCAAATGCAGAAGTTAATATACTGGCCGCAATCTAGGTACAACTCAGGCGATTTCTGCTCCTGCTTAGTGAACTTCTGCTTCCGAAAGACTATGGGTGTGCCTTCCTGTATTCCATCATCACTGTATGTTCAGATTAACAACAAATTTTGGCAACAATGATTATAAGCAAGAAACGAGGAGGATACAACGAAATTATTTAGGCGCTCTATTTTTATTTCCATACCTCAAGAGTTATGTTGTCTGATGGACATGGTTTCCTACTGTCAGGGCCGGATTTTCGGGACATGAAATCCCAGCAAATGACCCTTGTGTCATCACCAGCCCCAGGATTACTGTTTCCGGGTGGACACTTCCTTGATACAGAATTCCAAGCAGATACAAGAATTGGAGTACAAGACCATAAAGGCCCATTGAGAATAACAAGGATCTCTAGTGGTGGATGACGGAAGCGACTCGTGGATCTCCAACGTCTATGGGACTCATTCCCACCGAAACAGCTGACCTGGCTAACTTCTATCTCGCGTGGCAGCTATCTCCGATTCCTAGGTTGCGGGAGTGTCTTCGTGGTGCTCCTTTTCAATTCATGATCTGGCCAAGACAATAGCCAGGGACAAGCCTGTGAGTACGTTTGAATATACTCGCAAACATCATGAACAAAAGATATAATGAAAGCAGGCAGAATGCATGCAATTAATTTTAAACATATTCAACAATTTTTATGACATGGCAAGAGTTTTAATGTAGTCATGTAGAGTAATATAGTTGCATAGAAAATACAGGTTAGCCATCTGATATTAGCAAAGTATAAGTAATCATGTTGTTATCAAAATTTTAAAGTCGGGGTTCAGAAGGTACGACCGTTCCAAAAGAACCCAAAAGAAAAAATTATAAAAGAATTCCACAGTTGGGCGTCTTCGCGACGCCACGCTAAGGGCTTTACTCCAAATGAAATCAAAGGCAAAGAAAATTCTAGGCGGTAGAACCGCCCGATGAATTCCAAAAGAAAATAATATATGCGTCAGTCGGGTGTCTGAAGCGACGCCTCGAAAGGTCTTGAAAATAAATGCCACAGTCGGGTGTCTGAAGCGACACCTCATAAAGGGCTTATAAGAAAATAAAAACACGAGTATCCAGGTGGTAGAGCCTTCCCAAAGATACTCAAGATTTCATATAAGAGAAAGGGTTAGTTCATAATAACATTAGTGATAATAATCTTTCATCATAAATCATAATCAATTTCTAATTTAGTTCTTTTCCTTCGAAGACCGACACTAAGACCGACAGTTGACCCATCCCAGACTGTAGTCCTTAACCGCGGACACGGCTATTCGAATAGGTTTTATACTCTGCAGAGGTTGTACTCTTGACGCACAAGTAAAGGATTTCTTTAGTCAACCCCGAGACGTTGACTAATTCCGATTACGGTCTTTGGGTTGCAAACACACCTAACCAGCACACACCAGATTAACTTTCCTGATGCCAGAAATCACCCAAAGCATCGTTCAAGAAAAACTCTAAGACGGGGAGACTACAATCTCGAATAGCATGGGATCACAATATTTATACCGCGCGCAACTAGGGGTGCTACCCCTCTTCGGTCTCAACCGAAGACACCCATGCCCCCTGACCCGATGACTGGCTTTAATCGAAGGCCTTGGGACCCTCATCGCGGCCCCTCTGTATAGTGTGTGCAGGAAAGGGGTTAACAACTTACTAAACCATACCCTACCTGAGACAGGGACAAGTGGTAGCACGATTCAAGTATGGGGGTTACCGAAACAAGACTCGATCTACGGTCGACTCGGGAGGTTTAAATTTTCCTGCGATGGTTAGCACAATATAATTTTCCTCGGTAGTACCCAACAGGGTCACCATCTGGCATGCCCCAACATGCCCTCACTGATCATTCTCGTCACAACGAGATTTCTGTTTCACGGTCACTCTTTCTCGTGACAGATTCTTTCCTGCATGTTAGTCAGAACAAATACAGCCATGTGTGGCATGAGGCAATAATCACATCCACATGTGTTCATGTTTAAGTGAAACAATTCTATTAAAACATTCACACATGCCTAAATATCATTATGCAAATTTTATTTGAATTATCATACACATGATCAAATTATTCTAGCAAGCAAACAACCAAACTTTCACCATATCAAGTGTTCAAGATGCTTTCCTTGAGCATGTAGAAGGGTTGAGTGCACTCCAAAAGTTTTGAAAATTCTCTTCCCTCCATTTTTCCTATTTTCCAAAATATTGCAATTACCACATAATTTCAAAAAATTACAAGAAAGTTGTTTACAATTATTTAAAATAAATACTAAAATAAACTAGATGAAATTTGAGGAATAACAAAAAAAGAATCAAGTCATTTGGAGTTGTGGTTTAAAAACTAGAGGTAGTCAAAGTTTAGTCAAATTTGTGTTTTATTTAAAAACCTTAAAAAGAAAACGGTTCGCAGAGACTACGTTGTCCAGAAGTGAAAACGTACTATCAGAAATGCGCCTCCACTTAAAATGCTTCGGGTGGCCTGAGGGTCACTGACGGTGGGCCCGCCTGGCCCACTTGTCAGGTTTGACTGGTCTTCGCGCGCGGGAATAGAGGAGCAGGCGGTTGCCGGTGGGGATTGCCGGCGAACGACGGCGACCTACGGGAAGCGGAGAACACGGGCGTGCTCAGGAGATCGAGGCGATCCTCTGGGTGCCCATCTTGGCCTCCGGGGTGGACGGAGTCGCCGGCAGCGAGTCCTCCCGAGGAGCTCCGGCGGAGCTGGAAGAGGGATTTTGCCCCTAATCGATCCCGAGCGAATTGAAAGGTGGGATGGATTCGGGAGATCATTAGAGAGCTATTGGTGAAGAGAACGGAGTGGGGGAGGCTCTGGCTGCGTCGGATTTGACCGGGGGTGGCGGCGGCCGAAGCTGCCGGAGATAGGGGAGACGGCCATCTCTGGTCGTTCTTCTGCTCATGGGGCTCACTGAGGGGGAGAGAGGTGCGGTGATGCAGAGTGAGGTGCCCTGCGGTGGCTTTTATATCCTCGCGACGTCGGTTCGGCAGGCGCTGTGCCAACCGACTCCGGCAACGGCCATTGATGGCAACAAGAGGGCGGTGGCGAGGTCCTTGGTGGACGGCGGGGTTAGGTGAGAACGGTGGCCACCTGCAGATAAGATCCAGGTGAGCTGGCTGGCTCGGGGAAGCTCCAGGTGGCTTGGACGGTGCCGGCCACGACAGATTTCAGCGGCGGCCATTGATGGCATCCGAGGCTGGTGGCGAGGTTGGCGGGGACAGTGTGTGGTCGGTGGGGGCGATGGCCGTCCAATTTTACTCCAAAGGCGAGCTGGCTGGTGCAGGGAGCTTGGGCGGTGGCGTGTCCGCCACGGTGGTCGGTCGCGGACGGCGTGGGCAGCGATGGACGGCGCTAGAGGCCAAGGGAAGGTGTCGGCAGGGTGCGGGGAGGATTTAGCCAGTCTCGCAGAGGATCAGGGCGAGCGGGGGAGCAACAGGAGGGCGGCAGCAGCTCAGTGTCAACGGCTGCAATAAGCACGCTCTGGCCGCGCTCTGGACATGCACTCCAGGTGCTCGACAATTTGCCATGATGATCTATAGGGCTATGATGCAGGTGATACTTGACAGAGTCATGCACCTGGGTATGGGAGAGCTAATGGACATGTTGGTTTGGCCATAAGATCTAGTGCATCATTGGGTTCAGAGAGTTGCAAAATTTCAGCCCTGTCCACAAGGTGTTTGATGAAATGCTAGGGCTGGCTAGGGAACTTTGTTGGATGTGCAACTTGGCAGGATGATGTCTCCTTGTATGTTAGTGGTGTTGGTGAGGTTGGTTTGACAAAAGGAATCACTTGCTAGTGCAAGTTTTATTAGAATTCAGTTCTGGACAGAAACTACAGGGGAATATTTGGTGGACTTGCAAGATGAAATTGGGGCTGCCCTTCTGGACTTAAGGGTTTAGTTGGAAGGACTATAAGATAGAAAAGTTTCAGAATTATTTGAACAAGGAAGAATGGGGTTGTAGTTATAACCTAAGGATGAGACAGAAATGAAAAGAAGAGGTTTTGCTCAAAATTTCCAAAAGACCAAGTTGGGTTTTTGCATAAAAGTGATCTATAGGCATCAGAGGACCTCTCAAAAACTTTGTGGAATTTTAAAAGGATTATTTGAAATAGTTTTAGTGCAACATGAGCATTTAAGAGATTGAAAATACAATTAAAAGAATTATTTTGGGAAAATTTTATTATAAAAATATTTCCTACTTTATTTTAAAAGTTAAATGAAATGATTTAATAAAACTCTCAAACACACAATATTTTTCAAAAGTTTCTATATGGAGGGAAGGATTTTTGAAAACAGGAAAAAAGAAAAGGTTCTGAAATAAATAAAAGACCTAATATAATTCAAAATTTTATTTTTGTCAAAATTTTACTTAATAAAAACATGGTTAAAATTTTGGGGTGTTACACCTACCGGAGAACACATATATAAGTAAGTGAACAAACTACCGAAACAGAACTTATACTTGTATGAAAGAATGAGACATAGCTTTGTATCAAGCATAGCAGAAGGAACATAAACTGGCACATCTATTTACTTTTTTGTTACACTTTTATATCAAACAGAAACCAACCTTTATTTTTTTGTTAATAAAGTGCATCTTTTACTTCATTGACAATAGCTTTGTGTACTTTCAACAATTCTTGTATTAAGCATTTCTCAAGATCATCAGACATCACACTCGTACTACTGTACGTCACATAAAGATTCAGGTCATAACATAATGAACCATACCGTGATTTTCATTGAATAGAAAATGAGGAATACAAGCATAAATTACAGGGTCGCCAACATTTTGATTGTATCCAAACTGATTCAACTTACTGGAATCCAAGAAGGAATAGAACAATGGCACTATCAATTCATTTTTCCTATATCGAAACAATTCAACTTACTGGCACTAACAATAGTATAATTCCATTCATCCCACCTGTTTCCCCACGAAGGCAAAGTAATAATGTGTGCAAGCCAAGATGGGATTGAACACTATTTATCAAACAAAGCTTAGTGGAGTCAAACTCTACCTGGCGTGATGAACAACCAAACTGCAGCTTGCAATCTAGTAGCTTCTGATTTACCTGCTCGGACTTTAGCATCCGCGCCGCAAAAATATACTTAATAGGCCAACAATTTTTTGGGTGTACATCATGTTCATCCTCTTCCACGGATACGTCATAGGTACTGCTCATTTGTTATAGACTCAGTCTGCACCTGAATTCCATTGCGTCCGCTGCAAAAATATAAATAGCATGAATTATTAAAAGGCAAGACTGTAAGCTTTGCATTACTTGTAAAGTCGATTATCAATTAGAACAAGGACTAAGTACAAAGACAAAGAGTACATTGTACAAGAAAAATAATACTGTTGGATATTGCTAACATACAGAAAATTAGAGGTAGTGCAGGTCACACACAATATATTATAAAAAATATATGTGTGTGTGTGTGTGTGTGTGTGTGTGTGTGTGTGTTTGTGTGTTTCCTGATACTAAAAATATCATTACTCCATTCATTTCTTTGCACAGCAACAGCACAAAAGTTCTAAGCTTCAGGATAGTATTCAAGTGCAGCTTCTCAAGTGAATTCGCTCCATACAAAGATGTGCTCCTGTAGCTAACATTCATTCGATGTAAGGCCCCATTTAGTATATCTGATCAAATGGCGAGAGCTAATGAACTCGTCACCTACTCAAATTCTGCTCCACCACCTACTCAAAGTCCAATCCACCGCATCATCTATCCAGTTACTACATATATATGTTGATCGCATTAATTCCTCTCCTCTGTCCATAATTATCATCTTCTCTATGTTCCTAACCCTCTCAGATTGTGACATGAACAAGATACTACACAGATGTTTGGTGTATGACAAAATGGACTACACCTGATTATAGTCTCACACATGTTTCACTGGAAATTTTACAAAATGCCGATGCAGCCCTACATGATAAATTGCATTCCTGTAGTACTTTTGTATCCCCAACTTCTAACTCTTCTTTGCTATGTTAAGATAAATGATTTCATGTTGACATCTTAATCTAGAGCCTCTAATATGTAAAGCTGATAAGAATAGAGATTACCCTGAGACAAATTGAAGATTGACCTAAACTGAAGCAAAATGTTGAAAAAAGAAACCAAGCATCAACAACATAGTCGTAGTTAATGAAGAATTTCATTGACAAAGAAAATGTTAATTGTACCCTCATGTACAAGGTTTTACCTGATTGGTGGGGATTTTGGATGTCCCAATCTGACTGAGGGGTGGATCTTGGTCACCTAAGCTTTTTGCAATATCTCCTCACCAGCGTGAAACAACAGTCACCACCTGCGCGAAATAGGAATGGAAAGATATTAGCATGGGTGGAAGAAGGGATAGTACAGGAAAGGGGGAAAACAAAGATAGAGGCCAACCTAGCCGAGAACCGTGCTGAGTAAGAGCGGTGATTCAGTTAAAAGAAAATGAGCAAGAACGGTGATTGGGAGGGCCAGGCGAGGGAAATAGAAAGACACACACCTTCATTAATCGCCATCGGCGAGTGGCATACATCATCCACCATGAATGACTCTAGAAACTGAAGATTGATTGCCTTCTTCAAATCCCAAAGGATCAGTTTCAATTGTCGATCTGCCTCACGGAACTGCCGAACACCCGAATGCCTATTGCCTCGACCCGCATCACATCCGTCGGCTGGATCCCCTTGAAGACAAATCGCATGCGTCGGTTGGATCCAGGGATACCCGCGTCGCCTGCATCGCGCTCGGCTAGATCGAGCCAATCAATCCCGTTGACCTTCCCTCTAGCAGCGACCGAACGTTTTTTCCTCAGGAGGTTAGTTTTTTTTGAACACTGTACAGACGCAAGCGCTCATATACACGCGCATACACTCACCCCTATGAACGCACGCACGCACACCCTACCCCTATGAGCACCTCCGAGAGACTGAGCCGGCATATCATCTTGAAATTTACGAAGTCACCGTAGGCACCTCGTCATCGACGGGAACGTCTCCTCCCACTGAATGCGCATCGCCGGAAATCCTGAAATAAATCCAGGAATAAATGCGAGCACCAGGATTTGAACCCTGGTGGGCTGGGGATACCACAGTCCCTCTAACCATCCAACCACAGGTTGGTTCGCCCTCAGGAGGTTAGTGATTCGGCGCACAGGTCGACGATCTAACATGCGGGTTAGCCAAATGGGCCGGCACAAAAGCCCAGTGCACCAAATCGCCGTTTTCTCTTCCGGAGTAGAGGCCCTTTAGGACGGGAGCTCCTAATTGGCGCTCCAGGCACCAATTGGGTAAGCTGGCGCTCACAGCCTCGAGCTCGTGGGCCGGCCCAACAAACAACTTCCCTCGTTCGTTTCCTTTCGCTCGATTGCAAACCAGTTCCTTCGCTCGACCGCGACCCAAGTCATCTGTTGATCGGTCAATTTCCCAAAAAAACTGTTGATCGGTCAAACCATTTGACTGTTCACTTTTCGAAAATAGATCAAAAAAAAATTCATCGATTTGAAAAATAGTTCACAAATTTGAAAAAAGTTCATCGAATTTAAAAAAAATTCATCGAATCTGAAAAGAGTTCATCGATTTTGAAAAAAGTTCACCGAATTTGAAAAAAAGTTCATCGAATTTGAAAAAGAGTTCATCGATTTTGAAAAAAAGTTCATCGCTTTGAAAAAAAGTTCATCGATTTTGAAAAAAGTTCATCGATTTTGAAAAAAAGTTCATCGCTTTGAAAAAAGTTCATCGAATTTTAAAAAAAGTTCATAAAATTGCAAAAAAAGAGGTTCAAGAATTTGAAAAAAAAATCCGCGCATTTAAGAAAACAAAAGAAAAGAAAAAGGAAAACCGAATAAACCATGCGAAACAGTAGCAAACCGGAAAAATCTGGAAAAAGATAATAAAACGGAAGAAAAGAAGAACAAAATCACATATACTGCGACGCCCTTGTGGTTAGTGCGGTCTCTTCGAACCGTGAGGTTGCGTGTTCGATCCCCAGCGAAGCACCTTTTTTGAAGCTTTAACAGAAAAAACGAAGGCAAACTGGGCCGGCCCAAGCGCGGAGCGGGGGTGTGCTCTTCAGGCGCCCGTTAGCAAAATGGCATGTAACGGGCGCCTGAAGCGCCAAATAGGGATTGCCCTTTAGGACAGTTGGGCCAGGAAAAAGAACTGTGGTGAAGCTCAAAATTGGCAGCAGATCTAACGGATCAGATCGACCAGATCACGTGAACGGACAGCCAGAAACGCTTAAGTCGTGAGAAGGCTCGCTTTAGGCTCAGTTTTACTGTCCTAAATTTATTGGGGGATCTCAGCTTATATGAACCAGACGCGACCGTTGCACTGTACTAACTGTTTTTTCACTTAGCGGTGGCATTGGGCTGTAATTCCTGGCAACTTTAGGGGTAATTCTATGACGTACCGCTAGAAGCACTCCTCCCTTTATTATTAGGTAGAGATAAGATAGAGGGAGTAGATCGCAACCTAGTCTAGTAGGCTACAAAAACTCAGTTCAGAACACAAAACATTTTGAAAACAAAGGTCATCTATTTACTCCAGATAATCTAAGTAGGTTAAGGATTTAGTTTTGAATTGGGACCCGCTATGACAGTTTCCTAAAGTTAGAATTTGGGCTAGTCGATCTTTCATCCGCCCTTAAATTTTGATCAAATGGACACAAAACAACATATACTCAGTTGATTTCCCTCACATGACCCAACATATGCATTTCGTCACAAAACGACCAAAACACCAATTGGACGGAAGCAGCCTACAACCGGCTAAGCCGATAACAAAATAAAAAAGACATCTTTTGTCTGACGCGGCGATTTGGCTCCAGAGCTCATATGCTCCCTTTGTATGATCAGTGAATTAAAAAATACTATAAAATTTCAAAAAAAAATCTGATTTTTTTGTCATGGAAGATGTTCGAGTGTGTGATGTACGTGACAAATTTGGTGGTGTTTGGGCATCTGAGTAGCTCTTAGCAAAAAAAAATATTGGGGTCTGTGAGAAAGTTTACCGTTCAGACCGATTTTGTTTGTTTTTGCCACAAGCTCGTCAGATGCCAGAACACGATGAAATTTTGCCCGGACATTACGCATTTGAGTGTCTTGGTTGACAAAAAATTCATATTAATTTCAATTTTCCAGGTATTTTTCGAATTTACTATTCACCGAGAGCAGATGAGCCTAGGTTCAGAAATGAATATTCACCTTTTGCCATCTTAAAGAATAAATAAATAAAAGAACATTTACCTGATAGAAAATTTGAACAAAGGAAAAACAAAAGAAGAACAAATTTCTTTGTAAGGAAAAATGGATCATGGGAGTGGATTAATCCTAAATTAAAGAAACACAAATTTAAACAAAAATTAATATTATGCAACTATGTGTAACAGAATAGAAGATAAAAACTTATACTTTCTCTAGCATTCTTACTCCACCTATATAATATACTAAAATAAAAACTAAAACTAAAATAAAAATGAAATTTTCTAAGAAAGAATAAATTGCACAAATGAAGAACGAGAATGAATATATTTAAAACAAATAATGACAAAAATCACACACAATTTACATAGAAATTATGTTTTTTTACAATATGGAAGAGTAAGCATATAATAGTAAAAAAATCACAAACAAGAAATTCTTTAAGAAGGAATGAATTAGTGGCATTGATATTACCGTAATCAAAGGGAAAATGAAAAATGAAGAACTATGACAAAATAAAAAATAAGTTTTGTAAGAAAAAATGAATTAATGCCATCGATATTACCCTTTAAGAAGAAATAAAATAAGAACTTAAAATACTCGCACACAACTTAGGAGCGCAAGGCATAGATAATACTTAGGTACTTGAGACATGCCACATCATATTGTGAGACTCACTAATGCTTTGATGATTTTTTTTATTTCTTATTGAAACTGCATGGCATCACTAAAGGGATGACAAGACTTAAGTTCAAGGCAATGAGTGATAATGCTTGCAAATGAAAGTTAGTACATGTCGTATGTGGGTTTTCTTAATAAGATATTATGAGAATGGATGAAAATGCTCATGGTTCAATTGATCTGTATATTTTTTATGTAATATGAGTGCTGACACTATTGTGGTCAAAAATATGGATTGTCTTATTAGGATGAGTCCAGTTGTTGAACTGTCATTCTAGGCTTGGGTTTGACAATGATGCTTCAATAAGTCTATTCTTAATGGGTTCGTGTGTGATTTCATTGATTTATGTTAGTAGATACACGCATACAATTACTAGTAAGAACTAGAGATAGAGATGAAATGTTTTTTTAAGAGAAAAAAAAATGAAGATGAACAGTACCGTTTTCTCGGAGGCCGGCGCTCTACAGTGGAAAAGAACTAGGCCTTAGACGGGCCTTCTTTGTAGAGCCGACTACGAAGTCCGAACCGGCCCAGCGCTCCAAACCCTGGCTCCCAACCTCTCTTCGCTGTCCCCTTTCTCTTCTCTCGCTCCGGCCGACGCCCGCCGCCACCAGCCCCGGCGTCTCCTCCACCATCTGCCGGCGCCAACGCCCCCCCCCCCCCCCCCCCCCCCCCCTCACATTCCTCTCATCCCTCTCCCCCATGGAGCCGATCAAACCCACGGCCACCCCATCAAGCAAGGCCCTTCTCCAACACGAACCCGCCGACGGCGGAGATGCCGCGAGCGGCACCATCGGCGGCCTCCCTTTCCACCTCACGGAGAGGATCCTCCGCTGCGTCAGCCCGCTCGAGTCGGCGCCCTTCGCCGCCGTCTGCAAGTCCTGGGCGGCGACCGTCTCCGAGCGGCTAGCGAGACCCACCCCGCACCTGTTCGCGCTCGAGGTACTCGACGAGGACGAGTACTTCCTGGATCTCCTGTTCCTGCCCGACTTGGAGCGCCGCCGTGGCGCCATCTTCTCCGTGCCGGTCGACGACGAGGACTCCCCGGCGCCGGTGATCCCCGCCCGGCTGCCGGCCACGGTCAGCCACGCGAAAGATGACAACATAAGGTTATCTGGCGCCTTGCCCTGCGGCGGCCTCTCCTTCGCGGAAGACAACCGCGTCGTCCTCGCCAACCCCGTCACCGGCGCGTTCCAGAGCATCGAGGTGTACGCTCCCCGGAACAGGCTTCTGGTTCAACCAACGGTCAGGGCCGCGGCCGGCGCCGACGCGTTCTTCGTTAGCCAGTATTTCGAGCGGACCGTCACTCTCTGGTGGCGCGAGGACGAGGAGTGGTCCGAGCGGAAGCTGCTCCTGCCCGAAGAGTTCACAAAGAGCAGTGCCATCGATCTGGTGGCCTACAGCGGCGGCATCTTCTACGCCATGGAATTCTTCGGCTTCACCCACACCATGGACACGCGTGCACCGCCGCCGTGGCGCCTGACGAGGCTCCGTGCACCGAGCATTCTCGAGCAGTACTCCCCAATCTGCCGGTACCGCTACCTCCGGAACTCTCACCTGCTTGAGTCAGAAGGGGAGGTCATGTTTGTTGGTCCGGTGCTCGCACCAGATGAACCCCTTTGCCCCAATACCATCGGTGGCTTCGAGGTGTACAAGCTGGATCTCGAGGGGTCACGGTGGGTGAAAGTGGAGAGGCTCGCCGATGACCAGGCGCTGTTCGTGAGTGAACAATCATCGTTCGCGGTGCGCGCCTCAGAGACGCCGGGGTGCAGGGGCAATTGTATCTACTTCGTGAGCGAGCTCGACGACCGTTCCTACATTCGCAACACTTGGGATGTATATTCCATGGAGGAGCAGAAGGTGTTGTTTCAACGCCCCATCGGTGGTTCACGGGGAAAGTACAAAGCTGCACGGTGGTTCATCCCTGGGGTCAGTGCATGTGCATCACCGGCGCACTCAGGAAACTGTGCAAACTCTGCAAGGAAGAGAAATTTCCAAATGCTCTAGGTATACAAGCTGGTTTAATCAGATTATGAGAATGTAAGTAGCAGTTCATGTGTCTTCGTTTCTCTATGCACTGAATTTGAAGAGTTGTGTTGCTTGGCAAAGGTTTGTCAGCAAAATCCTGTGCCCGGGCATTGCATTGCTCCTTCGGTCGTTTGTCTCGGAAGGGTGGTTTATTGGAACAATTTGGCGTGATGAACATGGTATGGCAAGTTGAAACAGCTTGAGATGCCCGTGTCCCCTTCCCAGCTTGAGGTGTACTGACCATTCATGGCCAGGATTCTAGCGGCCAAACCGCTCTCAAAGCATGAAAAAAGCGTTCACCCTTAACACCATACAACGGGCTTATTGCTAGCACCTCAAGATTTCTCTGCTCTTTATATTTGTTGCAAGTGCACTAGAGATTATCTTCCAAGACATTTTTTTTCTGGAATGTCTGTATGCCACACATAGTTCCTCTTCATCCTCCAGACTACTAGCACTCGATGATCACCTAGCTTGTTGTCTCATATGGTCGCTACAATAATATTTTAGACACTTCCGACCGAGAAGTTCAAATTTTGTTATGAACAGAGATGGTACTTGAATTTTTGTTCCAAGAGAACCATTTTGGTCCAGTAGACAGACGCCGACATCATATAACACACCCGTGCACAATGCACAGTAGAGATCCTAGTCCTAGCCAAAAACCACTCTCATTAGGTATGTTGTGCAATCGCGTAAACCAAATACATTCTACATTGGTCACTTCTTGTTCCAGTAAAACAACAAAATGTAAGAGACAAACCACATAAGAGTGTAAAAGAAAAGAGAACTTCAAGCAGTGACCGCAGGTTGTTGCTGCTTCCCTTGGTTCTTTTTCATGTCCTTCGGCTTTGACTTGGGAGTCCTGGCCACTTTTGGTTTCTTCTCCGTTTTCGCCACCGGTTTCTTCTTGTCAGGGGATGGGGATGACTTTTTCTTGGGAACTTTCCGGTCGTTGGTGTTGTTGCTTAGACTGATTGCACCTTGCAACTTCAGAGCTGACTGGTTTGTGCTGGTGTTGTCTTTCTTTGATTGTCCCTTCTTCAGGTTTTCAGGGGTGACCATAGATCAGGGCTTCCATGGCCGTGCAGCGATCCAGCGGTCCATCCAGCTCCAGCCCCAGTCACCGTTCCCAACCCCATAGTTGAAGTTTCCTAGGGTTGTGGCAGACTTTGCCCTCCACTGCAAAATGGCATAACATATGGTTTACATAATTGAGATACATATAGGAACGCTGTTAAAATTCTCTCTTGAACAGTTAATCATGAGTTTATATAAACTTTAGGCATGAAGTGTTGCAAAATAATGAGTTGCAGTGTGAATATTAGTAGCCAATATGAACCTGAT
The DNA here is from genome assembly GCA_039707655.1 of Elymus sibiricus. Lineage (NCBI taxonomy): Eukaryota > Viridiplantae > Streptophyta > Magnoliopsida > Poales > Poaceae > Elymus > Elymus sibiricus. The sequence continues at coordinate 93,852,039 of CM077676.1, read as the reverse complement.
GGTAAACGCATATGCCATGGCTCGCTCACGTTTTACTGCTGCTTCTTCCCTCAGGTGTATCCTGGCAAGTATTTCATCCATGGTATTCGACCCTCCGTTCCACGCAACCTGATAAAAACATGCCGATGAGCAAAATGAAATGTCAAGGAACTCTTACTGTTGTCTCTAGTGAAATTAGCCAACGAGCAACTTTCTGATGACAAAACAAAGTCAGCACAAGGAAGAAAATTACCTGATTCTCTTGCTTCTTCCTGTTGCGCCCTTCGGTGACCATGAAAGCACGCCGGTTTCTTAGCTCAGCCTGTAACTTGTTCCAGGACTGAATGTAGCTCAGTGTGGCACTAGTCTGCTTGGTAACTGGATTGCTCTGCCCAGCAATGCGCAGTCTTTTTACCCCCCTGAGACAACGGAGAGTCCTCCTTGCCTGCATATGTTTTCAGTTTTCCTAAGTTTAGCACAAAAGAGACCAACATAGATGATATAACTCAGCTACCAAAGAGCAATATTTTGATGTTTATCACGCCCATGCTGACGATTTCAGATATCCTGATGCCAGTACGAGAAGTCCGGATATTTCAGTGTTAAGTCGGCCTACAGAATGCTCATAGAAACAAAGTTGCCTCGCCCGTACCGATTCCTATTAAGAATCGCCTACGGGCGAGCGAATCAAGCTGGCCCATCAGCACAATCGCTCGCTCCCGCTAGCGCTTGCTCCGGTTTTTATTGATTTTTTGTTTTTCCTTTGGTTTTTCCCTGTTTGATCACTGGTTTTCTTTGGTTTTCTTTTTTCCTTCGTTATACTTGGCTTTTCCTTTCTCTGGTTTTTTCTTTCTACGTTATACTTTTCTTTCTGTTTTGTTTCTTTCTTGTTTTACTTCATATTCCTCGGTTGTTTTGCTTTTTTTTGTTTCTTTGTCAGCTTTAATCAGTTTCCTTTTTTTAACACACGTGTACTTTTTGGTCAGTACACAATGTACATTTTTAGAGCACACGTGAAACGTTTCTTTAATACACTTTCGACATTTTCAAATACATGACATACATTTAAAAAAATACATGTTTTGAACACTTTTTATGAATATATGGTAACATCTCCCAAATACACGTTGTACATTTTGTAATGGCAATAAACATTTTTTTGTAAATTACATGAACATTTTTTACAATATATTAACATTTTTTAATTTTCACGTACATTTTTTGGAGACTCGTGAATATTTCTATAAAACGTCACATGCATTATTTAATGGAAATAAACATTTTTTAACCCAAAGAAGCATTCTTTTACATTGTATATACATTATTTTAAATGTCACGAATATTTTCTTGAATCGCTTGAATTTTTTTCGTTAGTATGTCGCGTACATTTTTTTTACATTGTATACACTTTTTTCGCACATGTCATAAACACATTTTTCATACTTATTAACATTTTCTTAAATGCAGTGTACATTTTTTGAATGTATAAAACATGGTTTTTGAATTACACAAATATTTTTACATTGTATAAACATTTTTTAACGCGTGACATTTTTTTAATGTCACAAACATTTACACATGATTAATATTTTTATATACACGTTTAACATTTTCAAATGCATAATTAACATTTCAAAATTATATGTAAAGCTTTCTATATATGTATAACTTTTCGAAATATAAACGATAGTTAAAAAATAAAAGCAAAAACCGAAATAAAAATGCGAAAAAAGCATCGGTGATGTCTTGGTGACGTCAACGTGGCGTGGCCACATGATTACTGGGTCGGCCCAGCAACGACTTCCTGTAGGCGACCTTGCAGCGCTAGGACTATGTCTTCTTTATAGCGAGATCTAGAATGTGTTTGGTTGGCTGCATTAGCCTCAATCAGGCCCGCCGGGTGCAAATTTGGCCTGTTTGGTTTCCTGTTTTCACTGCTTTTGGCCCGCATAGCATGCTTCTTAAAGCACCTCTGAGCTAGGCCCAGCGGGAACGACCAAATTGGTTGTTTTCTCCCATCGAGGCTCGCGACATGCAGAGGAGAGGAACGTCGCGCCGAATTGATGCGAGGAGGGGGATGACGCGAGCTCGCGCGCGTGCGCGAAAAAAGCAGCTGGAGGAATTGGATCACCTCCCGCGAAATCGGACGCCCTATTTAACTCTCGTCGGCTCACCATTGGTGTCCCCGTCCCCCCCCCCCCCCCACGCTCTCTGTCTGGGATATTTCGTCGACGATCAGCAGGTAAGCGATGCATCTTCTCCGGTCTTGCATTGGACGGCGGCGGCGCTTCGTCATCCTTCTCTTCTCCGACGACTTCCGCGTCATCTTCCTTTTCCCCGATGGTTCTAAGTTCTATCACCCCACTCGTTTTAGCTTTGATCTGTGAGTATGTGCTAGGGATAGGTCTATGAGCACTGGTAGCATTGCAGAGTGTCGATCTGTGACCCTGTGATGTTGTGGTAGATATTGGTGATGGATTGCTAGAATAGTAGGGTTTGGTAGTCCGATTTCATGATGTTTATGCTGTTTTTGAGTTTTTCAATTCGGTTCTGATGATCGTATCGTAGATCTGGTCATGTCATGTAAATTTGAGCATGTGCAGTACCGTAGGATGCCAATTTAATGTTTCAAACTCATTAGTAGCACTTTATGCATGTGATATGAGCTGTGCTCTGAACTTGGCCAGTGTTCAATCTGTAGATGTGGTGGTCGAGTTCAATGTGTAGTGTTGTGTCATATTAGTACTAATCCTAACCATTGTAGGACATGGGCACCCAAGAGTTTGGTCAGGCCATTGTTTTGTCCGGCCAGTCCATGCCACCCTATGTTGAGGACTCCCAGCCCGAGGAGATGCCTCAGGATTCATAGGTGTTCTAGGTGTCAGTTCAACCCTCATTTGTGATGGTCATGCTTAATGCTGCAACTGTTGTCGCACATAAGGCAACCATCAAGGCTGGGAAGGACAAGGTCTCTGGGATGGCTAACATAGTGAAGTGACAGTCTTTCCTCTCCATGTTCATGCTTAACAAGATGTGCGAGATCATATCCAGTGTGGTGAGGGCCGACAAGGGCTTCAAGGAGGTGCACCTGAACAATGTTGTGAAGCAGATCTTCGACTTGGCCAAGAGTTGACCTCGACCTAGGTCTACAACCACCACAGGAAGTGGAGAGCCAGATGGATCCGAGTGACCAAGATCATAGACCATAGCGGCACACAAGGGGATCAGGACACCTCCACGATCCTGTTGTAGTCCGAGCACTACCCACACCATGGTTAGCTCACATACCACTTTATACACTAGTTTAGCATCTTGATCCTATCGATCGCAACTAACAATTATTTGCTTCTGTGTTAGGACCACCCCAAGGATGTTGAGTTCCTCAACGTCCCCATCCAGAACTACACGCAGATGCGGCAAATCTTCCCCTACGTGCTGGCTACAGGCAAGCATGCCATGGGCTCTGGTCAACCGCTCGGTTCGCCTATGCCAGAGTGGACAGACACCCAGGGTCAGACACCATCAACGTTGATGTTCTGGAGAAGGTTGTTGATCACATTCATGCGCTCAATAGGAAGAGGAAGAGGGGTTGTCTTGATGGAGGAGGAGCTGACCGTGTTTACCAGCATGACCAAGGAAGTGAAGGAGGTGGTAACTGCCATTAGGGAGAGCAAGACGGTCGACGTCCACTCTGAGTTGTACACCACCGGCATGGGGCAAGGTGGCCTTAGTCATGAGGCTCTGATGGTTCCTCTTATCCACCAGCTGGACAACAAGGCAGGTGTTGGGTTTGTTACCATGGCAGACGCCCATAGGGTGCTCTAGATGAGGACCTGACTGGGCAAGCACTATTTCTAAAGTTGTTTCTAATGGTGGTGGCGACGATGTGCATGATGATCGACAACAACGACGACAATGACGATGTACATTTTGTGGTAGCTAGGGCTAAAAAAACTCTTGATGTTGGCCTGTATATTTTGATGAGGTGGTATATACTAACCCCTCATGATGATGACAAACTTGCGGTGGTAGGATAACACCCTCTTTTGGATGTGGTAGTAAGATGACACCATAGTAGTTAGGACGAACTTGTGCTACCCTATGTGATCATGCATGCCTATGTTGTTTCTCTTCCACATGTTGTGTTCGTTTGCTTTGTTGCTTGAATTGTTGCTCTCTTGTTAATATGCAGGTGAAGTGGTATATTGTCTACAAAGGTAGGGTTCCAAGAGTATATGGTTCATGGGCAACATGCAATGACCAAGTCAAGAGTTACCGGGCAGCTCCTATCTAGGAGGGTTTAAGAGTAGACAGCAGGCATAGGATGACTACCACCGATACCTCCTTGAAGAACATAACACCAATGATGAACAAGTTCCCAACACTGGTACAGCGAGCTGCTATACAAACGGTTTTTAACCCCTTTCCGCGACGGCATTTTGAACCGTCGCCAAGTGAGTGTGTGCGATAGGGGGGTCCTTCCCACACGACCCAGAAACCGTCGGGGATAGGCCCTCCGGTCACACACGCTGGGCAAAATGAGATCGTGTGCGACGGGCGAGCGATCAAATACAATTATACAGGGCCAATCGGTTCCGGTCGTAAGTACATCCCACACAGTCAGTGCCAGACAAACGTTTCCGTTTGTTATGTACATTCCACACAGTCAATCCAAGGAATACGTTTCCGTTCTTATGTACATCCCACACAGTCAATCCAAGAAGTACGTTTCCGTTCGTATGTACATCCCACACAGTCAATCCAGGGAAAACGTTTCCGTTCGTATATACATCCCACACAGTTTTATGTATAGCCTCGTGTGTGATAGGTGTAACTATCACACACGCTCTGCCTCGGTTAACCATTTGCTTTTATTCCACTACATCACACACGATTTGATGAAGAAAACTGTATGGCATTGGGCTATCCATCACAACCGCTTTTACTGCTAGAACCGTTTGCAAAGTTCCATGACCCATTTAGCAGGTTTATTAGTTTACAATTAATATAATTCCAGTATTACGCAAATTCACATTTCATATCGAACAGCTGTTTGCCAATTTCATATCAGGCATGTAGGAGATATGCCCTAGAGGCAATAATAAATGTTATTGATTATCTCCCTGTTCATAATTAGGTTTATGTTCCATGCTATAACTGCTATGGTTCTCGAGTCTACAATAACCAAGAGGCTTGGAGGAAGACTCATATGCACGTGTGGAATAATAAACGGTAAAATGTATTCCTAGTCTGGCCTCTAAGACTGGCTCAAGTATTGCATGATGATCCTGTTTTCCTGATCATGGGCATGGCTATGCCGGCAATTTTGAGGGCACGATGTTAGAAGAACATTTGTGTTGAATCGACCCGAATTGATGTTATGCTATGAGATTCATTCGTCATAAGTTAATGGTTTATAACACAGAGATGGTTAACGTTTGCATGATTCCTTAGATCATGAGAGTATCGAGTTTCTTCATGCTTGCTTCATGAACTTTGGGGTTTGTTAAACGTCATCCGTAAATGGGTGGCTATTACGGCGGCTTACGGGTTCATGGAAAAGTGTGTCAAGTAACTTAATAGCTCAAGATTGGGATTTGCTCCTCCGACGATGGAGAGATATCTCTGGGCCCTCTCGGTGTTACGGTATCCATCATCGTCTGGCCAGACACAGGGTGATTTGATCACAGGGATGCCGGAACACGGGAACGAGAAAAGAGAACAATACCGGTAACGAGGTAACTGGCATAGTGGACAAGTTGTTGATCCACGGGGATGCCTACATGTCTCACCTCGGGTATTTGTAACATATCGCGAAGCAACAGGAATAGCACACGACAACTGGAGGTTCACTCGAATATTCATTCGTGTGGGTATAGGGATCAATATGGGTGTCCACGGCTCCGATGTTGATCATTGATCGGAAGGGGTTCCGGGTCATGTCTATGCTTCACCAAACCTATAGGGCCACACGCTTAAGGGTCATCTATCTGCTGAATACTAGACAGGGAGTCTGAGAGAAAATCACCGAAAAAGTTTTCGGACACCGGAAAAGTTTCGGACAGCGGAAAAGTTCCGCAGAGAGAACACCGGAACAGTTTTAGTAAAACTGAAAAGTTGTTTCAGGGGATAACATAAAGTCAAATTGGTTTTGGCACATGCCTGATAATTCTTGGAGGGTGCCAGAATCATTCTGGAAACTTTCTGGAATTTTCCGGGATGAAAACCGGAAATGTTCCGGAGCTGCCGAAACCGCTTCAGATGCTTTTCGCAGATGAAAATCACTAAACCAGAATTGTTCCGGATCGCATTGAAAATTATTTTAGTGGGTACTGGAAATGTTCTAAGCCCACATAAATTTTTTCAGTTCGACCGGACGCTGAAAAATGTCGTCATGAATAGTGAAAGTGCTTTTTGGTTGCTTCTTGGAGAAGCTACCTTGAGGGCATTTTGGTAATTTTCATAGTGGATGGAAATATCTGAAAATATCTGGATAACACTATTTATGAATAGTGGAAACACTATTCATGAATAGTAGAATCACTATTATGAATAGTGAAAATGTCTGAGGGCATTTTGGTACTTTTACCATTGTCTCTCACCCTATAAATAGAGGTGGAGGGTGCTCTCAAATATGACATCCTTGCTCTCATACACATGCCATAGACTTGTCTGGCTTCTCTCTCCCTCCCAGCGAAATAGTTTCGTAGAGCCGAAAGGCTGTCTGGGTTCCGGCAGGAACTAGTTCTGGACGGCGAAGCCCTGCCGGATAGATGACACCGTATGTGTGCAACTCTGTAGAGAGATCGTAGTTTCGGTCTTAGTTCGAGAGTGCCTCCCGAAGGGCTGTCCGTGTGACCGTCCGAGTTTCGAAGGTCCTCCCGAAGGGCTGTCCGAGTGACCGTCCGAGTTTCGATGGTCCTCCCGAAGGGCTGTCCGCGACACCGTCTGGGGGACTGTCCGACCGCCTCCCGGAGGGCTGTCCGAGGGGCAGATGATGGTATACATCCTCGCGGTTGGGAGGTTGTAAATCCTAGCTATGGGGATCTGCACCACCGATCGTCATCGACTCTACTTCCGCTGCGCTACGAGTTGGTAACGAAACAGATCAAACCTTGTATGCAGTCTCCATAGTGATCCTGGGCTGGTACGTAGGTCGGAAAATTTTTGTTTTCTGCTGCGTTACCCTACAGTGGCATCAAGAGCCAGGCTATGCGTAGATGCAGGTTGCGATCTAGAATACATAGAGATGTATGGGTGTTGCACAATATAATTAGGTAGTAGATGAGATCTATTACTGAAAATTATTTGTGCGGGTAGCAGATGAAATCTGTTACCCAATGTTCTTGTTGCTTCCCTGGAATTTGCGTAGTCCTGATCTTGACGGCATGGTGGAATCTCACAAAGTTCTGGCAATCCGCGATCCTTTCATGCTGCTCCTGAGTATGCTGATTGACAGATCAACGAAGTGCTAACAGTTCTTTGGGTTCCACCATAGTTGAGAAAGATGGATGTTTCGCAGACGAAAGGGCAATGCAGATATGATCTGCACGGGGGTCACGCGTATGACGAAGTTCAGTATGGGGCTCGAGATTTTATTATCTCGTGTTTCATACACCCCGCAATGTTAAAACTAGGGACTTGGATTATCATGCTTGATGATGGACGTTGGTAGCTTCGGTTTGTTTCGAAACCTTAGAAGCCACGTAAAATAAAAAATTTGCATAAACCGATTAGAGGCGTCTAACTTGGTTTTGCAGGATGGTTTGCATGTGCATGTTATGTGGTATAGCAGTGCTCATATAAATTTGATTATGTATGAGATGACTATATGATGTAAATTAACATGACCTGCGTGTCATGATTCGGCATGATGGCTGGAGCCATATGATTGCACTTTAATGACCTGCGTGTCAACCTTATGTAATGCACTTATTTTATTAGCTATAGAGATAGCAATATTATCTGGTGCATCGACAAGGTGGTGGCAATCTTCGCGAAGGTGAACACCGACGCGAATGCCGGAGACGAAGAAATAAAGACTTCTCCGTCAGAAAGGGCTATACCATATCATGCTATTATGAATTGCCTGAGATGTTAATCCCTTATGATGCACCCTTCTTGATTGCGCGGTAGTCGCTTTTATTAGGGTGATTTCTCACAAAAATATCAAGTAGTTAGTGTTCTCCCAAGTGTAGCACCGTCACAGCATCCTTCCTTTCGAGGTGCGCCATGATCTATATGGGTACGAACGATTGTACGGGTGTAAGGCGAGTGAGGTCAGACCTCGCAGCAAGATCACTTGGTTGTCTTGACGTTCATGGCAGGATCGTCCTGAGCTCGGAACACACGCATCGAAAGATGAACAAGAGTCACATAGAGATGTGATCGGCAAGTTTGCCTACCAATTGAAGTTCGCGCCATCGGTGTTCATCTCGAACAATGGCGTTGAATGGAAATGTGGGTCTTGAATCACTCACAATCAATTATGAGAGATATTGATTTGAGTGGGAGCACACTTTAGAATTAATTCTTTTAATTCTTAGTGTAATTAATTTTGAACACTGTCTAAGTGTGATTTGCATAATAGTTGTAGAATAATGGCTCGCGTTTCCACCTTCCCTGTTAAAATTGAATAGCTGTTAAATATCTGGTTAAATCTTTACGGTTGGTAACGTAATGTGAGGATTGTCCTCAAGTGTGCCAAGAAGGACTTTGTCCTATCGCATGCTTTCGGTATTCTCCCGCTAATGCTATGGATCATATGACTCTCGTCCTTCGATCCAAAAGCTAGAATTCCTTTTCAGTCAAAGTGCAAAATGTTTGCTTCCATGAGACCCGAACTTCGAAAGTTTGGATAGTTATGTGATATTCATGGAATCTAAAAATCATTTTCAGAGACAGACAAAGGCTAAAAGATATGAGATATCCAAAGCAATGTTTGTTTGCAAACTATTAGTAAAGGAGTTTACTATGCATTAGACTGATAAGAGAGGGATCCAGGAGAACGCCTGTCATATGATGAAAGGTGAATAAAACAACAACTTAAAGAGAAAGGAAGTGTCCGAAGGGTGTTAGTAAGACTTTCACGCCTAGGAAGTCTGGGGCTAACGCCACTCTTAAGTTGGATGCTTCTTCTGAGAGTAGGAGAAATACTAAAAGTTAAATTGTTAGAAGTATAAAGGCAAAAGGAAAGAAGACTGAAATATCCAGCTCATGTATGAATGTCATACAAGTTTTTGATGTATAGAAGGCTGGTCAAAGATATAGTTCTTGGGAATTATGGTTAAACATGTTAATCACTAATTCTTGGGTATTGTGAGTTAATCACAAAGATACCCGCTCGATTGCATTCTGTTAAAACTCGATGTAAGAACTACTATGGCCTGAAAGACTAGCCAGGGATGAGGTTTAGATACACGCAGGGAACATAGTAAATGTTACTATGCCTTCCATCGGTGTATTCCCTATGTATTTATTTTCATAATTCATTTTAGAGTTTCACACTCTAGCCCTTTGCATAAAGTATCTTGCAAGAAGGTTGTTCATAAGAGAACTTTTGATGTTCGGTGTTATGAATAACATGAGGGCCATACTTTCATTATGAATGAGATGTATGTTATGAATATTGATAATAATACATTACCTCTGGGTTTACTTTCATAATTCATTTTAGAGTTTCATACACTCTAGCCCATTGCACAATGATTGTTGCAAAAGAGTTGTTCATAAAACAACAATTGTTGTTCAGTATTATGAATGACATGAGGGGCCATGCTTCCATCCTAGATAGGATGTATGTTATGAATATTGATGGAAATATGATACATCCATAACACTGACGCTAAATGTCGCAAGACTAAAAGAATACCACACAAGTGTGGCACTGCATTTGGTCACATTGGAGAAACCCGCATGGAAAATTCCATTATGATGGATTTTGAAGTCGTTTGATTTTGAATCATCTGACACTTGCAACTTTCCTCTGAAAAGTGAAGTGACTGAAATACCGTTCACAAGCCATAAGGAACGAGCATAGAACATATTGGTGATCATACATTATGATGTGTGTAGTCCAATAAATGTTATTGCAAGTAGTGGATTTATCTATCTTCAGAAATGACTCAAGTAGATATATGGATATTTACTTGATAAGACGTGAGTCTGGATCTTTTGAAATCATTCGAAAGGTTTTCAAAATGAAGAAGAAAATATTGTAACAAGAAAATTATGTTTCTACAATTCGATTGCAGAAAGGAATATTTGAGTTACAAGTTTAGCGAATGTCTGATGAGTTGTGAAAGGGGTTTCATAACTTGCACCTCCCGGAACACCACTGCAAATGGAAAGTCCGTGAAGATGTAATCGAACCATTTATGACATGGTAAGATCAAAGATGACATAAATAGATTTGCCATTATCCCTTTTAAAGAGTAATGCTTTAGAGACTGCGGCTTTTACACTGAAAAGAGATCCATCAGGTCTGTTGAAATGATGCCATGGTATGGTACGCCCAACCATGTTATATCTTTTCCTAACATTTGGAATAAGGGGCTTGTGTAAAAGGTTACAAACCTATTCCAAATCAGACAAGTGCTACTTTGTAGGTTATCCCAAGTCATTGGGTATTTCCCCACCACTATACCGAGGCAAACGGTTTTGCCACAAAACGGTATGCTTTTAAAGAGAATAGTTCTTACAAAAGGTGAGTGGGAGGACAGTGCAACTCGACGAGATAACTAGTATCTTCGTCATTAGATCAAAGGAAAGAAACCTTGGAAGTGATTCCGGAGTTTCCTACTGCGACTGATACGGAAGTCTCTACAATAAAATGTATGGACTTCGGTCGAACTTGCAGCTGAACCACGTAGGCAAAGCTCGTGCAAACCTATCAGGTGCGCAAACGAGATATTGTTGTTAGACAACAGTATGCCTACAATACACAAGGAAGCGTTGATGGGCCCTGACTCCGGAATTGGCTAAATGCCAATACAATCCGAGATAGTTTCCATATAAGTGATTCGAGATTAAAATCTTGATACACCTTTCGAAAGACTTAGAGTCTAACGAATATTTATGAAACTAAAAACTGATACGGAAAAAAAAATGTTTAATCCATAAAGCTCGACTTGTTGTAATAACAAGTTCAAGGAGTTGACTACGATGAGATTGTCTCACCGTAGCGATGCTTGAAGTCGGTTCGGGTTGAACTAGCAATTAATACATATTTCAATCATGAGATATGAAACATGGATGACAAAAGGATTTCCATCTCATGGAAATGAAACCTAGGACTTGTATGTGATACAGTCCAAAGTAATTTGTCGATCCAGAGGATGCTAGTAAGTATGCAAACTTCAGAGTTCCAGCGATGGACAGAAGAGAGCAAAGTGGAGTTGGAATCTTCGTTTTTGATGAAATGGTCAAAAGAGTTTGACTTCATCAAATGGGTATCAAAGATGCTTGTGATTCAAGAAAGTAAGTGGGAGCATAAATAATATTTCTAAAAACCGTGTGTACTTGACACATTGTTAATTGGAAATAAATTTCTTAACACGAATTAGGACTTCATTTGAAAATAGTTTTTCGATGAAGTGCTTAGGCTAAATAGCCTCAATATTAGGCATGATGATCTATGGATATAGATTTACCTAATGGGGCTAAGCAATGAATACATATTGACAAGATGCTAAAACCTTTTAGCATTTAAAACGCCAAGGAGTGATTCTTGCCGAAGTCACATGGAAAGAGTTTTTGCAAGACTCAGTGTCCCAAAACACTGATGAGTGAAATACATGATGGAGATTCCACACACTCTTGTGTGTGGATTAATCATGTATTCCATGGTATGTAAAAACAACCAGATATGTCCAATACTCCAAAGTTGTTGCGAGTATAGATACCATAGTGATCAAAGTACTGATCATGGGACAACAGTGAAAGATGTCATTGAGTACTAGAGCAGTACTGATGACATGTTTTCTCGCAAGCGGAGATCATGAAGAGTTCGTTGTAAAAGGTTACATCGATACAGTCTTCATCAATGCTCCATGCGATTTTCGATTTAAGTTAAGGGTTTTTGTGTAATACACAACCTGGTGGCACGGTAGTTGGAAATTGTTCCAAACAAGATACTGTGGCGAATTATATAACAAAGGCTAAGTATGTTGACGCTTTAGAAGCGACAAAGAAGATGTTGAATCATATAGTTCATTCATGAACTTAGTATGGTTCCAAGATGGCTTTGGTCTATGGGACACTATTGCAGATAGTTGCTCCATAGCTCAGTCTGAGGAATCAGGTTTTGACCAATGATTCACACATATGCAAAGCCAAGTCCACACAAAATATGAATTTTGTGAAAGCGTGAAAACGCGAGGATATGCAAAGTTACACACGGAGCTGAAGTCGTCAGATCCGTTGGACATCAGGCTATACCACATGCGAAGCATATTTTACACCAGTATGCCATAGGTGTAAAGTGCATTAGCATTGACTAGATTATTGACTCTAGTGCAAGTGGGAGTCTGTAGGAGATATGCCCTAGAGGCAATAATAAATGTTATTGATTATCTCCCTGTTCATAATTAGGTTTATGTTCCATGCTATAACTGCTATGGTTCTCGAGTCTACAATAACCACGAGGCTCGGAGGAAGACTCATATGCACGTGTGGAATAATAAACGGTAAAATGTATTCCTAGTCTGGCCTCTAAGACTGGCTCAAGTATTGCATGATGATCCTGTTTTCCTGATCATGGGCATGGCTATGCCGGCAATTTTGAGGGCACGATGTTAGAAGAACATTTGTGTTGAATCGACCCGAATTGATGTTATGCTATGAGATTCATTCGTCATAAGTTAATGGTTTATAACACAGAGATGGTTAACGTTTGCATGATTCCTTAGACCATGAGAGTATCGAGTTTCTTCATGCTTGCTTCATGAACTTTGGGGTTTGTTAAACGTCATCCGTAAATGGGTGGCTATTACGGCGGCTTACGGGTTCATGGAAAAGTGTGTCAAGTAACTTAATAGCTCAAGATTGGGATTTGCTCCTCCGACGATGGAGAGATATCTCTGGGCCCTCTCGGTGTTACGGTATCCATCATCGTCTGGCCAGACACAGGGTGATTTGATCACAGCGATGCCGGAACACGGGAACGAGAAAAGAGAACAATACCGGTAACGAGGTAACTGGCATAGTGGACAAGTTGTTGATCCACTGGGATGCCTACATGTCTCACCTCGGGTATTTGTAACATATCGCAAAGCAACAGGAATAGCACACGGCAACTGGAGGTTCACTCGAATATTCATTCGTGTGGGTATAGGGATCAATATGGGTGTCCACGGCTCCGATGTTGATCATTGATCGGAAGGGGTTACGGGTCATGTCTATGCTTCACCAAACCTATAGGGCCACACGCTTAAGGGTCATCTATCTGCTGAATACTAGACAGGGAGTCTGAGAGAAAATCACCGAAAAAGTTTTCGGACACCGGAAAAGTTTCGGACAGCGGAAAAGTTCCGCAGAGAGAACACCGGAACAGTTTCGGTAAAACTGAAAAGTTGTTTCAGGGGATAACATAAAGTCAAATTGGTTTTGGCACATGCCTGATAATTCTTGGAGGGTGCCAGAATCATTCTGGAAACTTTCTGGAATTTTCCGGGATGAAAACCGGAAATGTTCCGGAGCTGCCGAAACCGCTTCAGATGCTTTTCGCAGATGAAAATCACTAAACCGGAATTGTTCCGGATCGCATTGAAAATTATTTTAGTGGGTACTGGAAATGTTCTAAGCCCACATAAATTTTTTCAGTTCGACCGGACGCTGAAAAATGTCGTCATGAATAGTGAAAGTGCTTTTTGGAGAAGCTACCTTGAGGGCATTTTGGTAATTTTCATAGTGGATGGAAATATCTGAAAATATCTGGATAACACTATTTATGAATAGTGGAAACACTATTCATGAATAGTAGAATCACTATTATGAATAGTGAAAATATCTGAGGGCATTTTGGTACTTTTACCATTGTCTCTCACCCTATAAATAGAGGTGGAGGGTGCTCTCAAATATGACATCCTTGCTCTCATACACATGCCATAGACTTGTCTGGCTTCTCTCTCCCTCCCAGCGAAATAGTTTCGTAGAGCCGAAAGGCTGTCTGGGTTCCGGCAGGAACTAGTTTTGGACGGCGAAGCCCTGCCGGATAGATGACACCGTATGTGTGCAACTCTGTAGAGAGATCGTAGTTTCGGTCTTAGTTCGAGAGTGCCTCCCGAAGGGCTGTCCGTGTGACCGTCCGAGTTTCGAAGGCCCTCCCGAAGGGCTGTCCGAGTGACCGTCCGAGTTTCGATGGTCCTCCCGAAGGGCTGTCCGCGACACCGTCCGGGGGACTGTCCGACCGCCTCCCGGAGGGCTGTCCGAGGGGCAGATGATGGTATACATCCTCGCGGTTGGGAGGTTGTAAATCCTAGCTGCGGGGATCTGCATCGCCGATCGTCATCGACTCTACTTCCGCTGCGCTACGAGTCGGTAACGAAACAGATCAAACCTTGTATGCAGTCTCCATAGTGATCCTGGGCTGGTACGTAGGTCGGAAATTTTTTGTTTTCTGCTGCGTTACCCTACAAGGCACATAAATATATTTTAACATCACAGTACGATAGCTACCTGAAAACAGCACAGTACAGCATATAGCTAGTTCACCTTCATAAGAACAATATTAGAACAATATATTCATTTCCCTAATCAAGATCATCCAGGCTCGTCTTATCCACCTCTGCTTTCAGTTTAGTAAGAACCTGTTTTGCACTGACCAACTGGAAAAGTGCCTCCTCCTTCGCCAACACCATCTTAGCAAAGTCTAATTTAAAAAATTTGAGCTCATTCTCCATCTTCCTCTTTTTTTCCCGCATCTTGAAATACTTTTCAGCGTTGACAACACTTTCTCTAAGCCTACCTCTGTTCTCTTCCTCATACATGCTCCAGAGCTTTGCTAGGCACATCTTCAAAGACTGTGGCCACTCTTGATCAACCCACTCCAGGTAAGAACACTTCCGTTCATCCTATAATATTTAAAACTAGATCAGTAACAATTGTAGGGGAAATGGGTTTCTAGCAACATAGAAAATCACCAAATACATATTTTGAAAAACTGAAGAAACAGGTTAATTATGACATATCTTCTCAAAAAGATCAATGTGCAAATGAATTAATTGCTACTGAGACAACAACCAAATTCTGATACATCAGAATGTATAATTAACTACAACAACGCTACAAGTTCTTAGTCATGTACTATAAATAACAAATTGAACATTTTATGAGGAAGCTAAATATAACTGCAACAACATACGACAGTGTTTGGATGACATCAAATTGATACTAACAGGTGTGTACATGCACAAATTTAGTAACATAGAACTAATAGCACTAAGGCCGTCCACTATGTATGCCAAAACCGGTGTCAAGACAACTGTTGCTACATTTGGCACCAGTGCCCTGCACTGGCGAGCCGATGCAGCGGAAAAAAATCAGGGAACCGGACTCCGGAGCACCTAGTTGCTCTGATGCCCAGTTCCTTCGTGCCATAAAGATTTAGTATTTTACTGCTTGGCTGCTCGGATGTGTGGACCAAAGTTGGCTGCACAAACTACTGAAGCGGTGCTAAATAATTTTCTAATGGCACCGCTGATGAGATGGCAACATTTTTAGATACTAGGTACAAACTGTGACACTGTCTTAACATCCAGAATAACATAGCACAGTGACAGTGTCTGAATCACATCTAACAAATGATTTGTAACAACGAAAGTGGGGCTAACCTTCTCTGCACATGCCAGAAACTTCCTCCCGCTGTCCACATATTCAAACGCAACTAACTTCACGCATGGAGATTGATGGTGGCAACGAGCAGGCAGATCTTCAGCCACCCCGCTCCATTCGTTGCAACTGATGGTCCTAGGGAGCTACAAGAGGAAGAAATGACTCAAATCGACCGCCGGGTTAAAATCCTTCATTCCAAGTCATAACCCGAGAGAGAGAAGAGAGGCATACCCGGGTGGTGAAAGAGTCGTCGTCGGAGGAGGAACCGCTGGAGAGGTGATACGTCTCCAACGTATCTATTATTTTTGCTTGTTCCATGCTATGATATTATTATTCTTGGATGTTTTTATTATCATTTCATACATTTTTATATCATTTTTGGGGACTAACCTATTAACTTAGTGCCATGTGCCAGTTCCTGTTTTCTGCCCTGTTTTTGTTTTACAGAAAATCAATATCAGAAAAGATCAAATCGTCCCGAAACTTTTTGGAGATTTTTTCTGGAGATAAGGATCAACGTGAACTTGGAAGCCAAGGAAGAAGCTCCTGGAGGGCCCCACATGGCACCAGGGCGCGCCCCAGTGCCATGTGGGCCCCTCCCGGCTCTTTTTGCCCTACTTCCACCTCTATAAATTCAGAAGAATTCCAAAAACCCTAGAGAGCCCACGAAATACTTTTTCCGCCGCCGCAAGCCTCTGTTCTCGCGAGATCCCATCTGGAGGCCTTTTCCGGTACTCCGCCGGAGAGGGAACTCATCACGGAGGGGCTCTACATCAACCTTGCCGCCTCTCCGATGATGCGTGAGTAGTTCACCACAGACCTACGGGTCCGTAGGTAGTAGCTAGATGGCTCTCTCTCTCTCTCTTTGTGTTTCTCAATACAATGGTCTCCATGATCTTCATGGAGATCCATCCGATGTAATGACTTTGTGCGGTGTGTTTGTTGGGATCCGATGAATTGTGAGTTTATGATCAGGTCTATCCTTGTTTTATTTGAGTTCTTCTCTGATCTCTTTTATGCATGATTTAGTATAGCCTTGTATTTCTTCTCCGAAGTTTTGGTTTGGTTTGGCCAACTAGATTGGATCTTCTTGCAATGGGAAGAGGTGCTCGGTAATGGGTTCGATCTTGCGGTGCTCAGTCCTAGTGACAGAAGGGGAGTTGACACGCAAGTATTGTTGCCATTAAGGATAACAAGTTGGGATGAATTCTTATTTGCGTTTATCTTGACTACATCATGTCATCGTTCTTTATGCATTACTTCGTTCGTATGAACTTAATACACTAGATGCATGCTGGATAGCGGTCGATGTGTGAAGTAATAGTAGTAGATGCAGGCAGGAGTCGGTCTACTTGTTTTGGATGTGATGCCTATATCATGATCATTGCCTTGGATAGCGTCATAATTATTTGCTTTTCTATCAATTGCCCAACAGTAATTTGTTTACCCACCGTATGCTATTTTCTTGAGAGAGATGCCTCTAGTGAACTCTACGGCCCCCGGGTCTACTTTTATCATAAGATCTATCTTGTTTTCTTATACAAAAATACCAAAAATATTTGCTGCATTATTTTATATTTTATTTTATTATCAATCTATCATATACCTTTAATTTCGTTACTTAGCCATCGAGAGATTGACAACCTCTCGTTTGCGTTGGGTGCGAAGGTTTGCGTTTTGTGTGCAGGTGTTGTTTACGTAGTGTTGCTTGGTTCTCCTACTGGATTGATAACCTTGGTTTCTTAACTGAGGGAAATACTTACTCTACTGTGCTGCATCATCCTCTCCTCTTCGGGGATAAAAATCCAACGCAGTTTACAAGTAGCAGGAAGAATTTATGGCGCCGTTGCCGGGGAGACATCATCAACATTACCAAGTACCTACACTCTCAACTCTTACCTTTGCATTTATTTTATTTGCCATTTGCCTCTCGTTTTCATCTCCCCCACTTCTAAAAAATTTTACAAAAATATTTGCCTTCTCTTTTGCCACTTTTATTTGCCTCTTTTCCTTCGCCGTTTTCTCGTTCGTGTTTATTCGCTTTCTTTCTTTTTGCTTAGACATCATGTCTCAAGAGAACACCAAAGTGTGTGATTTTTCCAATACCAATAATGATGATTTTATTAGCACTCCTATTACTCCTCCCGCCACTAGTGCGGAGTCTTTTGACATAAATGCCGCTTTATTGAATCTTGTTATGAAAGATCAATTTTCTGGAAGTCCTAATGAGGACGCGGCATCACATCTCAACACTTTTGTTGAGTTGTGTGACATGCAAAAGAAAAAAGATGTGGACAACGATATTGTCAAGTTGAAATTATTTCCTTTTTCTTTGCGAGATCGTGCAAAAATTTGGTTTTCTTCTTTGCCTCGCAATAGCATTGATTCTTGGGATAGATGCAAAGATGCTTTCATTACTAAGTATTTTCCTCCAGCAAAAATCATCTCTCTCCATAACCAGATTATGAATTTTAAGCAACTTGACCATGAACATGTTGCGCAATCTTGGGAGAGAATGAAATTGATGTTGAGAAATTGTCCCACTCATGGTTTGAAATTGTGGATGATTATCCAAAAAAAAATATGCTGGCTTGAATTTTGTTTCTCGAAATCTTTTGGATTCCGCCGCGGGTGGAACTTTTATGGAGATTACTTTGGGTGATGCTACTAAGTTGCTTGATAATATTATGGCTAACTACTCCCAATGGCATACCGAAAGGGCACCTACTACCAAAAAGGTGAATGCCGTTGAGGAGATTGGCACTTTGAGTGATAAAGTTGATGCTCTTGTTAAGTTGGTTTCTAGTAAGAATGCTTCTATTGATCCCAATGATTTGCCTTTGTCTACTTTGATTGAACAAAATAGTGATCCTATAGATGTGAATTTTGTTTCTCGTAGCAATTTCAATAATAATGCTTATAGAGGGAACTTCAATTCTAGGCCTTATCCTGGAAATTCCTCTAATGTTTTTGGCAATCCTTATGGTAATTCTTCCCATAATAACCATAGGATGTCCTCTGGTTTTGAAAGTAGTATGAAAGAATTTATCAATGCTCAAAAAGCGTTCAACACTTCGATAGAAGAAAAGTTGAACAAGATTGATGATTTGTCTAAAAGTGTTGATAAGCTTTCTCTTGATGTGGAAAATCTCAAGGCAAAACCTTTGCCTTCGAGAGTTGATATTAATGAATCTATTAAGGCTATATATGTTTATATTGATGAAAGTAAGAAGAGAACCGCTATGTTGAATGCTAAGCGGGAATTGCTTGAAAAAGCCTCTCTTACTAATTTTCGTAGCAATAAGGATGAGCATGTTAAGATGATTGGTGTGTCTTCTATTGATTCTTTGTTTAGTAAAGTTAATCTTGTTGACAAGGAGACTGAAGAAGAGTCAACTTTAGATAGAGGGCGTCTCCATGATTCGGAGGGTGAAAATCTTGATGCTAAAATTGTTGAAAGTGGGTTTGAAGAGGTTAAAACTTTAGCTAGTAATGCACCCACTATCTTGGATTGCCATGACTTTAATTATGATAGTTGTTCTTTGGTTTAGTGTATTTCTTTATTGCAATCTTTGTTGAACTCACCAAATGCTTATGAACAAAATAAGGCTTTTACTAAACATATCGTGGAAGCCTTAATGAAAGCTTTGGAAGAAAAACTTGAGTTAGAAATTTCTATTCCTAGAAAGTTGTATGATGAGTGGGAGCCTACTATCAAAGTTAAGATTAAAAATTTTGAGTGCAATACTTTGTGTGATTTGGGTGCAAGTGTTTCCACAATTCCAAAGTCTCTTTGTGATGTTCTCGGTTTTACCAATTTGGATGAGTGTTCTCTTAATTTGCATTTGGCGGATTCTACTATCAAAAAGCTATTGGGGAGGATCAATGATGTTCTTATTGTTGCAAATAGGAACTATGTACCCGTGGACTTTATTGTTCTTGATATTGATTGCAATCCGTCTTGCCCTTTGATTCTTGGGAGACCATTTTTACGCACTATTGGTGCGGTGATTGATATGAAAGAGGGAAATATAAAGTTTCAGTTTCCTTTGAAAAAAGGCATGGAACACTTCCTGAGGACCAAAATAAAACCGCCCTATGAATCCATTATGAGGGCCACCTATGGAGTAAAATCCAAGGATGACAATACTTGATGTATTGCTTTATGCCTAGCTAGGGGCGTAAAACGATAGCGCTTGTTGGGAGGCAACCCAATGAATAAAATAAATTTTTATTTTTCACTTTTTGGTTCTGTTCTTTTTTTTATCATTTATTTGCCTCTGTTTTGAGTTGGTTTTTATATTTTAATTAGTGTTTGTGCCAAGTAAGACCTTTGGGATGATGTGGATGCTTGTGAACGCAATTCTGTGAAAAACAGAAACTTTGACGCCCAGTCCAGAATTTTTATAAATTCTTCAGAGCGTCAAAAGAGTCTGAATTTTTTACAAGTGATTGATATACAAATTTTCCACGTTGTCCTAATTTTTCGGAATTTTTGGAGTTTCAGAAGTATGGCTTTTCGACAGATTGCTACAGACTGTTCTGTTTTTGACAGATTCTGTTTTTGATGCATTGTTTGCTTGTTTTGATGAAACTATGGATTGTATCGGGGGGTGCAGGCCATGGGAAAGTGATAACACAGTACCTATAATGCAAAATAAAATTTGAATGGGTTTTTAACAGTACTTTTAGTGGTAATTTGTTTGGTTATACTAACGGATCTCACGAAGGTTTCGTTGAGTTTTGTGTGATTGAAGTTTTCAAGTTTTGGGTGTGACGACGATGGATGAAGGAATGAAGAGATGAAAAAGCCTAAGCTTGGGTATGCCCAAGGCACCCCAAGGTAATATCCAAGGATACTCAAGCGTCTAAGCTTGGGGATGCCCCGGAAGGCATCCCCTCTTTCTTCTAACGACTATCGGTAACATACTTGAAGCTATATTTTTATTCGTCACATGATATGTGTTTTGCTTGGAGCGTCTTGTATGATATGAGTCTTTGCTTTTTAGTTTATCACAATCATCACCTCTGAACACATTTGCTTAAGATAGCTTCACGTCATCATAATTTATTAGAATTGCTCTTTGTGCTTCACTTAAATTTGTTGAGCTAGGTGGTTGCTCTAGTGCTTCACTTATATCTTTTTGAGCACGGTGGTGCGTTTGTTTTGAAGAAACTTGTTCTCTTGCTTCACTTATATCTTTTTGAGAATGCTAGATATTTTGTAGAAATGTTGCTCTCTTGCTTCACTTATATCTTTTTGAGAGTTTGAAAATAGTTATGGTAAATTGTACAAGCTATGAGCTTGGTCCCCGTGTGATGAATATTCAAGTAGAATAATGAAAACTAGCATAAAAAAATTTATGGGACATGAAAAACTTGATTCTTTCCAATAGTTTTGAGATATGTAGATGATAATATGTGAGTTATGTTCATGAGTAATTATGCTCAGTATGAATATTGATGTTAAGGTTTATGATTCCCTATGCAAGCACGCAAAGTCAATAGTTATGCAATGAAGTTATATCCTACTTGTGGTGCATTATTCGGTGTTGGTTATGTTTTATGTATGCATGTGCATCATTATGGTTTCTTAGTTGGTCACTTCTCAATCTTTATGCTAGCCTCCATTTGCACTAAGTGGGAATACTACTTGTGCATCCATCACCTTAAACTTGTTTTGCCAATTGTGTCCACCATATCTATCTATATGCGGTATTTCAATGCCGTCCTAAGTAAATTTACATGTGCCATCTCTAAAAAAAATTCAAAAAAAAATTCTCTTTTGTGTGCCCGTATCGCTCATGAAGCGGTGAGGGGTGGCCGATATTTTTTATGTTGGATATGTCATTCTCAAGATGAGTGTTTATTCACTTGTCATTGCATGAGAGTGTGGCGGTAAAAGGGATGCCCAGTCCCAAAATAAATTAAATTTCCTTGGAATGTGTTTGTATGGAGGGCACCCGTGGATACAGCTAGCCATGGATTGTGATAAGGAAAGGTGGAAAAACAAACTCCTTCGGATGTGCATGGAAAATAAGGGACAAAGTCTCAAAACCATGAAATGATGATGGGGAGCAAAACTTTTATTTTCTGTTTGGAAACCGCCTATGATGTATCCAGTGTGAGAAGTGTTGGGAACTCTAAGTCGTTCTCGTTGACGAGAAAAGCATGCCTCCCAAAATAAATTTTTCATCTCTCTTTTAAAAACTTGAGCTTTGGCACCTCTGTAAATCAATGCTTCCCTCTGCGAAGGGCCTTTCTATTTATTTTTATGTTGAGTCTCATCCTTCTTATTAAAAGCACCAACTAGGGGGTCATGTGATCATGTGTGTGCATGGAGTATGATTGATATTCGAGTGTGTTTCGTGAATGGATCAATGATTGAGCATAATGGGCTAGGGATAATTTTCTTTAGCATTGTTATTCTGAAAAGGCATGGTTGCTTGTTAGCATCACTTGAGTATGTATGTCTTCATGTCAAACTATAGACTATTGCTTTGAATCATACAAGTCCTCATGTCTATGCTATGAAAGTAACTTGATGAAGTATGTTGGGTAGCATTCCACAATCAAAAATATGTTTTATCACTTTCCTACTCGAGGACGAGCAGGAGTTAAGCATGGGGATGCTTGATACGTCTCCAATGTATCTATTATTTTTGCTTGTTCCATGCTATGATATTATTATTCTTGGATGTTTTTATTATCATTTCATATATTTTTATATCATTTTTGGGGACTAACCTATTAACTTAGTGCCATGTGCCAGTTCCTGTTTTCTGCCCTGTTTTTGTTTTACAGAAAATCAATATCAGATAAGATCAAATCATCCCGAAACTTTTTGGAGATTTTTTTCTGGAGATAAGGATCAATGTGAACTTGGAAGCCAAGGAAGAAGCTTCTGGAGGGCCCCACATGGCACCAGGGCATGCCCCAGGGGGGGCGCCCTAGTGCCATGTGGGCCCCTCCCGGCTCTTTTTGCCCTACTTCCACCTCTATAAATTCAGAAGAATTCCAAAAACCCTAGAGAGCCCACGAAATACTTTTTCCGCCGCCGCAAGCCTCTGTTCTCGCGAGATCCCATCTGGAGGCCTTTTCCGGTACTCCGCCGGAGAGGGAACTCATCACGGAGGGGCTCTACATCAACCTTGCCGCCTCTCCGATGATGCGTGAGTAGTTCACCACAGATCTACGGGTCCGTAGGTAGTAGCTAGATGGCTCTCTCTCTCTCTCTCTCTCTCTTTGTGTTTCTCAATACAATGGTCTCCATGATCTTCATGGAGATCCATCCGATGTAATGACTTTGTGCGGTGTGTTTGTTGGGATCCGATGAATTGTGAGTTTATGATCAGATCTATCCTTGTTTTATTTGAGTTCTTCTCTGATCTCTTTTATGCATGATTTATTATAGCCTTGTATTTCTTCTCCAAAGTTTTGGTTTGGTTTGGCCAACTAGATTGGATCTTCTTGCAATGGGAAGAGGTGCTCGGTAATGGGTTCGATCTTGCGGTGCTCAGTCCTAGTGACAGAAGGGGAGTTGACACGCAAGTATTGTTGCCATTAAGGATAACAAGTTGGGATGAATTCTTATTTGCGTTTATCTTGACTACATCATGTCATCGTTCTTTATGCATTACTTCGTTCGTATGAACTTAATACACTAGATGCATGCTGGATAGCGGTCGATGTGTGAAGTAATAGTAGTAGATGCAGGCAGGAGTCGGTCTACTTGTTTTGGATGTGATGCCTATATCATGATCATTGCCTTGGATAGCGTCATAATTATTTGCTTTTCTATCAATTACCCAACAGTAATTTGTTTACCCACCGTATGCTATTTTCTTGAGAGAGATGCCTCTAGTGAACTCTACGGCCCCCGGGTCTACTTTTATCATAAGATCTATCTTGTTTTCTTATACAAAAATACCAAAAATATTTGTTGCATTATTTTATCTTTTATTTTATTATCAAGCTATCATATACCTTTAATTTCGTTACTTAGCCATCGAGAGATTGACAACCTCTCGTTTGCGTTGGGTGCGAAGGTTTGCGTTTTGTGTGCAGGTGCTGTTTACGTAGTGTTGCTTGGTTCTCCTACTGAGTTGATAACCTTAGTTTATTAACTGAGGGAAATACTTACTCTACTGTGCTGCATCATCCTCTCCTCTTCGGGGATAAAAATCCAACGCAGTTTACAAGTAGCAAGAGGTCATTGAAGAAGACCATGGCGACCCCGGCGGTAGGATGCGAGACGGCGAGAGCGAGGAAGCAAGCGAGGAAGCGGCTATAGCTTCGGAAGGAAGGAAGGAGGAAACAGTGGAAATGTGACTTGTGGTCGGGGAGAAAAGGGGGTGGGGAAGGGGGGGCGGGGTAGATATTTCGGCGGTAGGCCAAAATTTTCGAAATGTGGAGGGAAACTTTGCGCGCGGTGCCGCCGGACACCATTCACTTTGAACGATTGTGTGCATCGCAAACGATTCTTCTGCTTTACGCACATGGGATGAGTTTGATAATTCAAATTTTGGTGGAAATTTCCCTAGGTACTGTCCTCATTCACGTCATTGCATAATTTAACATCGCTTGCTAATTTGGGCACACAAAAGAGCGTACAGCACACAGACCACACTTACTGAATCGAGCAATTTTAGTAATTAAACAGAGCCAGTTGACCTAAACATTGCTCTAACAAAAGACCAGCATTAAAAACAAAGCCTAAGTACGCATAATTTTAACAAAGCCGCCGCCGCGCCGGCCTATGCATCGCCGGTGTGAGATGAGACGTCGATGACTTGTCCTGGGGACATGCCGCTGTTGGTGGACTCCGCGTCCCCCCTGCTGAAGTCGACCGCGTCCTCGTCCTCGGCGCCGCCCTCAAGGTTGTAGTACTCGTAGTAGTGGCTGCGCCAAAGCTCGCGTTGGTACTCCACCGCTGATTCCTCGACGGACAGACTCTTCTCTACCTCGACCTCGGCCACGCGCAACTCCTCCTCCCGGCGCTCCTCGATCTCCGCCACCTCCTGCATCTCCAGCTCCCGCTCGGCGATCTCATGAGGAAGCAGGTGCTCCATGGCCACCGCCGCCTTTTCGGACGTGGGTTGCATGCTGGATTCCGAGGTGGCCTGGAATATCTTGGCGTGTGCATCCTCGATCTTGGCGTGGATGGCCTCGACCCGGGCCAGGGCGACATCGGCGGCACGGACGGCAGCTCGAGCGCTCTCGGCGTTTGCAGCCGCCGTTGCAGCAGCTGCTGCAGCCGTCTCGGCTGCTGCAGCTGCCCTGTCGGCTGCCGCAGACGCCCTCTCGGCGGATGCGGCCACGCTCAATGCGGATGCGGCGGCACTCTCAGCGTAGGCGGCCGCGCTCTCGGCGCAGGCGGCGGCGCTCGGGGAGGACGCGGCCACCGTACAGGCCCTCACGAAGCGTTTCCATGGCGTCATCTTTGCAAGAAGGGGTTGCGGGAATGGGGATCAGGATTGGTGGATTCGGGGGTTGCCGGCACTGGAGCAGACGAAGCCGGCGAAGCTTAAGGAGGAAGACTTAAATAGACCCACGAATTTTCATCGCAAACGGTTCCTACAAAAAAACTGTGTGTGATGTTGTTGATATTTTTTATCAGCTGTGAAAGACGAATTTGGAGTAAAGTCGCAACGGATGGTGTTTTAAATGTACGAGAAAATTTGTAGTATTAATACAACTGTCATGTCAAAATTTGGAAAATTTCAGGGGTCATTTGACCTTTTAAGACATTTAAGTGATTTTCTAGCCATTTAATGACCGTAATTCAAATTTGAACTACATGTACATGCAACAGCTAACCATAACGGTTTGAAAAGTCATATTTGTGTACTTGTGTGCGAGTTAATTCCATGTGCAGTAAATTGGAAGGAATTTTGAAACATATTGGTCTCACGGCTATGACACAAAGCATGGAGTGCCATGGCATTTAAATTCCAAAAAATTAAAAAAAGATCAGAAACACATGAAACCTTGCTTGATGTAATGTCATGTCACCAAGATGATGTGGTAAAAAATTTGGCATGTTTGACGAAAGTTTGGACACACACCCCTCACAAAGCGGAGCAACTCACTAGAAGGCTCGTGGTTCCGAGAGAGAACAATGCATGTTTGATGACGAACGGGCGATAGCTTCCTCTTACGGCCTTCAAAAAATTTCTACAGTTAACGTGCACTAATACAACTGTCATTTGAAAATTTGGAAAATTTCAGGGGTCATTTGACCTTTTAAAGACATTTAAGTGATTTTCTAGCCATTTAATGACAGTAATTCAAATTTGAACTACATCTACATGCAACAGCTAACCATAACGGTTTGAAAAATCATATTTGTGTACTTGTGTGCGAGTTAATTCCATGTGCAGTAAATTGGAAGGAATTTTCAAACATATTGGTGTCACAGCCGCGACACATGCATGGAGTGCCATGGCATTTAAATTCCAAAAAAATAAAAAAAGATCAGAAACACATGAAACCTTGCTTGATGTAATGTCATGCCACCAAGATGATGTGGTAAAAAAATTGGCATGTTTGACGAAAGTTTGGACACACACCCCTCACAACCGGAGCAACTCACTAGAAGGCTCGTGGTTCCGAGAGGGAACAATGCATGTTTGATGACGAACGGGCGATAGCTTCCTCTTACGACCTTCAAAAAATTTCTACAGTTAACGTGCACTAATACAACTGTCATTGAAAATTTGGAAAATTCCAGGGGTCATTTGACCTTTTAAAGACATTTAAGTGATTTTCTAGCCATTCAATAACCGTAATTCAAATTTGAACTACATCTACATGCAACAACTAACCATAACGGTTTGAAAAATCATATTTGTGTACTTGTGTGCGAGTTAATTCCATGTGCAGTAAATTGGAAGGAATTTTCAAACATATTGGTGTCACGGCCTCGACACATGCATGGAGTGCCATGGCATTTAAATTCCAAAAAATTAAAAAAAAGATCAGAAACACATGAAGCCTTGCTTGATGTAATGTCATGCCACCAAGATGATGTGGTAAAAAATTTGGCATGTTTGACGAAAGTTTGGACACACACCCCTCACAAACCGGAGCAACTCACTAGAAGGCTCGTGGTTCCGAGAGGGAACAATGCATGTTTGATGACGAACGGGCGATAGCTTTCTCTTATGGCCTTCAAAAAATTTCTACATTTAACATGCACTAATACAACTGTCATGTGAAAATTTGGAAAATTCCAGTGGTCATTTGACCTTTTAAAGACATTTAAGTGATTTTCTAGCCATTTAATGACCGTATTCAAATTTGAACTACATCTACATGCAACGACTAACCATAACGGTTTGAAAAATCATATTTGTGTACTTGTGTGCAAGTTAATTCCATGTGCAATAAATTGGAAGGAATTTTCAAACATATTGGTGTCACGGCCTAGACACATGCATGGAGTGCCATGGCATTTAAATTCCAAAAAATTAAAAAAATGACCAGAAACACATGAAACCTTGTTTGACGTAATGTCATGCCACCAAGATGATGTGGTAAAAAAATTGGCCTGTTTGACGAAAGTTTGGACACACACCCCTCACAAACCGGAGCAACTCACTAGAAGGCTCGTGGTTCCGAGAGGGAACAATTCATGTTTGATGACGAATCGATGATAGCTTCCTCTTATGGCCTTCAAAAAAATTCTACAGTTAACGTGCACTAATACAACTGTCATGTCAAAATTTGGAAAATTTCAGGGGCCATTTAACCTTTTTAAGACATTTAAGTGATTTTCTAGCCATTTAATGACCGTAATCCAAATTTGAACTACATCTACATGCAATGGCTAACCATAACGGTTTGAAAAATTATATTTGTGTACTTGTGTGCGAGTTAATTCTATGTGCAGTAAATTGGAACGAATTTTCAAATATTTTGGTGTCACGGCTTGGACACATGCATGGAGTGCCATGGCATTTAAATTCCAAAAAAATAAAAAATGATCAGACGATGTAAATATCTGGTGTTCAAAAAAGAAAATGTAAAGATCTGGCAAGACAACCGGGCCCCACATGATTGGCACTCTATTTCACGCCTCGGGGTTTGGAAGGTGAGTGGCGCGGGTTATTAATCAGACGCGGTTCTGTATTGGAAACCGTCAGCTATTTTGTCACACGGCTTTTGCTGCGAGAATCGTGTGTAGTTCAAACTACAGTACTCGTAAATTCCGGCGACCGGCGTGTGTACTGTTCCCGTCGATCTAGATTCCGGCCGCCAATAAATACTACCTTGCTCACGTCGTCCCGCCTGCATTCTCATCTACATCCTCCCCTCGCTCGCCCTCTCTCTCTCTCTCTCTCTCTCTCTCTCAAATCTATGCCATGGCGCCGACGAGGAGGCGCCGCCCCCCGAGGACGCTCAGTCGAAGAGCAGCGACGAGGAGGACCCCTACGCGCCGCCGGACGAGGTTGCGTCGGACCCCCCAACTTTGGAGTGGTTTTGGTGCTAGTACAATCTTTGTCTGTGGAAGTCGCTGCCGCCGGCTGAGAAAGCCAGGCAAGTGGCGTTCAAGAAGGAGATGGCAGAGGAGGAAGCCAGGTACCAGGCGGCCTGTGAAGCCCGTGATGCCGCCGGAAAAAAGGAGGCGGTGGAGCTTTGGGGGCGGGCGCGTCGTCGTGCGGAGGAGGTGTACGAAGACGGGTACTTCGCGAGGAAGGTCAAAGGCGCTAGGCGCCTCATCGCTGCGTGGAGGTGGGCCGATAAGCTCCAGCGTGCCACCGACACTACTAGGAAAAGGGCTATAGATGATATGGCTACTAATGGCGCACCAGACATGTGGTGCGCCACTACTATATAGTAATGGCGCACCATGAGTTGGTGCGCCATTAGTGTGGTAGACACTAATGGCGCACCAGACCCACGGTGCGCCATTAGTGACAAATTTTATTTTTTTCATTTTTCCAAAAATACTAATGGCGCACCAGGGAAGAGTGCGCCATTACTAGTTTAACTAGTAATGGCGCACCTCCAACACAGTGCGCCACTACTATTTATTTTTTTTATTTTTTTGCAAAACTACTAATGGCGCACCTCAAGCTGGTGCGCCATTAGTAACCAGGGTTACTAATGGCGCATATATGGGTGGTGCGCCATTAGTAACCTGGGACCAGCTAGATATTTTGGACAGCCACACCTACACACTCACTTTCCCCACTTCATTCTCTCCACCTCCTCCTCCAAGATTGTGTCGGCTGCCTCCTCCTCCTCACCTCATTTGCACCATAGATTCATCAAAATTAGGTGGTTAAATTACCTTTTTTGATAGGTAAGTAAGGGGAAAGCTATCTTTATGTTGTAGATCTACTTTTTTTCTCTCCCTCGCTCCAACAACGTGCACATGCACTTTTTATGGCCTTGCTAGATCTATGTATGTTTGTGGTGTTGCATATGTTTGTGGTGTTGCATATATGTTTGTGTTTGCAGGTACCGGTATTTGAAATGCGATAGTTGCCAATATTTTGCCGGAATGTTGATTCATTTCCGTTTCGGCGAGAATTTGGCACTATGCATTCTTTTTGGTCCTATTTTTAGGCAAAGTCATGCCAAATTTTTTCTTGGTTCTAAAATATCGTTTTGCTCTACCCCGCAGGCGACCATGGTCCGCACGATGACCGAAGGCATCGTGAATAGGTTTTTGAGCTCCGCGAAGGCCGAGATACTTCAAAAGAACGAGACGGAGATAAGATGTCCGTGTCAAAGATGCAAGCTGAAGAGCCTTATTGGGGACCCGGATTCCGGGCAGGTGCGGGACCACCTGCTCTTGCGTGGTTTCATGGATGGCTATCGGTGGCAAGGTGATGAAGATGACTATGAAGTCGTCCATGGGGGCCGGGCAAGAAATGAGGAAGGGCAGCAAGACAACCACCGCGGCGAGGGCGGGCGAGAAGACGAAGAATCTCCAGGACATGATCACGACGGTGATGCAGTACACAGTCATCATGTAGAAGATGTCGGACATGATGATGAGGAAGATCAAGACGAAGGGCATGATCATGAAGATGAAGATGCCGGAGCAGACGACGATGGACCATCGATGGGCTGGGTGCAGGACCCTCATATTCAAGAGCTGCTTCTCAAGCAGACGGATAACGCAAGAGCTGCCGCCCGAGAGAAAGCCAAGCTGGATCAACTGGAGATAGACGCGGTTACTCCATTGTATGAAGGATGCAGGCCCGAGGATACCCGCCTGCAAGTAACGCTCATGGCTCTGGAGATGAAGGTAAAACACAAAATGACCGACGCATGCTTCGACGAGAACATGTCATTCTGGCACGAACGTCTTCCCAAGGGGAACAAGTGCCCGACCAGTTTCGAGGAGGCGAAGAAAATCGTGTGTCCTCTGGATTTACCGCACGTGAAATACCATGTGTGCATGAACAATTGCATCATTTATCGGGACGAGCACGCGAAGTCTACCATATGTCCGGTGTGCGGCGTCACTCGATACAAGAAGAGGAAGAAAGCTCCTCGAAAAGTGGTGTGGTACTTTGCGATCACTCCTCGTCTGCAGCGGTATTTCGCGGACCCTAAGGCAGCAAAGCTCCTGCGTTGGCACGCGGATAGGGAGGAGAAGAAGCGAGAAGATGACGGAAATGATACGGAGATAAATAAAAAAGACAAGATGCTGAGTCACCCTAAGGATGCGAGCCAGTGGCAAGCGTTGAACTTCGAACACCCAGAATTTGGGGACGATCCAAGGAACATCGTGCTGGGCGCGAGCACCGATGGAGTCAATCCGTTTGGCAGCCAAAGAAGCACACATAGCACCTGGCCTGTGTTTGTGTGGATGTACAACCTTCCCCCCTCGTTGTGCATGAAGAGGAAGTACATTCACATGAGTATGCTAATTGAAGGGCCGAAACAACCAGGGAACGACATCAATCTGTATCTGGGGCTGCTGAAAGAGGAGCTAGACACGCTGTGGAAAACGCCAGCCAATACGTGGGACGCCGTAGAGAAAGAATATTTCCCTATGAGAGCCGCACTGCTCACGACGGTGCACGACTATCTCGGTTACGGATATGTCGCGGGGCAGGTGGTCCACGGATTTTCTGGATGCGTCAGGTGCATGGATGACACAACGTATCGCCAGCTAGATAGAGATCCCGGGTCTTCGAAAACCGTGTTCATGGGACATCGAAGGTGGCTTCGCGACGATGACTCATGGAGAAAACGCAAGGATCTGTTCGATGGTGAAACCGAACCCCGAAGACGCCCGCGTACGAGGAGCGGCGAGGAAATAGACGAGCTGTTGAAAAATTGGAAGGAGTGCCCACCGCCGGGAAAGGCGCCAGAGCCGGGAAAGGTGCCACCGTCGGGAAAGAAGCGAAAGGCGCCAGAGCCGCTGCTGAAGGTATGGAAAACGAGGTCTGTTTTCTGGGACTTGCCGTACTGGAAGATCCTCCGTGTGCCTCACAGCCTTGATGTCATGCATATCACGAAGAACGTGTGCGAGAGTCTGCTTGGTACCCTGCTCAA
The DNA here is from genome assembly GCA_039707655.1 of Elymus sibiricus. Taxonomy (NCBI): domain Eukaryota; kingdom Viridiplantae; phylum Streptophyta; class Magnoliopsida; order Poales; family Poaceae; genus Elymus; species Elymus sibiricus. The sequence continues at coordinate 93,820,707 of CM077676.1, read as the reverse complement.
CATGCCAGAGAGGACCAAAGATGGGCCGAAAGCAAGGGCAGACTTGAAATCAATGGGCATCAGGGAGGAGCTTCACGCTAATGATGATGATGATGATGATGATGATGATGATGAGGCGATGGACACGGAAAGTCGTCGCAAAGGCAAAAAGGCCAAGAAGATCGGAAATGACTTCCCTCCCGCGTGCTTCACTCTAAGTCAGGAGGAGATCGAGCAGTTTTTCACCTGCCTCGTAGGAGTAAAAATTCCTTACGGTTACGCGGGGAAGATAAGCAGATACCTAGACTCAGCGAAGCAGAAGTTCAGCGGGATGAAGTCTCACGACTGTCACGTGCTGATGACGCAGATACTTCCAGTTGCAATCCGTGGGATCATGGACGCGCACGTCCGTGAAACGCTATTTGGCCTATGCAACTTTTTCGACGTCATCTCTCGAAAGTCGGTTGGCGTGAGGCAACTCAGAAGGCTACATGAAGAGATCGTGGTGATACTATGCGAGCTTGAGATGTACTTCCCGCCCGCATTCTTCGACGTTATGGTGCATCTGCTGGTCCATATCGTGGAGGATATCATCCAACTCGGGCCGACGTTCCTGCACAGCATGATGCCGTTCGAAAGGATGAATGGTGTCATCAAAGGATACGTTCGCAACATGTCACGTCCAGAGGGAAGCATAGCCAGGGGCTTTCTGACCGAAGAGTGCATCTCCTACTGCACGAATTATCTAGGCATCGAGAACCCCGTTGGTCTGCCCGTCAACAGGCACCTCGGCAGGCTCGCTGGATGGGGTCACCGCGAGGGTCGCCACGAAATGCATGTCGACTTCGAGGGTCGACTCGCCGACTTTGAAAGAGCAAACCTAGTCGCGCTACAACACATAGACGTGGTCGATCCTTGGGTGGTAGAGCACAAAACCTTTATTGAGAAGACGTACAATGACCGAGGCCAACAGAGGATGGACGGAGATATAATCAAAGAGCACAACTCATGTTTCACGCGTTGGTTCAAGGAGAAGCTTCTGTCGTACCCTTTACATGAGGATTCTTCCGCGGAAGAAAAACTCATATTCGCCTTGTCACAAGGCGCCGAGCACAACCTGATGACGTATGAGGCGTACGATATCAACGGCTACACATTCTACACAGAGGGAAAGGACATGAAGAGCGATTATCAGAACTCCGGGGTAACGATGGAATCCTACACCGGTAACGACAAGGACAGATACTACGGAAGGATCGAGGAGATCTGGGAGCTGAGCTACGCTGGAGAGAAGGTCCCGATGTTCCGTGTCAGATGGGCCAAGAGCGTCCTAAAAGAAGACCGGTATTTCACCACCATGGTTATACCCGAAGCCAAATCCAAGACCGCGGGCGCAAACGTCACCGCGAAAAATGAGCCATGGGTACTGGCTTCCCAAGTGGACCAATGCTTCTTCATTACCGACCCGCCAAAGCCCAGTCGTGTTGTCGTGAGGAGAGGCAAAAGGAACATCATCGGAATGGATGGAGTCGCCAATGAGCAAGACTTCGACAAGTACGGCGACCCGAAGATGGAAGATGACGACGACGATGAAGTACCATACACCACAAGAAGAAGCAGGACCACCCTACCTAAAGGACGTCCGTTCAAGAGAAGATCAATTCAAGGGGTTCCGGGGCTAAATTATTCAACCGCGAGAAAGAAGGGCAAGAAGATTGTGAAAAGATAGCTAAGATCGAATCACGACGTGTCGGCCACGTGTGTGTGTGTCAGTGGCAAGCTCAATTATTACATGCAACTAAATTATTACATGTATCACTTGATTTCAACCATGTCATCTAATTCTAAATCTTTGCACAATGGTTTTATCACTCCATTTGCATTTTCCTTTTCTTTTATCTCAAATCTTAAATTATCACAATGGTTTAAGTACGTGGTCTAATTAGAAATATTATTAAAGATCTTTTAAACATATATTATATTACTTTATATTATATTAAAATTGCCATGTGTTTATTTTAAAGTGTTTGGATGTTTATCATAAGGTTAAAATAAAATTTTAAAAAAGGTGCAAAAAATGGGGTTGCCAAGATTCGAACCTGGCCGGCCGGGTGACTTGCTTAATGTATCAAGGGACCAACCACTAGGCCATGTAAGTGGTTCTGTCCATAGCCACACACGCAATTGTTTTAACCTATTAGTACTAATAGTAATGGCGCACCCCTTAAAAGTGCGCCATTGCTATCACTGTTTTTATGGCGCACCAGGGGAAGGTGCGCCATTGCTATTCATGTTTTTATGGCGCACCCCTAGATGGTGCGCCATTGCTAACCTTCCCCCCCTCTGTGTGTAGGTGCGTTCTATCCATCTCGCGCTGTCCCTCTCCCTCGCCAGATCCCCCTCGCCCCCCGCGCCCGCTCCACCGCCGCCCCGCCGCGCCGTCCCCTACCTGCTCGTCTCCGGTGACCCCCTCCGCTCCGGTGGCCTCCCTCTCCCTCCCTTCCTCTCTCTCTCCCTCCCTCCCTCTCTCTCTTTCTCTCTCATCGTGCGCGCCCCTCCTCTGCAGCAGATCGAGCGCCTCTCCCGCGACCGCCCGCCGCGCCGCCCCCTACCTGCTCGTCTCCGGCGACCCCCTCCGCTCCGGTAAGCCTCCCGCTCCGGTAAGCCTCCCGCTCCCTCCCTCCCTCTCTCTCTCTCCCTCCCCCTCTCTCTCTCTCTCTCACCGTGCGCCCCCTCCTCTGCAGCAGATCAGCCCGTCTCCACCGCCGGTCCAGGACCCCCATCCCAGGAGCAACGCCGGCGACCACTCCATAGGCAGGTAGCCACCACTCCCCCCTCCCACTCATTTGGTTCTGTTGTACTTCTCAATTTGTGCCGCTTATGTTTATTTTACAGGTTTTTATTTATTAAGATTTGCAAAACAGAAGTAGATTAACAAAAATGTGTCTCAATTTCCGCTGCTACTAGATTTTGATCTTCTGGACTATGGAGAGGAGGAAGAGGGCATGCCTCAAGATTACACAAAAAATTTACCTAGCTCTCTGTGTAGTGTAGTGTAGTTGCAACAACACAGTGCACTAGTTCTTTCTCTGTGTCACCAACACAGGAAAGCATCATCCATTAACCTTTCATCAACAAACAAAAATAAATAGATATATATATATATATATATATGTAGCATAACGCAGATCTGTGCTAACTGAACAAGTTGACACTGCTACTGCTACTGACTGAATCTGCAGCAGCTCTGAATCAATGAGACACATCCGTCCATTCATACATAGCCAGCTCTTGAATCAAAGTATTAAGCCATGGAATATTTGACAAACTAAACTACTAGTTACCAGTCAGTACAACTCGGACAGTATAAACCAACCAAACACAGCAATGGTATTGATTGAGGAATGTATGATGTATGCATGCAGTAAAGTGCCAGCATCCATCTACTTGCTATTTAATTTTTCTAGGTTGTAGTTTCTATAACATCTACCTGCTATCTATTTTTATTTTTCTAAAGTGAAATTTACACATATAAATCCTAGAATATTATTATCTTTTCATTTTATAGAAACATCAGCAAACAGCTAGGGGAGTTTGTCAGCCACTCTTTTCGACGCCATAATTTTCGCAGCTTGTACAACTATAGTGGTAAGTTATAGCTTTGAGCTCTTTAATTTATGTCTGAAACAATTGTCTTTGTGTGAATCATCATGTGTGTTTCTGCCCTTTTGTATGTTATTATTTTTCTGAGTAGGAACAGGACATGCCACCACCGAACTTGGCTCCATAAGGTTTAACACAATGATGATGGACATAATTCATAGTATATCTAGTATAGAGAAGCGATGTATTAGGCCATATATACATTCAGGAGCAGTAGCTTTGCCAGTGGGTCACTTACCAAGTTGCATAGAAGTCGACCAGTAAAGGCTTTTCAGACTTCTCCAATAACTCTTCAAAGGTAGAAAATGTTTCCTTCTTAGCTTTGACCTATCAGAAAAGATAGAAACCACAGAGAAAGTAAAAAAAAAAATAGGCATATTTCAAAAGCAGCAGATCATTCAGTAATTAGAACAAAGTAGAATGTTTCTTTTTCATTTCTATGATAATGTGTGTAGATGACTACTGTCAAAGAGGGTTGCACCATTGAGTATGTTAGCAGGTGACTTGCCAAACACAACATAGCTGCTGATGGCTCTTCACCTACATCAAGTTAACAGCCAATTGGCGGAAGAGTTTATATTATATGATTGAATTGGACCTCCGAACATAGTACACAAAGTGCCAGCGTATATAACCCTTGGCTACAGATTTCACAATGGCAAAGCAGAGATATAACCAGTGCCAGCGTATATAACCCTTGGATAATGATTTTGCAGGTACCCCGAGAGGCCCTTGAGTTTGCCGGAATGTCGATTAACTTCCGTTCCGGCAAATTCGGGTACTCCATATGTCCTATTTTCAGCAAAGGTCATGCTGAAATTTTCCGTGAATTTTAGCATGACTTTGCTAAAAATAGGACATATGGGGTACTTGCGACTAATGCATGGGCCGGGGTATCTTAGTACTTAATTAAGTAGGATCAACTGTTTTTTTGTCCATCACTCGATAAACTACATGTGTGTGAGAGAGATAGTGAGAGGAGACAAGAAGAAGGGGGTTAGGAAGGGACTTGGACCTTAGCAACAACACACTAACAGGTCCAAACTTTTTTCCTATTTAGAGCGAACATGGCCGACAACGATGAGGTCGGCGGTTCGGGCGGCAAGCCATTCTGGGAGCTGTCCCAGGAGATGGAGGGAGACCCTCACCGCTATGAGGACGCCGCAGAAGACACCGATCCCGACTACACAACCCCTAGTGGCGTCGGGGATGACACCACTGATGGTGCCGCCGAGGATGCCACCACTGATGATGGCGGCGCACGCACAGATGGCAGCCAACCGAAGAGGCAACGGAAGGACCGGCGCCCGAACGTGCTCGGCACCGTCAAGGAGGAATTTACTGAAGTGTCCTCCGAGGGGCATCCAACGGCGCCCAAAGAAATAGTCAAGGGGTACTCGGTTCAGCTCGGGTGCATTCTCCGGAGCACCGTCTCGATCAACACCGAGAACCTAAGGCATCGTGACCGAGGGAATTTGCGCAACCTCCTCTTCACGAAGCTGCACGAACGATACAAGTTCCCCGGTGACTTCGCAAACACACGCCTCTCAGGGAATAAAGTGAACAGTGCCGCCCTCACGAAGATGAGCAAGGCCCTGGCTACTTGGAGAGGCGCGGTGAAGAGCATGATTGAAAAAGGTGATAGTTATGAGAAGATCAAGGAGAAAAATCCTTCGATCAGCGAAGATGACTACCGGGAGTTCAAGATCAAGTGCGAGAGCAACGCATCCGAGGAATCAAGTTAGTGGGGGAAAGATATGCGGGACTTGAACTTAGGGGTCCACAAACTCGGTCCCGGCGGTTACAGAGTGGCAGAACCTATATGGGACAAGGAGGACGTGGAGCGTGCCGAGCAAGGCCTACCGCCCCGCTTCGAGAAATACCGTGACAAGCAGACCAGGAACTATGTCAGGGCCCGGTACAAGATTGACCCGGTAACCAAGGAGCTTACCACGGATCCGAAGACCAAGGCGCTTGAGCGTGTTCTGGTAAGGAATACACCCCCGCGTAATTAGCTCCATATGGTTGCATTCTAATTAATGAAGCCAAATTTCTAAATGGTTCACGTTCCTTCCGCAGGACACTGAAAGCAGTAGCGCGGGGTCGTCTCAGAGCTCCCCTTTTGACACCCCTTTAAATAGGGCGTTGAACATAATGAAAAACAAGGATAAGCTTAGTAAGCCGTCGTCAGCTGGTCGTGTGGCCGGCAAAGGCTTGTCCACGAAATGGTCGGAATACTATACCGCTGGGCGAAAGGAGAGAAAGACCAGCTCGGAAAGCCAGCAGCGCGAGGTTCAACAACTCAAGGCACAAGTGGCGCGGATTCCGGAGATGGTCGAAGAGCAAGTGCGAGACCAACTGGGAGCGACGATCACCGCCATTATACCTACCTTGGTTTCTGGGCTGCAGGCGTGGGTGGCGGGCGGCCAACAGGGGCCGCCCCCGATTCCCAGCTTCACGGGCAGCAACTCGCGCAACGCGCCGGCGGCGCCATTGGTGTCTCAGGCGGAGGCGGCATTGGTGTCTCCCGCGGCGGCGCCATTGGTGTCTCCCGCGGCGGCGCCATTGGTGTCTCCGGCGGAGGCGGCATTGGTGTCTCCCGCGGCGGCGCCGGCATTGCAGCTTAATGCACCCGGGTGTGGGAAGAATACGCCGGCCGGCACCTCGGCAGCAAGCGGCCCCTCCGTCAATTGCACGCCCGCCGTTGGCGGTGCCTCGACATTAGCCGAGCTCGACGCCATCACGGTAACTAATTAAGCCTCTCGGCCGATGACTTCATCTCCTTGCCTTTGACTGGGCATCCCTGACGCCCTACATGTTTTCGCAGGGCGTCGCCGACGTTCCATGCACTCTTCTGCACTTCGTGGACGGCGAGCTGATCGATGTCGCCAAGGCCAGAATCGTTCAACCGGGCAGCCGCGTGTTCCACGGTAATCCGATGCCACCCACCGTGTATAGGGTTCAACTGGTTCGGGTGCTGCGGGGCTGCGACGACTTGTTACCTCCGTTTCGACCCGCTGGGGCCGACGAAGACGATGTGATGACCCTCAACGCCTGCTTAAGCTGGCCCCTGCTTTGGCCGAAGAGCCAGATTCGTTTGGGGGCGGGGGACACCACCCCACAGACAACACCGCCAGTCGTGCTGGCGCCAAGCCATGGCAAGACCGCCGCAACGCTACCGGACATGCCGGACATGCATATGGCACAGGATCCGGGCATGCATATGGCACAGGATCCGGACGACGACGACGACGACGGTACATTTACCAAAGTCGATAAGTACTTCAACGAACATGGGTACGATGATGAATTCTTGGGGCCTCCTTCTCAAGAACCCAACCCTGCAAAAGACGATCGCGATCTAGCTGGTACCGCGGAGAAACCCAATTGCAACAGGCGTCGTCTGGCGTTCAGTTCTCAGGAGACGCCTCCAGCTGCCGCCTTCACCGAGCCTTAGATAGCCGAGGTGCGAAATATTATCAGCCCCAACACACTCAAGAAGGCGGTCTCTCAGCAGAACTCGATCCCATTACAGCAGAAGAAGAAGGGACGGAAAAGAAAGATTAAGGGTGCGAGCCAGCCGGCACCGAGTACGATCCGTGCTCAGGACGGGCCACCTTCACCTAAGGATATCTCGAGGAGGGTGCATGTGGCGGGTAGGCCGATGCTACCGACTAATCTGCTCAATGCTGCAACCGGTGCTATGCGGAGTCTGCATGACAGTGTTCTTTCTTTGGAGAAGCGGCGTCTCCGAGAGAATGATGTGGCATACCCGGTTTTCGTGGCCAAGGTGCCAGAGGGCAAGGGCTTTGTGGATAGCGCCATCGGGGGTATGATCGTCCTGCGGTTTGATGACATCTTCGCTATGTTTAACCTTCATCCGCTGCACTACACCTTCGTTCGGCTATTTTCGCTGAGTATGGAGATGCGGATCATTAGAGACAAGACCCCGGACATCGTGATAGTCGACCCCTTCTACATGCGTGCCAAGATCTTGGGCAGCGCTGGGGACCGGCAAGTCGCGAGTTCATACCTCGAAGGCGTCATTCTGGCGAACCCAGATAAGGATAACTTCCTCGTGACTTACTTTACCGAGTAAGTCATCCCCTCATCGCCCCGTAACATATGATTTCTTAGATTTCGATCGTTCTTTTTTTTTCTAACATTCCGTGTTTTGTGCAGTGACACACATTGCACACTCATCCTCTTAAGCCCGAAATATTCCATGGCCACGTATTTTGACTCGGACCGTCAGTCGAAGAAAGACTACACAAATATCAAGAAAGTTCTTGATGATGTTCTCCCCGGCTACGCCAGATCTGGAGGCACCTTCAACAGGCCAATTCGTAGGTACGGCAAGCACGTGTTCGCCCACACTACGACGTTCCCCTGCGTCAAGCAGCCGCCTGGCGGTCAGAAGGATGCCTACTACGCCCTCCATCACATGCGGGCGATCGTGCGGGACCATGATCACCTTCTGCTACCAAATAATCTCAAAGATTGGGCCGCAAGCTTGTCGGCAATCCAGGACACGGACATCAGACAAGAATTCTTTCGCATCCAGTCAGAGTTTGCGGAAATCATCCATCAAGATGTCCTTCGTACCTCGGGGCAGTTCTACCTTAGATATCAACCGTCCAACAGTGACATAGAAACAACGCTACAAATGCAGGCTGACAACGACCGCGATTTCATGACCATCACGATAGACGGCGGCTTCATCCACGCTCCGGTCCCTGAGTCGAGTCGAAAGTAGTGATGGTATGTAGTTCTGAAATATCGATTAGCTCTCTAGTTTGGACAGTCGTTCAACTTATATGTAATCGATGCTATTTATTAGTAGGACCACGAATCGTGCTATTAATGTGTTGCTTTTCTCTTCCGATCCTTTTGTTGCATACTTATATATTGCTTATGTATTGTCTGTGAATTGCTACTAACGTTTTGTTTGTCTAGTGCATAGAGATGCCGTCGTATGTCGTGTACAAGGGTAAGGTTCCCGGAGTCTACGACGACTGGGAGGAGTGTCGGAAACAGGTTTACCGTTTCAGCGGTAACAGTTACAAAGGGTACACCACTAGGGCGAAGGCGGAAGCTAGATACGCGCACTATCTAGCGGGAGAGAGGAGGGAGCGGAGGAGGAACCGGATGAAGACCAGTTTCATCGCGATGATGCTCATCGTGATGACCGCAGCTCTCTTCTATGTGATGGTAGTTTAGATGATCGATATCGACTTGTAATGTGGACAAACTCGCTACTCGCGGTCTAGCTCGAGACTTGTAAATGTTCTAACTTTGTTCGGTCTTTTGAATTCGGAGACTAGCTAATATGATGAATTGTATTCGGAGACTAATCTTCTATTGTATTCGATGAATCTGCTGTTGCTGTGTGGTGCTAGCTATATTCTGTCAAATAATATATTTTGTAACCTGTGAAAATATCAGAAACGAAAAAAAAATAATCCCTAATATTCATACTAGTGGCGCACCACCACATAGTGCGCCATTAGTAAGCCAGAACACACTAATGGCGCATCATCTACCAGTGCGCCATTAGTATGCCAAAGCACATGGGTAAATATGGCCCCTGGGAGGCATACTAATGGCGCACCGTGGGCTATACTAATGGCGCACTGCATGGTGCGCCATTAGTATACCAGATACTAATGGCGCACCAGTGGTGCGCCATTAGTAAAAAATTCTAATGGCGTGGTGCTAGTGGCGCACCTGTAGTGCGCCATTAGTAGCGAAAACAGGTGCGCCACTAGCACCCCTTTTCCTAGTAGTGCGACGAGGAGCTCCGGTGGGCGCCCAACGAAATGGCAAGATCGTTCGCGCTCGTCCGCCAGCAAGAGGCAGATCGATACGTCAAGCGCTGCGAGGCGGAGGAGGCGGAGTACTGCCTCCGCGCTGGGAAGGCGCCGCGCACCAGGGAGCTGTTGGCGAGGGGCTGCCGGAATACTGCCCCCAGGAGGGATTATTAGTTTTAGTATTTGTTCGTTTTCAATTTTATGAATTGTACCTAGTAGTTAAGTATCATCACGTATATGTGATGATATTATATATATTCTGTGATGAACTAATGAACAATTAATATATATTATGAATTCCATTTTCTATCTGTTTTCGTCTAGCTGTTATCATCCACATATACAGAATGGAAAGCATATATACACACATTGAAACATAACATATAAGAACGGAAAACAGAGTACACACATTGAAACAGAGCAATAAACAGAGCAATATTATGATTGCTGTGAATACATAGCGATCCACGTCGAAACGACTCAACAAAATAAAACGCGTCCATGAGACCATGACCAGCAGCCCTTGCCTACGGTAGCTCTTGGCTCTGCCTGAACTCGTGCAGGCGTTCGTCCAAGCGGTCGACACGCTCGCGGTACATCTGGAGCGCGATCTCGAGCTCCAAGTTGGCTATTTCATCGGAGATCACCAGCTCGAGGATGCGACGGCCATGTTCCTCTACTGCGCCCAGGTGGACACCTGGGCCAAGGAGGCGGTCGAGCCTAGCGACCAGCGCGTTGGCATCTAGCGGGCCGCGGACAAGGCGAACGGCGCGACCCATGCGAACGGCGCGGCGGGCGTCCGGTGCAAGTACGGCGCAGACGGCCTCTGCCCACTCCTGGTGAGGAATGGGGGTACTGACGGGACGTGTACCCAGCTGCGACGCCCTGTCGACAGCAGGCAAGCGCCGATGGATCCGCTCTTGCTGTGCGGCGCGCCGCGCCTCTCGCTCCGCGGCGTTCCAACGGTCTCGCTGTGCGGCGAGCCGCAGCCTATCGGCGCGGACGCGCCTAGCTTGCTCTGCGGCGCACCATCGATCATGTTGTGCGGCGAGCTGCAGTCTCTCGGCGCTGACATGCCTATCTTGATCCGCGGCGCTGAAGCGCCATGCGCCAAGGGTCTGCTCAACCCTGGCGATGACGCGCATCACGGCGTCGTCCATCGCGTTGCCGGGGAGTGCCTCGGCCTCGACGGGTCGTGGCGCCTTCTCGTTTTCCTCGTCGATGAGGTTGATGGCAGAGGCGGCACTTTGGTGGGTTGGCATGCTTGGAAAAGGTAGATGTGCTACAGGCTGCGCTTGTTGCCTCTGTGCGTCGCGCGCCGCCTAGGTTTATGCGCAATATCGCTGGGTGGCGGCGGGAAACCGATGAGGAAATGGCGGGAAACGGTGGCGTGTTCATAAAACGCCATCATTTAATGGAAACTTAGCATAGAAGGAACATCGAGCTAGCACGACGCGTGCGGGCACATTGCTCGCCCAAGGCTATGATCAATATACTTGTGTGCCCAACAGAGCACACTATTCACAGTAAAGAATACTGTTCCGTTTATCCTAGTAGAGCAGTGGCGGCACGCGTCACAAGAAGTAGATGATGATCAGATGATCGTTTATCCTAGTTGATTATGCATGTAATAGTTTACTTTGGTGTGTGGAAATGTCATGTGTGTACTAGCCACCTATGTAATTAGATGTTTGCCGCGTATCACACACATCTTGTTTACACGAAACGTTTATGTTCTCTTGGCTCAACACAAACAGTTTATCGGAATGAACTGTATGCCCTCCATTGCACACACCTTGATCTGGCTGAACCGTTTCTGTTGCGTTGCCTAATCAAAAACAATTCATCCGAGTGAACCGTATGCCGTATATCGCACACACCTTGATCTGGCTGACCGTTTCTTTTGTGTTGACTAATCACAAACAGTTCATCCGAGTGAACTGTATGCCGTATATCGCACACACCTTCATCTGGCTGCCCGTTTCTGTTGTTCCACCTCATCACAAACAGTTTATTCGAGTGAACTGTATGCCGTATATCGCACACGCCTTCATCTGGCTGCCCGTTTCTGTTGTTCTGCCTCATCGCAAACAGTTCATTGAACTGAACCGTATGCCCCGCATCGCACACGCAACTAAAATCTGAACCGTGTTTGATGTATCCGCCATCGCAAGCGTTTTGCATCTTTTTTGACGGTTTTTTTACATCACCGTTTGCGATTAATGCATCGCACACAGTTTAGTCGAAGGGTCTCTGATTGTAGTGTCGCGTTAGCAGCATCCTGCAGTAGTGCAAGGTTGCTGCCTTCAAGGGGGGTATAAGACAAGATAGGTTGTGTGGGGTGAAGAACTTCATCATCGTCGTCTAGTTCGTCGTGATTCTAGTGCAGTTTTACTCATGATCGATGTGATCATATGTAATGGAGTGAGCACTTGCAAGGGCGGTAGATGGTAAGCTCACCACGTACAGTACATGGCTACTTAAACCAGTCTATGTGTGCAACCAAACATCATGCTTTGCATCTGAACACCCATACGCAGGCAACCAAACACATGGCATAAATTGTTGCCTTGATCTAAGGAAGGCAATATGCAGATAATCAAACAATGTGCATAACATAATTTTCTACCTGCATTACCTCAAGCAGGCCCGTATGAGCCACAAATGCAAAGTGGGGAAAATCGGTATAGGTAACCGAACGCATCCCTACCATACGTTGGGCGACTCTATGTCTCGCTTATAGCAAGATGTACGGAAGCCTAGCGTATGAGGAGCGCCAGATGGGCCTTATTTCTTTGTTTTCTTTTTCACCTTTTTTATTTCGTTTATGCTTTCAAATTTTCTAAATAAATATATAACAAAACACACTTTACCAAAAACATTTCAAAAAAAATTAACTAAGAATTTGAACAATGTTAAATGTGTATAGAGAAAATATTTCTCATGTATACGAAAAATGAATACAAAAAATATACAATGGGTTTTAAAAAATTGATCATGTATTTAAAAATTCTTAATCAATCATTTGAAAAAATGTTAAAAAAAAGTACTTTAAAAATGCTCAACGTGTATAGAAAAAATGTTGACCATGTATTAAAAAAATATTAAACTTGTATTGTATTAAAAAAATATGAAGCTTATATTTGAAAAATGGTACCAAGAATTTTAAAAATGTTAAATATATTTTTTAAAAATGTTGGCCATGTATTAAAAATATAAATCTTGCATTTGAAAAATGTTAATCAAACATTTGATAAAATATTAAATGTGTATAGAAAAATGTTGACCATGTATCAAAAATATATTAAGCTTATTTTCGAAAATGTTTAAAATATGTGTAGAAAAAAAGTTGACCATGGACTAAAAAAAATATTGTATTTAAAATGTTAATCAAGCATCTGAAGAAGTTAAAATTATGTGTAAAAACAATGTTGGCCATGTATTAGAAATATTAAACTTTTATTTTAAAAATGTTAAACATGTATTAGAAAAGAGTTCTTGATGTCTACAAAAAAATTCGAATTAAAACCAAACGAAACAAAGAAAGATGAAAAAAAACAATGAAAATCGAAAAAGTAACAAAAGAAACCAAATGAAACAAAGAAAAACAAAAAAACTCTGAAAACCGAAAAAGTAACAAAAGAAACCAAAGAAAAAGAAAAACAAGAAAAACCGAAGAAACAAGTGCAAAAGAATGAAAAAAAGATGAAAGAATGAAAGAAACAAAGAAAAAGAAAGTTGAAAACCAATAAAGAAACAAAAAAATGAAGAAAAAAGAAGCACACAAAGAAAGGAAAGAAAAACCGATAAGAACCATAAAAGAAACAAAGAGAAACAAAATAAAAAATCTGTATAACGACATAGAAAGTACCCAAAGGAACCCCGAGAAGAAATAAGAAAACCAAATGAAAAGGTGAAGAAAAAAAAGGAGAAACCTATAGCGACCGAACCTACAACGACCAAACTTGGGGAGCAACTAATGAAGGAGCATTCATTCGTGAGCATCCCCAACGATCACTTGGGGGGTGGGGGGGCCTGACTTGGTGCGCTCTCAGCCGCCGCCATGTGTCGTGCTCTAGGCGCTCCCTCCGGAATTTTTTTTACGCACGCGTTTTCTACTTATAGACGGGGTTTTCCGGGTTTTTTCGGCTTTTTGGTTTTCCATCGGTCTTTCGTAGCTTTTGGACAAATAAAAATTTTGGGAAAAAAATATTTTGCGGGAAAAAACGCATTTTTTATTCCGCGAGAGGCAAAGTTTTGTTTTCGCGAGAGACACGGTCGTGCCTCTCGGAAACGAAAAAAAACCCGCATTTTTTTGCTTCCACGAGAGTCATGGATTTATTTTTGCGAGAGACACGACCGTGTCTCTCGGAAACGCAAAAACAACGCGTTTTCTTTTTCTTTTGCTTCCGCGATAGGCACGGTTTTGCTTCCGCGAGAGTCACGGTTTTGCTTTCATGAGAGGCACGGTTGAAAACGAAAAAAAACCGCGTTTTCTTTTTTTTTTCCTTCCGCGAGAGGCACGATTTTGCTTCCGTAAGAGGCGCGGATTTGCTTTCGCAGGAGGCACGACCGTGCCTCTCGGAAACGAAAAAAAAACGTGTTTTTTTCCTTCCGCAATAGGCACGGTTTTGCTTCTGCGAGAGGCACGGATTTGTTTTCACGAGAGGCACGACCGTGCCTCTCGAAAATGAAAAAAAACACGTTTTTTTTCCTTCCACGACTGGCATGGTTTTGTTTTCGCGAGAGACACGGATTTGCTTTCGCGAGAGGCACGGCTGTGCCTCTCGGAAATGAAAAAAATGCATTTTCTTTTTTTTCCTTCCGCGAGAGGCACAGTTCTGTTTCCGCGGGAGGCACGGATTGGCTTTCGCGAGAGGCACGGCCGTGCCACTCGGAAATGAAAAAAAAATGAGTTTTTTTTTCTTCCGCGAGAGGCACGGCCGTGCCTCTCGGAAACGAAAACAACATGTTTTTTTTTCCTTCCACGATTTGCATGGTTTTGCTTCCGCGAGAGGCACGGATTTGTTTTCGCGAGAGGCATGGCCGTGGCTCTCGGAAATGAAAAAAATCATTTTCTTTTTTTTCCTTCCGCTAGAGGCACGGTTCTGTTTCCGCGGGAGGCACATATTTTCTTTCGCGAGAAGCAAGGCCGTGCCTCTCGGAAATGAAAAAAAAATGATTTTTTTCTTCCACGAGAGGTATAGGTTTATTTCTCGTGGAGGCACAGATTTGCTTCTGCGAGAGGCACTGTCGTGACTCTTTCGGAAAGGGAAAAAAACGTGTTCCCGGTTCGGTTTTTTCATGAAAAAAAAGTTCATCAAAACCTATCAATATGGGATCTAAATTTGAAGATCTCGGCGCGAGGATTCCAATGGTGAAAACAGTTCGAGATTTGAACGCACGATTTAAGAGATAAAATATTTTGAATAAATGAATCTACGAAAAAAAGGGAAAACTCTCAGGTTGCGACAAACGGGGCACATGCAGTGCGCCACTTGTCGCAACCTAGGGAGGTTTTTTTTAGCAAGACCTGAGGAGGTGGGAGTGATCTTTGAAAGGAGTACTCTTGCTAAAGGTGCTTATATATATGGGCCAGCCCACTAGTGTAGGTTTGCTGCTACCGCTCGTGTAGCACGCCCCATATTTAAAAGAATATTAGTCTTGTATATAAAAAATATCTTTGATGTATGCCAAAAATATTCAATAGATATCATTTTTTTTAAAACTTAATCTTGTATTTGAAAAATGTTAAAAGTGCATTAAAAATGTTCTAAACGCATATGAGAAATGTAAAATGTATAAGGAAAATGTAGTCATGTGCAAAAAAATAACCAATAAAACCAGTGCAAAAGAATGAAAATAGTGAAAACCATAAAAGAAACAGATAAAAACGGCAAAGAACAAGAAAGAAACAAAGAAAAGGGAATATTTAATAATAAATAGAAAATAAAAGATTAAAATCCAGTGAAAACAAAGAAAGAAACAAAAGATGAAAACAGAGAATAAAGAAAGAGCGAACACAGCGAACGGGGGGGGGGCACCCCTATTTATCGTCTTACGCGAGCAGACGGGGTCGCTCGCGTCGGGGATTCCAATGGTGAAACAAAAGATGAAAACCTATCAATATGAGATCTAAATTTGAAGATCTCGACGCAAGGATTCCAATGATGAAAACGGTTCAAGATTTGAACACCCGATTTAAGAGATAAAACATTTTGAATAAACGAATCTACGAAAAAAGAAAAACTTTCAGGTTGCGACAAGTGGGGCACATGCAGTGCGCCACTTGTCGCAACCTGGGAAGGTGGCAGTGATCTTTAAAAGGAGTACTCTCGCTAAAGGTGCTTATATATGGGACAGCCCACTAGTGTAGGTTTGCTGCTACCGCTAGTGTAGCACGCCCCATATTTAAAAGAATGTTAGTCTTGTATATAAAAAATGTCTTTGATGTATACCAAAAATATTCAATAGACATCAATTTTTTTTAGAAAAAAAATAATCTTGTATATGAAAAATATTAAAAGTGTATTAAAAAATGTTCCAAACATGAGAAATATACAATGTATAAGAAAAACGTAGTTATGTACAAAAAATAACCAATAAAAACCAGTGCAAAAGAATGAAAATAGTGAAAACCAAAAAAGAAACAAATAAAAACGACAAAGAACAAGAAAGAAACAAAGAAAATGGAAAAAATAATAAAAAATAGAATATAAAAGATTAAAATCCAGTGAAAAGAGACAAAGAAACAAAAGATGAAAACAGAGAATAAAGAAAGAGCGAACACAGCGACCGGGGGGCACCCCTATTTATCACCTTACGCGAGCACATGGGGAAGCTCGCGTCTGAGGGTGCCCAGATGGCTGGCCCATCAGCGCGGGAGGGAAAGTCCTGTTTTTTTTTCTGTTTTCTACTCTCGTTTTTTGCTTTACTTTTGTCCTTTTATTTATATTTTAAAATATTTTACATATATATACAAAAACCACTCTTCAAAAACACACTTAAAAAATGTTGAACAAGTACTTAAAAAATGTTAAATAAGTATTAAAAAATATTGAACAAGTATTTATTTTTTTGAATAAATATTAAAAATGTTGAATAAGTATTACAAATTGTTATACGAGTATTTAAAAATTGTTGAACAAGTATTTTAAGATTTTTGAATAAGTATTTAAAATGTTGAACAAGTATTTAAAAATGTCGAACAGGTGTTAAAAAATATTGAACGAGTATTTAAAAAATGTTGAACATGTATTCGAAAAATATTAAATAATTATTAACATGTTAAGCAAGTATTTAGAAATGTTGAACAAGACAACGTTGAATGTGTATACAAAAGATGTTGATAACTTATTTAAAAAAATGTTTTTTGACATAGAGCCGTCTCCGAAGTCTGAATCGGCCCAGCGGTTGTGTCCATCCCCTCGCCTCGGGCTCCCAACCCCGGTCCCCTTTCACTTCCCTCGCCTCCGGCCAACGCCGCCTCCTTCCCCCTCGCCGCGTCTAGGCTCACAGCAACCCTAACCAGCAAGATCGGCGACCAGTACGAACCCGCCGACGGCGATGCGGCGAGCGGAACGATCGGCGGCCTTCCTTTCCACCTCACGGAGGAGATCCTCTGCCGCATCAGCCCGCTCGAGTCGGTGCGCTCCGCCGCCGTCTGCAGGTCCTGGGCGGCGACCGTCTCCGAGCGGCTCGCGAGACCCACCCCGCACCTGTTGGCGCTAGAGGTCCTGCTCGGGCCCACATGCAGTACCTGCTCGAGCCGGCAGCGCCGCCACGGCGCCATCTTCTCCTTGCCGATCGACCAAGAGGTGTCGCCGTCGCCGGCGCCAGTGATCCCCGCCCGCTTGCCCGCCGCGTTCAGCCACGCGACGGGCATAGAGTTGTCCGGCGCCTTGCCCTGCGGCGACTTCTCGTTCGCGGACGACAACCGCCTCGTCCTCGTCAACCCCGTTACCGGCACGCTCCAGAGCATCGACATGTATGGCTATGGCCCCCGGCGTAGGTTTGAGGAGGAACCCCAGCTGAGGGCCGCTGCTGGCGCCGACGCATTGTTCGCTACCGAGTGTCTTGGGAGTATCTATCTCCTGTGGTGCGAGGAGGAGCAGTGGTTCGAGGAGAAGCTCCTCCGGCCCGAAGTGTTCAAAGGTTGCGACGCTATCCGCCTTGCGGCCTACGCCGACGGCATCTTCTACGCCATGGATTACATCATTACAACGGCTTCACCTACATTGTCGACCGGCGTGGGCCGCTGCCATGGGGGCTCAAGAGGCTCCGTGCGCCGAGCATTCTCAAGCAGTACTCCTCGATCCCTGGGTACACCTACCTGCGCGACACCAACAACCACCTGCTCGTGTCAGAAGGAGAGGTCATGTTCGTCGGTATGGTGCTCGCAGCACAAGAACCCGGATGCCCCAAATCCGTCGGTGGCTTCGAGGTGTACACGCTGGATGTCAAGGTGACACGCTGGGTGAAAGTGGAGAGGCTCGCCGATGACCGGGCGCTGTTCGTTAGCGAGCAATCATCGTTCGCGGTGCGCGCATCAGAGACACCGGGGTGCAGGGCCAACTGCATCTACTTTGTGAGCGAGCTGGACGAACATTCCGACGGCCACAGCACTTGGGGCGTGTATTCCATGGAGGAGCAGAAGGTGCTGTTTCAACGCCCGGTCGGTGGTTCGCCGGGAAAGCACAAAGCTGCGCGCTGGTTCTTCCCTGTCGTCGGTGCATCACGGGGGCGCTCTGGAAACTGTGCAAACTCTGGAAAGAAGAGAAAATTCCAAATGCTCTAGGTATACACAAGCTGGTTTAATCAGATTATATGAGAATGTAAGTAGATGCAGTTTGAATTTGAAGAGTTGTGTTGCTTAGCAAAGGTTTATCAGCAAAATCATGTCCCCGGCACCTTCAGTCCTTTGTCTGATATGGTCACCTAGAACAATATGTTACACACCTACAACCAAGAAGTTAAAATTTTGTCATGAACAGAGATGGAACTTGAATTTTTGTTCCAACAGAACCATTTTAGCCCAGCAGACAGAGATATTACACACCCGCACACAATGCGCACAGTAGAGATCCTAGTCCTAACCAAAAACCACTCTCATTAGGTATGTGTGCAATCGCGCAAACCAAATACATTCTACATTGGTCACTTCTTGTTCCGATAAAACAGCAATGTAAGAGACAAACCACATAAGAGTGTAAAAGAAAAGAGAAACTTCACAGGATGTATCATACAACGTCCGGTAACCTTTTCGCCGCGGGTTTCAAGCAGTGATCGCAGAAACCGCGGGTTGTTGCTGCTTCTCTTGGTTCCTCTCCGGGTGTGTTTGGTTGATGTCATCAGATAGAATGTCATGGGTCCAACCCATTCCAAGAGCCCATTCCCGTGTTCAGTTAGCCGAAGGGCCCAGAACCCACCAGTCCCAGAAAACCGAATATTCGGTCATTATGCGGAACCGAGGCATACCTCCAAATTGAGCGGACGACACCAAACGAGCCCTCGAGCCTTCGTCCCTCGTTCCCCTCGCACGCAACCCTACCCTCTCGCGACTCCCCCGTCTCAGCGCCGCCACCCTCCCGCATCTCTCCCTCTCTCGATCTGCCACTTCCATCCCTCTCCAGCACCGGCTTCCCTCTCCTCCCCGTCGTCTCTCCCCAGTGATGGCGCACATCTGCAGCTTGGCGGTGACCTAGGACCGGGTGGAGACCTACCTGGCAGCGGCGACGAACAAGCGGGGCGGCTACCTGGTAGCGGGGCGGCAGGAGAGGAAGGACCGACCGGAGGTGCGGCTGCGGCGTCTGGATTGGCGGCTAGCAGCGGAGTCAAGGTATGGTTCCTACTGTGTATACGTTGATGGTTACAATGGATTGATGGCAGATTTTATTTCCTGTATGTGCCATGTTCCTCCTCTATTTGTTCCATATATATGTGCTGCTGTGTAGATCTATGGTTACCTACCCCAAAAAAATTACAATAAGTGCTGCTGTGTACTCACCAGATCCATGGTTACAAGTCATTGGTAGTCATATTTTTTACTGTATGCATCACTTGTATGGTTGTATGGTTGTATGGTTGTCAAGTATGTGAACTTGACATGTATGGCTGTAGTGCCATTGGGTTGCTTTTGGATATTTGGTATGTGAACATGTATGGCTGTAGTGCACTTTCCTTGGTTATTTGTATGTGGAAGACATGTAATGGCTGATTTCTTTTGGATGTGCCAAATGAACTTGTTACCTGATTGCTACCTTATGATATTGCTGGAAATTGTGTTCTTTGTCAATATATATTGTTATGTTGTTTTTCTTGAAAATACAAACGAAATGCTGTCGAAATTTTGAATTTCTGTTATTCCATTTTTCATTCCATTCTTCCAAATCAAACATTGGGACAGAACCAACCCGTTCTACTTTTTTGCACCTACCAAACACAGGAACGGAACCAACCCGTTCCTTTGGAATGGAACCATTCCATTCCGTGACAGTTGGTTCCTGAACCAAACACACCCTAAACGGACCTCCCCAGCTCACCCGTCGAGCGCCCCCCCAAAAAGAGCGCAGAAAGCGAGCCTCCCCCCAAAAAGAGCGCGACAGCTAGGGTTCCTAGCCGCCGCCGCCCCTGCCGGCCGAAGCCTCCGCTGCCCCACCGCCGGTACAGGAGCCCAGCAGCGCCAACCTCCGTCGAGCAGCCGTTCCCACCAGCAGCACCTCCCTCCCTGGTAGCCACCACTCCTTCCTCTTGAATCCTCTGTGCTCAAAATTTTCCTGATTTGTGTAGCACTGGCAGAGCTTTGTGAGGGCAAAAGCGTGCCATGGCCCGCCCAGCCCCTGCGGGTAATGCGTACATATACCTGCATCACTAGCTAGGCTTCTCTCCTTCGCATCTAGCCACGGTCGTTCTATGCCCCCTCGATTCCTCATTCTATCCAGCACAAGAGTAGCTGACTGATGCTAGTGCACGGGCCACGCGACAGCCGCGCGAAGGACAAGAGAGAGCAAAGGTGGCGCAGAGTCGTGGAGGCCGAGCTGGCAGTCCCACCATCGCAGCAAGTAGCAGGTTCGAGCCTATAGCCCTGGCGGGCAGCTAGCAATGGCCAGCCGGGCGACGAGCGCTGCTGCACAGGCTCATCACTACAAAATTGCCATGGACAACGAGGTTAATTAACACATAATCAATTTGATTACATACGAAGTTTAGGAAGACTTTTGGGCAGCAGCTCATCATGCTTTGCTTGAGTTGATTTTGTGTGTGTGTGTTTTGTTTTAGCTTGGCCCGCCCAGGATTTTCTTTGTAGCTTCGCCACTGTTGTGTAGTAATTGCTGTAGATCTGATATTGTTTTTTGACGAGTACTTGCTTCATGATTTTTCCAGTACATGTTCAAGTTTACATGTGAGAGGATTTTGCTTGGTAGGTGTTTGTGATTCAAAATGGCAATTTTCCCCGTGGGGGCGGGTATCCGTGGGGATTTACCCGCTAAGAAGCGGTGATGGGGGTCAAAATCCCCCCATGGGTATAACGGGGCGGGGAGGGGGGAGCCTCCATGGATACCCGGGACCCCACCTGTCAGTCAAACTGGCCACCCAATATATATACACAAGCAAACCCTAAACCCGGTCGGCCGCTCCACCTCTCCACTCGACCACTCCCAAATCCCAGCCGCCTCTCGCCCTCTCCCCCCACTCCCTCGATCCATCCATCCCGGCATCCCCAGATCGACCAACACCGGCGGCGGGCGGCACCGGCCGGCGCCTAATCCGGCCGCCCCTTCCCGTCTGGTCCCGCACTCCTGTGATCCCGTCGCCCTCTCCTGCTCCTCGCCTCCTCGCGACCCCGCCTCCTCCTCCTTCACCTCAAGGCCGAGCAAGAAGCTGGCCGTGGTGGTGATACTGGCGACGACGACGACCGGCGACTTGCCTCCTCTTCCTCCACCTCAAGCGCAAGCAGGTGACCGGCAGCATCTGCATCGACCCGAGACCATCAAGGTAACGAGCTGACCGGCACCATCTGCATCGACCCGAGACCATCAAGTTCTTGCAATTCTTTGTTTCATTTCGTGCTTCTGCAATGTGTACACTCTGCATCTTCTAGACTGTGGTGAAGCCAGCTATTTTGTGGAGATCCAAAGTATGGAACCTCACATCTGCATGCTCATTTAGCAAGATGTGCTTCTAGGCAAGCCAATGGTAACTTGCCAATGTATTGCTGTTTTGCTGCTGCTGTCAAAATTATAGTGGTTTGTGCAGCCAATGTATTGCTGTTTTGCTGCTGCTGTAATGGATGATTGAATCTGTCAAAAATTATTGTGGTTTGTGCAGCCAATGTACTGCTGTTTTGCTGCTGTAATTTACTGTTGATTTGTTGTTGTTGGTCTCCATGGGGATCGGGTACCCGTGGTTAGCGGGGATGGGGACTGTTCCCCCCCCCCCCCCCCCCCCCCCCGCGAAGGTTGGCGGGATGGTGGCGTGGCCCCCGGTGATCCCCGTCCCCGTTGCCATCTTGATTTGTGATAATGCTTGTAGGGGCAAATATTTACAAATTGTAGTTTCAAGTTTTTCAGATGAGCAAATGTTTTGGTTTAAACATGTTAGCAGTGAAACATGCAATGAATGACGATATATGAAAAGGAAAATATTAAGTTGTTTTATCTGCACCGACTTACCTGAAACCAAAGCTTAGCAGTAACATGCAATTTGTGAGAGCAGGAGCTTTGTCTTGGTTATACTGGCCGAAATCGGTTAACACATTAGTACTAGTGGCATTGTTGGCATGATAGATGTCCCAACTCTTGTTTATGATTGGGAATATAGTGGTACTGTCATGCTCTGTTCTTGATTTTAACAGTTAGCTGCTTCGGCATCCACAGTAGAGCAAACAAGAAGCTAATCTGCTGTTCCTAGCTTCTACACATATATATTTTTGTGAATTAAAAAAAATAGTACAACGTATCCCCGTATTGGTGCTTTTCCAAAATGCCGTATTTACGCATCTGTATTGGCCCGATAATGATACATGTATCCGTATCAGTAGAGCAAGCCGAATCCCTCCCTGCTTGCTCCTCACGAATTTTTCTGATTTGTGTTCCGTCTACTCATGCTGCAGCGGTGGTTCGGGATCTAGCCATGTCGACCAACAAGGGCGGAGGCGGAGGTGCGTTCCTGTTCGTCTTCTTCTTGAGCTGTTGACTCCTCTGGATTTGAGTTTTGATATTTGATCTTTGCATTCTCTGAGCTTGTTTCTTGGTTCGTGGATTGCAGGGAAGAAGAAGAAGGAGGTGAAGAAGGAGACGAAACTGGGGATGGCGTACAAGAAGGATGATAACTTTGGGGAGTGGTACTCTGAGGTGCGTCTTCTTGCTTATCGCTGGCTTGGTGAGGTTTATTTACAAGTCGATTTGGGCGCATGGTGGATTGGTGGGTGCAATGTTATGATGGCCGTGGGAAACGTTGTGTGTTGTGATAGCTAAGTTTGTTGACACATACTATTGCACTAATCTGCAATATTGGCGCTCTTGTTATCTACTGCTGCTTTTTTCTTTTCGAACTGTTCTACGCCAAATATTCTGTCTGTATGTTGTTCTCGAAGAGAAACTACCGACCTTCCAGGATTTTATGATGTTATATTAGGTATCAGTTTTTGCCTTTGAGTGTCAGACATTCTATTAGCTTACCTGTGCTCTCGTGACCGGTACAGTGGTGATCATACTTACTGTTTCCGAGTTGTGCTTTGTCTCTTGCTTGTAGGGTTAGAGCAGAGAAGTTTCTTGCATTTTTGTTAGAGCGGAAACAACAAATGCTGATTCTTCTATAATAGTAGAAACAACAAATGCGAGCAAAATTTTGTTCATACTGCAAATTAATCCCGCTCTTGCTAGGGGCTTCTTTAAGCTTTTTTGTTTGTCCAGGTTGTTGTTAACAGCGAAATGATTGAGTACTATGACATCTCTGGTTGTTATATCTTGAGGCCTTGGGCGATGGAAATATGGGAGTTGCTGAAAGTAAGTTTTCTCAATATCATCTGGAATCTGAAATCCAAATGACCAAGCTGTATTTTACTGTTAGTATTTTCCCGTCTACGCAATGAAATAAATGCATCCTGTCTTGAGAGTTGCCTCTTTTTCGGAGACTGATTTTGGGGCCATCTGAAACTTCTCTTATGACTTATGCCCATGTTGCTTCTTTTTCATTTGGCAATTAATTCTGAACTTCTCTATATCCAATCAACATTTGATAAAACATAATCCTTAATGCCTCTTTTCAGTGTTATACATGGAAGTTCCATTTATCCTTCATTGTCGTGTTGCTGTCTTATTTGAAAGCTGTTATTGCATATGTTTTCTTCGGCAGCTTATCATATCAATACTTTTTGACTCTGAATGGACATCAGTACCCTTGCTGTTGCTGTTAATTTATATCTTCTAATTATCAAGTGATAGTGACATTATTATGTTTTACTTGTAAGTAACATCAATGTGATTTGGTGCAGGAATTTTTTGATGCAGAAATAAAGAAGTTGAAGCTGAAACCATATTATTTCCCTTTGTTTGTTACGGAGAATGTTCTGCAGAAGGAGAAAGACCATATTGAGGGCTTTGCCCCTGAGGTGTGCCTTTTACTCCATTTCTTTTCGGATGAAGTATTTTGCAAGTTAATATATTGGTTTAGTCAGCTATTTAGCCTGTACAACTACGACAGTACCTTTTGGAAAACAGCTGAAAGAAAAATTAACAATAGTGACAACAGCTCCCACACCTGTGACAAAGTTTGTCAAGGTACCACTATGGACCAAACGAATAATTGTTTTCTTTAACCTTTACACATCGCGTAAGTTGTGTTTTACTATTTACTTTGACCTGTGTATTGGTTTCTATATGAATTCATGAGATAGGACAGGTATCGGAAACAATGTGCTTGGTCATCAGTTCATCTTGATACAGATTTATGAGTATCATATTAATTATTTTTCTCTGTGCTATGGTTCTAATTAGCTTTGCCATATTTACTTTATCTCTTTCTTATATTGTCTTCTGAAGATAGTAACCTTTTCATTTGTCCTCCAGGTAGCGTGGGTTACTAAATCAGGAAAATCTGATCTGGAAGCTCCTATTGCAATCCGTCCAACAAGTGAGACTGTCATGTATCCATACTTCTCTAAATGGATAAGAAGCCACCGGGACTTACCTTTGAAGTGTAACCAGTGGTGCAATGTTGTTAGATGGGAGTTTAGCAATCCAACTCCTTTCATAAGGTAGCTCATTGTTTGGTGGCCCATCATCACATTTGTCTAGGCACTTCTCTGAGTTTTGACTTTCTTATAGTGCCTGCAGAGCTCTGCCCCATCACTGTTAGTAGTTAATGGTGCGATAGTCTCTAATTGCATGCTCGATAATATATTAAATTATTATTGCAAAAAGCAGTACATTCATTTGCAAAAAGCAGTATATTAGCAAGATGATCTGTAACCAAGTGTCTAATAGGCCTTTTTATCCGATGTAATTCTTGTGACCTGTCTTGACTAAACATTCTGCGTCTGCTTTAAGTTATTTGACATGATCTGTAACCGTTCTCCTCAGGAGCCGTGAATTTCTTTGGCAAGAAGGCCATACAGTTTTTGCAACTAAAGAGGAGGCAGATGAAGAGGTATTAGTATTACAACCTCCGTTCCTGAATGCATGGCATGTTGAGTATTTGCACTTTAACCAAGGTATAAACAAATAAGACTGCTCTACTCCCTATTTATTAGGCCACTTATCACTATTAGGAGGTGGGTATTTCAGATGTAAAAAAAGGATGTGGGTATTTCATTTTTAGTATTATAAATGAATTTGGAAATAACCAAATGGAGGGTATATACTTGTTGAAATAACCAAATGGAAGTGCATATACACGTTGGGAATGACCTAATGGAATGGCATATAAATGTGGAGTTGGTCTAAAGTTATACTGATTTTTTGGGTACAAAATTTGAATTCTATAATGATGTGTGTTCAGTAACGAAGGGTGTAAGTAGTTTGCTACTTATCGTGGTATTTTAATCTGGCTGTGTTGTAATCTAGTAATATTGAATTGATTTTGGTGGTTCTATTGTGAACCAGTAGATTGGTTGGTTTTATTCAGTATGGACTATGGATGGCTAGTGTGGAGCAGTGATGTATGTAGTTGTAAGCTATGGAAACTTGGATCAGCGTTTTGACCTCTTGTGTAAATTGCGCAACTCTACACACTCATAACTTTTAAGTTCTAAGTTGTTATTCTGCCCCCAAAACTATTTAAGTCGGTCCTCATGGCTTGGAGTAACACCTGAATAAATGTAGTATTGTGATATCAGTTCTATGTTGTGTTTGATGAGATTTTATGAAATTTGCATGTTAAATATCAAAGGGTTGACCGGTCATTTATGGCAAATATCAGGTCCTCCAAATATTGGAACTCTACAGGAGAATATATGAAGAATTTTTAGCAGTTCCAGTGTCCAAAGGGAGGAAAAGTGAGATGGAAAAGTTTGCTGGTGGACTTTACACAACCAGTGTAGAGGTATGGATAAGAAACTGCTTGCTGGATGTAATACAAGTGTTATTTTTCTTTACTGCAAGATTAAAATTTATTGGTTGTTTTTCTTTAGGCCTTCATTCCAAATACTGGCCGTGGTATACAAGGTGCAACTTCACATTGTCTTGGTCAAAACTTTGCAAAGATGTTTGATATCACTTTTGAGAATGAAAAGGGTGAACGGTCCATGGTGTGGCAGAACTCTTGGGCATACACTACCCGCTCGGTAATTCTTATATTTCTTTTACTCGAAATGGGCTTTGTTGGGATTCTTTTTTTTATTGCTAAAGTTTTGGAAGTGGCATCACTTTTTGAATCATATTGGTGCACTTGCTGCTTATATATTGTCTGTGATGTAAACGTTCGAATAAGCTTATAAGTTTGACCAGAAAAGATCAAATGTTGGAGAATAGGTTCTTGGTATTTATGATATTTGGTTTTCAACATGAAAATCTATTATCTTAGAGAAGTATAATGTTATCTTTGCGAAGACATTGACATAATGGTAAATAGGAAGTACTAGTGTGGGGAATGCCGGTATACATCTGGATGTATTTTTCTTTCCAAAATATATATGTTTTGTTTGGAGGAATCTCGAAAGGCAGGAGCTTGCAATTTACAAGTCGGTATTGAATTTGCCTAGTTTAACTAGGGAAAGTCGTGCAATAACCACTTAACCAGTAGAATGGGCCCATGCTGGTATATTGTAATGTACAACAACAACAAAGCCTTTAGTCCCAAACAACTTGGGGTAGGCTAAATGGGTATATTGAAATGTAATCAATATAATTTTGCAGTTCCATGTAATTCTATGTAGCAGCATGTCTAGAGTTGCCTAGCTTAAAACAAGGCCCGATCCATAGTTTTAATGAAAATCATGATGATGGGTCTTCCATTTTTGTTTTATCGATCGTTTTGTTGAGAACTTAGTGTGCCCTAATACCAATCACTTCGGAGCTAGCTTTTAATGCTAGCCCAAAGTGTTGGCAATGGCCATTTGTTTCCACTATGGCTATATCATGATTTTTTTTGTTAAAATAATTTATCACATCGTATATTATTTTGTGTATGTGATTTTCAGTCGCTGAATGTTCTGTTTAGTTATGCTTCCATTTGTAATATGTAGCTTTTATGCTCTTATTGCAGATTGGAGTCATGGTAATGACACATGGTGATGACAAGGGCTTAGTGCTGCCACCAAAGGTGGCACCTATCCAGGTCATTGTTATTCCTGTGCCATTTAAAGATGCTGACACAACAGCTATTAAAGGGGCGTGTGAGTCGGCTGTTTACACCTTGAACCAAGCTGGGATTCGAGCAGATTTGGATGCTCGTGAAAACTACTCTCCTGGTTGGAAATATTCTCAATGGGAAATGAAAGGTGTTCCTTTGAGAATCGAGATAGGTCCAAAAGATCTGGCGAACAAGCAGGTACTGGTTATTGATTCTTGATCATGTGAATAATTTGCTCCATAAATTGTTCTCGTTTTCATTTTGCGCTCTACATATATTCACAATGGGCACTATTGCCTAATTCTGCCAGCCTTATGACAGGTTGCTCCCCACTTAGCATGTTTTCTTTTTGTTCCTATTGTTGAAGATGCTGGATATTTTGCTTCTTTAACTTGTTCCTGAAGCCTAAGATGTGTGTATGTGCTCGTGTTCAAAATTTTATTAAAACTGTCATACATTGGACTTAGGCCGTAACTAATTTTTTTGTGTGGTGAAAGTAAGTGGCTAATATTAACATACACATTGTTAGACTTTAATAATATTTTAAACAACTGACTCGAAATTAAAATTCTCTCTTTAGCTGTTAAGAAAGAGTCTAAATTGTGTTGTTTGATTAACCTTTTCTCTACTGATGATTCTCACCTGTATCCTGTTCGTTTTGTTCTCTTACTGGGTTTTGGCAATTTTGAGATGGTTAGCAGAGTAATTATTTTAGAACCCTTTATAATTGAATGTCAAAATAGAAGGGAATCATTGACTCGATTGTGCATCTGTGCTATTGTTTTCTTCACGATTGTTCTGAATAATCAGGAATAAGCAGGAATGCTAAAATAATCTGAATAATCAGGAATGTCAAAATATAAGTAATTTCCTGATTGTTCTGAATAATCAGGAATAAGCATTCATGTGTACTGAATAAGCCTTTTGTTCTACAATTCTTTGCACGAAATCTCTTAATTGCCGACTGTTGTTTAGATCCAAAGCTGCATGAACTTGTTTCTCCCTTGAAAATAGATTTTGTGGGATATCTTAGTCAGAGGAACTGTTGCATGATTCCACGAGTTATTTGCACGTACAGATTTAGAATTATTTTGACTTGCCTGATTAACCATATGATTGCGCCCACAAACTGGTTCATCTTCTGAGGATTTGATATGTAAAGAGTTGTAGCAAAGATTTAAAGTCCTTAATTTCTTACCATTTCGTGAAGTTGCCCATTTGGCAGTTAAATGGAATATAATGTTTTGTATTTACAGGTGCGCATTGTCCGGCGAGACAATGGTACAAAGGTTGATATTCCTTCAACAGACTTGGTTGAGCAGGTTAGAGTGTTGCTGGATGGGATTCAAGCAAACTTGTTGGAAACAGCGAAAGCAAAGAGAGATGCCTGCATTGTAATCATCAGCACTTGGGATGAATTCATAGCAGCTCTCAATGACAAAAAATTGATCTTGGCTCCATGGTGTGATGAGGAGGTATTTTATGTCCTGCCCTATATTTCTCCTATTCCCCTCCCACCCTGATATTTTTAAGTCACTAATAACTAACAGAACTATGATTATGGCACACATGTCGGTATCTAGCGTATGTTCTATGCACTTCTATACTGGAAAGCTGGTTGTAGTGGGAGTAATGGGATGTGCACATTTGTGGAGAATTGTTTTGACACTTGTATAGCTAAACCTTGATATTATATAAAACTCCACAAAGTTGGTGAAACTGAAGCTAATGCATGGGGGAAGAAGTTCTAGTTTCAGTTTGCTCATCACCTGATAGCTCCATTTCATGTTTCCACCAGGGTAGTGCCTCTTTTATTAGCTGTGGCGTTTCTTTAGTATGTGAGAAAATCAGAAGTTCTAGTTATTTTTGCATGACTCAACAATCCAGGCATACATAAGACTCGGAGTACCCCTCCTTTGTTAGGTCACTTGTTGCTCTTGGATGCTGTATATGCTCTCTAGTTCATATTAGTCAATGGTTTTGTTAATTACCATGATCCTCATGAACTGGAGTCAGAAAAATTATTTCAAATCATGGATGTATTTGAGAATAGTAAGTTTTGACCGCAGGATGACTTGTTCAAGTGGAGGACTAGCATTTGGCACAAATTCTATGTTGCTGTAGCTGGCTTCCTGCTTGCTAGGTGTTTGCAACTCTGGCATGTTTAGCATACAATTTCTTCCCTTGTGCTGTGCAGGAGGTGGAGAAGGACGTGAAAGCTCGGACCAAAGGTGAACTTGGGGCTGCGAAAACATTGTGTACTCCATTTGACCAGCCAGATCTTCCTTCCGGTACGCTATGTAGACAGTGGTGCTTTTTATTTCATTTGGATTTCTCTTTTGCTGTACTTCCTGCAAATGATGCTTCCATTTACGCCGCACTAACCTTGACATTGATGTTCTGCACAAAACTTCAGGAACCGTGTGCTTTGCTTCCGGAAAGCCTGCTCAAAAGTGGTCGTTCTGGGGTCGCAGCTATTGATCTCAGTGTTCTGTCACCTATACATTGCCATTTTCGTGGATCGTTTGTTCTGGCAAAGCTGTTTATTTCTTATACTACCTGATTTTTGAGTAATGCTTTCGTATGATATAACTGTAACTGCCGATTGGTTGTCCATTTGCTATTTTGTAATGATTGCATGTCTATCAGTTCGGTGTCGAGAAATATACATTGTGTACAACCTTAAGTGATAGACCTGCACATGACAATATTGCCACCGTATAAGGATTTTTTTTCAAAAGTATGACTAAATTTATAACAAATTTGAAAATTATACGGCGAAATGAAAAAATACCGAAAATATGACCCCGTCGGCCTGCGGTGGGCCGAAAGGGGCCCTGTCGGCCAGCAGTGGGCCGAGCGGGCCGAAAGGGGCCCTGTCGGCCAGCAGTGGGCCGAGCGCAGCCTGTTGGCCACCAGTAGGCCGATTGGTGGGCTGTCGGCCACCAGCAGGCCGAAAGGTGGCTGTCGGCCTACCAGAGGCCCCCGTAGATAGCCTGCCCAAAAGTTTTCTTGAATTTTTTTTCAGAAATAGTACATTTTTTTGGTATTTCCTTCGCCGAAGTCATCTGCCACAGCGATCGTACTATCTCGCCCTACTATCCCCCCATTTTCTTTTTCCGCCCTACTATCCCGTCATTTTCTTTCCCGTCATACTCTCCCGCCACTTTTTCTCCCGTCATTCTCTCCCGCCATTTTCTTTCCCGCCTTTCTCTCCCGCCATCTTCTCTTGTGAACAACCTATATAACCACATCCGCAGTAAGGTGGGTGAGCAGGCCCTTCTGTCCCCCTTTCTCTCACGCCTTTCGCTCCCGTCATCTTTTCGTGGAGATGTCTCATCCTCATTATTCTTTTGATCGTAGTTTTCACTCTAGTATGTCCGATCGTCTTCTCAAACTGTCCGCCAATTTCAAGATGGATGATAGAGTAGTTTCATGGGAGGAACTCATCAGTAGTGACACCATAATGAATGAGTTGGCTCACTCATTAGCTAGGAGTGGGTGGCCTCCCAGGACATTTGAGGAGATACGGAAAGAACTTCTCAGGTTGCATGGCAGATGGCAGAAGGTCAAACTACATAAGAGTGAATCTTACATCAGGCTTGCGAGGAATAATTCAGATTTATGGTCAGCAGACAGTGAGGACGAAGACGACCTCTTCATGCCGAGCACCAAGGTCAAGACTACCGCATCGTCGAAGGGCAAGAGCTCTACATCGACGAAGGGCAAGAGATCTGCATCGACGGAGGACGAAGAGGACGTCTTCATGCCGAGCACCAAGGTCAAGACTACCGCATCGTCGAAGGCCAAGAGTTCTACTTCGACAAAGGGCAAGAGATCTGCATCGACGGAAGAGGAGGATGATGCATTAATGTAGTATTGTTTTATGTAGTACTGTTTATTTTCAATTGTAGTGTTTAATTCAGTTGTAGTGTATATTTCAGTTGTACTGTTTATTTCAGTTGTACTGTTTAATTCAGTGGTAATGTTTAATTTCAGTTGGATGCATTTAGTTCGCAGTACAAGTGTTATCTCTCTAAACCAATTGCCACCGACGGCTTCTCCCTCAGCCAGCTCGCTTTTCCTTTGCTTTTCCCATGCGCAGACGCTGATTCCGATGCACACACTGTAGTGATTGGCAGACTGTAGTGACGGTGCTGATTTTTATGCAAACGGCGCTGATTTTTAGGCAAAGATTCGGCCGAGCGGGTGTCTGCTTTGTTTGCTTTGTCTGATTCCTGTTGTCTGCTTTGTCTGATTCCTGCTGTCTGCGGTGCGGTGCGGTGCTGTTGCTGCGGCGGACGCGCGTGTTTTATTTTCTTCTACCGACAACACAGTGCTCCTCATCTTTATATACGAGATGCCGTTGCCTGCTCTCTCACGCTCTTCTCTTTGCTTCTGCCCACACTGCTTGCTCTTTCTCACTCTCTTCTCCATCGTCCAGCCACACTTCAAAACACCAACACGCTAGTCATTATGAGTTTGCCTTGCTCGGATCAAAGCATTAGGCCTACGAAAATGAAGAGTGCGACTTTGCCTCGGGGGGTGGAAGTACTTCGTTGTTGGTGTGGCGATCTCTGCAAGGTGAAGGAGGTGACGGATTTTTCAGATTGGTTGGGCATGAAGTTTTTCATGTGCGCCAATTATGAGGAAGATCCACCCGTTGCTATTTCACCGTACATCAGGCCTCCGGTATGTTTCAGTCAGCAAGAATAAACACGTTGTGGATATTATTGTTGATTTGATATTTCTATTTCTATTTTTGTTGTAGTCTCCTCCGCCTCTGTGCATGTACTATCGTTGGATTGACACGAAAAAACCGGACTGGGCGGTGACCGAGATTCGTGAAAGAGGTCGTCGTGCATGGGCAAGCTTGGACGCGGAAGAGCGTCGCGCGAAGGCGGCAGCAGATGAGAAAGCAGAGCAGGAGAGAGAGTGGCAAGAGTACTGTGTGAAGCAGAGGGCTTTTCTTGATGAGATGAAGAAGAAAAACCGAGAAGAGGGACTTCGACTGGCGGAGGTTCAACGACAGCGACAGGAGGCCCGTGAGGCTGAGAGGCAGATGAAGAAAGAAAGGGCTCGTGCAGCCAAGGCAGCAGAAGAAGCTGGTGATGGAAAAGGAAAATATCCCCGTTGGACTCAGTAGATTTATGTTATTGTATCGTAACGTTCGCATTGCAGCAAGTCGTATCTTAAAATTCGCAGCAAGTTGTATCTTAATTTTTATGTATCTTATTTTATGCATGTTATTTTCGATGCATCTTAATTATCTGTTGTAGTCTGGTTGGAAATGTATCTCGTACCGTTTAGACATATATTATCGTTGTGTATTGTCTTGTTTTGTGGGCATTATGTTTTATGTAAAGCGCGGCGTTGGATGCATTTAGTTCGCAGTAGAAGTGTTATCTCTCTAGACCAATTGACCACTGAAATAAAACATGAATACGTCTCATACATAAGTAGATAGTAATTTGTCCCATACATAAAATAGACATACGTCTCATACATAATTAGATAGTCATGTCTCATACATAGATAACCATATCACTGCTGCGGACGGCGACGAATCTTCGGCTTCCTCGGACGAGGACCGGAAGGCGATAAGCGCTCACGCGGTGGAAGAGTCTCACGATGACCACGACCATAGGCCGCGTCGTCTGTCTGTGTCTGTGTCTCCTGCGTGTATGGTGGTGGTGGAGTGGCAAGAACTGTCTCCGAGAAATCATAGGTGTTTGCAGCTCGGTCATCGTCGTCGCCGTCGCCGGCAAAGAACGAACCAGCACCAGTAAACATCGGTGACTGGACATTAGGCTGCATGAACGGTTGCGACTGGCTGCCGACTGCGGTAAAGTAAAACATGTAAAATTGATTTGCGAACCTAGAATGTTTAAAAGAATGTACAAAGTAGTGTTACCTAGGTCCATCTGATTATGCCAGAAAGAGCTCCCTGGTTGTGAAGGAGGTATCTGCTGCCATGAAGAGCTCATTGGTTGTGAAGGAGGTGTCTGTTGCCAGGAAGAGCTCCCTGGTTGTGAAGGAGGTGTCTGCTGCCAGGAAGAGCTCCCTGGTTGTGAAGGAGGTGTCTGCTGCCAGGAAGAGCTCCCTGGTTGTGAAGGTCGTGGTTCCGAACGGTGCACAGAGGTTCGAGGTTCTGAACGCTGCAGAGAGGGGCGTGGCGGACGATGTGCTGGACGAGGAATAGCAACATCCGAAGATCGTCTACATGTAACAGCTGCGTAAATCCCGCGTACCTTCTCATGAAGACCCCTCAACCATGAGGCGTGCATCAACTATCTCTCGTGCAATACCGATGAGTCGTGCATCGACAGTGGTCACGTGGTTTTCCGTGAACATCGTCTTGCCGAACAACCACATAATATATGCCTCTAGGGATCGGTCAATCTGTGCCTCTGACAACTCAACATTGGGATATCCTAAGGAGACAATCTGAAACTGGCTGTACCACCTAAAAAGAGGCCCGTGACGATCGTTGCCTAGCACCGTAGTAGTTGGCACCGCATCCAGAAAACGGCGACGAATCGATGCTAGCCAACCAGGTTCTGGCTCTAAAGGACCTATGGCAGCACCGGCCAGAGGTAATCCCAACAAGTAAGACACATCCTGTAATGTAGGCGCCATCTCTCCCCAGGGAAAGTGAAACATATGTGTCTCTGGTCTCCATCTATCTACTAAGCAGGTAAGGAGTGACCTGTCGTAAGAGAAGCGTGTAACTTGCTTCTTCTGTAACTGCATTGGTTCACCTGCCTCATCCAATTCCGGATGATCAACCCACTCATCCAATGTACCCTCAACCAGCCGTGCCAAGGGTAGAAGTCCAGCCCAATTTAACCTACAAAATAAATAGAATGTAGCTTACAGTTAGCGGCTATCAAAAGGATGTCAAACATAGTAAGTCATTATACCGACACATACCTATCAACCCATAAAGGGTGTATCATCCAGTTACGCTTTGGGGTGCGAGTGATCAACACGTCTAAGTTCTTGCCCGCTTCCATATCTGCGGCCCGGTGCCCTCTATCGATATTCCCATTAAGCAACGGATACGAAGCCATATCTGCAATTAAAACATAGCCCAGGCATATTACAAATTAAAACATAGTCCAGACATATTACAAATTATAACATCGTCCAGACATATTACAGAATAAAACATAGTCCGTCATATTACACATTAAAACATAGTCCACACATATTACAGAATAAAACATAGTCCGTCATATTACACATTAAAACATGTGAGCAAGGCAGGTGCAACAACTGTGGTTTGTTGCATGTACACTCACAAGTTGGATAAAATTCCGTTCCAATTTTAACCTCATGCGTCTTCACCTCATTTGCAGAACCAAAACCATCAGTAGGAAGCTGAACCTCATACCTCCTTTCCTGATTACCTATGAGTGTGACAGTGTGCTTTTTTGCTTTCTTTATCTTCTGAGCCATGTACTCCATGACACGGCTACAATAAGGTGTGTTCTGATTAACTGCAATATGCTTCTTTGCTAACTCGTGCCTTTCTCTGAAATATCTCAAAGTGCCATGGAATACACCATCCACAATAGCTGTCAGTGGCAATGCTCTATTCCCTCCGAGTACAAAGTTATACACCTCTGCAAGATTGGTTGTCATGTGGCCATACCTAGCTCCATGGGTATCATGCAGCAAAGACCAATTCACTGGAGGCTCTTTCTCTATCCACTCAGAAAAATTCTTTATTGCCCTGCCCTTCTTTCTCTTGGTATTAGGAGGGTCAATTGCTGGCAAGTCACAAAGACCTACTGGCTCATCTAGCTCCGCCATGAGTGTTGCTAATTTAACCTGATCTGCTTCCATTTTCTTCCTCGCGCGGACCTGCTTCTTAGTGAACTCATCAAGTTTTGACCAAATAAAATGGTATTTACGCTGCTGGTTCTGCTTGCATAATTTTTTAAACAAGTTCATCAACCGCTTGTTCTTGAACTGTGAGAAAAAATTAGCCCCAAGATGGTGCATGCACCACCGGCTCTGCAAGTCCTTCCAAGGTGTTGGTTCGTCAGCAGTTGGATTCCTTAGTGTCTTCACGGCCTTCAATATACCAGGATGTCTGTCATGAATGACACACACGTTTGGTCGGTCCTTCACGATCGCAATTTTAACTTGCAGGAAGAACCATACCCAGCTCGGAAAGTTCTCGCCCTCCACAAATGCCATGGCTAGTGGGATGATTTGATTGTTCCCATCCACACCAATAGCAGTCAGGATTTGCCCTTTGTACTGACCAGTCAGGAATGTACCATCCACAAACATCACAGGAGGACAATGCCGGAAAGCTTCGATGCACATAGCGAAAGAGAAGAATACTCGTTTCAACACCTTGTGATCTGGTATAATGTCCAACCTCGTGTGTTGTATGTTAACATAAGTGCCGGGATTTCTCTCCTTCAGTATGTCAAGGAGACGGACAACATTATCATATGAGTCGAAGAACGTCCCAAACCTTTCCTCCATAGCCTTCTGCTTAGCCCTCCAAGCCTTCCCATATGGAATGTCATAATTCCATCTGACCTTCACTGCTCTCTGGATGTGTTTTGCTTCCATATCTTTCTTCTCCACTATCTCAGTATACATGAGTTGCGCAATGAGAGTTGAAGTCAGGTTTGGATGACTAACCAACAGGTTTTTCCTCACACAATTATGTGGGACCACATTGGTGACAAGCCAGTGGATGTCATACTTCGGCACGTGCCCGTGCACCTTCCCAGGACAACCTGCTTCAACACACTTCACGGTATAGTTTGTTGGACTCGATATGTGTGTCCGGAAAACCCTCTGCGTAGACATAGCCCACTTTATCACCGCATACTTCAATTTTTTCTTTGTATCAAACATAGCCCCTATCTGGACTTGGTTCAGATTATATTGCCATGGAGTCTCATGGCCATCGTTGACAGTAAGGCCGGTGGATATGTCCTGATCCCATGCAGAAGGAATCGGTACCTCCACTTCATCCTCGGAATTTTCAGAATCCAGATCCTCCGCAAATCCATCCTCGTCATCTTCTTCCATCACCCTCTGCATTTCATCGCCTTCCTCATCCCCATCAGCAACACCAGAACCAGCTAATATTTTTGACTGAATACTCTGCCCAGTATCATGACCACAAACATTGTGTGACATGTAGTCTGACTCTTTCTCGGCTTGGCTAGCATCCACATCCGGTGGCTGTGACCCGGATAAATAATTCTCGTTAGCCACTTGACTACCCTGGTCTGGTTCATACCCCACGTGAAGTTGTACCGTATTCTCCTCCTTCGCCACTGGTTGCACTAGGGCATATGGGTGGATTCTTCGGTCTCGGCAACGACTTAACAGGGTCACCCAATGCTGGCTCCTATCTATCGGCATCAACTCCCACTTAACATTTTTACAGGATTTTGTCCACAGTGCATGAATACTGACGGAACATACTTCAGGATCTAGCCCAAAACTAGTAGTCCACCAGTGCTTCAACTGTCTAATGTCCAGTTGTTGGAAATATGCCCTAGAGGCAATTAATAAAGTGTTTATTATCATATTTCTCCGTTCATGATAATGGTTTATTATTCATGCTAGAATTGTATTGACCGGAAACTTAATACATGTGTGGATAATAGACAAATACCGAGTCCCTAGTAAGCCTCTACTAGACTAGCTCGTTGATCAAAAGATGGTCAAGATTTCCTGACCATGGACATGAGTTGTCATTTGATAAACGGGATCACATCATTAGGAGAATGATGTGATGGACTTGACCCAACCGTTAGCATAGCAAATGATCGTTCAGTTTATTGCTATTGCTTTCACTATGTCAAATACACGTTCCTCTGACCATGAGATCATGTAACTCCCGGATACCGTAGGAATACTTTGGGTGTATCAAACGTCACAACATAACTGGGTGATTATAAAGGTGCACTACAGGTATCTCCGAAAGTGTTTGTTGAGTTGGCATGGATCGAGATTGGAATTTGTCACTCCGACTATCGGAGAGGTATCTCTGGGCCCTCTCGGTAATACAGCATCACAGAAGCCTTGCAAGCACCGTGATTAAAGAGTTAGTTACAAGATGACGTATTACGAAACGAGTAAAGAGACTTGCCGGTAACGAGATTGAACTAGGTATTAGATACCGACGATCGAATCTCGGGCAAGTAACATACCGCCGGACAAAAGGGAACAACGTATGTTGTCATATGAGGTTCACTGATAAAGATCTTCATGGAATATGTAGGAACCAATATGAGCATCCAGGTTCCGCTGTTGGTTATTGACCGGAGAGTCGTCTCGGTCATGTCTACATCATTCCCGAACCCGTAGGGTCCGCACACTTAAGGTTCGATGACGATTTAGTATTATATGAGTTATGTGATTGGTGGCCGAAGTTTGTTCGGAGTCCCAGATGAGATCACGGACATGACGAGGAGTCTCGAAATGGTCGAGAGGTAAAGATTCATATATTGGAAGGCTATATTCGGACGTCGGAAAGGTTCCGAGTGATTCGGGTATTTTTCGGAGTACCGGGGAGTTACGGGAATTCACCGGGAGAAGTAATGGGCCTTTTTGGGCCATACGGGAAAAGGAGAGGCAGGCCACGTGAGGAGGCGCGCGCCCCCCCTTGCCCAAACCGAATTGGACTAGGGGAGGGGGCGCAGCCCCCTCTTTCCTTTCCCTCTCCCTTCCCCCTTTCCTACTCCGTATGGGAGGTGGAATCCTACTAGGACTAAGGAGTCCTAGTAGGACTCCCCACTTTGGTGCGCCCCTAGGGCCAGCCTCCTCCTCCCTCCCTCCTTTATATACGGAGGGGGGGGGGGCGCCCCTTGGAGACATAACAATTGTTCCAAGCCGTGTGCGGCGCCCCCCTCCACCGTTTACACCCTCGGTCATATTTTCGGAGAGCTTAGGCGAAGCCCTGCCGGAATCACTTCACCGTCACCGTCGCCACGCCGTCGTGCTGACGTAACTCATCTACTACCTCGACGTCTTGCTGGATCAAGAAGGCGAGGAACGTCACCGAGCTGCACGTGTGTAGAACTCGGAGGTGCCGTACGTTCGGTACTCGATCGGTGGAGCTCGAAGGATTGTTCGACTACATCAACCGCGTTGTGAGACGCTTCCGCTAACGGTGTACGAGGGTACGTAGACACACTCTCCCTTCTCGTAGTGATGCATCTCCATGGATAGATCTTGCGTGAGCGTAGGTAATTTTTTGAAATTCATGCTCCGTTCCCCAACAGTGGCATCCGAGCCAGGTCTATGCGTAGATGTGATTTGCACGAGTAGAACACAAGTGAGTTGTGGGCGTGGGTGTATACATATTGCTTGCCGTTACTAGTTGTTAC
The DNA here is from genome assembly GCA_039707655.1 of Elymus sibiricus. Taxonomy (NCBI): domain Eukaryota; kingdom Viridiplantae; phylum Streptophyta; class Magnoliopsida; order Poales; family Poaceae; genus Elymus; species Elymus sibiricus. The sequence continues at coordinate 93,782,090 of CM077676.1, read as the reverse complement.
TTGATTCGGCGGTATTGTGAGATGAAGCGGCCCGGACCGACATTACGCGTACGCTTACGCGAGACAGGTTTCACCGCTACGTGCACTCGTTGCATAAAGGTGACTGGCGGGTGTCTGTCTCTCTCACTTTAGTTGAATCGGTTTCAATGAAGAGGGTTCTTTTAGAAGATCAAAAAGCAATCACTACACCACGTTGTGATTTTGCGTAGGTAAGAACGGTTCTTGCAAACCCGTAGCAGCCACATAAAACTTGCAACAACAAAGTAGAGGACGTCTAACTTGTTTTTGCTGGGTATGCTGGTGATGTGATATGGCCAAGACATGATGTGATATAAGTTGTTGTATGAGATGATCATGTTTTGTAAGTTATCAGGCAACCGGCAGGAGCCTTATGGTTGTCTCTTTATTGTATGCAATGCCAACGCTATGTAATTGCTTTACTTTACCGCTATTAGTTAGCAGTAGTAGTAGTAGCAATAGCCGGCGAGACGACCACGACGCTACGATGGAGATCAAGGTGTCACGACGCTACGATGGAGATCAAGGTGTCAACCCGGTGACGATGGAGATCATGACGGTGCTTTGCTGATGGAGATCAAAAGCACAAGACGATGATGGCCATATCATGTCACATATATTGAATTGCATGTGATGTTAATCCTTTTATGCATCTTATTTTGCTTAGGACGACGGTAGCATTATAAGATGATCCCTTCACTAAATTTCAAGATAAGTGTTCTCCCCTAGTATGCACCGTTGCGAAGGTTCGACGCTTCTAAGCACCACGTGATGATCGGGTGTGATGGATTCTTTCGTTCGCATACAACGGGTGTAAGCCAGTTTTACACACGCAGAATACTTGGGTTAAACTTGACGAGCCTAGCATGTACAGACATGGCCTCGGAACACAAGAGACCGAAAGGTCGAACATGAGTCATATAGTAGATATGATCAACATGAAAGATGTTCACCATTGATAACTAATCCACCTCACGTGATGATCGGACATGGTTTAGTTTGATGTGGATCATGTTACACTTAGACAACTTGAGGGATGTTAATCTAAGTGGGAGTTCTTAAGTAATTTGATTAATTGAACTTCAATTATCATGAACATAGTCAATAGTGTCTTAGCAAACTTATGTTGTAGATCGATAGACCACGCTGTAGCTCCCCTGTATTTTCATGCGTTCCTAGAGAAAGTTAAGTTGAAAGTTGATGGAAGCAACTATGCGGACTAGGTCCGTATTCTGAGGATTGTCCTCACCGCTGCACAGAAGGCTTATGTCTTTGATGCACCGCTCGGTGAGCAACCCCTACGGCTTCGTCTGAGGACGTTATGAACGTCTGGCAGACAAGAAAAGATGACTACTCGATAGTTCAGTGCGCCATACTTTACGGCTTAGAACCGGAGCTCCAAATATGTTTTGAGCAACACGGAGCATATGAGATGTTCCAAGAGCTGAAAATTTGTTTTTCAAGACTCACACCCGGGTCGAGAGGGATGACACCTTCGACAAGTTCTATAGCTACAAGATGGAGGAGAACAACTCCGTTAGTGAGCATGTACTCAGAATGTCTGAGTACTTCAAACACTTGAATCAAGTGGGAGTTAGACTTCCGAATAAAGTGGTGATTGATAGAGTTCTCTAGTCACTATCACTAAGCTACTGGATCTTCGTGATGAACTATAAACATGCAAGGGATAGAAGATCCTTAAGCTATTCGCGATGCTACAATCTGCGGATGTAGAAATCAAAAAAAGGGAGCATCAAGTATTGATGGTTAATAAGACCACTAGTTTCAAGAAGGGCAAGGGAAAGAAAAGGGAACTTCAAGAAGAACGGTAAAACAGTTGCCGCTCACGCGAAGAAACCCAAGGCTGAACCAAACCCGAGACTTAGTGCTCCCATTGCAAAGGGAAATGTCACAGGGAGCGGAACTTCCCCAAAGTAACTGGCAGATAATAAGACTGGCAATGTCAACAAAGATATTTGATATACATGTTATTGATATGTACCTTACTAGTACTCGTAGGAGCACCTGGGTATTTGATACTTGTTCAGTTGCTTACAACTTGAAACATGGAGCTTCGGAATAAACGAGGGCTAGCTAAGAACGACGTGACGATGTGCATTGGAAGTGTCTCCAAGGTTGATGTGATCACCATCGCCACGCTCTCTCTACCTTCAGGATTAGTGATGAACCTAAATAATTGTTATTTGGTGCTTGCGTTAAGCATGAACATTATATCTGATAGTGTTTATTGCAAGACGGTTATTCAATTTCAGAGAATAATTGTTATTCTATTTGGATAATATCATTGATGATCATGCACTTAAAATGAAAGGTTTATAGAATCTTGATCGTAGTAATACATATGTTCATAGCACGAATGCCAAAAGATAATGATAGTACCACATATTTGTGGCACTGCCGCTTAGGTCATATCAGTGTTAAACACATGAAGAAACTCCATGCAGATGGGTTTTTGGAATCTCTTGATTATGAATCATTTGAGACATGTGAACCGTGCCTTATTGGCAAGATGACTAAAACTCCGTTCTCCGGAACAATGGAGCGAGCAACCAACTTATTGGAAATAATACATACCGATGTATGCGGTCCGATGAGTGTTGAGGCGCGCGGTGGATATCGTTATATTCTCACGTTCACTGATGATTTGAGTAGATATGGTTATGTCTACTTGATGAAGCATAAATCTGAAACATTTGAAAAGTTCAAAGAATTTCAGAGTGAAGTAGAGAACCATCGTAACAAGAAAATAAAGTTCTTACGATCTGATCGTGGAGGAGAATATTTGAGTTACGAGTTTGGCAATCACTTAAGACAATGTGGAATTGTTTCACAGCTCACGCCACATGGAACACCACAGCGTAATGGTGTGTCCGAACGTCGTAATCGTACTCTATTGGATATGGTGCGTTCTATGATGTCTCTTACCGATTTGCCACTATCATTTTGGGGTTATGCATTAGAGACAGCTGCATTCACTTTAAACAAGGGCACCGTCTAAATCCGTTGAGATGACACCGTATGAACTGTGGTTTGCAAGAAACCTAAGATGTCATTTCTGAAAGTTTGGGGATGCAATGCTTATGTCAAAAGGCTTCAGCCAGATAAGCTCGAATCCAAAGCGGATAAGTGCGTCTTCATAGGATACCCAAAGGAGACCGTTGGGTACACCTTCTACCACAGATCCGAAGGCAAAGTATTCGTTGCTAAGAATGGATCCTTTCTAGAGAAGGAGTTTCTCTCGAAAGAAGTGAGTGGGAGGAAAGTAGAACTTGATGAGATAATTGTACCTCCTCTGGATAGTAGTACGCCACAGAAAGAAATTTCTGTGACACCAACACAGACCAGAGAAGAAGTTGATGATGATGATCATGAGGCTTCGGATCAAGTTGCTATAGAACCTCGTAGGTCAACCAGGACACGCTCCGCACCAGATTGGTACGGCAATCCTGTCTTGGAGGTCATGTTGTTAGACAACGGTGAACCTACGAACTATGAAGAAGCGATGGCGAGCCCGGATTCCGACAAATGGCTTGAGGCCATGAAATCCGAGATTAGATCCATGTATGAGAACAAAGTGTGGACTTTGGTAGACTTGCCCGATGAAACGGCGAGCTATTAAAAATAAATGGATCTTTAAGAAGAAGACGGACGCTGATGGTAATGTCACCGTCTATAAAGCTCTACTTGTTGCTAAAGGTTATCGACAAGTTCAAGGAGTTGACTACGATGAGACTTTCTCACCCATAGCGATGCTAAAGTCTGTCAGAATTATGTTAGCAATTGCCGCGTTTTATGATTATGAAATCTGGCAAATGGACGTCAAAACGGCATTCCTGAATGGATTCCTTAAGGAAGAATTGTATATGATACAACCGGAAGGTTTTGTCGATCCTAAAGGTGCTAACAAAGTATGCAAGCTCCAGCGATCCATCTATGGACTGGTGCAAGCATCTCGGAGCTAGAATACTCGCTTTGATGAAGTGATCAAAGCGTTTGGGTTTATGCAAGTTTATGGAGAAACTTGTATTTACAACAAAGTGAGTGGGAGCTCTATAACATTTCTAATAAGTATATGTGATTGGAAATGATGTAGAATTTCTGGAAAGCATAAAGAATTAATTGAAAGGAGTTTTTCAATAAAAACCGGTTTTTTGAGTTATCCACGGTTTGGGCATCGAGATCTATAGAGATAGATCAAGACACCTGATAAAAGATTTTCACACACCTTGATTAGATTTTGAAGAAGTTCAAAATGGATCAAGTCAAAAGAAATAAGTTCTTGGCTGGTGTGAAGTGGAGTAAGACTTGAAGATCTAGGTAAAGGTTGTTTACATGTTAGGCATCAAAATCTATAGAGATAGATTGAGACGCCTCATATGACTTTCACAAAACATATACCTTGACAAGATTTTGAAGAAGTTCAAAATGGATCAGTCAAAGAAGGAGTTCTTGACTGTGGTGAAAGGTGTGAAGTTGAGTAAGACTCAAATCTCGACCATGGCAAAATAAATAGAATGGATGAAGGTTATCCCCTATGCCTCGGCCATAGGTTCTATAAAGTATGCCAAGTTGTGTGCCTTGCCATGTGTCTGGCAAAAGAGGTACCAAAGTGATCCAGGAGTAGATCACTGGACAGCGGTCAAATTATCCTTAAGATGACTAAGGAAGAATTTCTCGGGAATAGAGATGATAAAGAGTTCGTCGTAAGGGGTTACGTCGATGCAAGCTTTAAACACTGATCCGAAAGACTACGAGTCTCAGACCGGATAAGTATAGTGGGGAATTTTTTTGGAGTAGCTCCAAACAGAGTGTGGTAGCAGCATCTACATAGAGATTTGCCAAGAACACACGGATCTGAATATTGCAGACCCGTTGACTAAAACCTCTCTCACAAGCAAAACATGATCAACTTTAGAACTGATTAAGTGTTAATTACATGGAGATGTAATCTAGATTATTGACTCTAGTGCAAGTGGGAGACTGTTGGAAATATGCCCTAGAGGCAATTAATAAAGTGTTTATTATCATATTTCTCCGTTCATGATAATGGTTTATTATTCATGCTAGAATTGTATTGACCGGAAACTTAATACATGTGTGGATAATAGACAAATACTGAGTCCCTAGTAAGCCTCTACTAGACTAGCTCGTTGATCAAAAGATGGTCAAGATTTCCTGACCATGGACATGAGTTGTCATTTGATAAACGGGATCACATCATTAGGAGAATGATGTGATGGACTTGACCCAACCGTTAGCATAGCAAATGATCGTTCAGTTTATTGCTATTGCTTTCACTATGTCAAATACACGTTCCTCTGACCATGAGATCATGTAACTCCCGGATACCGTAGGAATACTTTGGGTGTATCAAACGTCACAACATAACTGGGTGATTATAAAGGTGCACTACAGGTATCTCCGAAAGTGTTTGTTGAGTTGGCATGGATCGAGATTGGAATTTGTCACTCCGACTATCGGAGAGGTATCTCTGGGCCCTCTCGGTAATACAGCATCACAGAAGCCTTGCAAGCACCGTGACTAAAGAGTTAGTTACAAGATGACGTATTACGGAACGAGTAAAGAGACTTGCCGGTAACGAGATTGAACTAGGTATTAGATACCGACGATCGAATCTCGGGCAAGTAACATACCGCCGGACAAAAGGGAACAACGTATGTTGTCATATGAGGTTCACCGATAAAGATCTTCGTGGAATATGTAGGAACCAATATGAGCATCCAGGTTCCGCTGTTGGTTATTGACCGGAGAGTCGTCTCGGTCATGTCTACATCATTCCCGAACCCGTAGGGTCCGCACACTTAAGGTTCGATGACCATTTAGTATTATATGAGTTATGTGATTGGTGGCCGAAGTTTGTTCGGAGTCCCGGATGAGATCACGGACATGACGAGGAGTCTCGAAATGGTCGAGAGGTAAAGATTCATATATTGGAAGGCTATATTCGGACGTCGGAAAGGTTCCGAGTGATTCGGGTATTTTTCGGAGTACCGGGGAGTTACGGGAATTCACCGGGAGAAGTAATGGGCCTTTTTGGGCCATACGGGAAAAGGAGAGGCAGGCCACGTGAGGAGGCGCGCGCCCCCCCTTGCCCAAACCGAATTGGACTAGGGAAGGGGGCGCAGCCCCCTCTTTCCTTTCCCTCTCCCTTCCCCCTTTCCTACTCCGTATGGGAGGTGGAATCCTACTAGGACTAAGGAGTCCTAGTAGGACTCCCCACTTTGGTGCGCCCCTAGGGCCAGCCTCCTCCTCCCTCCCTCCTTTATATACGGAGGGGGGGGCGCCCCTTGGAGACATAACAATTGTTCCAAGCCGTGTGCGGCGCCCCCCTCCACCGTTTACACCCTCGGTCATATTTTCGGAGAGCTTAGGCGAAGCCCTGTCGGAATCACTTCACCGTCACCGTCGCCACGCCGTCGTGCTGACGGAACTCATCTACTACCTCGACGTCTTGCTGTATCAAGAAGGCGAGGAACGTCACCGAGCTGCACGTGTGTAGAACTCGGAGGTGCCGTACGTTCGGTACTCGATCGGTGGAGCTCGAAGGATTGTTCGACTACATCAACCGCGTTGTGAGACGCTTCCGCTAACGGTGTACGAGGGTACGTAGACACACTCTCCCTTCTCGTAGCGATGCATCTCCATGGATAGATCTTGCGTGAGCGTAGGAATTTTTTTGAAATTCATGCTCCGTTCCCCAACACCAGTATGTCCGGGTGTGAAAGTGTCATGACGCCATTTTTAAACTCGCTAAGATCAACCCCCAACTCATTATATCGAACATTACCAGGGCCGTAGTAAACAGTCAAATTTACTGATTCAGACATTTTCACCTGTCAGACATTGCCACCTTTTATTAATCGCAACGAACAAAATTATTACCGGCTACACTAACTATCCGCTAAAATTACTATGTACACTAAATAAACTCTACAACACATACAAAATTATTACCGGCTACACTAACTATCCCCTAAAATTACTATGTACACTAAAATGACTATGTACACTAAATAAACTGTACAATAAAACTACACTAACTACACGAACAAAAATATACCTTCGACGCGTGTGTCCCCTTCTTCTTCCTCTCCACACCACCACCTCCTCACCAGCCACACCTCCTCCGCCCCACCACCTCCTCACCTCCTCCACCCCACCATGGCTCCTCCTCACTTACGCACAAATAACTATCCCATTGCAAATAAAATGACCGTAGGACGCTGGAGAATGCTATGATCTATTGATTCCGCGGCTTGGAACGGAAAATCGGTGGAAGAATGAGTAGATCGGTGAGGGGGGGGGGGAGAGTATAGAGAGGAAATGAGAGAGAGAGAGAGAGCTGCCAGCGACCAGGAACGAGAGAGAGAGAGCGAGAGGAAGAAGAAAACGGTCGGGCGGCCGACAGCCCCCTTTCGGCCTGCTGGTGGCCGACAGCCACCTTTCGGCCTACTGGTGGCCGACAGGCTGCGCTCGGCCTACTGCTGGCCGACAGGGCCCCTTTCGGCCCACCGCAGGCCGACGGGGTCATATTTTCGGTATTTTTTCATTTCGCCGTATAATTTTCAAATTTGTTATAAGTGCCCGAGTTAGCTCTCTGCTCCATCCAAGCTTGCATGAATTCCCATCCCCAAAAGTCAAATTTAATATTTGGAAAATTAAACTTTGTCTGGTCCATCATCAAACCTTTAATTCCTTGAAAATATAACTTTTCATCCTTTATAACTTGGCCCAATAGCCAATATTTGCTCCATGAGCGGCAACTATGAGTAAGAATGGGGGAGCTATAGTGCATGTGTTGCCACCGCCCGTGGTGCCTCCCAGCAGTCCTCCGCCTCCTCCCGCCGTCTTCTGTGAGATTTTGGCGATTTTTTTTCTCACCTTTTTGTCTTACCGATCGTCTTCGGCAACGTTGGAGCTTCTCGTTGGGAACGCTCGTGGTCCATGGAGGATGAATTTCGCCTACTTTCTGGACTACTTAGCCGAAAGCCTCTACCAAATTATTTTTGCGGAACATCTATCCTGACCTAGTGGCAAGAAGTTGTTGGCCGCATGGAAGGAAAGAAGAGACAGCCTTGCTGTCGTCGTCGTCGTAAGGGCATTGGCCCACGGCCTCCTCTGACAGCGGCGAGGAGGGGGAGAAGGGTGACAACGGCTAGAGTTTGACCGCCAAGCTTTAACATCAGTGTACTTTTCTTTGTAGCACCATGTTTTGGTAACTGTTTAACGGATTTGCTAATTCTCAAGAAGATAATAGGAACACCGATTTGTTTTGAGGGGGAGCTAACACATATGCAAGTGTTCTTTTTTGGGGTATGATATTTTTGAATTGACCGAATAATAATTAGTTAAATATCAGTCGACACTAAGTACCATCCATCTGATGTTAAGAACTTAAGATAGGTGCAAGATTTATTTTTTCCGAGCTTTGAAACAAACACAACAATTTTTTCACTAGATGAACAAAATTTTGAAGAAAGACTTCCATGTGGGGTCAAGTTAGTTTGGTGATGGGCTAGTAATTTCCTAAAAAGAATGGGGAATTAAAATATAAGAGATATGACAGGGAATTAAGTTATGGAGAATGTGCTAAAGATGCTAATAACACCTACTTTCTGATACCAAATATAGTCATGATCGCCCCATTGTTACAGGCAGGCTAATTTTTTTTAAATAATACATTTTTTATTAATTTGCAGAAATATTACGTCGATTTTTTATTTTTTAAAAATAATACATAGTCGGCCTTCTGTTGGCCGACTGGACCTTATCGTCCTACAGGAAGCCGATAGGTGCCCTGTCGGCTATAGGGAGGCCGATTGGGCTCCTACCTCCCATCGGCCGCTGGTTTTAGCTCCTGTCGGCAACCTGTAGGCCGACTGGAGCTAATTGGCTTACCGTAGGCCGACTGGAACTAATTGTCCTACTGTAGGCCGACTGGAACTAATTGTCCTACCGTAGGCCGACTGGAGCTAATTGGCTTCCTGTAGGCCGATTTGTGCATGCCCCATTTTCTCAGCCCTGCGTTTTCCGCTTCTGGGCTCCCGCTTATATCTCAGGCCGCCGTTTTCTACCAGTATCTTCCGCCACATTTCCACGCAAGATATGCTGCCGCCATATTTTACCGCTTTCTAATTCCCGCCACATTTTCCCGCGTTCTAGGTCCCGGCAGTATCTCCCGTCATATTTTCCCGCTTTCTAGTTCCCGCCATATTTTCCTGCTATCTAGTTCCCGGGAAGCGGGAAAATATGGCGGGAACTAGATAGTAGGAAAATACTCGGAAGCGGGAAAATATGGCGGGAACTAGATAGCGGGAAAATATGGCGGGAGATACTGTCGGGACCTAGAACGCGGGAAAATGTGGCGGGAATTAGAAAGCGGAAAAATATGGCGGCATCATATCTTGCGGGGAAATGTGGCGGGAGATACTGGCGGGAAACGGCGGCCCGAGATATAAGCGGGAGCCCAGAAGCGGGAAACGCAGGGCTGAGAAAATGGGGCATGGACAAATCGGCCTACAGGAAGCCAATTAGCTCCGGTCGGCCTACAGTAGGACAATTACTCCCAGTCGGCCTACGGTAAGCCAATTAGCTCCAGTCAGCCGGCCGACAGGAGGTAGGAGCCCCATCGGCCTCCCTATAGCCGACACGGCACCTATCGGCTTCCTGTAGGACGATAAGTCCAGTCGGCCAACAGAAGGCCGACTATGTATTATTTTTAAAAAATAAAAAATCGACGTAATATTTCTGCAAATTAATAAAAAAATGTATTATTTAAAAAAAATTAGCTACAGGCAGCTGCTCGAGCATGTGCATGCATGCATGTAGCTGTAGGGACGAACTAGAGTGCATAGCAAAAGCGAGATCACCACTTGATTTCGTCCTCGAAGAAGTGGCAACATGTGCACTTGTGCCTGACCATGTGGAGGCCGCCGTCGTCGACACGCACAATCTCTATGCCAGTGAGCACGGCAAACAGCGTGTCATCGGCATCAAACGACTTGGCAACGCAGAACTTGCCGGCGCCGAGGCTCACCAGCTCGGCAGTCATCAGACACCAGCCCTCCTCCGTCGGCGTGTTCAGATCTTCAAAGACATGCCGCACGACGGGCTGCTGCTGGTCCCGCGCCATGGCAGAAAGGTCCAGCGCGCACAGGTGGAAGTTAGGGCTGCGCGCGGAGAAGCCGAACCACAGGCCGAACTCGGGGACGTAATGGGCTCCCCCGTGGAGGGGCATCGTCCACTCCCCGACGTGCCGCCATTGCTCCACGTGCCTCGACGTGTCGAAGCAGTAGGTGCCCATGTTCTTGCCTAAGTTGGCCCCCCATGACACGTAGATGGTGGGGCAGCCGTTGGCGTTGACGGTGCTCGCGTGGGAGGCGACGTCGGAGTAGGAGGGCTCGTAGCCGGGCCGAAAGATGAAGGGAGGCGGCGGGAGAGTCCGCCAGCGCCAGCCTCTGTGCATGTCGCGCACCTCCTCGCCGCCGTGCCTAGGCCCGTGCTCGAGGACCTCGAAGCAGGAACCGGTGTTGTCCCGGTCCTCATCGAAGCAGGAACTGGCGTTGTCCTGCATGGTCCCACCGGTGCACCTCTCCATGGCGTAGAGGCTGTTCTCGGCGGCGCCGGGCAGGGCGACGGGGATGCACACGGGGAGGAACCCCTTGGGCTCGTTGAGCCAGGGCAGGTTGAGGAAGAGGCGCTCGTCGGCGTCGTACAACACGCTCTCGCCGGCCACGTTGGCGCTCACGATCCTGCCCTCGCTGCCGCGGGTGCCCAGGAGCGCGAATAGGTCCAGGCCGGCCATATGTGGCAACGGGGCAGTGGGGGACGGAGCGAAGCTCACGGCCGGCTCGGGCAGGACGAGGGTCTGCATTCCCGCGGCACGATGCACCATTCCCTTGTTCGCGTTCGCTGCTGCCGCTTCGTCTGCTGACCCGTAGAAGAGATGCTTGTAGGGGTCGATCCGGCGCACAGAGTGAACGCCGGTGGAGGTGTTCTCCACCACCAGATTTAGAACCCGCCGTATCATCTTTGATCAAGGGTCCGCCGGCGAGAGAAAGGGGGCGGCGGCGCAGATTGGGGACGGGGGAGCTATCAGGGCTAGGAACGCGCAAAATGCACGATAAGATTTTTTGTTGTTGCGAAATTCATGGGCGTGCGGGGAACAAACTGGGGCAGCCAGTCAGCCGTAGGGTAGATCACGGATCGACGGCTCTGGAACAGAGCGACGGATCGACACTATCGGACGTCCGGGCCCCTGGGCCAGTCCAAGCTTTGCTTTGAAAAGCATGACCTGTAAATGCCGAGCCCGGCCCGAAATGTATATAAACCATATAATTCTTTTACTTAGTTTAATTATTTCCCAAATAACAAAATGCTATGGTAAGCCACCTCGTTACCAAGGGATTATATCCTTCGGTAACTACATATTTGTTTTGCTTTTCATTATTGTAACGAGGGAAGTCTTCACTTAAGCACATATTTGAATGTTCGTTATCACAAAATGGGCGGCAAGTTAAGAGCATCTACAGCCGGGCGCCTCAAACCCGTCTCATACGCCTGGGCGGGCCGCCCGGTCACTGTCCGGTCGCAAAATTTTGACCAAGATGGGCGCCTCAAACGCTCTGGCTGACCGGCATCTCTCATATCCAGCCCAAATATGGGGCGCCCGGGCGCGCCCGCCACGTCGGACCCGGCCCACGCTGGCCAACCCGACCGCCCACATATATTCCTCCCCATCCACTCGCCGGACCAAACCCTAGCCACTTCACTCCACTCCCCTCCACTCCTCTCCGCCACCCAAACTAGTCTCCGGCGCCTTCCGGCCGTCTCCGGCATGGCGGGCAGCGGATCCAAGTCCTTCACCTCCAGATCTGTCGACTCCGAGCTCATCCCTCGCGGCCCCGAGGAGGAGATGGCCGTCTGGCTTGCGCTCCGCCGTCCCCGGGAGGAGGCCCGTGCACGACACCGCTCGGACTCCTTCCGTCGGGAATCCATTGCGTCCGCCCAAATGGCGCATGGATCCAGCGCTAGGCCAGCCGTAGCTGCCTCGCCGGAGGCGGTGCGGTCCGTCTGGCGTCCGAACGCGGTGGCGGACGCGCAACCCCTTCGTTGGCGCGCCGAGCATCGGGACGCACGATGGGGCTCATCCGACGAGAACATGGCACGGCGTGCCCGCTGTGACAGGCACCGGGCGCGGGAGGCGGCGGCAGCCCTCGCGGCGATGGACGTCGGCGAGGCAGAGTCGCATTCTCTGGCGCCCCGTATGGCGCATCAGTCCGGGCGCCGCAGCCGCATCGTGGTGGATGTCGGCGGCTCGTTCCAGGACGGATCCGTCATTGATCTGACGTCCACCGGCACCCAACGGGTTCCGGGCTCCGACGAGGAAGAGTAGGGCATGGGAGACGACGGCGCCTTGAGTCCCGTGAGCCGGCTCGTATCCCATGCCCTACTCTACCTTGCCGGCGACCGGACCAACACTCTGGGGAGCGCAGCTGGCCGCCTGACATGGCCAGGGCGGAGCGGGGCGAGCGGGGAGCGGAACCGGACGAAGCTCCGCTCAAAGATCGATGCGTTGCATGTAATAATATGGATTTGAGGTTTCTAATTTTATGTATCCGGATGTGGAATGCATTTTTTGAGGCGTGACCGGTCACTGTCCGCGGACGCGCCCGGGCACGTCCGCGGGCGTTTGAGGGGTCGGATTTGCCAAGTCCGACTGTTGATGCTCTAAGGATATAATCCCTCAGTGTGCCTAACTTGAACTCGTCCTTTTCAACCTTGATGATGATCTTCACTTGATGTCATCCTCACATGGAGTATCTGAATTTTTCTTTTGATGCAAGCCCATGAGTATCACCTAGCCTACACAGACGACTCTATCTTAATTTCTCGAAAGCCACAATGAATCCTTCACTTCACCTAATTGCTCCAAGACGTGATCACCAATGACTTAGTTCTCTCGTGGTCATTATTGAGCTGCACTATAAGCATCATGTTGGTCATCACTTGTCTTCGTCGCGCTCTACCACAATATCCTGAGGCACATGATGAGATATCCACTTGAGTACTTACTCCAAGACTTGATCAACCATGAATCAACTCATGAACTCACCATGACCGTATCTTGGAGTCATGTTCTGAAGTCTTGTCTATAATTCATTCTCTTGAGATCTTGAATCCATTCAATATTGTTCATGCATTGCCTATGCAACAATCCTAAATATACATTTCCATGACAACATTGGTCCATAGGGATTGTAATTAAACCAAAACCACTCTTTTTTTTAGTGAACCCAAAACTAAACTTACATGCACTTTCAGCCCATCCATCCCAAGAGCAAAACACAACCCTACTAGCCTTGCTCAAATATTTTGATCCTCTTCTTCAGTCTGGACCGCCCAAGTATGTCCATGTAGCTCCACCACTAATCAAAGCTCCTAACATGTCGCGCCGCCACTGGAAACCTTAATGCCAAAAATGCAAATATTTGTAATGACACATGATCAAAGACATGCACGTCTGAAACATGAACATATGTGCATTTTACATGGAAAAAATTATGCCACTGTTCTCCTGATAGGTTTATCGAGTGAACACTTCCTCCTCTTCTACCTCTTCATAGAGGACGTTTGCGACTGAGTCTGGCCAGCAGAAAAAATCAAAAGAAAGAAAGCACAACGGTAGACAAATCGTTCGCATGTTTAAGATCTTGAGCAATTTTCCGTCCATAGATTTCTCAAAGAACAAAATGAGGAGAGTGTGTGTTAAACAACCCACAACCCAATCTTTCGTAACACAAAAATCAACACACAACCCCTCTCCATTTCCCCGCAGCAAAATACAGTGCTATGCATGACAGATATACCATAACCATGTTCCTGAATCACGTTAGGCCAAACATTAGGATTCAGACAAATGCATGGCACTTCGTTTACTGCCAGACCGTGAGCTATATTATCTACTAGCTAGCTATTGTCCCATTCGGCGGCCATGCACATGAATTCCTCTGTAGACGCCATGCTCTGAACTCCATCTGGATTCAGATAAATTAACATCGCCCACTTGGCACAAAACGGCGCCCAACATGCCTCCAATTCCAGCCAAGAAATAAGACTCACATGTTACCGGCTTCGTGCTTGCCCATTGGCTCGGTCTGCACTACCAGTACGTACCGCATGCAGGTACGTGGAAATATACATTCGCGTTGAATGTATCATGGCTTCGTGCCGACGATCAGATCTGGCTAGCTTTGCCCGTGACCTAATGCGGCCAAGCGCGCGGCCACATGCGCGTCGTCACGGGCCACGGTATCCCACGCTAAGCGCTAGCCATCGCCCAGCGTGACACACCCAGACAACCGACTGCCCCCCACACACGCACTCATCAAGCGCAGCTGATCCACCAGTCGATCGATCCGACAGCTAGCTAGCCATGGCCGCCGGGAGGAAGGTGATGAGCAACGCCGGCGTCGCTGCCGCGCTGGTGGCGCTGCTGGTCGTGGCGGCGGCGTCGGGCGTGGCCGGGGTGCATGTCTGCAACGTGGACACCGGGAGCATGGTGAGCAGGTCAGGGGGAGGTAGTGCAGCCGGAGCGGTACTACCGCTCCCACCAGCGGAACTTTCGCTTGGTGCTGAACAGAAGCCGGAACCAGCGGTAGTAGAGAAAGGCAGGGCGGTAGTGCCGCCTGGGGCGGTACTACCGCTACTAACTACCGCTCTACTACCGCTCGAGAGACTGAGCTATCCAGAAGCAAAAAACAAGCGGTACTCGGAGCGGAAGAGGAACTGCGGTAGTTCCGCCGGAGCGGTACTACCGCTCCGCTCGAGCGGTACTTCTGCTTAGGTGTTGAAAGCCCAGTAACCCTGCGGTAGTGGAGTGGTAGTCTGCGCCGTAGTACCGCTGGAGCGGTACTATCGATTGATGCAGAGGCCGGGGGTTAACCTCCTTTTCAAAAAAAAAAAGATACATTGGTAACACATTCTTCACAAAACTAAACTGAAGCGCTGCCAACAAAGATAAGGGGATACAAAAATGAAACATTATTACTAAGATTTCTTAATCATTGTGCACACATGAATCCTTGAGGGAAATCGACCTCTTAGTTCATCCATCCTCATGTACAAATCAAGGAAACACACATGCATGCCCTCGATCGGTCTCTACACGGTGCATCCCTGAGGAAATTCCATTAAATTCGCCGATCGGTCATGCATATTTATGCGACGCTGAAGGATCCTGCGGCGTTCTCGACGAACTTCTTGGCGCCCTTGAACCACCTCTTGTCTCCGGCTTGCGCCTTGCAGACGTAGAGCTTGCCGTCGGCGACGGTGGCGGTGATGAGCTGGTGCTTCCCTCCCTCGTCTCCGTCCGCGGTCCTGGTGAGCACCGTTATGCTGTAGTACTGCTTACCGTCCACCACCGGCGCCGAGCTCTCCAGCACGTTGGCCGTCGCCACAGCGTCTGACTCGAACCCACCCTGCATCCTCACATCGTCAGCACACTTGGGGAATGCATGGATTGGAAGGTGCGACAAAGAAGAAGAAGAAAGGAAGGAGTTATTAGACCTCGGAGTCGGTCTTGCCGCCGTAGGACTGCTGGCCGAGGAGGAAGCCGACCTGGGAGAGGAACTCCTCAGGGGAACCGTAGTCGGTGATGGTCTTCTTGGTGGTGGGGTTGATTATAACGGAGAGGTTGCTGGTGGCGTCGAAGTTGTCCTCGTAGCGGAGCACCTGCCCAGGGAACTCACGCTCCTTGCTGGGGTTCCACTTGGCCGGGATCATCAGTTTGAACCCCTCGCCGCTGTACGCCACGAAGTCCGTGCTCTTCTTCTTGCCAAACACGTTCGCTGCAAGATATTCGTCCGCCAAGTCACTCATTAGAAACCGAACCTTACTGTCACTGTCGCTCACATACACGGTCACCAGCTCGCACCTGCTTCTCCGTAGGCGGCAGCGGCGGGAGAGACCTTGACGGCGACGGCGGCGGCACCGGCGAGGAGGGACAGCGCGGCGCGCCGGCTGGTGACGATGGCAGCGTCAGATGCAGCCTCTTCGTTCTTCTGCGCCTTGCAGACGAACAGCTGGGTGCGCCCGACGGCGGGAGCAGGGCGCGCCGAGGCGGCCAGGCGCGCGGTGGACTGGTGGAGGAAGCAGGAGGTGGACGCCATTGCTCGCTGCTGTTTAGCTTAGCTTAGCTGTGACTGTGCGTGCGTGCGCGTGGGTATGGTGTGTGTCGCGTTAACTAAGGAGATCGGTGGGGTCCGGAGGCGCGAGAGTACTTGTGGTGCGTGTGTGTGGATGGAGTTGGGATGAGGCGCGATACCATCGGATAAGGCCCCGCGCCGCGCCATTGGGCCACGTCGGATCGTGATGCAGCCCGTCACTCGTCCACTCGGCCACGGTATCCCACGCTAAGCGCTAGCCATCGCCCACTCGTCGGATCGCGATGCAGCCCGTCACTCGGCCACGGTATCCCACGCTAGTGGAGCTATATTATCTACTAGCTAGCTATTGTCCCATTCGCCGGCCATGCACATGAATTCCTCTGTAGACGCCATGCTCTGAACTCCATCTGGATTCAGATAAATTAAGATCGCCCACTTGGCACAAAACGGCGCCCAACATGCCTCCAATTCCAGCCAAGAAATAAGACTCACATGTTACCGGCTTCGTGCTTGCCCATTGGCTCGGTCTGCACTACCAGTACGTACCGCATGCAGGTACGTGGAAATATACATTCGCGTTGAATGTATCATGGCTTCGTGCCGACGATCAGATCGGCTAGCTTTGCCCGTGACCTAATGCGGCCAAGCGCGCGGCCACATGCGCGTCGTCACGGGCCACGGTATCCCACGCTAAGCGCTAGCCATCGCCCAACGTGACACACCCAGACAACCGACTGTCCCCCACACACGCACTCATCAAGCGCAGCTGATCCACCAGTCGATCGATCCGACAGCTAGCTAGCCATGGCCGCCGGGAGGAAGGTGATGAGCAACGCCGGCGTCGCTGCCGCGCTGGTGGCGCTGCTGGTCGTGGCGGCGGCGTCGGGCGTGGCCGGGGTGCATGTCTGCAACGTGGACACCGAGAGCATGGTGAGCAGGGGGCGGTAGTGCAGCCGAAGCGGTACTACCGCTCCCACCAGCGGAACTTTCGCTTGGTGCTGAACAGAAGCCGGAACCAGCGGTAGTAGAGAAAGGCAGGGCGGTAGTGCCGCCTGGGGCGGTATTACCGCTACTAACTACCGCTCGAGAGACTGAGCTATCCAGAAGCAAAAAACAAGCGGTACTCGGAGCGGAAGAGGAACTGCGGTAGTTCCGCCGGAGCGGTACTACCGCTCCGCTCGAGCGGTACTTCTGCTTAGGTGTTGAAAGCCCAGTAACCCTGCGGTAGTGGAGTGGTAGTCTGCGCCGTAGTACCGCTGGAGCGGTACTATCGATTGATGCAGAGGCCGGGGGTTAACCTCCTTTTCAAAAAAAAAAAGATACATTGGTAACACATTCTTCACAAAACTAAACTGAAGCGCTGCCAACAAAGATAAGGTGATACAAAAATGAAACATTATTACTAAGATTTCTTAATCATTGTGCACACATGAATCCTTGAGGGAAATCGACCTCTTAGTTCATCCATCCTCATGTACAAATCAAGGAAACACACATGCATGCCCTCGATCGGTCTCTACACGGTGCATCCCTGAGGAAATTCCATTAAATTCGCCGATCGGTCATGCATATTTATGCGACGCTGAAGGATCCTGCGGCGTTCTCGACGAACTTCTTGGCGCCCTTGAACCACCTCTTGTCTCCGGCTTGCGCCTTGCAGACGTAGAGCTTGCCGTCGGCGACGGTGGCGGTGATGAGCTGGTGCTTCCCTCCCTCGTCTCCGTCCGCGGTCCTGGTGAGCACCGTTATGCTGTAGTACTGCTTACCGTCCACCACCGGCGCCGAGCTCTCCAGCACGTTGGCCGTCGCCACAGCGTCTGACTCGAACCCACCCTGCATCCTCACATCGTCAGCACACTTGGGGAATGCATGGATTGGAAGGTGCGACAAAGAAGAAGAAGAAAGGAAGGAGTTATTAGACCTCGGAGTCGGTCTTGCCGCCGTAGGACTGCTGGCCGAGGAGGAAGCCGACCTGGGAGAGGAACTCCTCAGGGGAACCGTAGTCGGTGATGGTCTTCTTGGTGGTGGGGTTGATTATAACGGAGAGGTTGCTGGTGGCGTCGAAGTTGTCCTCGTAGCGGAGCACCTGCCCAGGGAACTCACGCTCCTTGCTGGGGTTCCACTTGGCCGGGATCATCAGTTTGAACCCCTCGCCGCTGTACGCCACGAAGTCCGTGCTCTTCTTCTTGCCAAACACGTTCGCTGCAAGATATTCGTCCGCCAAGTCACTCATCAGAAACCGAACCTTACTGTCACTGTCGCTCACATACACGGTCACCAGCTCGTACCTGCTTCTCCGTAGGCGGCAGCGGCGGGAGAGACCTTGACGGCGACGGCGGCGGCACCGGCAAGGAGGGACAGCGCGGCGCGCCGGCTGGTGACGATGGCAGCGTCAGATGCAGCCTCTTCGTTCTTCTGCGCCTTGCAGACGAACAGCTGGGTGCGCCCGACGGCGGGAGCAGGGCGCGCCGAGGCGGCCAGGCGCGCGGTGGACTGGTGGAGGAAGCAGGAGGTGGACGCCATTGCTCGCTGCTGTTTAGCTTAGCTTAGCTGTGACTGTGCGTGCGTGCGCGTGGGTATGGTGTGTGTCGCGTTAACTAAGGAGATCGGTGGGGTCCGGAGGCGCGAGAGTGCTTGTGGTGCGTGTGTGTGGATGGAGTTGGGATGAGGCGCGATACCATCGGATAAGGCCCCGCGCCGCGCCATTGGGCCACGTCGGATCGCGATGCAGCCCGTCACTCGTCCACTCGGCCACGGTATCCCACGCTAAGCGCTAGCCATCGCCCACTCGTCGGATCGCGATGCAGCCCGTCACTCGGCCACGGTATCCCACGCTAGTGGAGCTATATTATCTACTAGCTAGCTATTGTCCCATTCGCCGGCCATGCACATGAATTCCTCTGTAGACGCCATGCTCTGAACTCCATCTGGATTCAGATAAATTAAGATCGCCCACTTGGCACAAAACGGCGCCCAACATGCCTCCAATTCCAGCCAAGAAATAAGACTCACATGTTACCGGCTTCGTGCTTGCCCATTGGCTCGGTCTGCACTACCAGTACGTACCGCATGCAGGTACGTGGAAATATACATTCGCGTTGAATGTATCATGGCTTCGTGCCGACGATCAGATCGGCTAGCTTTGCCCGTGACCTAATGCGGCCAAGCGCGCGGCCACATGCGCGTCGTCACGGGCCACGGTATCCCACGCTAAGCGCTAGCCATCGCCCAGCGTGACACACCCAGACAACCGACTGCCCCCCACACACGCACTCATCAAGCGCAGCTGATCCACCAGTCGATCGATCCGACAGCTAGCTAGCCATGGCCGCCGGGAGGAAGGTGATGAGCAACGCCGGTGTCGCTGCCGCGCTGGTGGCGCTGCTGGTCGTGGCGGCGGCGTCGGGCGTGGCCGGGGTGCATGTCTGCAACGTGGACACCGGGAGCATGGTGAGCAACTGCAGGTCCTACTGTACGGTGGGCAGCACGGAGGCCAGTCCCAGCGGCGCGTGCTGCGGCGCGGTGCACGGCGGTGACTTCCACTGCCTCTGCCAGTACAAGGGCGTGCTGCCCAAGGACATCGACGCCAACCGCGCCATGCAGATCCCCGCCAAGTGCGGCTATGGGGCGGCCTCCTGCTAGTCAGTCACGCACTACCAGCAGCTTGACACACATTTCTAAACTTTGGATCATTACAACAACGATCATATGTTCTTTTTAGGAACAACAATGATCATAGGCAAAGGGTCATGGGAGAGCCTTCGGAAAATGTAAACATATTTTAGTAATTTATATATAGCTCATAAGATCCGTAAAGGCCTTATCCATGAGGGCTCTAATTTGGCGCTTCAGGCGCCGAATTGCGGGTACGGCTATGTCTCGCCTTTAGCGAGATAGAAGCCAGTGGGCCGGCCAGGTAGCCACGAGGCTTCGTCATGCTTACATCACAGACATGTTTTTTATTTTTACTTTTGTTTATATTTTGAAAAATACGAAATACATATATTATGGAAATATTTTAGTTAGTTTTATTAAGTGTTCGTCACACATTTTAAAAATGTTCATGCAGTTTATAAAAATTGTTCGCCCAACTTTTAGAAAATGTTTGTGTCAATCAAAAAAAGTATGTGACATTTTAGAAACTCTCACTCGTTTAAAAAATGTACATGGCATTTTTGAAAAAAATTATACAACGTAAGAAAATGTTCATCTAATTCCACAAAATGTTTTGTACCATTCAAAAAAATGGATGTTACATTTAAAACAATGTGCACGTGTTTACAAAAATAATTTTGTGACATTTTAAAAAATGTTTACACAATGTCAAAATATATTCACATAGTTAAAACTAATGTTTCGTATCATTCAAAAAAATTTAACCTGTATTTCAAAAATGTTTAAGGCGTATTCAAAAACTGTACAAACCTTGTATTTGAAAAAGTGTTAATAATGTGTTTGAAAAATCTTAAACATAAAAAAATGTTTTACATGTATATAAATGTGTACGGAAAAAGTAGACACCAAAACTATATCTGAAAATATATCAATCATGTATTTGAAAAATATTAAAAGTTTATAAAAATATTTTCCTGATGTATACAAAAAATGTACAATGTGTATTGAAAATTATAAATCTGTTAAAAAAGGAAGGAAAAGGAAAAACAGACAAAGAAACAAAGAAAATCGAAGAAAAAGAAAAACCATAGATAAACCAAAGAAAATCAATGCAGAACACTGAAAAACCGATAATAACCACAGAAAAAATAACTGGCGTACAACTGTACTGTTTTGTCGGCCCAATAGCACTGCTGTGCGTATTTGAGAAAAAAATAGCACTGCACTGTAGGCGAGACCTATTGCATCTCGGTATGGGCGATATATAGCTCAAAGCGCCCATGCAAACGCTCGTGGGCCGTGGCTCAAATAATAGTCCATCGCTCGTTGAGTTTCCTCGTTGTTTTTATTTTCTTTTTATTGGCTCACCGATTCATAAAAAAATGGCTACCTTTTTCTTATAGATTTGAAAAAATGATGAAATTTCTAAAAAATGTCCATTGGTTTAAAAAATGTACGTCAAGCAGCCGACCGTCCCGGCACCACCACACATCCAAAGCCCCGAGGCCTCCCCGACAGCCGCTCGTCTCGAGCACTAGCAGCTGCCCCAGCAGCGCATACCAACCTCCGGTGGCATCGATTGAGCTGCCATACGCGAGCCCCAACAGCCCCGCGGACGAGCGGGCCTGTCAGTCGCCGCCGCTCCAGATCCACGGGGGTGCGTGGGAGAAGCCACCTCCCCACCAGATCGGCTGGAGGCACGAGAGAGAGGCCCCGCCGGCGACGGCACCGTCCAAGCTATGCCCGGCGGCGGCAAGGGGAGGGTAGTAGGAGGAGGACGACCGGAAGAGGAGACCTGTGTGCCGCCCGTGCCACTCTTGGAAGAGCGACACGACGGTCTTAGGGCGCGTTTGGTAGCCTGCATTAAGGCCAACTAGGCTCTGGCGGGCTAAGTAGCATGTTGTTTGGTTGCTTGGCTCGCACATAGAAACTGGGCCGCACGAAACTTAAAGCGCCCAAAACCTGGCTCGCCAGGAACGCTCAAATTGGCCGTTTTTCCAGATGCAGGCTGGGCTTAGTGCAATTTACACTACGGGGAGTATGCGAGTTGAGCTTAATGCGGGCAACCAAACTACATGCAGATGATGACTCAGAGCCTGTATATACACTAAACCAGGCTCCACGGGGACAGGCTCCACTGGGCCAGGCTCCGCTGAGAAACTAACCAAACGCGCCCTTAGTCTCTTTGTAGAAGACTCTCCTTGGAAACTGCCATCTATGCTAGTGGAGTGGAGTGCGGCACCATTCATGCAGCCTTGGAAATTTCCTTGCATCGATCGTTCTTGACACATGCAGCAGCTCCACTTGTGCTAGTGGACTAGTTGTTGGGGCGCGCCCATGGCGCGTCGCCTGAGAGGCAGCTCTGCGGTACCAGGTTAGGATGCGCCCTTTTCCATTACTTTTTACAATTTGTGTGGGGCATGCAAGTGATGCGGGCTATGCAGCAAACAACCATGCTATGCTCTCTCCCTGACGCAGCAGGTGGAGATCATATCCACAGCATCCTCCTACTCATCATGGCCATGTTCCAGCTGCTGCTAACGCCGTAGATGTCACTACTACTATGGGTTCTGCTGTTGTGACTTCCTTGCCTCTCCTACCGCTACAGTGGATGTTCCTCCCGGCGGAGTCGCTTGCAATGCTGCTCACGCGTGGTGGCAGAAGACCTTCTGTTTTCTGCGCAACAATGGCAGAGTCCCTTGCCCTCCGGTTCGTCTTCGTCGCCGCCAAATTGCAGCTCAGGCTTGAATTCGTCAGCCCGACCCAGGCACAACTGCTCTGCTTTAAACCAACTCTGTTTTCTGCAAGTCTACTACAATATTCGAGAGAAAAAAACTCTGTTAGCAATTGGATTCGAGAGAAACAAACTCTGTTTTATTCAGTCAAGACGACATTTGCATAGTTAAATAAACCATATTATTGTGTAGCTAGAACATTAGGGGTGTTGGTGGCTCTGCTTATTGATTGACTTTGCTGAGGAGTGACGACCAGTAGTACATTAAACATCTGAAAGCAAGGGTTATTTCCATGTACAGGATGCAGCTAGCCCAGCACGCTTTGAAATGATCTGACGGATGAACATTAGTACTATATGCTAGTAGCTCACATCCAGCAAGGAAGAACTTGATTCTACTACTCAGTAAAACTACAAAGTGGGGCCTGCAAAAAACTGAACATACGCTTGTTTCAGCCACTTCTCTAAGTTGGCATGATGATATTTGCCAAGTACGACAGGAAAACAAGTTATACTAATTGCCAAGTGCTAAACAATTTTTATACCACCATGGAGTACATGTCAGCTTCTGCTCCCAAGCAACATGTCAGCTTCTGCTCCCAAGCATGGATTTTCTAATTACTGGAATCATTTGCGGCAGTAATGCCTTAGGTTATACAGATCTGCAGTAGTATTACTACGCTTTTGATGTGATTACGTATCACATCTTGATAACTAAGATATAGGAATAAAGCCCAATAACTACACAAACAGCAAAACTCTGACGGGAAAACAGATGAGCGCTGCAATGTCAAGTGTAGAACAGATTCAGAAGCGTTGCGCTCACCGCAGCTGCCTTGGTCCTTGACCTTTGTGACGGCGCCGCTCTGCCTCCGGTCCAGCGCGTCGGGTAGGCACCGTCCTCCAAGCCCCCGGACGGCGAGGCACCCAAGACGCGCGGCGCGGAACTCGTCGTGCTTGAGGTCGACGAACACTTTGAGCGCGAACGTGTACGACGGCCCTCCGGCAGCACCACGACCTGCCTCTACTGCTTCCCTCCTCTTTGCTAACTGAGTCCCACTACATCCACCTCGCGTGGCTAGTCCTCCCACCGCCATCCTGGAAAGCATTAATGGAAGCTCCGATATTCATGACCAAAGAAGGGAAGCTGCCTGATTCGCAAACATTCCTAGCGAAAAGTAGAAAGAGAAGGGGGGCAAAGGACCAAGAGACCACCGACTCACACTTCGGTGGTAGCAGCAGCGCGACCGTGGCGGCGACCCTCTCGCGGTCCGCCAGCAGAAACAGCGGGCGCTGCACGATGACGAGTGTCTGCGCGAGGTAGTCGGACCACACCTCGCCCATCACGATCGGACGTCTGTTTTTAAATTAGCTTCAGGTCACTTTTTTTTTTCCAATCATGGGTTGACAGCTGTCTGTACTAAGTACTCAGTCTAAACTTCAGTTAATTTTTTTTTCCAGTCATCTGTTTTTCCATTGTGTTTAGGTCGGTTTTTTTGTCCACACGGTTTGTAGTAATTTCAGTCCAGACTGTAGAGCCGAAAAAGACGGTTGTTTTCATTTCAGTTTCAGGTCGTATTCTCCCTCTTCCTCTTCGACCTTCAAACACATGTTGGCCCCAGCCTGTCCCTAACGGGTCACTTGCAAACCCGTTACTATTTCATACCTTGACATTTTGTGTGGACATGGACTAAATGGGAGTGACAGTAGGTTCAAAAGAAAGTAACAAAAATAGGAGCCAAGTAAACATGATGCTGGATGTACAAGCTGGATGCAAATCAGACTCTCTCTTAGCTATATGTCCCTTTAACTTTCTTCTCTTGTTCAAAACTGACCACAACAAGAATATAATGGAGACCAGCAGACTGATGACTGCATGGTCACACTGAAAAGAAAAAGATGCACAAATGGCACCCCATGTATCCGTTGGTCAATATAGTAGAGTTTCATACAGCTTTGCACTCTCTCTTGCCTTCATCTTGATGTCTTTCGTGAACACATCAGCCTCAAGCGCTAGATTAGCCTGGTTGGGAGGTGGCGCAACCATGCAAATCTGCAACTTTGGCACTGGTCCATCCAGTACAAAAAGGAGTGAAACTCCCTCAATGAGATTGTTCAACCTGATGAATTCCTCCCACTCACCGCCACAGATGCGGGTCCTCCTGTGTTCTTTCATGATCTCAACTAGGAATTTGCGCACCCTCACATTCCTCAAAAAGCACGCGATCGCCAGTGGCGCAATTGAATTCCACCCTTGAGTGGCATGGGATAAACTGCAGGAAAAGGCAAAAAAGAAATGGAAAAGGAAGAACAAAAGATAGGCTATCCTCATGCTTGTTGGGGCATGAGGCGTTTGCAGATGAGACTGACAAATAGCTAAACTCTAAAAACTGATAGACTAAAAAAGAAAATGAATGTAACAAAAGTAATGACTAAATTAGAAAAAGAAATCTAAGAAAAAGCTAAAGTTGCTATTATTCTATCAGCTAAAAGGACTAAGTTTATATCTAAAAAGGTAAAAAAACTGAAATCATACACAAACAAAAGAAGAAATGAAATGTTTAACTGAACAGGACAACTATCATGCTACATAAAACATACAGGGAGGTGTTGGTAATATCCACATCATAGCCTCGTAAAAAATGAGTGATGAATGAAAAATTGACCATAACAGAGAACTAGACTGTAGTGATAAATAAATAACTGACCATGGCAGAGAACTAGACTATAGTGATAAATTAAACATATTCAAAACTAAGTTACCACTGAACTTTCAAAGTCTTCAGACAACCAAACCCCAAAATTTAAACCCGATGAGCGACGGCCAGCCAAGTTGGACTTGGAGATTGGGCACACCATCCCTGTTACACATGTGGCAGGGAAAAAACTATTTGTTAGCAAAAAGATGACTGAAAAACTATGAACAGAGACTCACCATATAACTAATTTAAACTACAGGAATTATAAACACATATCAAATCTAACTAATTTAAAATGAATGCTGAAAATACAAGAACAACAAAATAAACTGAAAACAATTAGCTGAATGGAAACTAAACTAGAATAATAAATGATTTAACTTAAAACTGATAGACAAGAACAAACACTGACCAAATAACTGAAGAGAACTAAGAAAAGATACTTAAGATACTGAACAAACACTGACGAAATAACTAACCACTTAACATATAGCTGAAGAAAACTAAAACTGATACTTAGGAACACTGATGACTAAAAACTGAAAATAATCTAGCAAAAAAACCAGTGCAAAAAAAACTGAAAACTTAGGACTTACAGGAACATAAAGGTTCACAACAGAAATAATCATCTACTAAAAGACAAGACCCATGATAGATAGGATTGAAGAAAGATGCAAATGATAACTAAATATAATAAAGTGAAGACTGATACTATTACGAAAAACTAATATAAGACTGAGAAGGCAAGCTTACAGACCGAGGAACAAAAATAATGAACAAAGAATATTTAGGAATAAGTACTGAAAATAAGTTGGACAAATGAGAGACTAATCTACTATCACTTTTAGCTGAAAAAACTATGCTAACAAAGGCTAAAAAAAGAGATTGAATACTGAAGAAATGAAAAGTAGAAATGATGAATGGCAAGGAAAATTAAGTAAAGACTTTGCCATCCTCTATAAATGACAAGATGGAGAAGAACAAGGCAGATCAATGAAGAATGGCTATAAAACAGATAAATGAAAAAAATGAATAGCAAGCTTACAGAATGAAAAACAAAGTACAGACTAAAAAATAGAGGGTGTGAGACTGAAGGATGAGAATGAGGATTCGGTAACAGCCAGGCCTATCTTGAGCCACTTAAGTAGGACACTCCTATTTATATACGGAGAATGAAAACTAAAGAAAAAAAGAGGGAACAACGAAAATAGTTACCGAAAAGGATAGCCAGTTTTAAGTTTTCAGCTTGAATTTTAAAAGGCAGACACTTAAGTAGGACACTACAAACTGATTTGTACGAAGAATAGTAAGAAGTCAGTTGTTCATCTTAGAATGAATATATGAACAAACTAAATGATAACAACATAAGATACCAGAACAAGAGACTTAGGGAGAAATGGACAAAAGACACTAGAGTGAAGAAAATGAACAAAAGCCACTAGGCCGTGACCACACACGCTTCTAGCCAGCTGGCCGACACCTTAGAATAGTGCTTAATGACATCGAAAGTGCTCTTCTAATCCCGAGCTCACATGAGCTCGGGTGAACAGTAAAATAAAAAAAAATAGTAAAAAAATTCAAAAAATTCTGATTTTTTTTTGTGAGAAACATTGATGTTTTTTCCACATGCGTGCAAATTTTCATCACCATATGACATTCGTGGAAAATGTGGCAAAAAAAACAAAATCGATGCTCCAAAATGCTACAAAAAACAGACTTTTTGGAGCATCGATTTTGTTTTTTTTGCCACATTTTTCACGAATGTCATCTAGTGATGAAATTTTGCACGCATGTGGAAAAAACATCAATGTTTCTAACAAAAAAAACATCAATGTGATGATTTTTTGCAGGAAGATCTTTTGTGATGATTTTTTTTACTATTTTTTTTATTTTACTGTTCACCCGAGCTCACATGAGCTTGGGATCAGAACAGCTGCGTCCTTAATGACATCCACAATTCCGTGCTCGTGCAACACTAGCGATCTTCCTGCAAAATATTAGCATATGAGAATAGGCCATAGCTCAACTGACTAGGAACCCAAAAAAAGGGGAAACTTGATCACCTCAAGCAATCTGGTTTAGACTAATCATTGAAAAAAAATCGGCGGGATTACCACTTTTGCATAAGTATCAATACATTCGTAGAAGAAAATGCATGTATGAATTGGTTGAGGGGAATGTATATGTTTAACAAAACACTAGACCAAAAAAAGATGGGGTGCGTAAGACTACAACTTAAGCTATATAAAGCTGCAATGAAACCTTCTCATTTTTTGAAGAAAAAATGGTTGAGGGAAGCAACAAAAACTGACATGCATACTCGTTGTACAAGCTTAATGACCGAGAAAAAGGGACTTGCGTGACAAAAAAAAAACATGGGAAAGATATATAGACAATAAAATAAGATGGAACACGTTAGACTATGTGATTCAGGGTACTGCTTGTACCAAATTGCTGCAGATTTTCATATGTGCAGAATGTAACAGAAGACTACAAGCAGTACTATCTTTACAAGATAGCATGACTTTCACATTAAATAAAAGAGAGCACATGGTAGCATTTCAGTTCCATCTACACACAACAAAATCATCACAAAAGCATTGGTGTTGCCTTCTTTTTAATTGACTGCTGCAGAGACTTGCAAAACTGAAATCCAATCAACCTGAAACAGCGGAAAGGGATTAGGACTTGATTGTTGCAGATTTGCAAAACTGAACCCGAATTAACCTATACAAAAATAGAGAGAATTAGGATTTGAGATCTGCTTGTGTTCTAGGGTTCAAGAAGAGAGAGGGACAGACTCACAGACACCAGAATAGAGAGTAATGAGGCGCCATATGAAGAAGGGAGGGGGAGGGGTGCCATGGGAAGGGAGTGAGGGACACCATGGGAGGGGAGGGAGGGAGAGAACGCGCCATGGTAGGGAAGGGCATGCTGGAGGAGAGGGGCAGCAAATTGAGAGAAGAAAGGGAGGAGATATGCCACAGAGAAGATAATATCTGAAGGTTTACCTGCGCCGCCGTCGCCTCGAGCTCGCCGTCGTCGCCATGGATGAGGACGGGAGACCAGATCCTCTAGGCGACCCTGGAAAAAGTGCGGGCGCGAAAATAAACAAAACGGATCCACTGAGACCCACTAAGATAAAGCGGGCCCGAAAAGTTCACCAGCGCCAGCGCAGATCTTAGAACTAAAGCGAACGGCTAAAAATTCGACCTGAAGCCAAAATAAAAACAGACGACTGATTTTTAGTAAAACTGAAGAAGAAAATATCTTTTCCCTCCATCGCTAGTTATCTCGGGGAGGTGTTATCTGCTGGAGATGCGACACTACGGGTCCAACACAAATCGGGGCCACACTTCATACAGTCTAGGCAGACACGCGAGCATCGCACCCAAAGTTGCACGGCCACCCATGCCTGACACCGAGCTGACGTCTCTCGGTTGAACCACAGCAAGGCCCACAACACGCACCAGCCAATCATCGATTGCAAGCTGTCCTTCCACTAGGCCACCGCGACAGCGAAACGCTTCTTTTCAATTGGCCAGCGAAAACAGTAAACCCAGTGCCAACGTGGATGCAACGAGAGAACGCCATTGCAGCGTAGCTTATTGTGTTTGATTGGAGTGCAGTGCCATTTATGCAGCCGCTGAGGCGACCCGTTGACAATCAAAAAGTGACTGACGTGTCCCGCCGACACCCGCTGAGGCGACCCGTTGACAATCAAAAAAATTTCTTTCAAGCCAAGCAAAATAAAATGGCTCTCTCCCGCATCAGCACTCCACAGCCCTCTCCCCCCTCCCACTCCCGTCGCGCCCTGCTGTCGCACCGCATAATTCGCCGGCACACCACCTGGACAGTAGAGAGCCACCGCCATCAACATCCCTGCACACAGCCGTCATGACCAACTTCACGGCGATGCCCCTGGCATCCTGCTCGCCATCGCCGCCTGCAGGGTCGGACGACCTCACCTTGACGGCAACGTCGACGGCTCGGTCGCGCCGCCACACCTCCCGTGTCTGCGTGTTCGCTGCGAACAGACGCCCACGCACTGCGCCCTGGCTGTCAACGTGTTGGCTCACCTGAAGATCAGATCCCGTACTCTTCCATCTCTGCAGCTTCTCGCCGTTCAGACGTCGCCCTTCGCCTCTGACCTCCTCCAGCATCTTTCCTCCTTTCAACTGGTCGCTTACAACCTCGACGGTTGCCCAAGGCCACCATGCTTTGAAATTAGTCCTTCGTGGCATATTAGAGAGACAGACTAATTACTTTTCCTGTTGTGTTCACTGAATACAGGTACGTTTCAAAAGGATTTGGTGTTGCAAGCCTTGGGTGGAAGTGAATTTGAAGATGCAGTATAGGGTAACTATTCAGAAACAAAGTTTAGTTATGGTTTGACACATCAACCAGTCTATTTCAGTCTTCTGGTGTTCTGTTAATTTACGTTAGCTACTGTTCCTAGGGTGCTGGCTGACGGCGATAACTGCACCGAAGTGCACGGTCGCCAATCTGGTCAGCCTCCTCAGGATGTGGACAGCAACGACAGATGGCTGGACCCCCAACCCCTTATATCCTGGTGCTAATTCCTAATTTTTCTTATGGACTGAACTCTCTAATCATCCCATGATTTTTGGCTTGGGGGCTGTGCTTATCAGTTTCAGGCTCAAGTTGCTGGTCATGCTTGCAGCCATGTCGCTTGATGCCTCGATGGTGTGTACGGGCTGAACGAGTTCACCACACAAATTCTTGGTATGCTGCTGTCGTATACTTAGTACTTACATATACATATGGCCGATTTTATTTTGCTTGGCTTGAAGTATTAACAATTTCTTTCTCATACTATTACTGTCAACAGCTGGGTAGACTATACTGCTGTGTACTAGAGCTTAACCGGTGAACTATAATAGAAATTTATAGCATGAGTCCCAAGAAGATGCAATGTGGGTGTTCATATTATTTTAGTTCTCTGTTCAATACTACATGTACTATCTCTGCTTGATTTAAATTCCATTTTACATTTGTCACCAATAGTAGCATTAAAATTCAAAGAAAATTCATCCGTTTGTTTTTTTGGCTTAACAATGGATACTGTCATACAATCCACTTAAGAATATCCCCATTGCTAAGGCTAGCTCTTCCTAATTCCTTGCGTCACATAACTACTAGACAGGTCCAGTTTGGTTTTATTTGATTCAAGGATTTGGTTTTCCTTCACTGTGATGGATGTGTAAAGCTTTGAATTTAATGACCATGTTTGTTTTGTGAAGTTTCCTGGTATCTCATTTTTCGTGCTTATTAAATTCTCTTGGATTGCAAGCATATGTTTACTGAAATTTGTGGAAGATAGGCATATCACTGTTCGATCTGAAAGAACAAAGTGTTCTATTCTTAATTAATGAAATATGATGAAAACTCTTGATCCTATGGATTGCTAAGGACAAAACTATATAGTAGCAGTACTTAAAGTGAAAAAGCCACTTGTATACATCAACAACAAGATATGATACCCAAGTACTAATTCAGTAACAATCGGTTTGTTTTTCACCGGATCTATTCACATGGATAGCACAAAAGATTAGAGGAAGAAATATTTCTTTATATAGAAGTAAAGAGAAATAACCGAATGTATTCATTTTGCATATAACAAAAAAACAGAATGACACTGAACTCTTACAGGCTCAGAATGACGCGACCTACCCGCTTTGCTATCACAAAACTGAAACTATTGACCATCTCCTCGCTCAGTGTAGTGTGGTCTGACAGGTTTGGTTTCTCTGATTGCGTGCTACTCTAGGAAAAGCCTCTTGCACATGATTTCTGATGTTGTTAGCTTGTGGTGGTCGTGGCTTCATGCAACCTCAAATCTAAGAGAGGTGACCAATGTGGCTTGAACGAAATACCAGATTGTCCAGGATTGAGTCATAGTCTATCAGTACCCTTGTTGCTTCAATCTAAAACCAGTTGTACTAAACTTGCGACAAGTAATTTGGATTGGAGGGAGTATTAAAGAATACTCTGTTGACTGATGTTGTTGTACCAACAAATCCATCTATCTATATATATTTTATTCTTTGTCGGCATAAATCTATGTGCTAGGATATAAGTAATGTAAACCTACTCCACAACAATTCTTTCGGGATCAACTATAATGATGTAGACCAGAAATAAAAATAGAATGATTGCAATCATATGTTCACTGAAATTTGTGAAGATTGGAAAATCTCTGTTTGGTCTGAAAAAAGGAACTGCTATGTTCTTGATTAACCAAATATGATAGAAAGCCCTAGACTTTCATTACTAACTAGAAGGGTTGGGCGCGCTTTGCTGCGCCATTGGTGTTGTTGGGATTCTTAAAAAAAATTACTCACTCTATTTCAAAATATAAGGTGTATTACATTTTTTGAAAAATCAAACATCTTTAAGTTTGATCAAATTTGCACAGAAATATATCAAAATCCATAATATCAAATTGGTGTCATTAGATTCATCATGAAATGAAATTCCATTTTTTTTGTTTACTATTGTGGATATCGATATTTTTGGCTCTGAACTTGATTAAAGTTAAAGAAATTTGACTTTCAGAAAAATCCCGCTATATTTTGGAACTGATGGAATATTTAGTTTGGCGGGTAGGGGAGATGATGGACTGCGTTTTATGTTTACTTATAATGCGGTTGTTTGGTGGGCCTTTCACGGTGTGGTTCTGTGTTATCCGTTAATCAACCCATATTTATGTGGAAAATTTCGGCATCGATGGATGCATGTACTATATTGGTGCTATAGTATCACATGGCGGCGTTTCCTTTTTTCAGGTGATGGGAGGGTGCGCGGGGTTGATATGTTTTTGTAAGCCAGTTGCTGCTAATTGATTTGGAAAATCGTTGGCCCGATCAAAATTGTAAGCCAAATCCAAAATTGAATATCTCAACCAAGCGAAAGAGCTACAAAATTAGGGAACATAGTGAAATAAAATAATTAAATGGAAGATCTCCTTGAGAAATTGTTGAACCGGTGAAAATCGGGTGACCCAATTCTAAATTGAAGAACTAAATTAGTTATGAGGCCTTAAAAATTAGGAAGCATAGTATATAGTATAAAAGAATTGAATGAGAGGGCTTTGAGAAATTATTGACTCGGTCAAAATCGGGTGACCCAACTTCAATTGGAGACCTCAATTGATTGTGAGGCCTTAAAAACTAGGGAGCATAGTGTTTTAGAGGATTAGGTGAAAAATGTACATTGATGTCTTCCATCTAAGGTGACCAAAATTTCCCCTTCAGCCTTCCAAGAAGTTCAAATTAGCTAGACTAGCGCAATAATTAGGAGTTCCAATGCTACCAATGTCATTGCCATAGTTGATATCAAATTAGTCCACATAGTATTGTTCCTTTAATTTGAAATTCACTACACGTATCGACGAGGTATCTCTAAACACCATGTATCGACAGGGCGCGGCGGCACGCCGCGCGGGCATGGCTAGTATATACTACTCCCTTCGTCCCATAATGTAGCTTGTAAAAACATCTTACATTATACTAGAACTGAGGGAGTACTAGATAGCATTTTATCGTCCGTTCGTTGTAAGCGCGTCAACTAACAGAGATTACAAAGTTACGTAAAAAATTCGGTCGACCGCCAAATGGATCGCCCAAGAAATCCAGTCTAGCCACTAGAAAAATGTACTATGCATCTTGTCTTTTTTTTTGAGTGAATGTTTTACCATTTGTCAAGGATTCGGCGGTAACATTACGGATACAGGAAGCAGAGCATCATCAGAAAATCTGCTCCTCTTGTAGTGTAAGCTTAAAGCTAGTACAAATATTACAAGGTTACAACAGTCCACTCAATTATGAAATACAGCGAAGCAAGTATCTCAGTCCAACAAAAGATGATAGGTTCTGATGCCACAGACGCACGCAGTTGCTTCAAATTCATTTACCAAACTCAGAAGCAATCCCACTATTGCCACAAAGGGATATAACATTAATCAACTTCGGATCTATGCAGGTGAGACTGCCGGCGAAAGTCGTACTCCGGTTGTGGCCGGAGTCGTCGATGGCGGCGCCTTCAGGCGTCGCTCCCTCGTTGGAGGCATCGATGTAGCTGCTCACACCTTGCTTTTCCCGACGTGCTCCGGGGGAAACCCTTGATCTAATCGGACGATGGCGGCGCTATCCGGCGTCGCGTTCTCTCTTGGGGGCATCGTCTTGGAGGTGGATCCGGTCAGAGGGACCCGTGGCTCGCGAGGATGTGTGTGTTGCTTGCCGAAAGGCGTCATATGTAGTGGTCTTGTGCAGCCAATAGGGCTGTTTCCTTTCTTTTTTCTTTGATCTTCGGATCTTCCCCATGTTGTTTTCCCGCTGCTTCCTGCTAAATCTGAATCAAGCCAGCAATTTGCTGGATCTTTAAAAAAAAACATTAATCAACTTTGGAACAAGATTACACTTACCGACTAAATCCATATTCACCGTGCTAATCACCATTCTCCATTATATGATTGTAAGGGCATCTCTGTGACCTGCAAATTTCCTCCCGCATCCAACGTTGTCACCGATGCTGGAGACCTCCATCCAACGCTGTCCGCATACATTTCAACAACTATTCCAACTAACTGGACGAAATTCGTGTAAACCAGGCGGATTTTGATATAAACCGGACAAAGTTCATGTAAACTTGGATAATTTTTACATAAAACCAGATGATATTTCATCCGGTGAACTAAAAACCTTAAAACAAAAACCCTAAACTACACTATACCTGACGGTGACTTCGTAGGCCATGCCGGGCTGGCCAGCGGCTCCTCCTCCGTCATCGTCGCCGGATCCGGCGTCGGAGTCGGGCTTCGGGCGGCGGAAGGGGTCGGCTTTGCGGCAGGGCTTCCCGGCAGCTGCCCGACGCTCGCGGATGATCCTCTCCGCTTCCTCTTGCGCTGTGTGCTGTGCGGCCGCGGCCACCGAAGAAGTGGGCTGGGGGAGAGGGTGGTGGTTCTTGGAGGAAGCAGCGTTGGCGGCGGCGATCTCGCTGAGAGACCACTCCTCGTCATACTTGGCCATCTCCCTGTCGAGGCGGTGGAGACGGCGCTTGGCCGTCTCCGACGTCGTCACGGAGCGGTCTAGGGCCCAGGCGTACGCCAGGTCCGGGTCCGCCGCGATGTGTGGCAGCGGGACGTCGGAGTCCGTGAACTTGGACTGGCGCGCTGCGTTGCGCCTGTCCCGCCGGCGCTGCTCCCTGTCGGCGTACTACTGCGCCGACATGGCGCTCCGGGACGACGAACAGGTGCCGCCGCCCCCGCCGCTGCCGAGGTAGTGGAGAATGCGACCGCGCGCCTTCGCCGCGATGGCATTGGGCAGGGGTAGCGGCGAGCGGTGCTCCTCCTTGACATGGGGAGGAGCGTCCCCGGCGGCGCCGCCGGCCCGCTCAGGTGGAGGATGGAGCGACGGGGCATCGGCTCCATCTATTGCTCATACTCCTCGTCCGTGACGGCGTACACCAGGGCCTGCGCCGTCGGCGCGGACTGCTGTTGCGGCGGCTGGTCCTCCTCATCGTCGGAGGAGATGACGATCTCCGCCTTCGTCGAGGAGCCACCCGTCGATGAGGACGACGGCCCCGGAGTTCGAGGGCGGCGTCGCCACGATCCTCTGGAGCCCATCCCAGAACCGCCGCCTGCTGGTGCCGAGGCCCACGACTTGCCCATCGTCGGAGTTGTGGAGGGAGAGGGGCTGGGAGGGGAGGAGAAGGAGGAGGAGGAGGAAGAGCGGAGAGATTACGATGTGGACGGCGTCGGAGCACGGCTTAAATAGCCGTGACTAGGCCAGGCGAAGGGCCGGTCAGCCGCTTCAATGCGGCGCAGCGGCAGAAGTTGGTTCCTTAGGAAGCTGTGTCCGCATTGAAGCGGCGACTCCCGAGAGGTCGCGTCGGTCAGCGCCGCCCTCCCTCCGGTCACATCACGGCATCAATGCCTACCGCTGCGTGCTCTGGGCCAGCATTGATGCAGCGCGGGAAGCGGCGCGTGCATCAAAAGGAAAGCGCGGGAGAGACAGATGGGGTTGTTGGGTGGGCCAGGGCGGCTAGAAGCGGGCGTGCCAGCCGTTTGAAAGCCCGCAAAACCCCCCACGTTTGTTTCCGGTTTGCGAGAGAAAAAACATATGGAACGCTCTACGGATCGGTACAAGCCCTCGTTGGATGACTTCCGCAGTCCAGACAGCGTGGTCCAAACGTATGCCGACAGTTTGAGGGTCGGCGTTGGAGATGCGCTAAGTACCGATGAGAAAGTGAGCCTAACTCATTTGTGTGGACTCGATTTAGGTTCATATGCACTATATTAGCAGGACCTCTCCCATAGTTGTTCTTCAAAAGGCATATTTATCAGTGTATATTTCATTAGAAATTGCTAAAGTATTATGTTTCACCTCACTCACGTCAAAGCTTGTTCATTATGATTGTGTTCTTCTATACTTCTTTCGTTTCATAATGTAGTGTATATAAATTTCTTAAAATGTCAGACTTTACAAACTTTGATCAAGTTTATATAGAAACCATTTATATCTGAAATACCGAAAATTTAAAGTATGAAACTACATCTTATGATGAATCTAATGATGTATGTCTGGCATTCTAGATGTAAATGTTTTTCTTCACAAACTTGATCAAAGTTTGTGAGGTTTAACTTTCCAAAAAATGTATATGCATAACATTATGAATTCGGAGGGAGTATTTCTAGGACTTATATTTATTAGCACCACTTATTACATACTTTGACATGCACGTTGCTTCCGACCTTGTGTTTTGTAGCAACAACACCATTTTGCTTGGTGATAAAAAAATTAAAATTTCTTTTATCACGAAAAGTTATAGACTAATACGAAAAAGGTACTGAGTAACACAAATAACCTTGGACTAGAAAACTGCACATGCATGGAGTGGGGCCAGTGTATGCACGGAACGAAGAAACAGAATAAAATGAGAAAAGGATAAAAAAATTTAGGACAATGTTGGAGACTAATTAATTAGCATCTTGTATGCACATGTATGGAGGTTCGTATTTTACACATACGATTTTAGACAAATCGACTAATTAGCATAGAGGAAAGTGACCTATCACGGTTATCAACATGGTCGAGCGCATATTCTCGAAAGTATGCGCGACTAGACTAGCATCGGTAGCTGAGCGACTGGATCACCCACTTCAGACAACATTCTTGAAGGGGCGCCGGATCCATGACGGGATCTTGTCCCTTCACGAGATTGTCCATGAGGTGCGAACGCGTGGTCACAAGGGTGTCTTTCTCAAGTTGGATTTCCAGAAAGCTTATGATCGGCTGGACTGGACCTTCTTGCGGCTAGTCATGCAGCGCTGAGGCTTCGGCGACAGATGGTGCAACTGGATTATGCAGTTGGTGCGGTCGGGCAAAACGGCGATTAACATTAATGGGGAGGTGGGACCATTCTTTACGTCCTCAGCGGAGTGAAGCAAGGGGACCCGATATCCCCTCTTCTCTTCAACCTCGCCGTTGATGCGTTGGCAGGCATCCTGGATAAAGCTAGGAGGGCTGGCCATCTCTCGGGGGTTGTTGGTCACCTCATCCCCGGAGGAGGGGTCACCCACCTCCAGTACGCCGATGACACCATGATTATGGTGGAAGGGTCCGCTCTGGACATAATTAATCTTAAGTTCCTTCTCCTCTGTTTTGAGGCTATGTCTGGACTCAAGATTAATTTTGATAAGAGCGAGGTCATCGTCCTGGGTTTCCCGGCGGAGGAACAACAACGGATTGCGGATAACCTAAATTGCAGACTAACCTCATCCCCGATCACCTACTTGGGAATGCCGATGTCCGACTTGAAGATTTTGATGAGTGCATTCGACCCATTGGTGGGACGAGTTGCATCGCGGGCTGAGCCCTAGCGAGGGCGGTTTACCTCAAAAGGGAGCAAATCGATCCTTAGTAGCTCTAACCTAGCGAGCCTCCCCATGTTCATGATGGGGTTGTATATCTTACCGGAGGGCGTTCATAGTGCCTTTGATAAGGACCTCGCTAGGTTCTTTTGGCAGGCGGCCAACGGCCGCCAAAAGTACCACATGGTTAAGTGGGCAGATATATGTATGCCTAAGGACCGTGGTGGCCTGGGCATTACTGCTTCTCGCCGCATGAACGTCGCACTCATGCTGAGATGGGTCTGACGGATCTTATGTGGCGAGGGTGGGCTCTGGCTACAGCTCATTCAGGCAAAATACCTTAGGGGTGAGCCACTCCTGGCATGTAACCGTCCGGGAGGCTCACAATTCTGGCGATCCATCCAAAGGATCAAGGAGGACATTGATACGTCTCCAACGTATCTATAATTTTTGATTGTTCCATGCTGTTATATTATCAATCTTGGATCTTTTATATACATTTACTAGCAACTTTATATCATTTTTTGGGACTAACCTATTAACCTAGTGCCCAGTGCCAGTTGCTGTTTTTTGCTTGTTTTTTTACTTTGCAGAATATCAATACCAAACGAAGTCCAATTGCCACGAAACTATTTGGGGATTTTTTTTTGGTGATAAGAGACCCTGGAAGCTTCTAGAGTACACGAGAGGAGGCCTGTGGGGCCTGATGTGGTCACCTATTACAGGTAGGGTCAAGGACCCATCTGTAGGAGATATGCCCTAGAGGCAATAATAAATGTTATTGATTATCTCCCTATTCATAATTATGTTTATGTTCCATGCTATAACTGCTATGGTTCTCGAGTCTGCAATAACACGAGGCTCGGAGGAAGACTCATATGCACGTGTGGAATAATAAACGGTAAAATGTATTCCTAGTCTGGCCTCTAAGACTAGCTCAAGTGTTGCATGATGGTTCTGTTTTCCTGATCATGGGCATGTCTATGCCAGCAACTTTGAGGGCACAATGTTAGGAGAACACTTGTGTTGAATCGACCCGATTGATGTTATGCTATGAGATACATTCATCACAAGTTAATGGTTAATAACACAGAGATGGTTAACGTTTGCATGATTCCTTAGACCATGAGAGTATCGAGTTTCTTCATGCTTGCTTCATGAACTTTGGGGTTTGTTAAACGTCATCCGTAAATGGGTGGCTATCACGGCGGCTTACGGGTTCATGGAAAAGTGTGTCAAGTAACTTGATAGCTCAAGATTGGGATTTGCTCCTCCGACGATGGAGAGATATCTCTGGGCCCTCTCGGTGTTATGGTATCCATCATCGTCTGGCCAGACACAATGTGATTTGATCACAGGGATGCCGGAACACGGGAACGAGAAAAGAGAACAATACCGGTAACGAGGTAACTGGCATAGTGGACAAGTTGTTGATCCACGGGGATGCCAACATGTCTCACCTCGGGTATTTGTAACATATCGCGAAGCAACAGGAATAGCACACGGCAACTGGAGGTTCACTCGAATATTCATTCGTGTGGGTATGGGGGTCAATATGGGTGTCCACGGCTCCGATGTTGATCATTGATCGGAAAGTGTTCCGGTCATGTCTATACTTCACCGAACCTATAGGGTCACACGCTTAAGGGTCATCTATCTGCTGAATACTAGACAGGGAGTCTGAGAGAAATTCACCGAAAAAGTTTCGGAGACAACGGAAAAGTTCCGGAGAGAGAACACCGGAATAGTTTCGGTAAAACCGAAAAGTTGTTTCGGGGTATACCATTAAGTCAAATTGGTTTCGGGACAAGCCTGATAATTCTTGGAGGGTGCCAGAATTATTCTGGAAACTTCTGGGAATTTTCCGGGACAAAAAACGGAAATGTCCCGGAGCTGCCGGAACCGCTTTGTCTGCTTTTCGCAGATGAAAATCACTAATCCGGAATTGTTTCGAAACGCGTCAAAAATTATTTTAGTGGGTACTGGAAATGTTCTAGGTCCACATAAATATTTTCGGTTCGAACGGACGCTGAAAAATGTCGTCGTGAATAGTGAAATCAGCTTTATGGTTACTTTTTGGAAAGCCACCTTTTTGGGCTTTTGCTCCAAAATATCTTGGTGATGACATGGATGGATGTGCCTGAAATTTCAGCCCCTCCACCCCTCCTTCTCCTATAAATAGAGGTGGAGGGGTCTGCCCAAACACATCCCTTGCTGTCATACACATGCCATAGACTTGTCTGGCTTCTCTCTCCCTCCCAGCGAAATAGTTTCGTAGAGCCGAAAGGCTGTCTGGGTTCCGGTGGGAACTAGTTCTGGACGGCGAAGCCCTGCCGGATAGATGACACCGTATGTGTGCAACTCTGTAGAGAGATCGTAGTTTCGGTCTTAGTTCGAGAGTGCCTCCCGAAGGGCTGTCCGTGTGACTGTCTGAGTTTCGAGGGTCCTCCCGAAGGGCTGTCCATGTGACCGTCCGAGTTTTGGAGGTCCTCCCAGAGGGCTGTCCGCGACACCGTCCGGGGGACTGTCCGACCGCCTCCCGAAGGGCTGTCCGAGGGGCAGACGAGGGTATACATCCTCGCGGTTGGGAGGTTGTAAATCCTAGCTGCGGGGATCTGCACCGCCGATCGTCATCAACTCTACTTCCGCTGCGCTAGGAGTCGGTAACGAAAAGATCAAACCTTGTATGCAGTCTCCATAGTGGTCCTGGGCTGGTGCGTAGGTCGGAAGATTTTTGTTTTCTGCTGCGTTACCCTACAGTGGCATCATGAGCCGTGCTATGCGTAGATGCAAGTTGCGATCTAGAATACATAGAGATGTATGGGTGTTGCACAATATAATTAGGTAGTAGATGAGTTCTATTACTGAAAATTATTTGTGCGGGTAGCAGATGAAATCTATTACCCGATGTTCTTGTTGCTTCCCTGGAATTTGCATATTTCTGATCTTGATAATAGCATGGTGGAGTTTGAAAGCTCTGGCAATCTGCGATCCTGATTGATCAACGAAGTGCTAACAGTTCATTGAATTCCACCATAGTTAAAAAGAAAGATGAAATTTCACAGACGAAAGGGCAATGCAGATATGATCTGCACGGGGGTCATGCGTATGACGAAGTTCAGTATGGGGCTCGAGATTTTATTATCTCGTGTTTCATACACCCCGCAATGTTAATCTAGCGACTTGGATAATTATGCTTGATGATGAACGTTGGTAGCTTCGGTTTGTTTCGAAACCTTAGAAGCCACGTAAAACAATTTTTTTGCATGAACCGATTAGAGGCGTCTAACTTGGTTTTGCAGGATGGTTTGCATGTGCATGTGATGTGGTATAGCAGTGCTCATAATAATTTGATTATGTATGAGATAACTATATGATGTAAATTAATTAACATGACCTGCGTGTCATGATTCGGCATGATGGCTGGAGCCATATGATTGTCACTTTAATGACCTGCGTGTCAACCTTAAGTAATGCACTTATTTTATTAGCTATAGATATAGCAATATTATCTGGTGCATCGACAAGGTGGTAGCAATCTTCGCAAAGGTGAACACCGACGCGAATGCCGGAGACGAAGAAATGAAAGACTTCTCCGTCAGAAAGGGCTATACCATATCATGCTATTATGAATTGCCTGAGATGTTTATCCCTTATGATGCACCCTTTTTGATTGCGCGGTAGTCGCTTTTATTAGGGTGATCTCTCACAAAAATATCAAGTAGTTAGTGTTCTCCCAAGTGTAGCACCGTCACAGCACCTATCTTTTCGGGGTGCGCCATGGATGCATGGGTACGAACGATTAGAGAAGTGTGAGGCGGGTGAGGTTAGACCTCGCAGCAAGATCACTTGGTTGTCTTGACGTTGATGGCAGGATCGTCCTGAGCTCGGAACACACGCATCGAAAGATGAACAAGAGTCACATAGAGATGTGATCGGCAAGTTGGCCTACCGATTAAAATTCCCGTCATGAGATGATGATTCTATGGCGATGAATTGACGTCTGGATCTTGTATCACTCACAATCAATTATGAGAGATATTGATTTGAGTGTGAGCGCACTGTAGAATTAACTTGTTTAATTCTCAGTGCAATTAATTTTGGACACTGTCTAAGTGTGATTTGCAAAATAGTTGTAGAAGAATGGCTCGCGTTTCCACCTTCCCTGTTAAAATTGAATAGCTGTTATATATCTGGTTAAAAATTTACGGTTGGTAACGTAATGTGAGGATTGTCCTTAAGAGTGCCGAGAAGGACTTTGTCCTATCGCATACTTTCGGTATTCTCCCGCTAATGCTATGGATGATGTGACTCTCGTCCTTCGATCCAAAAGCTAAAATTCCGTTATGGTCAAGTGAAATATGTTTGCTTCCATGAGACCCGAACTTCGAAAGTTTGGATAATTATGTGATATTCATGGAATCTGAAAATCATTTTCAGAGACAGACAAAGGCTAAAAGATATGAGATATCCAAAGCAATGTTTGTTTGCAAAATATTAGTAAAAATGTTTACTGGGCATTTGACTGATAAGAAAGGGATCCAGAAGAACGCCTGTCATATGATGAAGTTGGTGCTTCTTCTGAGAGTAGGAGAATTATTGGAAGTAAAACTGTTAGAAGTATAAAGGCAAAAAGAGAGAAGACTGGAATATCCAGCTCATGTATGAATGTCATACAAGTTTTTGATGTATATAAGGCTGGTCAAAGATATAGTTCTTGGGAATTATGGTTAAACATGTTAATCACTAATTCTTGGGTATTGTGAGTTGATCACAAAGATACCCGCTCGATTGCATTCTGTTGCAACTCGATGTAAGAACTACTATGGCCTGAAAGACTAGCCAGGAATGAGGTTTAGATACACACAGGGAACATAGTAAAAGTTACTATACCTTCATCGGTGTATTACCTATGTATTTACTTTCATAATTCATTTTAGCGTTTTACACACTCTAGCCCTTTGCATAAGGTATCTTGCAAGAAGGTTGTTCATAAGAGAACTTTTGATGTTCGGTGTTATGAATAACATAAGGGCCATACTTTCATTATGAATGAGATGTATGTTATGAATAATGATAATAATATATTACTTCTGTGTTTACTTTCATAATTCATTTTAGAGTTTCATACACTCTAGCCCATTGCACAATGTTTGTTGCAAAAGGGTTGTTCATAAAAGAACAATTGTTGTTCAGTATTATGAATAACATGAAGGGCCATGCTTCCATCCAAGATGGGATGTATGTTATGAATATTGATGGAAATATGATACATCCATAACACTGACGCTAAATGTCGCAAGACTAAAAGAATACCACACAATTGTGGCACTGCATTTGGTCACATTGGAGAAACCCGCAAGGAAAAATTCCATTATGATGGATTTTGAAGTCGTTTGATTTTGAATCATCTGAC
The DNA here is from genome assembly GCA_039707655.1 of Elymus sibiricus. Lineage (NCBI taxonomy): Eukaryota > Viridiplantae > Streptophyta > Magnoliopsida > Poales > Poaceae > Elymus > Elymus sibiricus. The sequence goes on along the minus strand of CM077676.1, from coordinate 93,739,507 downwards.
ACTTGCAACTTTCCTCCGAAAAGTGAAGTGACTGAAATACCGTTCACATGCCATAAGGAACGAGCAACAAACTTATTGGTGATCATACATTTTGATGTGTGTACTTCAATAAATGTTGTTGCAAGTAGTGGATTTATCTATCTTCAGAAATGACTCAAGTAGATATATGGATATTTACTTGATGAGACGTAAGTCTGGATCTTTTGAAATCATTCGAAAGGTTTTCAAAATGAAGAAGAAATTATTGTAACAAGAAAATTATGTTTCTGCAATTAGATTGCAGAAAGGAATATTTGAGTTACAAGTTTAGCGAATGTCTGATGAGTTGTGAAAAGAGTTTCATAACTTACACCTCCCGAAACACCACTATGAGTGGAATGTCCGTGAAGATGTAATCAAACCATTTATGACATGGTAAGATCAAAGATGACATAAATATTTGCCATTATCCCTTTTAAAGTGATGCTTTAGAGACTGCGGCTTTTACACTGAAAAGAGCTCCATCGGGTCTATTGAAATGACGCCATGGTATGGTACGCCCAACCATGTTATATCTTTTCTTAAACATTTGGAATATGGGGCTTGTGTAAAAGGTTACAAACCTATTCCAAATCAGACAAGTGCTACTTTGTAGGTTATCCCAAAATGTTGGGTATTCCTCCCTCACTATACCGAGGCAAATAGGTTTGCCACAAAGAACGGTATGTTTTTTGAAGAAAATTGTTCTTTCAAAAAGGTGAGTGGGAGAACAGTGCAACTCAACGAGATAACAGTATCTTCGTCATCAGATCAAAGGAAAGAGACCTTGGAAGTGATTCCAGAGTTTCCTACTGCGACTGATACGGAAGCCTCTACATGAGATGTAGGGACTTCGGTCGAACTTGCAGCTGAACCACGTAGGAAAAACTCGTGCAAACCTCTCAGGTGCGCATACGAGACATTGTTGTTAGACAACAGTATACCTACGATACACAAGGAAGCGTTAATGGGCCCTGACTCCGGGATTGGCTAAATGCCAATATAATCCGAGATAGTTTCCATAAAATGATTCAAGATTTAAATCTTGATAAACCCTCCGGAAGACTTAAAGTCTAACGGATTGTATTGGAACTAAAAACTGATACGGATAAACATGTTTTATCCATAAAGCTCGACTTGTTGCAAAAACAAGTTCAAGGAGTTGACTGCGATGAGGTTTTCTCACCGTAGTGATGCTTAAAATCGGTTCGGGTTAAACTAGCAATTAATACATATTTCAATCATGAGATATGAAACATGGATGACGAAAGGATTTCCATCTGATGGAAATGAAACCAAGGACTTGCATATGATACAGTCCAAGGTGTTCTGTCAATCCAGAGGATGCTAGTGAGTGTGCAAACTTCAGAGTTCCAGCAATGGACAGAAGAGAGCAAAATGGAGTTGGAATCTTCGTGTTTTGATGAAATGGTCAAAGGGGTTTGACTTCATCAATGGGTAACGAAGATGCTTGTGATTCAAGAAAGTAAGTGGGAGCATAATAATATTTCTAAAAACCTTGTGTGCTTGACACATTGTTAATTGGAAATAAATTTCTTGACACGAATTAGGACTTCATTTGAAAATAGTTTTTCGATGAAGTGCTTGGGCTAAATAGCCTCAATATTAGGCATGATGATCTATGGAGATAGATTTACCTAATAGGGCTAAGCAATGAATACATATTGACAAGATGCTAAAACATTTTAGCATTTAAAACGCCAAGGAGTGATTCTTGCCGAAGTCACATGGAAAGAGTTTTTGCAAGACTCGGTGTCCCAAAACACTGATGAGTAAAATACATGATGGAGATTCCACACACTCTTGTGTTTGGATTAATCATGTATTCCATGGCATGTAAAAACAACCAGATATGTCCAATACTCCAAAGTTGTTGCGAGTATAGATACCAAAGTGATCAAAAGTACTGATCATGGGACAACAGTGAAAAAGGGTCATTGAGTGCTAGAGTAGCACTGATGACATGTTTTCTCGCAAGCGGAGATCATGAAGAGTTCGTTGTAAAATGTTACATCGATACAGTCTTCATCATTTCTCCATGCGATTTTCGATTTAAATTGAGGGTTTTGTGTAACACACAATATGGTGGCACAGCTAGTTGGAAATTGTTCCAAACAAGTTACTGTGGCGAATTCTATAACAGAGGCGAAGTATGTTGCCACTTTCGAAGAGACAAAGAAAATGTTTAATCATATAGTTCATTCATGAACTTAGTATGGTTCCAAGAAGGCTTTGGTCAATGGGACACTATTGCAGATAGTTGCTCCATAGCTTAGTCTGAGGAATCAAGGTTCGACCTGTGATTCACATATATACAAAGCCAAGTCCACACAAAATATGCATTTTGTGAAAGCGTGAAAACGCGAGGATATGCAAAGATACATACGGAGCTGAAGTCGTCAGATCCGTTGGACATCAGGCTATACCACATGCAAAGCATATTTTACACCAGTGTGCCATGGGTGTAAAGTGCATTAGCATTAACTAGATTATTGACTCTAGTGCAAGTGGGAGTCTGTAGGAGATATGCCCTAGAGGCAATAATAAATGTTATTGATTATCTCCCTGTTCATAATTATGTTTATGTTCCATGCTATAACTGCTATGGTTCTCGAGTCTGCAATAACACGAGGCTCGGAGGAAGACTCCTATGCACGTGTGGAATAATAAACGGTAAAATGTATTCCTAGTCTGGCCTCTAAGACTAGCTCAAGTGTTGCATGATGGTTCTGTTTTCCTGATCATGGGCATGTCTATGCCAGCAACTTTGAGGGCACAATGTTAGGAGAACACTTGTGTTGAATCGACCCGATTGATGTTATGCTATGAGATACATTCGTCACAAGTTAATGGTTAATAACACAGAGATGGTTAATGTTTGCATGATTCCTTAAACCATGAGAGTATCGAGTTTCTTCATGCTTGCTTCATGAACTTTGGGGTTTGTTAAACGTCATCCGTAAATGGGTGGCTATTACGGCGGCTTACGGGTTCATGGAAAAGTGTGTCAAGTAACTTGATAGCTCAAGATTGGGATTTGCTCCTCCGACGATGGAGAGATATCTCTGGGCCCTCTCGGTGTTACGGTATCCATCATCGTCTGGCCAGACACAATGTGATTTGATCACAGGGATGCCAGAACATGGGAACGAGAAAAGAGAACAATACCGGTAACGAGGTAACTGGCATAGTGGACAAGTTGTTGATCCACGGGGATGCCAACATGTCTCACCTCGGGTATTTGTAACATATCGCGAAGCAACAGGAATAGCACACGGCAACTGGAGGTTCACTCGAATATTCATTCGTGTGGGTATGGGGGTCAATATGGGTGTCCACGGCTTCGATGTTGATCATTGATCGGAAAGTGTTCCGGTCATGTCTATACTTCACTGAACCTATAGGGTCACACGCTTAAGGGTCATCTATCTGCTGAATACTAGACAGGGAGTCTGAGAGAAATTCACCGAAAAAGTTTCGGAGACAACGAAAAAGTTCCGGAGAGAGAACACCGGAATAGTTTCGGTAAAACCGAAAAGTTGTTTCGGGGTATACCATTAAGTCAAATTGGTTTCGGGACAAGCCTAATAATTCTTGGAGGGTGCCAGAATTATTCTGGAAACTTCTGGGAATTTTCCGGGACAAAAACCGGAAATGTCCCGGAGCTGCCGGAACCGCTTTGTCTGCTTTTCGCAGATGAAAATCACTAATCCGGAATTGTTTCGGAACGCGTCGAAAATTATTTTAGTGGGTACTGGAAATGTTCTAGGTCCACATAAATATTTTCGGTTCGAACGGACGCTGAAAAATGTCGTTGTGAATAGTGAAATCAGCTTTATGGTTACTTTTTGGAAAGCCACCTTTTTGGGCTTTTGCTCCAAAATATCTTGGTGATGACATGGATGGATGTGGCTGAAATTTCAGCCCCTCCACCCCTCCTTCTCCTATAAATAGAGGTGGAGGGGGCTGCCCAAACACACCCCTTGCTCTCATACACATGCCATAGACTTGTCTGGCTTCTCTCTCCCTCCCAGCGAAATAGTTTCGTAGAGCCGAAAGGCTGTCTGGGTTCCGGTGGGAACTATTCTGGACGGCGATGTCCTGCCGGATAGATGACACCATATGTGTGCAACTCTGTAGAGAGATCGTAGTTTCGGTCTTAGTTCGAGAGTGCCTCCCGAAGGGCTGTCCGTGTGACTGTCCGAGTTTCGAGGGTCCTCCCGAAGGGCTGTCCGTGTGACCGTCCGAGTTTTGGAGGTCCTCCCGGAGGGCTGTCCGCGACACCGTCCGGGGGACTGTCCGACCGCCTCCCGGAGGGCTGTCCGAGGGGCAGACGAGGGTATACATCCTCGCGGTTGGGAGGTTGTAAATCCTAGCTGCGGGGATCTGCACCGCCGATCGTCATCGACTCTACTTCTGCTGCGCTACGAGTCGGTAACGAAAAGATCAAACCTTGTATGCAGTCTCCATAGTGGTCCTGGGCTGGTGCGTAGGTCGGAAGATTTTTGTTTTCTGCTGCATTACCCTACACCATCATTTGGGACCCACATGGGGCCCATCACCACCATAGGTAGGTCCCTGGACCATGCCAGCATTCGGATGCTTACATCAGGAAGTCCACTCGGACAGCTCGACGGCATTCGGACGACAACACGTCACTCGACTGATGGACCACCACTCGGACATAGAAGGCAGGAGGGCGTCATGGGAGCTGCAACGGTCGAGGAATCCTAAGTCATCCTTTAACAAGAGTCAAGGCTACCGTTACCAGTAACTGCTGTAGTATAGGCTCATCACACCTGTAACTGAAGCATTCAGCACCATTTAATGCCTCGGCCGCGTGGGAGACATGGGCTGCAGCGCACTCTATATAAGCCGCACCCCCCACCATAGCCGGGCACGAGCAATCCTTGTAACCATACCCATCAAAAACAAAACAAGCCCCAGGGCACGAGACGTAGGGCTTTTACCTCCGCCGAGAGGGGCCCGAACTCGTTAAACACCGAGTGTTACACCTGCGCCGTAGCTAGGTGATACGTCTCCAACGTATCTATAATTTTTGATTGTTCCATGCTATTATATTATCTGTTTTGGATGTTTTATATGCATTAATATGCTATTTTATATTATTTTTGGGACTAACTTATTAACCTAGAGCCCAGTGCCAGTTTCTGTTTTTTTCCTTGTTTTTGGCTTTTTCAGAAAAAGGAATATCAAACGGAGTCCAAACGGAATAAAACTTTCGCGATGATTTTTCTTGGACTAGAAGACACCTACATAACTTGGAGAGAGGGCCAGAAGAGTCCGGAGGAGGCCACAAGTCTCCAGGGCGCGCCCTAGGGGGGGCGCCCCCTGGCTTGTGGGCCCCTCGGGAGTCCCCCAACCCTAGTTCCACCTCTATAAATTCTCAAATATTCCCCAAACATCAGAAGCGTCCACAAAAATACTTTTCCGCCACCGCAAGCCTCTGTTCCCGTGAGATCCCATCTTGGGGCCTTTTCCGGCGATCTACCGGAGGGGGATTCGATCACGGAGGGCCTCTACATCAACCTTGCTGCCCTACCGATGATGTGTGAGTAGTTTACCACAGACCTACGGGTCCATAGCTAGTAGCTAGATGGCTTCTTCTCTCTCTTTGATCTTCAATACCATGTTCTCCTCGATGTTCTTGGAGTTCTATCCGATGTAATCTTCTTTTGCGGTGTGTTTGTTGAGATCCGATGAATTGTGGATTTATGATCAGATTATCTATGAATATTATTTGAGTCTCCTCTGAATTCTTATATGCATGATTTGATAGCTTTGTATTTCTCTCCAATCTATTGATTTGGTTTGGCCAACTAGATTGATTTAATGGGAGAGGTGCTTTGTGATGGGTTCAATCTTGCGGTGTCCTCACCCAGTGACATAGTAGGGGTAGCGAGGCACGTATTGTATTGTTGCCATTAAGGGTAAAAAGATGGGGTTTATATCATATTGCTTGAGTTTATCCCTCTGCATCATGTCATCTTGCTTAATGCGTTACTCTGTTCTCTTGAACTTAATACTCTAGATGCAGGCATGAGTCGGTCGATGTGTGGAGTAATAGTAGTAGATGCAGAATCGTTTTGGTCTACTTGTCACGGACGTGATGCCTATATTCTTGATCATTGCCTTAGATATCGTCATAACTTTGCGCTTTTCTATCAATTTCTCAACAGTAATTTGTTTACCCACCGTATGCTATCTTCAAGAGAGAAGCCTCTAGTGAAACCTATGCCCCCCGGGTCTATTTTCCATCATATATTTTCAGATCTATAAAACCAAAAACCCAAAAATATCTTGCTGCACTTTATTTATATTTACTTTAGTTTGCTCTTTTATTTATCTTTTATACCTATCTCTATTAGATCTCACTCTTGTTCGTGACCGTGAAGGGATTGACAACCCCTTTTTCACGTTGTGTGCAAGTGTTTGTTAGTTTGTGCAGGTGCATATATTGGAGACTTGCTTGTGCCTCCTACTGGATTGATACCTTGGTTTTTAACTGAGGGAAATACTTATCTCTACTTTGCTGCATCACCCTTTCCTCTTCAAGGGAAAAATCAACGCAAGCTCAAGAAGTAGCACTAGGTTCTGCCCCTTATTCGTACCCCTAGTACTCATTGTCAGGATCGTAACCCCGACAGTTGGCGCCCACCGTGGGGCTAGGCATCTAGCAAAATTTCACGGCGTAGGTGGAATTCTTCATCATCATGTCAGTCGGCGGCGAAATCCGCTTCGGGACACTCTCCTTCATCGCCGATGACTCAGCGTGGCTTCGCGAGGCCCCGCTGGACGTGGAGGCGTTGCCCGTCCACGGCGTAACGCACTTCCGCGCATAGTCCTACGGAGTCCTTCTCCGATAGCCCTCGGCTCCGTACCGAGTGGCCACTCGCCCTACCAGTGCGCGTCGCCGCAAGCGCTCCGGGCGCTCGCGGCTGCAGCGCTGGATCCAGCACGCTGTGGCCACCCAGGCCGCAGCTGAACATGTGGCGGCTCTTGTGTTCGACGAGCCCGTCCTCGACCTCTCCAACAGTTCATTCGACGATTCCTCTGAGGAGTCCAAGTGCGAAAGCAACGAGTCGGCCGCCGAATTCTTATGGCGGACAACTCCGAGCACCGTGCACCCCCGGGGTACACGGACGCCCAGGGTAACCGCATGGGGGCGTCGCACGGCAACACCGACGGCGGTGCCACGGGCCACGAGCCATACGTGCCCCAGGCTCTCACCCGGGAGCAGCGAGACGAGCTCCGTCGCAGGAACGACCAGCTCCTGAACACCCCCATCACCGGGACGACCCCCGAGGCGCTGGCCATGGAGTCAACTCGCCTGGCCACCTTGGCCGAGCGCGATCGCCTCGACCGGCTTCAGAGGGAGCTGGACGACCGTGAGCGCCGTCAGCCCAGTTCCAGTCGGCACAAACGCCGACTCTTCTCTAGTGACCAGCCTCATAAGTATCAAGTCCTCAGTACTCCATTACAAAATATGGTAGTTGCCACTCGGATCACGGATTCCATCCAACCCTCCGGCTCGGCCGCTGGAGAAGGGATTCGGCAGATCCAGGCGCTCCTGAAAGCGGCGCTGTCGCAGAATGCGGCGGTGTCCCAGTCCAGAGATCGGATCCACAACACATCAGTGCGCGCAGAGACCGTTCAGTCGGCTCATAGCCCACTCGGCTCCGGCAGGCGCCGAGTCACTTCCTCCTCAAGAAATCACCATGAAGATCGGAGGCGCGATCGAGTTGCGTCGCCCCGGCGTCACGACGACTACGATTGCGCCTTAATGCCTCCACCACGAGATGGCGCGTACGGGCGCCAGCCCTACGATGACAGGCGGACACACGGCGGCGATCGCAGGCCGAGTCCCACTCGTCACATGAGGGACACTCGAGACCCGCAGTTCAACGCGAGATCCGTTCTCGCCCAAAACCCGGTCGACAGGGGCCGGGCCCTGCGAGAGGGCCAAGATCACGACGTACCGAGTGGTTCCGTACCGTCGGGTCCCGAGTGCTTCAGCCATTACATACGGGCAGCAGAGATTCCCAACAACTTCAGGTTGGCCACAGGGATCAACAAATTCACTGGTGATTCCAAGCCTGAGATTTGGCTGGAAGATTACCGAGTGGCTGTCCAGATCGGCGGCGGCAATGACAATGTGGCCATGAAGCATTTGCCACTAATGCTCGAAGGCTCCGCTCTGGCCTGGCTTACACAGCTCCCGCCGGGTATATTCTGTTGGGACGACTTGGCGAGAGTGTTCGTCAAAACTTTTGAAGGCACTTACAAGAGACCGGGTGGTCTGGCCGAGCTGCAACACTGCGTACAAAAGCAAAATGAGACTCTCCGTGAGTTCATTCAGCGGTGGACCACCTTGCATAATACGGTGGAGAACGTCACCGAGCACCAGGCGATCTGCGCCTTCAAGGCCGAAGTTAGGCCGAACTGAGACCTCGACACTTAGTCGGGCTATGGAGATAGCCAACCGGTACGCCAACGGTGAAGAGAAGACTGACTAAGAAGCGGCAAAAGCCGAACATGCGATGCTCATCAGTCGGACAACAAGGGCAAGAAGCACAAGCGGAAGGCTGAAGCTGGGGGGAGCGCTGAGGCTGCGACTCTGGCCAGCCAGGGCAAAAGCAAAGGTTCCCAAAAGCAGAAGAAGGACTGGAAGGGAAAAAAGCAAGTTGGCCAGAAGAGTGACATCCTCGACCAACCCTGTCAGATCCACACGAAGAAAGACGAGGAGGGCAATTTGATTTTGCCCAAGCACACCACTCAGGAGTGCCGACTCCTGAAGCAAGAGATGCGGCAACATTCCTCTGGGGACAAGGATGAAGATGACGATGACGGAGGCAAGGGTGCTTCCGGGTACCCCCAACGTCGAAAACGTCTTGATGATGTTCGCCGATGTCGAGAGCAAGAGTCGCCTCAAAGTCATTAACCGAGAGGTCAACATGGCTGTTCCAACTATCACCAAGTACCTCGACTGGGCCAAGACGCCGGTGACCTTCGATCAGTCGGATCACCCGGCCCACATACCGACCCCCGGCCGGCAGGCCTTGGTAGTTGACCCGGTCGTTGGTGGAGTCCGATTGCGCAAAGTCCTAATGGACGGCGGCAGCGGGCTCAACATTATTTATGCCGACACGCTGGGGGCAATGGGAATTCCGATGACCCGGCTCAGCAAGAGCAACATGCAGTTCCACGGGGTAATCCCTGGGAAGAAAGCCAAATCACTCGGACAGATCGCCCTCGACGTCGTATTCGGTTAAGAGAAGAACTTCCGAAAGGAGCGGCTGACTTTCGAAGTGGTAGACTTCCGAAGCGCTTACCACGCTATCCTGGGTAGGCCGGCCTATGCACGATTCATGGCCCGACCATGTTACGTGTATCTTAAGCTTAAGATACCAAGACCGAAAGGCGTGATCACTATCACGGGCAATCGGAAGTTGGCCGAAGAGTGTCTCCAGAAGGGCTCTCAGATCACTGCCGAACAGATGGTGATGGCCGAGTTAGATGAGTACAAGAAGGCGGTGGATTCGAGCGAGCTGCTGAAGTCCAAGAATCCGACTGTGGAATCTGCTTTCCAGTCGGCAGGGGAGACGAAGCCAGTGCACATCCATCCCGAGGACCCGAATGCTGCCCCAACCAACATCTCCACCACCCTTGACAGCAAATAGGAAGGCGAGCTCGTCCAGTTCCTCCGTGAGAACTGGGACATCTTCGCGTGGAAGCCTTCTGACATGCCGGGTGTTCCAGGGAGCTGGCCGAGCACAGAATCCGTATCGACTCGAAGATGAAGCCTGTCAAAGAGCACCTTCGATGATCTTCCACCGAGAAGCGCAAGGCGATTGGCGAGGAGATAGCGCGGCTCTTAGCCGCCGAATTCATCCGAGAGGTGTACCACTCCGTGTGGCTCACCAACGTCGTCATGGTGCCGAAGAAAAATAACTCTCTCCGAATGTGTATTGATTTTAAGCACATCAATCGGGCCTGCCCGAAGGATCATTTCCCTCTCCCTCGCATAGATCAGATAGTGGATTCTACTGCCGGGTGTGAGCGGTTCTCGTTTATGGATGCGTACTCCGGGTACCACCAGATCCGAATGTATGGTCCTGATGAAATAAAAACAGCGTTCATCACCCCATTCAGGTGTTTTTGTTATATCACCATGCCATTCGGGTTGAAAAATGATGGAGCCACATTTCAGTGTATGATTCAGAAGTGCCTGCGGAAGCAGATCAGTCAGAACATAGAGGCCTACATGGATGATATCGTCGTCAAGTCCAGGAAAGGTTCCGACCTCCTGACTGTAAGCACATCAATCGGGCCTGCTCGAAGGATCATTTCCCTCTCCCTCGCATAGATCAGATAGTGGATTCTACTGCCGGGTGTGAGCGGTTCTCGTTTATGGATGCGTACTCCGGGTACCACCAGATCCGAATGTATGGTCCTGATGAAATAAAAATAGTGTTCATCACCCCATTCAGGTGTTTTTGTTATATCACCATGCCATTCGGGTTGAAAAATGCTGGAGCCACATTTCAGCGTATGATTCAGAAGTGCCTGCGGAAGCAGATCAGTCGGAACATGGAGGCCTACATGGATGACATCGTCGTCAAGTCCAGGAAAGGTTCCGACCTCCTGACTGACCTCGCCGAGACCTTCGCGAACTTGCGCACTTTTGGAATCAAGCTCAACCCAGCTAAGTGTACATTTGGCGTACCCGCAGGCAAATTACTCGGTTTCCTTGTTTCCGAACGTAGGATCGATGCCAATCCTGAAAAGATCAGGGCCATCGTCCGAATGAAGCAACCAGAGCATCTCACGACGTACAACGCCTCACAGGCAGCCTGGCAGCCTTGAGCAGATTCATCTCAAGACCCGGTGAAAAAGCCCTGCCGCTTTACCGATTGATGAAGAAGTCTAACAAGCTCGAGTGGACTCCCGAAGCGCAGGCTGCGTTCCAGGAACTTAAAGCCCTGCTTTCCACCCAGCCGGTGCTAGCTGCTCCGAGCAACAAAGAGCCTTTGCTCCTATACATCGCGGCCACGAGCCGAGTTGTTAGCACGGTTCTCACTGTGGAACGGGAAGAACAAGGCAAAACCTTCAAGCTCCAACGACCAGTCTACTACATCTCCAAAGTCCTGACCCCTTCCAAGCAAAGGTATCCGCATTATCAGAAGCTAGTATATGGAATCTATCTAACTGCAAAGAAGGTGGCACATTACTTCCAAGAACACTCAGTCACGGTGATAAGTGACGCCCCTCTGTCTAAGATCATGAACAACAGAGATGCCACAGGCCGTGTGGCAAAGTGGGCCATCGAGCTCCTTCCGCTGGACATCAAGTTTGAAGCCAAGAAAGCCATCAAGTCGCAAGCCCTGGTAGATTTCCTTGCCGAGTGGATTGAGCAAGAGTGTAAGTGCATCTAGTGCCCCTTAGTGATTTTGGTGTATTGAAGACTTATAGGTTAAGGGACTAATGTGTTTGTGAGTGTACACAAGTCTAATAAGTCTCTAAGGAGTTTGATAAATCCGTAGAAAGTCGACCCCTAAAAATGAATGTCTTCATCTAAAGACTTTGGTTTTCTGGAAGACTTTGAAAATGAGGAAATTGGTGTGACCTTGAAGATATTGATGCGAGGACTATGAAGCGTGAAGACTTTTGTTTTCGTAGTTTCATTTCCTTCTTTTGAGTCATAGGAAACACCGTACTGTTAAAGGGGGTCGAGGTAATACTAAGGAAAAATTTCCAAGTGATGCTCATCTCAAAGCCTATACACATACCCAATCCTTCGAGTGAAGCCTTTGGAAATCTCTTGCAGCTCAGTCAAGTTCTTCAGTGGCAGAGACGAAGTTCTTCTGGTCTCTGAGGAATTTGTTCTGACTGAGGAGTTAGGATTTCGCCAGTGCGAATTGCCTAAAGTGAGGAACATGATAGCCCTGAGGAATTTCATGGTTCGAATTTCCGACCGTTGTTGTGCTTCGCGCTAGCTGTGCCAAATATCTTATCCACATAACGGTCATATCATTAGGGGCATTTATGTCTTATCATGTCGGGCTGCTCCCCGGCTATAAATAGCCGCCCCCCTCAACCACTAGCTGGTTGGCTGCTCCGAGAGATAGATTGACACTTGTCATTTAGAGCATCCCATCCTCCGAGGACTTTGAGAGAAAATCATCACTGAGGAAAAATCCAAAACCCCAACACCTAAAACCCAAAGTGATTGAGCATCACTGAAGAGATTGTTCCTGTGTGGAACCGACGCTTGTTACCTTTGAAGACTGTGCATCTTCCAGACGGTTAGGCGTCATGGTCTAGAGCATCCAAGAGGAATTGTGGATTGCCGAGTGACCGAGTGTGTGAAGGTTTGGAAGTCACCTTGAAGACTTACCATGAGTGATTGGGCGAGGTATGTGTGACCTTAGCTCAAGGAGAATATGGTAAGGACTGTGTGTCCTGGGACTGTGTGTCTTTTGGTTTAAATACCAAGCCGCTCCAACCAGACGTACAACTGTCACAGCAGTTGGAACTGGTCTACCAAATCACTGTCTTCACCGAGCTACTGGTTCAATTTCCTCAACCCTTTCATTTCCTCGCATACTTGCTGTTGAACTTGATCGTTACTGTTTGAAGACTTTGACTGAAGACTTTCTCAATTTCCTCAACCCTATTTCTTCAGTCACCTTGTCTTCTACCTGCTTATCCTGTTTACACGCTACTTGTGCTCTGTGTATGTTTCATTTCATCATGATGACTATGCTACTGCTTTGTTATGCATGCACCTGAGTACTTTATCCGCTGCTTGTATTTCGTCACCTAGCAAATTCCTCAAGTAGTAATTCCTTAGTGACGAATTTGTAAAAATCGCCTATTCACCCCCCTCTAGTCGATATAACGCACTTTCAATTGGTATCAGAGCAAGGTACTCCCTTGTTCTGTGTGATTTTGGTTTAACCACCTGGAGTTTTAGTTATGTCGACTGCAGGCATGATCAAGGTCTCGGCTGGGTGTCCTACCTTCGATGGGACGGACTACCCCTACTGGAAGAACAAGATGCGCATGCATCTTGAGGCAATTGACAACGATCTCTGGTACGTTGTGGAAAATGGCGTTCCCTCCGTCACTCCTACCATAAACGCCGCTGATGTGAAGAGATTCAAGCAACTCGACTCTCAAGCGAAGAATATCATATGTGGCCATCTGAGCAAAGGACAGTACGGCAGAATGAGTGCTTTGGAGACTGCAAAGCTTATCTGGGATAGGCTGTCCAAGGTCAATGAAGGAATCTCAACCCAACGTGATTCTCGAGTTGATGTTCTTCACAATCTCTTCAACCGCTTCAAAAGACTCGACAACGAAAATGTTCAGCAAACCTTCGATCGCCTCACTGATATCTCCAATGAGCTCCAAGCTCTTGGTGCCACTGACATCACCGACCATGAGGTGGTGAAGAAATTGCTGAGATCTCTTGATTCCTCATTCGATACACTGGCACTGATGATTCAAGAACGTGGAGACTACAAGACACTGGATCCTGCTGATATACTCGAGAGGCTAAATACTCATGAGTTCCAACAAGCTGAGAAGAGAGACCTCTATGGGCCAAGCTATGGAAGATCACGTGCACTGAAGGCCAAAGCAATTTCCTCATCTGAAGAGGAAGACTCTGACAGTAGCGTTGGTGATCCTGAAGAGCTAAGTCAAGAGCTAGCAATGCTCGTGAGGAAATTCCAAAAGTTCTCAAGACATGGTCGCTTTGGAAAATCTTCAAGAGGTGATGACATGAGATCAGATTCTTCATCCCGCGATTACAAGAAGAGGACTTGCCACAAATGCAAGAAGCCTGGTCACTACATGGCTGATTGTCCTCAATGGCTGAAGGAATCAAAGAAGAAGAAGTACAAGGATGATAGTTCAGATGACTCGAAGAAAAAGAAGAAATCTTCAAAGTCCTCATCGTCAAAATCTTCAAAGTCTTCATCTCACAATAAGAGCAGTTCCAGAAAGGCTCGGGCATTCATTGGCAAGGAAATGGACTCAAAAGCTGAATCTGAGGTAAATGAGGAAGAGGAGGAATCTGAGGAGTCAGACTCTGGTGTGGCGAGCCTAGCTCTCGCTACTGCTTTCGTCAGCAAGTCCATCTTCAACTGTGAAGAAAATGGCAACTCCAACACTGCTGACGATGGCAACGATGACTTCGCTCCCACCTATTGCTTCATGGCAAAAGGTGCCAAGGTACTCAAATATCCCTCCTCTGAATCAAGTGAAGATGAATCTGATGAAAACCTCAAACCTAGCTATTCCAAGCTTGCTAATATTGCCACTAAACAACAAAAGGCTTTGGAAAGGGTTCAAAATTTGCTAGACAAAAGCGATGACCTATTGGGTGAGGAACTGAATCGAACTCAAACCCTGACTGATAATCTGCAACGACTATAGTCTAAGTTTGATAACCTTCAAGGTAGTCATGAAACACTCTTAGCCGATCATGAGAAGCTTTCTTATGAATTTCTTCAAAGAAAGCAAGATCTTGAGAAACTTAGGGTGAGTCATGATGATCTTCAAAGGGAAAATGATTCTTTGCTTGCTCAACAGACCAGTTCCGCTCAGGAAGAATTCATTGCACCCTGTTTGAAATGCATCGAACATGAATCTGCTAATTCTTCACCTAAATGTTCAAATGCTTCTATTGCAACTTCTTCAACTATTTCTGTGGTCACAAATTCCTCATCTGAGGATACCACAAGTATCACTGACGAAAATGCAGTGTTGAAGGAATTGTATGTGACAGGCATGTACAAAAGCCTCAAAGGGCATCAGGCTCTTTGTGATGTGCTCAAAAGGCAGATCTTGAACAGGAACCCTAGGAAAGAGGGTATTGCCTTTGAGAGGAAACTCAATGCTGATGGGTCCTACTGGAAACCTGAGCAGTATCCCAAAACCACATGGGTTGCTGCAAAAGGACCTCCCGTAGATCCATCTACTTTATCTGGCTTTACATGTGAATCTTCATGTTCATCTGATGAGTCATTTGACTCCAACTATAAACTGTTCAAAAATCAGAATGGTGAAGTATTTGCCAGATATGTTGGAACTAACTGCAGGAACGGCCCCCCCTATGAAGAATTCTGGGTTCCCAAAAGGTGCCTTGAAAGTCTTCAGGTGAATGTCCACATGACACCACCTGTGAAGAACAGGAACCCCAGATCAAAATCCTCATATGGATCAAATTCCTCATATGGATCCAAGTCCTCATATGGATCAAATTCCTCATATGGTCATCATCGTGCTAATGCTTCTATTTCGCAGGGAAAAATCTAAGGGTCATGAATATGTGCATTATTCTTCAAACCATTATGTTCATAAGTCCTCGAAGAATTTCTCTGCTTATTCATATGCGTACTCTAACCCCTCTCCTGTGAAACGAAGTGCACTGGCTTCAATGCCACCATTCTCATATGGAGCTCACAGAATGATGAAGTCTTTGCCACCCCTCCAGATGTGGGTGGTGAAGAAAAAGAACTAATCTCTTATGCAGGGTCAGGTCTCCAGACGAACTTGAACGTCTGAAGAATTTGCTGGAGACCTGAAAATGCTTGAAAGGACGCAAGCTAATCATGAAGAAATGAATTACTCATTTCTCATGTCCTTATATTGCTATATCTATTGTACTGCTTGATGAAATTCTATCTGACGAATTTGATGTCATATTCTTCACTCTGAAGTATATGATTTCATAAGATGCACTAATTCGTCTGCAGGATGAATCTCTCAAAGCTATTGAGTGGGTCCTCGACAGTGGATGTACAAATCACATGACTGGTGACAAGAACTAACTGATGGACTCTGCTCTATCTCCATCACATCTGAAGCATATTACCTACACTGACAAAGGAAAAAGCAAGGTATTGGGTCTAGGTAGGGTTGCAATCTCAAAGGATCGACACATGGACAAAGTCATGCTTGTCGAGTCCCTCGGATTCAACCTCATGTCTGTCTCAATGCTTTGTGATCTTGATATGGTTGTCGTCTTTGGCAAATATCGGTGCATAGTACTCATGGAATCTGACAATTCCAAAGTCTTCGAAGGCTTTAGGAGAGGAGACTTGTATATTGTTGATTTCTCTGCAGGACCACAGCCTGCCACATGTCTACTTGCAAAATCTTCAGAAGGCTGGCTATGGCATCGACGACTGGGTCATGCTGGCATGAGGAACTTGCACACGCTTGTGAAGAAGAAGCACGTCATCGGCATCGAGGGTGTCAAATTCCTCAAAGATCATCTTTGCGGGGCTTGTGAGGCTGGAAAGATGACCAGATCCAAGCATCCCTCGAAGACTACCATGACTACCACTCGTCCTTTTGAATTGCTTCACATGGACCTATTTGGCCCCACTCATTATGCCACACTAACAAATACAGCATCATTATATGGCTTTGTTATTGTTGATGATTATTCTCGTTACACCTGGGTGCATATCATCACTTACAAAACTGAAGTGCAGGAAGTCTTCAAACGATTTTCCTCAAGGGCCTCAATGAATTTCGGTGTGAAGATCAAGCATATCAGGAGTGACAATGGGACCGAGTTCAAGAATACTGGTCTTGATGACTATCTTGATGAACTTGGTATTACTCATGAGTTATCTGCCCCATACACTCCTCAGCAGAATGGCGTCGTGGAGCACAAGAACAGGACTCTTGTTGAGATGGCTCGCACAATGCTTGATGAATACAAGACGCCTCGTCACTTCTGGCCTGAGGCTATTGATACTGCATGCCACATCATCAACAGGGTATATCTTCACAAATTCTTCAAGAAAACTTCATATGAGCTCCTCACTGACAAGAAACCCAATGTGAGTTATTTCAAAGTCTTCGGTGCTAAATGTTGGATTAGAGATCCTCATCACAATTCTAAATTTGCACCGAAAGCACATGAGGGTTTTATGCTTGGTTACGGAAAGGACTCGCACACCTACAGAGTCTTCAACACCTATCACCACAAGGTTGTTGAAACTGTAGATGTGCGGTTCGATGAGACTAACGGCTCGCAAAGAGAGCACCTACCTCCTATGCTAGATGAAATGCCTCCTGAGGAATCCATTAAGCTCAAGGCTACTGAGGATGTCATACCCACTGAAGAACCTGTTGAAGAAGTTATTCCAGACCGTGAAGAAAATCATACTGGTGCATCCGAGGAAAATGGCGCTGAAGAAAATGCTCAGCACAATCAAAGTCGTCAACCTGCTCATCCTCGCATGGCAAACGAAGTGCAGATTGACAAAATCCTCGACGACATCAATGCACCAGGTCCTCTCACACGCTCAAAATCTTCACATTTGTCTAACTTTTGTGGGCACTTCCCTTTTGTCTCTATCACAGAGCCCACCAAAGTTGATGAGGCATTTCTGGAGCCTGAGTGGATTCAAGCTATGCAAGAGGAATTGCATCAATTCGAGCTCAATAATGTGTGGGAGCTTGTCAAGCGACCAGATCCTCGCAAGCACAACATCATAGGTACCAAGTGGATCTACCGCAACATGCAAGACGAAAATGGCCAAGTGGTGAGGAATAAGGCTCGTCTTGTAGCTCAGGGCTACACACAGGTTGAAGGAATTGACTTCGATGAAACTTTTGCACCTGTTGCTAGACTTGAAGCTATTCGCATATTGCTTGCTTATGCTAACCATCATAATACCATCTTATATCAAATGGATGTGAAAAGTGCATTCCTCAATGGTAAGCTTGAGGAAGAAGTATATGTTGCTCAACCCCTAGGTTTTGAAGATCCTAAGCATCCTGACAAAGTCTTCAGACTCAACAAGGCCCTTTATGGCCTCAAGCAGGCCCCTCGGGCATGGTACGACACACTGAAGGAATTCCTCATGAAGAAAGGCTTCAAACCCAGTTCACTTGACCCAACTCTTTTCACAAAAACTTATGATGATGAATTATTCGTGTGCCAAATTTATGTGGATGATATTATCTTTGGCTGTATTGACAAACGTTACAGTGACGAATTTGCCTATATGATGAGTGAAGAATATCAAATGTCTATGATGGGAGAATTGAAATTCTTCTTAGGTCTTCAAATTCGTCAACAACGCAATGGCATCTTCATATCTCAAGAGAAATACCTCAAAGACGTACTGAGGAAATTCGGCATGCAAGATTGCAAAGGTGTCAAAATCCCTATGCCCACAAATGGCCATCTCTGCACCGATGAAAATGGTAAAGACTTCGATCAAAAGGTATACCGCTCCATGATTGGCTCTTTATTGTACCTATGTGCATCTAGCCAGATATTATGCTTAGTGTTTGCATGTGTGCCCGTTTTCAAGCTACACCGAAGGAATCACACCACAAGGCTGTGAAACATATTCTTCGATATCTAGCTCACACTCCAACACTTGGATTATGGTATCCCAAGGGCTCGGCTTTTGATCTCATTGGATATTCTGACTCTGACTATGCTGGTGATCGAGTGGATCAGAAGTCAACTTCAGGCACATGCCCTTTCCTCGGATGATCCTTAGTATGTTGGTCCTCGAAGAAGCAGAACTACGTATCACTCTCTACTGCAGAAGCTGAGTACATTGCTGCTGGTTCTTGCTGTGGATGAAGCAAACCCTCAAGGACTATGGCATCAATTTGAAGAATGTGCCACTCTACTGTGACAACGAGAGTGCCATCAAGATTGCTCACAACCCAGTTGAGCACTCGAAGACAAAGCACATCCAGATTCGTCATCATTTTCTTCGAGATCATGTGTTGAAGGGCGATATCTCCATCGACCACGTGAAGACTGAAGAACAACTAGCGGATATCTTCACAAAGACCTTGGATGAAAAGAGATTTTGCAAGTTGTGGTGTAAGCTAAATATCTTAGAATCTTCGAATGTTCTTTGAAAGGACACACATCCTAACACTTATGCAAAAATTGATGACTTTGATGTGCAACACACGAAGTAACGTTTTTCTTCAATCAATGAAGACTAACCCTCTAAGTGTGAAGATATTAATGAATAATTTGATTCTCAGAGCCCTACGACAATTGTACGCGGTGTCTGAAATCATCATTCGTATACGGTGGGTCACGCCACCAACCAAAGTTGAAAATCTTCAAATTTGAGTTTTTCGTCATTTTGCAAATTCTTCAAATTTTCAAATTCCTCAAGTTTGCAATTTCTTCAACTTTTCGACTGGGGTTCTTCAGTGACTATATATATATATATATATATATATATATATATTTGAGTTTTTCTATGTCCTCAACAACATTCACTTATTGCTATTTCTTCAAGTTGATTTTTCCTCTAAGTGAATGTGATCGGACCCGTTCCCCCTCTATGCTAAACTCGACCCAGTCTGTTCACAAATTCTTCATGTGCGTTCTATTTGAAACTAGTTCAAAGTCTTCACTGTGTCCTTGACAGCTGAAGAATTTGCGAACGAAACTTTAAAAAATTTCATATCAAATTTTTGGCAGTTGTCGCTCAAACCGTTCCACTTCCCACGACGGAATATAATACTCTCCCACGATCCCCCACGATCTCCACTTCTCAGTACGTGGGTGACACATGTCGATAGGGATAGCAAGGGTCAGGGGCATGTTGGTCCAAAATTCTTTGGGCGAACAGTTTTTCGCTTCGGCTATAAATACCCCTTACCCTCCTCAGACATCATTTACTCCGCTCGATCGCATCCCTTCTCGCTCGAGCTCAGACCTAGCGCCGCCGCTGAACTCCATCCTCGCCGGTGAGGAAGAGCTTCACTGCCTCGACCTCATCGCCGTCGTACTTGTCGGGGTTATACCCCGCAGTATAACCCGGCCGGAGGTATGACCCGGCCAGGACTGGCGACTCTCTGGTGACCTGGTCGTACTTGGCGGCTCATACTCAAGACCCTTAAGGTGGGCCAAAAGATGAAGGCCAGGCTGCAGGGCGACTTACCAGACGGGCCAAGACCAAGGCCCAGAGACATGAAGACGGCGGTTCTTAGGCAGGCCTGTTGAAGGCCCAAGACCCGGAGGCGACTCTAGACCCGAAGGTGCGAGCCGCCTAAAGATGACTTCCTCTGTAAGGCAAGGGAGTTAGAGCTAGAGTCGGTTAGATTGTGTGACCCGACCTGGACTCTTGTAAGCCCAGGGCCTCGACCTATGTATATAAAGGCGAGACCCGGCGGCGGGTTAGAGAGGACAGGAAAGACAAGTAAGAAGAAACCAAGTAATCGAGAGCTAGGGCAAGCAAGCCGCCCCCTTGTAATTGATACACCAATCAATACAATATAAGCAGGACGTAGGCTTTTACCTCCACCATGAGGGGCCGAACTTGGGTAAACTCGTGTCCCTCGTCTCGATCAACCCCTTTGAGTCCACCTCTTTAGCGATGGCCTCGAACCTAAGTCTTCGGACATCTGCCGTGACAAAACCACGACAGTTGGCGCCCACCGTGGGGCTAGCGCTCGGTGGTGTTGAGTTCTCAAAGGGT
Source organism: Elymus sibiricus (assembly GCA_039707655.1). Classification (NCBI taxonomy): domain Eukaryota; kingdom Viridiplantae; phylum Streptophyta; class Magnoliopsida; order Poales; family Poaceae; genus Elymus; species Elymus sibiricus. The sequence goes on along the minus strand of CM077676.1, from coordinate 93,718,949 downwards.
TCTCTCTCTGGGAGCGAGGGGTGCATCGTTGGCAGGATGACCAAGAGTCGCCGCGGAAAGCTCTACATCGACGACGCCGGTTGGGGCTCCGAATCTGACTCAATTGAGCATGGTTTCCGGGTCCCCTTCGGCGGAGTCCACGTCTTCATCGGCAAGATCGGCAGATCTGAACCCGGGCTGGACATCTGCACCGACATCGTCGAGCCGGCCCGGCGCAAGCAACCCGCCCAGAGCGTGCAACCCGCCCGTGTTGACCCGGGCAGGAAGCATGTCTTCGTCGGCTTTACTCAGGGCATGGAGCTTGAAGGTTCTATGTCACAGGAAGAAACTCTCATCTGCTCAGAGGATGGATCCTCGAGTGGAGAGACGGAGTCGATCTACCAGCTTCGAACTGGTGGGCTTGGGGGCTATGTCGAGCCTTACCCCAAGTCGGAGTATTATGAGCCGGGGGATGATGAGCCGCCACTCCCACGCGCTCCTCTGGCCGCGCCCGGTTCTCGGCCACGCGTACGCCTCGCCTCCGCTGCATCGCCTCCGAGCAGCCGCCGCAGCCTCATCTCACCGGAGCAGGCCATGAGATGCTGCTGTGAACCGTCTCCGAGCCTCCGCCGTCGCCGCTGCGACATCGCGCCTGAGCCGCCCTCACCACCTGCTTTGGGCCGCCTCGTCGGGGCTGGCTCCGTATCTGCTCCAGCATACTCTCCTGCTGGCTGAAGTCATCGATAGCCCCGCGGTTGATACCTTCTGATAAAACATATCAGGTGAAATCCATCCAGTCAAGCTTTTATGCATTGTCATTCTTTCAAGAACAATTACTTTGGTCTGTATATTTTTATATGCAGGACAATTATTCACTATTAAAGTGACTTATACTGCGGGTATGGAGCACGCGCTGGTAATATTCTGCACCGGGGTTCATCCATGCCATACAACCCGGTGAACAGACGTGCGCAAGCCGCCGCCCCTGCGGTCCGGTCTATATCAACATGCGGCCGACTCTCTGGTCCGCGCCGGTTTACAACGCCCGCGGCCGACTCTCCGGTCCGCGCCGGTTTACAGCGCCCGCGGCCGACTCTCTTGTCCGCGCCGGGTTACCGGCCGACTCCTGCATATGTATCAACAACTCAGAGCCACATCTATACAAGCTGCCCAATGGACATGCACAAGTCGCCGCCCTGCGGTTCGGTCTATTCCAACAACCCTGGAGCAGATCATAATATATTATCAGCCCCCACCTGATGGCTCAATGGATAGCTCATACGGGATCTTTATAACCCGCCGCAGCCGACCTCAACCTCCCGTGGATTTGAATCGCGTTATCAACGCCAAGGATATACAATGAGTGTTGCGAAGATTATTAACTCGCCACTTTGCCTCCGACTTCAACAGATTCCAGCGTTCCTGCTAATCAACCTTATGCCGGCTTATGATTTACATCTCTTGACAGTCAATCTATATGACACTGAACTGTCAAGAGCCGACTTATGATTTACATCTCTTGACAGTCAATCTATATGACACTGAACTGTCAAGAGCCGGCTTATGATTTACATCTCTTGACAGTCAATCTATATGACACTGAACTGTCAAGAGCCAGCTTATGACTTACGTCTCTTGATAGTCAATCTATATGACACTGAACTGTCAAGAGCCGGCTTATGATTTACATCTCTTGACAGTCAATCTATATGACACTGAACTGTCAAGAGCCAGCTTATGACTTACGTCTCTTGACAGTCAATCTATATGACACTGAACTGTCAAGAGCCGGCTTATGATTTACATCTCTTGACAGTCAATCTATATGACACTGAACTGCCAAGAGCCGGATTATGATTTACATCTCTTGACAGTCAATCTATATGACACTGAACTTGTCAAAGAGTCGGTTCTATGATTTGCTTCTCTTTGACAGTCAATCTATAAGACACTGAACTTGCCAAAGAGTCGGTTCTATGATTTGCTTCTCTTTAACAGTCAATCTATAAGACACTGGACTTATCAAAGAGTCGGTTCTATGATTTACCTCTCTTACCCAGTCAATCTTTTAAAAGGACCCTGAACTGTTTAAGGTTAAAATGACAGATTTATGTCAGGTGAGAGCTGGCATATGAGTTTGGCAGATAAAGCATGAGTTTTAAGCAAGTTTGTGAGATTTAACCTCTCCGGGTTGTGCTTTTTCAAGCCGCCTTCACAACAATGCAGAACATACTCTGTATTGTTTATTTTTTGCAGGTCTTATCTCCTAGATCTGAGCCACCATTAAGTGTGACTAAAGATGTCACGGACAGAATATAAGACGGCTTGGAAAATTGATTATTCTTAAAGAGCCGCCCTATCAATTATAATGCCGGGTCATTTAATTGACCGGCTCTTGGATTTCTTCAATTAGTGCTCTGTAGCATACTACAACACTCATGGATTTCTCAGACATGTATTTGCCGGGTTGCACCGCAATCACGAGCAGGGATTTCACTATTCATACCAGGTTACAACCACGGTCAAGGAGTCATATTATTCTTATACAGTCCCGAGTCGCCGTAGGCATGCAACCCGACACTTGGGGGCTACAATATTCAAAGTCCGGTTTATATCAAATATGCAAGTCCCAAGTCGCCGCAGGTAGACGACCCGACACTTGGGGGCTAATGCAAGTTGGTTTTCAAATCATTACATTATCAACAAGACCCTGTTATCTCAAGGAGATGAGCCGGCCTTTCTATATTTTTCTAAAGTCCCAGCCCAGTACTGCTTACTGACCCGACACTTGGGGGTACACCGCTCAGATCCAATTTTCTAAAGTCCCAAGTCGCTGCAGGTACGCGACCCGGCACTTGGGGGCTACAGTATTCAGTTGGTCAAACAGATTATAAGGTTCCAATTGAAGACCCGGCCCATCATAGACTGAAGAGTCGGCCCTTGGGGGCTACACCAGCTGAAGCTTTATAAGGTATAAGACAGTTACAAGTCCCGGGCTGCTGCAGGCAAGACAACCTGGTACTTGGGGGCTGCACAGTCAAAGATATTATTGCAAAGCACCAAGTCATCATGGATAAACTTGGAGCTTGGGGGCTACAGGTAATATGGATATATCAAAAAATTGAAGAGAAGTTTCAAGATGTCAATTCTGGAGTCTAGCTATTTGACCCGGCGTCACCAACAATACATGACCCGGCGTCTTCAATAATTATGACCCGGCGGTGATGACCTGCCAAGAGTGTTGGAGGCCGACTCAATGGCATATGGGTGTTGTATTCCTAGTATTTTAGTTCAAAGGACACTGACAAGCAAGACGATTGAGAAGATGGCTCGTTCACATGAAGAAGAAACCCGGATTTTAAAAGGAACTACTTCATTAAGCCGGCTAGTGGAGCGAGCCGGTCACTTAACATATTTATTCTTATTTCAGGAGCTTAGCATGAATAAATTGAAAGCTAACCTGGGGGCTAATGTCGGGGATATACCCCGCAGTATAACCCGGCCGGAGGTATGACCCGGCCAGGACTGGCGACTCTCTGGTGACCTGGTCGTACTTGGCGGCTCATACTCAAGACCCTTAAGGTGGGCCGAAAGATGAAGGCCAGGCTGCAGGGCGACTTACCAGACGGGCCAAGACCAAGGCCCAGAGACATGAAGACGGCGGTTCTTAGGCAGGCCTGTTGAAGGCCCAAGACCCGGAGGCGACTCTAGACCCGAAGGTGCGAGCCGCCTAAAGATGACTTCCTCTGTAAGGCAAGGGAGTTAGAGCCAGAGTCGGTTAGATTGTGTGACCCGACCTGGACTCTTGTAAGCCCAGGGCCTCGACCTATGTATATAAAGGCGAGACCCGGCGGCGGGTTAGAGAGGACAGGAAAGACAAGTAAGAAGAAACCAAGTAATCGAGAGCTAGGGCAAGCAAGCCGCCCCCTTGTAATCGATACACCAATCAATACAATATAAGCAAGACGTAGGCTTTTACCTCCACCGTGAGGGGCCGAACCTGGGTAAACTCGTGTCCCTCGTCTCGATCAACCCCTTTGAGTCCACCTCTTTAGCGATGGCCTCGAACCTAAGTCTTCGGACATCTGCCGTGACAAAACCATGACAGTACTCGTGCCGGCCGCGGAAATCCTCCCTCCGCCGCTGCCGTAGCTGTCTCCCGCCGCCGAGTTAGGGCGTGGGAGATCTGAACTGACGAACTTCTCCATCTCCACTCCCAGTTCGTCGTGTTCTTCGTCAAGGGTAATTAAAATCTGATTTTACTGCCCTACTTTGATTCTTATGATTTTCACAAAATCCTCAAAAGGTGTTTATTCTTCAACAATATACTCCTTAAACACCTCAATGCTTCTTTCCCTTGATAAATTTCTCTAAGCTATGATTTTCCTCAAGATTCCTCAATTGTGTGGATTTTCAAATCTGTACAACTCTGGAACCTGAGTCAAGAACGCTTATTGAAATTCCTCAAGATATCTATGGTCAAATTCCTCAACTTGATAATCTTTTTGAAAAATTTCTGAGAACGCATATGACCTCTTCAAATTCTTCACACCTATACTCTATTCACAGGTACAAAATGTCTGCTGATGAATCACTAGGTTCTCATCAACTTAACTCATTTGCAGCGTTCCTCGAAGAAAAATTGCATACTTCCTCAGAATCATCAAAAGTTCAAAATCCTCAAGTGGGGACAATGGCTGAAGGGAAAAGACCTCAGAAAGGAGGAAAAAGGCCTGAAACTAACACAACATTTGAGATCCCTGAGGACATCTATGATGAATATTGCACACCAGATGAAGAAACTCATGGGAAAGAGACCAAAACACAGCGCAAAGTGCGCATACAGAGGATTGAGAGGAGATGGGCAAAGGAATGGAAGGAATACCGCTATGTTACTCCCAATACATTAAGAAATTCGCTGTAAATCCTCCATGCCCAAGACCACCTCTAGCTGCTGGCCAACGAGCTGATCCTACCAGCATCAAGCGTGGTGAGGAATTTCCAAAAGAATGGGCCAAGCGCCAAGCAAAGCTCCAAAAAACTGCAGCTGAAGCAGTGAGGAAATTCAATGAGGATTCTCATGCTGCTGCTGCTGAGGCCTCTGCCAGTAGAGCTGCGCCAAAGAAGGCCATTCTGAAGAAGACAGCTGTGCAGACAAAATCTTCAAGCTCAATGCCCTCATGGACAAGTTCCTCAATGGCAAAGTCCTCAGAGCAAATACCTCGGGCAACTTCCTCAAAGGCAGCACCAACTTCTTCTGTTGCTGCAAAATCCTCAGCTGCTGCCACAAAGTCCTCAACACCTGTGCATCTTGCAATGTGTCAATGGTCTGCTGGATTTTCAATTGCCTCAGGGGCATCTGCAACTTCCTCAGCTCAACCACAATCCTCAAGTGGTCCATCTCTGCTGAAGGTCAAGTCCACAGCTGGGCGCGGAAAGAGGCCAAGTCCTCACAAGAAGCAAGTGGCTTTCCATGTTCCATCTGATGATGATGAAGCTGATGATGAAGAACTTGCTGAAATCATCAGAGATAGATAGCAAAGGGCTGCAAGAGCCAAAAGCAGCTCTGTTCCTCTTATGCTGGATCCGAAGAAGATCCTCGATTTCATTGACATATGGCACAAGGATCCCAATACCCCTCTACCTGACCTGAATCTGACTCCTGGTCAAAGTCACATGCTGACCGCCTTCATAGGCGAAGAAAAGTGGAAATATGAGTAGGCCAGACGAGTCAAGAAGGACCAGTACAAGAAAGAACGTTTTCTGAGGAACAATGTTCTGACTTTGTCTCCTGACGATCTTGTCTCTATTCAGAAGGAAATCAAAGTCCTCAGTGATGAATTTGACCGATACCATGCTGATTGGCTAGGAGCCAAGGTCAGATTTGTCAAGATCACCAAGAATCTCAAGGCAAGTGTTGCAGCTTCATCGCAACAACAAATTCCTCCGGCTGAAGATTCTGTTCAGCCCGCTGAAGAGAATAGAAGCGCAACTGATGAAACTCAGGCTGCTGAAGAACTACCAGGGCTGCTGAAGAAATTCCAGTTCCTGAAGAAAATGCCAGGGCAACCACCAATGTTGCGCCTGAAGAACAACCAAGGCTAGCTGGAGAAATTGCTGTGCCTGAAGAAACTGTGAATGCCAGGGCGACTGCATCAGTCGAGCCTGAAGAAAATGCACCATCTTCATCCTCTGCTCCTCCTGCAAAATCTTCAAAGGTGAAGAAAACAACACTTCCTTCTGCATCAGAAGTGAACAAAACTGAAGCTGCGGAGAAGGAAGCCGCGAACAAAAGGAAAGCATCAACCTCTGCAGAATCCTCAGCTCCCAAGAAAGTGAGGACTTTGACGAGCTCTTTCAGTGAACCAATTGATGCTGTTCCAATTTCTATTGTGCCATCAAAGGAATTAGTTCCGTTTGGTGAGGAATACGTCATTCCTGAAGATGACAATGATGAAGAAAATCATTCTGCTGCTTCCTCAGAGCAGATGGACGATGAAATTGAGGTGGAAGCTATTGCTTCAACCCCACTGGTATCATCGCCTATGCCTCAGTTCACTGCTGAAGAGGCGGGCTTAGAAGAAATTGATGAGGATGTGGATATTGGCTCAACTACTCCTGTCCTAAATGATGATTATTGGGAAAACCTTCACCCAAATTCACCAATTGCCACACCTCTCCATCAAATTCCTCAGTCCCCTGTGTAGACTGAAGAAATATTGACAGGGTCTGAAGGTCGTCCAACTTCTCTCCAGTCTATACCTGAAGAAATTCCAGCTGCAACAGCTGAAGAAATGGAGAACCAGACTGTTGCTGATGAAACTGCCGCTTCAATTCCTCAGTCTGCTGCACCAAAAGTTGTGACTCAAGAGGTTGTGAGGCCTATTACTGCAAATCTTCATCCCAAGCCTCAGAATCCTCAGTCTGGCACAAGGAGGCCAAAATTCAAAAATGCCGATTTCTTCGCTGAGCACCATTTCTTCGCTGATGAAAATCCTTATGACTCGGCAAGATTAAGGTGCAAGAAGTTTTGGACTGCAAGTCAGATGAATTTCTATGCCTCTGTTCTTTTTGGCAAGGACAAAGTCTTCCAACACCGTCAAATTCCTCATGTGGATATGGAGTCCATTCCATGCTTTCAACCAGTTCTGAATGTTCTTCACGAAGCTGGACTCCTCAATTTATGTGCTGACATTTGTGATTGGAATGAAGAACTAATTCTTTAGTTTTATGCAACTCTGCACCTCACTGGCAATGTCTCAGATGTCAATTCATGGGTTCTGGACTGAATGACTGAGAACACTCACTACAAAGCTCCGGCCTCTGAATTGCTTCATGCCATCCCAGTAAGCCCTCCAGCAGAAGGTGCAAGGCTCATGTATGAGGAACCTGAACTTCAAAATCATCTCATGCAAGTGTTGATGAAGCCTTTACATCCTGGCCAAGCTCCAAGAACCACTTTCCTCGTGAAAGATTTGCTATATGTGCCCAGGACTGTCTACCGCATATTGACCAAAACCCTCAGTCCGATCAAAGGCCACAACTCTGAAGAAGAAGAAGTTGTTGGCATCATGAAGAATCTGCTGTTCAACATCATTCATGGTATTCCCATTAACTATCATGATTTCTTCATGAGGACTTTGGCCAATGTTGCGCTGGCACCATTTGAATAGAAGCCTTATGCTCCTTGGATTATGAAATTCATCAGAACCAGATCTTCAATTCCATACAAGGTTGACTTTCAGAATAACCTCAGCTTTCTGCCTCCTATTGAAGTCCTCAAAAGGACTATTTCCACAGTTGATGAAAAAGGCAAAGCTGCTGTTATTGATGAAGGCACTCGTCCATTGGATGGTCAATTCCGTAAGGCTGCATCTTACTCCACCAATGATGACTCTGCCACACAAGACTCTGCTGCTAAAGCCACCGAGGAAAATCCTCAAGCCACTGCCCCGCGTGTGATGACTGATCGTGAGCTTCTTCTAAGTCTTCACTAGAAAGTTGATCGCAATAACAAGTGGGTCAAGCGTCAATTTGGCTCAATTCTTTAGAACATGACTGTTACGCAGAACACTGTGAAGAAGAATCACTACTATGTGCATGAAATCTTCGACCGCACTTGGGCTATACTCTCTCATCTTTACAGTGATGAAGACCTCAAGCAGATGGACTTTCAGCAGAACTTTGACTGGTCACATCCTCCTTTGAAGAAATTCAAGAAGGTCAAAGTTCCTCAGCTGGTCACTAGTTCATTTTCTTCATCGCGTGAGACGGATGAAGCTGAGGATCTCGACGACACTGCGGCAGGCCCTACACCAACAAACGACCCGACAACGCAGGCGCTCCTCCACCGACCTCTAGCTGATATTCTTCAGGGGTGTTAGTCCTCAAGTTTCGTCCCTTTTGGTCATTTGATGACAAAGGGGGAGAAATTTGAGTTAGTCTTCAAGCGGGTCTCTATATATGGGCTGTTTTTGATTAAGTTACAACTCTTGTTCTTCTGAGGTGTTTGTTTGATGAGTTGTAAACTTAAGTCCGATGGTGGTCTGACACTTTTGAACTGTTTTCTGCATGCTTATTTCCTCAAGTACCTTAATGCATGCATGCTAAATTTTGTCAGACACCATTTTCCATCATGCATCTCAAATTCCTCATACTATATGTTAAATTCGTGAATGGATTACAAGATATAGGGGGAGATCTCCATGATTTTATTCAACAATGTGCATTTGCAGTCCAAAGCAAATTCCTCAAATATGCACATCTTCAGGGGGAGTTATTCTATATCTTGCAATCAAATTCCTCAAAATCAGTATTTACACTTCATATGTTTATCCCCGTTGAAAACTTAACCTATTTGTCATCAATCACCAAAAAGGGGGAGATTATAAGTGCATCTAGTGCCCCTTAGTGATTTTGGTGTATTGAAGACTTATAGGTTAAGGGACTAATGTGTTTGTGAGTGTACACAGGTCTAATAAGTCTCTGAGGAGTTTGATAAATCCGAAGAAAGTCGACCCCTAAAAATGAATGTCTTCATCGGAAGACTTTGGTTTTCTTGAAGACTTTGAAAATGAGGAAATTGGTGTGACCTTGAAGATATTGATGCGAGGACTATGAAGCGTGAAGACTTTTGTTTTCGTAGTTTCATTTCCTTCTTTTGAGTCATAGGAAACACCGTACTGTTAAAGGGGGTCGAGGTAATACTAAGGAAAAATTTCCAAGTGATGCTCATCTCAAAGCCTATACACATACCCAATCCTTCGAGTGAAGCCTTTGGAAATCTCTTGCAGCTCAGTCAAGTTCTTCAGTGACAGAGACGAAGTTCTTCTGGTCTCTAAGGATTTTGTTCTGACTGAGGAGTTAGGATTTCGCCAGTGCGAATTGCCTAAAGTGAGGAACATGATAGCCCTGAGGAATTTCATGGTTCGAATTTCCGACCGTTGCTGTGCTTCGCGCTAGCTGTGCCAAATGTCTTATCCACATAACGGTCATATCATTAGGGGCATTTATGTCTTATCATGTCGGGCTGCTCCCCGGCTATAAATAGGCCCCCCCTCAACCACTAGCTGGTTGGCTGCTCCGAGAGATAGATTGACACTTGTCATTTAGAGCATCCCATCCTCCGAGGACTTTGAGAGAAAATCATCAGTGAGGAAAAACCCAAAACCCCAACACCTAAAACCCAAAGTGATTGAGCATCACTGAAGAGATTGTTCCTGTGTGGAACCGACGCTTGTTACCTTTGAAGACTGTGCATCTTCCAGACGGTTAGGCGTCATGGTCTAGAGCATCCAAGAGGAATTGTGGATTGCCGGGTGACCGAGTCTGTGAAGGTTTGGAAGTCACCTTGAAGACTTACCACGAGTGATTGGGTGAGGTCTGTGTGACCTTAGCTCAAGGAGAATACGGTAAGGATTGTGTGTCCTGGGACTGTGTGTATTTTGGTTTAAATATCAAGCCGCTCCAACCAGACGTACAACTGTCACAACAGTTGGAACTGGTCTACCAAATCACCGTCTTCACCGAGCTACTGGTTCAATTTCCTCAACCCTTTCATTTCCTTGCATACTTGCTGTTGAACTTGATCGTTACTGTTTGAAGACTTTGACTGAAGACTTTCTCAATTTCCTCAACCCTATTTCTTCAGTCACCTTGTCTTCTGCCTGCTTATCCTGTTTACACGCTACTTGTGCTCTGTGCATGTTTCATTTCATCATGATGACTATGCTACTGCTTTGTTATGCATGCACCTGAGTACTTTATCCGCTTCTTATATTTCGTCACCTAGCAAATTCCTCAAGTAGTAATTCCTCAGTGATGAATTTGTAAAAATCGCCTATTCACCCCCCCTCTAGTCGATATAACGCACTTTCAATTGGTATCAGAGCAAGGTACTCCCTTGTTCTGTGTGATTTTGGTTTAACCACCTGGAGTTTTAGTTATGTCGACTGCAGGCATGATCAAGGTCTCGGCTGGGTGTCCTACCTTCGATGGGACGGACTACCCCTACTGGAAGAACAAGATGCGCATGCATCTTGAGGCAATTGACAACGATCTCTGCTACGTTGTGGAAAATGGCGTTCCCTCTGTCACTCCTACCATAAACGCTGCTGATGTGAAGAGATTCAAGCAACTCGACTCTCAAGCGAAGAATATCTTATGTGGCCATCTGAGCAAAGGACAGTATGACAGAGTGAGTGCTTTGGAGACTGCAAAGCTTATCTGGGATAGGCTGTCCAAGGTCAATGAAGGAATCTCAACCCAACATGATTCTCGAGTTGACGTTCTTCGCAATCTCTTCAACCGCTTCAAAAGACTCGACAACGAAAATGTTCAGCAAACCTTCGATCGCCTCACTGATATCTCCAATGAGCTCCAAGCTCTTGGTGCCACTGACATCACAGACCATGAGGTGGTGAAGAAATTGCTGAGATCTCTTGATTACTCATTTGATACACTGGCACTGATGATTCAAGAACGTGGAGACTACAAGACACTGGATCCTGCTCATATACTCGAGAGGCTAAATACTCATGAGTTCCAACAAGCTGAGAAGAGAGACCTCTACGGGCCAAGCTATGGAAGATCACGTGCACTGAAGGCCAAGGCAATTTCCTCATCTGAAGAGGAAGACTCTGACACTAGCCTTGGTGATCCTGAAGAACTAAGTCAGGAGCTAGCAATGCTCGTGAGGAAATTCCAGAAGTTCTCAAGACGTGGTCGCTTTGGAAAATCTTCAAGAGGTGATGACATGAGATCAGATTCTTCATCCCGCGATTACAAGAAGAGAACTTGCCACAAATGCAAGAAGCCTGGTCACTACATGGCCGATTGTCCTCAGGGGCCTGTAGACGACCCCGAATCGATCCACCAATCGCACCCCATTCTTCATGGTGTACGGGTCGAAAGCGGTTTTACCGAGTGATTTGCTTCACAACTCTCCCCGAGTGGACCTTTACTCAGAAGCTGAAGCTGAAGAAGCAAGGCAAGATGGCCTGGACCTCTTGGAGGAGGAGCGTGAGCTGGCGCTTATAAGATCGACGTTGTACCAACAAGACCTGCGCCGCTACCACGACAGGCACATTAGAGGGTGTGCTTTCCAGGAAGGAGACTTGGTCCTCTGAGTGGATCAGCCGAAGCCTCACAAGCTAGTGCCCCCCCCTGGGAGGGGCCATTCGCCATATCGAAGGTCCTACATAATGGAGCATATAGTCTCTACAACTTCGCCAAAGAAACAGAAGAGCCCAGAGCTTGGAACGCGGATCTGCTCCGCAAGTTTTACACTTAAAATAAAAATTTCTCCTTTGTAATAGTTAGTCCGAATGAACTTAGATGAATAAAAGTCTTGCCTTTCTCATATATCGTCTAGTTTGACCTACGGTCGCATTTTCACTCAGGTGATTAACTGCTTTCGGAAACTAACACACCTCCAGTGGGTGAAGATAGGAGAGGGCTTAGCTGCGAACCAGCTTTCGCCTAAGTGAAAAAACAATCTGAGTGAGGATCTGCTCCACACTCTGGGGCTTAGCTGCGAACCGGCTTTCGCCTAAGCTAAAAAACAATACGAGTGCGGATCTGTTCCACACTCGGGGGCTTAGCTGCGAACCAGCTTTCGCCTAAGTTAAAAAACAATCCGAGTGAGGATCTGCTCCACACTCAGGGGCTTAGCTGCGAACCGGCTTTCGCCTAAGCTAAAAAACAATCTGAGTGCGGATCTGCTCCACACTCGGGGGCTTAGCTACGAATTGGCTTTCGCCTAAGTTAGAAACAATCCGAGTGAGGATCTGCTCCACACTCGGGGGCTTAGCTGCGAATCAGCTTCGCCTAAGTTAAAAAACAATCCGAGTGAGGATCTGCTCCACACTCGGGGGCTCAACTGCGAACTGGCTTTTGCCTAAGTTAAAAAATAATCTGAGTGAGGATCTGCTCCACACTCGGGGGCTTAGCTGCGAACCAGCTTTCGCCTAAGTCAAACAAAGCATAGAAAGCAAATGAGTTCTCGAAGGAGCTCAAATCAAATATTCGATCCGTCGAATGTTTCGAGCAAAAGTAAAACGAGCCCAAGGCTCGGCGAAGTATTCGATTACAGCAACCACCCGACATTCCAGGGCAAATTTAACCAAATGTTTTAAGCGTCAGGCTGAGGGCTGGCTGGCTCGACGAAGGTCTCCAGATCGATCCCGTCAACGATGCGTGTGGCAGCTTTTGCGAAGGTCTCCATGAAATCCTCAAACTTGAGGTTCTTCTTGTTCATCACTCGGAGGCCCTTCAGCTTCTCCTTGTCTACGTTCTTGCAATGAACTCAGACGAGTGACAACGCCACATCAGCACCACTCCGAGCAGCCGACTTCTTCCAAGCTTTCACTCGGGCGGGGAGCTCATTCAGCCGCTTCATGACTGACTGCAGGTCCATCTGAGTCTCTTCACCCGGCTGCAGCTCCTTGTCGATCCGCCCCAAAGCACCTCTCGTCTGAGTGATATAGCCTAGGGCGTTCTCCAAGCGGTCTTCCAGCCGTAGGATGGCGAGAGCTGCCTTGTCAGCAACGAGTGACCTGGAAGGTTCCAGATCCCTCTCAAGCCTCTCCAGCTCCAGCTCCGTGTTGTAGCAGTGCTCTGATTGGAAGAAAGCACTCCATGAGCGAATGATCGAGGAAAAACTCAGCGGCATATGGATTCCATTCGGCCAAGAAAAAACTTACCAGCAAAGCTTCTCACTAAACTCCGTGCAGAACTCCTCAATATACGACTCCAGGGCATTCTTCTTCTCTGTGAGCTACGCGACCTTCTCCTCCAACGTCTGCTTCTCCTGCGCAAAGGCACCAGCTTGATCTTCACATCTCTTCTTCCATTCGGAAGATTCGCCTTTGGCAGCGGTGACGGCGGCCTTGAGGCCCTTGATCTCCTCCTCCAATTTGCCGACTGAAGCCAGCTTCTCGTCGGCAAGCTTGGTCCTGGTCTTGGCTTCCTTCTGAGCCAGCGCCAGGTCTTTGTCCTTGTTATCCAGGGCCTGCTTCATGGTTTCTAAAGAAATAGAAGTCCCGAGCCTCGTTATGAGTTGGGTGTTCTCGCTATGAACATCTGTCGGAGCGGAATGACTCGGATCAAAAGGGAAAAACAGTGTACAGTTGCCAGATGGGGGAAATGACTTACCTCCCAGGGCTTTCTTCTCCTTCTCCAGTCGGGCACTCTTGAGCTTCTCAGCATCCAGGTCCAGTCGGAGGGATATCACCTCCTTCTCCAGCGCAGCATAATGGGACCCCAACTCACCAGCCCTCTACAGCATACAAGAAATAATCAGTCGGAAAGCATGAAGGAAAAACCGAAGTACTAACCCACAAACACTCGGCCAAGCGCCCCTAAGAGGAACGAGCTAGATCAGTACCAGATCCTCAAGTACCCTTTGGTTACCACTCGGTCATGCGCCCCTGGGAGGAACAAGCTTGACCAGTACCATATCCTCAAGTACCCTTTGGTTACCGGGTCGGCCAGGCACTCCCGGGAGGAACAAGCTCGATCAGTACCAGATCCTAAAGTACCCTCTGATCTACCTACACTCGGCCAGTTTCCGAGTGAGTAATGAAGAAGATAGAAGACAACAACACACGCCGATCTACTTTCATTCAGCTAAATTTCGAGTCGGCAATGAAGAAGATCCTACCTATTATCTCACCATCGCACGGGTGTTGCCGAGCGCCCCGAATGCCAAGCAACAGTTCTAAAGACCGCCACCAATTGCCCGCAATCGACAACAGTCTCGGGTACTACACCCAGTGGGTGCACTCAGCGTGCCCCCACTGGAAAGTGACTCGTCGATGAGCTAAAAAAACCCCCACAAGTTCTAAAGACTACCACCGACTGCCTCCAGTCAGCGGTTGCCTCGGGGACTACACCCAGTGGGTGCACTTAGCGTGCCCCCACCGGATTGTAACCACTCGGATACGCCCCGGCTAAATCACGAGTGAAAGTGACCAAAAAGAATAAGTTCAAAGACTCCTGCCGACTGAATCCAGCCAACATGAGCCTCGGGGACTACACCCAGTGGGTGCACTCAGAGTGCCCGCTCTAAATCATGAACACCCAGTGGGTGTGCTCCGTGCAAACCCACTGACAAGGACTTTACCATAGGAAAAGAAAAAACTTCGACTGAGGATTCACACTCACAATGGTACTTACTCAGACATTGGTCTGCAGCGCCTCGCTGGCATCGTACGCCTCCTTCAGTCGGCCGCACATCAGCCCCACTTGGATCAGGGCCTCCTTGCTCGCCCCAACTTGATCTTTGGGGACATGGTACAGAGGGAAGGAGGTGGCTGGGCCCGACTGAGATGCGGATGCAGGCCTTGGAGCCAGAACCACCGCCGACCCGCTTGGAGGAGCTGGTGTAGATCCTACAGCCGGGACCACTGCAGTCGAAGACGTCAAACCACCCTGAGCCAGAGGACTCGGTCCCGTAGCTCTCGCAGCAGTCTTCGCCGAAGAAATGCGAGCCACTCGGCGAGGGGAGGCGTCCCGCATCGGCACGTCAGCGTCCGACTACTTGATGGCCTCTGGGTTGGGCGGGTCGTTCTTCTCCTCATCATCCAACTGAATGATCTCTGGTGGAGCTGCACGAGTACACGAACCAGAAAAATCAGTGAAGATCTGTCAGAAGAAACCTGACCGTCCAAATCAGTCGGTACAGTATACCTCTGGAGGTGGCAGCGTCCGCCGCGTCAACGTCACCTGGGCCCTGCTTGCGAGCTCGCGGGTCTGCTGATGTCGTCGAGGTGTCGTTGCTGTAAAGAGCAAGCGGCACTCGGTCAGCTGCCTAGCCAATGCAAAGAATATGTAAAGGGTTAACAATAACACTCACGTCGAAGTCACAGGCACCGCCACCTTGATCTGAGGCACCGCAACCTTCCGAGGCTTCGCGGAGACCTGCTTGGGCAGCTTGGACTGCTTCTCGGCCGAGCTCTCGGCCTCGGCGCACGCACGCTTGGAGCTGCGAGTCATCCGCCCCGAAGCAGTCGGCTGTGACGCCCCACCTGCCTTGCCACTCGGATCATGCTGGCTCTTCGTACGGGGTTCCTTGGGGACCTCATAAGACGGAGAGGACTTGGCCTCCATCCCATCCTCCGAGCTCTCGTCCTCATTGCTCTCTTCATCATCATCATCGTCATAATCATCGTCGTCTTCGTACTCTTCCGAGTGGTGGCGATCAGCGTCACTCGCTGTGTCCTCGGGCGACCGGTCAACCGTTGGGATGTTGGAGATCATGTTCTGGAATTCCTGAAAGGCAAACACATCGAGTCACCGGAATCAGATATACGGAAAATAATGTACCAGCAAGTCAATTGGGCATAAGCACTTTACCTCGACAGTCGGCGGGAGGTCTCTGGAATAGGCCGGCACCAGCCTGGCTCCCCGCGGGTTGTCTCGAGTGCAGGTGATGGCCTTGATTTTGGCCCCCACATCCTTCTCGGCGAGCTCCTCCGGGTGCACTCGGGTAGGGTCATTCGGCCCCTCGTACAGCCACATGGGGTGAGCCCTGGCCTGCAGCAGCTGAATCCGCCGAGTGAGAAAAGTCTCCAGCAGATCCATGCCGTTCACGTCGGCGTTCACGACTCCGACCAGGGCGGTGGCCAAGATGCCAACCTCCGTCTTCTCCTCCTTCGCCACCGAAAGGGACTCGGGGGCCCTCACCCTCTCCGCCGAGTATGATGGGAGGCCCGATTGGTTGGAAGCACTTGGGACATCCCTGCAATAGAACCATGTCCCCTGCCACCCCTTGACGGAATCGGGGAAGCTCATCTTCGGGAAGGTGCTCCCCCCCGGACTTGGATGCCCAAGCCCCCGCACAGCTGGGTGACGTGGGTCTTCGCGCCGGCTGACGAGTCCTTCTTGACGGTCATCGACCGACAAGTGAAGATATGCTTGAAAAGCCCCCAATGGGGTTGGTAGCCGAGGAAGTTTTCGCAGAGGGAGACGAAGGCCGAAAGATAGATGATGGCATTTGGAGGGAGATGGTGGAGTTGCGCTCCGAAATAAACAAGAAATGCTCGGAAAAAGGGGTGGGGAGGCATGGAGAAGCCCCGGGCGATGTGGGTGACGAGTAGGATGCGCTCGTCCTCCTGCGGCGCTGGCTCGATCTCCCCCGCACCCGGGCGACGCCACCCATCGCGCGGGATGAGGCCCTCCTCTGCAAGTTCCTCCAGCCGCCGAGCCGTGACACGCGATGGGATCCAATCCCCCGCCATACCTCCGGCCACCGCACCAGAGCCGGAGGAGGAAGCTTTCCCCGCCTTCTTCGCCTTTTCCGCCTTGGCCGTGGAGTCCCTCGCCATCGCTGCGCGCTCGAGTGGAGAAGAGATGCGGAGGAGCAGGAGCGAGAGAAAGGGGATCTGAGGTCCCGACCTCTGCCCCCAAATCTTTTATATCACGGGACGAATCGCGAGCTGGATCTCACGCCACAGATGTCTGGATCAACGGCCCGCGCGACGGGGCTTCACGTAGAGCAAGCACGGCACGCGGCGGATGTCGTGCGCGAAAATCGAGGAGCCACGCCCCCACTTTCCCCACTAACGCACGACGTTACCGCTTCTGCGCGCGCACGCACAAATTCAAATCCCGTGATTCTGGGGCGAATCAATCCGATTGATTACCCACAATCCCTTTCCTAAAGGACGCATGTCAGTCCGACTGACCACCCTCTACGGGGACCCGTGCACTCGGCCACGGTAAACACCCGACTGAAGTCTTCTTCAGGATCGTTATGTGACGAGCTTGACGCCCCTCCGCGGGTTCACTTGGTCCTCTCAGTAGGCTCCAAGGCGCATGACTCGTAAACCTGGACTCGTAGAAGGCCTGCGCTGGTGTTCCCCTGGGATAAGGAGTGGCGTCTCTCCGGAGAGTCAGACCACGCGCCGGCGTCGCCACTCGAGTTGTAATGGCATGCCCTCACTCGGGCCCCTAGTCTATCTCCTCCGAGAGACAAAACGAATGCCACCGGGTTTTTATCGGCGATCAACAACACCCGGTCATCTGGGTAAACCTGTAGTCCAGAATCCGTTGTGTTTTCGTTCAAGGAACATCAAGCCACGACTCGGAAATATATTCCGAATGCTCCTGCGGCACTCGGATTCAACCGAAGGATCGGTTTGTTTGTCCGACAAAATCCCAACTGATTCGGGGGCTAATGACGTGGTCACCTATTACAGGTAGGGTCAACGACCCATCATTTGACCCACATGGGGCCCATCACCACCATAGGTAGGTCCCTGGACCATGCCAGCATTCGGATGCTTACATAAGGAAGTCCACTCGAACAGCTTGACGGCACTCGGACGACCACACGTCACTCGGCTGATGGACCACCACTCGGACATAGAAGGCAGGAGGGCGTCGTGGGAGCTACAATGGTCGAGGAATCCTAAGTCATCCTTTAACAAGAGTCAAGGCTACCGTTACCAGTAACTGCTGTAGTATAGGCTCATCACACCTGTAACTGAAGCATTCAACACCATTTAATGCCTCGGCGGCGTGGGAGACATGGGCTGCAGCGCACTCTATATAAGCCACACCCCCCTCCATAGCCGGGCACGAGTAATCCTTGTAACCATACCCATCAAAAACAAAACAAGCCCCAGGGCACGAGACGTAGGGTTTTCACCTCCGCCGAGAGGGGCCCGAACTCATTAAACACCGAGTGTTACACCTGCGCCGTAGCTAGGTTCTGCCCCTTATTCGTACCCCTAGTACTCATTGTCAGGATCGTAACCCCGACATGGCCCACTAGACACCAGGGCGCGCCAGGGGCCTCTGGCGCGCCCTGATGGGTAGGGGGGCCCACAGGCACTCCCTTGACCTACCTCCGCCTCTATAAATACTCTAAAATCCCAAAAACCCTAGGGGAGTCGACGAAATACTTTTTCTGCCACCGCAAGTTCCAGAACCACGAGATCCAATCTAGAGGCCTTTTCCGGCACTCTACCGGAGGGGGCAACAATCACGGAGGGGTTCTACATCATCCTTGCTGCCCTTCGATGATGCATGAGTAGTTTACCACAGACCTACGGGTCCGTAGTTGGTAGCTAGATGGCTTCTTCTCTCTTTTTGACCTTCAATACAATGTTCTCCTTGATGTTCTTGGAGATCTATTTGATGTAACTCTTTTTTGCGGTGTGTTTGTTGGGATCCAATGAATTGTGAGTTTATGATCAGATCTATCCATGAATATTATTTGAGTCTTCTTTGAACTCTTTTATGCATGATTGTTATAGCCTCGTATTTCTTCTCTGATTTATTGGTTTGGTTTGGCCAACTAGATTGATTTATCTTGCCATGGGAAGAGGTGCTTTGTGATGGGTTCGATCTTGCGGTGCTCAATCTCAGTGACAGAAAGAGACATGACACACATGTATCGTTGCTATTAAGGGTAACAAGATGGGGTTTATTCATACGTGAGTTTATCTTGTCTACATCATGTCATCTTGCCTAATGCATTACTCCGTTTTTCCATGAACTTAATACACTAGATGCATGCTGGATAGCGGTCGATGTGTGGAGTAATAGTAGTAGATGCAGAATCATTTCGGTCTACTAATCTTGGACGTGATGCCTATATACATGATCATTGCCTTGGATATCGTCATAATTATTTGCTTTTCTGTCAATTGCCCAACAGTAATTTGTTTACCCACCGTATGCTATTTTCTCGAGAGAAGCCTCTAGTGAAAACTATGGCCCCCGGGTCTATTTCCTATCATATATTAAAACCAAAAATACCTTGCTGCAATTTTCCTTTATTTATTTTATTTTGTGTTTTAGTTAGATCTATTTATCAAATCTCATACAATTTAATCTATCTCAATACCATTGAGGGATTAACAGCCACTTCACGCGTTGGGTTGCAAGTATTTGTTGTTTGTGTGCAGGTGCTGTTTACATAGTGTTGCTTGGTTCTCCTACTGGATTGATAACCTTGGTTTCATAACTAAGGGAAATACTTACCTCTGCTGTGCTGCATCATCCCCTCCTGTTCGGGGAATTACCAATGCAGATTACAAGCATCGGGAAGAATTTCTGGCGTCGTTGCCGGGGAGATACCATCAACATCTATGAAGTACCTACGCATAAACTCTCATCTCCTTGCAATTACTTTATTTGCCATTTGCCTCTCGTTTTCATCTCCCCCACTTCTAAAAAGTTTTTACAAAAATACAAAAATATTTTCCGTTTGCCTTTTTCTTGTTTGATCTTTTGTTTGCGTGTGATCTTGTTTGCATAGTCACGATGTCTCAAGAAAATACCAAATTGTGTGATTTTTCCAATACTAATAATAATGATTTTATTAGTACTCCTATTGTTCCTCCCGCCACTAGTGCGGAGTCTTATGATATTAATGCCGCTTTGTTGAATCTTGTTATGAAAGAGCAATTTTCCGGTAGTCCTAATGAGGATGCCGCGTCCCATCTAAACACTTTCGTAGAATTGTGTGATATGAAAAATAAAAAAATGTGGACAATGATATTGTGAAATTAAAATTATTTCCTTTCTCTTTGCGGGATCGTGCAAAAATTTGGTTTTCATCTTTGCCACGAAATAGTATTGATTCTTTGGACAAGTGCAAAGATGCTTTTATCACTAAGTATTTTCCTCCCGCGAAAATTATTTACCTTAGAAATCAAATTATGAATTTTAAGCAACTTGAGCATGAACATGTTGCCCAATCTTGGGAAAGGATGAAATTGATGATAAGAAACTGCCCTACTCATGGTTTAAATTTATGGATGATCATACAATTTTTTATGCGGGATTAAATTTTGTTTCTAGAAATCTTTTAGATTCCGCCGCTGGTGGTACTTTTATGGAGATTACTTTGGGTGAAGCCACTAAATTGCTTGATAATATTATGGCTAATTATTCACATTGGCATACTGAAAGAGCACCTACTAGTAAAAAAGTGAATTCTGTTGAAGAAATTAGTACTTTGAGTGAAAAAGTTGATGCACTTATGAAATTGGTTGCTAGTAAAAATGCTCCTATTGATCCTAATGATGTGCCTTTGTCTACTTTGATTGAGCAAAATAATGAGCCCGTAGATGTGAATTTTGTCTCACGATACAATTTTAATAACAATGCTTATAGGGGTAATTTTAATCCTAGGCCTTTTCCTGGAAGTTCCTCTAATAATTATGGCAATTCCTATGGTAATTCTTATAATAATAATAGGATGCCCTCTGATCTTGAAAGTAATATTAAAGAATTTATCAATGCTCAAAATTTTTTCAACACTATGATAGAAGAAAAATTGAGCAAACTTGATGATATGTCTAGGAGCATCGATAGAATTACTCATGATGTGGAAAATCTTAAGATTAAATTTTTTTCCACCCAAGGTTGATATTAATGAATCAATTAAAGCTTTATATGTTTCTATAGATGAAAGTAAGAAAAGAACCGCTATGCTTAGAGCTAAAAGAGAATTTTTAGAAAGAGCGTTTTCACCTGATTGCTTTCATAGTAATGATGAAGATGTTAAAATGATTGGTGTTTCTTCTATTGATTCCTTGCTTAGTAATGTTAAAATTGATGATAAGAGGACTGAAGAATAGTCAACTTTAGTTAGAAGGCATCCTCATAATTCAGAGGGTGAAAATCTTGTTGAAAATTTTGATAAAAGTGGGTTTGGAGAGGTAAAAACTCTAGCTAGTGATGTGCCCACTCTTTTGGATTAGAAAGACTTTAATTATGATAGTTTATCTTTGATTGAATGCATTTCTTTGTTACAATCCATGATAAATTCACCCAATGCCTATGAACAAAATAAAGTTTTTACTAAACATATTGTAGAAGCAATGATGAAAGCTTTAGAAGAAAAGTTAGAATTAGAGATCTCAATTCCTAGAAAATTATATGATGAATGGGAACCCACCATTAAAGTCAAGATCAAAAATTATGAGTGCAATGCTTTATGTTATTTGGGTGCTAGCGTTTCCACAATTCCGAAATCTCTATGTGATGTGCTAGGTTTTACCAATATAGAGGAATGTTCTCTTAATTTGCACTTGGCGGATTCTACTATTAAAAAGCCTTTGGGAAAAATTAATGATGTTCTTTTCTTGCAAATAGGAATTATGTGCCCATAGATTTTATTGTTCTTGATATTGATTGCAATCCGTCTTGTCCCATAATACTTGGTAGACCGTTTTTACGAACTATAGGTGCCGTGATTGATATGAAAGAAGGGAATATTAAATTTCAATTTCCGTTGAGGAAGGGTATGGAACACTTCCCTAGAACTAGAATTAAGCCACCATATGAGTCAATCATGAGGTCAACCTATGGAGAAAAAACCAAAGATGACAACACTTGAATCTATGCATTATGCCTAGCTAGGGGCGTAAAACAATAGCGCTTGTTGGGAGGCAACCCAATAGTTATCTTTGAATTTTTTGTTTTCCTTTCTGTTCTTCAATAAATATGCAATTATGCTTCTGCAATGATTTTGTTTTTTATGTTTTAATTAGTGTTTGTGCCAAGTAAAGCCTTTAGGATGGTTTGGGTGATAGTTGATTTGATTCTGTGCATTAACAGAAACTTTTGCGTCCAGTAGAAGAATTTCTAAAATTCACTGGAGCATGATAAAATTCTGAATTATTTACACATGATTTATATACAAATTTCCCACGTTGTCCTAATTGTTTAGAATTTTTAGAGTTACAGAAGTATGGTCAAATTCCAGATTACTACAGACTGTTCTGTTTTTGACAGATTCTGTTTTCGTTGCATTGTGTGCTTATTTTGATGAATCTATGGATTGTATCGGGTGGTATAAGCCATGGTAAAGTTAGAATACAGTAGGTATAATGAAATAATAAAATATGAATGGGTTTGCAACAGTACTTAAAGTGGTGATTTGCTTTATTATACTAACGGATCTCACGAAGGTTTTGTTAAGTTTTGTGTGATTGAAGTTTTCAAGTTTTGAGTGAGATCACGATGGATGAAGGAATAAGGAGTGAAAAGAGCCTAAGCTTGGGGATGCCCATGGAACCTCAAGGTAATATTCAAGGAGTACCAAGCAACTAAGATTGGGGATGCCCCGGAAGGCACCCCCTCTTTCTTCTAACGACCATCGGTAATTTTACTTGGAGCTATATTTTTATTCGTCACATATCATGAGTTTTGCTTGGAGCGTCTTGTATTATATGAGTCTTTGCTTGTTTTGCTTTTTAGTTTGTCACAATCATCCTTGCTGGACACACCTATTTGAGAGAGCCATAATGATGCTACGATTTGTTAGAATTGCTCTATGTGCTTCACTTAAATTTTTTGAGCTATGGAAATGCTCTAGTGCTTCACTTATATCTTTTTGAGCATGGTGGTGGTTTAATTTTTGAAGAAATACTCTCATGCTTCACTTATATTAATTTGATAGTTAGTAAATTTTTGAAGAAATACTCTCATTCTTCACTTATATTAATTTGAGAGTTAGAATTTTTTTGAAATATCCTCTCATGCTTCACTTATATTATTTTGAGAGATGAAAATTTTGAAGAAATATTTATGCTCTTTTGCTTCACTTAAATTTATTTGAGAGCTTGTTATTAGCAATGGTAATTTGCTTAAGATATGAAATTGGTCCCAAAGTGATAGATATTCAAGAGGGATATAATAAAAACTTTCATGAAGATCATTGGATATTAAAACTTTATTCCTTGCAATAGTTTTGCGATATGGAGATAGTAATATGTGAGTCATGTTGGTGAGTAATTATGTTTTTGTAAGAATATTGGTGTTAAGGTTTTTGATTCCCTATGCAAGCATGACAGTCAATAGTTATGCAACGAAGTTACATCCTACTTGTGGTGCATTATTCAGTGTTAGTTATGTTCAATGCTCGTTTATGGTCGTTTTCGTTTCTTGGTTGGTCGCTTCTCAATCTAGTTGCTAGCCTTCATTTGTACTAAGCGGGAATACTGCTTGTGCATCCAACTCCTTAAACCCAATGTTGTGCCAAATGAGTCCACCATACCTACCTATATGCGGTATTTCCATGCCGTTCCAAGTAAATTTGTATGTGCCAACTCTTTTCAAAATGAATTTCCTTTTTGTGTGCCCGTACCGCTCATGAAGCGGCAGGGGGTGGCCAATATTTTCCATGCTAGGTATGTTATTCTCAAGATGAGTTTTTATTCACTTGTCATTGCACGAGAGTGTGGCAGGTAATAGGGATGGCCAGTCCCGAAATGAAAAAAAATTATATGTTGTTCATAATAAATTCCTTGGAAAGTGTTGGTATGGAAGGCGCCCGTGGATACGGCTAGCCATGGATTGTGAAAGAATGGTGGAAAAGGAAATAAACTTTATTTTATGTTTGGGAACCGCCTATGATTTACCTAGCATGGAAGATATTGGGAATTCTCGGTCGTTTTCGTTGACAGGAAAATCATGCCTCTCAAAACAATTTTATCTCTCAATTTAATATGAGCTCTGGCACCTCTACAAATCTCTGCTTCCCTCTGCAAAGGGCCTATCTATTTACTTTCATGCAATTTTAATTTTTATTGAGTCTCCATCTTCTCTTATAATGCACCAACTAGGGAACACTATTGTCATACTTGTGCACTGGATGTAGCTAATATTTGAGTGTGTTTCATGAATGGATCAATGATTGAGCATAATGGGCTAGGGATAGCTTTCTTTAGCATTGACATTTTGAAAGACATGGTTGCTTGTTGATATGGTTGAGTATTGATGTCTTCATGTCAAATTATAGACTATTGCTTTGAATCACTTAAAGTCCAAATGTCCATGCTACAAAAGAAAAGAATATGTGATGAACATGATAGGCAGCATTCCACATCAAAAATTCTGTTTTTATCATTTACCTACTCGAGGACGAGCATGAATTAAGCTTGGGGATGCTTGATATGTCTCCAACGTATCTATAATTTTTGATTGTTCCATGCTGTTATATTATCAATCTTGGATGTTTTATATACATTTACTAGCAACTTTATATCATTTTTTTGGGACTAACCTATTAACCAGTGCCAGTTGCTGTTTTTTGCTTGTTTTTTACTTCGCAGAATATCAATACCAAACGAAGTCCAATTGCCACGAAACTTTTTGGAGATTTTTTTTTCTGGCGATAAGAGACCCTGGAAGCTTCTGGAGTACACGAGAGGAGGCCTGTGGGGCCCACTAGACACCAGGGCGCGCTAGGGGCCTCTGGCACGCCCTGATGGGCAGTGGGGCCCACAGGCACCCCCTTGACCTACCTCCGCCTCTATAAATACTCTAAAATCTCAAAAACCCTAGGGGAGTCGACGAAATACTTTTTCCGCCGCCGCAAGTTCTAGAACCACGAGATCCAATCTAGAGGCCTTTTCCGGCACTCTGCCGGAGGGGGCAATGATCACGGAGGGGTTCTACATCATCCTTGCTGCCCCTCCGATGATGCGTGAGTAGTTTACCACAGACCTACGGGTCTGTAGTTAGTTGTTAGATGGCTTCTTCTCTCTTTTTGATCTTCAGTACAATGTTCTCCTTGATGTTCTTGGAGATCTATTTGATGTAACTCTTTTTTGCGGTGTGTTTGTTGGGATCCGATGAATTGTGAGTTTATGATCAGATCTATCCATGAATATTATTTGAGTCTTCTTTGAACTCTTTTATGCATGATTATTATAGCCTCGTATTTCTTATCCGATTTATTGGTTTGGTTTGGCCAACTAGATTGATTTATCTTGCCATGGGAAGAGGTGCTTTGTGATGGGTTCGATCTTGTGGTGTTCAATCTCAGTGACAGAAAGAGACATGCCACGCTTGTATCATTGCTATTAAGGGTAACAAGATGGGGTTTATTCATACGTGAGCTTATATTGTCTACATCATGTCATCTTGCCTAATGCATTACTCCGTTTTTCCATGAACTTAATACACTAGATGCATGCTGGAGAGCGGTTGATGTGTGGAGTAATAGTAGTAGATGCAGAATCGTTTCGGTCTACTAATCTTGGACATGATGCCTATATACATGATCATTGCCTTGGATATCGTCATAATTATTTGCTTTTCTGTCAATTGCACAACAGTAATTTGTTTACCCACCGTATGGTATTTTCTCGAGAGAAGCCTCTAGTGAAAACTATGGCCCCCGGGTCTATTTCCTATCATATATTAAAACCAAAAATACCTTGCTGCAATTTTCCTTTATTTATTTTATTTTGTGTTTTATAGTTAGATCTATTTATCAAATCTCATACAATTTAATCTATCTCAATACCGTTGAGGGATTGACAACCCCTTCAAGCGTTGGGTTGCAAGTATTTGTTGTTTGTGTGCAGGTGTTGTTTACATAGTGTTGCTTGGTTCTCCTACTGGATTGATAACCTTGGTTTCATAGCTGAGGGAAATACTTATCTCTGCTGTGTTGCATCATCCCCTCCTCTTTGGGGAATTACCAACACAGATTACAAGCATCAGACATCCGCCTAGGGATTTCCTTGTCCTTAGGGAATGGGAACGGGATCCAGTTTTGGCAAGACCCCTGGTTGGGTACAGAGCCACTACGTATCCGCTTCCCTGGCTTGTTCTCGATTTGTATGGACCCGTATGTACTAGTTTCTGCGGCCTTCCAAGATGGACGGTGGAACATTCGTTTCCGTCGTACCTTCGAACAAGCAGAGAGTGACTATTGGACTAGACTGCGAGTCGCCTTACCACCTGTGCTCCCAGACTATCCAGACACGGTATCTTGGCGGCTTGCACTGACGGTGAAATTCTCGGTGAGCACGGCATACCATGCCCTCTGCCCGCCGCCTACCACGCCTTTGCTATCCCTGCTGTGGAAAGCCCCCATTCCCCCTAAGATTAAGATTTTTGTTTGGCAACTACTACGGAATCGTCTCCCCTCGGGGACAGAGGTACTTAAACGGCACAGACCTGGAGATGGCCTATGCCCCCTCTGTGCAGTACTAGAGACCGGGACCCATATCCTCTTCTCCTGTACGGCGGCAAGGGTGTTGTGGACGTACGTTCGTGAGGCATTGGGGCCCGACTGGGAGGCCCTAAATCTCGTCGACTTTCTACAACATAGAGCTCTACAGCAGTCGAGACATCGCTGCCTTTTTTGGCTTATTTTTGCAACGATGTCTTGGACTCTGTGGACGACGCGTAATAAGATGGTGATTGAGAAGGTCTTTCTGAGGAAGGCGTCTGACTCCTTCTTCAAATTCCTTGCCTTTTTGCAGCACTGGCACCCGCTCTCGAGGCAGCGTGATCGCGATCGGCTCGGCCTCATGTTGGATGCGCTCCTGGCTTCGGCGCGCCGCTTATCATCATCTTAATGCCAACTGTTGCCCGCCACTAGGTGGATTTTTTCTGATTTATCTTATGTTTTCTTGGGCTTGATTGTGCTGTGGCCCCAGCCGTCGTTTGTCTGGTGATGTTCAGATATGGGTTGTATGGACCATTGCTGTATTTATAAAGCGGGGCGAAAGCCTATTTCGAGAAGTATCATTTTCCCCCGAAATCCTCTTTAATGGATCAATTCCCCCCTCAACTCTAATACCGGATCAATCAGCCCCTCAAATCTCTAAAACTGGATCAATTCCCCCCTAAAGTGGTTTTGGACTTGATTTAGTGTGGTTTTGACCCAGACCGTGCACTTCTTTCGGTTATGACCACGCACTTCTTTCGGTTATGACCACGCACTTCGCGTCTTCAGTGCGCCCAGCTCGCTCCGTGGCCGGCATGCTCACCGCTCGCCGCCTTCTTGGTCTCGACCAGGCTACTACAGAAGTACTCCCGCTCCATGCCTACACTGATGCCGATGCTTCATGAGAAGCCATCTACTGCCATGCTGTTGCTCAAGTCCGACTGCCCGTGCGGGAACCGCTCTATGTGCCTCGCACCGCCCGGATCGGCGTCCCGCTTGGCCGCCGCAGGAGATGAGCTACATCAGCACCGCCGGCACGCTCATCCGGCCGCCCACGATCACACCCTGCTGCGCCAAGCCCGCATTCTCTTCCTCCCGGCAAGCGGCGACGGTGTTCGAGGCGGCGGCCACGCAGGCGTCGTTCTTGATGAGCGTATCTAGCGTGTTGGGGTTGCTAGACGATGGCGGCAGCGAGATCTCATCGGCTTCGAGCTCTGTGGTAGGCTCCTGTGGAGGAGATGGCTCGGGACCCCGGTGCTAGCGGCGTCTCTCTCCGGTCCGCGTGGCCACGTCCGCCCCGCCGCCACTGTGCGGCGGCCACACGGTACTCCCCGATATCGAAGGAGCTCCAGTTCTTGCACCGGCCGTGGCCCCTGCTAATGGACGTTGTGGGCATCTTCTTCTCATTCCCGGCCTAGCAGCTGGAGGTGGAGGAGGACAAGGATGAGCTAGTGGAGGCGTCGCGCGGGGAGGAGGCGGAGCAGCTCGGAGCCCTTGAGCGCGTACTCGACGCCGTTGGCGGGGTGCACGGGATCGTTGGTGGTGAGGTCGTGCCAGACATAGCCGGTCTTGTAACTCTGCTTGGAGGACCAGGAGTAGGCGTCTACCATGCAGGCGCCCCGGAGCACGGTCAGCCTGTCCAGCATGTCCGCGCCATCGACATTGTTAATTAGTAAGCAGAGCTAGAACCTGAGTCCATGACTGGCAGGACCTGAAGCGAGACGGAACAGAGGAGAGCAGAGTGGGTATGCGGGGTGGGTCAAAACCACTCAAAATCAAGTCCAAAATCATCTTAGGGGGGAATTGATCTGGTTTTAAAGATCTGAGGGGCTGATTGATTCGGTATTAGAGTTGAGGGGAAAATTGGTCCATCAGAGAGGATTTCGGTGGGAAAATGATACTTTGCTCATTAGCATATGTTGGTCCAGCCCAGGCCCAGGCCCAGCCCCAGCCCATCAACAACTCAGACCGCCAACATGTGGTTGGATGGTTAGGTGGAAAATGATATTGTTGGAAATATGAGCAATTTACCATATGATTTAATCCATAGAAATACTAGATAAAACATGACTATTATAGCAGAGATGAAACAAGTCATGTAATCTAACAGAGAGAAGGCAAATAGCATCTGCACATGTGATACGTCTCCAACGTATCTATAATTTTTTATTGTTCCATGCTATTATATTATCCATCTTGGATATTTTATATGCATTATGGTGCTATTTTATATCATTTTTTGGGACTAACCTATTAACCTAGTGCCCAGTGCCAGTTGCTATTTTTTCCCTTGTTTTTGACTTTTACAGAAAATCAATACCAAACGGAGTCCAAATGGAACGAAACATTTTGACGATTTTTCTTGGACCAGAAGACACCTAGGAAGCTTCGGGAGGAGGCCAGAAGGGCCACGGATTGGCCACAAGCCTGGAGGCCGCGCCCTAAGGGGGGCGCGCCTCCCGAGCTTGTGGGCCCCCCGTGGCTCCTCCCACCCTAATTCCAGCTCTATAAATACCTAAATATTCCCCGTATACCAGAGGGCACACCAAAAATGCTTTCCGCCGCCGCAAGCTTCTGTTCTCGTGAGATCCCATCTTGGGGCCTTTTCTGGCACTCTGCCGGAGGGGGATTCAATCACGGAGGGCCTGTACACCAACCTTGTTGCCCTTCCGATGATGTGTGAGTAGTTTACCACAGACCTACGGGTCCATAGCTAGTAGCTAGATGGCTTCTTCTCTCTCTTTGATCTTCAATACAATGTTCTCCTCGATGTTCTTGGAGTTCTATCCGATGTAATCTGCTTTTGCGGTGCGTTTGTTGAGATCCGATGAATTGTGGATTTATGATCAGATTATCTATGAATATTATTAGAGTCTTCTCTGAACTCTTTTATGCATGATTAAGATAGCTTTGTATTTCTCTCCGATCTATTGATTTGGTTTGGCCAACTAGATTGATTTTTCTTGCAATGGGAGAGGTGCTTTGTGATGGGTTCAATCTTGCGGTGTCCTCACCCAGTGACAGTAGGGGTAGCGAGGCACGTATTTGTATTGTTGCCATTAAGGATAAAAAGATGGGGTTTATACCGTATTGTTTAGATCTATCCCTCTACATCATGTCATCTTCCTTAAGGCGTTACTCCGTTCTTGTTAACTTAATACACTAGATGCATGCTGGATAGCGGTCGATGTGTGGAGTAATAGTAGTAAATGCAGCCAGGAGTCGGTCTACTTGTCACGGACATGATGCCTATATTCATGATCATTACCTTAGATATCGTCATAACTATGCGCTTTTCTATCAATTGCTCAACAGTAATTTGTTTACCCACCGTATGCGTTCTTTCAAGAGAGAAGCCTCTAGTGAAAACTATGGCCCCCGGGTCTATTTCCTATCATATTATTTTCAGATCTATAAAACCAAAAACCCAAAAATACCTTGCTGCAATTTATTTACCTTTGCTTTATTTTTCCCTTTTACTTTTCTTTTATACCTATCTCTATCAGATCTCACTCATGCTAGTGACCGTGAAGGGATTGACAACCCCTTTTTCGCGTTGTGTGCAAGTGTTTGTTAGTTTGTGCAGGTGCATCTATTGGGGACTTGTGTGTTCCTCCTACTGGATTGATACCTTGGTTCTTAACTGAGGGAAATACTTAGCTCTACTTTGCTGCATCACCCTTTCCTCTTCAAGGGAAAAATCAACGCAAGCTCAAGAAGTAGGAGGAAGAATTTTTGGCGCTGTTGCAGGGGAGGATATACATCAAGCCTACCAAGTACCTATCGTAAACTCTCATCTCTTGCACTTACATTATTCGCCATTTGCCTCTCGTTTTCATCTCCCCCACTTCTAAACGTTTTCAGAAAAACACAAAAATATTTGCCTTTTTTATTTGCCTTCTTTCCGTTTGCCTTTTCGTTTGCCTTCATGTCTTACTTGGTTTGTTTGCTTGTTCGCTTGGCATAATTGCATATTTATTCCAAATCAGAAAGCAAAAAGTTTATGGATCCTCATCCACTTGCTAATCTTTTTAAAAGATCCAACTATGATGAACCAATTGCTAGTGAGTTGAGTGCACTAGATTATCTTTATGAAGTTTTGCTTGAAATTCGTAAATCTGAAAATTGTGATGAAGTGCTAAAAGAGGAAATTTATATATGAAGTGATTCACGATAGCTCCTGGAATGAAAAGCATGATTGCAATGGTGTTATTATAAATTCTATTAATGATAATTGTGCTAATAATATGCAAAGCCCTAACTTGGGGATGCTAATTTTTATATGTCCACTACTTATTGCAATGATCATGATTGGGGTGATTCTTCTTATGATCTTGAAAGTTTATTTAAGCCTCATGATGAATATGTTTGCCATAATATTGAAAGTGGGTTTGAAAGGGTGTCAACTCTAGGTAATAATGATCCCAGTACTTTGGAGAATGATCAATCTTATGAATTTTTTGATAAAAGTGGGCTTGGAGAGGTCATGACTTTATTTGATGATAATCCCACTATATTGGAAGAGTGTCAACTTTGCATGCATGTGGATCATGTAGAGAATATGTTATGCAAAAGCTATATCGCTGAATTTGAATATGATCCCGCATGTAATTATTATGAGAGAGGGAAATATGGTTGTAGAAATTTTCATGTTACCAAATTACCTCTCTTCATGTTGAGATTGTCAATGTTTTATTCCTCTTCTTTGCATATGCGAGATATTTCTTGTCTTGATAATTTGTTTGCTTATAAAATGCCTATGCATAGGAACTATGTTAGACTTAAATTTGATTTTCACATACTATATGATGCTCTCTTTGTGCTTCAATTCTTGTCTTTCATGCGAGCATCATTAAAATTATCGATGCCTAGCTAAAAGGATTTAAAGAAAAGCGCTTGTTGGGAGACAACCCAATATTTTTATTTTATTTTTTATGATTATATGCAATATTACCTCTTTAATAATTATTTTTAGTGTTTTAATTAGTATTTGTGCCAAGTAAGACCTTTGGGATGATCTATGGTGATATTTGATTTGATTTTGCTGAAAAACAGAAACTTTTGCGTCCAGTAGCAGAATTTTTTAAATTCTCTGGAGCGCGATAAAATTATGATTTTTGTTCACAAGATTTATATAGAAATTTCCCAGGTTGTCCTAATTTTTCAGAACTTTTAGAGTTACAGAAGTATACTAAGTTTTCAGATTGCTACATATTGTTCTGTTTTTGACAGATTCTGTTTTCTATGTGTTGTTTGCTTATTTTGATGAATCTATGGGTAGTATCGGGGGGTATGAACCATGGAGAAGTTAGAATACAGTAGATATAACACCAATATAAATTTAGAATGAGTTCACAATAGTACCTAAGTGGTGATGTGCTTTTATTATACTAACGGAGCTCACGAGTTTTTTGTTGAGTTTTGTGTTGTGAAGTTTTCAAGTTTTGAGTGAAGTTTTGATGGACTAAGGAATAAGGAGTGGCAAGAGCCTAAGCTTGGGGATGCCCAAGGCACCCCAAGGAAATATTCAAGGACAACCAAGCATCTAAGCCTGGGGATGCCCCGGATGGCATCCCCTCTTCTGTCTACAATCCATCGGTAAAATTACTTGAGGCTATATTTTTATTCACTACATGATATGTGTTTTGCTTGGAGCATCTTGTGATATATGATTCTTTTCTTTATTTGTTTTTTAGTTTTCCACAATCATCCTTGCTGTACACACCTTTTGAGAGGGACACACATTAATCATGAATTTATTAGAATACTCTATGTGCTTCACTTATATCTTTTGAGGTAGGTAGTTGCTCTAGTGCTTCACTTATATCTTTTTAGAGCACGGCGGTGGTTTTATTTTGAAGAAATTGATGAACTCTCATGCTTCACTTATATTATTTTGAGAGTCTTAAAAATAGTATGGCAATTTGCTTAGGGTATGAATTTGGTCCTAATATGATGTGTATTCAAGAGGGATATAATAAAAACTTTCATAAAGATCATTGAATATATGAGAAGTTTGACTCCTTGCAATTGTTTTGAGATATAAAGATAGTGATATTAGAGTCATGCTAGTTGGTAATTGTGGGTTAGTAAGAATACTTGTGTTAAGGTTTGTGATTCCCGAAGCATGCACGTATGGTCTCTCGTTATGCGATGAAATTAGAGCATGATTTATTTTTGATTGTTTTCCTTATGAGTGGTGGTCGGGGACGAGCGATGGTCTTTTCCTACCAATCTACCCCCCTAGGAGCATGCATATTAGTACTTTGTTTCGAGGTCTAATAAATTTTTGCAATAAGTATGTGAGTTCTTTATGACTAATGTTGAGTCCATGGATTATACGCACTCTCACCCTTCCACCTTTGCTAGCCACTCTAGTACCGCACAACTTTCGCCGGTGCAATAAGCCACCTTATACCTTTCCTCAAAACAGCCACCATACCTACCTATTATGGCATTTCCATAGCCATTCCGAGATATATTGCCATGCAACATCCACCGTTCCGTTTATTATGACACATACCATCATTGTCATATTGCTTTGCATGATCATATAGTTGACATAGTATTTGTGGCTTGGCCACCGTTCATATTTTTTCATACATGTCACGCTAGATCATTGCACATCCCGGTACACCGCCGGAGGCATTCATATAGAGTCATATATTTGTTCTAGTATCGAGTTGTAATTCTTGAGTTGAAAGTAAATAAAAGTGTGATGATCATCATTATTAGAGCATTGTCCCATGTGAGGAAAGGATGATGGAGACTATGATTCTCCCACAAGTCGAGATGAGACTCTGGACTTAAAATAAAAAGAGGCCAAAGATCCCAAATAAAAAAATAAAAAAAGAGAGGCCAAAGAGCCCAAAAAGAAAAAGCAAAGAAAAGAAAAAAATGAGAGAAAAAGAGAGAAGGGACAATGTTACTATCCTTTTTTCCACACTTGTGCTTCAAAGTAGCACCATGTTATTCATGATAGAGAGTCTCCTATGTTGTCACTTTCATATATTACTAGTGGGAATTTTCCATTATAGAACTTGGCTTGTATATTCCAATGATGGGCTTCCTCAAAATTGCCCTAGGTCTTCATGAGCGAGCAAGTTGGATGCACACCCACTTAGTTTTCTTTTGAGCTTTCATACACTTATAGCTCTAGTGCATTCGTTGCATGGCAATCCCTACTCACTCACATCGATATCAATTGATGGGCATCTCCATAGCCCATTAATTTGCCTAGTTGATGTGAGACTTTCTCCTTTTTTGTCTTCTCCACACAACCTCCACTATCATATTCTACTCCACCCATAGTGCTATATCCATGGCTCATGCTCATGTATTGCATGAAGGTTGAAAAAGCTTTAGAACGTTAAAAGTATGAAACAATTGCTTGGCTTGTCATCGGGGTTGTGCATGATAAATATTTTGTGTGATGAAGATGGAGCATGACAAGACTATATGATTTTGTAGGGATAACTTTCTTTAGCCATGGTATTTTGAAAAGACATGATTGCTTTATTAGTATGCTCGAAGTATTATTGTTTTTATGTCAATAATAAACTTTTGTTTTGAATCTTATGGATCTGAATATTCATGCCACATAAAGAAAGATTACTTGATAAACATGTTAGGTAGCATTCCACATCAAAAATTCTGTATTTATCATTTACCTACTCGAGGACGAGCATGAATTAAGCTTGGGGATGCTTGATACGTCTCCAACGTATCTATAATTTTTGATTGTTCCATGCTATTATATTATCCATCTTGGATGTTTTATATGCATTATGGTGCTATTTTATATCATTTTTTGGGACTAACCTATTAACCTAGTGCCCAGTGCCAGTTGCTATTTTTTCCTTGTTTTTGACTTTTACAGAAAATAAATACCAAACAGAACGAAACTTTTTGACGATTTTTCTTGGACCAGAAGACACCTAGGAAGCTTCGGGAGGAGGCCAGAAGGGCCACGGATTGGCCACAAGACTGGAGGCCGCGCCCTAGGGGGAGGGCGCACCTCCCGAGCTTGTGGGCCCCCCGTGGCTCCACCAACCCTAATTCCAGCTCTATAAATACCCAAATATTCCCCGTATACCTGGGGGCACACCAAAAATACTTTTCCGCCGCCGCAAGCTTCTATTCTCGTGGGATCCCATCTTGGGGCTTTTCTGGCACTCTGTCGGAGGGGGATTCGATCACAGAGGGCCTCTACACCAACCTTGCTGCCCTTCCGATGATGTGTGAGTAGTTTACCACAAACCTATGGGTCTATAGCTAGTAGCTAGATAGCTTCTTATCTCTCTTTGATCTTCAATACAATGTTCTCCTCGATGTTCTTGGAGTTCTATCCGATGTAATCTTCTTTTGCGGTGCGTTTGTTGAGATCCGATGAATTGTGGATTTATGATCAGATTATCTATGAATATTATTAGAGTCTTCTCTGAACTATTTTATGCATGATTAAGATAGCTTTGTATTTCTCTCTGATCTATTGATTTGGTTTGGCCCACTAGATTGATTTTTCTTGCAATGGGAGAGGTGCTTTGTGATGGGTTCAATCTTGCGGTGTCCTCACCCAGTGACAGTAGGGGTACCCAGGCAGATATTTGTATTGTTTCCATTAAGGATAAAAAGATGGGGTTTATACCATATTGTTTGGATCTATCCCTCTACATCATGTCATCTTGCTTAAGGCATTACTCCGTTCTTGTTAACTTAATAGACTAGATACATGCTGGATAGCGGTCGATGTGTGGAGTAATAGTAGTAGATGCAGGCAGGAGTCGGTCTACTTGTCACGGACGTGATGCCTATATTCATGATCATTGCCTTAGATATCGTCATAACTATGTGCTTTTCTATCAATTGCTCAACAGTAATTTGTTTACCCACCGTATGCGTTCTTTCAAGAGAGAAGCCTCTGGTGAAAACTATGGCCCCCGGGTCTATTTCCTATCATATTATTTTCAGATCTATAAAACCAAAAACCCAAAAATAACTTGCTGCAATTTATTTACCTTTACTTTATTTTACCCTTTTACTTATCTTTTATACCTATCTCTATCAGATCTCACTCTTGCTAGTTACCGTGAAGGGATTGACAACCCCTTTTTCGCGTTGTGTGCAAGTGTTTGTTAGTTTGTGCAGGTGCATCTATTGAGGACTTGTGTGTTCCTCCTACTGGATTGATACCTTGGTTCTTAACTGAGGGAAATACTTAGCTCTACTTTGCTGCATCACCCTTTCCTCTTCAAGGAAAAAATCAACGCAAGCTCAAGAAGTAGCAACATGTGAACTAGAACAGAACATATGTAGAGCAGATACTAGAAGAAGAAACTGTAGTAGGTACTTGAACAAAAAGAACATGTACACGTACTGAGCTGCGGCAGTAGCCGTTGCATTGGCGTTGACGTTTTCACCCATGTTGTCGAAGAGGTCGTTGACATCGGGGAAGAAGTCGTCGTTGGGGAAGTAGTCTTCGGCATCCGGGGTGTCCGCGATGAACAGGTCAGTAGTCATGCAGAGCGCTCCCCAAAAACCTTATCACCCTTCTCCCATACAAGACTCAAAGAGGTGGGGTTTCGGAGGCCTAATGTTCCAACCTGCGGTGCATGCCGCAACTCGGGATGGAGAAGATCGTAGCAGTAGGTCAATGCTCTAGAACTCGGCGGCATGAGGAAGGTGTTGTTTTGGTGTTTCTCTCTGGAGAGGAGTGACCTCTCTTTTATAGGCACAGGAGAAGGAGGAGAATAGGCAATGACGAGAGGTGAAGCAAAAGAGGGAGATGAAACGAACAGGCAGCGCCCGAAGGGTGCAACGTTCGTATTCAATCTCCACAACAGAAAAACTTTTCAGCTCCCGTGTGACATTTTGTATACCAGTCGTGCGTGGCAAAAATTTAGATAATGGCTCGGCTCATTCCCGCAATCCGCGGCGCGTCGTGACGAGGCGTGGCGAGGCGGGCGGCGGAGGAGGAGCGCGCGTGAATGTCTCTGTTGTTCTCATCCTCATATATGTGGAGAAACAACCTCCCTTATAAAGAGGTCTAACTCCTACTAGGTGAGCAGTATGGGACTAAACTTTAGTCCCACCTCTTGTCTTGCATGAATGGGCTAAGTGGGCCTCTAGGATTGATTAGGAATTCTAAAAATGCTATTGAGCTGGCCCAAAAATGGACTAAATTCCAGCAATCCCCCACCAGATCCGAGAGGCACACAAAATTTTCATTTGGTCCCAAAACACTATTTATATACCGGTACTGTAGTGGAGACTATTGAGTTGAACTTCCACCTAGAACTCTATGCTACACTAGTAAGCAACTTGAATAGTGGACTAGGCCTTAAACTGCAAGTTTTCTGCGAAT
Source organism: Elymus sibiricus (assembly GCA_039707655.1). NCBI lineage: Eukaryota > Viridiplantae > Streptophyta > Magnoliopsida > Poales > Poaceae > Elymus > Elymus sibiricus. Next base: position 93,682,179 of record CM077676.1, on the reverse strand, counting down.
CTAGCTTCACACAAAGCCTTGACCAATACTGGGCTATCGTGGGACTTTCCCGCGGGTGGAGCTTATGCGTCATACTCCGAGGCCTTTCATGAGTTTTCTAGAGAGCACCCTACTCTCATAGATTGCGACGTTAACAATTAGACTCATATAGGTGTGTTCTTCAAAAGATGTTCTGCAGGACAACATCTCTGCTTAAATAAGCAACTTAGAACACATTAAGATATACTTAAACCTGCCATGCAGATTAGGAGAGTATTGCATCTTCATGGAGTGGTATTATTAATTGTAAGGATACTCTCCTCTCAGTTGACCAACAGCTTGTCTTCCACATCTAATTCACGGGAGCTCCGATCACATAGAGTAGGTTACCACTGTGAACAACTCATATTGTGGGTCTCATACCCACCTCCTTCGATGCATTATCTATCACATTACATGATAAACCCTTAGTAAAAGGATCTGCCAAATTTTTACACGTTTGGATATAATCCAATGCAATAACTCCGGAGTTTCTCATTTTCCTGACAGACTTTAACCTTCTCTGAACATGTCTTGATGACTTCATGTTATCCTTTGAGCTACTCACTTTCGTGATCATAGTTTGATTGTCGCAGTTCATAAGGATACCTGGTACAGGTTTCTCAACAACCGGCAAGTCATTCAATAGCCGACGAAGCCAATCTTCTTCGACCGTAGCTGTATCTAGTGCTGTGAGTTCTGCTTCCATTGTTGACCTCGTTAAGATGGTCTGCTTGCAAGACTTCCAAGGAACAACGCCACCTCCATGAGTGAATACATATCCGCTCGTGGCCTTTATCTCATCAGCATCTGAGATCCAGTTTGAGTCACTATACCCTTCAAGCACCTTTGGGTTCCAGTGTAGTGAATTCCATAATTCGCTGTGCCTTTCAAATAACGCATAACTCTCTCTAGAGCTTTCCAATGATCATCTCCCGGTTTTGAAACAAATCGGCTCAGTTTGCTAACAGCAAAAGAGATGTTAGGTCTTGTAGCACTAGCTAAATACACAAGTGAGCCAATAATCTGAGAATATTTCAATTGATCTCTAGAAATTCTTCGATTCTTTGGAAGCAGCATGCTAGCATCATATGGTGTTGCAGAGGGCTTGAAGTCACTATAACCAAAGCGACTCAAGATCTTTTCCACATAGTGAGATTGAAGCAATGTAATCCCATCATTATCATCTCTCAATAGCTTGATGTTCAGAATAACATCCACTACTCCTAAATCCTTCATCTCAAAACAACGAGATAGGTGTCGTGGTGGAACACGATCACCTATGGGGCCCCTTGGCCCCTTTGTGGTTCGGCAAGGGGGAGGTCACGTTGCGCAAAGAGCGGAGGCCATGACACAGCGCGGCGATGGTGACTCGGGTGGTTTTTACCCAGGTTCGGGCCGCTGTGAAGCGTAAAACCCTACTCCTGCTTTGGTGGATTGAGTGGAACGGCACAACGAGCGCGCAACGCTCAAGCCCGGCAACGGTGGCCTCGGGGGAGCAGCTACGCGCGTACAAGTGTGCAAGGGTCCGAATCGTCCCAATCCCTCTCTAGGTTGCCTTGGACCTCCTTTTATAGCCCAAGGGGTAACCACAATGGCAAAACAGTCATTATCCTACGATTAGATAGCGAACAGTGCTATCATACCTAACTCTGGCAGTTAGGACAAAACACATTAAATGCGCTGCTAGGTGTCCTGCTGTGGATGAAGCCCGGCAAGCCTGCCGCGCTGCTTAATCACCTTTTGCTTATTATCTCAACACGCCTCTGGATGGGTGTCAAATGGACGTGATCTGTCTTCCAATGGACTGCCACGTGCTCAGTGGAAGCCACCTAATCGCTCGAGGGCTCGACACCGCATTGATAAGTGACTTGCGTTGCTGTGCGGTGGAGCGGTGGAGCGGTGACGCCTTGGCGGGGATCTTGGTCTTGGCAACCCCGGCAAGCTTGCCGGGGGTTATCTTGGATTTGCTTCCGGGGCAGCCTCGACCTGGCCGAGCTCTCCTGCTCGGCAAGGGAGACCTTCCTAGGGACATATCTTGCTGTCTTGGTATTCTTGATGCGCTCCTTGATCTTATGAAGAGCGACTTCTCTGGCTTGGCCTTGTGATATATATTGGTGCTGGGCGTGTGATCCTTGGCACGCCTGTGCATAAGTCCGGTCAGCAAACGTGGGTGTTTGTTGCACCAACAGAAGCCCCCGGGCTTGGCCCATACGTGCTGCCGGGCATCATTGGGGTATGTCCTAACAATGCACAGGCGGGCACCTAGACCGCGCCGCGGCGGGATTCTTCTTTTTGAGATCTTCTTTGCTTCTTCATTAACCTTGAACTTGGATCAGTTCCCGGTCTTCCCGGGGGTCGTGTGATGCCAAACGTGGAGGGGCCACCTCTGTAATGGCCCGTGAATGGCTTTTATTCATGGGACGGTAACTGCCATTTCACTCATCCCACTACACCCGTTGCTTCCGCCACGTACACCGCATGCATCGCGCGGGGTAGGTAACGGACGCGTAGGGCGCGGGAAGGAGTGCCATGACAGAAAACCAGGCGCCCTGGATTGGCGCAGGAAGGCGGTGGACGAGTCCAGGCGTCGTCAGTGGCTCAGACAGGCCGGACCGAAGGAGCCCCAGGGAGTGGAGAACCAGCCCCCTATCCCCGCTCGGCTATAAAAGGGAGCGCGAGGGGGAACGGAGGCATTCATCCACGTACGTTCTCCTTCTTCTTTCTTGTCTTCTCCTTCCTCATGGCAAGGGGGAGAGGTCGGGGCCTGACCCTGGCCTCAGCAGCGGGTTCCTCAGGGGACCGGGAGTGGCGATTCTGAAGGCTTGTGTTGGCGCTCGGGGAGTGAGTCTGGTCCGAGGCTGCGGGAGACGCGGTGGTCGTAGCTAGGGTGGCTGCAGTTTGCAGTAGCGGGTCCATGAGCGCCGTATCGACTCTGGTCCGGTGGGCGGCGCGCTTCTCCTTGATGGCAGCGCGTTCGCACCCTCCGTGCGAGCTCGCTGCTCGGGGCAGGGGAGTTGTCCCTGCCGCAAGCTGTGGGAGCCTGATAGGTCGGCAGTGGAGTCTTCAGGGCTTCTGGAGCTCGCCTGCGGCACCGCGCTTGGGATCTTTAGTAATCCCGGCAATGCCCCCTCTGGCGAGGCCGGGGATGACGCCGAAGATGGTGGCGCACTCCTGCCCGCCAAGGTGGGAGACGACGTCCCCAGCGCTCCTTGGGCACAGCCACCACCATCGTGTGCCTCTCCGGGGAGGGTGATGGGCCAGAGGCCCGGTGTTCCCCCAGAGCGACAGTGATGAGGAGGGAGCCGGTGAAGACGAGGAAGGCGGGTGGCTGGCCGTCAGGTCAGAGTACGATGGCACCGACGCCTTCGTCTCCTATTTGCCTGCCTGCTGCTCCATCTTTCGGCTCTTCCCCCGGCACCATCATCGCCAGCCTCTTCCGGACTGTTGCCAGGGGAAGTTCTCTTGGTGTCTTCTGCCGCGTGCACCCCGCCTAGGTGCTTCTTTTGCCCTTCTCGCACTCGAGATGAACCCTGGGAGAGGGGAGGCAAATAAAGCATCACAGGGCACCTATCTTTTTTAGGTCTAAAACATGTAGGCAATTGCCAATCTTTAGTTCAAATTATGTAACCCTCCGCCCATGCTTGTACTCTGTATGACTTGTACTTGTTGATCAGCGTATTAATGAAAAAGAGTGCTTGCCGGGTATTCGCACATGTGTAAGGTCCATGCTAAGGAACGATTCCTTATTACTTCCAAGTAAACAAAGTTTCCCGGCAGCATATCTTGCCGCCCCCCTCTTTCTGCTACTACTACGCTCTCGCCTCGGCGAGGGTAGGAGCGAAGATGGGAGCCGGCCCTTCGTCCGCCTCCTTCCAACTGCCACTACGACCAACTTCTGACCGAAGAAACTTCGGTCTAGAAAGGAGGGAGCACAGAAGTATAGGAGCGACCAAGGTTTCGTACGCTCAAGTTTTTCACACAGAGGTACATCATGAATGGTGGGGTGAACTTATTTGTGTCTGCTGCTCCCGGTAGCGATGGGCTGCCGGGGGCTAATGCGTTGGTTCGCCCCCTTCTCCTCCCGGGAAGTTTCACCACGGCAGAGGCATAGCTCTGAACCAAAGAGGCACAAGGGAGAGAACAAGAGCATATGGTATCTTTGTAAAGGATTAGCTAGCTCATACTAAGCATTATTGTAATCCTATCAAAGAGATGCTCTAGCTAAGCATGCATGCAAGTTCCTAGGGCGCCAGCACTTCGTTTCATTGTATTTGCACAGGGTCTGCGCCTGGCTTTGTACAAAGGGTTACATGCGCATCGGCAAGGCTTGTACAAAAGGTGGTTGCCGGGACTGAGCCCGGCAACCGCGCCTTACGGGTAGAACTTGCGAAGATGCTCAATATTCCATGAGTTTTGCACCTTAATGCCATCTTCGGTCTCCAGACGGACTGCGCCAGGTCTGGTGACTCGTACTACCTGGTAAGGGCCTTCCCACTTCGGCGTCAACTTGTTGGAACCCTTGGCGGATTGAACACGCCTAAGGACAAGGTCGCCTTCCTCAAGGCTCCGGGCGCACACACTGTGGCTATGATAGCGGCGCAGGGCTTGCTGGTATCGTGCAGCACGTACAGCCGCCCAGAGACGATCTTCCTCAAGGAGCACATCATCGTCATGCCGTAGCTGCTCCTGCTCTACTTCATCGTAGGCAAGTACTCGAGGTGACATGTATATGAGTTCCGTGGGGAGCACTGCTTCTGCCCCATATACAAGGGAGAAGGGAGTCTGGCCGGTGGCTCGATTTGGTGTCGTACGAAGGGACCAAAGAACCACCGGCAGCTCGTCGATCCAGCGTCTGCTGCACTTTTGCAACTTATCGAAAGTTCTCGTCTTGAGTCCTCGCAGCACTTCAGCATTCATCCTCTCAGCTTGACCATTGCTCCGGGGATGAGCAACGGAAGCAAAAGAGACCTTGCTCCCAAGGCTTTGGATGTATTGCGTGAAGGCGCGGCTCGTGAACTGGGTGCCGTTATCGGTGATCACCTTGGCGGGTACTCCAAAACGGCACACCAATCCTTTCAAGAACTTGATAGCTGACTGTGCGGTCACCTTCCTCACTGGCTCTACTTCCGGCCACTTTGTAAACTTGTCGATTGCCACGAACAAGAATTCAAAGCCCCCGGCAGCATGGGGGAAGGGGCCCAAGATGTCGAGCCCCCAGACCGAAAACGGCCAGGATAAAGGGATCGTCTAGAGAGCTTGAGCTGGTTGATGGATGTTCTTGGAGTGGAACTGGCAGGCTTCACATCTGGTGACTAGCTCAGTTGCGTCTTGGAGGGCTGTGGGCCAATAGAAACCCTGCCGGAAAGCTTTTCCGACCAGGGCCCTGGATCCAAGGTGGGAGCCGCACACGCCCTTGTGTATCTCTGCCAGCAGTTCCAGTCCAACTTCCCGGCAGATGCACTTCAATTTCACACCATTTGGTCTTCTTCTGTATAGAGTGTCATCGACAAACTGATACATACTTGACCTCCGGGCTACTCTTTCAGCTTCTTCTTGTTCATCGGGAAGTTCTCCAGTCTGTAGGTAGTGGACTATATGCCGCGCCCAAGTTAGAGCCTGAGACTCAACAACAAGGACAAACGGCATCTCTTCGTTCGTGGGAGCACTTACCTCGACCGCAAGAACCTGTGGTTCCGCGGGAGGGAGCTGCTCACCATCCGAAGTAGAGTTGTTTCCGGCAGCCTCTCTACCCATGGCTTCGGGAAGCTCTGCCGGGAGATACTTGCCGGAGTCCAACTTCCTCCTTTTTCTAGCCATCGTTGAGGGGGATACTGATAGTTGGGTCAGGTGGAGGACAAAAACCCCTGGTTCAACAGGGAGCTTTTGTGCGGCGCACTTTGATAGGTGATCAGCAATGCTGTTTTCCGCACGTGGCACGTGCTCTGTTTGCAGCCCATCAAAGTGCTCCTCCAGCTTCCTCACTTCCTCCACATATGCCTCCATCAACGGGCTCTGGTAGTCCTTATTGACTTGTCCCACCACAAGTTGCGAATCGCCGCGGATGATCAATTTCTTGATTCCCAATTCCACCGCGATCCTGAGTCCGGCAAGGAGCCCTTCATACTCAGCGGTGTTGTTGGTGGCTTCCTCCCGGGGAAAGTGCATGTGGACCACATATTTGAGATGCTCTTCGGTGGGCGTGACGAGGAGCACGCCAGCTCCGACGCCCTGCAGTGAGAAAGCACCATCAAAATACATGATCCATTCCTGAGGCGCTTCCCTGCCGGGGAGAACCGTCTCTGGTATCTCTTCATCTGGAGTGGGCGTCCATTCTGTAATAAATTCCGCCAATGCTCTGCTTTGAATAGTTGAAGTGCTCTCATATTTCAAACCAAAGCTCGACAACTCTAATGCCCATTCAACTATCCTGCCGGTGGCTTCAGGGTTCCTTAATATGCGCTGCAGTGGGAAGCGGGTGACAACTGTGATCTCGTGGGCTTGGAAGTAATGGCGCAATTTCTTCGAGGCCATGACGAGGCCGAAGATTAGCTTCTGCACCCCAGAGTACCTTGACCTAGCCCCTTGTAGTAAGGAGCTGAGAAAGTACACTGGTCGTTGCACCACCTTCTTTTTTGTCGCGGTCGATTCAGCTCCTTCCCCGGAGAGGACAGTTGCCACAGCTGCTTCCCCGTCCACTTCTCGCTGCGCCACCAGCGCTGCACTAACCACTTGATTTGTTGCCGCTAGATATAGCAACAACGGCTCTTGTGGTTTAGGAGCGACTAAGGTGGGAGCAGAGGAAAGGTATGCTTTCAGGTCTCGCAGCGCTGCTTCTGCCTCAGGGGTCCACCTCATCAGTCCTGCCTTCTCCAAGATTTTGAAGAAAGGCAAAGCACGCTCGGCAGACTTGGAAATGAATCTACTCAACGCGGCAATGCACCCAGTCAGACGCCTCACATCCTTAACAGTCCTTGGTGCTTGAATCTGCTCGATTGCTCTGATCTTATCTGGGTTGGCCTCTATCCCTCGCTGAGACACAAAGAAGCCAAGGAGCTTGCCGGAGGGGACACCGAACACACACTTCTCCGGGTTTAGCTTCAAATTGATATTGCGCAGGTTTGCAAAGGTCTCCTCCAAATCTTGGATAAGTGTTGATCTGTCCTTGGTCTTGACCACTATATCATCCATGTAAGCTTCGACATTTCTGTGCAGCTGGGGTTCAAAACCAATTTGTACAGCTCTTGCAAAAGTGGATCCGGCGCTCTTTAACCCGAAGGGCATCCGTACAAAGCAGTACGTGCCACATGGAGTTATGAACGCGGTCTTTTCCTCGTCTTCCTTGGACATGAATATCTGGTGGTAGCCGGAGTATGCATCCAAGAAGGAAAGTAGATCACACCCGGAAGTGGAATCCAAGATCTGATCGATGCGCGGCAGAGGGAATGGGTCCTTCGGGCATGCCTTGTTCAAGTCAGTGAAATCAATGCATAGCCTCCATTTCCCATTAGCTTTGCGCACCACTACCGGGTTCGCCAACCAGGTTGGGTGCAGCACTCCTCTGACCAAACCAGCTGCTTCAAGTTTCGTAATCTCCTCGGCAATGAACTACTACCCCTCTAAAGCTTGCTTTATGACCTTCTGTTTCACAGGCCGGGCGTGAGGGCAGATAGCTAGGTGGTGCTCGATTACCTCCCTGGGAACACCGGGGATGTCAGATGGTTGCCAAGCAAACACATCGACATTCGTCCGCAGGAAGGCAACGAGCGCGCTTTCCTATTTGTCGCCAAGGGCGGAGCTGATGGTGAACATACCATCAGCGCCATCCTGCCTTGCCGGGACCTTCTTCACAGCGGGTGAAGCAACCTTAGATTTCTTGCTAGTGGAACTTTCCGACAGGTCCTCAACAGGCGCGGTGCACTCCGAAGAGGCACGCTTCCCGGAGTCCTTGCCGGCATCTCTGCTAGCCTCCTTCTTTTTCTTCACCTCCTTGGTGGGAGCTGTGGCTTCTGCTGCTTCAGCTGCTACCGCGTCTCGATACATCCTGTCCACACATATGATTGGATCCTTCTTGTCTGAGGGGATGGAAATGATGCCCATCGGCCCTGGCATCTTCAAAGTATTGTAGGCATAGTGCGACGCTGCCATGAACTTTGCCAGTGTCGGGCGACCAAGAATCCCATTGTACGGCAGGGGGAGTTCAACAATGTCGAACACAGCCCTCTCGGTTCGGTAGTTCAGTTCCCCACCAAATGTCACTGGCAGCGTAATCTTCCCCTTAGGACGGCTCCTGCCGGGGTTGATTCCTTGGAACGTGCCAGTTACCTCGAGCTCTTCATTGGGGATCTACAACTTGCTGACCACCTTGGGGGAAATCAGGTTCAACCCAGCCCCGCCGTCAACCAGCATCTTGGTGACCTTGAGGTTGCGGATTGTTGGCGAAACCAACAACGGTAAACTTCCGACCGCAGTTGTGCGATCGGGATGATCCTCTTCGTCAAAGATGATAGGCGTGCGGGACCACTTCAGCGGCCTCCGGGAATCTGTAGTTGGCTCCACGGCATTGACCTCACATGCCCACTGCTTGAGTTGGCGGTGAGAGGAGTGCAAAGAGGCACCCCCGTCAATACATATGGCTTCAGTTGCCTTCTGGAATTCTTGTTCACTGGTATCTTCTCCATCTCCACCATCACTCCCATCCTATTCCTCTTTCTTTTCCCGGCCCCTGGCAGACATCTCTTTTTGCTGTGGGGCCTTGCCGCGGCGGCCTCCTCTGTTGCCGCGGCCTTTTCCATCATTGCCTTCTTGGTCCCTCTCTCTGTCGTGTTTCTCATATTCTGCTTTCTGTTTCTTGACAAGCTGCTCGACTTGGTGGCATTCTTGGAGATCATGACCTTTGGTGCGGTGGATCTTGGAGTATGCCCCATCGGACCTTCCGGCTTTCTCGGCTGCCGTAGCCTCCCGGCAGTCAGCGCACGCGGCAGCTTCCTTGCCGGGGGCTTTGGTCTTAGCCTTCTTGCCAGAGCCGAGATCGCCAGAGCCCTCAACGGCCAATACTGACTTATCCTTGCGCTTCTTATTGCGCCTCCGGCTCCTCCCCTTTGGGTTATAGGTTTCGTCATCGTCCTCCGAATCAACCTCGATGCCCTCCTCCTCCCCGGGGAGTCGCCTTCCTTCCTCAGCCTGAGCACATTTATCCGCCAGGGTGTACAACTCGTTGACGGTCTTGGGCAGCTGAACGTTCATTTTGGAACGAATCCTTCTATTGCGCACGTTCGAATGGAACACGGCAATCACAACTGCCGGGTGAATCTCTGGAATGTTGTGGTGCACTCGACTGAACCTCTACATATACTTCCGCAAACTTTCTCCTTCTTTTTGTGGAAGGACTTGCAAATCACTGGGCCTTCCAGGCTCTTGGTGGCCACCCGTGAAGGCGCCAACAAATTCATTGCACAAGTCAACCCAGGATGAAATGGAGTTCTCTGGCAGGTGCATTAGCCACGACCTCACGTTTGGCTTGAGCTCCAAAGGGAAGTAGTTGGCGAACACCTTCTCATCTCTGCCCCCAGCAGTTTGAACAACAATTGTGTAAATGCTCAAGAACTCTGCCGGGTTCAACTTTCCGTCGTACTTTTCTAGTAATTCTGGCTTGAAGACCCGGGCAGACGGCCAGCGGACCTGCCGCAGCTCGCGAGTGAAGGCCGGGCACCCGACCTCGTAAGGCAAGTACCCATCATCACCGGGCGCGGGCTTGTCAACAAATGGGCCGTTGCGCCTGTCCGATGCACGGCGCGTCTCCCGGCGTCGCTCTATGGTGACGCGCGCATCTTCTCTTCGCCGATCCTCTAAGACTCGCCACTGATCCTAGCGAGTCCGCGGACCAGACGAGGCCATCGACGTTTCATCGGCCTCTGGGCCTGCTGCCGTGGAGGGGAATGCACCGTTACTGTGGCCCCCCCAACACGGGCATCAGCCCTGGCCGCCGCAGCCGTTCGTGGGTGCTGCAATGGTTCTGCCTGCCGCGGTCCTCCAGCTTCAGCGAAACCAATCAAACTCTGGATGGTGGCCATCCACTCATCCATCTGATCAGCTGCTGGAGGGAATCTCAGCAAGAGTTGAGCTCGCGCCATGGCTTCCATAGCTGTGCTTGGCATAGCTGACGAGGCGGACCGCGACGTCGCTCGACTCCTGGTAGAACCAGCAGGAGCATCGCCGCGCTCACGCTGCCGTGAGCCGGTCGCCATGATGGGTTGATGAAGAGCAGGCTGCGTTCGGGGGTTGGTGACGCCGTCCCGCCCGTCCTGCTCTGGATGAGGTGCATGCCCCGTAGCTGCGCCAACAGTAGGCGCCGCTAGAGGATCTCGACTCGCGCCAGAGTGGGCGTTGTTGCTGTGGCTGCGCTCGCTAGCGCGGCGGGGAGGTTGAGGCTGAGCACTCCCTGCACCCGCGGCCCGCGGGTTATGGCCGTCGGAGTGTTGTCGATGTTGTCCACCCCCGGCGCCTCCTGCCCCAGCTTCGGCCACGGGGGGCACGATGACGGCACCGCCTGTACCGGTCATGTCGCCCACGGCATCCGCCTCTCCCAACGCCGCTGCAGCGTCTGCTGCGTCCGCGGCCGTGTGTGAGGGAGCCTTCAAAGTGGAAGGGTGCGCGGTCGCGTTGGGCTTCTTCTTGGGCGCCATGGATGAAAGTGGTGGTGATCATGATGATGATGATGAACGCGCGCTTCACAACCTCGGGTTCGCGCAAGCGACTCCCCCTACTTGGCGCACCAAAGATGTCGTGGTGGAACACGATCACCTATGGGGCCCCTTGGCCCCTTTGTGGTTCGGCAAGGGGGAGGTCACGTTGCGCAAAGAGCGGAGGCCATGACACAGCGCGGCGATGGTGACTCGGGTGGTTTTTACCCAGGTTCGGGCCGCTGTGAAGCCTAAAACCCTACTCCTGCTTTGGTGGATTGAGTGGAAGGGCACAACGAACGCGCAGCGCTCAAGCCCGGCAACGATGGCCTCGGGGGAGCAGTTACGCACGTACAAGTGTGCAAGGGTCCGAATTGTCCCAATCCCTCTCTAGGTTGCCTTGGACCTCCTTTTATAGCCCAAGGGGTAACCAAAATGGAAAAACAGTCATTATCCTACGATTAGATAGCGAACAGTGCTATCATATCTAACTCTGGCAGTTAGGACAAAATGCATTAAATGCGCTGCTAGGTGTCCTGCTGTGGATGAAGCCCGGCAAGCCTGCCGCGCCGCTTAATCACCTTTTGCTTATTATCTCGACACGCCTCTGGACGGGTGTCAAATGGACGTGATCTGTCTTCCAATGGACTGCCATGTGCTCAGTGGAAGCCACCTAATCGCTCGGGGGCTCGACACCGCATTGATAATTGACTTGCGTTGCTGTGCGGTGGAGCGGTGGAGCGGTGACGCCTTGGCAGGGATCTTGGTCTTGGCAACCCCGGCAAGCTTGCCGGGGGTTATCCTGGATTTGCTTCCAGGGCAGCCTCGACCTGGCCGAGCTCTCCTGCTCGGCAAGGGAGACCTTCCTAGGGACATATCTTTGTTGTCTTGGTATTCCTGATGCGTTCCTTGATCTTACGTAGAGCGGCTTCTCTGGCTTGGCCTTGTGATATATATTGGTGCCGGGCATGTGATCCTTGGCACGCCTGTGCATAAGTCCGGTCAGCAAACGTGGGTGTTTGTTGTACCGACAATAGGAAATCCTTGACCTCCTTAATAACATTCAGATTTTTTCCAAAAATCAACATGTCATCAACATACAAGCAAAGGATAACCCCTCGCCCCACCATGGCGATAGTACACACATTTGTCAGCTTTCTTTACAACAAAGCCTACAGCTATTAAAGTTCTTTCAAACTTCTCATGCCACTGCTTAGGTGCTTGCTTAAGTCCATACAAAGACATCAACAATTTGCACACCTTTCCTTCCTGACCGTCCATAATAAACCCATCTGATTGTTCCATGTAAATTTCCTCGTCCAACTCTCCATTTAGGAAAGCAGTCTTAACATCCATTTGATGAACGAGAAAACCATGTGAGGCAGCTAATGAAAATAGTACTCGAATAGTGGTCAGTCGAGCCACATGTGAGTAAGTATCAAAGAAGTCTTCACCTTCCTTTTGGGTATAACCCTTGGCCACGAGCCGTGCCTTGTACTTCTCAATAGTACCATCAGGCCTAAACTTCTTCTTGAATACCCATTTTCACCCTATAGGTTTGCACCCATAAGGATGATCAATGATCTCCCAAGTTTCATTTGCCAAGATGGAATCCAGCTCACTACGGACCTCTTCCTTCCAGTAGTCAGCATCTTCAGATGCATAGGCCTCTGAAATAGAACTGGGAGTGTCATCTATGAGATACAAAAGAAAATCATCACCAAAGAACTTTGCAGTCCTCTGTCTCTTGCTCCTTTTAGAAGTCTCATTATTGTCCTCCATGGGATCTTCAAGATGTTGCATCGGAATGGTAGGTTTAGAGATTGCAACTACATCCCAACTCGATGAACTAGGCAACTCCTGATTTGATGAGCTACCCATATCCTTCATGGGAAAGATATCTTCAAAGAAAGTCGCATCATTCGACTCCATGATTGTACCGACATGCATGTCTGATACCTCAGATTTTACAATCAAGAATCTATAATGAATGCTATGAAAAGCATACCCAAGGAAAACACAATCCACAGTTTTTGGTCCAAGCTTGCACTTCTTTGGAATTGGCACATTGACTTTCGCCAAGCAGCCCCAAGTTCGTTGGTAAGAGAGTTTTAACCTTTTCTTCTCCCATTCCTCAAATGGAGTTATCTCTTTGTTCTTTGTGGGAACTCGATTTAGGACATGACATGCAGTCAATATAGCCTCCCCCCACCATGCCTTGGAGAGACCCGATGTGTCTAACATGGCGTTAACCAAATCAGTTAGAGTATGGTTCTTTTTTTCAGCTACCCCATTTGACTAAGGTGAATAGGGAGGCGTCCTCTCATGGATTATACCATGTTCCACACAGAAAGAATCAAATTCATTTGAGAAATACTCTCCACCACGATCGGACCTAAGCCTCTTGATCTTTCGATCAAGTTGGTTTTCCGCTTCAGCTTTATAGATCTTGAAAAAGTTCAAAGACTCATCTTTTGATTTTAGGAGATACACATGACAATAGCTAGTGGAGTCATCAATTAATGTCATGAAATATTTCTTTCCACCTTTTGTCAAAACACCATTCATTTCACAAAGATATGAATGTACGAGCTCTATTGGCGCAAGATTTCTTGTTTCCGCAGTTGTATGAGACTTACAAGGTTGCTTAGCTTGCACACAAACTTGGCACTTAGATCCTTTGACAGCGGTGAAATTAGGGATTAAGTTCAACTTGGCAAGCCTTGTCATGCAACCAAAGTTAATATGACAGAGACGTGAATGCCAGACATTTGATTCACTATTGTTGCAAACATGATTAACAACTTTATTGCAAACATCTGACAAGGATAGACGGAACAAGCCTCCTGATTCATAGCCTTTACCAACAAAAGTTCCATACTTGGATATTAAAAAAAAATCGACTCGAAGACAAGCTTGTAGCCATCTCTACACAGAAAAGATTTGCTAACAGGATTTTTATTGACAGAGGGTACATAATGCACGTTCTTCAGTTGCACGATCTTCCCCGAAGTAAACTTCAGATGTACCGTGCCAACACCATGAACAGAAGCACTTGAACCATTGCCCATCAGCACAGTGGAAGTCCCTGCCGTCTGATAAGAAGAAAACATGGAAATATCACCGCATACATGTACATTAGCACCCGTGTCAATCAACCAATCAGGAGAATGACATACTGAAAGAATAGTGGGAAATATACCATACCCAGCATCCTTCATGTCAATGTCACCAATGACAACATTGGCGGTCTTGCCGCCTTTCCCATGTTGACACTTGTCATAACGGTTAGGGCAACTAGGAGCCCAATGATCAGGATCTCCGCACACATGACAAACACCTTTCTTCTTATCAGTCTTCTTCTTGAAGTTGGTGTGCTGTGAAGCCTTGTACTTCCCATCCAATTTTGCTTTACCATCAAACTTGCCCTTGTTCTTGAACTTGGGGGGCTGGAAGTTTTTCTTTTGTACCAGATTGGCACTAGAACCTCCCTCAATACCTCGAGCACGTGTGTCTTTTGCTCTCACATTTTCTTCCACATCAAGAGTACCAATGAGATCCGGAACAAAAAACTCCTGTCTCTTGTGTTTCAGAGAGGTAGCAAAGTTCCTCCTCGACGGAGGAAGCTTAGTGATGATGCCTCCGGCAACAAACTTGTCCGGTAACATACAATTGAAGTGCTCAAGTTCTCTCGCAAAAGACCGTATCTCATGAGCTTGCTCAACCACGGAGCGCTCATCAATCATCCTGTAGTCATAGAATTGTTCCATGATGTACATCTCAGTGCCAGCATCCGAGACCCCAAATTTGGCCGCGAGTGCGTCCCACATATCTTTGCCATTATCAATTGACGCATAAGCATCAACTATGTTCTCACCAAGAACATTTAGGAGAGCAGCCTTAAACAGGATATCAGTTTTCTAAAAAGCTTGTTCCTGTTGAGGATCAAGATCTCCTTTAGGTTTGCCAAGAGTAGCGTCATAGCAGCTCATGGTTTGAAACCATAGAACAACTCTCACACGCCACCTCTTATAGTGCACACCCTGAAACATAGGAGGCCTCATGGATGCAACAAAGCCACTTGGGGTAAATTGCCTATAATAAGATTTTTGGATTGTTGGAAATATGAGCAATTTACCATATGATTTAATCCATAGAAATACTAGATAAAACATGACTATTATAGCAGAGAAGAAACAAGTCATGTAATCTAACAGAGAGAAGGCAAATAGCATCTGCACATATGAACTAGAAGAGAATATATGTAGAGTAGATACTAGATGAAGAAACCGTAGTAGGTACTTGAACAGAAAGAACGTGAACACGTACTGAGCTGCGGCAGTAGCAGTAGCGTTGGCGTTGACATTTTCACCCATGTTGTCGAAGAGGTCGTCGACATCGGGGAAGAAGTCGTCGTTGGGGAAGTAGTCATCGGCGTCCGGGGTGTCCGTGATGAACAGTAGTCACGCAGAGCGCTCCCCAAAAACCTTATCACCCTTCTCCTGTACAGGACTCAAAGAAGTGGGGTTTCAGAGGCCTACTATCCCAACCGGCGGTGCATGCCGCAACCCGGGATGGGGAAGATCGTAGCAGTAGGTCAGTGCTCTAGAACTCGGCGGCAAGAGGAAGGTGTTGTTTTGGTGTTTCTCTCTGGAGAGGAGTGACCTCTCTTTTATAGGCACAGGAGAAGGAGGAGAATAGGCAATGACGGGAGGTGAAGCAAAAGAGGGAGTTGAAACGAACATGCACGCCCGAAGGGTGCAACGTTCGTATTCAATCTCCACAACAGAAAAAAATTTCAGCTCCCGTGTGACCTTTCGTATACCAGTCGTGCGTGGCAAAAATTTAGACAACGGCTCTGCTCATTCCCGCAATCCGCGGCGCGTCGTGAGGAGGCGTGGCGAGGCGGGCGGCGGTGGAAGAGCGCGCGTGAATGTCTTTCTTGTTCTCATCCTCATATATGTGGAGAAACAACCTCCCTTATAAAGAGGTCTAACTCCTACTAGGTGAGAATTATGGGACTAAACTTTAGTCCCACCTCTTGTCTTGCATGAATGGGCTAAGTGGGCCTCTAGGATTGATTAGGAATTCTGTAAATGCTATTGAGCTGGCCCAAAAATGGACTAAATTCCAGCAATCCCCCACCAGTTCCGAGAGGCACACAAAATTTTCCTTTGGTCCGAAAACACTGTTTATATACCGGTACTGCAGTGGAGACTATTAAGTTGAACTTCCACCTAGAACTCTATGCTACACTAGTAAGCAACTTGAATAGTGGACTAGGCCTTAAACTGCAAGTTTTCTGCGAATCTAGGTTCACACAAAGCCTTGACCAATACTGGGCTATCGTGGGACTTTCCCGCGGGTGGAGCTTATGCGTCATACTCCGAGGCCTTTCATGAGTTTTCTAGAGAGCACCCTACTCTCATAGATTGCGACGTTAACAATCAGACTCATATAGGTGTGTTCTTCAAAAGATGTTCTGCAGGACAACATCTCTGCTTAAATAAGCCACTTAGAACACATTAAGATATACTTCAACCTGCCATGCAGATTAGGAGAGTATTGCATCTTCATGGAGTGGTATTATTAATTGTAAGGATACTCTCCTCTCAGTTGACCAACAGCTTGTCTTCCACATCTAATTCACGGGATCTCCGATCACATAGGGTAGGTTACCACTATGAACAACTCATATTGTGGGTCTCATACCCATCTCCTTCGATGCATTATCTATCACATTACATGATAAACCCTTAGTAAAAGGATCTGCCAGATTTTTAGACGTTTGGATATAATCCAATGCAATAACTCCGGAGTTTCTCATTTTCCTGACAGACTTTAACCTTCTCTAAACATGTCTTGATGACTTCATGTTATCCTTTGAGCTACTCACTTTCGTGATCATAGTTTGATTGTCACAGTTCATAAGGATACCTGGTACAGGTTTCTCAACAACCGACAAGTCATTCAATAGCCGACGAAGCCAATCTTCTTCGACCGTAGCTGTATCTAGTGCTGTGAGTTCTGCTTCCATTGTTGACCTCGTTAAGATGATCTGCTTGCAAGACTTCCAAGGAACAACGCCACCTCCATGAGTGAATACATATCCGCTCGTGGCCTTTATCTCATCAGCATCTGAGATCCAGTTTGAGTCACTATACCCTTCAAGCACCTTTGGGTTCCAGTGTAGTGAATTCCATAATTCGCAGTGCCTTTCAAATAACACATAACTCTCTCTAGAGCTTTCCAATGATCATCTCCCGGTTTTGAAACAAGTCGGCTCAGTTTGCTAACAGAAAAAGAGATGTCAGGTCTTGTAGCACTGGCTAAATACACAAGTGAGCCAATAATCTGAGAATATTTCAATTGATCTCTAGAAATTCTTCGATTCTTTCGAAGCAGCATGCTAGCATCATATGGTGTTGCCGAGGGCTTGAAGTCACTATAACCAAAGCGACTCAAGATCTTTTCCACATAGTGAGATTGAAGCAATGTAATCCCATCATCATCATCTCTCAATAGCTTGATGTTCAGAATAACATCCGCAACTCCTAAATCCTTCATCTCAAAACAACGAGATAGGAAATCCTTGACCTCCTTAATAACATTCAGATTTTTTTTCCGAAAATCAATATGTCATCAACATACAAGCAAAGGATAACCCCCTCGCCCCACCATGGCGACAGTACACACATTTGTCAGCTTTGTTTACAACAAAGCCTGTAGTTGTTAAAGTTCTTTCAAACTTCTCATGCCACTGCTTAGGTGCTTGCTTAAGTCCATACAAAGACTTCAACAATTTGCACACCTTTCCTTCCTGACCGTCCATAATAAACCCATCTGATTGTTCCATGTAAATTTCCTCATCCAACTCTCCATTTAGGAAAGCAGTCTTAACATCCATTTGATGAACGAGAAGACCATGTGAGGCAGCTAATGAAAGTAGTACTCGAATAGTGGTCAGTCGAGCCACATGTGAGTAAGTATCAAAGAAGTCTTCACCTTCCTTTTGGGTATAACCCTTGGCCACGAGCCGTGCCTTGTACTTCTCAATAGTACCATCAGGCCTAAACTTCTTCTTGAATACCCATTTTCACCCTATAGGTTTGCACCCATAAGGATGATCAATGATCTCCCAAGTTTCATTTGCCAAGATGGAATCCATCTCACTATGGACCGTTTCCTTCCAGTAGTCAGCATCTTCAGATGCATAGGCCTCTGAAATAGAACTGGGAGTGTCATCTATGAGATACAAAAGAAAATCATCACCAAAGAACTTTGCAGTCCTCTGTCTCTTGCTCCTTTTAGAAGTCTCATTATTGTCCTCCACAGGATCTTCAAGATGTTGCATCGGAATGGTAGGTTTAGAGATTGCAACTACATCCCAACTCGATGAACTAGGCAACTCCTGATTTGATGAGCTACCCATATCCTTCATGGGAAAGATATCTTCAAAGAAAGTCACATCATTCGACTCCATGATTGTACCGACATGCATGTCTGATACCTCAGATTTTACAATCAAGAATCTATAATGAATGCTATGAAAAGCATACCCAAGGAAAACACAATCCACAGTTTTTGGTCCAAGCTTGCACTTCTTTGGAATTGGCACATTGACTTTCGCCAAGCAGCCCCAAGTTCGTTGGTAAGAGAGTTTTAACCTTTTCTTCTCCCATTCCTCAAATGGAGTTATCTCTTTGTTCTTTGTGGGAACTCAATTTAGGACATGACATGTAGTCAATATAGCCTCCCCCCACCATGCCTTGGAGAGACCCGATGTGTCTAACATGGCGTTAACCAAATCAGTTAGAGTATGGTTCTTTCTTTCAGCTACCCCATTTGACTAAGGTGAATAGGGAGGCGTCCTCTCATGGATTATACCATGTTCCACACAGAAAGAATCAAATTCATTTGAGAAATACTCTCCACCACGATCGGACCTAAGCCTCTTGATCTTTCGATCAAGTTGGTTTTCCGCTTCAGCTTTATAGATCTTGAAAAAGTTCAAAGCCTCATCTTTTGATTTTAGGAGATACACATGACAATAGCTAGTGGAGTCATCAATTAATGTCATGAAATATTTCTTTCCACCTTTTGTCAAAACACCATTCATTTCACAAAGATATGAATGTACGAGCTCTATTGGCGCAAGATTTCTTGTTTCCGCAGTTGTATGAGACTTACAAGGTTGCTTAGCTTGCACACAAACTTGGCACTTAGATCCTTTGACAGCGGTGAAATTAGGGATTAAGTTCAACTTGGCAAGCCTTGTCATGCAACCAAAGTTAATATGACAGAGACGTGAATGCCAGACATTTGATTCACTATTGTTGCAAACATGATTAACAACTTTATTGCAAACATCTGACAAGGATAGACGGAACAAGCCTCCTGATTCATAGCCTTTACCAACAAAAGTTCCATACTTGGATATTAAAAAAAAATCGACTCGAAGACAAGCTTGTAGCCATCTCTACACAGAAAAGATTTGCTAACAGGATTTTTATTGACAGAGGGTACATAATGCACGTTCTTCAGTCGCACGATCTTCCCCGAAGTAAACTTCAGATCGACCGTGCCAACACCATGAACAGAAGCACTTGAACCATTGCCCATCAGCACAGTGGAAGTCCCTGCGGTCTGATAAGAAGAAAACATGGAAATATCACCGCATACATGTACATTAGCACCCGTGTCAATCAACCAATCAGGAGAATGGCATACTGAAAGAATAGTGGGAAATGTACCATACCCAACATCCTTCATGTCAATGTCACCAATGACAACATTGGCGGTCTTGCCGCCTTTCCCATGTTGATGCTTGTCATAACGGTTAGGGCAACTAGGAGCCCAATGATTAGGATCTCCGCACACATGACAAACACCTTTCTTCTTATCAGTCTTCTTCTTGAAGTTGGTGTGCTGTGAAGCCTTGTACTTCCCATCCAATTTTGCTTTACCATCAAACTTGCCCTTGCTCTAGAACTCGGCGGCGTGAGGAAGGTGTTGTTTTGGTGTTTCTCTCTGGAGAGAAGTGACCTCTCTTTTATAGGCACAGGAGAAGGAGGAGAATAGGCAACGACGAGAGGTGAAGCAAAAGAGGGAGATGAAACGAACAGGCAGCGCCCGAAGGGTGCAACGTTTGTATTCAATCTCCACAACAGAAAAACTTTTCAGCTCCCGTGTGACCTTTCATATACCAGTCGTGCGTGGCAAAAATTTAGACAACGGCTCGGCTCATTCCCGCAATCCGCGGCGCGTCGTGACGAGGCGTGGCGAGGCGGGCGGTGGAGGAGGAGCGCGCGTGAATGTCTCTGTTGTTCTCATCCTCATATATGTGGAGAAACAACCTCCCTTATAAAGAGGTCTAACTCCTACTAGGTGAGCAGTATGGGACTAAACTTTAGTCCCACCTCTTGTCTTGCATGAATGGGCTAAGTGGGCCTCTAGGATTGATTAGGAATTCTGAAAATGCTATTGAGCTGGCCCAAAAATGGACTAAATTCCAGCAATCCCCCACCAGATCCAAGAGGCACACAAAATTTTCCTTTGGTCCCAAAACACTGTTTATATACCGGTACTGCAGTGGAGACTATTAAGTTGAACTTCCACCTAGAACTCTATGCTACACTAGTAAGCAACTTGAATAGTGGATTAGGCCTTAAACTGCAAGTTTTCTGCGAATCTAGCTTCACACAAAGCCTTGACCAATACTGGGCTATCGTGGGACTTTCCCGCGGGTGGAGCTTATGTGTCATACTCCAAGGCCTTTCATGAGTTTTCTAGAGAGCACCCTACACTCATAGATTGCGATGTTAACAATCAGACTCATATAGGTGTGTTCTTCAAAAGATGTTCTGCTGGACAACATCTCTGCTTAGAGTATCATGCATATGACATTAGTCTATGTTACCATCTTCATAGTGCAAAGTGTCATAGAGATAGTATCATACTAATAAATGGTTGCATTTATTAGCTTGTAGACTCAACTTTTCTTGAGAAGTGCTATGTGATGGTAACATAATATGTTACTCCAAACACCTTTTTCCTTATTAACTAGCTGGCACATAAGTAAACTTGTCTTGGGATGTGTTATGTTACTAGCTAAGTTACTCCCGCTATATAACTAGCCTCACATACAGTTGCACGTCCAGCACCAGCTGCAGCGTGATACGTCTCCAACGTATCTATAATTTTTTATTGTTCCATGCTATTATATTATCTGTTTTGGATGTTTTATTGCATTAATATGCTAGTTTACACTACTACTGGAAACCCTAGTAGTGGCGCGGGTTTTATGGCTATCAGTAGCGCGGGTAGCCGAGCTACTACTACGGCGCTACAGCTAACTGGTAGTAGTAGCGCGGTCTAAACCAGCGCTACTACTAGTCACCTTATCAGTACCGCTCTTCTGTCACGCGCTACTACTATTTAGTTGTAGCGCTTTTCCTGTCCCCGCGCTGCTGCTGTATCGTTCAACATTTTTTTTCTGCTTTCTATATTGTAGAACAGTACCCGTTTCAATAAACTGCAATTTCACAAATACTAGGTACTCATATAACAATGTCATTAACCACAATACCAGATTTAATATAACCACAATCTCACAAACATTATAGGTACTCATATAGAGTCAACATGCATGGATAGATCTCATATGGTGAACTAATAATAGTTGATAAGCAGTCTACTAGGTAGTCATATAGTAGCATATATATGGCTCAGCAGCCACACACATATATAGTTCTAGATGATATCGATGACGATCATCATCCTCAAGCCTTGGCGGTGGGTGTTCCTGATAGTAATTAGGATGGCCTGTCCAACATGAAGATTCTTGCCAACGAGGAAGCTCTTCCACCCAACCAAGCTTAAGTGTGTGCGACCGTCCGTGTCCACGCCGTACACACATGTGGTGACGGAGCCCCTTGCGGTAAGGCGTATTCCAGGAGAGCCTTCTTCATCAAGCTCGATACCACAACTCACAGATAGGCTCTTTGGCAATTTCTGAATAAGAAAAACATATCAATTAATAAGTAGCCTCGAACATACTCTTGCAAATATATTTCTACTAAGTATAGATTTCTACACTATCAAAAGACAGTACTACATTTCTACTAAGCATGAATTCTACTAATAAGTATGGATTCTACACTATTAACAGTTCCTTGGATTCTACACTAAGCATATATATCATTGGACTCTAGCTACACTAAAGCATATCATCGATCAGATTCTACAGTAAGCATATATATCATTGGACTCTAGCTACACACTAAAGCATATCATCGATCGGACAGTAAGCATGTCATTGGACTCTACACTAATTAAGCATGTCATCGGACTCTACACTAAAGCATATCATCGGCTAGCTTCTACACAACATATCATTGGACTCTACACTAAGCATATCATCGGATTCACTAAGCATATCATTGGACTCTACACTAAGTAAGCATGTAATCGGATTCTACACTAAGCATATCATTGGATTCTACACTATGCATATCATCGGATTCTACATACAGATAATTTGCATTTGTAAGTATAACAATAAACCATATCATCAAATTACTACAGTAAGTATAACATACCATGACATGCCGATCAACCATGGTACTTGTCAGGCGGGTCACGAATGGCACCCCGATGAAGTCAGCACGTGGCGGAATTATGTCCCATAGGTTGCACACCTCCTCCTCACTCAGCCTCATTCTTTGAGCATAGATGGCTTCATCAAGTGGGTCCTCATCATCTTCATCATCTTCCTCCGTGTTGACATAAATGACGGCCAGCTTGGGTCTTTCTACTCTGAAGGAGAAGCTGATCAACTCACCACCAGTGATACCCATGTGGGCGATGAAATGGACCCATCCATCTCCTCCCATCTGCGACATATTTCGTCCTTTCTCGACCTCCATAGTGTAGGGGCCCCCAGGAGCCTCAAAGGTCACAGTGTCTCCGGTCAGCTTGTTGAATTCCAACTTCACATTGCATGGGACGATCTGTGTAAAAAAAAGCAAAATGATATATACACAATGCATTAATGCCAATAACACTAAAAACAAAATAGTGGTTACAAGTTTCATATAATTTGTTACCGCCGCATGAAGAAAACTCGGCTGGAAGTAGATGCCGAACAGCGTGCCAGTTGCAAGGCTGCTGGCGCACCTTGACTTGCACAGTCGACATGGTGGTGGTGGTGGTGGCGGCGCCATTTTCCTATTATGTATAAGCATTGATTGGATAGAGTTAATTAAACATCAATATTTGTTCTAACGCAAGCATTCATCAGAGGGTTTATTTCAATGTTAGGGAAACTACTAGGGAAAAACATCATAGGGTTTATTTCAATGTTAGGGAAACTACACTAGGGAAACATCTCATATATATCAATGACACTAGGGAAATTAACTACACTATAATTAGTAACAAATTAACAGACACAATCCTAATATACACTACAAACACACACACACACACAATCCTAATATACACTACAAACACACACACAATCCTAATATACACTACAAACACACATATACACCAATATGCAGAGTGGGGCGCAGCGGCCGGAGTGGGGGCGGCGGCGGAGTGGCAGGGGGGCGGCCGGAGTGTGGGGGCGGCAGACGGAGTGGGGACGGTGGCGGAGTGGGGCAGCAGCAGGGGATCGAGTGGGGAGGCGGCCGGAGTGGGGGCGGCGGCGGAGTGGGGGGGGCGGCCGGATAGTGGGGCAGCAAGGGAGTGGGGAGGCGGCCGGAGTGTGGGCGGTGGCGGCGATAGCGCGCGGGCGGCAAGAGAGGGGGCGGCGAGAGGGGGGGAGGAGCAGCGGAGGGGATGAGCATTACCCGCGCCGGCGACGAGGGGACCTGCAGCGGCGGTGGCGGTGGCAGATGGGAGGAACCCTAACCGCGGCGGCGGCAGGTGGAGGGGAGAGGACGATCGAAGTGAGGGTGCGAGGGGGGGGGGCGGCCGGGGTTTTCACTTGGTGTAGTAGTAGCGCCGCGTACGGGCCGGCGCTACTGCTAAGCCCCTAGCTGTAGCGCCGGCGGACAGCCCATGCTACAGCTAAGTGGGCTAGCTTTTTGGCCCTGCGGCCCACGTAACAGCAGTGCGGCCCATGCTAACAAACACTGCTACTACGCAGTAGCAGTAGCGCGTTTTGTACCAGGCGCTACTCGTACATATCAGTAGCGTGGGGGCCCAAACAGGTGCTACTGGTAAACTTCTACGTATAAGCATTTTCCTAGTAGTGTTATATTATTTTTGGGACTAACTTATTAACCTAGAGCGCAGTGCCAGTTTCTGTTTTTCCTTGTTTTTGACTTTTACAGAAAAGGAATATCAAACGGAGTCCAAACGGAATAAAACTTTCGCGATGATTTTTCTTGGACCAGAAGACATCCAGAAGACTTGGAGAGTGGGCCCCTCGGGAGTCCTCCAACCCTAATTCTTGCACTATAAATTCCCAAATATTCCCAAACCATCAGAGGCATCCACCAAAATACTTTTCCGCCGCTGCAAGCCTCTATTCCCGTGAGATCCCATCTTGGGGCCTTTTCCGGCACCCTGCCGGAGGGGGATTCCATCACGGAGGCCATCTACATCAACCTTACTGCCCTTCCGATGAAGCGTGAGTTGTTTACCATGGACCTAAGGGTCCATAGCTAGTAGCTAGATGGCTTCTTCTCTCTCTATGATCTTCAATACCATGTTCTCCTCGATGTTCTTAGAGTTCTATCCGATGTAATATTCTTTTGCGGTGTGTTTGTCGAGATCCGATGAATTGTGGATTTATGATCAGATTATCTATGAATATTATTTGAGTCTTTTCTGAACTCTTTTATGCATGATCAAATATCTTTGTATTTCTCTTCGAATTATCGGTTTGGTTTGGCCAACTAGATTGGTTTTTCTTGCAATGGGAGAGGTGCTTAGTTTTGGGTTCAATCTTGCGGTGTCCTCACCCAGTGACATAGTAGGGGTAGCGAGGCACGTATTGTATTGATGCCATCAAGGGTAAAAATATGGGGTTTTCATCATATTGCTTGAGTTTATCCCTCTACATTATGTCATCTTACTTAAGGCGTTACTCCGTTCTTATGAACTTAATACTCTAGATGCATGCTGGATAGCGGTCGATGTGTGGAGTAATAGTAGTAGATGCAGAATTGTTTCGGTCTACTTGACACAGACGTGATGCCTATATTAATGATCATTGCCTTGGATATCGTCATAACTATGCGCTTTTCTATCAATTGCTCGACAGTAATTTGTTTACCCACCGTATATTTTCTTTCAAGAGAGAAGCCTCTAGTGAAACCTATGGCCCCCGGGTCTATTTTTCATCATATATTTTCAGATCTATAAACCAAAAACCCCAAAAATACCTTGCTGCAATTTATTTAGATTTACTTTAGTTTGCTCTTTTATTTATCTTTTATACCTATCTCTATTAGATCTCACTCTTGTTCGTGACCGTGAAGGGATTGAGAACCCCTTTTTCGCGTTGTGTGCAAGTGTTTGTTAGTTTGTGCAGGTGCATAGATTGGAGACTTGCTTGTGCCTCCTATTGGATTGATACCTTGGTTCTTAACTGAGGGAAATACTTATCTCTACTTTGCTGCATCACCCTTTCCTCTTCAAGGGAAAAATCAACGCAAGCTCAAGAAGTAGCACAGCGCATAGGAGATATTATTTGTGTAATTCTCAAATTAGTAAACTAATAGCTAGCACTAGTAGAGAACATGGCATTAGTCCTGGTTGGGAACGGTCTTTAGTCCCGGTTCACCAACCGGGACTAATTAATCGGGACTAAAGGCCCCTACCCTTTAGTCCCGGTTGGCCACGACCCGGGACTAAAGGCCCACCACGTGGCCCGAGCGCGTGCCGGGGGTCCTTTAGTCCCGGTTGGTGACACCAACCGGGACTAAAGGTTTAGGGGTTTATTTTTCCTTTTCATTTTGTGTTTTCCATTTAATTCTTTTTCATTTCAAACATATTTTACGCTACTACATACTGTACACGTCATGCATATATAATAGAATTTCTCGTATGACCAATCATATATCATAGAATTTCTCGTACGACCATATGCATACATACATATATATATACACAATTTGGTATATACAGTTTCTCCTACAATTTGCAGATCATTACATGCAGGCATTAGGTGTAATGGTATTCTCCGTCGGGAGCTATGACCTGCTCAAGCAAAAATCCCGAAATTTCCTCTTGAAGTGCTCGTATGCGGTCCTTTGGTAGGAGCTTATCCCGCATCTCTTGCATCTTTAAAGAAGGAGATCAATATGAATATATTAGTTGTGTGTATATATATTAGATCATGATATAAAAATTGTGAATAGTGTTCTGGCAAACGTACCCAAAGTTGTCTTCCAGATGTGCTCCTTTCGGACGTCATAATGCGAATGTTCTCGCAAACGTAGTATGCACATAAATTATTCCCCGATTCCTTCCTCATGCACTTTACGAGAATAGAATTCAATCAGATAATAATCAAGCATGATAATGGTATTGAAACTATAGAATTAAAGAGATGCGCGGACGTAGCTAGTACTACTTAATTACCCTGGGTCGCACCCATTTCAGCTTTGGTTCCCATGCACCGACCACCTCTTTGGTGAACTTTTTCCAAACCCTGCCCGGCAAAGAAAATGAATAAAGGAGTTATTAATTAATTACTTGATATCAGGAAATGAACTAACACTACTGCAGGATGCTACTAACGCAACACTACAATCAGAGACCCTTCGACGAAACTGTGTGCGCTGCATTAATCGCAAACGGTGATGTAAAAAAAACTGTCAAAAAAGATGCAAAACATTTGCGATGGCGGATACATCAAACACGGTTGAGATTTTAGTTACGTGTGCGATGCGGGGCATACAGTTCACTCGAATGAACTGTTTGCGATGAGCTTAAGAACAGAAATGGGCAGCCAGATGAAGGTGTGTGCGATATACGGCATACAGTTCACCCCGATGAACTGTTTGTGATGAGCTAAGACAACAGAAACGGTCAGCCAGATCAAGGTGTGTGCGATATACGGCATACAGTTCACTCGGATGAACTGTTTTCGATTAGGCAACACAACAGAAACGGTTAGCCAGATCAAGGTGTGTGCGATAGAGGGCATACAGTTCATTCCGATGAACTGTTTGCGTTCAGCCAAGAGAACAGAAACGGTTCAACTTAACAAGATGTGTGTGATACGCGGCAAACAGGTCCGTAATCAGAAATGTGTGCGAAGACCAAAAATAACACAGACGATTGCTGCTAATAAGCCGTGTGTGTTGTGGGCAAACGCTTGCTGGTATACAATTGTCAGCGATTGATGAAATCGTCACCGACGGGTTCCCTAGTATGGTCCGTGTGCGATGTCATTGCACACAGAACAACATCATATGTACTTATAACTTATAAGGACTTGATTCCATAAACAGATTGAACATCCAATTACATAGGTGGCTAGTACACACATGACCTTTGCACACACCAAAGTATGTTCCAAAATGCCTAGAAAACTCAAATAATGTATAAAAAGGCAAAACGAACCCTGTATAATTTCATATTTTTAGGACGATGCTCCTATAGTTGCATGTTGCCTCTGTAAAATAAATCAAGGCGGGAAGAGACAGCGTATGTCGTTTCGCACACATAGGTGACAAGTTCCCTCTCGGAACCATGAGCCTTTTTGAGAGAAGCTCCGGTTTATAAGAAGTTTATACCAAAACTTGTCCCAAATTGGACTAATTTTTTACCACAGCATGTTGGTGCCATGTCATAATACCATGCCAAGTTTCATGATTTTCAGGCGAGTTTTGGATTTACAGTAATTTTAAAACCAGGTTTCTCAATGTTTACTGTCGAGTCGACACCGCCTTGGATAGGCTTTTTCCTCGTGGGTCCCAAATGTCAGAATCCAAATCTGTCAGTACCATGCAGCTTTTCTTATTAAGAATTACAGCCCTGAACATAAGTTTGTGGGTGCTGGCGGGCGCTAAAAACTTGCGGGTTCTGTAATGAACACGGATCTCAAGGATCCCGCAAGAATGATGTTCTTTCCCTATGTTGTGAATGCTTATAATATTTATGTCTTAATTAAAGAAATGGCAAGCCATTGGACCAGTATGAAAGAAAATATGGGTCAAAGCCGAGTTGAAAAGGGCAACAATATCTAACTCCAGCTTACAAAAGGTACAAAAGCACGAGGATTAATTGTTCATCAGGTTTACACATAACCCAGAATGAACAGGGCAATAACGTCTAACTCAACCAAAGTTTTCAGCAGTCACAATCAAATGGATCGGTCCGATCCATAAAATCGAGATCCCGGTACAAAAGATCTACTAGTCCATGATGACGACAAGTTGTTGTAAATAGAAGCCGAGCACGATCAGAAGCCCTTTGGTCCACCTGAAACTTCTTTTTATGCTGTTCAACATGTCCATCCGTGAGAAATTTCTTGTCGAAAAACTTAATCCTCACGGACAATAGTGCCCTCGCATTCAACATGAAGAATGTGACAAATCTAGTGTTTGCACGGTTGGATGCATATCGTTCCACCGTTATTGTCTTCAAACGAATGTCATGAGATCTGAGAAAATCCTTGTGCTTCATCTGCCATCGATTGGTTAGACCTTTTTCTCAAAAATCTAGTACCTAAATAGACATGAAGATTGAAAACAGTTAATGTCTAAAATAGAGTATGTCGAAGGAGCGACAGCTGAACGGTTAATTCTAGTACATTATATATGGGCTTTCAATGTGTGTGAAATCATCACCTCTATATACAAATTCTCCAGACATGGAAAGCATCGCAGCAAGCCAATAGTGGTGTTCAGATCAAGACACCATATATGAATACATAAGGTCTTGACAGAATCCAGCAACCCTGATAGGCCATCCATGGACAAGCTCTTCATTCAGCATATAACATAATATTAGCACTGAAAGTGTACTCCAAGATGATATTTAACTTATGCGCGCAAATGAAAAATGCAGATTAAAAAAGTGTACATGGATAATATACCGTACCTGAATAAGTGTGGAGCCAACCACCATCTTGTAACCTTTAAACGGTTCGTGAATTTCACCCAAGGTCTCCAGTTTAGGCGCGGAGACCACAGTTATTTGCGAAGGTTTATAACAAGAATCATGGAGCAACCTTTGAAGTGAAGGGGCATCTTCGATGATGAGCTCCTGTCCTTCAAAACGAATTCCAATGCTTACAAGGTGAGGCGACTTTATTTTAAGACAAGGGATATGGAATCCTTTTGCAAAAACAAGCACCAAATGCTCCAGTGCAGGGGAGCTGGAGTGGATGATGATGTGCAGTGAGGCCACCGATAGATCAACCAACACAAGCGCAAGTTTTTTCAGCAGTGGGAGTCGAAGCATTTGTACCAGATTATCTGCTAGATGGCACCGGGTCAAGGTGGTAGTGTGGAGAGAGGAGGAAAACCATCAGATGGCATCGGTGGTGAGGGCACAGATGCAGCTCTTGGTGGTAACCTATCGCCGTAGTAATGGTAGAACTCAAGCTGCTGGAGTTTATCGAATTGACGGGATGTCAGCCAGGCGGCCACCGTGCAGGGTATGTCCAGCAGGTAGCATGCCGGGATGCAGATGCGTTGAACGGAGCCCTGGTGGGAGGAGATGATGGCTCCGGGGAGTTCAGAATCATCATCGACAGATAGCTGACGACAGTCGAGATTAAGAGGCGCGGCGCGCCACTAAGTGCGCCACCAAGATGCGAGGACTTGTGTGCGGCAGCCATCCTTGGTGGGGAGAAGGGAGATGATCTCCCCAAGGATGGCGTCCGGGAGATCGCTGATGCGGTCCGCCGGAGATTCTACTGGTTCCTCAGGTCCAGGGGGGCGTGGCCGCTTCTGGCCGCGCTGCCGGGTCCAAGATCTACATCCGGCGGCGGCGCTGGCCGGAGCCTCATCTGTGTACATACCAATCTGAAAGAAAAAAATGGCAGAAACATACATGTAGGACATTCAAAATCAATTCTCAATATCTGGAAGAAAAAAAAGGCACAAACATATATGTAGGACATTCAAAATCAATTCTCAAGATCTGGCCACGAATTATTAGCACGCACGCTAACCCTAGTCGGATTATTAGCAAAAATCATTTGTACAGAACAAACAATTAATCACTAACCCTATACGGATACCATTCAAACAATCAATACACTACGTGCATCTAACGGATCTTAATTACTCTGATTTGTATTCCAAAAAAATTAGAGAGGGGGGAGTAACCAGACAAAACACATGATATGTTTGCCACACAAATGGGTATATAGATGACTAACCGGTTTTCCGTCGGAGTCGCAGTCATTGCCGGAGTTGCTGTTGACCTCCGGCTCCGGCTGGGGGGGCACGACGGCGCCGACGAAGTCAAGGTCATGCTGCTGCTCGTGTGAGACCTCGTCGGCGGTGATGGCAAACTCTGTGCCCAGCTTCGCGCGTTGCGCGGGTGCTTCACCAGCCCCGGCATCGCCACTCCCTCCGATGGTGCGCTTCGGCGGCATCCTCATACACTCCAGAGTCCAGACGTTGGTGACCACTGTGGACCAGAGGTGCGGCCGCCTATTATGGCCGGCGGCTCAGGCGCGCCATTAATACGGACCAGTGGGAGCGAGGCGGGCGGCGGTCAAAGGCTGTCTCGCCTCCCGATGAGCCTGCGCGGCGGACTTCTGGCATTCCTACCATCATTTCACACAGCTACTCGCACGCCTCCCGGTGACACTATGCAGCGAAAATGCCTCCCATCAATTCACACACCTGCACGCATGCCTCCCGGTCTGCCTGCGCGGCGGACTGCTCGCATGCGTCCTGTCAACTCACGCCTGCTCGCACAGCACACGGGGCGCGGTGCAGCACGCATATTTTTTCTTTTTTGAAGATTCATTCTGCCGCTTCATTGCTTAACCGAAGCATGGCACGGTCTAACGCACACGGTCCGAATAAATAATCCGTATGAGATATTGGTTGCCAGTTATTAACAATCTCCCGTTTGTAAGAAGATTATATCAAAACTTGTCTCAAATTTGACGAAAAAAATACAATATCACAGTCTACTGGTGTCCATATATGACACCACGATAAGTTTCATGAATTTTAACTAAGTTTTGTATTTACTGAATTTTAAAAATCAATATTCTCAATGTTTTGAAATCTCTTGCACGGGGAAACATGCACCCAGGGACACACATATGATTTTGCAATCCATTTTGGTGCACATGTAGCTCAAATTTTAACACGACACTCCTTTGGTCACATGTTCACTGCAGAAAAAGTTTGACATGCCTCAGAGTGGCTGTGGTGGTGCGGGATGTGTGTGTTTGTGTGTGTGTGTGGGGGGGGGTCCGGCAGTACACTACGAGTCGTGAGTCTCCGTGTGGGATTATTGATCATTTTGTGAGTCATATATGCCACATCAAAGTCGTGAATTGGTTATTTAAAGCATTACACAACCCTTTCATACATACATTGTTCGGGCCACATGCATGCATTGGTGGTCCTCTCGGTCACTCCCTCGTGCGGTTATCAGCGACGTGCCCATTCGTTAGCCCGCAAAGGTTTTCAGTTTCCACCGACAACGAGAGGCATTTGACCAAACGTGGATTCATCTTGGCATGTGTGTTACGGTGTGGATCATGGTGAGATTCCATATCAAAGTTTGGGCACGTGCGTACACATGAGTCCCTCCCACCGGCTCGAAGTGAGGGGGATACACATCGTGGTGTAGTGCGTTTCCGGTTTGCGAAGCATGTGCCACGTCAAAGTTGTGCATTGAGTATTCAAACATCACATAACACACGGGCACATGCACGCGGTGGTTGTCCTATGACACTCACTCGCGTGTGACTCTCTCTGTGGGCCCGCGAGGTCATCGTCGATCAGTTGAACGTACAGCGAGAGAGAGGTTAATTTGACCAACAAGGATGGTTCTTTTTTGGTTTGTGTTACGTATATGCACGGTAGGAGTATGTAGTACATGCCAAGGAGGGGGCAACATGAATACTCTATATATATGCGTACGTGATAACCTCGCTCCATGTGGGGACTTTCCGGTTCCCGAGGCAGGTGCCACATCAAAGTTGTGCATTGGTATTCAAACATCACGCAATACCATGCAGGCGGTGGTTGCCCTATAGGAACTCACTCGCGTGTGGCGCTTCCATCTGTGGGCCCGCGAGGTTGTCCTCCATCACTTTGACCCAATGAGAGAGAGGTTAATTTGACCATCAAGGAATGATTCTTTTTTGGTTTGTGCTATACATCAGTAGAAGTTGTGCATTGCGTATTCAAACATCACACAAACACCTCTTTGGGCCACATGCAGACGGTGGTACGTAGTCCTATATAGGATGCTCACTCACGTGCGACATACGCTTTGCTTCTGTGGGCCCGCGAGTTCGTCGTCCATCACTTTGACCCAACGAGAGAGAGGTACGTTTGACGAACAAGGAGGATTAATTCTTTTAGGGCTGTGTTATGGTAGGAGTATAGTACGTGTCGAAGGGGGGGTGGGACCAGCATATACTACGTGTCACATGAACCTCACTCTGTGTGGGGACTTTGCGGTTTTTTAGGCAAATGCCACATCAAAGTTGTGCATTAGGTATTCAAAACATCACAACCACACACCTCTCCATATATATGTTTTGGCACACATGCAAGCGATGGTTGTTGTCCTCTGGCACTCACTCACGCGGTTATCGGCGATGCTTCCATCTGTCGGCCCGCTTGGTCCATCACTTTCACCGACAGCGAGAGAGGTTAATTAATTTGACTTAGGAGGGGATTAACTTTTTGTTTGTCTCACTATATAGGTCATGATGTGAGATTACATATATAATAGCGCATGTGTACACATGAATCCATCCCGCTGGATCGAAGGGGGGGCGGGCGAGCACACGACACGTCATGAACCTCTTGCTCTGTGTGGGGACCTTTGCGATTTTCAACGCATGCACCACATCAATGTTGTGCATTGGGTATTCAACACATATGCATGCATCACACACCTCCATAAATATGTTCGGGACACACGCATGCAATGGTTGTCTTTGGACACACTCTCACTCGCTTGGTTATGGGCGGCAAGCCTATATATATTCGTGGGCCCGCGTGGACGTCCATCATTTCAACCAACGACGAGAAAAGTTACCAGGGTGGATTCTTCTTCTTTGGTTCGAGTTACCGTATAGTAGGTCGATCATTCCAAGCCTAATTAAGTTTGAGCGCATGCTACGCGTCGTGAACTCTCGCTCAGTGTGTGGATTTTACGGTTCCAAAGCATGGTGCCACATCAAATTTGCGCATTGGGTATTCAAACACCACACACACCACTTCCATATACATACTTGGGCCACATGCACAGAGTGGGTTTGTCTTCAGACAGTACTCCCTCGCGAGGTTATCGGCGACAAGCTAGCCCATTTTGCGGGGCCATGTGGACGTCCATCACTTTGACCAACAACGAGCGGGAGAGGTTATACGACCAAGTTGGATTCTGCTTGGTCCGTGTTACAGTACGTCTTGGTGAGATGCCCTCCCCCCCCGACGTGTGTGTGTGTGGCGAGGGGAGGTGGGGGGGTGGGGGGCTACTTCGCACTACCTGCAACCTCCGTGGGGTCGGGGAAGTCCGGTTAATTTGCGAGGCACACATGCCACATCAAAGTTGTGAATGGTAGTTAAAGATCACACCACACCCTTTTCATACATATAGTAGGGCTACCCGCAGGTGGTTCGTATGTGGTCTCACCCATCTTGCGCCACAAGCACACATTTGTGGGTCGGCACACGGTCCACCTTTGTCGGGAAGCGAAAGGGGAAGTTTGACCATATATATGATGGACTCCTATAGGTTTTGTGTTACGGTAGGGTGAGATTTCAGACCTAGCTATTTGGGGGCATGCATTCGTAGCTAGGATTCCCTTACCGCCGACACGAAGTGGGGTTCGTAGGGGGTGGCTGACTAGCAATACTGTGCGACAGGTGCCACATGAAAGTTGTGCATTGGGTATTCGAACATCAAACCACCCTTTTCATACATATATTTGGTCCACATGCAAGTGTGTTCGTGTTCTGACCCTTCCCGCATTATTCTTTTTGCCAAATTTATAAACAGCACACGAGTTGGATGCAGAAACCGTCTGCGATTGGGGACGCAACAGACACGGTTCGGTCAGACAACCCGTGTGCCACGCCCGTGCCCCTGCAGTCACTCACATCAGCACAGTAGATTGGGCTCCACGAGGATTGCCTCCCGCTCTCGAAAATATCTACTGCCTCGTAATCTCAAAAATATCTACCGCGTGGAAGGTTTTTATGTTTGATAGCACACGATTAGTATGTGCGGACCGTGTGCGATGTCTGTTACTCCCGCTCTGCTTCAATCCCTTCATTCAAATTTTCAGTAGCCCCGGCATTTTACTCCCGCCTCTGCATCCCTCGCAACCTCAAAAATAACTGCTCGCCCTTGATTCAAATTTTCAGTAGCCCTGGCTTATTACTCCCGCCTCTGCATCCCTCGCAATCTCAAAAATATCTGCTCGCCCTTGATTCAAATTTTCAGTAGCCCCGCCTTGTTACTCCCGCCTCTGCATCCCTCGCAATCTCAAAAATATCTGCTCTCCCTTGATCCAAATTTTCAGTAGCCCTGGCATTTTACTCCAGCCTCTGCATCCCTCGCAATCTCAAAAATATCTGCTCGCCCTTGATCCAAATTTTTAGTAGCCCGGCATTTTACTCCCACCTAGTAAAATTTTAAGTTGCCGCGGTATTTCCTCAAACACCACCTTGGCCCCCCCTCCACACACACCACACACACCCCAAAACCTCCGCTCACACAGAAACACACCACCCCTCCCTCGCTCGAAACCATTGGTAGGTCGTCACCATCGTCGCCGCCGCCGCCTCCATCCTCAACCTCTACCTGTGTGTCGGGGAGCTCGAGGAGCCAATGGCCCAAAAGAGGTTTATCGCGGCCTCTTCGCCCGACGCCGGCGAGGTGGCCGCCGAGGTGTCCCCGTCGTCCTCCGCGGGCTCTTTATCGATCCGCCGTCGCCGGTCGCCCGATCCGCCCGCCGCCGCGCCCCTACGCCGGTTCGAGGACTTCCCCGTCCTCCCTCGGGCCCGGCCGCCGCCGAGGTCCTACCTCGGGGTCCGGCAGCGGCGGTGGGGGACGTGGGTCGCCGAGATTACAGATCGGAGACCCACACCCGCCGGTGGCTCGGTAGCTTCCACACGGCCAAGCTCGCGACCATGGAGTACGACCGCTGGCAGGTCCGCTACCACGGCACGGCGGCTAGGCTCAATTTCCCCTTCGGCACATGTCCGGTCGACCTTGTCCCGCCGGAGCCAGGGCTGGTGAGCTCGGCTATGGCATGGGAGGACCGCGAGGTGTGGGAGCGCCTCGAGGCCGAGGCCGCCGACGAGGCCTACATGCAAGAGCTCCGTCGGCAGCACCCGGAGCTCGTGGAGGCGGAGCGGATGATCTTTGCCGGCGCGGAGGGCGGCGAGGTTATCGTGCTCTCCTCCGATGACGAGGTCGAAGGCGGCGAGGACGGCGGTGCGGAGGGCGTCGAGGTGGGCGGCGAGGACGAGGAGATCGACGTCGACGAGTGGAGGAGTGTCTTCCCCAACGACCCCGACGACGGCACCGGCCCGGACCCGGCTCGCGGCACACCGTACCTGACGAGGAAGGATTGGCTCGACCTCCACTTCGACCGAAAGTAGTTTAGTTTAGTTAAAATTTATGTTTTATGTTTTTTGTTATGCAAAACTATCTATGTTTATGTTTGAATGCATGCTACTTTCGGCTGAACCTGCTTTGAACTTGATCAAATTGAAGTTTACAACGTTAAGTTTAGGGGATCGACTAGAAACGGCCAAAAATTGCTGGAGTATATGTATACTCCACTAAGGGTTTTAGTCCGTTAACTTTTAGGGGATCGGCTAGAGATGGCCTTATGCCTTGTTTATTTCAGTTCTTCACAATGTGATGCTCTATATGTGCAACTATTTGCCATGCAGTTCAATTTCATCAATAACAGTTTCAACAATACCACTATGAATTACGATATTTGGTTGCTGTTAAGGATGTTGCAGTTAACACGCCTTTTCGTTTTTTTAACAATAACTAGTGTACTTTAGACCTGCACAATACCAGTTTGAATGACTATATTTGCTTGTTTTTAAATGTTATGCATGTTGCAGTTAACACACCTTTCCACTTCTTGTTTTGCTTAACTAGTGTGCTTAAACCTGCACACTGAAGCTATCATTTGTAGATTATGTTGTCTACCATGGATATATTTGGTTGATGTTTAGCCTGTTGTGCTTAACATGCCTTTATATGTACTCATACATGACAATATTGAGAACAGTTGCTGTTTTCCATCGAGGTTAGTTTCATCGCATTGCTTATATATACTCACTATTCAGGATATCGGTAGCTGGTACCATATAGCCTGGGGGCTGATAAGGGATTAATCGTCGAATCGGACATTTCACTGAATATATCTGTAACCCATTTATCGGTAGGTTAACTAGGGCCATATTTAATATATCTGAGGCTACATAGCAACATGCATTGTACTGAATGACTAAATATGCAATCCCAGGCTACATAGCAACAAGGAAGAGTGTTACCTTAATGTTCTGATGATGTCTAGATATAAATGTAATAAGATCTTATATAATGGGATGGAGGGAGTGTTGTACTACATCATTTTGCAATTGTTGTTTACTACCTCCGTCCTGGTTTATTGGTCCCCTTTGTAATTTGTGCCAAATTTTGACCAAAAGATTTAACTAGCAAAATGTCAATGCATGTCAACAAAAATTATATCATTGGATTCGTATTTGAATATAGTTTTCAAGGATATAACTTTTGGTGACATGCAGGCACATTTTGTTAGTTAAATCTATGGTCAAATTTGACACAAAATACAATGGGGACCAATAAACCAGGACGGAGGTAGTAGCTTCTAATATTAACTTGGTGCTTTTAGGTACATATGTCATTGCCAAAGATCCACACTTCGACCCTTTCTGCGTATGGGGTAGTGAGATATTCATGAACCAGCATCAAGTGAGGAAACTGATAAAGATTGTTATTAAAATGGGTCAAAAGATGTCAATCGAACTATTTGTTTACACTTTATGCAAGACAACAGTGAACTGCAGGATGGTAAGTAAGAACTCTGTAGCCTTCTTTTTACTGCCCGTAATGAGTTGTGTTAGATGACAATGTCTGAATCTTTTTCCTTTGTAGTGGATCCTGAAGCAGTTTACTCAAGATTACCTCTCAAACTACATGATTGGCGGCCGGACATCACAAGGGGTTGGACTAGAGTTGTGCATGCCTTCTGCATCGAGGAGAGCACAATAGGGTCATTCCGCTTCACCTTGTTCAGCAACCAGAATGTCTCTCGCTTCTTTCTTTACCATCTTTAATAGTACAAGTATACAACCCTGGTTCATCATTCTTTATTTGGTGCTTATGTAATTCTTGAACATATGTACCTATTAATTGAATAATGCATTGGTTGTTTGAACCTGATGTATATGAATAAAGCTATAGCCTACTTTCAAATTCAAATTAGGTACAATTTTAAATAGCAGCAATTAAATTAGGGTGAAATTACGCTGTGCAGGCCATTACGGCGCACACGGTCTATAAAGCACAGCGTGTGTGATATACATCATAATCCGACACGGTTCACGGAGAGGAAACGTGTGTAACCATGCACATAGTTTCCGTTTGCAAAGCGTGTGTGATGTCAGACAATATCACAAACGGTTCGGGAAAACTAAATGTGTGTGATTGTGGACCTATCGTACACGGTTTACAATCATGAACTGTTTGTGATGTGCCGGGCATCGTAAACGTAGAGCCAGTTTGGTACATGCCTGGAAAAATCCCGTGCCTGGAATGTGCCTGGACTGCGCCTGGTTTTAGGTAAAACCACAGAAGTCCGACTGCGATGGCAATGCGAGCACACACGAGTCGCAAGGATGGAGCGTTTGGGATATTCGAGATATCAGAAACAGTTTCATAGGGACAACTGTATGCATCAAGGCTCCCTATCCCCGACGGTTTCTGGGTCGTGTGGGAAGGACCCCCCTATCGCACACCCTCACTTGGTGACGGTTCAAAATGCCGTCGCGGAAAGGGGTTAAAAACCGTTTGTATAGCACCTCGCTGTACCAGTGTAAAGAGGCCGACATAGTGCGATAATGATTGAAATTACCTATCGAGCATCAAATACAGGTTGGTGTATTCTTTAGGGTCTTTACCTAGTGAGTCCAGTACTTGAACTTTTCCCGCGTCAACTCTAATGATTAGCAGGATCCAGTGGAAACTGCGCACACGTTTGTATAAGCGGGCATGCATAACTCATGAACTACACATAACATCGAGTAAGCAAAATAGAATTTGTAGTACAAGACAGTAACACTCACCTGAAGTTGTAAGGAAATACTATTTCTAGTTTGGCATGTAGTTCCTTCAAAAACAGTAGCAAGTTTTTCTCTGTGTCTTCTAGGTACTTATTTAACACATCTTCATAAACGGTATTTGGGTCAATGAACCCAATTCCATAGACTCCATCTCGGTTCATTTCAAAAATCTTCATTCTGCATAATACCACACAAAAGAATATAGTAAGGATAATTACAGGCAATGAACGAGCTGAGCTAGAGACATAAATTACAGAAAGAAATCACTTACAGACAATAGCAACTGACGATAGATTTGTCGAGTGCGTCTTGATTGAATAACTGAAAAAGTTCTGGAAAGTCAATCCACACATCTTTTCCATCGAAGAAATGATCTGGCTTGACTTTCACCATGAGGCTCTCTCGCCCGATCTTTATTTCTCTCAGGTACCAGTCATGCAATTTGCGCATTTGCGTTGATAGAAGCGGGACCTCCTCAGGCCTGACCAGAGGGTTCCCGGGGACATATTTCCATGCTAGATCCTCCGGAGCCATCATGGGGATGTCCTCCATGCCTAGGAGTTGTTCAACAGTGACACCCATCGCTCTAGCCATCTCTCTAGCATTGTCGGTTACCTCCAAATCGGTACTCACCTTGAGCGGGGGGGTCGATTGCACTGCCTGTTCTCCCAGCTGGGGAACAGTTTTCCCGCTTTTATTACTACCTGTAAGGCTCAACTCCTTATCTTTTTGTGCATGATATGACTTGCTAATAGAGCATTCATAGTCTGATCGCCTTTTCTCCATAGCCGGTTTAGCAAGATCCACAAAGTGTTTTACGACTTTCTCAGGTATTTTCTCCTTTAGCGGCGGGGGCGGTTTCGGTGCAAAATGGGCCTTCACTTCTAAAGCAACTTGGGCATTGTTTTCCTCCACAGTCATCTCGTAAGCCAACTTCTTTTTGGCAAGAGGCTCGGGTTTCTTCTTTGGTGGTGCTCTCTTCCTCTTTGGAGTCAGCTGACGCAGCATAGATCAATATCACGGACTCACGCTGGGCTCCGTCTCGGGGTGGGCTGGAGTCGGCTGACGTGGCGGAGATCGA
This sequence comes from Elymus sibiricus, assembly GCA_039707655.1. NCBI lineage: Eukaryota > Viridiplantae > Streptophyta > Magnoliopsida > Poales > Poaceae > Elymus > Elymus sibiricus. The sequence goes on along the minus strand of CM077676.1, from coordinate 93,642,880 downwards.
TATGGCGGACTCGCGCTGCGCTTCGTCTCGAGGTGGGGTGGAGTCGGCTGACGCGGCGGACTTGGAGGAGGAGTCGGTGCCTTTGGCGTCGAGTTTGGAAAGACGATGCAATCCTTTCTCCATACAATGATACCACGTATGGCTTCTCCCAGTGTGTGCTCCTCTTGACCTCCAGGAAAGTCAAGCTCTAGTGAGTCATATCCCGACATCACTTCATCCACCCCGACACGAGCATAGCCAGCTGGAATCGGATTGCCATGGATGGTTGCGTCAGGTTCATTCTGTAAAGCATAGCCGACCGCCACCTTCATGGATATGTTCTTCAGTTTCATGTGTAGCTCACAAGTTGTCTGTCTCTTTGATATCATCCACGGGGTATCTAGCCAGCAGTGCATCATCGGTCGGGACCCCCGTGGAACCCACGCTGCTTTTTGGCATAGATGGGATGGTGCTATCCAATGCTGGATCTGCTTGCTGCTGCCGCTGAGACGTCCTTTCCTGGCTAAGTGTGTCGATCTACTCCTGCTGTCGCATGAAAGCGCGTTCCAACTCCGCGTGCTTTGATTCTACCTGTTGAAGCCGGTCTGCATCCTGCTTCTTCTTGTCTTCCTCCTGATTCTTCTTTCTCGCACGGCTTCTGTAAGTGGGGTTCCACTCCGCAACCCCCTCAACCCACGGAACAACGCCTTTGCCTCGTGTTCGTCCCGGGTGTTTAGGATTCTTGAGGGCGCGTGTAAGCTCGTCGTTCTCTCTCTCGGGCTGGAACGCCCCCGTTCGAGCCTCTTCTATTGCAACAAGTAAAGCGTCCAAGGCTTCCTTAAGACTTGCCTGTTCAATAATATCCCCTGTCTTTGGGTCCAACTTTCCCCCATGCGCATAAAACCAAGTCCTGCACCTTTCGGGCCAACCCACTATTTTTGGAGTGACCCCTGCAGCAATCATCTTTTCCTTGGATTCATCCCACTTAGGCCGGCCAGTCTTGTAGCCACCTGGCCCCAGAACATGGTGGTGTTTTTTTTTCTTAGCATTTATCTTGTTTTTCCTCGACCGTTCCTTAGCTGCTTCCGATTCCTTGAACTCCACAAATAAGTCCCAGTGATCTTTTACCTTCTCCAGTGGTCCAGTGAATTCTTGAGTCTTCTTTTCTGCGTCGACGTAGTTGGCCCATAATCTTTTCTTCCAGTTGCAGAATTATGTGGCCATCTTCTTAAGAGCACACTTCTTGACTTTCTCCCGTTCTGCATCTGTGAAATGCTCTGGTAGGGTGAAATGTGACATGAGCGTATCCCAAAGCAGATTTTTTGCTCTTTCGTCGACAAAACTAACTCCTCGATCTTCCTTTGGCTTATTCCATTCTTTTTAGGAGATCGGGATTTGGTCCCTGACAATAACTCCGCATTGACGTATAAATTTGTCCGCATTCTTTTTAGGAGCAATCGGTTCGCCATCTGGTTTGATCTCATCGATGTTGTACTTTATGCCAGCCTGCAACTTTTTGGCCGGGTCTCGTACTGCCCTGCTTGTAGAAGATTTGCTCGATCCGGAGGGCTAAAAGAAGAAAGATTCGTTAATATATATATATATATATATATATATATATATATATATATATATATACAAATCAATTAATACATGTAATGATCACCATAGACCTTATATATATAGGACTAACTTTCTGTACTCCTGGGTGTATGTACTCCCATCCTTAATATACCTCATATACGCTTTGATTGTACCTCTTTATCATTTTCAATATACTTCATTAAATATTCTAAGATACCTCAATATGAGTTTTGTTGAAAAAATATCAGCTGCGACGTACTTTTTTAATATACCTTTTTCACGTATAAACAAAGCAGTATATACGTACACCTTTAAAAATATGTAAACTCACATGAATTTTTTCGTGAAACTCGTTTTGAGGTATCTAGTAATTATTAATGAAGTATATTAAAAATAATAATGAGGTATAAAAGACTCATCTATGTGGTATATGAGGAGCGGGAGTACGTACTCCCAAGAGTACATTGCCATTTTCATATATATATATATATATATATATATATATATAGCCCGTCTATTCTGCCAATATTGGCAGAATAGTTATTCTGCCAACACTTCAGAACTGCACGCCGAACGCGAGTACACTGCACTTTCTGAAGCAAGCGCACTGCAGTACCGAGACGAGTGAACTTCTTCGAAAAAAACTACACGTGGTGTTTTTTCGGTACTGTTTTTTATCTAATTTTTTAACTGTTTGTCGGAACGAGGCGTGTAAGATGCCGTTGGAAAGCTATGGATTAGGCGCAAATTCGCCATGTTGAATTTTTTTTCTAGATTCCTCGCGGTTTAAGAGCAGTTTCGAAAACGGTGGGCGTCCGACGAGTGGCAGCGAGCGTATTTTCACGTTTTTTCGCAAACCGCTTGTCGGAATGAAGCAAATGATACGCCGTTGGAAAGATATCGTCGAGACGCAACTTTTTCATACATATTACTTTCTCTAATTCCTTACGGTTTAAGAGCAGTTTCAAATTTACTAAATCGCGGAATTCAGTTTTTTCAAATTTTTGCAATTTTTCGGTACTGTTTTTGCTCCAGTTTTTAACTGTTTGTCAAAACGAGGCATGTGATACGCCGTTGGAAAGCTACGGACAAGGCGCAACTTTCATATGTAGAAATGTTTTTGAGATTCCTTACGGTTTTAATTTAATTTTGAAAATGGTGCGGCGGACGACGGGTGGCAGCGGACGTTTTTCCGCGAATTTTTACAAACCGCTGGTCGGAATGATTCAAATGATACGCCGTTGGAAAATATCGACGAGACGCAACTTTTTCATGTAGAACACCCTCTCTAATTCTTTATGGTTTAAGAGCAGTTTTGAAATTACCGAAATGCGGACACTCTGTTTTTCGCGACACCAAAATCGACGAGTGAACCGCATCGGACAGAAAACCGCACTGCTTCAGACTGAAAACCGCACTGCATCAGACTGACAAGCGAACTGCATGATTTTCTTTTTGTCAGACGTAAATTTTCTCACACGAGTTTTTGTTCTTTTTTTCAACATTTTTTATGAACGAGAGTGGACCGCAGAGACGAGGGCAAGCAAACCGCGACATATATCGAAGTGAACCACATTACTATTTTGTTGTTTCGCTATTTTTTTCGCACTTCCATGCTGTGCGCAAGTGAACAACATCACTCTCAAAAGTGAACCACATCTGAGGACCAAACGCACTACAGGTGTTTATGTAGTCGACTGATTTTTGAAACACACGAAACAAATTGCATTTCATACATAGGGGTAATGAAACATCTGAGTGCACTTCAAAAAAAATTCTCCAAAAAATGCAAAACATGGATGGAGTGAACGCGCGTCTAGCGGGACTGCAAGCAGATGCGCTCCGCACTGCATGGGAGCATCAAGTAAACTGCAGGGGTAAGCGATCGAGGTGAATGGGATTGAAGCGAACTACAAAATTTGTCATAATTAACTGCAATCCATTTTTCAACAATTCTCCGATCGAGATTGCAATCCTCGTGCACCGAACTGCAACCAACGCACTGGAGAACCTCGCTACAAAATAAAAAGGAGCCGCAAGCAATGCTGCACCGAACTGCATCACTGAAACCGTGTAACGGGAACTGCAAAATCCAAAATCTGCCAAAAAGAGAGCAAAATAAGCCTTTTATGAACTGCACACGGGCAGCTACTGCTCTTCTATGGCCGCTGCCCCATCATCCTCGTCGTTTTGCCTGCGCCACCGCACTGCACGTCTACGCGCCGCCGAACTGCACAGAGAAAACGCCGGCCTTTTTGCCGAGCTGACCGGGCATCGAGGAACACCTCATCTTGCAATCGTCGGCGGACTGGACTGCAAGCCTGCACTTCTGAACCGCAACGCATCCATCGGTGTGGGCTACAAGGTGGTTGATTGCATCCATCGGTGTGGGCTGCGTCGGGAGGAGACCGCCGAGCGAGAGGAGGCCACCATGAGGTCGAAGGTGGGGAGGAGGGAGCCGAGGCGGTGGAGGGTATGTGGTCGCCGGAGTCTCCTACCCATGGCCACCAGCCCTCGTGCTGGGTCGACGGCGAGCTCACCTCCAAGCGCCTTTGCTGGCGATGTACCTCCTCGAGGGGGAGAGAGAGCTGCAGGTGCCCCTGCAATGGACTGCAGTCAGAGGTGAATCCGGGGAGGGCAGAGGAGGAGTAGGGGTTAGAGAGAGATCTCGGCAGGATGGGGATCGCCGGTTCCTAGTAGATCGGCGGGGGTTGGAGGAACTCCACAGCCGCCGACGACGCCGCGCACCTGCGGGTGGGGCGAGCGGTGCAGGAATGCGTGGTCCCTGCAGTAGCCGATGACGCCCCCGATTTGGATGGATACGACGCCCCTTTTGGTCTGGTCGCCGTCGGAGGCCGCCCACCGCTGATCCCCGTCGCGAGGAGGTGCCGCGGGGTGGGGGCAGGGCGCATCGGGTGCCGGTGAGCCGGAGGTAGGAGGAGGAGTGGAGGGCATGGTGGGAGGCGGCGCTGCCCTTGGTCATGGCGAGGGTAAGGCTGCGCGCGTAGAAGGCAGCGGGAGGTCGCCGGGGTTGGGTGGTGGCTGAGCGACGCCGCCGTCTTTGGTGAGCAGGGCTCGACTAGATCCCGTCGGGATCCGATGACCCCCGAGGAGGGAGGTGAGGGCGCTGGGGGAGGGGCGCCGGGGTGCTGCGCGTGCGCCGGGGAGCTGCTCACTGCTGGGCTTGAGGAGGAGCGTCGGGCAGTGTGGGGTGGGCTCGGCCCCGGCTGAAGGAAGGAGGTGGAGAGGATAAGGTAGTGAGTGGAGTGGAGGGGTCGTCGGGCATTTTCTAAAAAAAATTGGATCGCTGCGTGCGGTTCGTTTTTCGTGGCCACGGGGGTAGCGGGTCGTGCCGACGGAAGAAGGTGGAGTCGGATTGGGGTCGTGGTCGTGCGGGAGGTGGGTCGTGGTGTTGGCAGAATAAGGTTTAGATGGTAGAATAAGGTCTTAAGGGAGTTGGTAGAATAGACCCTCGCCGGTCTTTGTTAATTGAAGAACATTTCCATCGCCATCATTTTTGTGTGCCCTTCGTCTCTTGGTTCTTCCTCAAATATTCCCTCACCGGAATTGTTCAGATATTGTGAGCCGTCATCTTCAGGTTCATTCTCTGGGTTTCGGATCATGTCGAACATGATATACTCTTGATCATGGTCGTCTCTGCCGCTAGCGTCCATAGCTTAACTAATCCATAAGAAAGATAAAACAATTTAGTATTCACATTAGAATGCATTCAATAAGCAAAAACTGAATCATAGTAATCAGCCGCCGAAGAGGTTCAATCTGAGGGGCGAGGGATGGCGAGGAGGATTAATTTTTTTAGCTAGCAAGATCATCATATAATATCACTAATACATCTCGAATAATCCAGTTAATGCATCATCGAATATTATCGAATATAATCTCGAATACATCTCGAATATTATCACTAATACATCTCGAATATTATCATATAACATCACTAATACAGCTCGAATATTATCGAATAATCCAGTTGACTCGCGGTTCCTGAGGCTCGGGCGGTGGACACCCAAAGAGAAGGAACCATCACAGGATCATAGCTCGGGTGAGATCCCTAAAGAACCTGCCAGGTATTGGAGAACCTGACGTCCAACGCAACCATGTAGCGATGGATGTGCTCGTCCTCCTCCCTGACACGACGACGTACCACCTCCTCGGGGGCCGGCTGCCTCCGCACCGATAGTGGCCCACACGACCGCCACCAAAGAAGCTCCGGGTCGACGACGGGACCCTGATTCCTCACCAAGCTGCGCGCCCCGGAAGGTAGCACCTCCCAGTGCCAGCCCGGCGGAGCCCAGTCCCGGACATGGCGCCGCTCAAGCAGGTTGTCGCCGCCGAGTCGACGACGAGGATGCGGGCCGGGCATCGTCGACGTCGAGAACAAATTCTTATGAAAACAAATTCCTATGCAATAATTATCATTTTATTATGCTACTCATATTTAATAAACTTTTACAACTATATAGTAGATGGGCAAATTTGAAAAACTCTCTACGACGTAGAGACATCACACACGTCATAATGTTCTACCCCAGTCATCAACTCATTACAAAAGCACAAAGTACATTAAAAAAGGAACCTAACATGAACAGATAGTTCTCAACGAAGAAGACAAATAGCGAAACAAACATTAGATCAGTTAGGAGCTAACGAATTATTTTATATGCAACCACCAGCTTATGATTTGATTATTGTTCCCATGGGAGATGATACAAGGCACGTAATACCAATATAGATTGACGTGTTTACTTATGTCTACATGTTAGGTTTCTTCTACTAGTTCATGGTTTGACTTAAATTCAAAAAAGAATAGTTATTTTTTCTTTCTTCGAAACTTCACCTGTCTTTTCTTAATTAAACATGAATGTTAAAATCAAAGATAATTTTCTTGCAGCCATGGCATAAATAACTACCAATTACTCACTACCATCATATATCATAGAAAAATGAAACACTCTGGGCAAACACAAATTGCTCACTGCCATAGAATCAACATATATGCCTTTATGTCGTCACATACAAAACTTCAACTCAATGTCTAAACATGCGACCATTTTTCAGATATCATATCATTGCACATGTATCCAAAGTGCCCACAAATTGAAGATTCAGTAATCTCATACACTGATGCTAAGCCTCCACAAAGAACTGGCCGGAACGGCGACGGCGAGCGGCGGTGGTGTTCGAGCACGGTCGGGCTAGTGGCGACGGGGCTCGGGAGGGAGAACAGAGGGGCTCGTGGCCGTGCTCGGACGCGGGCTGCGAGGGCTGTGACCCTGGTGGCGACATGGCCGGCGGCGGCGAGCTCGGGAACGACGGGGAAGAACGGTGGCTACAGGCAGTGAGGGAAGCAGGGGAGAGAGGGGATCGACGCGGGGGAGCTCACCGGGTGGCACACGGTGGCCGTTGGAGGCTTAGGAGCTGCCGAGCGGTCGGAGTCGAAGGAGAAGGCGCCGGGGCCGACGAGGAGCGGCGCGACGGGCGATGGAGGTTGAAAACGCTAAGTGCCAGGTTATATAGGATGGACCTTTAGTCCCGGTTTCAGCCACGAACCGGGACTAAAGAACCTTTAGTCCCGGTGCGTGGCTGGAACCGGGTGTAAAGGTACAACCTTTAGTCCCGGTTACAGCCACGGGCCGGGACTAAAGGGCTGTTTTGGGGCGGCCCAAATTTAGCGCGGGAGGAGGACCTTTAGTCCCGGTTCGTGGTGGCAACCGGGACTAAAGGTCTTTTTCCAGTTTTTTTTGTTTTTTGCTTTATTTTTTTAATTTTGTTTCTACTTACAGCCAAATATTTTGAGTTTTTGAGTGAATCTTTTTGCTTTAGGTCACAAAAATTATAAACTTTCTGTTAGTGCCATTAGTTTTCAAATTTGAATAGTTTAAATTTGAATTCTTTGAAATTTGTGTGAATCACTAGTTTGTGAATAACTTTACTTTAAAAATAGATTTTTGAGAGTTTCTTCTTCTTTCTGTTTGATATTAGTGTGTTTTATTAGTATGTTCAATTTGGTAATTTTTAGGTTATTTTAAATAGGTGTTTTAATCAAAAACAGATTTTGTTTAGCTCTTTTAGTTTTATAGCTCAAAAAAATCATTAAATGCATGAAAAATAGCGAATGAAGTCAGAAAGGGTTCAAAATTGATGATGTGGCTTTGAATGGTGCATGTTGAACGCACAAAAAGTCTGGAGTTAAAATAAGTTTAGAAAAATGAAATGCCTTTGTAACAGATGAGTTTTCGTCCGAAACCCTGATACTTCGAAAGAGATTGTCCAGTTTGTACACGAAGTGCATCCAGTTTTTGCCGCAACCCTCTCAAATTTTTAGCACATGCTATGTGGGTGAAATGATGATACCATGCCAAGTTTCAACCTTTTCAGAGTTCATTTGTAGTGCTTTTCAATTTCAAGGTCATTTAGCTCAAAAAAAATCATTAAATGCATGAAAAATAGCAAATGAAGTCAGAAAGGGTTGAAAATTGATGACATGGCTTTGAATGGTGCATATTGAATGCACAAAAAGTCTGGAGTTAAAATAAGTTTAAAAAAATGAAATGCCTTTGTAACAGATGAGTTTTCGTCCGAAACCCTGATACTTCGAAAGAGATTGTCCAGTTTGTACACGAAGTGCATCCAGTTTTTGCCGTAACCCTCTCAAATTTTTAGCACATGCTATGTGGGTGAAATGATGATACCATGCCAAGTTTCAACCTTTTCAGAGTTCATTTGTAGTGCTTTTCAATTTCAGGGTCATTTAGCTCAAAAAAATCATTAAATGCATGAAAAATAGCAAATGAAGTCAGAAAGGGTTGAAAATTGATGATGTGGCTTTGAATGGTGCATATTGAACGCACAAAAAGTCTGGAGTTAAAATAAGTTTCAAAAAATGAAATGCCTTTGTAACAGATGAGTTTTCGTTCAAAACCCTGATACTTCGAAACAGACTGTCCAGTTTGTACACGAAGTGCAACCAGTTTTTGCCGTAACCCTCTCAACTTTTTAGCACATGCTATGTGGGTGAAATGATGATACCATGCCAAGTTTCAACCTTTTCAGAGTTCATTTGTAGTGCTTTTCAATTTCAGGGTCATTTAGCTCAAAAAATAGCAAATGAAGTCACAAAGGGTTGAAAATTGATGACGTGGCTAACTGCGTATGATCAACCTTGCAAAATACATAGTGAAATATTTTGTTTGGACATAATTGCATTGATTAACTCCTACATAATGTTTCTTCGCGTTTCAAATGCCAAAACACATATATACCCTAACTATTACAAAGGTTCCCTCCGGTTTGTCCGAAGTGGGACTTTCCAGATAAGTCCGGAAACTCACTAGAGAAGAAAGTGATGACGGTGAAGCCGGTCACATCCTAGAGTGGGATCTTGGGGTATAAAATTTTTTCTTCGCGTGTGTCCCTTTGCGCCGTAACCATGGACAATCTTCATCATTTAACAGGATGCTTAGGTCAGTCTTCACTGTGAAGGGAGCAATTTCATGAAACTTTTCATAGTCTTCTGACATGTCTGTCTTGTCCTCCACTCCCACGATGTTTCTTTTCCCTGAAAGAACTATGTGGCGCTTTGGCTCATCGTATGATGTATTCGCTTCCTTATCTTATCTTTTTCTCGGCTTGGTAGACATGTCCTTCACATAGAAAACCTGCGCCACATCAATGGCTAGGACGAATGGTTCGTCTGTGTACCCAAGATTGTTGAGATCCACTGTTGTCATTCCGTACCGCGGGTCTTCCTTTACCCCGCCTCCTGTCATATTGACCCATTTGCACCGAAACAAAGGGACCTTCAAATCACGTCCATAGTCAAGTTCCCATATCTCCTCTATGTAACCATAATATGTGTCCTTTGCCCTATTGGTGTTTGCTGCATCAAAGCGGACACCACTGTTTTGGTTGGTGCTCTTTTTATCTTGGGCGATCGTGTAAAATGTATTCCCATTTATCTCGTACCCTTTGAAAGTCAATATAGTCGAAGATGGTGACTTGGCCAACAAGTACAGCTCATCTCCAACAGTGTCGTCATGCATGAGACGTGTTTGCAACCAACCGCTGAATGACGCCATGTGTGTACGTTTGATCCAGGGCTCAGACTGCTCCGGGTTCTTGGAGCGTACAATATCCAAGTGTTCCTCGATATACGGAGCCACCAAGGTGGAATTTGGTAGAACTGTGTAGTGTGCTTGCGCCCAAGAATGCCCATCCCTACATATTACTAAATCCTCTCCTAGCGTGCCTTTTCCACCCAGTCTCCCCTCATGCCGCGATTCAAGAACACCAATCGGCTTAAGGTCAGGAATAAAGTCAACACAAAACTCAATGACCTCCTCTGTTTCATGGCCCTTGGAGATGCTTCCTTCTGGCCTTGCACGGTTATGAACATATTTCTTTAAGACTCCCATGAACCTCTCAAAGGGGAACGTATTGTGTAGAAATACAGGACCCAGAATGGCAGTCTCGTCGACTAGGTGAACTAGGACATGCGTCATGATATTGAAGAAGGATGGTGGGAACACCAACTCGAAACTGACAAGACATTGCACCAAATCATTATGTAACCTTGGTAGGATTTCTGGATCGATTACCTTGTGAGAGATTGCATTGAGGAATGCACATAGCTTCACCATGGCTAATCGAACGTTTTTCGGTAGAAGCCCCCTCAATGCAACCGGAAGCAATTGCGTCATAATCACGTGGCAGTCATGAGACTTTAGGTTTTGGAACTTTTTCTCTGCCATATTTATTATTCCCATTATATTCGACGAGAAGCCAGACGGGACCTTCATACTGAGCAGGCATTCAAAGAAGATTTCCTTCTCTTCTTTGGTAAGAGCGTAGCTGGCAGGACCTTGATACTGCTTTGGATGCATGCCGTCTTTTTGGTGCATACGTTGCTGGTCCTCCCGTGCCTCCGGTGTATCTTTTGTCTTCCCATACACGCCCAAGAAGCCTAGCAGGTTCACGCAAAGATTCTTCGTCACGTGCATCACGTCGATTGCAGAGCGGACCTCTAGGTCTTTCCAATAGGGTATGTCCCAAAATATAGATTTCTTCTTCCACATAGGTGCGTGTCCGTCAGCGTCATTCGGAACAGATTGTCCGCCAGGACCCTTTCCAAAGATTACTTTTAAATACTTGACCATATCAAGTATATCATCACCAGTACGGTTGCGAGGCTTCTTCCGGTGATCTACCTCACCTTTGAAATGATTGCCTTTCTTTCTTAAGAGATGCTTGATCGGAAGAAATCAACGATGTCCCAGGTACACATTCTTCTTACCTTTATCCAAATATATACTTTCGGTCTCATCTAAACAGTGCGTGCATGCATTGTATCCCTTGTTTGTCTATCCTGAAAGGTTACTAAGAGCAGCCCAATCATTGATGGTTACAAATAGCAACGCTCGTAGGTCAAATTCCTGCTGTTTGTGCTCATCCCACACACGTACACCTTTTTTATCCCACAGCTGTAAAAGTTCTTCAACTAATGGCCTTAGGTACACATCAATGTCGTTGCCGGGTTGCTTGGGCCTTGGATGAGCACTGGCATCATAATGAACTTCCGCTTCATGCACAACCAAGGAGGAAGGTTATAGATACATAGAGTCACAGGCCAGGTGCTATGATTGTTGCTCTGCTCCCCAAAAGGATTAATGCCATCTGCACTTAAACCAAACCATACGTTCCTTGCGTCATCTGCAAAGTCCCGCCACTTTCTCTCGATTTTTCTCCACTGCGACCCGTCAGCGGGTACTCTCAACTTCCCGTCTTTCTTACGGTCTTCTTTGTGCCATCACATCAACTTGGCATGCTCTTTGTTTTGGAACAAACATTTCAACCGTGGTATTATAGGAGCATACCACATCACCTTGGTAGGAATCCTCTTCCTGGGGCGCTCGCCCTCAACATCACCAGGGTCATCGCGGCTGATCTTATAGCGCAATGCACCGCATACCGGGCATGCATTCAAATTCTCGTATTCCTCACCGTGGTAGAGGATGCAGTCATTAGGGCATGCATGTATCTTCTGCACCTCTAATCCTAGAGGGCAAACAACCTTCTTTGCTTCGTACGTACTGTCGGGCAATTCGTTGTCCTTTGGAAGCATCTTCTTTAACATTTTCAGCAACTTTTCAAATCCCTTGTCAGATACACCATTCTCTGCCTTCCATTGCAGCAATTCCAGTGTGGTACCCAGCTTTTTCTTGCCATCTTCGCAATTTGCGTACAACAATTTCTTGTGATCCTCTAACATGCGCTGCAACTTCAACTTCTCCTTTTCACTTGTGCGGTTTCTCTTTGCATCAGCAATGGCCTGACCAAGATCATCAGCGGGCTCATCTGATGCCTATTCTTCAGCTTCTTCCCCCATCATCCTCTTCTTCTTCATTCTCTTCCATTAGAACCCCTCTTTCTTCGTGCTTGGTCCAACAGTTATAGCCGGACATGAAACCGGACGTAAACAGGTGGACGTGAATGACTCTTGAGCTAGAGTAATTGCTACCATTCTTACAGACTGCACATGGACAACACATAAAACCATCCCGCTTGTTTGCCTCAGCCACAAGCAGAAAAGTATGCATGCCATCAATGAACTGGGGAGAGCGTCGGTCATCGTACATCCATTGCCGGCTCATCTTCATTACACAACACCGAAAAGACCAAATTAATACAAGTTCATACACACTTATTCTCATAAAACAACATACAACTATCTAGCTAAAGCAGTTAAATGCAACAACAAATGCGATCAAGATCGCAACTAAGGTAACAATTGATCCAACAGCATAGTGATACCAAGCCTCTTTATTAACGGCATATTTTATAATCTTTCTAATCTTCAAGCGCATTGCATCCATCTTGATCTTGTGATCATCGACGACATCGGCAACATACAACTCCAGTTTCATCTTCTCTTCTTCAATTCTTTTCAATTTTTCTTTCAAATACTCGTTTTCTTTTTCAACTAAATTTAACTTCTCGACAAGAGGGTCGGTTGCAATTTCTGGTTCACATACCTCCTAGATAAAAATATATATGTCAACTTGATGGGCATAATTGTCATAAACACGAAATGCAACAAATAGTTTTAAAAGAGAATATACCACATCCGAATCATAAACCGGACGAGGGCCGACGGGGACGGATATCAAAACCATGCCACTATGTATAACAAACAACCATACAGGTAAGAAAATTATACAAGTAACTATCTAAATCATACAAACATGCTTTTTTTATATAAAAAGGATAAGAACAAGAGGCTCACCAAGGTGGTGCCGGCGACGGGACGGTGCGGGCGATCGACGGTGGTTAGGACGGGGACGAGAAGGCACTAAGTAAACCACACCTACACATATGCAAACTAAGAACTTAATTTGAACTCAAATTGCATATAAATCAAATAAACTCCCACATAATTACTCCCAAACTAAAACCCACAAATCACTATACTTATAGAGCATTGCACGAGCTAATCTAGCAATGAGAGATGAAAGGACAAAGTTGCTAACCTTTGTGAACACTTCGATAGATGGGGTGCCTCAAATCTTGACAAATCTTGGAAAAAATGGAGGATGAGCTCGAGCAACGGGAAGAGAACAGAGGAGAGAAAGGAGAAAACAGAGAATGGGCTCGGGCTGGAAGAAGCAGGGGTTTATATAGGGACATCTTTAGCCCTGGTTGGTGATACAAACCGGGACTAAAGATCCACTTTAGTCCCGGTTGGTGATACCAACCGGGACTAAAGGGGCTCGTGGGGGCCCCAGCCTGACGCCAACCTGCCACCACCTCTTTAGTCCCGGTTGGTATCACCAACCGGGACTATAGGTCACAAATGAACCGGGACTAATGATGCCCATGCCCCCATGCGCTCCTAGCCGTTGGGACCGGGACTAATGGTCACATTAGTCCCGGGCCCAAACCAGACCGGGACTAAAGGGGCGGACGAAAGGTCTGTTTTCTACTAGTGTAGTCTATAAACTGTTATTTGATTTCATTTAAAATACAATTTTGAGCTTATGTGGATAATGAGATTGGGAGATAATTGCTATCTTGTTACACAGACAAAACTTTTGGTTCAAATTTGATATTTTTCGAAATTGCACCTTCCTTTCTTCCTAAAGAAACATCGATGGTTTTTCTCTTTTGCTCTCTTTCCTCGTTTGTTCCTCGGTTTTCTCCGGTACTGGTCAACATCTATGGCATGACCTCACCTTCGTGAATCTCTCCCATCGTCACTTTGGTTTTTTCCGGGACAAAAGACCTCCACCACGTCAGATAACCTAGCTCTTGTAGAAACATTGTTCAACAGGGCTCTTTCTTGGAGACATGACGAGAACCTCAAAATAGTAGTCCTCCAAAAGTTGGTTGATTATTGCTGGTGGCGGTCTCAATCTTCTTCAAGTGTCACTAGTGGTGCACTTGTCCAACTAGTAGTGGCTGCTGTCTGCCGCCTCTTCTCCTCTAATTCTCTATACCGCTTTCACAGTCAACGGTCTCATGCCAGTCCCTTGTTCAGACAATCATATGCACACTATTACTTCTCAAACAAGCACTACTAAGAGAAAGCTTATAGATAGAATTTTAGTAGTAGTGCTGGTTATGGGGCCAGCGCTACTGCTACTTAGTAGTAGCGTTGGGTGCCAACAAGCGCTACAGGTACCGAAGTAGCAGTAGCGTGGGGTGGCCGGACAGCGCTACTGCTAAGTCGTCCCACCGCCACCGGCCGGGGCTACCCTTAGTAGAAGCGGTGGCCCGAAACCAGTGCTACTACTAAGATCCATAGCAGTAGCGCTTGTCGGTGGCCCACCGGTACCGCTATCTATGCACGGGTCCAGAAGGTGGGCCCAGATTAGCAGTAGCGTTGGGCCACCGACACGCGCTACTGCTACGAATCTGAGCAGTAGCGCCGGTGAGGTACCAGCGCTACTGCTACACGTAGCAGCCACCTTTTTCTACCACCCTCCCCTCCTCCCCCTCCCCCTCTCCCTCCTCTACCTCCCTCACTTACTTCTTCCTTCTCCTATCTCTTCTCTCCCCATTAATGCCCCCATCCACCATCTCCTCCATTAATGGCTTCTTCTCTTCCTCACTTGAATTTATTTGTCTCTCCCTCCTTCTCTCTTTCCCCACTCTTGCCTTTGTCTCACTAGCTAGCTTTCCCTCCCTCTCCACTAGTTAGGTAGAGCATCTCCTTCCAACTAGATCTACCATGCCAGCTAGCTAGCTTTCCCTCCCTCCTTCCACTACTTTCGATCCCTAGCTAGCTAGATAGCGGCAACGGCCATCTACCGTACTTGTGTGCTCGATCCCTCTCTCGGGACGATAGGTGAGTAAAAAGTTGTGCTTTGCAAGAATGAAAATATTTGTGTTTGCGCTATGATGGTGAGAATGTGCGTGTGGCATGAGTTGCCGCCTATGTGTATTTGTCAGATCGTGCGTGACATGAGTTGCTTATGTTTTGCCGAAATGTCGATTTATTTCCGTTTCGGCGAATTTCGGGCAAACTCTATATGTCCTATTTTTAGGGAAGGTCATGCCAAATTTTTGTATGACTTTGATGCATGCATGCATGGATGCGTTTATAATCCTTTTGCTTATTAATTATACCACGCAGGCGATCATGAAGGTCAGTGGAACGATGGTGGAAAGATGGTTGCGATCCGCGGTGCACGACATGTATGAAAATAACCGGAAGGAGATTTTCTGTCCGTGTCGAAGATGCAAAGGAGGATTCTTGCTCGACCCCTTTAAGGAAGGCCGTTTGAAAGCGCACCTTCTCATGACTGGTTTCATGGATGGCTATACTCGGTGGATAAGTGAAGATGATGACGTCGATGGGGCAGCCAATGACGACATTGGACCAGACGAAGAGATGACCGATAATGGTGGCGGAGAAGAGGCCGGACATGGCGGCGGAGAAGAGGCCGGACATGGGGGCGGAGAAGAGGCCGGACATGGGGGCGGAGAAGAGGCCGGACATGGGGGCGGAGAAGTGGCCGGACATGACAGAGAAGATGCGGACACGCCGGAGCATTCGTCGCTACTAAGTTCAGTCGTGCGGGACCCTCATGTTTGAGACCTGCTTCGCAAGAAGACGACTAACGACAGAGCTGCTTGTAGAGAGGAGGCCAAGCTGGAGCAACTGGAAGTAGACTCTCATACTCCATTGTATTATGGTTGCGATCCCGAGGTGACCCGCTTGAGTTTCACGCTCGAACTTCTAAAGACAAAGGCTAAAAACAAATGGACCGACAGAAGCCTCGATGAGCTTCTCAAGTATCTAAAGAAGGTTCTTCCCGCGGGGAACCTGTGTCCTACTAGTGTCGATGAGGCCAAGAAGATCGTGTGCCCTCTTGATCTGCCGCACATTAGATACCATGCATGCATCAACGATTGCATCATTTATCGGAAGGAGCACGCGGAAAAAACAACTGTCCGGTGTGCAATGCTTCTCGATCCAAGAAGGCCGGAAAGAAATCTCCCCAGAAAGTTGTATGGTACCTACCGATCACTCCCCGTCTGCAGCGTTATTTCGTAGATCCTAAGGAAGCAAAGCTCATGTGCTGGCACGTGGAGAGGGTGAAGCCCGACGATGGAGATGATCCGAAGCTGAGACACCTCGCGGATGCAAGCCAGTGGAGAGCGTTCAACGCCGAATATCGATTTTTCGCAGGTGATCCAAGGAACATCGTGCTTGGCGCGAGTACCGATGGCATGAATCCGTTTGGCAACCAGAACACCAACCATAGCACATGGCCCGTGTTTGTATGGATGTACAACCTTCCCCCTGGAAGTGCATGAAGACAAAGTACATACACATGAGCATGCTGATTCAAGGGCCGAAACAACCGGGAAATAATATTAATATGTATCTGGGGCTACTTCAAGAGGAGTTAGACACGTTATGGAAAACACCGGCCAAGACATGGGACGCCAGCAAAGGCGAGTATTTCTATATGAGAGCCGCGCTGATGACGACGGTGCACGACTATCTCGGTTACGGATATGTCGCATGCCAGGTGTGCCACGGATATTGCGGATGCACGCGGTGCATGGATGATACAACGTCTCAGCAGCTAACGAAAGATGGCGGGTCTGGGAAAATCGTGTACATGGGGCATCGAAGATGGCTCGCGAAGGACGACCCGTGGAGAAACCGTGGAGATCTATTCAATGGTGAGGCTGAGCATCGAGGACCTCCACGTAAGAGGAGCGGCGCCGAAATTGATGAGCTGTTGAAAAACTGGGAACAGTGCCCCGCGCCGGGAAAGATGAAAAAGGTGTCGGAGCCGCTGCTGAAGGTATGGAAAACGCGGTCTGTTTTCTGGGACTTGGAGTACTGGCCCAAACTCGACACGCCTCATTGCCTTGATCAAATGCATATCACGAAGAATGTCCTTGAGAGCTTGCTTGCAACACTGATGAACATGCCGGATAAGACCAAGGATGGGCCGAAGGCAAGAAGAGACTTGGAAGATTTGAACATCAGGGCAGATCTCCACATGCCGCCCAGTAAAAAGTCGGAGGAGACGGAGACGGAGACGGAGGCGCGGGACCAGGGCAAAAAAGTCAACAAGAAGGAAGAGAATTATTGCCCCCCTTCTTGCTTTACCTTAAGTCCGAAGGATATCGATCAATTCTTCAACTCCCTTACCGGAATCAAAGTTAGTTCCGGTTACTGTGGGAAGATAAGCAGATTTCTAGACACCAAGAAGAAAAGGTTCAGCGGGATGAAGTCTCATGACTGTCATGTGATGATGACGCAGATACTTCCTGTTGCCCTTAGAGGGATAATGGACAAGCACGTCCGTGACATGCTTATTAGTCTCTGCAACTTTTTCGACGTTATCTCTCGAAAGTCGATCAGTGTGAAGCAGCTCCGAAGGCTACATGAAGAGATCGTTGTGATACTAAATGAGCTTGAGATGTACTTCCCGCCCGCGTTCTTTGACGTCATGGTGCATCTGTGTGTCCACATTGTGGACGACATCATAGACCTCGGGCCGACATTCCTGCACAACATGATGCCGTTCGAGAGGATGAATGGGGTCATCAAAGGATTCGTTCGTAACATGTCCCGTCCGGATGGAAGCATCATCCAGGGCTATCTGACCCAAGAGTGCACCTCTTTCTGCGAGAATTATCTATATGGCGGAGACCCTGTTGTTGGTTTGCCTGTTAACAAGCACCTTGGGAGGCTCGGAGGAGAAGGTCACACCAACGGCCAGAGGGAACTGCATGTGGACCACTCGGGTCGACGCAATGACTTTGACAGAGCAAACTTAGTAGTGCTACATCACCTAGACGTGGTACATCCTTTCGCGACACTGCACAAAGAAACCATCGCAAAGAAGTACCGTGACCGGGGGCTATGCAAGACGAACGCCGAAGTTATTAGAGAGCACAACTCCACTTTCCTGCCTTGGTTCAAAGAGCATGTTCTTGCTAATCCCCCGGAAGAGGGCTCTACGGACGGATTGCTCATATACGCCTTAGCACATGGCCCCGCGGCCAACCTCGCGACCTATCAGGCATACGATATCAATGGATACACGTTCTACACGGAGGCCAAAGATATAAACAGTGATTTTCAGAACTCAGGGGTGACGATGGAATGCATGACCGGCGACAACGCCGCAACTCAAAGATTCTACGGAAGGGTCGAAGAGATCTGGGAGCTTGACTACTCAGGACTGCACGATGCGACGATGTTCCGTGTCAGATGGGCTAAGAACGTCGAAAGAGAAAACCGGTATTTCACTACCATGTCTATACCCGACGCCAAGAGCGCTACCGTGAACGCCATCGCAAAAAATGAGCCATGGGTACACGCTAAGCACGTGACACAATGCTTCTTCATAACCGACCCGAGCAATCCCAGCCGTGTTGTCGTGAGGAGAGGCAAAAGGAACATCATCGGAATGGATGGAGTCGTCAACGAGGAAGACTACGACCAGTACGGCAACCCGATGAGGGAAGATGACGATGACGATGAAGCATACGTCAAAAGAAGAATCAATACTACATTACCTAAGAAAGATCATACTCCATGGAAAAGGAAAAGTCACAACGAGGGGCTCAATTATTCGACAGCGAACAAGAAGGGAAAGAAGCTCACTCAGAAACGAAAACATTGACGCTGAGAAACCATCATTTATATATATGTATTTATTTTGCGTACGCACTTAATCGTTATCGGTCAAATGATATGTAATATATATCGTCGCCTGAGTTATATACATTGTATCCGATCCCCTTCTTCCCGGCTCGGTCGTCTTTCGGAAAAGAAAATAAAATGAAAAGAAATAGAAAAATGAGAAAGGAAAGAAGAAAATGAAAGGATTACAAAAGGAAATGAACAGAAAAAGAAAAAGGAGAAAGGAAATAAGAAAAATAAAATGAAAAGAAAAAGCAAAAGGAGAAAATGAAAAGAAAAATCAAAGGAATAGCAGTAGCGCGTTTATGGACCCGCGCTATAGTTAACTTAGCAGTAGCGCGGGCTACCCAAACCGGCGCTATAGATAAGTTAGCTATAGCAGTAAGTTATCTGTAGCGCCGGTTTGGGTAGCCCGCGCTACAGCTAAGTTAACTATAGCACGGGTCCATAACCGCGCTACTGTTATGTTTGAGTTAACCGCACCGCGCGGGCGTTTCTTCCCCAATTTCCCCCATTCCCCCCATTCCATCCCCTTGTCCTCCTCCACGCCGTCGCCGGAGCCCTCGTCGCCCTTGCCTCCTCGCGCCGTCGCCAGAGCCCGTCCTCGCCGCGCCTGCCTCCTCCTCGACGTCGCCGCGCGCCTGCCTCCTCCTCCTCGGCCTCGCCGCGCCTGCCTCCTCCTCGACGTCGCCCCCTCCGGTGCGCCAGCCTTGTCGCCGCCTCGCCACCGTCTCCCCCGACCTCCACCTCCCCGCTGCCGTCTCCCCCGACAACCGCTGTAAGTCCCCGCCCCTCCACTCTCTCATGTTAGTATACTGAATTCTAGGGTTAGGTGTTTTAGTTAACTGAATTTTAGGTGTTTAGTTAACTGAATTCTAGGGTTAGGTATTTTAGGTGTTTAGGTGTTTTAGTTAACTGAATTCTAGGGTTAGCTGTTTTAGTGAACTGAATTTTAGGTGCTTAGTTAATTTAATTCTAGGGTAAGGTATTTTAGGTGTTTAGTTAAGTTAATTCTACGGTTAGGGTTTTCAGTTCCTGTTAAATGAATTCTAGGTATTTTAGGTGTTTAGTTAACAGAATTCTAGTGTAATGTTAGTAAGTGAGTGAGAGTGTGCTTGCTTTTTAAAGATTGGGGGAAAAGATGCAAAATTAGTTAACCCTAGTAGATATGAATTTAGCTAGGGTTTTTTATTAGGATAGTAGCTGTTTTATATTAGGACAGTACCTAGGAATTTAAAACATATTTTGATGGTGAATTTCTTTATGGTGAATTTCTTTGAATAATTAAAGTGCATGAATTTCTTTGATATACATGATGTTGGCTGTTGATGGTGAACATATTTTGAATAATTGAAGTGCCAAATGATGTTGGCTGCTGTTGTTGCCATATGATGTGCCAAATGATGGAGATGATGTGCTATTGTTGCCTATGTTGGCTTTTCTTGTTTGCAGGGAAATGATCCGAGTGGCCTATGTTTTGCCGGAATGTTGATTCATTTCCGTTCCGGCGAATTTCAGGCGCTCGATATGTCCACTTTTTAGCAAAGGTCATGCCGAAATTTCCCGTGAATTTCGGCATGACTTGTGCTAGAAAGTAGGCATATCGAGTGCCCGACATTTGCTTGGACGGGAATGAAACGGCATTCCGGCAAACCATAGGCCTTTTTTATGTCATTACTCATTTTATTATAGTTTAAGAATTAAACGAGCAGACTTAATCGTAGGAAACATGTCGAACAACGACGAGACCGGGCCTTCTGACCACGCTGCCGACGACATACAATATGACCATGAACATGATTACCTCGACTTTTTGTCTAGTCAGCAAACAGAAGGTTTGCAGGGCGACCTGGTCATAGCGGACGATGGTACTGCCACCGACATCGACACCGATGGCACCGGCACCGATGGTGGCGCCGAAGGTACCGGCGCCGAAGGCGGTAATGAAAAGAAGAAGCAGAAGAAGCAGAGGACACGACACCCTAACAAACTCGGCATCGGAAGAATCCTGGTCACAGAGATGCACCCCGGCAAATTCGAGCCAATAGCGCCGGATGAACCTCGCAAGTGCTACGGCAACCAAGTCGGATGCATCCTACAGGAAACCGCGAGCATCAACGACAATGACTTAAGGAAGAAACCACATCTGGAGCACTTGCTCCTAACGAAGCTGCACAAGAGATTCCAGTTCCCCGGCCGGGATGACCGCATAGAAAACCCGTGGGATGATGCTGCCATGAAAGGTATCAATAACCACGCCATGGGCATGTTCAGCAACGATTTGGCCGCTTGGAAAGGGAGGGTGAAACGAGCGTTTGATGATAACGAACCCCTGTCCAAGATTTTGGCGGACAATCCGACACTGACGGCAGAGGAGTTTGAAAAGTTCAAGGACACTTCCGTTACCGAGGCAGCCAAGATTAAGTCTGAGAAATACAAGTCAATGCAGCAAAGGAACACGGGGAACCAACGCCTCGGAAGCCGTGGCTACATTGGCAAGAGGCCCATATGGGATAAGGAGGACGCGGAACGTGAAGCCGCGGGGATCCCAGACCCCTACGCGGAGTTCACCGACCCGCAGGAGCGTGACTTCATCAGGGCCCAGTACAAGTGGGACAAGGAAAAGAAGGTTTGGTACACGGACCCGATCACGAGGAAATTGATTAGATTACTGGTAATTATTCTTTTACCACCTTACATTTAGCTTCTGATCAAGTGGACTACACGTTGTAGTAACATTCGTAAACGGTTCACATTCCTTTTGCAGAAGGAGCAACACAGGCTTGCCGCCCAAAGCGACTCGTCGTCTCAGTCGTCAATGAGGCCCAAGTGGGACACCCCTCTCAACCGGGCCTTGAACCAACTGAAGGGACTCCCTTTGGACCTGCGGCCGCAATATGGACGTGTGCACGGCGTCGGAGACGGCGCCACGTGGAAGTACTACTACAACGAGGGCCCGGAGGCCAAAAGGCAGAAAAAGAAGTTCAGTCAGTTGAACATCGACGAGAAGGTGAAGCTTGCGGTCGAGAAAAATGCAGCTGAGGCCGAGAAAAAAGCAGCTGAGGCCGTAGAAGCGAACAAAAATGAGTTGGTCCAGCAGGCAGTCAATGCAGCTGTAGCTGCCTACAGAAATGATTTCGCTACTAACTTGATTCCGGCTATTATCGACTGGACGAAGCAAAATCCAGACAAGACGGCACAGGATTTTCCCATGCCCAGCTTCGTCGGGAGCAACTCGGTGAACATCGCACCACCACCACCTGCTGCCGCTACCGCACAAGGTCCTGCTCCCGCACCCGCTCATAGCAGCCCGTCCTCTGTCTCTGGTGTGCTAGGCGGGCCTTCATCTTTGGCTGACCTCGACGCCCTCACGGTAATTACACGTCGCACCAACATATATATAATCTTCTGTTTTTCGTTGCCTTTCGGATGTCTTACACCGCAGACATGTCTTCGCAGGCCGACGAAACCCCGTGCACCATACTCTACATGATCAACGGCCGGAAGGTGGACGTGGGAAAGGCAGTGATAACGAAGCCCTTGGAACTCACGTTCCACGGCCAGCCGATCCCCGTTGGCACCTTCAGGGTTACCTTGTCGAGTGTGAAAGCGGGCCACGAGGATTTGACTCCTCCAGTACGGCTCGGGGGAGAGGAGGACGAGACCCCGATGCGGCTTGGAGAATGCAAGGGTTGGATGCTGCTGTGGCCGAAGAATCTTCTTCGTCTGGAGGCGGCCGAGAGCACACCAATGCAAGGATTGGAGAACCAGCAAGGTATGAACACCACCACCCCGCCTACGCAATTACCAGCGTCTCTCGTGCCGGGTGAGAGCGACGGACGACGCGAGGAAGGGGGTCCAATAGTGGATGATGTAGTCGGCCTCGTGGAACAAGGAATGGATGATGAGATGGAGGAGGAGGACCCTCTCCGGTTCCTCAATACCGGTGCCGCCTATGACGACGGACAAATGATGAGTCAGCCATATGACTCGGGCTATGAGCATGTGGACGAGGAGATGGATGATGTGCCCAGGCAGGAACGTCCTAGAGTTGATTGCAAGAAGTCTCTCTTCATGCAATCCTCACAGGACACGCCTCCAGATGCCGCCTCAACGCAGGGTCATCTAGCCGAGGGTCGTAAAGTGCTTAGCCCGATGACACTGGTGGTGGGGGTAAGGAAGGGTCTGGACGGTGAACCCAAGAAAAAGGAGAGCAAGAGACCGCCGAAGAGAGGCACTGCTGCCGCCAAAGCTGCCAAAGCTTCTAGCAGCCAGCCGACCGATTTTGCAGACCGTGTACCGGTCAAAGGTGCGGCGATGTACCATGTCGCGGGCAAGCCGATCCTACCGCCGAAACCGCTAGAGGCCATATCAGGGGATCTCAGGAGACTGCACGACCATGTGCTGTCGACTGAGAAAAGCCTTCTCACCTCGGAGGATCCAGGATATCCGCTTTACGCGGTTCGTGTGCCTCAGGCCAAGTGCTATGTCGACACACTGCCCACGGAGGTGTTCTTCATGCGGTTTGATCACATCTTTGAGATGTTTCTCATGAGCCGGCTCGATTTTACGATCGTCCGCCTTTTTGCGCTATATATGAACTTTGTCATCAGGAGAGAACAAATCTCGGAAATCGCGGTGGCGGATCCATACTACATGCATGAGTCCTTCTTGAGTCTCGGCGAGTTTGAACGTAAAGCTGCTAGGGACTACATCGAATACTTCATGGTAACGAATAAGGACAAGGAAACGATTCTCCTGCCTTATCATCCAATGTAAGTCATTGCCGGACAACCCTTTCGTACGTTTCAATCATTCCTTCGCTCATATGGAGACTAATTTGAGGTGTCGTGGTTTTCTGCAGCAACGGGCGCGGCGTCCTTATCGTTCTTTTCCCGCGAGTCTCCCACGCCGTGTATTTTGACTCGTCCAGAAACTTCGAGAAGAAAGACTACACCCACATAATGGATATTCTGGATGATGCTCTCCACGGCTTCAGCATGAGGGGTGGCAACATGCTGATCAGGAAACAAAGGAAGAACAAGCCGGGTTTCTCGCATAAAACTACCTTCTGCTCCATCCATCAACCGACAGCAAGCAAGAACGACGGATTCTACCTCCTCCATCTCATGATGGAGTACAGAAGGGATCACCAACATCTTCTCATGACAACAAGAAATGATGAACATATCCGCAAATGGGCAGAATCCTTAAGACACGAACTGGATTATAGAATCAGAGATGACTTCTTTCGCATCCAAAAGGACATTGCAACGATCATCATGAAAGAAGTTGTCGAAGAGAAGGGGATGTTCCACCACGGCCCTATATCACGAGCTGACGTCAGAACTCGCATAGGCATGCAACGTCAAGACCTGACGCCGTTCACGAAGCTAGGGTGCATCCTCCCGGATATGGATGGGTGGAACTTCCAGTGATTGACGATGCCGATGATGATGTGTCGGTTGAACTTGTAGTTTCTGTAGCGATGAAACTTTGTGATGTCAACGGTCCTGCTGAACTTGCGTAACGCTAGTTTGTTAGTTTGGGTACGATGACCTGCGTACATCTAGTTAATTAGTTTGGGTACGGTGAACCTGCGTTGATTAATTATGTTTACTATATGTTGCATCTCTTAGCTAACTCTTTCTTTTCGTGTTGCTCAAATATATTATGTTGCATATTATTGTTGAATTCGCTTGATGAACATGCATCTCTAACAGGTACATAGGTCCTTGATGGCGAAGAAGTGCTATGTCGTGTACATAGGGAGGGTTCCGGGAGTTTACGATGAGTGGCCCGAGTGTCAGGCCCAAGTGCCACGGTTCTCGGGCGG
Organism: Elymus sibiricus; assembly: GCA_039707655.1. Taxonomy (NCBI): domain Eukaryota; kingdom Viridiplantae; phylum Streptophyta; class Magnoliopsida; order Poales; family Poaceae; genus Elymus; species Elymus sibiricus. Next base: position 93,618,287 of record CM077676.1, on the reverse strand, counting down.
CAGCCATAAAGGGTTTGATAGCAGACAAGAAGCAGAAGCTAGTTACTTGAGGTTCACGCTAGCGCGAGAGAGGAATCACAACCGGCGCCTCATGTACTGCATAATTCCGCTCTTACTCATAGTGATAGCTCTTCTCTTCTATATCATCGTTTTAGATGGATGATGAAACATGTGTATGGGATGACGATGTAGTTGCATGTATTCGAGACATATCATAACTTGTATCGCTATTTCGAGATCGATGATGATGATAGACATCATTTGTGTTGGATGATGATGGCATGATTTGATGAGAATATTTGCATGTGTATGATATGATGAGACTATTGTGTGTGATATGACAGGCTATTGTATAAACCTATTAAAAAACAGAGAAAAAACGTTGCAGAAAAATAATTACAGACAATAGTAACAGTAGCACGGGGTATGTGTATCACTAGCGCTGCTTTATCAGTAGCGCGTGTTAAATAGGCGCGCTGCAGTTTTTAGCAGTAGCGAGGTTCACCTAAACGCGCTACTGCTAAACTCTGTTAGCAGTAGCGCGGGTGTAACAGCGCTACTGCTAATAGTTAGCTGTAGGGTCGTAGTAGTAGCGCGCCCACCCGCGCTACTGATATTACAAAACCCCGCGCTACTGTTAGGGTTTTCCCTAGTAGTGAAGAAAAAACAAAAAATTACTTGTCTCTCCATCGATAGCACAAGTATAGCTTCTTCTAGGAAATTACATGAGCGACGCGGCCGAATGCACGTTGTCACGTGGCGCTGCTGGTCGTGGCGGCGGCGTCGGGCGCGGCCGGGGTTCATGTCTGCAACGTGGACACGGGGAGCATGGTCAATAACTGCAGGTCCTACTGCACGGTGGGCAGCAACGAGGCCAGTCCCAGCGGCGCGTGCTCGGCGCGGTGCGCGGCGCCAACTTCAAGTGCCTCTGCCAGTACAAGGGCGTGCTGCCCAAGGACATCGACGTCAACCGCGCCATGCAGATCCCCGGCAAGTGCGGCTACGGGGCCGTGCCCGCGTGCTAGTCACGCACTACCAGCAGCTCGATTCGCGCCGACGTGGTCCGCCGCCGCCCGCCGGTCGCCGGCTGCACGAGTAGATCGTAACCTCGTGTTTCGCTGTCAACTTTCACTCGTTCCTCGATCGTTCGTAGGAGTGGTCGGCTGGCTGATCCGATCGTGCTCCTGCGTATACGTTCGAGTCTCCCCGAAAGCAAAGAAGAGTAGTCAGCATATTAAAGAATTGACGCGTGAAGTCGCGAAACGCCCCCACCCAAAACAAGCAAGGAATCCCCAGGCGTGTCGTTTAGCGAGGAGCCGAGGAGGAGTCACATGCATTCGTTTTTCCACGCCAAGAAGAAGACCGCCGAAACCCTTCTCGTTTCGTTTCCCTCAAAAAAAAAAATCTCTTTTTCCTTTTTTTTTAGGGAGCGGGAGTGGGACCCACCCACGCCCCGTTCCTTCTCTCTCTCTCGAATCGAATCCATGGAATCCCCACGTACGCACAGCACGCGCACGCACACACGTCCTTCCTTCGCCGTCGCGCGCCGCAGTTTCGCCGCCTTCCGCCTTCCTCGCCGACGACCGACCACGTTCGCCGCCGCCGACGACCTCCCTCCCTTCCAAAAAGCTCTCTTTTTTTCTTCTTCTTCCCTAATTAATTCCGCCGCTAGCCGGCGCTCGCTGAGGAAGAGAAACCACATCATGGAGCGCGCTGAGCATTCCATCCAACGCCCTCCTCTCCTCTCCTCTCCTCTCGTGGGAATGGGATGGACCCACCTAGGCGATGCAGGTCTAGGAGCCGGCCACCGACCATCAAAGACGCCGTTGCCGTCTTCCTCCTCCTCGCCTCCCTCCGGCGGCGGGCAATCCGCCGGCCGGCCGCGTCATTCTTTCTTTCCTTCTTCGATTCGATCCACGAGAAAAACCACAGCTCGTTTCCTTCCCAAATCTTCTTCTTTCCAACTCAATTCTGGTCCTCCATTCTTCTCCTTGCTTCAATTTCTTCACCGTTCGCCGCCGCCGACGACCTTCCTCCCTCAAAAAAGCTCACTTTCTTTTTCTTCTTCCCGACAAATTCCGGCAACGGACATGCCATTCGTCGCCTCCGCTACTCTCCCTTCCTTCCTTCTTTCCTTCCTGCGTCTGGTCTGGGTGGGTGCAACTGCATGCCTCAGCCTCGCACCGCCGCTCCGACGAAGCTAGCTGGCACATCATGCATGCATGCATGGCGCTGAGCCTTCCATCCACCAACGTCCTACTCTCCTTCTCTTCCCGTGGGAGTGGGATGGACCTACGCGATCGGTCCAGGTCTAGGAGCCGGCCACCGAGCACAAATTAAGACGCCGCGCGCGCCAACGAACCGCCGTCTTCCTCCTCGCCTCCGGCAGCATCGCTCGCTCCCGCTCACCATGCATGGCCATGCCCATGGCCTCCCCGTGGACCTATATATATATGCGAGGTCTAGGAGCTCCTCGCCGTACGTCAAAGACGACCGGCGGCGGCCGACCGTGCCCCACCCTACGGGATACGGCGGTAGCGGCAAGAGCAGTCCACCCTCACCGTGCGTACGTCGTCTCTGGCACCGTCGCCGCCGCCCATCCTCCATCCAGGAACAATCTTTTAAGTTGCTGCAACTTCTTCACAAGTATGCCGATGTTCCTCCTTTCCTTCTTTGAAGTACCGGTAGGGGTACGGAAAAGATTGGATTTTTATAGATCTCGATTTTTTTGGCAAATAGACCAAAACAAAACCAAATATAGGTTGGCCAAATGGAATATCATTTGTAGACCGAAGGACCAGGGTGGCTTGGGTATTGAGAATCTAGAGGTCAAAAATAAATGCTTACTTAGCAAGTGGCTTTACCGTTTGGCTGTAGAAAGAGACGGAGTCTGGATTCAGTTACTGCGTAATAAATATTTACATTCTAAAACGTTGGCCCAAGTGACCGTGCAACCGTCAGACTCTCCTTTTTGGAAGGGGCTTATGAGGACAAAAGTTGCCTTTTTTAATAGGAGCAAATTCATCGTAGGTAATGGACAAGGTACTAGGTTTTGGGAGGATACCTGGTTGGGTGATACTCCATTAGCCTTGCAGTACCCTTCCTTATACAACATTGTACAACGGAAAGAGGTATTGGTTGGTACAGTATTGGGATCCGTTCCTCTTAACATTCAGTTCAGACGGTCGTTAGTGGGTGATCGTTGGGATAGATGGCTGCATCTCGTGCGTAGGTTAATGGAAATTAACCTTACTGATGCGGCAGATTCCTTACACTGGAAGTTGTCCGTGTCAGGAGTGTTCACGGTTAAATCGATGTATACAGATTTGATTAATACCGGGCCTATCCCGAGGTCGATTGACATATGGAAAATTAAGGTGCCTTTGAAAATTAAAGTGTTTATGTGGTTTGTACACAAGAGAGTTATTTTGACTAAAGATAACTTGGCAAAGCGGAGTTGGGAAGGAAGCAAACGATGTTGTTTTTGTGATCAGGATGAAACAATACAACATCTTTTTATCCAATGTCCGCTTGCTAAGTTACTTTGGAGAACCATTCATGTGTCTTTTTAACGTGGTTCCGCCGGTCACAGTCTCGCATCTTTTTGGGGCTTGGTTAAATGGGATAGAGTCTAAGACCGCGGCACATATTCGCGTTGGAGTGTGTGCACTACTTTGGGCCATATGGAACTGTCGGAATGACGTGGCTTTTAACAGACGAACCATCACAAATTTTTTGCAGGTCATCTTCAGGGCGTCTACCTGGATCCGTATGTGGTCGTTACTCAGTCATGCGGACCACAAGGAGCTTATGGATATTGGGTGCAACCGATGGGAGATGGTTGCACGGGATACATACAACCGGTTTGGATGGCGGTCCAATAATAGGATAGGTGTTTAGTCATCCTACCCTATTTTCGCCGGTTGTGGCAATTTTATTTTCGGAGCTTCATACTTTTGTTTAAGACTATGTTTTGTTTCGGAATCTTTAATAAAATGGCTATGTGCATCAAGAGATGCAGAGGCCGGGGGTGTTCCTCCTTTTCGAAAAAAAAAACAAAGGAAGCGCTTGCGCATCTCGGCCAACGCCCGGCGAGGTCTCGTCGTCGGCCATCCTTGATCCGCATCCACCAACGCAAGCGGGCGGGTTGCTACGTCGCCGGCCGGCCACTGCCATCGCGGCTGCGCGGTCGAGCTTCGCTTCTAGCCGCTGCCGGCCACGGCCACGGCCACATCCACGTCCACGCCAACGCGTGTGAGCATGTATGAAGCTAACTCCATCCTATCACTCGATCGAGTAAACATGCATGCATATGCATATATCACTCGATCGACTAGTGATATGTGGCGCGTGCGACCCGAGCTAGCAAGCTACGTACGACAAGAGTGCATGCATGGGAGCACGATGCATGCTTTACATCATATTTACTACTCCCTGCGTTCTTAAATATAAGTATTTTTAGAGATCCAATGCAGACTACACACGAAGCAAAATAAATGAATATCTAAAGTGTAGATTCACTCAATTTGCTCCGTATGTAGTGCGCATTGAGATCTTTAAAAAGACTTATATTTAGGAACGGGGAAAGTACAACCTAGCTTCTGGATCACCCACCCAACCGCGGTCCGGTCCTCGTCGTCCCCGCCTCCCACCATCACCCCCCCGCCCCCCTCTGTGTGTGCGTCGTCAATCATCTTAATTCGTCTTCGACATTAATACCCACGTCACGTCGCCGCCATCTCGATCTCAACCGCTCTCCCGTCTTCTTCAAGTTCCCATATCTTCATTCCCTGCCCCGGACATGCATGGACGAGCTCCCCAGCCGTCAGCTAAGACCGCACAAATTAGTTGGGTCACCGTCGGCCCGGCACAAGCGCTCCAGGTGCATGGATGGGAGCTAGTCCTGTTTCAGCATGCACGCACGCTCGCAGAAACTGGTCGTCGTACGTACGTCCTTGTCATGGTTCCCATCAATCCAACGAAATCTAGCTACGATCGCGGATTGACACAACACGTGGCTTTCTTCCCTCACGACAACAAGAGACACAAAAGAAAACCAAGTCTCAATTCTTCCGCAACAGCCGTCCTCACAATTCTCACCGCCCCGCCTCCGGTCTCGACGAACGGACTGGATTTCCCAATCGGCGAGCACACCAAGGTCACAACCAACATTGCATGCATGTGCGTGCATCTCTATCTAATTTACCTACTTCATGCATGATCAAGATGCCTCAAGTTCTTGTTTTTGCTGCTTCCATGCAAGGTAGGTCATGATCCTTCCATTATATATCTCACAAACTAATATAGGCATGCAGCATGCCTACAAAGATTAGACTGAAATGGAACATACGAAGAATGATGGCAGAACTCATGCACGTACACACGATTTTTACATGCACATGCATGCACGCCTACGTGACTAACTAGCTACAAATGTACCGGTACGTACGTGCACTCCTTCCCCTCCCATCGATGCTAGCTAACTAAATGCATCTCTCGGACTAGCTAATTGCTAACGACTAATGTTCTTAGGATGGATGACCATCATACTTTTCCTTCAGAACTGCCTCAATTCACGCCAGCTCTCGTCATCTACAAAGCCCTCATAAACCACCGCCACTGGCCTGTAGGAGGTGAGCATGTATCATTGTCGCGAGTTGAGAGCATGCCAAATGGTCACCGTACGCCCCCCACCGGCCATTTGGTCTACAGAACCGAACCGGTCAAACACAGGGGCTAGAGCGCAAAGACTACAATAACCGTATCTGACCGGCTAAAAAACACATTCCTCAAGAATAGAACAAACAATACCTTTCGTGGCTCTAAGGCGCGGCCGCAACCTAGGCCCCGCCACCCGCGGCAACTGATACGACACTGCCTACAGCACGGTGTAGTGCCACCCACAGGCCGAGCAAGGTCATCCTTCCCCACCTTCGTTCACGCCGCACCGATGGAAGGTGATGCCCATCGGCAAACCCCGTGCATGAAGCCCGGTGACGACACAAAACATACTGTCTGGAGGTAGAAATCAGACTCGATCATGGTGTTACCGTGTGCGGTCGACGAAGATGATCTTAGATTGAAAGAGAATATTATTGACAACATATTCTTATGTTGTATATAATTCTCTCATTAAAGATGACACTTCAATGGTTCCATGGAAGTTATATTAAATTGTAACACATGGGCCAAAGAGCTTCATACGGTTATCTGGGCTACCAACACGATCCAAACTCGAACTACCGGCGAGAAAGAAAGGTTCTCATCTACGGAGCATAAGTCGTGCTTCCTTCCAAGCCCAAGATTGTCCCCACATGGGTTACCTGGGTTTACTAAAGAAGCGACAACGCGATGTAATCCGGACAACGTGGATCTGCTCACGGGCCCGCCAAGTTCTTGAAGAAGGCGGAAAAAATAAATATGGCGGTAGTGGTAAAAAGAGAAAAGAAATCCAATTCAACATTCTTTAGATCCATATATTTATACTCAATTTGTTTTTTAGATATTTTGGCAGACTTATAATAATAGATAAAGAAACTTATTAGGTAAACTTTATGGGAAGCAGAGACCGTGATCCGCGTGACATGAGATGTACACCATCGGATCCAAAAGGTAAGAGATGAAAGGTCAGGATTGACTGAAGGGAAACAATGAATCTGTGGGAAGTCTAGTCTGACCAATCAGATCGAGAGACTCCCTCCCGGCCGAAAAGTCCGGCGGTCACGCGCGCGCGGGAAGTCCAGCGTGCAACATTCAACTCAATTGTTCGCACCCGCACCCGAAAAGCGGGGGCGGGCATATTTGGCGCCCAGTCCAAAATGAAAGATTTCAAACGAAAATGAAAAGAGCCCCCACGTAACCTAACCTGACCCAACCCAAGTGGACGGAGGCCCAAACCCAAACCACTCGTTGTCTTCCTCCTCCTCCTCTCCCCACGACTCCACCCACCGCCGGCCTCCTCTCCCCCGCCCCACCACAAGTAAGCACCATTTATGTATGCCGGCGTCGACTCCCAAGGTTCGATCCGTCTCCCGTCTTTCCTCTTTCGATTCTCCCCGTGGATTTGTGTGTGATTGATTTGCATTTTTTTCCGATTCCAAACAGCAGGCGAGGATGATGGCGACGTGGAAGATGACGAGGACCCGAGCTCGAGCACGACGACCACTATGACGCACTGCACAAAGTCCCTGCTTCCTGCCTGCCCTTCAGTTCCGTCCTCTTCAGAGGGCAGGTAGCACGTCCCTCTCCCTCCCCTTGAGAGTTCAGAGTACTACTATTTGTTTTCATTGTTTTTCACCCAGTTGCACTGCACACTTTCTGGCCCTTCACTCTTTTGTGTGCAAACGTTTTGACCGCCTCCATATGGTTGTTTATGTAGAAGAAGATAGCTCTTCATGTTGTTCCTGTCGTTCTCCTTGGCTGTTGAGCGCTGCACTCACTCATTTATGCAGGATGAATCCGAGCACAAGTAAGCACCATTATGTATGCTGAAAGATGACTCTGTTCAAATATTCTTTTCTATGTTGGTTGTCGAAGTGCTTACCTTGGGAGGAAAAAAAAATGATGATTCGATGTGAAACTGGTCATCTTGTTCATCCAAATCTAGCCACTCTAATGCATTATCTTGTACCTTTGTATTAGTATGACAAGTACTGTATGTGTTAGGTTTGTCCAGTACATCATTGTGCCTAACTTAATTGTGTCACTAATTTGCTGATAGCCACAAGCGTGCCGTCAATTGAACGCACAAGAGGCATCAAGAGTTAGCCTCGTGCTCCCTGATGCATTTGCAATACACAACACCTTGCCTGGTTGCCGAGTAGCAACAGCAAGGAGCGTGTGACCTTTGGATTTTTATTAGCCCCCTAGATAGATGATACCCAGACCTAAGAGTCTTATTATAGACAAGGACAACAAATTCAGTTTTTATTGCCCCTCGACATCAATCCGAGTCATGTCATAACATGTAGTTGGTAGCAAATGGCATTTTAACATTGCATGCAGTTCCAGTTCTTCCATGTTTGAGGATGGCTCCTGCATGTGAACATAAACCCACAGGTTTCTATGGATCGGTGGGCAGTATCTGCCATGATGTTGTCTTTCTTTTCTTCCATGCGGCAAATGTACTTTCATATGCAACCCCTAGAGATCGATCGAATTTCTTCTTGCACTTCTTTATGGATGTTTTGTGATAGTTGCTAGATTTGCGTCCCTGCAGGTCTCCCAAGTGGTGTTTCCGGAAGCTCCAGCTCTGTTGGTCGCCTTTGGACGATTAACCATTCTTCAGATTGTAAGTATTCATTCGAGTTATTACCTAGTTCTTCATTCTGTGTCATCTCAAAAGCAGATGAAATAGGACATGTTATTATTGTTTAACACATCGTCTTGTTCATTGTTTGCGCTTCCGAAGAGTCTGTTTTAGAGTACCCTGTATATTGAGGGGCAGGGGGGCCTGCTTCCCCGCTTCAGTATTCTTGAATATTTTAAAGACTTTCTTGGAGAAGTTATTCAGGGTTGATACAAGAACATCACCCTGTTTTGGAGTACTTATTATCGATTCGAGAAATTTATGAGAAATACTGATGTATATAAATCAAATATAATCATGTCATAGGATTTTATTTGATAATCAGAAGTAACTCGTCCATGTTTTGGAATCCAGTTCCCTGATGTATAAATGTTGATGTCGTAAGCATGTTACCTTTTTCTGTGGAGCTAGAAAAATCATTTCAGTCAAATAGAATAGAGCTCCATTAAGCGCTCCTGCTACATATAACCTTAATATAAAAGCAGAACCAAACTCGCTGGCAACCTGATGCAAAAAAGATTCTTAATTGATAGGATGTATTGTTCTATATTCCCTTTGGCATGATACTAAGTGTCTATCTTTGGTCATAATGTAGATCAGAACAGATTTATTATGATTGGTTTTGGTATATAGCTTGTCTAGGTTAGTATGCTGAGTTGCTTTGCCCTCAACTTGAACTGCAATATAAAGTTTATAACATAGTGTGTTATCAACATTGCTTTGATGGACTATATAGTATGTTAATGCTTCAGTTTAGCATCAGCCTGTTAAGTGAACATCTTGGTATGTAGACTGCAGTGAGCATGGCTATATTAGTGAATCCTACTTTAATGAGAATTCTGTTATTGAGTTTGCATGTTTACTCATGCAGGTGCCATCATGATTCCATCCTTGTGCTGTATATGCTCCCTGTTCTGGTTAGCCCCTTGTGCTGTATATGCTATTTGTTTTAGTTTGATAATTAGTTAGGATGGTTTTATATGAAGTTGTGTACATCTGGGTGTATAGTGAGTATTTGCGTGGAACTAAGAAAAATGACTCTGTCCTGGTTCCAGTAGTAGCTCTACTCTTTTTAATTGTAGGGTTATTGGTTATAGCAGTCCTATTAATTTTAGTTATAAGTTAGCTGCTTCCCACCGTACCACAGATAGTTAATCTGCTACAAATCTGCTTTCTAGGGTTTGATAAAGAATGGTGGTACTTGTTTCTAGTCGCTACTGTCTCTTAGATGATATTTGGTTTATGGTCCTTTTTTTACCAAGGCATGTGTAGGAGCTATGCAATGTGTGTTTCTTAGATGACCAAGGACGTTATCTTCCAAGCAGTTATAACGTTTGTGACGATGACTTCTCTTGATTTATGAGCAGGTTGGTCCTGGCGCCGCCCAAAACCAAGCCCTCCTTCTTCACCACCTTGTGCCGGGAGAGGAGGAGGGTGTGGCCGCCGCTTCCTCTGCCAGTGTTCCACCGACACCGGGCACCTTGCTGTACGTACAGGTACAAGTGAGGACAATTCCCTACCGTGCGGCCTCCCCAGCCATGGCGACCCAAGCCCAGCACACGGCGACCGAGCAAGGACCAGCATCACCCTCTCCAAGAACAAGAGCGGCCTCTCAAGGTGAAAGCTTCCCGCTCCTCTCTCCATGAAATTAATCCCCTTTCTCCATCTCACGTGTTTGCGACCTGATGTGTGCAGCTTGCTCCGATCCTACCTATTCCTGTTTCGGTGAAGGGAGCCAAGCAGAAGGCAGCTTGCTCATTCTCGAAAAAAGGTGACCCCTCTCGCTGCTCTCTTTTGGACCCCAGTAACGTTTTGTTTCCTGGATTTGCCGGTAGGATTGAATGAATTGCCCTGATGATAGGACTGGATGTGCTGAGCGGATGATCTGCCTGGTCTTTGATGTCTCTAAAATCATCCTTTTTAAAAACTGATTCAGCATGTCATCATTTTTCTTGTTATGTATCTGGATAGAGATTATTGTGCTAGTACTAGTTCACTTGATTGTTGAGTAGAGTGGATTGTTTGCAGCTGAGCACCTCATGTTTTTTCAAGGAAATGATTCACCATTCAAGTATCTAAACCAAACTGGGACATGCTTGGTTCATCTACTGTGAGTAAATTAGTTATATGGACAGTTTGTCTTTGTATTGTTGCTGGTTACTCATACATACATAGTTATTATCTGAACATCAATTGAAATCATCAGTAGCCTCATTGAATCTCACTTGTGAATCCTACTTTAATGAGAATTCTGTTATTGAGTTTGCATGTTTCCTCATGCGGGTGCCCTCATGATTCCATCCTCGATGGTGACCTAGTGGATTACCTACATGGTTCTGCTCATGCTCAACTGCTTGTTGTTTGGCTGCAACTATGCCGTTGGTGTTTGTCCCTTGTTTTTTGTGAGTCACCGATTCCCTCTCTCTCTCCCACTGTGACCTAAGATGGACTGGGAGCTGAGCCATATCCAATTCTTGTGCCGGCCATGGAGCCAATTATTCCGGGTTCAATTTTTTGGCCATGTTGTATGTGTTGGTGCTCTTCCGGCCACCACAATCTTGTGATTGTGCTGTTGTTGTCGTTGAAATTGGTCCCTGTTCTGGTTAGGCCCTAGTGCTACATGTATATGCTATTGCTTTGAGTTTGATAATTAGTTAGGATCTTGGCATGCTACTGTCTAGGGTGTAGAACTTGATATCAAATGAACAAATCTATTTTACTGCATGTACTTTAGGGCTTGGTATCGGTCCATGCCTTATTTGGGAGGATCGCTATGCTATACTTGATCTTGGTGTTCCACTGTTTATAATGATGTTTTTTTTGAAGTTGTGTACATCTGGGTGTATAGCGAGTACTCCCTCTGCAAAGAAATATAAGATTAGTGATCTAAACGATCTTATATTTCTTTACAGAGGGAGTACTTGTGGAACTAAGAAAAATGAGTCTGTCCTGGTTCCAGTAGTAGCTCTACTCTTTTTAATTGTAAGGGTTATTGGTGATAGCACTCCTGTTAATTTAGATGATTCCCTCACTGTATCATCATGGTTTCAGTTTATATGTTAGATGCTTCCCACCTTACCACAGATAGTTAATCTGCTAGAAATCTGCTTTCTAGAGGTTGATAAAGAATGGTGGTACTTGTTTCTGTACTGTGTCTTAGATGATATTTGATTTATGGTCCTTTTTTTTACCAAGGCATGTGTAGAGCTGTGCAATGTGTATTTCTTAGATGACCAGGGACGTTCTCTTCCAAGCAGTTATAACTTTTGTGACGATGACTTCTCTTGATGTTTGAGCAGGTTGGTCCTGACGCCACCCAAGACCAAGCAATCCTTCTCCAGCACCTTGCGTTGGGAGAGGAGGGGGTGGCCACCGCTTCCTCCGCCGTGTTCTACCGACACTGGGCACCTTGTTGTACGTACAGGTGAGGACAATTCCCCTCTTGGTTGATCCAAATCATGTTCCTTTTGTTTGATTGATTCATTCCATGTTACAAGTCAGACAATCATGTCTGTTGCCATCTAGAAGAAAGAGCACTGGACAGGTCAGGTAGCTCTGTCTGGAGTTCATATGTCCTTCTCTCTGCAGGTTCGGGAGTGCGAGAACCTGAAGCGATCTCTCACCATGTTCCCCCTAATATCGTCGCTTTGCTCAAAAAGTGATGATTTGTTGCAGTTTCAACACTAGTTAATAAAGATTTAACAGCGAGCCTTCCTGTTGAACATGTGTCGCTTATATGTAGAATTCATTTGAGTATTGGAGAGGCTTCTCAGGCTGCTTGCTACCTTCCTGTTGAATATGTGTCACTTATATATAGAATTATGTGTGCTTGTGATTGTGTACTGGCAATTGTTTGTTGATTTGCATCGTTAAACATGTGACTTATGGGCTATGTGCCGGCCATTGAACTGTGACCTATCTGTGATGTTCATCACCAGAGCCATGCTTAATTACTCTAGGCATGCTCAGATGTTTGTATTAGGCTTTCTAAATGTTCTCTCGTCATGCTTGTGTTCTAGGTTTGCTTATTTGTGTACATGATGACATGGGACAAGGCTTGGCTGCCTTGATGCATCCTGCCTGTTGCTCTTACCATGGATACAATAAATAGAAAACTGATCATGTTTAGTTTAGTTTATTTCCTCACTGTATCATCATGGTTTCAGTTTAATAGAGAAAACTGGTTACTGTTGTTGATTGCTGTGGACTATGGAGTAATTTTTCTGAATTGGCATGGTATAGTTACTACATGGTGCACACCCTGCATCTGCTGGTCGGGACGAGAGCGATGGCGACGGACACCAGTGCTCCTCCGCTTCCTTGACCTCCAAGGACGCAGGCCCCGGATCCATGGCCGCCTTCTTCCGCGAGCAGCCGCATTGCCCAACTCCCTACATCCTCCGTCGGCATTGACTCCCAAGGTTCAATCCTCCTCTCATCCTTCCTCTTTCAATTCTCCCTGTCGATCTGTGCGTGATCAATTTGCGATTTGTTTGAATTCCAAACAGCGGGAGAGGATGAGGACCCGAGCTCGAGCTCGCGCCCGACCACGACGACGCAGCACACAAAGGTGTCCCTGCTTCCTGCCTGCCGGCAATGACTCCCTCCCCTGCAGGTAGCACCTCCTTCTCCCTCTGCCCATCACCTGCTAATCTCCTTTAGCCACACGCTTGCTGTCAATGGAACCGACAAGAGGCATCAAGAGTTAGCCTCCTGTTGATGCATTTGCAATATACACAACACCTTCCTTGGTCGAGTAGTAACAGCAACAAGGCCTGCATGAAATTGGTCAATGAACCACAAGGTTGGTGATAGAGTATCATTGCTCTTTGTTGATAGAAAAAATCAGTCCAACGGAGTATGTATCTCCAAAGTCTCGTATACCAGTACAACTTCAAGAAGCACTGCCTTACATTATTAGATAATACGCGTACAAAAATTATCACTCGTAGATAATCACTACACCACAGCACTACTTCCCCAATAGACAGATTGGTTGGGAAAACAGCTTTCACCGACAGACAGTCGGTCGGGAAAGACTATTGCCGACCGACACGGTCTGTTGGGGAAAGTCCAGACGGGAAAGCCTTTTCCCGACCGACATATCTTTACCGACCGACCGTTGGACGGCTATAGGAAACATTACCGACCGACATTTTGTTGGCCCTGCCATGAACCTTTCTCGACCGATTTTCTGTTATGAACCTTTCCCGGCCGACTGTTCGATGGCAATACCTTTTCCGACCGACTTTCCGTTGGCTCTGCCATGAACCTTTCCCGACCAACAATCTGATGGTATTTGTTTTGCCGACCAACTTTCAGTTGGACCTACCATGAACCTTTCCCGACCAACTGTAGGATGGTGCTTCCTTTTGCTGACCGACAATTCGTAAGCATTTTGCCAATGGTATTTGGCATATTACCTTGTCAAAATAATATCAATCAGGTTACATATCTCATCAATATCTATCAAGTTACAATAACTTGCATGTACTCTGAAAATATTAAACCAGAACCAAACAAAAATAACACTAACAATTCCCATAATAAATGTAACTAAATAAGAGGAAACATTTGTCAGAGTGACCAAAACACCCGATAGGTTTATAAAATGATAGATGCATGTTCGGCGATTCAATGCGTGCTCCATTACACAAGATATCCTTTACAAAATGATAGCTACAAGATGCATTGTTTTTGCTCCATTACAGAAGATATGTAGTTGACGCAAACTGACAACATCATGGTTCCTTCTTGGTCCTCTTTGTCTTTCCTACACAACCTGACAGCAACCTGGAAAGACAAAAAAGCATACAATTAATATACATGCAAGCTGATGAAATTTCCTTTCCACTAAGTACTACTGTACTACCTGTTCAACTTGACAGTAAAGAGCATCATGCATGAAACATAGAAACCGAATTAATATACAGCCAACTAACTTTGAGGTGAACAAATTCGATTTGCAGGCCTGTAAACTTGAGATCCTTACGGAAGTGTCACACTAAGAATAACCAAAGGCGACCAGGAGGCGCGACCCAAAGTTTTGAGAAATAATTGGATGATTGAACCATTTCATGACTATCTTCACGTGATTTATATCACAGGGTGAAAAAATGTTGTGCACTGAACGGTTTATGTGATGCTGTGAAACTGAAAATAATTCATGTCGAGGTGCAGAACAAGGAATATAAACAAATGTTGTAGCTGTAGCTGTGTTGACTGCTACACTCATCTAGTTATAACTACAGGAAGCTAAGTACTAGCTGCCTTTTGACTATGATGACGAAGAAAAGATATATTCTCACGTTTTCTTATCGACAATGACATAAACAAATGTTGTCTTTTCACCATCAGAGATCTGTAAGATAGAAAGAATATGAGACATAAAAGACGTAATTGACACTATGTAATTTTTATTTCTTGAACACAAGAAAGAGTTATGTGGTCATGTAATTTCTTTTTCTAGAGAACTGGTACCATATAGTTAAGTATTAGAGATACACCTTACTGGTGTTTTCTATCCATGTGAGAAGTACAATATTTCAGCTATCTTTGTTTAGTCTTCAGTAGTGGCCATAAATTGAATGGTACTGAAAGGGATGTTGCTATCTTCCTGGTGGCAGCAATAGATACATGGACACCGAAAACAGAATGCTATCTTCCTGGTGGCAGCAATAGATACATTGGGGATACTACAGTTTGTAAAACCATGGTATGTACTTGGACCAAATACCTCAAAGTATTTTCAAAACTACAGTTTTTTTCTAGAAAAGACCACTAGTTTTCTTTCTTTCTTTTCTCTGGGGTGGAAAAGACTGTAGTGCGCCTGACTATTATATTCAGAAATGCATCAGAGAAAAACATATGTACTTCAGTGCCACAAATTAGATTAAATTAAGCCATTACTTTCAGAGAAGCATATGTACTGTACATACACAGAACCTATGAAACCATCAGGTTATGCATAAGAGAAATAAAGATTATAAATACTAGGTTAGCCTAGAAACAAGATTCAGAAATAGCAACTTTAAAAGCAACTAGTGGTGTATTATGCTCTGTTCTGTACTATGGATGTGCCCTAATGCTGATAAATGTGTGTGTGTGCCGAGTGAGATTTGTAGTTAAAAAAAGTTATTAACTATGGAATTAGCCAAAAATAAGACGATGAGTATTTTCTATTCAGCAAAACTGAAGGACCAGATTCATGACCAGACTGAAGGACCAGATTCATGAACAAACAGTACAACAGGAGGTTATTCATGAACAAACTGAAGGACTAGATTCATGAAAAAACAGTACAATAGGAGGTTATCTAAGACAAACTGAAGCTATGTATTGTACATTATCTAGGACAAACTTTAGATGAAGAGAAGTGGCAGTGAGCTAGGCAGACATGATAATAAGAGAAGATAGACCAGCCCTGGTTTGTAGCTCAAAAATGAATACTAACTCATTTCGGTCCCTCGTTTGTAGCTCAAAAATGAATACTAGCTCAGTATTCAGAAACTGATAAGATTTCTCCTATACAATACACAAATAAATACAAGCTCAAAAATAGTGATTGGAAAAATACCTTAGCGGCAGGACGAGGAAGATCTCGAGGTGTTGGCCCTAGACCTAACACACGGACACGACCCCTTGGTTCCTTCATTCCACATACACGGGCAAACAGATCACCTTCTTTAATACTTTTTTTTCCTTCAATTTAGTGTGCTTTTCAGCTTTATGAGCTCTTTCTGCAAAATGACATTTACTTGCAGGTGCGCTGGAGGGTGCCTGCATAGATATATAGGTTAGTGCTGAAAGCTACATTTGCTTCCTTCAGGTAGAAAATAAATGTTATGGAAGCTACATACCTTTCTTTTCGTTTTGGGGGCTTGGTTTGCTTCCATATCTTTCTGCATAGAAGCTCTTGTTGCTCGTGCCGCTGCCAGCCGTTTATCATTTTCTTCAATGTTCCTACTTCTCTGTAGTTCATACTCTACCGCTTCCAGTTGTTCCTCCGTGACCCCACCATCTCTAGCTTTTCCGTTTTCGCTTGCCATTTTTCCTCCTGCAAAAGACACACTACATGAGTACATCGCTGAAAATACAAAACATTAGAAGATTGTACACAACACTTTTTTTTTCAATATCACTTGCTTTAAGAACTAATCCATCTATATTTGTCCTAGCAGAACCAATGCCTCCATCGGCAACACTCACACGTGCTTTTTCCTATATCACTCACTTTTATTTATCCATGGTAGCTTAGCTTCACACTTGAACAATCCTCTTATGTAAAAGGAAAGTTTTTACATTTGAACAATCCTCTTATGAAGCACACAGAGACACTAAACATGGTGGCAGACTAAGCACATCATGGCAGACTAATCACAAAACACAAATAGATCTAAGGAACTTTTTGGAAGAGCAAAAAAATAACCTATCTTGGACAGAAGGATAACAAGAGTAACACCGAAAACATGACTCTTAGTGGAAGGTGAACTATATGGCCAATGGAAACAAACAAAAGATTAATACATATTGCTACCACAAAATTTGCAATGTAAACAAACAAAATCTGCACACAACAGCTCAACTTCTAAAATTAGTTCATATTGCTACCACAAAGCTTCTCACAAAGCTCAACTTCTCACAATTAGACTAGCTAGCAGCAGTACATAGCAAACCGGAGAACCAGAGAAGAAGAAAAGCATGAGGTGCCTTGTCCACTGGAACGTCTACTCGTTCCCCACCGCCAGAGCTCCCCGTTCCCACCGCCGGAGCACTCTTTTCCCCGCCAGCCCACTGTCGCAATACGCCTCTAGGGGAGAGAGAGATAGAAGGAGGGAGGCAAGGACGAGAGGGAGGAGCTGTACCTCATCCGTATCGATGCCACAGCCCAGGAGCACGCTGCTCAGATCCAACTCGCCAGCGCCGCTGCGTGTCCCTTCGTGGTGGAGATGGGGGAGGTCGGGCCAGGGAGGGGGCGGCAGCTTTGGTGGATGTAGCACGAGGGCGTGGGGCCGGCGGTGGAGAGGCCGGACGGCGTTGGGCGGCGCTGGAGCGGCGCGGCAGAGGAAGGGCGGCATGGGGCGGCGCTGCAGAGGCAGGGCGGGGTGGGGTGGCGGTGGGACGGCATTGGGATTGACCGGCGATAGCCCCGGGCGGTGTGTGGCGGCGGTGGGACGGCGTGGGATCAACCACCGGGAGCCCCAGGCGGCACGCGTGGGGAACGAAGAGCTAGGGATTTGGCTGCCTTTGCGCGTGCGAGGGGAACGAAATGAGGAGGTATTGATTTTGGGGGGAAATCTTCGCGGGTTGAACCGGTTATTGGCGCTAAAATTTTGGCCGTTTGCGCGCGAGGCCCATATAGCGTCCGATTGTTGGTCGGGGTTATTTCCCGACCGATGGTTCGTGGGCCATAAAAGAATTCCCGACCGACTGTTGGACAATGTATGTTGTAGTATTCCCGACCGACAGTGGGTTAGTGCATAGAGATTTCCCGACCTACAGTCCGTTAGAAATTTTTCTGATAGATTGTCGGTCGGCAATACTGACTTTTTCCCAACAAACGTCGGTAGGGAATTCTAGTGCATGGTGTAGTGAATATTGAAAACCAGTGATTTCACATAAAGAAATTTAAGCTAAACTAACTGCTTTTATTAGAGTAAACTTTATTACAGTTTCATCATGTAAGAAAAACAGAGGATAAGCGGAGTTAATTCACTCAATCACTCTTAGCAAATATGATATTGTTTCTTCAGGACGACCATATGTTTCCAACATCTCTTTTAGAAACAAGTTAGTAGTACTGCATGCTTGCTTGAAAGGTCCAAAAAGAGCTTTTCTCTTAAGAAACATATACTAGTGCAGCAACTGCTAGATCATGTATAACAATGTTGGTGTAAGTGCCAATACCGGAAAGCTAATAAACTGCGGTCCTTGGAAACTTTAGTGTGACAAACAAGCATGTGATAAATTTCTATATCGTCAACGGGATATATAGAGAAGTGAAGGGGTTACGCCTTAGCCGAGGAAGCAGAGGCTGAACATATTGTTGAAGAGATGGTTAGGCTGTATGTGGCTGAAAGCATACATGAGCTGAAAGCATAATTAATCAAAATCTCTTGAATGAGTTGAAATACACACCTTCGTTGATGTGATGATCGATCGATTGATTGTAACTGAAAGAAAACCTTTTTACAGGGTTGCTGACCACAAGGATCAACTTGGGCGACGTCGTGGTTCGGCTTTGGCTACAAGCATTTGAAGGTATTCTCTTCCCCTTGCTCTTGTCACGTGGTCATCGAACCACGGATACGCCATATAGCTCTTGGTCATGACCTTGCTGCCATGGCTACCGTTGTTGTTGGGTTTGGCCTCAATCGGATCGGTAGATGATGCTCTAGTTTAGTGGTTAAACTTTGACTGCACATCATGTTTTGCTTCAATCTGTCTCTTCATGGTTAAACTTTGACTAAAACTAGAGCATCCCTTTGATGTTCAATTTCTTCCACGAATGAATTTCTCCCTGTTTGTGTATGTATGATGAACACTTCATTTTATCTCTTGTGATGATGGATGTGCTTGTTATATATAGTTGCACTGCATGTTGGTGAACAATAATAAATTGTAGTTTTTGTTTTGCCCCAGTGCAAGATAATATTGTGTTGCTCATTTCTGATTTATAGGAAAACTCAAAACTTGAACTTGACTGTTATTATTAGTTATTTCCATGCTATCTTCTTATTCCAAATAAAGCTGATCACATTGAAGATACGATGCTTGCTTGTTGATGTTTGATGGAATCTTTTGTTTCCTTGTATGATGTGTTCCCTTGTATTGTTGCATTCTTTTTGTGGTTGCTTTTTTTAGGATTTTGTGAGTAAATGTGAAATAGATATTACCAATTCTGACGAGGAAGAGGATCATGGCATGATTTTAGAATAAGAGCTAGCTGGCCAGATTGCTTGGTATTAGAGAAAAATAAATAGTATGTTGATTGCTTCAGTTCAGGGTTGTTGGTTGATTGACTGTTGCCAGTGGAGGAAGTGACTAACTAAGTTTCCTTTCAGCTCGGTGTCGACAAGAGTGTCTGCCTGGAGCTATGCATCCTCCTTC
Source organism: Elymus sibiricus (assembly GCA_039707655.1). NCBI lineage: Eukaryota > Viridiplantae > Streptophyta > Magnoliopsida > Poales > Poaceae > Elymus > Elymus sibiricus. The sequence continues at coordinate 93,598,870 of CM077676.1, read as the reverse complement.
TCTACAAGCAGGATGGAAACACCATGTCCTGGCGCATCCTGGGGTTGCTTCTTTTCCCACTCCTCTCGCCCTGCCCCTTCACTGGCCTTGATTTTCTTCCACTCCGGCATAGGTGGTAAGGCACTGTATCCTCTCCTCTCTCTGTTTGATTCTATGTACATGTTGTTTGGTGCCGTTTATCTTCACAGGAGACATCCTCAAACATGAAAGAACTTGAAATGTGGCGTCAAACCTCATTTGTTGCATTACTTATCTGTGTTGACTTTGGGTGCATCTTATGACTATAGAACATGATCACGCTGTTAGAAAGTAGAAAAACAGGATGTCTAGGGGGGGGGGGAACTGGGATTGTTATTCATGTCCGTGTCTAAGATTCTTTGGTCTCGCTATCGCCAATCTAAAATGAGCAACCTTTTCCATCTAGAAAAGCTAAGTCCTTATTATAGTCATTTAAAATATGAGATGCCCACCCTACTGTCACTATGGGATAGCAACATGTTTGGTCTTTGGTTGTGGTTCATGTATTTAGGTTTTAGTCACAGATATGCATGCCATAGGTGTTTCGAAATTATGCCCTGAATTTGCTGCAGTTGCTATGTGAACCTTAGGAATAGGTGTAAAACTCTCCCCTTTCCCTGATGCCGTTTCCTCATGCAGGTGTGCCGCCCAAAATCACCAATGTGGGCCTGCGCCGGAGCTCACTTCGACGGCTCCCGCCCTGGCCCTACGTTGGCTACTTCTTCTTCGACTCTAGCATAGGTAAGCCACCGGTTCCTCTGCTCTCTCTCTCTCTCTCTCTCTCTCTCCACTGTTTCCATCTCACTTCAAGAATAAAAATGCAAGAATTTAATTTCAATGTTTGTGTAATACTTTGAGCGCTTATATGCTTGTAACTACGCTGCTATTTTGTACACAATCATTGAGAAATTGCACAGTCCCAACTTCTTAACGTGGGCTTCTTTTCTACTGGTTTGGCACGGAATTTTCTGCTGGATGATGTCTAGTTGTGTTTGGTTCGCCCGCAGTTACCTGGAGTCAATATTATGATCATGCTCCTATTAGAGGCTTAAGTTCATGTCCTTGATCTGGTTATGCATGATATGCTTTGTGTTCATATTTTGGGAGGGACTGTTTTTAGTTGTGGAGTTCAAGTTATGGTTCTGTCTACTCCATGGCATCTAAGGCACATTTCTTTAGCCGAGGCATGTGTATGTGCCTCGTTTAGTAGGATATCCTAATTCTTAGACGATCAGGGATTGCCATACCCCTAAAGATGTTTCTGATGGCAAGTTAATATTTGTGGAGTCTGTTGCATGGCCTCTTATGGTCGATTGATTTATTCTTGCATGATAAAAAATTGATATAAATAGTTCATTTGAAATGAAAAGTTCTAATATCTCAAAATAGTTCATAGTTACTTGACTGCATCAATCATAATTTGCAAGGTGTAACTTATAATATTTCCGCATAATGACCGATTGATTATGACTGAAACAAAACCATTTTGCAGGGTTTCCTTGACCACAAGGATCACCTTGGAGCTCCTCTCTGCCCAAATGTATAACCAAAAGATCCTTAATACGTGTCCTCTTAGTTCCCTCGAGGATGGTATACTACTTGACCGTCCTACCATGTGCCCATATAGGCTTGAGCCCAATGATGAACGTGCCATGGAGGAGGTCATCCGCAAGCGAGCGCCTACACCATCCACGAGAGAAGCCTGAAAACGGAGAAGGAACCGTCAAGGAGAAGGCGAGGTTCCACCTGCATCGACGGGCGTCCACGAGAAGGCTGACAGCAAGCTTCAGGACACCCCGTGCGCACGGCCCCTGGACCCCGTGCACACGGGACCCCCGTGCCCATGGTACAAGCCCGTGCGCATGGGCTAAGGCGTCAGGTCGCTGGACACCCCGTGCGCACGGGCTCCACTTACCCCGTGCGCACGGGGCCTCCTGCGTGTGGCTGTTGGGCTTTTGCCTTGTATTACCATTTCGCCCTCCTTACCCCTTCATGCCTTGGACCTATATATACTCATCCTCCTCCTCCATTTAGGGATAGCTAATAATAGATCTAGACATTAGAGCTTAGCTCATGTATCTCTCCTTTGTGGTATTCCTCTTGAGAGAGAGAGAGAGAAGACTCCATTGGAGAAGATCCTTAGGGATTCAAGACCCCCTTGTGGGAAGGATCTATCTAGATCATCAAGACCTCATCTCCTTCATAGGATTTGGGATGAACTCTATCATGTATCTTATTTCCCTTTGATTGTTCATGTACCTTGTGGATCTTGTGTGTTTGTTGGTCTAGTGGATGTGTGATTGGACTTGTTCTTCAGTGTTCCTCTTGTGATTTCCCCTCTTGTTCTTTGTGTTCTTCGCGTTCTTCATGGACCCCCTCCAATTCATGAAAGATCTCCACTTAGGGTCTCCACCCTACAACACCTTTCCTATTAACGTCGCCAAATCTATGCATTCCACAAAATCGCCGCTGCTGCATCCCACCATTGGGTCTGTCCTTGGCAATAATTCACAACATTAAGAGAATCAGACTCCGCTTCAATCCTAATAAATCCCATATTGTTTGCGAAAGGTAGACCGTCACGCATAGCCATTGTTTCTACTGTCATCACATCTGCTGCATTCTGAATGAATATGCACTGCGCTGCTATAAATCACCCCTTGTCATCTCTCAAAACAGCCCCTGTTGCACCCGAGCCTTCCTCTGCATAGTATGAGGCATCAACATTCAGTTTGGTAAAGTTTAGTTCAGGTCTCAACTACTTATGCGTTGAACATACAGCCTTTTGAGTTGATCCTTTATAGTTTGCAACAATAGCAAGAACTGAACTAGGCCATCGGAAAGGGGGAGGGCAAGAATCATGGTGAGTGTGTTGGCGGCGCAACCACCAAAGATACCAAGACCCAACTGCAATGACCTCTTTGTAATTTATGCTCGGCATGAGATCCAATGTTGAATCTTTTTCTGTCAAAAGAAACTCCAATATCGCCGACCCCAATCTATCAACCTGAAGAGCAACGTTTACACGCTCCAGCAGCCCAGATTTGTCCATAGGCTCTTCGCCAACTCATATTGGAATAGAAGATGTCGCATATCTTCTGGCCCTTGGCGACATATTGGACACTGTCCACTTACAAGAATGTGCTTATTTGCAAGTATCGATTTTAGAGGAACTATACAACTCAATGCACGCCAGCAAAAAATTTGGATCTTCCTCGGTACCTACAATTTCCAGAGCTGGTTCCAGATTTGAGGTTGCATGGTACTACTTGATGTGTGACTATCCCGAGTTTCCCCCCTGTATTTATGCATCCATTCTACCCGATAAGTTGTTCTTACAGAGAAAACCCCATTGGTAGTAAGATTCCATGCAATGAAATCATCAAAAGCCTGATAGTTAATTGGGATTTGCAGGATCCTCGCTGCATCCATTGGCCACAATATGTCTCTAGTTAACTCCTCATCCCATTGGCCATCAACCGGGTTTATTAAATCATTTACCGTTGTAAGCACAATATTCCCTCTCGGAGTCAATATTCTCCTATCCGGACTAGACGGAACTCATGGATCACTCCATATGTTCACTCTCTCCCCCGATCCAATGCGCCAAATATACCCACGTTTAAAGGTAGCAGGAAGTACTTCACCTTAATAATCCTGGCACAAAAAGAATCTGGATATATGATCAATCTCCAGCATTGTGGGGACCCCGACCAATGCAGTCGAAGCCACCGGTTACACGTGCACAGTGATCCCAAGGATCAATGCTCACTGTACACAACAGACTGAATATCAAGAGTTTACATCCATACATACCGTCTTACAAAAATTATGACCATTATGGTCAAGTCTTGAGTATATCATCGCAGCGAAAATCTTCGTCGACAACTTGGACCCATGTCATCTGCCTTAACCCTACAGGCATTCTGACTGGGAAAGCGTCCTAGCTCGCATGTTCATCACCAAAGAACTCTTCATCTTATACCTGTTCTTCCAAGCCTGGCCAAGTAAATAGCCAGGGACAAGCTAGTGAGTACGTTTGAATGTACTCGCAAGCAACCCGAGAGTGATAACCGAATAAATATGCAAGGCTCTACAACTAAATTGGTATTTTTGCAGAAAGCTAGTTTTCCTCATGCAAGTATGATCAACACTTATTGGAATCATGAATGCGTCTGCAACAAGTATCAGAAGGTTACAGACACCAACATCGAGAAAGAGTTGTGAACAACTCATGCTCAAGCTCATCGTGACTTCCTCACGAATCACATCAACAATATTACCAAACCGTGTTGTTTGTCAGAAACATATGGACATAGTCTAAGCAGCACCACCCAACTGTCCTTGACCGTGGACACGGCTATTCGAATAGTTTGACACTCTGCAGAGGTTGCACACTTTACCCACAAGATCCGGGGAACTTCCGTGTCATCCACGACCCGCGGTACCTCAAGTACCCGGGGTAAGCACCCGATCACTACCTTTCCCTAGCCGTGACCAACAAAGAGTCCACTCGATTGGTAGCAGCCATTGTGCCAAACATTGTCACATAATAAATTTTTGTGGAGCCACGCTCCCATATTCATCACATAACACAAGCACGGGGTACCAACGGTGTGTCCGGTGCCCTGTAAAAACAGTCATGGCCGCCTATCCAAGCACGACCCCGTCCCGAGAGTGACCACGCCACTCCCGTCACTAGTAATGCGGGCATCCATGCTAGCACGAACTAGGTAATCAATAATGCCCTTTCCCATATAAGGGTAGAGTGGTTGCGCATGTTTGGTTGGGACGGTCGATAAATCTTAAATCTAATCCGTCTCTGGGAACAACACATCCACCATGCCTCGGTACACTACCTCTCCATTAAGTAGTGACCTAGCTCAACATCATCTCCCAGGGGCATCAGTGGCACCCACTGGGACTTTCGAAAGTATGTCAAACCACACTTGTTTCTTTCAATGCATAACCCTGCCCTGTTTGCGTAGCCAACTACTATAGCATATATCTACTTTCCACCAACACGACTCTAAGCAAGGGTAGAGTCATGAATAATGCAAGTATCAACGGAGTATGCAACGGAGGCAAGCCTAGCAAGGTTGCCATTCAAGATATCATGCATTCGATGAAACAACGGGAAATGCTATTATGATGTAAAAGGGTTCATCATGGTCAAAGGGCTGCTTGCCTGGCTCAACAAAGTCCTCGGGGTCTTCAAATGTCTCTGGTCCAACTCCTTCGTCAACGTCGTAATCTAACGTCGCAAAATAACGGCACACAATAAGGCAATAGCACAAAGCAGAAAAATAAAATTGCTCATAAAAATGTTCAATCATTTTTGATAAATATTAGGATGAAAACTAAGAATGGAAAAATTCTTAGTTTTGGAATTGGAGCTATAGAAACAGAGAAATGGATTTTCAAAGAGGGATTTAAATGCTCAAATTTGAATTTAAATTTGAACAGTATATAAAAGTGTGATGGATGTGCATGAAAGTTACACCATTAAATAGGTGGGATTTTTAGAAGATTTTATGAGTTGGAATTATTTCATTTGGACAAGTATTTTGATCTGTGGAATTTTTGGAGGGCAGCTGTTAAAAGAAAAAGGAAAAGCCTGAAGGTTACTGGGCCTAAACAGACCCAGTTGGGCCGGCCTGCAACTGAGCCGGCCTGGGCGAGCCGAGGCGCGCGCCTGCCTGGGTTTAAACCTGACAGGCGGGGCCCAGCCGCCAGCGACAGAGAGGGGGGAGGGAGAGAGGTGAGGATGACAGGCGGGCCCCCCCTGTCATCTTCAACCTCGCGACCAGAGGGGTCGGCGAGCTCACCGGTGACGGTACGGGGCACGACAGGAGGAGCTGACGGCACCGTTGGACTCAGGAGCCTGCCGCCGTTCGGGTGGTGCCGGAGGTGGTCGCCGGGGTGGCCTGGTTCGCCGGCGACAAGGATGCAGGGCGGCGGCGCGTCGGGAGGTGTTTACTCCGGTCGTCTTCGGCTGCAAACGAAGGGGGAAATGGCGGGGAAAAGGTCAGTGAGACGCGGTGGTTCCAGATCGGGGAAAAGCAGGGGCGGAGGAGGCCTGCACCGTGCGTACGCCGGACGACCGAGGCGGCAGAGGTCGAGCTCGATCTCGAGCTCAGGCTGCTTCGAGGAGGAGTGGGTGGCTCAGGCGGTCGATAGGGAGTGGTAGAGAGCGATGGGTGGAGAGAAAGGGGCTCGGGGTGGCCTTATATAGCCTGCCCGAGGTTCACCGTGGGCTTGTGCGCCGGCGAGGACACAGCCGAGGATAGGGGCCACGGGGGCCAATGGAAAGGTGTCCTGGGCATTCGTGGAGGTGGTCTACGACCAGGGGAAGAAGAGAGGGAGTGGGGGAGTGCCAGAGGCTGCGCGCGTGTGAGCTTGCTCATTGGAGCTCCCGGGCGGCCGGCGCGCGTGTGGAGGGAGGCAGTAGGAGGAAGAAAGAGAAGGGGGACAGGGGCGTAGCGTGTTGCGGACGCCGAGGGACTCCGGCAGGCGTGCGGGGGAGGACCGAGGTGGCCGGAGGCATCGGGCAGAGGGCGGCTACAGTGCCCTAGTGCACTGTAGCGCGCTCTAGAGCGCCCAAATGGCTGGCATTGGCATTGTTTAGGCGCCCAAGCCATGGCCACTAGTGTCTAGTAGCTCTAGGAGGGAGTAAACAAGTGGGTTGGTGCCTTGGATGCCCTGGAGGCACACTAGAAGAGGGGTGAGGTGGAGAGAGAGAGAGAAAAGTGTTGTCCAGAGGAGTAAAATGGGGTTTTACCCCCCTCAATCATTGAACTAAGGAGGAGAGGGAGTTGATGGTGGTATAAGATGACTAGGAGAAGCTTTGGTAAAAATTTGAGCTTATGGAGAATAGTGGAAGGGGTCAAAACAGTGGTTTTGGTAAAATAGCAGAAGGTGTTTGATGATGTTTTGGGAAAGTAAATTAATTCTACTTGACATGAGATTTAACAGGATCAAATGGCATATAGTAATGAGGTTGGTCACCAAGTTTGAGCTTAATTTAAGAAAGTTACCAATGTAACTTTGGCAAACCCTAGAAATCAAAAGAAATGGGTTTTCCAAGATTTAGTCATGCAAATATTTTCTCCTTGATTCACCACTTGGTGTAGTGTCATCATTTGAGGATTTGAACATGTCCACAAAAATTGGTATCAAAAGGAGACAGTTGGAAATGCAAAGTTGTTCAAACTTGGATCTGGACAGAGAGGGTTTTGGGGCACTTTGATCAAGTTATCTTGTTCTCCAACTTGTTCCATTTGGTCTAGATGAATAATTAGAACATTTGAGAATGTGTGCCAAGTTTTATGGCATTTGGACATGTTTGGCAATGTAAAGTTGCTCAAACTTCAAAATGGACAGAAATGGTTTTGAGGGGTTTTGGTGATGTTATCTTGTTCTCCAAGACATGATACTTGGCAAGATCACCCAATATGTAATTTGTGACATTCTAGAATTTTCTTGGAAGTTTTAGAGAATATTTCCTTTGTAAATATTTCAAAAGCTTGAAATATCCAGAAAGGGCTTTTGATGGATTTGACCAATATTTTGAACATGACCATGTGCTGAAACTCTTATATATGGACAATATATGTCCAATAAGCTTCCCTAAATTTTATCAAATATTTTTGAAACATTAAAATAATTTTAACCTATTAAAGACCATTTCTGGCCTAAAGAAAAAGCCTTTAAATAAAATAGCAAAATAACTTTTAAAATAATAGTTTTGTGGTTTTATGGTATCCTAGGGCTAATAGGATTCAAATATAATTTTTGAAAGATTTCTGACATCCTAACTTAGGTACTTGTAGTTCAAGCCTGAAGTCAGGGGTTTTTGAAAAACCTAATTAAGAAAATACTTTTTGGCCAAATTATTTTTGCAAGAAAATAATATTCTGTCCTATACACATGGCATGATTATTGGGCAAAGTTTTGGGGTCAAGGAAATGAAGTATAAGAGTTGGAGGATTTATTTGATTTTTAGAGCACTTGCAAACAGCAAACAAATATCCAAATCAAAGCAGAGACCAAATCAACACAAAAGTTTTTTTTTGTGGATCCAATTTTTATGCTTAATTAATCCTAAATGTTGTGTCATGAAAATCAGGGTGTGACAGACTTACCCCCCTTACAAGAATCTCGTCCCCGAGATTCCCAAACTAGGCGCGGAAAGGAATACGGAAACTTGGATCTGGGGTAGTCTTCACGCTCCTATGTGGCTCCTTCCTCGGTGTGGTTGCTCCACTGAACCTTGAAGTACTTGATGGTGCGGCTTCGTGTATGACGTTTTGCTTGTTCCAGGTTGCAAATGGGTCTCTTGCAGTAGGTCAGATTGGGCTGGGGTGGATGGCTCGATGGTCGATGTCCTTGTAGGGATCGTGCTTGTTAGGAAGTTGGAAACACTTCCGGAGTTGTGACACGTGGAAAACGTTGTGCACATTGGGTAACTCAGGTGGCAACTCCAGCTGGTAGCCGTCTACTCTTCGTCTTGCATTGATCTCGAAGAGGGTCGATAGATCTTGGTGTGAGCTTCCCTTTGACATGGAAATACTTGATTCTTTTGAGAGGAGTGGCTCGCAGATACACATGGTCTTCGACGCGGAAGTTTACTTCTTGAAGACAGTGGTTGGTATAGTTCTTCCTCCTTGACATGGCGGTCTTCAAATGTTCCCTAACCAGCTGAACGAATCTTCTTCCGTCTTCGGGTAGACGAGTAGGTCACCAAGTAATGATGACACCCAACTTGTCCAAGTACTCCATGAAGACTTTGTTCATGAGGTACATAAAGTAGGCTGGGGCATTGGTGGTGGTCACGATTGAGTGTTGGCCAAGGTCTTCTCGATCTAGAGTCAAGGCCCAAGGTCATGATCCGACCATGTTCTGGCTTGGTAGGGCTTAAGGGTTTTAAGGATTCTAGGGTGCGAGTGAACGTTTATCATATTATCCTTGAGCACAGTTTCTGAGATGCCAATTGTTCTATCTAGTCCTCTAAACAAATCACCTTATGCCACCGAAAGCATCATATCGTATAGGCCAACTCCAATCATCACTCATGCTAGTCATATCATCATGACTCCCAAGAGGAGGTCTAACAAAATCATACATGTCAACTATCCCCAAACTCATATGCATGGTTATCCTCATGTAAAATCCATGCAAGCTGCTAAGCTTGAACTAACCATCACAATCCAAGTACTCAGCTTACCCATCCAGGGTCCATGATAGTGGATCTATATCCTAAGGAAACACGTCGTATACCAATCCAAGATCTTGTTTCCTTCCTATGAATCAAATCCAACAGCCCATTAGCTTCCATCAATCACTACATGACCCATTAATCCTACAAATCCAATATCTATGGCGTTCCACATGTTCTTCTAAAGTCCCTATAATTCCTAAATCCTTGAAAAGGGCTATCCTTACTATAGTCAGTCCACCAATTTCCATTATCGGGGTCAAGTAACCTCTAACGTCAAGCTTATATAGATCCCTAAATCAATTCCAACAATTAATCCAATCTCCTAGTTTATCGTCCACCTAGAAACATGGTATCATGATCGAGATCATCAGTCTAAATCCAATTTACTCCGAACCATGTAGACTTACTCAGCATCTATACTCCACTAGGATCACCTATTTAATCCAAATCTCATGTCCTACGAGAATTCCTACATGTTCCCCCCAAGTCATTCTCGTAATGTCAACTATCTCCTATCAATATCCCTTGGCTAAGTCAAATCCTTATACTTCCAAGAATTTCAGCTTGCGATCATAATTGTCCTACTAAATCCAATTTACTCCAGGGTGATGAAAGCTATGCTACTCTATTACCATGATCTCACCAAGTTCATCTACCAACATGAAAGCCTCATAAACCACCAAAGAGTCTCAGATATCTCCTCAAGGTATCTATCATAGTCTCGTCAAAACATTAGCCTACTAATCATGTACCCTCAAATCGATCTTCCCTATGGCATCGTCAGTTCTGATGTTATCTTAGGATGATATTGTGCTAGTTCACTATGTCCACTGGTTCCATAATGAACTCAGTGGGGAGCAAGGGTCCCTGAAGTTTAACTGGTTCTCTTGTGATTCTGCAGGTTAAGCACATGATTAAGGATTCGAGCTGGGGTACCTCGTGAATTCTCGGGGGGTCTAGGGATGGGTTTCTAGTCTTGAGGGGTAAACATAACTCTACGGGGTTGCACTTGATCGAGGAGGCTGCAGCAAAAGTTTCAGTGCTAGTTGGTTGCTGAGGTGGAATCCCTGGCACATCTTGTCTTGTTGGTCTTCAGTTGACGAGATAGATGAGAGGGATGAGTAGCATAGAGGAGGTGCCTAAAGGGGGTTCTATAGTGCAAGTGCAACAAACAAGTGCCGAAAGGGCCACACACATTCATTAAGATAAGATAGGTGATATAGTCACGTACATGTTGCCTAGGGCAAAAGTGCGACTTATATCAAAACACAACAGATAAAAACAAGCAACACACAACATGGTTTCATTTGAACCATCATATGGACTCGACTTCGCATAGGGGGTACACGACTCATCCTACCCTAGGGGTTCTCGGACTCGGTAGTCGTGCTTGCTTCATCACTCGGAGAGAAGGGCGTTCAGTCTTCAGCTTCTAGGTTCTCCTATGGTGCCAGTGGGTATGCGACAGTCGGCTGCTTGTTGGGACACATCCTATTAATATGCCCAAGTTCACCACACCCGTGACATGTGACGGAAGCAAAAAGGTTGTTATTCAGTCTTGGGTTATGTCGTCGGGGGCCTGACGATGATCCTCTACGAGGTTGATATGGAAATCCATTCCTATGCCTCCTTCGTGGGGTTCGGTTGCGGTCTTCCTGAAGTTCCTCAATTTGCTGCTTCTGATTGGCGATGTGGACTTGTAGGGCAGTGATTTGCTGTTCTCGCTCGACCACCTTCTTCTTCTCAAGGCAGTGGAGGTGCAGAAGCGAAGGGAGGTCTTGGCGAGCCTTAAGGAATCTATAGTCTAGATTCCATTCCCTCGATCCACTCTCATTTAAATGATGGGATTGGGCCATACCAACCTTCACTTAGTCTTAATAAAATATTGCTTCATATCTTCAAGGATTGGGAGGAGGTGGCGTAAAAAGGAAGGAAAAAGGAATTCGAAATCCGTCCCTTCCCACAGAATCATCGGGCTTGACTTTCCTTACTCTCCCAACCCCGCTACTGTAAAAAGAACTCTTTTGTTTTGAGACTAGCTAGTCGCTATGGTTTGCGGGAAAACTCGATCGAGTCATCGAGCTAGGCAGGAGGAGCACCGTTTCTTTAAGAGTTTGCCATTGCTAAAAGAAGTAGGCTACTCCTAAAGGGGAGTAACCACCCTAGTACATCTATACTATGCGTACCGGCAGCTCGTTGGCCACCCGTGCATGAGTGCAGTACAGTGCATGCAAAATTGCAAATGCCCTCGGCAAGCTCGACCCGGCCATGCATGATTCCATGTCACTTTCCACTGGCCGGCTAATTGTATATATAATATAAGCTGGACGGAGCAATGGGCGCGAGGGAGGGAGTTCTAGGCTTCTAGGTATGGCTCCAATGGCGGCCATGCAGGTTATAAACTACGGTCAGGAGACCCCCTCCACGGAATGCACTCTGGCGGCCATGGGCATGCACGAAGGTGGCCGGCCATTGGAAGCTTTCCGCCCATAGGCCATGCGACTCTCGGGAAGGCAGAGAGGGCGGATGCGGCAACCAGGGCGGACCGGCGGAGCCATATCTGTGCACACCCTTCTGATTAACAACACATGAAGGTACACGTACAGCGCCAGGCCACCGGCCGCAGCATTATTGATCTTCTCCGCCGGAGAAGAAAATGGAAATGGTGTGGGGCACAGAGGAAGATGTGCACAACTGCAGGATGCAGATACATATCATGACACAAAAGAGAATGACTATGGCATATCACACATACATCTGGTAATTCTTGCCTTTTTTACTTTGTTAGGCAGAGTGCCTTCTGACTTGGTTAGGCAGAGTCGACGCCCATGCGTCATTATCTTGTTAAGATGTTGGTTTGAAGATCTACTTTGGGTGATATCCCTTGGTCTGGCATCCAGTCGGACCAGCCAACATCGAGGCACGAGCGTCGGTTCCTTCTTGAAGGTGTTGGTGCCTGTTAATATGTTATCGTAGGTCGGTTGGTATGATTTTGTGATGCTCTCATGACTAATGGGACATGTCTATGACTTTGATTTTTATTTTATTTTTTCTCTTTGTAGACCGATTTGCCCGGTATTATGAATAATTAATAATATACGGATACGTGCATCAATGCAGAGGCCCAGGGTCTTGTCCTCTTTTCGTAAATAAAATGGCACACAAGAGAATGGCAGCAGTAGCAGCAGAGTATAGTGATGCGGCAGGCATTCTTAGTCTTCTGGATATGCATGCATGGTGCCCTGGATGACAGTGATGGTCGCAACATTCGACAGATACACGATGGACGATCCCCACTGGCGCAGTTACAACTCATCAGACAGATAAAATACAGAGTTTGCTCGTCGTCTCAGCACCGATAGTTGGCAAGATTCATGCCAACGACGACGTCACCAACTAGCAAAGATGCGAAACGATCCGCCAGACGTTGTCGTGCAGTTCTGAGTTGGATCCGATCCCGTTATGTTCGGTGTGAGTTGGAAAGCAGCACTATCTATCTGCCTAACAGCCACTGTAATTAAACAGATTCACTTTCAGTTGAGAGAGAGAATTACCAGGGTATCAACAACGACGAATGGCTGCAAAAAGAAAGGAATGGAATATACATCTAGGTACAGAGACACACACAGCCAAGGAACTCGGCAGGATGCTACTCTGGGAGGAAGGGTAGCCTGGTGACACCACTCTGCGTACAGTCCATGCCATCGGAGCTGCTATCTGAATCTGTGAGCCCGGGTGCGGTCTCTTGCTGCGAGGCGGTACCCTCTTCCCTGTCCGCAAATTGCGGAAGGATTCTCAGGCACACGTTCGGCTCCTGGCCTGTGACTTCCCACTTGAGGTTGAAACTTTCGACGAGGTTCACCTGGGAGGAGATGATGGTCGATGGTCTGGGCAGGAGCTGCACGCTCTCCCCTTTCGGGATCACTACTTGCTCGACTGCCAATCTTGCTTCCTGTACTCAAAGAAACAGTTTGTTATGTTCAAGAAATGATGTATCCGGGACAAGTTGACTGTTGATGATGGTACCTCCAAAGCATCGGTTTCCTCTGATGATCTTACTTCCTCCTTATCTTCAACATCGATCAACCCATCCACGTGATCATCGACAAGGACGCGAAGTGCCCGGGTAATTTGCACCAGGGAGTTTGTCTATGAAGGAAAGTGAGTCACCATAGAATAATTCTGCCACTTCAAAAAACAACAGTGCACATTGAGGATGAAGAGTGCAAGTGCGTACCTTGGCGAAGAAAACGGGTATATCTTCAGATTTCAACACAGCCTGAATCTGAGAATTCTTCTTGAGCTTCGATTGCAAAGCAATCACTGCATCAGCTTCACTGATATTGTAAGTCAAAGTAATCATGTCCTCCAGCTCTAGTTGTTTAATTGCTTGCAAGGCAATTTCCTCGGATATCTAGAACACCCTATCCAATAAGTTTCAAACTAAGTACTGAAAATTCTACAAAAATATGTATAAACAGGTAACTGAAAGCTAACAAAAATCATCATTATTTACCACATATTTACAAGTGTCCTATGGCAGTCAAAGGAAGGCAAGTTACATAAGTTGTAAACAACATTAATCCCTCACCCCCAACAAGCAAACAACAGTACGCGGGAGCGCTTTCCAACAACCAAACTAGGACTGTCAAACCTCTCTTTTTTCATTTAAGTACTGAAAATTCTACAAAAGATTTTAACAAGTAATTCACAACTAACAAAATTCATGGACCATTTACCGCAATTCATCATTGTCTTGTTGCAGTCACAGGAACAATTAAAAAAAGGCAGCATTAGCCCCTCACCCCCCAACATATACACTAGAAGCATGCAGGAGCACTTCCCAACAAATCAAACTAGGACTATCATTTTTTTTATTTTTTGCGATTAAGGACACACACACTAGCAGCATGCATGCAGGAGCACTTCCCAACAAACCAAACTAGGACTATCAAGGTGGCAAAGAAGGCCGCAAATTCACCATTGTATTGCTTCAGACGCCTACACCTGGATAGGAATGCAGACAATATAGAAAAGTACAAGGTGGCAAAGAAGGCCGCAAAGCGAACTGTGAGTGACGCAAGGGGTCGGGCATATGAGGACCTCTACCAGCACTTAGACACAAAGGGAGGAGAAAGGGGCATCTATAAGATGAACAAGATCCAAGAGAGGAAGACGAGGGATGTCAAACAAGTCAAATGCATCAAGGGCAGAGCAGATCAGCTCCTAGTGAAGGACGAGGATCTCAAGCATAGATGGCGGGAGTACTTTGACAAGTTGTTCAATGTAGAGAACGGGAGCTCTACCATTGAGATGGACGACTCCTTTGATGATACCAGCAGGCGTTTTGTGTGGCGAATCCAGGAGTCCGAGGTCAGGGAGGCTTTAAAAAAGATGAAAGGAGGTAAGGCGATGGGCCCTGATTGTATCCCCATTGAGGTGTGGAGAGGCCTCGGAGACATAGCGACAACATGGCTAACTAAGCTTTTCAACGTCATTTTTCGGGCAAACAAGATGCCAGAAGAATGAAGGCAGAGTATATTAGTACCAATCTTCAAGAACAAGGGGGATATTCAAAGTTGTATTAATTACTGTGGAATGAAGCTGATGAGCATACGATAAAGCACTGGGAGAGAGTCATTGAGCACCGCTTAAGAAGAATGACAAGCGTGAGCAAAAATCAGTTTGGTTCCATGCCTAGGAGGTCGACCATGGAAGCCACTTTGGTACGACAACTTACGAAGAGCTACAGGGATAAAGAAGTACCTGCATATGATGTTCATTGACTTGGAGAAGACCTATGATAAGATACCACGGAATGTCATGTGGTGGGCCTTGGAGAAACACAAAGTCCCAGCAAAGTACATTACCCTCATCAAGGATATGTACGATAATGTTGTGACAAGTGTTTGAAAAAGTGATGGCGACACTGATGACTTTCAGATTAAAATAGGACTGCACCAAGGGTCAGCTTTGAGCCCTTATCTTTTTTGCTTTGGTGAAGGATGAGATCACAAGCGATATACAAGGAGATATCCCATGGTGTATGCTCTTTGGGGATGATGTGGTGCTAGTTGATGATAGTCGGACGGGGGTTAATAGAAAGTTAGAACTATGGGGACAAACTTTGGAATCAAAAGGTTTTAGGCTTAGTAGAACTAAAACTGAGTACATGAGGTGCGGTTTCAGTGCTACTAAGCACGAGGAGGAGGAGGTTAGCCTTGATGGGAAGGTGGTACCTCACAAGGACACCTTTCGATATTTGGGGTCTATGCTGCAGAAGGATGGTGATATTGACGAAGATGCGAGCCATCGAATCAAAACTGGATGGATGAAGTGGCGCCAAGCTTCTGGCGTTCACTATCACAAGAGAGTGCTACAAAAGCTAAAAGGCAGGTTCCATATGACAACGATTTTGACCCGCAATGTTGTATGGCACTGAGTGTTGGCCGACTAAAAGGCGACATGTTCAACATTTAGGTGTAGCGGAGATGCGCATGTTGAGGTGGATGTGTGGCCACACAAGAAAGGACCGGGTACAAATGATGATATACATGATAGAGTCGGGGTAGTGCCGATTGAAGAGAAGCTTGTCCAACACTGTCTGAGATGGTTTGGGCATATACAACGCAAGCCTCCAAAAGCTCCAAGGCATAGCGGACGGCTAAAGCTTGCTAATAATGTCAAGACAGGTCAGGGTAGACCAAATTTGACATGGGAGGAGTCTGTAAGGATAGATATGAAGGACTGGAATATCACCAAAGAACTAGCCATGGCAAGGTGATAGCTATCCACGTACCAGAACCATGAATTGGTTTCAAGACCTTATGGGTTTCAGCTCTAGCCTATCCCCAACTTGTTTGGCACTAAAGGCTCTGTTGTTGCTGCTGTTTTTGTAAGGATGAGCACACTTCCATAAAGACGCCCAAAAGTTTGGTATTATACAGCCAAATGGAATCAGCGTCCATACCAAATAAGCATCGTGTTAACAATAACACCCCCAAAGTAAAACCTTAAACATGTAAACGAACTACTGAAGATCACTGTAAAAAAATTGAGCATCAAGGAAATGGTCTATTTTAGAAATTCATACCCCATAAGCATAGAGATTGAAGCCTGCCTCAGACACATTAGAGCTCTCTATATGTCCGTTGGCAGAATCAAGACTAAATGCAGAGTCCAAGCTTGTTCTTGCATTACTTAAGGAAGCAACTTCAGATTGAGACGCAATTTCGTAAGGACCACGACAAAATTGATCCTTCTGCACAGAAACTTCCTGCTGCACCGAGCCGGTTGAACCCAACTTACGAATTTCAACATTAGGCATTCTACCTGCACCAACAAAAACAAAATCTAATCATAATGGCATCACAGCTTCATACTAGACTCTGAGAAAATCATAGCATCAAATGTAACGTGATGATGTAGTTGATTATTGGCACAATCAGAGAGAACCTGCAAGCAGAGCATCTACTGTAGCTTCCAGGCTACGATGGACACGTAACTCATTTTTCGACACGATCTCTACAGCATATGCGAATGTTGATGGGCCCTTGCGCTCTAGGACCGTTTTTTGGACCCTTCTCCTGCTTGCTTCTTCATCGCCAAGGGTGACGCTCTTAGAGAAACAATGGAGCAGAGACAATGATGTAAATTAGCAACCATGGTGAAACAGAAAACCAGTAATATTTGGATCGCTAACGCCATCTCTCGATGCCGATTTTGGAGTATGTAATTTAATATGTTCTAAAGCTACACGGACAGAAAATCATACTGTCTCTCAAAACAAAGTCAAGTAAGATTATTTAGATGAACTGCGTCACTGTTCAAAACTTCAACTGAAATGATACAGTTCATCTTGCTGCAGTGTGAAAATATGACTGTTTCATAACAGTAAATAGAATCAAGTGCAGCATGTCATTACCTGTATTCCTCCTACAAGCATATCTAGTGAAGGATTCATGGTCAGGTTCTCTATTGTTACACCATGAGCGGAGGCAACAAGTTGTATCCCCCGCTGTGCAATGGTGCTAGCAGCCATAGCCTCTAGCTTAGTTCCAATTTCATCAATGACAATTGCCTGAGGCATGTGATTTTCCACAGCTTCTATCAACACCTGATCGGCATTAAAGAAACAGATTTAACATACATTGTAAGCGGTGTGCTAAAAGGAACATAAATGTTCAATACTGTATAAAATCATCTGATAAACTTGACAAACAAGTAGTAACATCTGTTTTAAGTACACGTGTCAATGCCGAGCAATAGGCTTGCAAGCAGTACAATGCAAGCATATACATTGTGCAAACTCCACAAGGCAACAAACTTAAGAGAACAAACCTTATGCTGCATTTCTTGGTTGGGCACTTGCAACCTACGGGCATTGCCTATTCCTGGGTGAGGAATATCACCATCTCCACCTATCTCATTGGATGTATCAACAATCATCACCCGCTTATCGTAGTCATCTGATAGCATTCGTGCAATTTCTCTGCAAGACGAGGCAACAATCTGATGCTAAAATCGGTACATACTGGCATAGAAACTCTTCTAATTACAGTCGCCACACGTGTAAGTATCTATCACTATTCACCAGTACACTATACAATGTAGTAAAATCACTGCCAGAGGTTTCTTAATCATCCAAGCATACCTTATGACAGTTGTCTTCCCCACCCCTGGTGGGCCGATGAGCAGCAACGACCCACCATCCCTCACCAAATCCTGAAGCAAATTAGCACTTCCGGGCACAGCCCTCCCGACGCGGCAGGTCAGTCCTACAATGTCTCCCTGCCTGTTCCTAATCGCGCTGATCCGATGCAGCGTCCGGCTAATCCCGGCGCGATTGTCCCCTCCAAAGTCCCCAACCTACCAAACCAAAGGCAGATAAGCTAGATTGGACTCGTTTCATAATGCAGCAGCAGCAGCAGTAGCAGCGTATCGTAGTGTCCAGAATGAGCCTGACCTTCGCAGTGGCCTGGCGGAGGTCGTCGAAGGATATGGGGCGGTGGGAGAGGAGGAAGTCGCCGGAGGGGAAGCGCGCGAGCGGGGGGCGGCCGAGGTCCATGACCACCTCCACCAGCGCGGGGAGCTCCGGGTGGTCCTCCACCCGCCGCCGCAGCTCCCCGGGGAGAAGCTCCAGGAGCCTTCCGAGCTCCTCATGGAACCCCTCCGCCCCCGCGGCCTCGCTCCGCGCGGCGCACACGGGGGCGCGGCACCGGCTGCCGCGGCGGAGGGGGAGGTGGCGACCGGTGGCTGGGCCGGACGTGACGGAGGAGAAGCGGCGGGAGTAGGGGAGAGGGAGAGGGAGAGGGTGGGGCGTGGTGATGGAGACCCGGAGGCGGAGGTGGGCCGGCGGCGGTGGCGGTGGCGGCATCGCGGCGGCCGTGAGCGCGAGCGGGTGGAGGGAAAGAGTTGCGGATGGGTGGGCGCAGGGGTGGCTCTCGCTCGGTGTGACGGTGTCGCTCGTGTGCGACCAGCTGCCGCGCTCTATTGGGCAACCCCAGTCATGGGCGGTTGGATTAGCGATTGGACGGTCAAGATCCCATGGCATAAACGTGAGTATTAGTTGGCATATATTTTCTGGTAAATCCTAAAGCTTGTTTTTTTTCTTGGGCGCTACTACGCATCGGCCAGCGGATCTTTTTCAAAAAGATATGCCGCCTCGTGAGACGTCGGATCAGGCGGAGTGAGCTGCCAAGCGTCATCCTCTAACATTGCAACAAAGCTCGCGTTGCAGTAATTTTCTGTAACGTGGCTCATGTTGCAGAAATTTTTGCAAACTAATAGGTCGAGTTGCAGTTTTTTTCTTTTCTTTTTTGCAACAGAGGCCTTGTTATAGTTTTTTTTTTCTGTAACGGAGGTCATGTTGCAACTTTTTTCTTTTTAGTTTTTTTCTTTGCAACAAAGGCCTTGCTGTAATTTAATATTTTTGTAACAAAGGTCCTGTTGCAGTTTTTTTTCTTGCAATAAAGGCCTTGTAGCAGAAAGGAGAGATTGTGAGAACCAGGTGCAACACGTCACGTGGGATGTGTGGCGTGTAACCAAGGCGGCGGACGCGAGCGTGATAATCTGCCGGTTGAACCATATTATTTTCCTTTTTTCTTAGGGGAACGTAAAGCTAGTTTCCGACAATGAATATGAACATCTCTTCTATCTTCAAGAAAACATGTGTGGTAAACAAAGAGAGTGCTTTGGAAAGCCTTTCTTTGGTCGCCAAATTTTACTCCCTCCAATCTGTATTATTTATCGCTGATTTAGTACAGCTCAACTTTATACTAAATCCGCGACAAGTAATATGCATCGAAGGGAGTACTTTTTTTGTTCAGATCACCGCACATATTTTTTCTTCACTATTTTGCAAACACTAAGAACACGATGTCACATTTCAATTTCCGATTTTTTTGCGAGACAAACTTCCAATCTATTCATAATCAATCATGGCAGTACAGAGAACACCAAAAGTAACAAAAAATACAACCGGGTCCATGGACTGGAGCGAGCCGAAGGCATGTCGCCATCATCGCGTCTCCCCTAACCGGAGCCAGGCAAACTTTGTTGTATTAGACACTCAAGAAGTCGTTGTCGGTGTCAAAACCGGCAGATCTCGGGTAGGGGGTCCCGAGCTGTGGGTCCAGGATCAATGGGGAACAGGAAACAGGGGACACGAAGTTTACCCAGGTTCGGGCCCTCTTGAGGAGGTAAAACCCTACGCCCTGCTTGATTATATTCGATGTGGAGGATGATTACAAGAATTGATGTACCTCGAGATCGTATGAGCTAAACCCTAGAGGGGTATGCCTATTGTTGTTCTGCTATCCTCTACGGACTAAGCCCTCCGGTTTATATAGACACCAGGGGCCCTAGGGTTACACATAGTCGGTTACAGAGAAAGGAATAATCACGCCAGGACACCTAGATCTGCCTAAAAAGACTCCTATCCGGACACGGGGTGGCCTTCAGCTCCGTCTTTACCGCGGCCCAACAATCCGGCCCATACCAACCGGGTCGGACACTTGAGGACCCCTTAGTCCAGGACTCCCTCAGTAGCCCCCGAACTAGCCTTCAATGACGATGTATCCGGAATCCGCACTGTCTTCGGCTTTGCAAGCCGAGTTCCTCCCTGACACTGATCCTTGGTTGATGACAATCCGGCTCGACCACTACGTCACCTTTTATTTTTATTATTTCGCAATCAGCATTCGCCTCGACTTCTGCGCGTCAGATGAAGGTGAACAGCCCACCATCCCCTTTACAAAAAGGCCCTTCACAGGACAGGGGTAATGGCTATTAAACGAGCTGAAACCACCACGGGTCGCTCATTCCCAATCGAGAAAACCAAAGCGCCCAAAAACTCAAGATGGCTAGCGCCTCTGGCTCCTCCTCGCGCCCCCACAGTCCTCAAGCAGGCGATTGGGCAAGCTGCTCCGTTTCCCATCTCCATCTAAACCGGCTCCAGACAGAGGGATATCTTCCCCCCGCAGATCTTGTCCCCGTCCGCGCAGGGTTGACCTCCGTGTGTGGCGAAGCCCTCGCCGAAAATTTCCCAAACCCCAACAAGGAGGAGAGGGTATGCTTCGTATCCTTCCTTCTAAGAGGTCTCGGCTTTCCCATCCACCCCTTTCTTAGGGGTTTACTGGAATTCTACGGGATCCAGCTCCACAATCTCACTCCGGGATCAATTTTACATATCTCCGGTTTCGTCGCCCTCTGCGAACTGTTCCTAGGCTGTGAGGCCCATTTCGATCTGTGGAGGAAGTTCTTCTGCCTTGTCCCCCGTCCGCAAGGAGGAACTATCTTTGAAGTAGGTGGAGCCGAAGTGTGGCGCATAGCTGGGATGGGATATCCCATGGGGACCCCGAAGAAGGCGTCCGAAGAATGGTCTTCGGAATGGTTCTATATCGAGGACGTCCCCCTGCCTGATCCAATTCGGTAGGGTCTTCCCGAATTCTCCAATGCCCCACTGAAGAAACGCTTTAACTGGCGTCCTCGGAGCTCAAAACAGGAGGACAGCGCGGAAGTGCAAAGTCTAGTCGCCAAAGTCAGGATCCTCGCCCACACTAAGCTCACCATTGTTGAAGTAATGGCCATCACCATAAAGCGATGCATTCAACCTCTTCAACTGAGGGGGCATCCCTTATGGTGCTACAATGGGACGGACGACGCATCTCGCTACAAGCGTCAAGGACCTGACGATCAGGCCACGCTAGCAGCCATTCTGGCCGATCTCTTTAAAGGAGAGAAAGAAGAATTTGCCCGCTTGAACTGTCGGGAAGGCTTCTCGATGTATAACCCCATGCATCGAATGGGTAAGTATTGCTTATTTACATAATCCAGCCTTATTCTTTGGATTTACTGACCGAACTGTCTGTGATCTTTCCGAGCAAACCTGGAGGCGGTGGATTGAAAAAGTCCACTGTCCCTCCCCTCAACCAGAGGACTATTCCCGTGACGAGGATCCAGGTTTTCATGACGACCCAGATACGTCAATCGACTTCGAGGACGGGGTTTTCTACCAGGCGAGTCTCGATGGTTCTAAAGTGGCTATCATAGCCGACCACCCTGGGCTTCTTCCCTCCTCCGCTGTAAGTAATCAAAAGGCTCCCTCCCAAAAGGGGCACCCCTCTCGCGCTTCGCCCAGTGTGCTGACTCCTGCTCCAAAGGGTCGACGCTCTTCACGCCGCACATCAACGGGCGCAGCGCCTAAGAAATCGGCGCCCGCCCAAGATGAATTTTCAAAGCGCAAGGAAGTTTTGAGCGCCACGACACCTGCTCCTCCAACGAAGCGGTAAAAACTCACGCATTCAATTTGGACTCGCTACAAGAGCCTTAATTATTTCCGTCTGCTATATACAGAAGAAGTGTTCGGCTGCCTGTATCCGAAGATGCTCCCGCAATGCGGAAGGGCAATCTAGAGCCGAACTCTTCGGCGAAGACCAAAACTGACGCAGGCGCCTCCACCACCAATCCACTTCAAGGGGACTCAGATGATGTCTTGGTTACAAACTCCGAGGTTGAAAGTGTGATGAATCACCGACGATGGAAAGAGGCTCTGCGTCATACAGCCTTCTCCGATCAAGATTTTAATGCATTTAGCTCTGTAGACGCATATCTCTGAGCTGCCCGAACCGGCCTCGAAGGAGTGGCTCATCTTCTGTCGACTGATATGCAGGTAAAGGGTTTAAAATCTATTACATAAGTTATAACCTAGTAGCCCCCGAGACTTAAATTGGTCGGGACGGCCAAGTTTAAGGATCATCGTCCTTGCAGGCCTTGAAGGACCAGAACAAGGTGCTGTCCGAGGAGCTTGAAACTAGCCGAACACAGCTAGCCGCCACCACAGCCGAACTAGATGCGGTGAAAAAATTTACACGGGAGGCGCATGGTAAGAAAAAATTCTTGGGTTGATAATGATTTATAAGAGACTGGTGTTTAATGACAGGCTCATATGTAGTAGCGGAGTCAATAGGACAGCTGCAGAAGGACTTGAAGTCTGCCATGGAGGCCCAGGGGTATGCTGAATCGCAAGAGGCGGCGGGCCGCCGAGTACTAGCTCGGACCGTGGATCAAAAGAACAAGCTTGAAGAGGAAAGAAATCAACAGGCTGAAGAGATTAAGAGCTTGAAGGCTCAATTATCCGATGCCTTGGAGGAGAACCAAAAATTAAAGGGCGGCATATTCGGTATGACTTACGATTTTGCTCTGTGAAAGAGACATTCGTTTTCTAGTAGTATGAAAATTTATGCCATGTCCCTGTATAGGTCTCCTCACTGGGCGCCCTGAAGAAGAAGTATCCTCGTACAGAGGCAATTTATTGAAAGAGCTATCCATGGTGCCCGAGCGAGCCCGGAAAGCAATGAAGAGCATGGTCAAGGCTTTATGGCCGTCCGACACGCCTCCAGAAAGCATGGCCGAACTAGCCGGCATATTCAAAGGAGCCCGGCGCCGCTTCGAGCTATGGAAGACCTCGGCCTGTCGAGAAGGTGCGCGGGAAGCTTGGGCGATGGTGAAAACTCGCTATACCCAGCTGGAGCTAGTTCATATGGCTCGAGTTGGACTAGTGGGGCCAGATGGACAAGAGATTCCATTGAATTTGGTGTACGACCAAGTGCTGCCCGCTGCAAGATACTCCCAAGAAGACTATGCATTAGACAGGCTTATAGATAACTTAGATAAGGAGTAGTCATTTGATTCTATGCATCTATGTACTTTTACATCAAACTTATCTCCAACCGAGCTGTAAAACATTGTCTTAACCGACCATCGGCTTCTACCTCCGCAACCAGAAGTTGGGAGTGTTCCGTACTATGTGACCTGAGTCAAGCAGGTAATCACGTTCGGGTAACCAGGCAATCCGGCCATTTGGTTAAACAGACAAAAACGTGCACGGGGAGTTATGTTATATTACTATTTAACGTAAGAAACATCTTCCAAAGAAAATAGTTCCGTTAAGGGTTCCTTTCTCTGGGTTGTCATGTTGACCATGCGTACAAAAGGCCGAATATGACGCAGTATGCGGCTATGAGGGGGCCAGCTCTATATTAATAAGTACTGAGGTACTGCTAATTTCCTCGTTGCCGACCAGTTATTTTCTTAAGAACGCTAGCTTTCGGCTTCACCCGTCTGAGGTACGGATCCGGCTGACCCGGTCGTAACAATCGCAGAGGTGCTCCCTTTACACCCTAGCCGAACAATCGGGAACGTAGGGCGTAAGCACAGGAGCGAGGCAACCCAGCTTGGCAAAAACTTAAGTCAAAGTGGTGCATATGATGGCATAAAAACGAGATAGTAGCATTAGACTTGCATAATATTATTGAGGAATACAATCACTGGCTTCGTAAAAGAAGCCCCCAGGTCTATCCGGGTATTACATTTGATGATGTATACCTAAATAGTTCTAACACAGTTCGGTAGATCCGAACATGACCTAGGATATGCTGTGTCAAAATCAAGTGTATGATTAGAAAAAATAAAAATAAAAAAAGGAAAAGAGGTAGACTGGATGAAACCGCGAGAAGAGGTGACGCCGGATTAGCCGTAGAATCGCCGAAGTCGAGCTGCATTCCATGGGTTTGGTTCGAGGCGATTGTCCGCTGCATCACGAAGACGATATTCTCCCCCTGCTAGTACTTCATCAATTATGACGGGACCCTCCCATTTGGGCTTGAGCTTATCCTTCTTCTTCTCAGGGAGGCGTAAGACAAGATCGCCGACGTTGTATGTCTTGGCCCGAACTTCCCTGCTTTGATATCGCCGAGCTTGCTGTTGATAGAATGCAGAGCGGGCTCGTGCTATGTCGTGTTCTCCTTCAAGAGCGTCCAAGTCATCCTGCCGATCTAACTCGGCCTCTCGTTCTTCATACATGTGCACTCGAGGTGAGTCATGTATGATATCACAAGGTAGAACTGCCTCGGCCCTGTACACCATGAAGAAAGGTGTGTATCCCGTTGACCGGTTGGGGGTGGTCCGCAGCCCCAGAGCATGGAGTCTAATTCTTCGACCCAATGTTTATCGGATTCTTTTAGGGAACGTACCAATCGAGGCTTTACGCCGCTCATTATTAATCCGTTGGCTCGTTCAACCTGTCCGTTTGTTTGCGGGTGATAGACAGAGGCGTAGTCGAGCTTGATGCCCATGTTAGCACACCAGTCTTTCACCTCTTCGGCCGTAAAATTGGAGCCATTGTCCGTAATTATGCTGTGGGGAACACCATAACGGTGTACCACACCGGATATAAAGGCGATCACTGGTCTGGATTCAGCTGTTTTTACGGGTTTGGCCTCAATCCATTTAATTAGTGAATTTGTCGACCATCACCAACAAGTATTTCTTTTTATTACTACCCCCTTTAAGGGGTCCTACCATGTCCAGCCCCCAGACCGCAAAGGGCCAGGTGATTGGTATAGTCCGGAGGGCAGTGGGGGCATGTTGCTTTGATTTGCAAAGAGCTGGCATCCGACACAATGCTGGACTAATGTCTGTGCGTCCGCCCGGGCTATGGGCCAAAAGAACCTTGCTCGAAAGGCCTTGCTTACCAAGGCCCGAGCTGCCTCATGGTGGCCGCCCATGCCAGCGTGTATCTTGGCCAAAAGTTGCCTCCCTTCCTCTTCGGATATACACCTTTGGAGGACACCGGTAGTGATTTTCTTGTACAATTCACCTTCGTGAATTTTATAGGCCTTGGAGCGCCGAACTATGCATCGTGCCTCATTCTGGTCATCGGGAAGCTCCTGCCTGTGTAGATAAGCCAAGAGTGGTTCGGTCCATGGTGCAATGACGGCCATGATTTCGTGAGCCGAAGAGGTCTCTTCGATAGCCGGGCCCCCGATGATTTCATTGTCTGGCTCAATGCCAGGAGGTACAAAATAGTCCGGGCTAGTGGTAACAGTGTCTTTGCCGTCGTCCTGCCACACCACAGATGGCTTAAAAAGCCGCTCTACGAAGGTGTTCTGGGGGACGGGATCTCGCTTAGCGCCCATACGAGCAAGGATATCTGCTGCTTGATTGCTGTCTCGAGCGACGTGATGAAACTCAAGCCCTTTGAACCGAGCTGATATTTTGAGTATGGCGTTCCGATACGCCGCCATTTTTGGGTCCTTGGCATCAAATTCGCCATTGACCTGGGAGATTGCGAGGTTGGAATCCCCACGTACCTCAAGTCGTTGCACCCCCATGGAGACTGCCATCCGGAGCCCGTGTAGCAGTGCTTCATATTCAGCTGCATTGTTGGAGTCCGTGTACATAATTTGTAACACGTAGCGGACTGTATCTCGCGTGGGGAATGTTAGGATTACGCCAGCCCCCAGTCCGGCTAGCTTTTTAGAGCCGTCGAAGTACATGGTCCAATGGGAGTATGTACTGTATTCCCTGGGGAGTTCGGCTTTTGTCCATTCGGCTACGAAATCGGCCAGCACTTGAGACTTAATAGCTCGGCGCGGCTTGTACACGATTTCGAAAGGAAGGAGCTCTATCGCCCATTTAGCAATGTGGCTCGTGGCGTCCCTATTATTGATGATATCATTGAGTGGTACTTCGGATGCGACTGTGATCGAGCACTCTTGAAAGTAATGCCGAAGTTTTCGGGACGCCATGAAGACGGCATATGCTATTTTTTTGGTAGTGAGGGTATCGTGATTTGCACGGTGTAAGGACCTCCAATACATAATAAACCGGCTTTTGCATAGGGAACTTGTGTCCCTCCTCTTCTCGTTCGACGACGAGGACAACACTCACCACTTGATGGGTGGCTGAGATGTACAATAGCATTGGTTCGCCGACACTTGGTGCGGCTAGGATCGGGTTTCCGGCTGAGAGTGCTTTTATTTCTTCCAAGCCTGCCGTTGCCACATCGGTCCATTGAAAGTTGTCGGGGCGTTTGAGCAACCTGTAAAGTGGTAATGTTTTCTCCCCCAACCGGGAGATGAAGCGGCTTAATGCCGCTACGCATCCTGCCAACTTTTGGACATGTTTTAGTTCTGTGGGGATTGCCAATTGTGACAGGGCTCGGATTTTGGCCGGATTTGCTTCAATTCCTCGATGGGAAACAATGAAGCCGAGTAGCTTTCCTGCAGGGACTCCGAAGACACATTTATCCGGATTGAGCCGTATGTCATATGTTCGGAGATTTTCAAAGGTTAGACGGAGGTCGTCCACCAATTGTGTGACATTCTTGGTCTTGCTGACCACGTCATCCACGTATGCTTCGACTGTTTTACCAATTTGGTTTTCCAGGCAAGTTTGAATCATGCGCTGGTATGTGGCACCAGCGTTCTTTAATCCGAAGGGCATAGTGTTGAAGCAGAAGGGCCCGTACGGGGTGATGAATGCGGTTGCGGCCTGGTCGGATTCCTTCATTTTGATCTGATGGTATCCGGAGTAGGCGTCGAGGAAACACAGCGAGTCGTGTCCGGCGGTGGAATCTATGATCTGATCAATCCGGGGTAGAGGGAAGGGATCTTTAGGGCAGGCTTTATTGAGGTCCTTGAAATCGACACAAAGCCGCCAGGATTTATCCTTCTTTGGTAACATGACCAAATTTGCTAGCCACTCGGGGTGTTTGATTTCCCTGATGAATCCTGCTTCGAGGAGTTTCGCTAGTTCCTCGCCCATAGCTTGACGCTTAGGTTCTGAAAATCGGCGTAATGCCTGTTTAACTGGTTTGAAGCCTTTGATTATGTTTAGGCTATGTTCGGCCAGTCTGCGTGGGATTCCTGGCATATCAGAGGGATGCCAGGCGAATATGTCCCAGTTTTCCCGTAGGAACGCGCGTAAGGCCGCGTCAACCGTTGGGTCCAGCTGTGCTCTGATGGATGTTGTATTGTTTGGATCCGTCGGATGTACTTGAAATTTGACTACTTCGTCTGCTAGTTTGAAAGAGGTGGACTTGGGTCTTTTACTGAGGACCACATCGTCCTTGTCTACCATTGTGCGGAGCGTTGATAATTCTTCGGCTGCGAGGGCCTCGGACAACGCTTCAAGGGCGAGAGACGCTGTTTTATTTTTGGCCCGGAGGGCTCTGTCCGGATCACTTGCGATCGTGATCACACCATTGGGCCCCGACATTTTGAGTTTCATATACCCGTAATGAGGGATGGCCTGGAATCTTGCGAACGCATCACGCCCCAAAAGGGCGTGATATCCGCTGTGGAAGGGCACAATGTGGAAGAGTAACTCTTCGGATCTGTAGTTCCCGGGCGTGTCAAATACTACGTCAAGTGTAATTCGTCCCGACAGCGTGCTTCTCGGCCGGGGATTATTCCGCGAAAGGTGGTATAGCTTTGCTCGACTCGAGATTTGTCGAATTACATTTTGCGAGTGTATCCTCATATATGAGGTTCAGCCCGCTGCCACCGTCCATAAGTACTTTGGTTAATCTGAAGCCGTCCACTATAGGATCGAGGACCAGTGCGGCAGGTGCTCGGACTGAGCGGGTCCTGGGTTCGTCATTGGCATCGAAGGTTATTGGCGCATCATTCCAGGGGCTTGTTGCTGTTACTTGGTGAACCTGGGCGAGCTCTCGAAGTGCTCTTTTTCACCGATTATTTGAAGAAAAAGTCTCGTAAATTGTTAGGACCTCAGGGTGTTTGTCCGTTGGTGTAGGCGACCGTCTACTGGAGGGCGTGACGCCGAGGATAGCCTTGCCACTCTTCGCCACCTGCCTTACCACCCAGCAAGCTCGAAGGCTGTGGGTTGGATATGTATTCAGTAAAGTTGAATGTATCGGGCATGGTTTGTCCAGGAGTTCGTCAAGGACTGTCCTGGGTCCCCTAGAGGATTTATTCCTCTTTCCGGCGGGCTCGTGTTCGATCAATCTTCGAGGGTATATCCGCTTTGTCCGAGCTTTGTTTGATTCTTTGACGTGAGTTGATTCCACGTGTGTCCGCTGTGCTTTCCATGTGCTTTCCATTGCACAGTACTTGCATACCAGATCGGATAGTTCGGTAAAGCTTTGGATGTGGCGGTGAGCGAGGGCATTCGAAATTCCCTCGTCTCGACAATTGCGATGGAAGATTGTTATGATGTCTTGGTCGCAGCAGTCCTTAATCCTGTTTTTAACGAGGAGGAATCTAGCCCAGTAGTGGTGGACTGTTTCTTTGGGCTGCTGCTGTATGTACATTAAATCGCATATGTCCGGGGGGCCGGAATTGCTTGGAGAGTATTCGACGTGGTGGGTGGGAGGGCAAAAGCTTAGCATCCCGGTCAGGCGTGTGTCCGGAGCTTTGAAAGCGGGGACCGGCACAGCAGTATCCGGAACAGGGGGTTCGGAACTGGGGGTGTTTGGTTGCTCATCGGGTTCAATATCCGGTCTAAGGTCCGAAATGAGCGCCGGGCCTTCCTCAACGAGGGGTTCGAGCCCCGGGGGTTCAGAAATCCAGACACACCTGGTCTTTAGCTTGGGAGACGGTGAGTCTTCGGCCAGATCTTCAACAGTCGCGATGAGATGGGTGACCGGCGGAGTATGAATTTTCCTGTCATCGGGTCTAAGCCCAATCCGGTCATAAGCCGAGGAGAGACCCAGGGTCTTGATCCGGTCTAGTAGCTCATTTAGTGACGAGACGTCCGCCGGGTTCATCTTCTCTGAATATTCGGAGCTGACGCATAGCGCCGGGTGTATCGTCGGCACGACGACGTGCAGAGTAAGTTCGGCAGGCGTCGAGGCCGCCCCCAGGCTCAAAGCCTAGTTGGAGGTACATCCGAAGAGGGGATCTGAAGTTAAAGCTTCCGAGTTGTCCCGAGCTCCAGGCGGGGCCGAAGACCCGATCGGGGTTGAGCCATGCCGGGCGTCGATGGAGCACACCGGGCTACCGATCACGATCTGGTGCTCAGGGATAAAAGTATCGACACGGTCGAGATGACCAGTTAGGTCGGCGTGTATGACGAAGCTGCCGATCCGAACGGGTTGGCCGGGAACCAAGACATTCCCGGAGGTGATCTCATCACCGATGATTACGTGAGCCATCGATCCTCTGGCGATCGCACAGCGGAACTCTCAATGAAAGCACCAATGTCAGTGTCAAAACCGGCAGATCTCGAGTAGGGGGTCCCGAGCTGTGGGTCTAGGATAAATGGGGAACAGGAAATAGGGGACACGAAGTTTACCCAGGTCCGGGCCCTCTTGAGGAGGTAAAACCCTACGTCCTGCTTGATTATATTCGATGTGGAGGATGATTACAAGAATTGATCTACCTCGAGATCGTATGAGCTAAACCCTAGAGGGGTATGCCTATTGTTGTTCTGCTATCCTTTACGGACTAAGCCCTCCGGTTTATATAGACACCGGGGGCCCTAGGGTTACACATAGTCGGTTACAGAGAAAGGAATAATCACGCCAGGACACCTAGATCTGCCTAAAAAGACTCCTATCCGGACACGGGGTGGCCTTCAACTCCGTCTTTACCGCGGCCCAACAATCCGGCCCATACCAACCAGGCCGGACACTTGAGGACCCCTTAGTCCAGGACTCCCTCAGTCGTCTTGCTATGGCCCAACATGACTGGTGCACCAAAGCAACAACCATCACCGATGAAGAGAGTCATAGATCACAACGGTCAAACCTATAAACACATGTATGAACACGAACAAAGACTGCCGAACAAATCCACCGAAGACCAGCACCGACCGAATCTTAGAAGATCTGACGAAGACACACATCCACATACCCTCCGGTGATACTAGAAGCACCATCGGGACGGGGATCGAATGTGGGAGAAATCATTCCTACTGAGGGACATCACAACCACCACATAGCCCCAACAAAGACGATGAATCTAACAAGAACAAGAGCAGGGTCCCTTCCGCCGATGGGTTGTTGAGGTCCTCTGCACCTCCATGGCCCAAAGGCCTTCGAAGGTGCGGCAGGTCGGTGACGGCGTCGATAGGAGGAGGAGGGCACCTAATCGCCCAGGAGTATTTTCTCTTTTGGAGGATGATGAAAGGGTCATGCGTTTCATTTTTCCGGTTTTAATCCTTAAAGTCATGGAGTCGGTATTAATCAAATCTTGAACCCCTAATCTCTAAAATCAGGAATATGTTTGGAATTTCTATGCATGCCTTTGAATTTGTAGCAAATTTTAGTCACATAACAAAAAAATCTTGCACTTGAATGTAATAACTTATGTTGTTCTATGGGGTCTTTGGAACTTTAGGAATTATATTGTGTTTAATAGGTATACTTGGATATCCTTGAAACAAGTTTTAGGTTTGATCTCTCGGTATCTGAGGCATTTGACAAAACAGTACAAGAATCTCCTAGGTGGTTCTCTTCCGAATTTTTTAAACCATCCGTTGAAATTTTTAGGCTTTAGCCCATTTATTTTATTCAGTAATTCCTAGAGGCCCATATGGCTCATTCATGTATGACAAGGGGTGTGGAAAGTTTAGTCCCACAATGCTAGTGAACGACGTGGGAGACCAACTTATAAGGTGGGTTGTTCCACACACCACTAAGGCTTGAAAAGAGAGCACATACACGCGCTCCTCCGCCGTCGCGCGCCTCATCTCGCACACGCGTCGTGCTTCGTGGTCGAGCCAAGTTAGGACCTATGTGACGTGTATGCACTGATTATTTTTGTCACCCAAGAAAAGAAGTTGAAATGTTTTGAGGCAAATCTGAACAGTCACTGCGGATTGTTTCTCTTCCTCTTTGTCTCTCTAGCGAGCGGTTATTTCTCTTCCTCTCCTTAGTTGGTCAGTTTTGAGGCGTTTATAAGATGTCACTCCTCTTCCAAAGACGCAACCACTTCCATTCCTTCAATCCAGAGCATTGCGTCGTCTACCTCTTTACCATCTCGCTTCTCAGCGTGCCCCGAGGAGTGAGATAGCAGGCCTCCGAAACCTCTCCTCTTGTGATCCGGTACAGGAGAGGGGCGATCGGGTTTTTGGGGAGCACCCTTACACGATGTTGGATCTTTGTTCCTCATGGCTGCAAATGACGACAAGTTCTCCAAGGACGACTACTTCTCCGACGTCGACAACCTCCTCGGTGACATGGCGGAAGATTATATGCAATAGTTCCTTTTCTGTAGGAACAATGGCAAAATGACACGATCATGTTGTCTTAAATTTTCTGTTCTTGAAATTTCATGAAAGACTAGCCTTTGCCCAGAAGTGAACATTCTTGCATCATACACCCATGCGACCATTTGTTGGTCAAATCTACGTATATCTAAGTGCTAATGCTTGTATAGTGCATTAAATTAAGGTACACCTATAAAAAAAACCTTGAGAAGGAAAAGATCTATGCAACTTGTGTCATTTATAGATCATTTAGTATCCTTTAAAATAGAGAAAGACAAGATCAAGACACTAATATCAATGGAGAATTGGATGATATCTTTCTCGAAACAAACAAAAAGGAAAAATTCAACCTTTTATACTATCACATGGCAACTCAAATATTGTGCGCAATATTTCGATAAACAGTAAGATATGCTTCAATCAGATAGCAGTTAATGACTCGTATATGTGATGTAGGTATATATATATATATATATATATATATATATATAGGGCAAGGTACATATTATTAATACAAACAAAATATGCATTCATTGTGCACCAAAAGTGCATCGATAATGACACTCCTAATTAAACGTGTCTATGATTGATAGAATTTTGTGTGCTCTAATGGAGGCAGTGGCAATTTACTATAAGAGTAGTCCGCTATAAGAATTGGGGCCATGTTTGTTGATATTCATGCACTTGGTTAAAACTGAGCCTACATCTATAAGGCACACCATGAACGTACATGCTAACCACTACTATCAAGATGGAAATTGACTTCCATGTGTTAGCAACAATCCTGTTATACTATTATAACAAGGCCTAATAGTTAATCATTTTTAAAACATGTTGTTGATTACACTTATTAATTGCATAAGAGTTATGTTTTGGTTGTTATTACTAGATATGAAATTGTGAGTCTCGATGTGTCATAAATTGGATACGATATTTCATATAATGGATACTTGTCTGTAGCATTTATCTAATTAAGCATGATTTACTATCACTACAAGATTTGCTATATGTTGATTCTATAAGTATCATGCCCTCCTCCTCACCTTCTTCATTCAGACACTCTTCCGTTCTCATACCTCTCATAGTTGTATCCAAATCTCAATAGTTTTTCACTCAAAAAAGCATCAAGTTTCTACCATGAATCCAAGAGTCAACCAAGAGTGGACTCCCTCTGAGGTAGAGGGGGCAAGATCAATCATAGATTGGCTCAAGAACAACTACTACAATGATGACACCAGCCATGGAATAAACAAGAAGAATGAGATCGTGGAAACACTCCAAGTATGGGTTCCCTAGGAAGACTATGCAACAGGTAATTAACAGATTTGTATGTTGATCTTGCTGCGGAGATGCATATGCTGCAGTGTCCAGAGAAGGAATACCGTGGTACCAATAGTGGCCATGGTGTCAATTACACCGTGGATGGCCATGTGCATACAAACTTCTGGTTGCAAGAGGAGGCTGCCATGGAAGGAACCGACTTTTTATTTGGTTGTCCATTAGATAGTATGCAAAGCATGGACACCCAACCGGAGGTGCCGATGGTAGAGCAGAACAAGGTGGTGTCGGAGAATAGGATGCGCATCCATCAACCAGTGCTTGCACCACGTGCCAAGGGGTTTTGGACCCCAGATGAACACAGGTTATTCATATTTCATCTTAATTTTCCATGGGGTTTTTAATACTCACTTTCAGTTTGATTATTCGTTTGGAGATTTCGGGTGTGTTTTAAAACAAAGCATACTAACTAAGCATTATGTGGATTTTCATTCTAATGAGATGGGAAGTTTTTTTTCACTGTACTTGTAGTGCGCATTTCACAATTACCAAAAACATTAATACCAAGATGTATGTATTTTGTTTGTGAACATCGGAGTTTATTTCATTGTTGTGCTTCCCTTAGTAAGTTAATACCACCGACGCTTGTCCTTAAAACTAAAATGGAGTAGTTAATTATCTATTATTAGTTAAAAATGAAGTTATTATTACCAAGAATTATCATGGTCTATTAATATCTATTATTAATATGACCATGGTAATTATGAAATTCCTTATTCATCTTTAATCATCTGTCGTCACATCTTCTATAATAGCACCATAAAAGATAAAAAGAGACATCATCAAATTGATTGGCACAAGGGCTAATGTTTGGTTAAAAAATTAATTCTCCAACTATTGCATTTCTATTTTTTACCAATATATTAAATAATCAATGTGTCCTTGATCAGGAATATAACCAAACTATTCATCTTAAACATGTTTCATGTTTATTCTAGGCTCTTTCTCCGTGGCTTGAGCATATGCGGCCGTGGAAAATGGAAGGACATATCAAAACACTTCGCCACTAGTAGGACTCCAACCCAGATTTCGAGCCACGCACAGAAGTACTTCATGAGGCTACAACGCAAAGGGTCGGGAAGCCAACGTTATAGCATCAATGATGTGGAGCTCGATGATACCGACCCATGGAAAATGGAGAATACTGTTAACTCCTGGCAAGCACTCGCCTTGCAATCTACAGTTGGTGCTGATAACCAAAATCCAAGCTTTGACTTGCAAACTCCTTTGAGTCCATTCGTCACCATGAACAATATAGCCTAGTTTGGAGCCGTCGTTGTTGAAGAAAAGGAGTTACTAGTCAATATGGTGTGAGAATCATATGATGTTGTCGGCACAGTAGGGGGCGGGGGGCAGTGAACTTCGTTCCTACTAGTATACAAGTATTACTTAAGCTACCTTCAAAGCATTGTATGGATACAAAATATAAGATGTTATGATTTAAGTTATATTTGCATATGTGTTTGGAGAGTCAATAAATTTTGTTTTTACTATTTATAAAAAAATCTATTTTTTGACCCAACTATTAAAGAAGTCTAGATTTGGTGCCTTGAATATAAAACTAGATAATTTGCATCTTGAACTCTTCAAACCAAACATGTTTGGCCCCTCTCCAGAACTAAGGCGGTTTCTTTGATGATGTGACATGGTTTTGACTGGGTTGTGTACATCTAGAAATATATTAGTTTTTTTCCATGGTATAGTCATCGAACACTTGTGCGCATTATTTACCGCTATCAGCAGCACACCATCTCCGTCTTGACGCGATGTTGCAGGTCATTAGTGTCAACTCGCACGACATGGAGTGAAGGTGTAGCAACCGGGCGAGATGGTGTTCACACACACGTTAGCGCGCGCCAGCTTGCTCGCAACTGTTACGTCTCAAACGTATTTATAATTTTTATATTGTTAATTGCTATTATGTTATCATTTTTATATACTTCTTATAGTTTTTTATATTATTTTTATGGACTAACCTATTAATTTATTGCCCAGTGCCAGTTCCTATTTTTGCTTGGTTTTGGTTTCCTAGGAAATCAATATCTATGGAGGTCAAAATATGTTGCTGAAACACAATTTTTATGGTCAACAAGAAACACTGGAAGCTTCGGGAAGCAGCGAGAGGAGCCACGTAGATCCTACATGCACACACGGCACGGCCAGAGAGGTGGCCGCGCCACCTGTCCATGTGGGGCCCTTGGATACCTCCTTGGTCCAATTACACCGCCATAATTCCCTATAAATACGGGAACCATATGTCGTACCTCTAGAACAATTTTATTGCTGCAGCAAGCCTCTGTTCCGAAGAGATCCCATCTGGAGCCCCGTTCCGGAGTTCTACCGGAGGGGGAAGCCATTGCCGGGAGGCTCTCCATCAACCTTGCTGCCTCCATGACCATGTGTGAGTAGTTCCTTCAAGCCTACGGTCCATAGTAGTAGCTAGATGGTTCTCTCTCTCTCTCTCTCTCTCTCTCTCTCTGGATCCTCAATACCATGTTCCCCTTCTTCCTTGTGTGATTGGGATCAATCCGATGTAATTTTGTGGTGTGTTTGTTTGGACATGGTGAATTATGAGTTTATGATAAGATTGTCCATTGAATCTCTTGAGATTTATTTGTTGTATAATTAAGTAGCTATGTATGCTTTCCAATCTGTTTGTATTCTCTGGCCAAGATTGATTGGTACATCTTCAAAGGGAGTAGTGCATAGTAGTGGGTTCAATCTTAAAGTGATTTCTATATCCAGTGACAGAATGGGGACAAGGCACGTATTGTATTGTTGCCACTATAGAGAAAACGACGGGGTTTTATCTTATCGCTAGGTTTCTTCCTATCTACATTATGTCATCTTGCTTAAAGCGTTACTCTATTTCTTATGAAATTAATACTTTGAGATGCATGCTAGATTGTGCTCTTGGGGTTAAGTAATAGTAGTAGATGAGTTGGATTAACGGTCTACTTGTCACATACGTAATGCCTATATGAGATTATGCCATGAATGATCATAGTCATACTCGTTGCTATTCTTGTCAATGTCCCAACTGTAATTTGTTACCATGTTGTTTGCTTTCTTTCCTAGAGAGATACCTCTAGTGAACCTATGACCCCTGATGTCTACTACACAACTTATTCTTGTAGACTCGTGTTGGGCCTCCAAGCGCAAAGTTTTGTAGGACAGTAGCAATTTTCCCTCAAGTGGATGACCTAAGGTTTATCAATCCGTGGGAGGCGTAGGATGAAGATGGTCTCTCTCAAACAACCCTGCAATCAAATACAAGAAATCTCTTGTGTCCCCAACACACCCAATACAATGGCAATTTGTATAGGTGCACTAGTTCGGCGAAGAGATAGTGATACAAGTGTAGTATGGATAGTAGAAATATATTTTTATAATCCGAATAAATAAAAACAGCAAGGTAGCAACCGATAAAAGTGTGCACAAACGGTATCGCAATGCTTAAAACAAGGCCTAGGGTTCATACTTTCACTAGTGCAATCTCTCAACAATGCTAACATAATTGAATCATATAACAATCCCTCAAAGTGCGACAAAGAATCACTCCAAAGTTCTTATATCGCGGAGAACATAAGGTGAAATTGTTGTAGGGTACGAAACCACCTCAAAGTTATCTTTTCCGATCAATCTACTGAGCTATTCCTATAAGTGTCACAAACAGCCCTAGAGTTTGTACTAGAATAACACCATATGATACGCATCAACCAACTCTAATGTCACCTAGATACTCCAATGTCACCACAAGTATCCGTGAGTTGATTATTCGATATGCATCAAATAACTTCAGATTCATAATATTCAATCCAACACAAAGAACTTCAAAGAGTGCCCCAAGATTTTTACCGGAGAAAGTAGGACGAAAATGTGCATCAACCCCTATGCGTAGATTACCCCAATGTCACCTCGGGAATCCGCGAGTTGAGTGCCAAAACATACATCAAGTGAATCAATATAATACCCCATTGTCACCACAGGTATTCATATGCAAGACATACATCAAGTGTTCTCAAATCCATAAAAGTATTCAATCCGATAATAGTGAAACCTCAAAGGTAAAAACTCAATTCATCACAACAAGATAGAGAGGGAGAAACACCATATTATCCAACTATATTAACAAAGCTCGCGGTACATCAAGATCGTGCCAAATCAAGAACACGAGAGAGAGAGAGAGAGAGAGAGAGAGAGAGAGAGAGAGAGAGTGAGATCAAACACATAGCTACTAGTACATACCCTCAGCCCCGAGGGTGAACTACTCCCTCCTCATCATGGAGACCGCCGGGATGATGAAGATGGCCTCCGGTGATGATTTCCCCCTCCGACAGGGTGCCAGAAAAGGGCTTTAGACGAGATCATGGAGGTACAGAGGCTTGCGGCGGCGGAGTCGAAGTTCTAGGGTTATTTCTGGGGGTTTCTCTATTTATAGGAATTTTCAGCGTTGGAATCACGCGAAGATGGGCTAAGATGGGTCCACGAGGCACCAGCGCACCATCACCCCCCTGAGCGCGCCCTGGTGCCTCGTGGGCACCTTGTGGCTCTTCTTGTCCTCCCACAAAGCTTCGGGGGTCTCTTATGTTCCAAAAAAATCGTCAAAAAGTTTCAGCTCATTCCGATAACTTTTATTTCTGCACAAAAAATAACACCACGATAGTTCTGCTGAAAACAGCGTCAGTCCGGGTTAGTTATATTCAAATCATACCAAAACCATATAAAATTGTTGTAAACATGGCATGAATACTTCATAAATTATAGATACATTGGAGACGTATCAGCATCCCCAAGCTTAATCCCCGCTCGTCCTCGAGTAGGTAAATGATAAAAGAAATAATTTATGAAGTGTGAATGCTAGCATAGCGCATAAGTTTGATCAATGATAATTGCGATCACTTTTCCTAGCATCATAACATCAACTCTTTCTCATAAAACTCATCATGATAAAGTAGCAATCAATTCACATGTTATGGTTCAAACAATGCATTCTCTTGATTAACAACCTATGTTCCTAGTCGCCAAACAATTGCAATTCAACTTATCTTCAACAATTCCCGGAATAAGCGCTATAGCTTGTTTCCAATATTCAGCAGCTTGATCAAACCAATCTTCCGCAATTTCCGAATCACCCTGTAGAATGGCCTGTTCTCCTTGGTCGGAATAGGAAGTTCCTTCCCTTAGAACCGTACTTGAGAGTTAACTACCTCATACGACTCAGAAATTGCTATCTGAATTTCCCCTATCTTAACTGAATTCGATTTATCAAAAATTGATCCAATTTGTTCTTGGGTTAAGCAGAAGAAGTCTAAGTAAGAGCTCCACATACTCAATTATCATATAGTCTTCTATGATTGCTAGTACTCAAAGCATATTTTTAGAACAAATGGCATCCATCGAACACAGAGAAAGATAGGGGCTTAACGTTTCGCTTCCCAACTTATTTATCATAGAGATAATTGTCAACAATAATAATTCATGATCAAATATATTTGACTGGCCATATGTGCCTGGATCTTTCCCCACCACATGATGCTTGCCAACTAAAGAATAGGTTGGAATAATAATAAATACTATTGACTCTTGCATGAAAGTAAATACCGAAATGTAAAGGATAGGCCCTTCGCAGAGGGAAGCATGGATTTGAAGAGGTGCCAGAGCTCATTGCTTAAAACAGAGATGAATATAATTTTGAGAGGCATGCCTTTCCTGTCAACGTCACGACCGGGAGTTCTCAATATCTTCCATGCTAAACACATTAGAAGCGGTTCCCAAGCAGAAAGGTAATGTTTACTCCCCCTCAACCATTCAAACACAAGCCATGGCTAGCCGAATCCTCTGGTGCCCTCCATACAATCAACTTTCCGGGGGAGTTTGTTTCATTATATATGTTTTTGTTTTGCGGAACTGGGCATTCCAATTACCGCCCTCTCTCGTGCAATGACAAGTGAATAAACACTCATCATGAGAATAACTCGCTTAACATGGAAGATACTGACCACCCACTATCGCTTCATGAGCGGTACGGGCACACAAAACAAATGCTTATTTGAATGATTAGAGGTGGCACATGCAAATTGACTTGGAACCGCAGAGTAATACTGTATATAGATAGGTATGGTGGACACTCATGGAAGAAAATTGGCTCAAGGATTTTGGATGCACAAGCAGTATTCCCGCTTAGTACAGAAATTTTGGCTAGCAAAAGATTCTAAACAAGCACCACATGTTGGAGGATCCATAACAATATAACTTCTATGCAAATATACCCAAACATAACTCATTACGTTGTCTTCCTTGTCCAACTTCAACTAATTTGCTCAAGCTTGAAAATAATTAATGGGTACTCACATTCATAAAAGATGTCCAAGATAATGTATTTGTATGTGAAAGTTCTCTTCCTTATATTAATCTTTCATAAATTGCTTGTATGACCAATATTGTGATTGTCAAACTTCAATAGGATTTACTTTCCAAACACAATGTGAAATTACTACTAAGCATATGGAACATATATAATTTCAGATTTATGATATTCAATTCATTCAACAATTCACTCTTATGATATAAGTGAAGCACAAGAGTGAATGACAAACTACTCCAAAAGATGTAAGTGAAGATCAATGAGTAGTTAATTAATTAAGTAGGTATGTGAAGACTCTCTCCAAATAAAGATTTCAGATCCAAGTATTTTATTAAAACATCAAGCAAAATGAAAAAGGCACACCAAGAATAGCACAAATCATGTGAACAAATAAAAACTTAGGCTCAAGCGAGACAAACGGATAGTTGTTGATGAAGAAGGGTGGGGGTGCCTACCGGGGCATCCCCAAACTTAGAAGCCTGAGACTTCTTGAAATATTAAATTGGGATGCCTTGGGCATCCCCAAGCTTGAGATCTTGTGTCTCCTTAATTCCTCTTATATCACACTTTTCCCTAAATCTTAAAAACTTCATCCACACAAAATTCAACAAGAACTCGTGAGATAAGTTAGAATAAATCAATGCAAAACCTTATCATTCTCTAATGTAAAAAATTACTAAATTTATACTTTAACATTGAATACTAAATGCCTCTGCATATTTAATACTCCTATCTTCAAATAGAATCATTAAACAAGCAAACATATGCAAACAATGCAAACATAACAGCAATCTGTATAAACAGAACAGTCTGTAAAGGATGAAGCAAGATCCATTCTTATTTAACTCCAAAAATTCTGAAAATTTACCACACTGTAGAAAATTTATAATAGCTTATTGTGTCAAAATTTAGAGTTTTATCACTTTCTGAATTTTCTAGGGAATTTAAGCAATAACAGCAAACTTTCTTCTTTGAAACAGCCACTCATGAATGTGCAAACTAAGCGTGGTAAAGGCACTTGATACTTTTATTGAAGTAAAAGATACAAAAATTTGTCCTAAATAACAGAAAGTAAATCTCAACAAAATAAAATGATGCTCCAAGCAAAACACATATCATGTGACGAATAAAAATATTGTTCCAAGTAAGGTTACCGATAGTGTTGAAGACGAAAGAGGGGGTGCCTTCCGGGACATCCCCAAGCTTAGACGCTTGGGTATTCCTTGAATATTACCTTGGGGTGACTTGGGAATCCCCAAGCTTAGGGTCTTTCCACTTCTTATTCTCTAATTCGATATTCACCCAAAACTTGAAAACTTCAATCACATAAAACTTAACGGAACTTCGTGAGATGGGTTAATATGATAAAGAGAAAATCATTCACTTTCGTACTATCAAGACAAGATCCATAATTGTTCTCACATAATTACTACTGTACTCTACCATTTCCACAATTTATATCACTTAATATAAGCTATGGAAACGGTAAAACAAGCAAACTATGCAAACAAAGCAGATTCGGTCAAAAACAGAACAGGCTGTGATGATCTGAACAAACACCATACTTATGCAACTCCAAATATTCTTAAAAATGAGGACAAAGTAGGAAATTTGTATATAAATCATGTGTAAAAGTTTTAGAAGGTTTTGACGCTCCAGTAAATTATAGGGATTTTCTGCACTGGACGCAAAAGTTTCTGTTTTTGCACAGAATCAAGTCAACTATCATCCACACTATCCCAAAGGTCTTACTTGGCACTTTATTGAAATAAAACATATAAACATGACTAATAAAGTAGCTTAATCATGTGAACACAAAAAAACAGTAGGGGTAAATATTGGGTTGTCTCCCAACAAGCGCTTTTCTTTAATGTCTTTTTAGCTAGGCATGATGATTTCAATGATGCTCACATAAAAGTGATGAATCGAAAAACAATGGGAGCATCATAAAACATATGACTAGCACATCTAAGTCTAACCATCTTCCTATGCATAGGGATTTTGTGAGCAAACAATTTATGGGGACAAGAATCAACTAGCATAGGAAGGCAAAACAAGCATGACTTCAAAACTTTCAACACATAGAGAGGAAACTTGATATTATTGCAATATGTAAAAGCATATGTTCCTCTCTCATAGTAATTTTCAGTACCATCATGAATGAATTCAACAATATAACTATCACATATAGCATTCCTTTCATGATCCACAAGCATAGAAATTTTA
This sequence comes from Elymus sibiricus, assembly GCA_039707655.1. Lineage (NCBI taxonomy): Eukaryota > Viridiplantae > Streptophyta > Magnoliopsida > Poales > Poaceae > Elymus > Elymus sibiricus. The sequence goes on along the minus strand of CM077676.1, from coordinate 93,557,186 downwards.
CTACTCTCCTCATAAGCAATTTTCTTCTCATTCATAAGAGTGGGAGGAGCAAACTCAGTGAAATAACTATCATGTGATACTTGATTGGCATAATAAATTTGAGCATTAAAAATCATGATGACAAGTTTCATGGTTATCATTATTCCTTATAGCATACATGTCATCACAATAATCATCATAGATAGCAACTTTTTTTTATCATAGTCATTCAAACCTCTTCCAAAATAATGGAATCATCATTAAATAAAGTCATGACCTCTCCAAATCCACTTTCATAATTATTTCAAGAAGATTCAACACCCTCCAAAATAGTGGGATCATTACTTCCTAGAGTTGACACTCTTCCAAACCCACTTTCATCATTATAATCATCATAAATAGGAGGCATGCTATCATCACAATAAATTTGCTCATCAAAACTTGGGGGACTAAAAATATCATCTTCATCAAACATAGCATTGATGACCCACAAGTATAGGGGGTCAATCGTAGTCCTTTCGATAAGTAAGAGTGTCGAACCCAACGACGAGCAGAAGGAAATGACAAGCGGTTTTCAGTCAGGTAATTTCTGCAAGCACTGAAATTAGCGGTAACAGATAGTTTGATAGCAAGATAATTTGTAACAGGTAACAAGTAACAAGTGTAAATAAAGTGCAGCAAGATAGTCCATTCCTTTTGAGTGCAAAGGACAGGCCGGAACAAGTACTTATAATGATGCAAACGTTCATGAGGACACACGGGAATTTCATCTAGTCACTTTCACCATGTTTGTTTGATTCACGTTCGTTACTTTGATGATTTGATATGTGGGTGGACCGGTGCTTGGGTGCTGTTCTTACTTGAACAAGCCTCCCACTTATGATTACCCCCTCTCGCGAGCATCCGCAACTACGAAAGAAGAATTAAGACAAAGTCTAACCATAGCATTAAACGTGTGGATCCAAATCAGCCCCTTACGGAATAGTGCATAAACTGGGGTTTAAGCTTCTGTCACTCTAGCCACCCATCATCTAATTACTACTCCACAATGCATTCCCTTAGGCCCATAAATGGTGAACTATCATGTAGTTAACGTTCACATGACACCACTAAGAGAATCACAACATACATATCATCAAAATACCGAACGAATACCAAATTCACATGATTACTTATGACAAGACTTCTCCCATGTCCTCAAGAACAAAAGTAACTACTCACTCATCATCATGATGTTCAAGATCAGAGGGGTATTGAATAACATAAAGGATCTGAACATTTAGTAATTCACAAAGCAAACCAACTAGCATCAACTACGATAAGTAATCAACACTACTAGCAACCCACAGGTACCAATCTATAGTTTTGATACAAAGATTGAATACAAGAGATGAACTAGGGTTTGAGATGAGATGGTGCTGTTGATGATGATGATGAGGATTGGTCCTCCCACGATGAGAGGGTTGTTGGTGATGACGAAGGCTTCGATTTCCCCCTCCTGGAGGGAAGTGCCCCCGGCGGAATCTCTCCGCCGGAGAGCAAAAATGCTCCTGCTCTAGTTCCGCCTCGTGGCGGCGGCGCCTCGTCCTGAAAGTCTCCCCATAAAAGTTTTAGGGTAAAATGACTTATATACCAGAAGGAGGGAGCCAGAAGTGGGCCAGGGGCCCCACATGGCACTTGGGCGCGCCCTAGGGGGGCGCCCAGGTGCCATGTGGGCACCTGGTGGCTCTCCTCTGGTAACTCTTTGGCCCAGTATTTTTTATATATTCCAAAATAAATATCCGTGAAATTTCAGCCCATTTGGAGATGTGCAGAATAGGTATCTCTGCTGTAGCTTTTTCAGGGCCTGAATTCCAGCTGCCGGCATTCTCCCTCTTTGTGTAAACCTTGCATATTAAGAGAGAAAAGGCATTACAAATACTCCATGAAGTGTTATATTGATCAAAAACTTTATAAATAACAGTAGAAAAACATGATGCAAAATGGACGTATCAACTCCCCGAAGCTTAGACCTCGCTTGTCCTCAAGCGAAAACCGAAATCGAAAAACATGACCACATGCTTAGAGAGAGAGGTGTCGATAAAAATAAAATACGGACATAGAAGCATCATGAACAATATTATAGCAGCAATAAGTACTATCATAAATTTCTCATGAGCAAGTAACAATTCACCACAATATTGAAGTATGAAGCATAAACTTTCTTGAAAACTAACAAACTATGTTCTCAGTCAACAATGCAATTGCAATTCATCGCACTTTCAGGAAGGGTCACATGTAGGAGCCTTTTGGCAAGTCCACATACTCAACTATCATTTAATCTTTCATGATTGCTAACACTCACACCATACATATGGAGCATCAAGTTTCAGCCGGACACATAGAAAGATAGGGGCTTATAGGTTCGCCTCCCAACTTATTCACCTCAAGGGTGATGTCAACAATAATAACTCATGCTCACCCACATTCAACTGGATATATGTGCCTAGATATTTCCCCACCATATGATGCTTGCGAAAGAGTAAAATAAAAAGGAATAGAGGGAATAACTTTGACTCTTTGCATAAAAGTAAATTCATAAAAGTAAAAGATAGGCCCTTCGCAGAGGGAAGCAGAGGTTGTCATGCGCTTTTAGTTTTGGATGCACTAACTCTTAATGCAAAGGAACGTCACGTGATATTGCCCCTTGTGATAGCAACCTTTATTATGTAGTCTGTCGCTTTTATTCTTTACCATCACAAGTTCGTACCATGCTTATTTTCCCTTACAATAAAAGATCATACATATTTAGGAGCAATTTTTATTGCTTTACTGCACCGATGACAACTTACTTGAAGGATCTTACTCAATCCATAGGTAGGTATGGTGGACTCTCATGACATGAGTTTGGCTAAAGGGTTTTGGATGCACAAGTAGTATTTCTACTTAGTGCGGAATTTTGGCTAGCAAAGATATTGGGCAAGCACCCCATGTTGGAGGATCCATGACAATATACCTTCTATGTGAATATGAACAAACATAACTCATTACATTGTCTTCCTTGTCCAACATCAACCGTTTGACATACAATACTTAATGGGTGCTCACAATCACAAAAGATGTCCAAGATAGTGTATTTGCATGTAAATCTTCTCTTCCCTATTAACTTTTTCATGCAATTGCACCATTAACCAATGCTATGTTTGTCAACCTTCAATAAATTTTACCACTTATACTTTTCTTTATGTGATGTCATTACTCACCATATGATTAGCATATGATATTTTTCATTCTTTTCATTGCTTTTGATTGAAGCATAAAAATAAACAAGCAAAACTAGAGCTACTCTTTATTATATAACTCTCACTCGATTACAAAGATAGATAGATCATGAAACTAACACTCGAAGATAGATCATACTAAACTTTTATTCTACTAAATCACGAAATACTAAGGACCGAACTGAAAATAGGTAAAGATAATAAAAGTGGTGGTGATACGATACCGGGGCACCTCCCCCAAGCTTGGCACAAGCCAAGGGGAGTGCCCATACCCGTGTGATCAAGCCTCCTTCTTTGGTGATGGTGCTGGTGAAGGATCCTTGAGCTTGTTCAGCTTCCTTTTGAGCATGAAATTTTGCTCCCTCAGGTCATCAACTTCCTGCTCGAGCTTCAACACCCTTTGACATAATTCTTCCTTGGTCTCCTGCAGAAAACGAGAAGGGATAAATAGAACCTTGGGTTTTCTCCTTGTGTTTGGGAGGCTCGATTTCTTGAACTCCATGTGCATATCTCCTGGCTGAGGCAGAGGGATCTCTTCTTCATCCAAGCTTACTTCCTCCTCCCCGCTTTCTTGTTCCTCCTCCGAGAACAATCCATAGGGATCTAAATCCCCATAGAGCTTGGGATTGGCAAGATAATGCGACACGTAGCTCTCTCCATCGGATTCTTGAGACGACATATTTTCAGATCTGCCAGAAAAATAGCAAAAACAAGAACAGAGGATTTCTCCGCGATGCAGTGGTCAAATCAATCCGGGGAGTATATATAGAATTTTTATCTTGCAAAACAAGTAAACCAGGAGAAAACGGAGTCAGGAAGGCTCTCAGTTTCCTTTTATTTTTGTATTTTATTAAATATTCCAAAACGGACAGAAAATATTTTTGCGGAATTTTTGGAGTTGGTTTACTTACCATATCATATACCTATTCCTTTTTCAGTATTCTGGAGCGTTCCGGAAGGACTCTTTGATATGCTCCTCCGGTGTAATAGTGTCAATAACATTAGTTTCAACATTAATGGGTGTACCTGAGATGTAGTGCTTAATCCTTTGTCCATTTACCACCTTCGGATTGGTTCCCGCGGCATTGTTGATCTTGATGGCTCCGGAATGATAAACTTCCTCGATGACATACGGTCCTTCCCATTTGGAGAGGAGTTTACCTGCAAAGAATCTAAGGCGAGAATTATATAATAAAACATATTCACCCACTTTGAATTCTCGTTTCTGAATCCTCCTATCATGCCATCTTTTAACTTTTTCTTTGAACAACTTGGCATTATCATAGGCCTGGGTCCTCCATTCATCGAGTGAGCTAATATCAAATAACCTCTTTTCACCTGCAAGCTTGAAATCATAGTTAAGTTCTTTAACAGCCCAAAAAGCTTTATGTTCCAATTCAAGAGGTAAATGACAAGCTTTCCCATAAACCATTTTATAAGGAGACATACCCATAGGATTCTTATAAGCAGTTCTATAAGCCCACAAAGCATCGTCTAATTTCTTAGACCAATTCTTTCTTGATCTATTGACAGTCTTTTGCAAGATCAACTTTATCTCCCTATTGTTCAACTCAACTTGACCACTAGATTGAGGATGATAGGGAGATGCAATTCTATGATTAACATCATACTTAGCAAGCAACTTACGGAAAGCACCATGAATAAAATGTGAACCACCATCAGTCATCAAATATCTAGGGACTCCAAACCTTGGGAAGATAACTTCCTTGAGCATTTTGATAGAAGTGTTGTGATCAGTGCTATTAGTGGGGATAGCTTCTACCCACTTAGTAACATAATCAACAGCAACTAGAATATGAGTATACCCATTGGACTTAGGAAAAGGTCCCATATAATCAAAACCCCAAACATCAAATGGTTCAATAACAAGAGAATAATTCATAGGCATTTCCTAACGTCTACTGATATTACCAATTCTTTGACATTCATCACAGGATAAGACGTACCTTGTGTGCGGTCCTGTCTCCAGCGTGGTGTCCTCCATATGCTTTGGAGTGACACTTCCAAAGAATTTGTTCCTGTTCATGCTCATGTACACAACGTCTAACAATACCATCCACACCTTCTTTATAAAGATGTGGATCATCCCAGAAGTAATGTCTCAAAACATAGAAGAACTTTTTCTTTTGCTGGTAAGTAAAACTAGGAGGTATAAACTTAGCAACAATATAATTAGCATAGTCTGCATACCAAGGAGTACTATGAGAAACATTAATAGCAGCTAGTTGCTCATCAAGAAAACTATCATCAATAGGTTGTGGGTCATCAAGCACATTTTCCAATCAAGACAAGTTATCAGCTACAGCGTTCTCAGCCCCTTTCCTATCAACAATATGAAGATCAAACTCATGCAACAAAAGAACCCACCTGATAAGCCTAGGCTTAGCATCCTTCTTTTCCATAAGATACTTGATAGCAGCATGATCAGTATGAATAGTAACTTTGGAATCAACAATATAAGATCTAAACTTATCACATGCAAACACAACTGCTAGAAACTCTTTTTCAGTAGTAGCATAATTCCTTTGGGCAGTGTCCAAAGTTTTGCTAGCATAATGAATAACATTCAACTTCTTATCAACTCTCTGTCCTAGAATAGCACTGCCGGTGCAACAAACACCCACGTTTGTTGACCAGACCTATGCACAGGCGTGCCAAGGATTGCGCACCTGGCACCGGTTTATGTCTCAAGGCTAGACCAGAGAAGCCACTCTTCGTGAGAGCAAAGGAAATACAACAAGAAGCAAGACAACAGAAGACTGCCTTGGGAAGGCCTCCTTTGCCGAGCAGGAGGGCCTGGCAAGGTCAAGATCACACCCAAGAGCGAGCCCAATTTGCCCCGGCAGGCTTGCCGGGGCCAACAAGATCAAAACCCCGCCAGGCTCCTTGCCGACAGATCTCCAACAAGCACCACCGCTCCACCTCGCCACACCCAAGTCACTCATCGGTGCGGTGTCAAGCTTCTAAGCACCCAGGTGGACTCAGTTGTCAACGTGGCTACACAGGAGGAGAGGAGATTAACTTTATTGACACCCGTCCAGAAGATGTGTCATGCTAAGCAAGGAGAGACAGATAAGCGGCGCGACAGGCTTGCCGGGCTGCAGTTCCAGCGTGACACGTAGAGGTGCATTTAATGCACTTTGTCCTAACTGCCAGAGTTAGGTATGATAACACTGTTATCTATCTAGTCATGTCCAAATGACTATTTTGCCACTATGGTAACCCCTTGACCTATAAAAGGAGGCCCAAGGCAACCTAGCAAGGGGTTCGGCTACCTCGACCCAACAGCTCTTGTATACGCTCTGCTCTCCCCGAGGCAACCTTGCCGGGCTAGAGCGAGCTGTGTCTTCTTCCACCTCCAGATAAAACCACCAAAGCAGGAGTTGGGTTTTACGCTGCAAAGCGGCCCGAACCTGGGTAAAAAGAGAGCTGTCGTCGTCGTGCCGTCCCTCACTGCTTCTGCTCTTTGTGCAATGTGACCGTCCCCTCACCGAACTACAAAGGGGCATCCCTACCCCATAGGTGATCGTGCTTCCACGCCGACATCTTTGGCGCGCCAGGTAGGGGGCGTCGCTTGTGCGAACCAGAGGCAGTAGCTGGTGCGTCGATCCACACCACCACTCTGCGTCGCCTATGGCTCCCAAGAAGAAGTCCGGTGCGGCATCACATCCGTCCACCTCGAGAGTTCCACCCCCCGCGGTTGTAGGCGCTGCTAGCGCAGCAGCCGCGGCGGGAGGGACGGGCACCATGGACGGCGTCGTTCGCGCCCCTTCCACGACTGAAGTGGAGGCGGGGGCCGCAGGAATGACCCAACTTCGCCAACCCGCTGGCGAGCGCGCTCCCACTGGTGCGGATCACGGAGGTACCCAACCTCCCCTTCCACACCGCACTGACGAGCCCACCCAACGCGACATCGACGCCCGCTCCGGCACGGACCAAGAGCTGCCAGCTGCGCTGGAAGGAGGGGTAGCGGCGGGACGCACTGCCCGCCCGGTCCGAGGCGGGTGGGACAGAGCCCCGGGCGGAGCGGCTGACCCTCCTCAGCCGCGCCCACACGGGAAAAGCTCGGTTGGTCAAGACGCTGGCCGACAAGAGTAGCTTCGTCTGCGACCGACCGCTATGGTGATCGGCCAGGGACGGCCGGGACGTGACGGCATTCCTTCTGGTTCGCCCAGGAGTCGAACAACGTCGCGTTCCACCTCCCGCGCCATGCCGGAAACTGTGGACGAAGCGATGACGAGAGCCCAACTGCTGCTGAACTTCCCACCAGCGGCAGACAAGATGGACGAGTGGAGGGCCACCATCCAGAGCCTCATCGGATTTGCTGAAGCCAACAAGTCGCAGCGCACGGGGCCCTCGCAGCGCCCGCGCATGGCGATGATGACGCCGGGCGGTGGCCAAGTTGAGAGGACGACACACACTGTGCAGTCCCCTCCTCGGCAACCGATCCCAAGGCGGCCCCAGCGGGATCAACAACTCCATGATGTCGATGAGCGGGACGAGGCATCGATGGCCTCGTCCGACCCACGACTCCGGCAGGATGAACGCCAAGTGTTGAAAGACAGGAAGAAGGAGGACGCCCGTGTCATCATTGAGCGGCGCCGCGAAACGCACCGCCAATCTGATAGGCGTAATGGACCCGACGTCGACGAAACCGCGCCCAGTGCCGGCGGGTACCTGCCTTACAAGGTGGGGTGCCCTGCCTTCACTCGCGAGCTGCGGCAAGTTCATTGGCCATCCTCTCGCACCTTCAAGCCTGATCTACCGAAGAAGTATGATGGAAAGCTGAACCCGGCAGAGTTCCTGGGCATCTACACGATCGCCGTGCAAGCTGCCGGGGGAAGAGACGAGAAAGTGCTCGCCAACTATTTCCCGTTGGCTCTAAAGCCCAACGTGAGATCATGGCTGATGCATTTGCCGGAGGATTCCATTTCTTCATGGGCGGACCTGTGCAACGAATTTATTGGCGCCTTCACCGGCGGTCACCAAGAGCCAGGACAGCCTAGTGATCTTCAAGCTCTTCCGCAGAAGGAAGGGGAAAGCCTGCACAAGTATTTGCAGAGGTTCAGTCGGGTGCACCGCAACATTCCTCAGATACACCCGGCAGCTGTGATTGCCGCGTTTCATACGAACGTGCACAATCGCAGAATGCGGGCTAAGATGAATGTTCGGTTGCCCAAGACTATCAACGAGCTATACACCTTAGCAGATAAGTGCGCCCGAGTTGAAGAAGGCCGAAGGCTGCCAGGCGAGGAAGTGGGCGCTAAAGTTGACTCAGAGGACGACGACGTCTCCACGCCTGGGAGGAAAGGGAAGAAGCGCAAGGAGAAGACAGTGCTGGCCATTGAAGGATCCGGTGATCTCGCCGCTGGCAAAAAGCTTAAGGCTGACGCACCCAGCAAGGAAGCGACCTCTTGCGCTGATTGCCGGGCGGCGGCAGCGGCTGAGAAAACCGGCAAACTCAACGGGCCGTACTGCAAGATTCACAGGACCAAAGGCCACGACCTCCAAGACTGCAAGCAAGTTGAGCAATTGGTTGAGAAGCAGAAGGCTGAGTACGAGAGGCGAGACGAAGAGAAAGGTCAGAATGGCACTGGCGGGAAGGGCCGGGGTGGCCATAATGGATACCGCGGCAAGCTTGGTCAACAGAAAGACAAGCCCGCCAGGGCCGTGAGGAGAAAGAGAATGAAGATGAGAGTGATGAGGGAGATGAGGAGACCAGCGAGCAGGAGTTTCAGAGGGCTACTGAAGCAATGTGCATTGACGGGGGTGCATCCTTGCACTCCTCACACCGCCAACTGAAGCAGTGGGTGCATGAGGTCAATGTGGCAGAGCCGGTAGCCAGCGCTCAAGCACCTCTAAAGTGGTCCCGCACGCCCATCATCTTCGACATTTAGGACCATCCTGATCGCACCACTGCGGTCGGGTGCTTGCCGTTGTTGGTCTCACCAACAATCCGCAACCTCAAGGTCACTAAGATGTTGGTTGACGGCGGGGCAGGGTTGAACCTGATTTCCCCCAGTGTGCTCGAGAAGCTCCAAATTCCTGACAGAGATCTGAAGAAGACTGGCACCTTCAAGGGGATCAATCAAGGAAGAAGCCAGCCAAAAGGGAAAATCACCTTGCCGGTGACGTTTGGCGGAGAGGTGAACTTCAGAACTGAGAAGATTGTGTTCGACGTTGTCAGGATCCCCCTGCCGTTTAATGGGATCCTTGGCCGTCCTGCACTGGCCAAGTTTATGGCGGCGTCCCACTACGCATACAACACTCTGAAGTTGCCTGGTCCCCTGGGAGTCATTTCCATCCCCTCAGATAAGAAAGATGCGGTCATCTGCGTGGACCAAATGTACAGAGACGCGGTGGCAGCAGAAACCACCCAGGCCCCAGCTCCCGCCAAGGAAAAGAAGAAGGCTAAAAAGGCTGACCAAAACACCGGTGAGGACCCCAAGAAGCGCGTCACTTCGGAGACCGCTGCGCCCGGCAACGACTTGCCGGAGAGTTCGGCTGGCAAGAAGCCCAAGGTTGCCCCTCTAGAGATCAAGAAAGTTCCGGCGCGGCAGGATGGCATTGATGGTACTTTTACCATTAGTGCCACCCTTGACGACAAATAGGAAAGCGCGCTCGTTGCCTTCCTGCGGGCGAATGTTGATGTGTTTGCCTGGCAACCATCTGACATCCCCGACGTTCCCAGGAAGGTAATTGAGCACCACCTTGCTGTCTGTCCACATGCCCGCCCCGTCAAGCAGAAGGTTAGAAAGCAGGCTCTGGAGCGGCAGCAATTCATTGCCGAGGAAATCAAGAAGCTTGAGGCAGCAGGTTTGGTCCGGGGAGTACTGCATCCAACTTGGTTAGCAAATCCCGTGGTGGTGCGTAAGGCAAATGGGAAGTGGAGACTTTGCATTGACTTCACCGACTTGAACAAGGCTTGCCCTAAGGATCCCTTCCCCTTGCCACGCATTGATCAGATCGTTGACTCCACCTCAGGTTGTGATTTGCTCTCCTTCCTCGATGCATACTCTGGGTACCACCAAATCTTCATGGCCAAGGAAGACAAGGAAAAGACCGCGTTTATTACCCCATGTGGCACATACTGCTTCGTACGTATGCCTTTCGGGCTAAAAAGCGCCGGTTCCATGTTTGCAAGGGCCGTGCAGATTGGTTTTGGGCCTCAGCTGCACAGAAACATTGAAGCCTACATGGATGACATTGTGGTCAAGACCAGAGATAAAGCTACGCTCATCCAGGATTTGGAAGAGACCTTTGCCAATTTGCGGAAGATCAACTTGAAGCTTAATCCAGAGAAGTGCGTGTTTGGCGTTCCGTCCGGCAAGCTCCTTGGGTTCTTCGTATCTCAACGCGGGATAGAAGCCAATCCCGACAAGATCAAGGCTATAGAACAGATTCAGGCCCCGAGGACAGTGAAGGACGTGAGGCGTCTGACTGGGTGCGTTGCCTCGCTAAGCAGGTTCATCTCAAGGTCTGCCGAACGCGCCTTGCCGTTCTTCAAGGTATTGAAGAAAGCTGGCCCCATGAACTGGACTCCAGAGGCCGAGGCTGCGCTACAAGAATTGAAGGCCTACCTATCCTCTGTACCAACTTTGGTCGCGCCAAAGCCACAAGAACCGTTGCTGCTGTATCTAGCGGCAACTAATCAAGTGGTGAGTGCCGCCTTAGTGGCGCAGAGGGAGGTGGATGACGAAGAAACTGTCGCAGCAGAGTCACCCAGCAAGGAACCAGCTTTTTCCCCGGCAAGGTCTGGCAACGATTGCGGAGAAGAGTCACAGTCCAATACTGTTCAGCGGAAGGAAGGAGTTAGAAAGAAGATGGTGCAGCGACCAGTGTACTTTGTCAGTTCCCTCTTGCAGGGGGCTAGATCAAGGTACTCTGGGGTCCAAAAGCTGATCTTTGGCCTCCTCATGGCCTCAAGGAAGCTGCGCCATTACTTTCAGGCTCATGAGATCACAGTCGTGACCCGCTTTCCGCTGCAACGAATCCTAAGGAACCCCGAAGCCACCGGCAGGATAGTGGAATGGGCTTTGGAACTGTCAAGCTTTGCTTTGAAGTTTGAAAGCACTGCCACTATCCAGAGCAGGGCCCTCGCATAATTCATCGCGGAATGGACGCCGACACCAGACGAAGAGGTTATGGAAACTGCTATCCCCGGCAGGGAGGGCCCCAGGGAATGGGTCATGTACATTGACGGTGCTTTCTCACTCCAAGGTGCCAGGGCAGGAGTCCTACTCATTGCCCCCACCGGAGAACACCTCAAGTATGTCATCCAAATGCATTTTCCCCGGGAAGAGGCCACCAATAACACGGCGGAATACGAAGGGCTCCTTGCCGGACTCAGGGTTGCAATAGAGTTGGGGATAAGGAAGCTAATCATACGCGGCGACTCCCAGCTTGTCGTTAAACAAGTCAACAAGGATTATCAGAGCCCGTTGATGGAGGCATATGTGGAAGAAGTGAGGGAGGCTGGAGGAACACTTTGATGGGTTGCAAACAGAGCACGTCCCCCGTGCGGAAAATAGCGTAGCTGATCACCTGTCAAAGTGTGCTGCACAAAAGCTTCCTGTGGAACCAGGGACTTTTGTACTCCGCCTCACCCAACCATCTGTCTCCCCATCAACCTTGGCCAAGAAAAGGAGGAAGCTCAACACCGGTGAGCATTTCCCGGCAGAGCTCCCTAAAGCCACCGGCGAGAAGCTTGCCGGAGAAGACCCTTCGTTGATTGCCGAGCTACGTTCTCTAGCGGAACCTCAGGGTTTAGCTATCGAGACAAGCGCTCCTTCAGCTGAAGAAATGCCTTTAGTCCTTGCCGTCGAGCCCCAGGCCCCGGCACGGGCACAACACATAGTCCACTTCTTGCAAACTGGGGAACTCCCTGACGACCCAGAAGAAGCTGAAAAGATCGCCCGGCAATCGAGTATGTACCAGTTTGTGGATAACATTCTGTACAGAAAGATACCCAATGGCGTGAAGCTGAAATGCATCAGTCAAGAAGATGGACTATCGCTGTTGGCAGAGATACATGGAGGCGTGTGTGGTTCCCACCTCGGATCAAGGACACTTGCCGGGAAAGCTTTCCGGCAGGGATTCTACTGGCCCACCGCCCTCCGGGATGCAACTGAGCTCGTCACCAAGTGTGAAGCTTGCCAGTTCCATTCCAAGAACATCCATCAACCAGCTCAAGCCTTGCAGACCATCCCTTTATCCTTTCCCTTCGCGGTCTGGGGGCTCAACATCCTGGGCCCCTTTCCCCGTGCTGCCGGGGGCTTTGAATTCTTGTACGTGGCAATCGACAAGTTTACAAAGTGGCCCGAAGTGGAACCAGTGAGAAAGATGACGGCGCAGTCAGCTATCAAGTTCTTCAAGGGTCTGGTGTGCCGTTATGGAGTACCCAACAGAGTAATCACCGACAACGGCACCTAGTTCACAAGCCGCGCCTTCATGCAATACATTCAAAGCCTTGGAAGCAAGGTCTCTTTCGCCTCCGTTGCTCATCCAAGGAGTAATGGTCAGGCTGAAAGGATGAATGCTGAAGTGCTGCGAGGTCTAAGGACAAGAACTTTCGATAGACTGTGAGAATGTGGCAGACGCTGGATTGATGAGCTGCCGGTGGTTCTTTGGTCGGTCAGAACGACGCCAAATCGAGCTACCGGCCAGACTCCCTTCTCCCTGACATACGGGGTAGAAGCAATGCTCCCCACGGAACTCATATACGGGTCGCCTCGGGTACTTGCCTACGATGAAGTAGAGCAAAGGCAGCTATGGCATGACGATGCCATGCTCCTCGAGGAGAACCGTCTCCGGGCTGCTGTACGTGCTGCGCAATACCAGCAAGCCCTGCGCCGCTACCATAGCCGTAGGGTTCGTGCCCGAAGCTTTGAGGAAGGTGACCTTGTCCTTAGGCGCGTTCAGTCCGCCAAGGGTTCAAACAAGTTGACACCGAAGTGGGAAGGCCCTTACCGGGTAGTACTTGTCACCAGACCTGGCGCAGTCCGTCTGGAGACCGAAGATGGCATGCCAATGCAGAATTCATGGAATATTGAGCATCTTCGCAAGTTCTACCCGTAAGGCGCGGTTGCCGGGCCCTGCCCCAGCAACCTGTTTTGTACAAGCTTAGTCCCCCGGACTTGTAACCCTTTGTACAAAGACAGGCGAAGACCCTGTGCAAAGCAAATAAACCGAAGCGCTGTAACAAAGAAAACCTGCATGCATGCATAGCATCCTGCATACTCATGCATAGCATCATCATCATGATTATGGTGAATACCGCTAACATGCAGCAGAAGACATCAGGCCACTCCCTTCCCGTTGTTGATGGCGGCAAGGCTCCATCAGCAAAAGTACCCCCGGGAAGGGGACAGCCACAAGCCTGCGCGCCAGTCTCCGACGGCCTCTCCTTGCCGAGAAAGGTGGGAAGAACGACGAAAGGAGATAAGTGCAATACTCAATACCCTCTCGCTCCATATTATGACTCAAGTATGTGGGACTTGCACGTGAGGAAACCTAGCCGCCCCTACCATTTGTGCTCCTATCCTTCGCACGAGTGCACTCGGCAAGGATGGTAGTAGTTGCTCTTGGGGGAAGGTTGGCTAGGGGCTGGCCTCCGATCGCACTTACCGACCTGTCCTATCTCTATTAAGCACGGTTTCGGTAAGAAGCGTTACAAGGGGCCGGCAAGAACGCCTTGCCGGGGTCATTCTTTTTGTTTACTGGAAAGTATTGAAGGGTCACCCTTTAGTATGGTCGGACACATACACAAAAGCAAAACCCGGCAGGCTCTTCTTTTCCAAAAACATGAAAAATAGCAAGTACAAACCATACAAGTCATAATATTGGATGGAAGGGTACAGAGAGTTTGATTACATACGGCAAGTGCCTACATCTTTTGATATAAAAAAAGATAGGTGCCCTGTGATGCTTTTGTTGCCCTCCCTCTCCCAGGGTTCATCTCGAGTGCGAGAAGGGCAAAAGAAGCACCTAGGCGGGGTGCGCACGGCAGAAGACACCAAGAGAACTTCCCCCGGCACCCGTCCGGAAGAGGCTGGCGATAATGGTGCCGGGGGAAGAGCCGAAAGATGGAGCAGCAGGCGGTCAATACGAGACGTAGGCATCGGTGCCATCGTACTCCGACCTGATGGCCTGCCACCCGCCTTCCTCGTCTTCGCCAACTTCCTCCTCGTCACTGTCGCTCCGGGAGAGCGCCGGGCCTCCAGCCCGTCACCCTCCCCGGAGAGGCAGATGATGGTGGTGGCGGTGCCCAAGGAGCGCTGGGGACGCCGTCCCCCATCTTGGCGGGCAGGAGGGCACCGCCATCTTCAGCGTCATCCCCGGCCTCACGAGAAGGGGCAACGCTGGGATTGCTAAAGATCCCGAGCGCTGTACCGCTGGTGGGCGCCAGAAGCCCTGAAGACTCCGTAGTCAGGTCGCCGAGCTCCCCCAACTTGAGGCAGGAATGGCGCCTCTGCCTCGAGCAACGAACCAGCACGGATGGTGCATGCACGCCGCCACCAAGAAGAGACATGACGCCCTCTCGCCTGGGATTGATGCGGCGGTCGTTGGCACACCGCTGCGAATTGCGGTCACCATGATTGCGCCCGCCACATCTCCCATGACCTCGGACCAGACTCACTCCCCGGGCGTCAGCACGAGCTTTCAAAATCACCCCTGACAGGCCCTTAAGAAACCTGGAAGAGGTTCCCGTCGTCGGTGCCGGAGCGGGAGCCCGACCTCGCCCCCTCGTCATGGTGGAAAAGAAGTTAGGCCAGGAGAAGGAGCAGGTATGTGGTCGAATGCCTCCCTTCCCCCTCGCGCTCCCCTTTTATAGTCGAGTGAGGGCAGGGGGCTGATTCCCACTACCGCGGGGCGGCCGCCCCACTCCTCCAATCCGGCCCACCTACATCACGGGCGACCTCCAGATTCGCCAAACCGCCCTTCTGCACCAATCAGGAGCACTGTGCCCATGTCGATGGCACACACTCCCGCGTCCAACGTTTTCGCCGCCTACCCCGCGCAATGCATACAGCGTGCGTGGCGGAAACGGCGGGCATAGTGGGCAAGGTGAATTGGCAGTTACCACCGGATCGTGCGTGGTTGCCATAACTCGTCTCCATGAACGTGGGCGTCCATTTGCCTACCGTGTGGGACGGGTCCGCTACGCCCGAATGGCGCCCGTCTCCTGCGAAATACGGAGGAAGATTCAACTACAGGTTAATGAAGAAGCAAAGAAGATCTCAAAAGGAGAAAAGAAAAAAGATCCCACCGCGGCACGGTCCGGGTGCCCGCCTGTGCATTATTGGGGCCTACCCCAACGATGCCCGGCAGCACGTGTGGCCAGGCCCGGGGGCTTCTGTCAGTGCAACAAACACCCACGTTTGTTGACCAGACCTATGCACAGGCGTGCCAAGGATCGCGCACCTGGCACCTGTTTATGTCTCAAGGCTAGACCAGAGAAGCCACTCTTCGTGAGATCAAAGGAAAAACAACAAGAAGCAAGACAACAGAAGACTGCCTTGGGAAGGCCTCCCTTGCCGGGCAGGAGGGCCTGGCAAGGTCGAGACCACACCCAAGAGCGAGCCCAATTTGCCCCGGCAGGCTTGCTGGGGCCAACAAGATCAAAACCCCGCCAGGCTCCTTGCCGACAGATCTCCAACAAGCGCCCCCGCTCCACCTCGCCACACCCAAGTCACTCATCGGTGCGGTGTCAAGCTTCTAAGCACCCAGGTGGACTCGGTTGTCAACGTGGCTACACAGGAGGAGAGGAGATTAACTTTATTGACACCCGTCCATAAGACGTGTCACGCTAAGCAAGGAGAGATAGATAAGCGACGCGACAGGCTTGCCGGGCTGCGGTTCCAGCGTGACACGTAGAGGTGCATTTAATGCACTTTGTCCTAACTGCCAGAGTTAGGTATGATAACACTGTTATCTATCCAGTCATGTCCAACTGACTGTTTTGCCACTGTGGTAACCCCTTGACCTATAAAAGGAGGCCCAAGGCAACCTAGCAAGGGGTTCGGCTGCCTCGACCCAACAACACTTGTATACGCTCTGCTCTCCCCGAGGCAACCTTGCCGGGCTAGAGCAAGTTGTGTCTTCTTCCACCTCCAGATAAAACCACCAAAGCAGGAGTAGGGTTTTACGCTACAAAGCGGCCCGAACCTGGGTAAAAAGAGAGATGTCGTCGTCGTGCCGTCCCTCACTGCTTCTGCTCTTTGTGCAATGTGACCGTCCCCTCACCGAACTACTAAGGGGCATCCCTACCCCATAGGTGATCGTGCTTCCACGCCGACAAGCACCAACAGCATAGTCACTAGCATGACACATAATTTCAAAGTGTAAATTCCAATCAGGTGGCTGAACAATAGGTGCAGAAATTAAAGGTGACTTAAGAGTTTCAAAGGCTTCTACACAATCATCATCAAAACAAAGGGAACATCCTTTTGCAAAAGACTAGTAACAGGCCTAGAAATTTTAGAGAAGTCTTTAATAAATCTCCTATAGAAACCAGCATGACCGAGAAAACTTCTTATACCTTTGATATCCTTCGGGCATGGCATCTTCTCAATGGCATCAACCTTAGCCTTATCCACTTCAATACCTCTTTTGAAGATCTTGTGGCCCAAGACAATACCTTCATTAACCATAAAGTGGCACTTCTCCCAGTTCAAGACGAGATTTGTTTGTTCACATCTCTAGAAAACTCGATCAAGGTTGCTCAAGCAATCATCAAAAGAAGTTCCGTAAACGGAGAAATCATCCATGAAAACCTCAACAATCTTTTCACAAAAGTCAGAGAAGATAGCAGTCATACATCTTTGAAAAGTAGTAGGTTTATTGCATAAACCAAAAGGCATACGTCTATAAGCAAAAGTTCCAAAAGGATAGGTAAAGGTGGTTTTCTTGATTAGATTGTGCAACAGGTATTTGAGAAAAACCAGAATAACCATCTAGGAAACAAAAGTGTGTGTGCTTAGACAACCTTTCTAGCATTTGATCAATAAAAGGCAAAGGATAATGATCTTTCCTAGTAGCTTTATTCAATTTTCTAAAATCTATCACCATCCTATAACCAGTTACTATCCTTTGAGGAATAAGCTCATTCTTATCATTGGGAACAATAGTAATGCCCCCTTTCTTAGGAACACAATGAACTGGACTTACCCATCTACTATCAGCTATGGGATAGATTATACCTGCTTCCAGAAGCTTTAATATTTCAGTTCTTACCACATCTTTCATTTTTGGATTCAATCGATGTTGGTGGTCAACAACGGGTTTAGCATCTGGCTCCATATTAATCTTGTGCTGACATAGAGTGGGACTAATGCCCTTAAGATCATCAAGAGTATATCCAATAGCAGCACGATGCTTCCTCAGAATTTTTAGCAATCTCTTTTCTTCATGTTTTGAATGGTTAGCACTGATAATAACAGGATATATTTTCTCTTCATCAAGATAAGCATATTTCAAAGTATCAGGCAATTGCTTTAATTCAAAAATAGGGTCACCCTTAGGTGGAGGAGGACCTCCAAGAGTTTCAATAGGCAAATTATGCTTAAGAATAGGATGCTGATCAAAGAAAACCTTATCTATTTCATTCCTTTCATTCATATGCAAATCATTCTCATGATCAAGCAAGTATTGTTCTAAAGGATCAGTAGGAGGAACAGCAATAGAAGCAAGACCAACAATTTCATCTTTGCTAGGCAACTCTTTATCATGGGGCTATCTACGAAACTTAGAGAAATTAAACTCATGAGACATACCACCAAAGTTAACACTAACAATTTCCTTAGCACAATCAATTTGAGCATTAACAGTATTCAAGAAAGGTCTACCAAATATTATAGGACAAAAATCATCTTGCGGTGATCCAAGAACAAGAAAATCAGTAGGGTATTTGATCTTACCGCATAAGACTTCAACATCTCTGACAATACCAAGTGGTGCAATAGTATTTCTGTCTGCAAGCTTAATAGTGACATCAATATCCTCAATTTCAGCAGGTGCAATATCATTCATGACTTCTTGATAAAGAGTAAAAGGAATAGCACTCACACTAGCACCCACATCGCATAAACCATGATAACAATGATCTCCAATTTTAACAGAAATAACAGGCATGCCAACAACAGGTCTATTCTTGTCCTTAGGATTAGGACTAGCAATTCTAGAGGCATTATCACAGAAAGAAATAACATGCTCATCTAATTCATCAACCAAAAGATCTTTAACTATAGCAACACTAGGTTCTACCTTAATCTGCTCAGAGGGTGTAGGTGTTCTAATATAACTTTTGTTAACCACAGTTGAAACCTTAGAGTGTTCCTTAATTCTAACAGGAAAAGGTGGCTTCTCAAAATAAGCAGTAGGAACAACTGGATCAACATTGTAAACAATAGTTTTCTCTTCCTTAACCTCTAATGGTTCTTCCTTTAACTCTATAGGAGGATGATACTTAAACCACTTCTCCTTAGGAAGATCAACATGTGTAGCAAAAGATTCACAAAAAGAAGCTACTATCTCAGAGTCAAGTCCATACTTAGTGCTAAACTTCTGAAAAGCATCGGTTTCCATAAAAGATTTAACACAATCAAACTCAAGATTTATACTTGACTCATTACCTTTGTCGATCTCCCAATCCTCATGGTTGCGCTTAATTGTTTCCAGAAGATCCCATTTAAATTCAATAGTTTTCTTCATAAAAGAACCAGTCGAAGAAGAATCAAGCATAGTTTGATCATTACGAGAAAGCCGATCATAAAAGTTTTGAAGAATTATTTCTCTTGAGAGCTCATGATTGGGGCATGTATGCAACATATACTTGAGCCTCCCCCAAGCTTGAGCGATACTTTCTCCTTCACGAGGCCAAAAATTATAGATATAATTCCGATCACGATGAACCAAATGCATAGGATAAAATTTCTGATGGAATTCCAATTTCAACCGATTCCAATCCCATGTGTCAGTATCATCACATAGCCTATACCATGTCAATGCTTTTCCCTCCAAAGATAAAGGGAATACTTTCTTCTTAGCTCTATCTCCAGATAAACCTGCAAGCTTAAACAATCCACGAATTTCATCCACATAGATCAAGTGCATATCAGGATGTTTAGTTCCATCTCCTGCATAAGGATTAGCTAGCAGTTTCTCAACCAAACGAAAAGGAATTTCATAAGCAATATTTTCAGTAGCTTCAACAGGTGGTGGAGAGGCAACTCTTGTTGTTTCCGGTCGAGGTGAAGATACCCCGAACAAGCCTCTCAAAGGATTACTTTCCATAGTGACAAGTAGCAATAAATTTCAGCACATAACAAAAATGTTTCCTTACCAATTTCCACTTACCAAAGGCGCTTCACTCCCCGGCAACGGCGCCAGAAAAGAGTCTTTATGACGCACAAGTATAGGTGGTCAATCGTAGTCCTTTCGATAAGTAAGAGTGTCGAACCCAACGAGGAGCAGAAGGAAATGACAAGCGGTTTTCAGTAAGGTAATTTCTGCAAGCACTGAAATAAGTGGTAACAGATAGTTTGATAGCAAGATAATTTGTAACGGGTAACAAGTAACAAGTGTAAATAAAGTGCAGCAAGATAGCCCAATCCTTTTGAGTGCAAAGGACAGGCCGGAACAAGTACTTATAATGATGCAAACATTCTTGAGGACACACGGGAATTTCATCTAGTCACTTTCACCATGTTTGTTTGATTCACGTTCGTTATTTTGATGATTTGATATGTGGGTGGACCGGTGCTTGGGTGCTGTTCTTACTTGAACAAGCCTCCCACTTATGATTACCCACTCTCGCAAGCATCCGCAACTACGAAAGAAGAATTAAGACAAAGTCTACCCATAGCATTAAACGTGTGGATCCAAATCAGCCCCTTACGGAATAGTGCATAAACTGGGGTTTAAGCTTCTGTCACTCTAGCAACCCATCATCTAATTACTACTCCACAATGCATTCCCTTAGGCCCATAAATGGTGAAGTGTCATGTAGTCAACGTTCACATGACACCACTAAGAGAATCACAACATACATATCATCAAAATGCCGAACGAAT
This sequence comes from Elymus sibiricus, assembly GCA_039707655.1. NCBI lineage: Eukaryota > Viridiplantae > Streptophyta > Magnoliopsida > Poales > Poaceae > Elymus > Elymus sibiricus. The sequence continues at coordinate 93,536,854 of CM077676.1, read as the reverse complement.
ACCAAATTCACATGATTACTTATGACAAGACTTCTCCCATGTCCTCAAGAACAAAAGTAACTACTCACTCATCATCATGATGTTCAAGATCAGAGGGGTATTGAATAACATAAAGGATCTGAACATTTAGTAATTCACAAAGCAAACCAACTAGCATCAACTACGATAAGTAATCAACACTACTAGCAACCCGCATGTACCAATCTATAGTTTTGATACAAAGATTGAATACAAGAGATGAACTAGGGTTTGAGATGAGATGGTGCTATTGATGATGATGATGATGAGGATTGGTCCTCCCACGATGAGAGGGTTGTTGGTGATGACGAAGGCTTCGATTTCCCCCTCCCGGAGGGAAGTGCCCCCGGCGGAATCTCTCCGCCGGAGAGCAAAAATGCTCCTGCTCTAGTTGCACCTCGTGGCCGCGGCGCCTCATCCCGAAGGTCTCCCCATAAATTTTTTAGGGTAAAATGACTTATATACCAAAAGGAGGGAGCCAGAAGTGGGCCAGGGGCCCCACAAGGCACTTGGGCGCGCCACAGGGGGGGCCTAGGTGCCATGTGGGCACCTGGTGGCTCTCCTCTGGTAACTCTTTGGCCCAGTATTTTTTATATATTCCAAAATAAATCTCCGTGAAATTTCAGCCCATTTGGAGATGTGCAGAATAGGTATCTCTGCTGTAGCTTTTTCAAGGCCTGAATTCCAGCTGCCGGCATTCTCCCTCTTTGTGTAAACTTTGCATATTAAGTGAGAAAAGGCATTAGAAATACTCCATGAAGTGTTATATTGATCAAAGACTTTATAAATAACAGTAGAAAAACATGATGCAAAATGGACGTATCAAGCATCCCCAAGCTTATGGTTTGCATATCCCTAGCATCATGGATATTTAGAGAATTCATACTAGCAACATTGCAATCATGGTCATCATTCAAAGATTTTATGCCAAACATTTTATTGAATTCTTCTTCTATCAATTGAGCACAATTTTCTGATCCATCATTTTCAAGAAAGACATGATAAGGACGAAGAATATGAGGCAACCTCACATCCATTTTTTTGTAGTTTTCTTTTATAAACCAAACTAGTGATAAAACACGAAACTAAAATATTCAATTGCAACATCTAAAGATATACCTTCAAGCACTCACCTCCCCGGCAACGACGCCAAAAAAGAGCTTGATGTCTACTGCACTACTTAATCTTGTAGAGTCGTGTTGGGCCTCCAAGCGCAGAGTTTTGTAGGACAGTAGCAATTTTCCCTCAAGTGGATGATCTAAGGTTTATCAATCCGTGGGAGGCGTAGTATGAAGATGGTCTCTCTAAAACAACCTTGCAATCAAATACAAAAAATCTCTTGTGTCCCCAACACACCCAATACAATGGCAATTTGTATAGGTGCACTAGTTCGGCGAAGAGATGGTGACACAAGTGTAGTATGGCTAGTAGAAATATATTTTTGTAATCTAAATAAATAAAAACAACAAGGTAGCAAAACAATAAAAGTGAGCACAAACGGCATTGCAATGCTTAAAAACAAGGCCTAGGGTTCATACTTTAACTAGTGCAATCTCTCAACAAAGCTAACATAATTGAATCATATAACAATCCCTCAAATTGCGACAAAGAATCACTCCAAAGTTCTTATCTCGCGGAGAACATAAGGTGAAATTGTTGTAGGGTACGAAACCACCTCAAAGTTATCTTTTTCGATCAATCTATTGAGCTATTCCTATAAGTGTCACAAACAACCCTAGAGTTTGTACTAGAATAACACCATATGATACGCATCAACCAACTCTAATGTCACCTAGATACTCCAATGTCACCACAAGTATCAGTGAGTTGATTATTCGATATGCATCAAACAACTTCAGATTCATAATATTCAATCCAACACAAAGAACTTCAAAGAGTGCCCCAAGATTTCTACCGGAGAAAGTAGGACGAAAACGTGCATCAACCCCTATGCATAGATTACCCCAATGTCACCTTGGGAATCCGCGAGTTGAGTGCCAAAACATACATCAAGTGAATCAATATAATACCCCATTGTCACCATGGGTATTCATATGCAAGACATACATCAAGTGTTCTCAAATCCATAAAAGTATTCAATCCGATAATAGTGAAACCTCAAAGGTAAAAACTCAATTCATCACAACAAGATAGAGAGGGAGAAACACCATATTATCCAACTATATTAACAAAGCTTGCGGTACATCAAGATTGTTCCAAATCAAGAACACGAGAGAGAGAGAGATCAAACACATAGCTACGAGTACATACCCTCAGCCCCGAGGGTGAACTACTCCCTCCTCATCATGGAGACCGCCGGGATGATGAAGATGGCCTCCGGTGATGATTTCCCCCTCCGGCAGGGTGCCAGAAAAGGGCTTTAGATGAGATCATGGAGGTATAGAGGCTTGCGGCGGTGGAGTTGAAGTTCTAGGGTTATTTCTGGGGGTTTCTCTATTTATAGGAATTTTCAGCGATGGAATCACGCGAAGATGGGCCCACGAGGTACCAGCGCACCATCACCCCCTGGGCGCGCCCTGGTGCCTCGTGGGCACCTCGTGGCTCTTCTGGTCCTCCCATGAAACTTCGGGGGTCTCTTATGTTCCAAAAAAAAACCGTCAAAAAGTTTCAGCTCATTCCGAGAACTTTTATTTCTGCAAAAAACAACACCACGGTAGTTCTGCTGAAAAGAGCGTCAGTCCGGGTTAGTTCCATTCAAATCATACCAAAACCATATAAAATTGTTGTAAAGATAGCATGAATACTTCGTAAATTGTAGATATGTTGGAGATGTATCAACCCCCAGGTCCATTCTTCCATTAATAAAAGCTTCAACAAAACTGCTCTTTCATATTTTCTACACCATTATCTGTCTATTTGCTTTTAATCGTGTAACTAGCAAGAAAAGGGGCTTGACAACCCCCTTGACGAGTTGGGTGCAAGTATTGTTGTTGTTTGTGTGCAGGCACTTGACCTCGTTAGCTTGGTGATTCCTACTGGTTCGATTAAACCTTGGTTCTCAACTAAGGGAAATATTTTGCTTCTGTGCTATATCACCCTTTCTATTTAGGGCAAAATCCAACAACTCCTATGGGAGTAGCAACAAACAGCCACCCCACATCTGGTGTATGGTACCTCCGTGACCCTGCTCAGTATACGGTAGCGCCGTGACCCCGCTCTACAAATCAAGAGCCAGGATCACTATGAAGATACATACGAGGTTAGATCAGATCGTTACCAACTTCGAGTTGTAGAGGAAGAAGAGTTGGTGTAGATCATTCTTGAAGTCTCTCGAACCGTCCCACGAACGGTCCCTCGAACAAAAATCAAAAGCATGACCTCTCTACGGATTGCACACATACAAGATTAATAATCCGGCAATGCTTCGCCGTCCAGAGCTTGGTGTCACCAGAGAACTAGAGGGAGGAGGAAGAGCCTCACAACATCTCTCTATATCTGGAGAACTAGAGAACTAGAGGAGGCACCCGAACGGGAGATAACTTGTGTGTTCAATAGGGGTTGCCTCCTCAAGTACATATAGGTGGAGGGGGTGGCCCTTCCCTGTGATGGCCTGGCTTAATAGGGTTGATAGACTACTCATATCAATAAGGAATTCCTTCTTTTTCGGGAGCCCATTCGGATAGAACTCCAAAGTTAAGCGTGCTCAGCTTGGAGTAATTTCAGGATGGGTGACTGATAACCCACAAGTATAGGGGATCAATTGTAGCCTCTTTCGATAAGTAAGAGTGTCGAACCCAACGAGGAGCTAAAGGTAGAATTTATATTCCCTTCAAGTTCTATCGACCATCGATACAACTCTACACACACTTGATGTTCTCTTTACCTAGAACAAGTATGAAACTATTTTGTAGGTGATAGGATAAGTTTGCAAGAATAAAACTAGAAGTACTTTGCGAGAATAAAACTACGAGTAATTTGCAAGATAATAAAAGTTATTTGTTTAGTAGATAGCTTTTGTAACACAAGAAAGTTATTTGTCCCTAGGCAATCGATAACTAGACCGGTAATCATTATTGCAATTTTATATGAGGGAGAGGCATGAGCTAACATACTTTCCGTACTTGGATCATATGCACTTATGATTGGAACTCTAGCAAGCATCCGCAACTACCAAAGATCATTAAGGTAAAACCCAACCATAGCATTAAGTATCAAGTCCTCTTTACTCCCGTACGCAACAACCCCCTTACTCGGGTGTAAGATTCGGTCGCTCTAGCCGCCCACTATAAGAGAATTATGAACGTATTGCAAACCCTATAGCGGGAACCCCTCATGCTTGCGCGACACGGAGGGCACCATAGGATAGCACCAAAATAAAACATACAACTCAAACCAATCACGTTCATCAATCAACCCATAGGACAAAACGAATCTACTCAAACATCATAGGATGGCCACAAATCATTGGATAATAATATGTAGCATTAAGCACCATGTTTAAGTAGAGAATTACAGCGGGAATAGAGAGGTTACACCACTACATAGAGGGGAAGAAAGTTGGTGTTGACGGTAGCAAGGTTGTTGATGTAGATCGCTGTCACGATCCTTGCCCCGGCGGCACTCCGGTGCCACCGGGAGAGAGGGGGAGAGAGCCCCCCTCCTTCTTCTTCTTCCTTGGCCTCCCCTCTAGATGGGAGGAGATTTCCCCCTCTGGTCCATGGCCGTCATGGCTCCCGGAGGGGAGGAGCCCCCTCCGAGATTGGATCTCTCTCTGTTTCTCTTCTGTTTCGCGTCCCCCTTTTCTGGCCTTTCACCGTTTCTTATATTCCCGGAGATCTGTAACTCTGACTGGGCTGAAATTTTGAGGGGATTTTTATCCATAAATTATCTTTCTTGCGCGGAAGAAGGGCAGCAACCGACCTACGAGGTGCTGACAAGCCACCTGGGTGCGTCGGCCCCCTTGGCGCGCCCAAGTGCCTTGTGGCCACCTCGGACACCATCTTGCGTTGATTCTTCTTCCCAAAAATCACATATATTCCAAAACAAACCTTGGACATCAATACTCGGGCATCCCAACAAACAATCATGCCTTTCAAAATAAAAATGCAAAAGAAAGTTATCCCCACAAAATCATATAGCCCTATCATGCTCCATCTTCTTAACATAAAATACTTATCATGAACAACCCCGGTTTTAGCCAAGCAATTGGTTCGTACTTCTAACGCGCTTTAGTATTTTCAACTCTCACGCAATACATGAGTGCAAGCCATAGATATAGCACTTGGTAGGTATCAAATAATGAAAAAGGAGAAGAAGAAAGTCTCGCATCAACTCGGCGGATCGACGGGCTATGGAGATGCCCATTAATCGATATCAATGCGAGGAGTAGGGATTGCCATGCAATGGATGCACTAAGAGCTATAAGTGTATGAAAGCTCATACTGAAAACTAAGTGGGTGTGCATCCAACTTGCTTGCTCACAAAAACCTCGGGCATCTGAGGAAGCCCGTCATCGAAATATACAAGCCAAGTTCTATAATGAAAAATTCCCACTACTATATGAAAGTGACAACATAGGAGACTCTCTATATGAAAAACATGGTGCTACTCTAAAGCACAAGTGTGGAATAACATTGCCCCTTCTCTCTTTTTCTCTCTTTTATTTATTTTTCTTTTTCTTTTTCTTTTTCTTTTTTTCTTGGGCTCTTTTTGGCCTCTTTTTTTTCTTTTTTCATCCAGAGTCTCATCCCGACTTGTGGGGGAATCATAGTCTCCATCATCCTTTCCTCACTGGGACAATGCTCTAATAATGATGATCATCACACTTTTATTTACTTACAACTTAATATTACAACTCGATATCTAGAACAATATGACTCTATATGAATGCCTCTGGCAGTGTACCAGGATGTGCAATGATCTAGCGTAGCAAAGATATCAAAAAACGGACAAGCCATGAAAATATCATGCTAGCTATCTTACGATCATGCAAAGCAATATGACAATGAATGCTCAAGTCATGTATATGATGATGATGGTTGCATGGCAATATATCTCGGAATGGTTATGGAAATGCCATGATAGGTAGGTATGGTGGCTGTTTTGAGGAAGATATAATGGGGCTTCTGTGTGATAGAGCGTATCATATCACGGGGTTTGGATGCACCGGTGTCGGCATGGAAGCACGATCACCTATGGGGCAGGGGTGCCCCTTTGTAGTTCGGTGGGGGGACGGTCACATTGCACAAAGAGCAGAAACAGTAGGCGACAACATGGCGATGACAGCTCTCTTTTACCCAGGTTCGGGCCGCTTTGCAGCGTAAAACCCTACTCCTGCTTTGGTGGCTTTATCTAGATGAGGACAAAGACACAACTTGCTCAAGCCCGGCAAGGTTGCCTCGGGGAGAGCAGTGTGTGTACAAGTGTTGGGGGGTGGAAGAATCCGAACCCTTTGCTTGGTTGCCTTGGGCCTCCTTTTATAGGTTAAGGGGCAACCACAGTGGCAAAACAGTCATTTGGGTGTGATTGGATAGCTAACAGTGCTATCATACCTAACTCTGGCAGTTAGGACAAAGTGCATTAAATGCACAGCCAGGTGTCACGCTGGAGTTGCAGCCCGGCAAGCCTGTCGCGCCGCTTATCTGTCTCTCCTTGCTTAGCATGACACGTCTGCTGGACGGGTGTCAATAAAGCTAATCTCGTCTCTTCTTGTGCGGCCACGTGATCAGTCAAGTCCACCTGGTTGCTTAGAAGCTTGACACCGCACCGATAAGTGACTTGGGTGTGGTGAGGTGGAGCGGCGGCGCCTTGGTGGAAACCCTGCCGGCAAAGAGCCTGGCGGGGGTTGATCTTGCTGGTCCCGGCAAGCCTGCCGATGCGAACTGGCCTCGCCCTCAGGTGCGGTCTCGACCTGGCCGGGCTCTCCTGCCCGGCAAGGGAGTCCTTCCCAAGGTGGCCTTCTGTTGATTTTCTTCTCTTATTGTCTTTCCTTGATCTCACGAAGAGTGGCTTCTCTGGTCTGGTCTTGTGATATGTATTGGTGCTGGGCATACGATCCTCGGCACGCCTGTGCATAAGTCCGGTCAGCAAACGTGAACGTTTGTTGCACCAACAGAAGCCCCCGGGCCTGGCCCATACGTGCTACTGGGCATCGTTGGGGTAGGCCCTAACAATGCACAGGCGGGCACCTGGACCGTGCCGCAGTGGGATTCGCCTCCTTCGCTCTTTTTCTTTTTGAGATCTTCTTTGCTTCTTCATTAACCTGTAGTTGAATCATCCTCCGTGCTCTGCATGAGATGGACGACGCCTGGACATAGTGGGTCTGCCCATGCAGTAGGCAAATGGGTGCCCACGTTCACGGAAGGTAAGTTATGGCGTCCACGCACGATCCGGGGGTAACTGCCATTTTACCCTTCCCACTACGTCTGCCGTTTCCGCCACGCGTGCTGCATGCGTTGCCCGGGGTAGGTGGCGAAAACGTAGGGTGCGGGTATGTGTGCCATTGACAAGGGGCACAGCGCTCCGGATTGGTGCAGAGGGGCGGTTGATGAATCTGGACGCCATCCGTAACGTAGGCAGGCCGGATTGGAGGACTGGGGCGGCTGCCCCAGGGTAGTGGGAATCAGCCCCCTGCCCCCGTTCGGCTATAAAAAGGGAGCACGAGGGGGAAGGGAGGCGTTCAACCACACACCTTCTCCTTCCTCCTGCCTGACTTCTCTTCCACCATGTCGAGAGTAAGGGGCCGGGGCCCGACCCCGGCCCGCAGCGGGAGTCTCTTTCGGGTTCCTCAGGGGCCCATGGATGGCGATCTTGAAAGCTTGTGTTGGCGCTCGGGGAGTGAGCCTGGTCCGAGGTTGCGGGAGATGCGGCGGCTGTAGTTGAGGTGGCTGCAACTTGCAGCAGCGCGTCAATGATCGCCACATTGATCTCGGTCGGGAGGGCGCTGATGTCTACTACACAACTTGTTCTTGTAGACTCGTGTTGGGCCTCCAAGCGCAGAGTTTTGTAGGACGGCGGCAATTTTCCCTCAAGTGGATGACCTAAGGTTTATCAATCCGTGGGAGGCGTAGGATGAAGATAGTTTCTCTCAAGCAACCCTGCAACCAAATAACAAAGAGTCTCTTGTGTCCCCAACACACCCAATACAATGGTAAATTGTATAGGTGCACTAGTTTGGTGAAGAGATGGTGATAAAAGTGTAGTATGGATAGTAGATATGAGTTTTTGTAGTGCGAACAATAAAAAACAGCAAGGTAGCAAATAGTAAAACGGAGCACAAACGGTATTGCACTGATAGAAAATGAGGCCTAGGATACATACTTTCACTAGTGCAATCTCTCAACAATGTTAACCTAATTGGATCATATGATTATCCCTCAAAGTGCAATAAAGAATCACTCCCTAGTTCCTATTAGCGGAGAACATAAGATAGAAATTGTTTGTAGGGTACGAAACCACCTCAAAGCTATTCTTTCGGATCGATCTATTGGGCTATTCCTATAAGTGTCACAAACAGCCCTAGAGTTCGTACTAAAATAGCACCATATGACACACATCAACCAACTCTAATGTCACCTAGATATTCCAATGTCACCACAAGTATCCGTGAGTTGATTCTACGATATGCATCAAACAACTTCATGATCATAATATTCAATCCACACAAAGAACTAAAAGGAGACCCCAAAGTTTCTATCGGAGAAAAGATAATGAAAACGTGCATCAACCCCTATGCATAGATTACCCCAATGTCACTTCGGGAATCCGCAACTTGAGTGCCAAAACATACATCAAGTGAATCAATATGATACCCCATTGTCACCTCGAGTATTCATACCGCAGGACATACATCATGTGTTCCCAAATCTGAATATTCAATCCGACAATAACAAAACTTCAAAGGGAAAAGATTAAATTCATCACAACAAGGATGGAGAGGGGAGAAACATCATATGATCCATCTATATTAACAAAGCCCATGATACATCAAGATCGTGACATCTCAAGATCACAAGAGAGAGAGATCAAACACATAGCTACTAGTACATACCCCTAGCCTCGAGAGTGGACTACTCCCTCCTTGCCATGGAGACCGTCGGGATGATGAAGATGGCCTCCGGTGATGATTTCCCCCTCTGGTAGGGTGCCGGAACAGGGTCCAGATTGGTTTTTTGAGGATACAGAGGTGTGCGGCGGCGGAGTCCACGTTCTAGCTTAACTTTCGGGGGTTTATATATATATGGGATTTTTTGGCATTGGTTTCACGCGAAGGGGGGCCACGAGGTGGCCACATGGCACTTGGGCGCGCCCCAGGGGGGGCGTGCCCAAGTGGTGTGTGCTCACCTCGTGGCTCTTCTGGTCCTTCCACGAAGCTTCGGGGGTCTCTTTCCTTCTATAAAAAATCGTCAAAAAATTTCGTTGCATTTGGAGAACTTTTATTTCTGCACAAAAAACAACACCACGGTAGTCCTGCTGAAAACGGTGTCAGTCCGGGTTAGTTCTAATCAAATCATACCAAAACCATATAGAATTGTGATAAACATGGCATGAATACTTCATAAATTATAGATACGTTGGAGACGTATCAGCATCCCCAAGCTTAATTCCTGCTCGTCCTCGAGTAGGTAAATGATAAAAGAAATAATTTATGAAGTGTGAATGCTAGCATAGTGCATAAGTCTGATCAATGATAATTTCAATCACTTTTCCTAGCATCATAACAACAACTTATTCTCATAAAACTCATCATGACCAAGTAGCAATCAATTCACATGTTATGGTTCAAACAATGCATTCTCTTGAAACTCAACAACCTATGTTCTTAGTCACCAAGCAATTGCAATTCAACTTTATTCAACAAAGTCTAAGAAAGAGCTCCACATACTCAATAATCATTTAGTCTTCTATGATTGCTAGTACTCAAAGCATATTTTTAGAACAAATGGCATCCATCGAACACAGAGAAAGATAGGGGCTTAATGTTTCGCCTCCCAACTCATTTATCATAGAGATAATTGTCAACAATAATAATTCATGATCAAATATATTTGACTGGTCATATGTGCCTAGATCTTTCCCCACCGCATGATGCTTGCCAACGAGAGAATAGGTTGGGATAAGGAATTGACTCAACTTGAAAGTAAATAGCATAAAAGTAAATAACATGAAAGTAAAAGATAGGCCCTTCGCAGAGGGAAGCAGAGGTTGTCATGCGCTTTTTATTTTTGGATGCACAAACTCTTAATGCAAAGGAACGTCACATGATATTGCCCCTTGTGATAGCAACCTTTATTATGCAGTCTGTCGCTTTTATTCTTCACCATCACAAGTTCGTACCACGCTTATTTTCTCTTACAATAAAAGATCGTATTTAATTTAGGAGCAATTTTTATTGCTTTTTGCACTGATGACAACTTACTTGAAGGATCTTATTCAATCCATAGGTAGATATGGTGGACACTCATGGCAAGAAACTGGGTTTAAGGGTTTTCCAATGCACAAGTAGTATCTCTACTTAGTGCAAATTTTTGGCTAGCAAAAGATCCTAAGCAAGCACCACATGTTGGAGGATCCATAACAATATAACTTCTATGCAAATATACCCAAACATAACTCATTACGTTGTCTTCCTTGTCCAACTTCAACTAATTTGCTCAGGTTTGAAAATAACTAATGGGTATTCACAATCATAGAAGATGTCCAAGATAATATATTTATATGTGAAAGTTCTCTTCCTCATACTAATCATTCATGAATTGCTTGTATGACCAATATTATGATTGTCAAGCTTCAAAAGATTTCACCATCTAAACCCAATGTGAAGATACTACTAGGCATGATACAAGCACATGAAGCACATATAATTTCAAATTTATGGTATTCAATTCTTTCACAGTTTACTCATAGGATATAAGTGAAGCACAAGAGCAAATGACAAACTACTCCAAAAAGATATATGTGAAGATCAAATGAGTAGTCAAACAATTAAGTAGCTATGTGAGGACACTCTCTCATTCCAAGATTTCAGATCTAAGTATCTTATTAAAACAGCAAGCAAAAGGGACATAAAAGGACACACCAAGTATAGCACAACTCATGTGAAGAAGCAAAAACTTAGGCTCAACAAAAACTGGCCGATAGTTGTTGAAGAAGAAAGGTGGGATGCCTACCGGGGAATCCCCAAGCTTAGTTGCTTGGGACTTCTTGGAATATGAACTTGGTATGCCTTGGGCATCCCCAAGCTTGAGCTCTTAGGTCTCCTTAATTCCTCTTATATCATGGTTTTCTAAATCTTAAAAACTTCATCCACATAAAACTCAACAAGAACTCGTGAGATAAGTTAGTATATATCAACGCAAAACTTTATCATTCTCTACTGTAAAAAATCACTAAAATTATAATTTAACATTCCATACTAAATGCCTGTGCATATTTAATACTCATATCCTCAAATAGAACCATTAAACAAGCCAACATATGCAAAGAATGCAAACATAACAGCAATCTGTCTAAATAGAACAGTCTGTAAAGAATGCAGAAAGATACATAATTAGTTAACTCCAAAAATTCTGAAAATTTACCACACTGTAGAGAATTTATAAGAGCATACTGTGTAAAAATTTCAACATTTTATGACATACTAACTTTTCTAGGGAATTTTTGCACTAACAGCAAACTTTCTGTTTTGAAACAGCAACTCATTCACTTGCAAATTGAGCATGGTAAATGCTATACTTGACATTTTTATTGAAGTAAAAGATACAAAAATTTATTCTAAATAACAGCAAGAAAATATAAACAAAATAAAATGACTCTCCAAGCAAAACACATATCATGTGACGAATAAAAATATAGTCCCAAGTGAGGTTACCGATAATGTTGAAGACGAAAGAGGGGATGCCTTCCGGGGCATCCCCAAGCTTAGAGGCTTGAGTATTCCTTGAATGTTACCTTGGGGTTCCTTGGGCATCCCCAAGTTTAGGGTCTTGCCACTCCTTATTCTCCTCATATCGATATCTCACCCAAACCTTGAAAACTTCAATCACACAAAACTTAACGGAACTTCGTGAGATGGGTTAGTATGATAAAGGGCAAATCATTCACTATGGTACTGTCAAGACAAGATCCATAATTGTCCTCACATAAAGCCTACTGTACTCTATCATTCCCACAATTTATATCACTTAATATAAGCTATGGAAATGCTAAAACAAGCAAACTATGCAAACAAGGCAGATTCTGTCAAAAACAGAACAGTCTGTAATGATCTGAACAACCACCATACTTCTGCAACTCCAAAAATTCTGAAAACTTAGGAAAACGTGGGAAATTTGTATATAAATCATGTGTAAAAAATTCAGAAGCTTTTGACGCCCTGGTGATTTTTGAGAATTTCTGCACTGGGGGCAAAAGTTTCTGTTTTTGCACAGAATCAAGTCAACTATCATCCACACTATCCCAAAGGCTTTACTTGGCACTTTATTGAAATAAAACATATAAAACATGACTACTAAATTAGATTAATCATGCGAACACACAAAAACAGAAGGTAAAAGCGTTGGGTTGTCTCCCAACAAGCACTTTTCTTTAATGCCTTTCAAGCTAGGCATGATGATTTCAATGATGCTCACATAGAAGATAAGAATTGAAACATAATGGGAGCATCATGAAACATATGACTAGCACATTTAAGTCTAACCCACTTCCTATGCATAGGGATTTTGTGAGCAAACAATTTATGGGAACAATAATCAACTAGCATAGGAAGGCAAAACAAGCATAACTTCAAAACTTTCAACACATAGAGAGGAAACTTGATATTTTTGCAATATGTAAAAGCATAAGTTCCTCTCTCATAATAATTTTCAGTAGCATCATGAATGAATTCAACAATATAACCATCACACAAAGAATTCTTTTCATGACCTGCAAGCATAGAAAATTTATTACTCTCCACATAAGCAAATTTCTTCTCATCAATAATAGTGGGAGCAAACTCAACAAAATAACTATCATGAGATACTTGATTGGCATAATCCAATTGAAAATAAAAATCATGATGAAAAGTTTCATAGCTATCATTATTCTTTATAGCATACATGTCATCACAATAATCATCATAAATAGGAGGCATGCTTTCATCATAATAAATTTGCTCAACAAAACTTGGGGGACTAAAAAGATCATCTTCATCAAACATAGCATCCCCAAGCTTGTGGCTTTGCACATCATTAGCATCATGGATATTCATAGAATTCATACTAACAACATTGCAATCTTGCTCATCATTCAAATTAAACATTTTATAGAATTCTTCTTCAATCAATTGCGCACAATTTTCCGCTCCATCATTTTCAAGAAAGACATTATAAAGATGCATAATATGAGGCAACCTCAAGTCCATTTTTTTAGTTTTCTTTTTATAAAACCAAACTAGTGATAAACAACTAAAATATTCGATTGCAAGATCTAAAGATATACCTTCATGCACTCACCTACCCGGCAACGGCGCCAGAAAAGAGCTTGATGTCTACTACACAACTTGTTCTTGTAGACTCGTGTTGGGCCTCCAAGCGCAGAGTTTTGTAGGACAGCGGCAATTTTCCCTCAAGTGGATGACCTAAGGTTTATCAATCCATGGGAGGCGTAGGATGAAGATAGTCTCTCTCAAGCAACCCTGCAACCAAATAACAAAGAGTCTCTTATGTCCCCAACACACCCAATACAATGGTAAATTGTATAGGTGGACTAGTTCGGCGAAGAGATGGTGATAAAAGTGTAGTATGGATAGTAGATATGAGTTTTTGTAGTGCGAACAATAAAAAACAGCAAGGTAGCAAATAGTAAAACGGAGCACAAACAGTATTGCAATGATAGAAAATGAAGCCTAGGATACATACTTTCACTAGTGCAATCTCTCAACAATGCTAACATAATTGGATCATATGATTATCCCTCAAAGTGCAATAAAGAATCACTCCCGAGTTCCTATTAGTGGAGAACATAAGATAGAAATTGTTTGTAGGGTACGAAACCACCTCAAAGCTATTCTTTCTGATCGATCTATTGGGCTATTCCTATAAGTGTCACAAATAGCCCTAGAGTTCGTACTAAAATAGCACCATATGACACACATCAACCAACTCTAATGTCACCTAGATACTCCAATGTCACTACAAGTATCCGTGAGTTGATTCTACGATATGCATCAAACAACTTCATGATCATAATATTCAATCCACACAAAGAACTACAAGGAGACCCCAAAGTTTCTATCAGAGAAAAGATAATGAAAACGTGCATCAACCCCTATGCATAGATTACCCCAATGTCACCTCGGGAATCCGCACGTTGAGTGCCCAAACATACATCAAGTGAATCAATATGATACCCCATTGTCACCTCGAGTATTCATACCGCAAGACATACATCATGTGTTCCCAAATCTGAATATTCAATCCGACAATAACAAAACTTCAAAGGGAAAAGATTCAATTCATCACAACAAGGATGGAGAGGGGAGAAACATCATATGATCCATCTACATTAACAAAGCCCATGATACATCAAGATCGTGACATCTCAAGATCACAAGAGAGAGAGATCAAACACATAGGTACTAGTACATACCCCTATCCTCGAGGGTGGACTACTCCCTCCTTGCCATGGAGACCGCCGAGATGATGAAGATGGCCTCCGGTGATGATTTCCCCCTCCGGCAGGGTGCCGGAACAGGGTCCAGATTGGTTTTTCGAGGATACAGAGGTGTGCAGCGGTGGAGTCCACGTTCTAGGTTAACTTTCGGGGGTTTCTATATATATGGGATTTTTTGGCGTTGGTTTCATGCGAAGGTGGGCCACGAGGTGGCCACATGGCACTTGGGCGCGCCCCAGAGGGGGCATGCCCAAGTGGTGTGTGCTCACCTCGTGGCTCTTCTGGTCCTTCCACGAAGCTTCGGGGGTCTCTTTCCTTCTATAAAAAAATGTCAAAAAGTTTTGTTGCATTTGAAGAACTTTTATTTCTACACAAAAAACAACACCACGGTAGTTCTGCTGAAAACAGCGTCAGTCCGGGTTAGTTCTAATCAAATCATACCAAAACCATATAGAATTGTGATAAACATGGCATGAATACTTCATAAATTATAGATACGTGGGAGACGTATCAGGTGCTGCATTTCCCCTTAATGCGATGCGTTCGCACCCTTCGCGCGAGCTCGCTGCTTGGGGCAGGGTCGCCATTCCTGCCGCAAGCTGGAGGAGCCCGATAAGTCGGCCGTGGAATCTTCAGGGCTTCTGGCGCCTGCCCGTAGTGCTGCGCTTGGGATCTTTGGTAATCCCAGCGCTGCCACCTCCGGTGAGGCCGGGGATGACGCTGAAGATGACGGCGCCCTCCTGCCCGCCAAGGTAGGGAGCGGTGTCTCTAGCGCTCGTCAGGCACCGCCACCACCATCTTCTGCCTCTCCGAGGAAAGTGATGGGCTGGAGGCCCGACGCTCCCCCGGAGCGACAGTGACGAGGAGGAAGCCGGCGAAGACGAGGAAGGCGGGTGGCAGGCCGTCAGGTCGGAGTACGATGGCACTGACGCCTACGTCTTGTATTGGCCGCCTGCTGCTCCATCTTTCGGCTCCCCCAGCACCATCATCGCCAGCCTCTTCCGGAAAGGTGCCTGGGGGGGGGGAGTTCTCTTGGTGCCTTCTGCCGTTTGTAGATGATGGCGACGGGTTACCGGGCGATGCCTCCCCTTGCGCCTCGCCTAGGTGCTTCTTTTGCCCTTCTCGCACTCAAGATGAACCCTAGGAGAGGGGAGGCAATAAAAGCATCACAGGGCACCTATCTTTTTTTATATCAAAATATGTAGGCACTTGCCATATGTAAATAAAGACTATGTATCCTTTCATCCAAATTAAGACTTATATGGTTTGTACTTGTTGTTTTACATGAATTTGGAAAAAAAGAGCTTGCCGGGCGTGTTTTTGTGTATGTGTTCAAACATACTGAAGGGTGACCCTTGAATACTTTCCAGTAAACAAAAATGATCCCGGCAAGGCGTCCTTGCCGGCCTCTTGTAACGCCACTTACCGAAGCCACGCTTAACAAGGATAAGACGGGCTGGCAAACGTGATCGGAGGCCAGCCCCTAGCCAACCTTCCCCCAAATGTGACTACAACCATCCTTGCCGAGTGCACTCGTATCAAGGATAGGAGCGCAAATGGTAGGGGCAGCTAGGTTTCCCCACGTACAAGTCCCACATACTTAAGTCATAATATGGAACGAAAGGGTACTAAGTAGTGCACTTATCTCCTTTTGTTGGTCCTCTTGCCCTTCCCGGCAGGGAGAGGTTGTCGGAGATTGGTGCACGGGCTCGTGGTCGTCTCCTTTCCGGGGGCACTGCTGGTGATGTAGCCTTGCCGCTGTCATCAAAGGAAAGGGAGCGGCACGATGCCCTCCGCTGCATGTTAGCTGCCTCACCATAATCATGATGATGATGCTATGTCTGAATATGCAGGATGCTATGCATGCATGCAAGTTTTCTTTGTTACAGCGCTTCGATTTATTTGCTTTGCACAGGGTCTTCGCCTGGCTTTGTACAAAGGGTTACAAGTCCGGGGTACTATGCTTGTACAAAACAGGTTGCCGGGGCAGGGCCTGGCAACCGCGCCTTACGGGTAGAACTTGCGAAGATGCTCAATATTCCATGAGTTTTGCATAGGCATGCCATCTTCGGTCTCCAAACGGACTGCGCCAGGTCTAGTGACACGTACTACCTGGTAAGGGCCTTCCCACTTCGGTGTCAACTTGTTTGAACCCTTGGCGGACTGAACACGCCTAAGGACAAGGTCACCTTCCTCAAAGCTCCGGGCACGAACCCTACGGCTATGGTAGCGGCGCAGGGCTTGCTGGTATCGTGCAGCACGTACAGCGGCCCGGAGACGATCTTCCTCGAGGAGCACGGCATCGTCATGCCATAGCTGCCTTTGCTCTACTTCATCGTAGGCAAGTACCCGAGGTGATCCGTATATGAGTTTCGTGGGGAGCACTGCTTCTGCCCCGTATGTCAGGTTGAAGGGAGTCTGGCCGGTGGCTCGATTTGGTGTCGTTCTGACTGACCAAAGAACCACCGGCAGCTGATCAATCCAGCGCTTGCCACATTCTCGCAGTCTATCAAAAGTTCTTGTCCTCAGACCTCGCAGCACTTCAGCATTCATTCTTTCAGCCTGGCCGTTGCTCCTTGGATGAGCAATAGAGGCGAAAGGGACCTTGCTTCCAAGGCTCTGGATGTATTGCATGAAGGCGCGGCTTGTGAACTGGGTGCCGTTGTCGGTAATCACCCTGTTGGGTACTCCAAAACGACACACCAGCCCCTTGAAGAACTTGATAGCTGACTGCGCCGTCACCTTTCTCACTGGTTCCACTTCGTGCCAGTTTGTAAACTTGTCGATTGCCACGTACAAGAATTCAAAGCCCCCGGCAGCACAGGGAAAGGGGCCCATGATGTCGAGCCCCCAGACTACGAAGGGCCAGGATAAAGGGATGGTCTGCAAGGCTTGAGCTGGCTGATGGATGTTCTTGGAATGGAACTGGCATGCTTCACACTTGGTGACGAGCTCAGTTGCATCCCGGAGGGTGGTGGGCCAATAGAATCCCTGCCGAAAAGCCTTCCCAGCAAGTGTCCTTGATCCGAGGTGGGAACCACACATGCCTCCATGTATCTCTGCCAACAGCAATAGTCCATCTTCTTGACTGATGCATTTCAGCTTCACGCCATTGGGTCTCTCTCTGTACAGAATGTTGTCCACAAACTGGTACATACTCGATTGCCGGGCTATCTTTTCAGCTTCTTCTGGGTCATCAGGGAGTTCTCCCGTTTGCAAGAAGTGGACTATGTGATGTGCCCATGCCGGAGCCTGGGGCTCAACGGCAAGGACTAAAGGCGTCTCTTCTGCTGAAGGAGCGCTTGTCTCGGCAGCTAAACCCTGGGGTTCCGCCGGAGAACGCAGCTCGTCAGTCAGCGAAGGGTCTTCCCCGGCAAGCCTCTCACCAGCGGCTTCAGGGAGCTCTGCCGGGAGATTCTTACCGGTGTTGAGCTTCCTCCTTTTCTTGGCCAAGGTTGATGGAGAGACTGATGGTTGGGTGAGCTGGAGTACAAAAGTTCCTGGTTCCACAGGAAGCTTTTGTGCGGCACACTTTGACAGGTGATCAGCTATGTTGTTTTCTGCACGGGGGACGTGCTCTGTTTGCAACCCGTCAAATTGTTCCTCCAGCTTCCTCACCTCTTCCACGTATGCCTCCATCAACGGGCTCTGATAATCCTTGTTCACCTGCTTCACGACAAGCTGGGAATCACCGCGTATGATCAGCTTCCTTATCCCCAACTCTATCGCAATCCTGACTCCGGCAAGGAGTCCTTCATATTCCGCAGTGTTGTTGGTGGCCTCTTCCCGGGGAAAATGCATTTGGATGACATACTTGAGGTGTTCTCCGGTGGGGGCAACGAGTAGAACTCCTGCCCCGGCACCTTGAAGTGAGAAAGCGCCGTCAAAGTACATGATCCATTCCCTGGGGCTCTCCTTGCCGGGAAGAGCAGTTTCCATAACCTCTTCATCTGGTGTTGGTGTCCATTCTGCAATGAATTCTGCCAGTGCTCTACTCTGGATAGTGGCTATGCTTTCAAACTTCAGAGCAAAGCTTGATAGTTCCAAAGCCCATTCCACTATCCTGCCGGTAGCCTCAGGGTTCCTCAGGATTCGTTGTAGCGGAAGGCGGGTCACGACCGTGATCTCGTGAGCTTGAAAGTAATGGCGCAGCTTCCTTGATGCCACGAGGAGGCCAAAGATTAATTTTTGGACCCCAGAGTACCTTGACCAAGCCCCCTGCAAGTGGGAACTAACAAAGTACACTGGTCACTGCACCACCTTCTTTCTAGCTCCGGCCTTCCGCTGAGCAGTATTGGACTGTGGCTCTTCTTCGCTGCCGCCGCCAGATCTTGCCGGGGACAAAGCTGATTCCTTGCTGGATGATTCTGCCGTGGCAGTTTCTTCATCATCCACCTTCCTCTGCGCCACCAAGGCAGCACTAACCACTTGATTTGTTGCCGCTAGATATAGCAGCAACGGTTCTTGTGGTTTGGGTGCGACCAAGGTTGGCACGGAGGATAGGTAGGTCTTCAGCTCTTGTAGCGCAGCCTCAGCCTCTGGAGTCCATCTCATGGGGCCAGCTTTCTTCAATACTTTGAAGAACGGCAAGGCACGCTCGGCAGACCTTGAGATAAACCTGCTTAGCGCGGCAACACATCCAGTTAGGCGCCTCACATCCTTCACTGTCCTTGGGGCCTGAATCTGTTCTATTGCCTTGATCTTGTCAGGGTTAGCTTCTATCCCCCGCTGAGATACGAAGAACCCGAGGACCTTGCCGGACGGGACGCCGAACACACACTTCTCTGGATTAAGCTTCAAGTTGATCTTCCGCAAATTGGCAAAGGTTTCTTCCAAGTCTTGGATGAGTGTAGCTTTATCCTTGGTCTTGACTACTATGTCATCCATGTAGGCTTCGATGTTTCTGTGCAGCTGAGGTTCAAAACCAATCCGCACGGCCCTTGCGAACGTGGAACCAGCGCTTTTTAGCCCGAAAGGCATACGTACAAAACAGTACGTGCCACATGGGGTAATAAACACGGTCTTTTCTTCGTCCTCCTTGGCCATGAAGATCTGGTGGTACCTAGAGTACGCATCGAGGAAGGAGAGCAAATCACATCCTGAGGTGGAATCCACGATCTGATCAATGCGCGGCAAGGGGAAAGGATCCTTGGGACAAGCCTTGTTCAGATCAGTGAAGTCAATACAAAGTCTCCACTTCCCATTTGCCTTGCGCACCACCACGGGATTTGCTAACCAAGTCGGATGCAGTACTCCTCGGACCAAACCTGTTGCCTCAAGCTTCTTGATTTCCTCGGCAATGAATTGTTGCCGCTCCAGAGCATGCTTTCGGACCTTCTATTTGATGGGGCGGGCATGCAGACAGACGGTAAGGTGGTGCTCGATTACCTCCCTGGGAACACCGGGGATGTCAGATGGTTTCCAGGCAAACACATCAACATTCACCCGCAGGATGGCAATGAGCGCGCTTTCCTATTTGTCGTCAAGAGTGGCACTAATGGTGAAAGTACCATCGGTGCCGTCCTGCCGCGCCGGAACTTTCTTGATCTCTGGAGGGGCAACTTTAGGCTTCTTGCTAGCCGAACTCCCCGGCAAGTCGCTGCCGGGCTCAGTGGTCTCCGAAGAGACACACTTCCCGGGGTCCTCGCCGGTGTTCTGGCCAGCCCTTTTAGTCTTCTTCTTTTCCTTGGCGGGAGCTGGGGCCTTGATGGCCTCTGCTGCAACCATGTCTCTGTACATATGATCCACGCAGATGACTGCATCCTTCTTATCTGAGGGGATGGAAATGACTCCCAAGGGACCGGGCATCTTCAGAGTGTTGTAGGAGTAGTGGGACGCCGCCATGAACTTGGCCAGTGCGGGACGGCCAAGGATCCCGTTAAATGGCAGGGGGATCTTGACGACGTCGAATACCACCTTCTCAGTTCTGAAGTTTATCTCCCCGCCAAATGTCACTGGCAAGGTGATCTTCCCTTTTGGCTGGCTCCTCCCTTGATTGATCCCCTGGAAAGTGCCAGTTTTCTTCAGATCTCCGTCAGGAATTTGGAGCTTCTCGAGCACACTAGGGGAAATTAAATTCAACCCTGCCCCGCTGTCAACCAACATCTTAGTGACCTTGAGGTTGCGAATTGTTGGTGAGACCAACAACGGCAAGCATCCGACCGCAGTGGTGCGATCTGGATGATCCTCAATGTCAAAGATGATGGGCGTGCGGGACCACTTAAGTGGTTCTCGAGTGCTTGCTACGGGTTCTGCCGCATTGACCTCACGCGCCCACTGCTTGAGTTGGCGGTGAGAGGAGTGCAAGGATGCACCCCCGTCAACGCACATCGCCTTAGTAGCCCTCTGAAACTCCTGTTCACTGTTCTCATCATCACCCTCATCACTGCCATCTTCATCTTCCTTCTCCTCACGGCCCCTGGCGGGCTTGTCTTTCTGCTGACCAAGCTTGCTGCGGTACCCATTACGGCCACCTCGGCCTTTCCCACCAGTGCCGTTCTGGCCTTTCTCCTTGTCACGCCTCTCATACTCAACCTTCTGCTTCTCAACTAGCTGCTCAACTTGTTTGCAGTCTTGGAGATCGTGGCCTTTGGTTCTGTGGATCTTGCAGTACGGCCCGTCGAGCTTGCCGGTTTTCTCAGCCGCTGCTGCCGCCCGGCAATCAGCGCAAGAGGTCGCTTCCTTGCCGGGTGCATCAGCTTTAACCTTTTTGCCTGCGGCAAGATCACCGGAAATCTCAACGGCCAGTACATCTTTCCCTTTGCGCTTCTTGCTGCGCTTTTTATCCTTCCTCCCAGGTGTGGTGGTGTCGTCGTCCTCTGAATCAACTTCAGCACCCACCTCCTCACCTGGGAGTCTTCGGCCTTCTTCAACTCGAGCGCACTTGTCTGCTAAGGTATACAGCTCATTGACAGTCTTGGGTAACCGAACATTCATCTTGGCCCGCATCCTGCGATTGCGCACGTTTGTATGGAACGCGGCAATCACAGCTGCCGGGTGTATCTGAGGAATGTTACGGTGCACACGGCTGAACCTCTGTAGATACTTGCACAAGCTCTCCCCTTCTTTCTGTGGAAGAGCTTGTAGATCACTGGGCTGTCCTGGCTCCTGGTGGCCGCCGGTGAAGGCGCCAACGAACTCGTTGCATAGGTCCGCCCACAAAGCGATGGAATCCTCCGGCAAATGCATCAACCAAGATCTCACGTTGGGCTTGAGGGCCAACGGAAAATAATTGGCGAGCACCTTCTCATCCTTTCCCCCGGCAGCTTGAACGGCGATCGTGTAGATGCCCAAGAACTCTGCCGGGTTCAGTTTCCCATCATATTTCTCCGGCAGATCAGGTTTGAAGGTGTGGGAGGATGGCCAACGGACTTGCCGCAGCTCGCGAGTGAAGGCAGGGCATCCCACCTCGTAAGGCAGGTACCCGCCAACACTGGGCGCGGTTTCGTCGATGTCGGGTCCATTACGCCTGTCAGATTGGCGGCGCGTTTCACGACGCCGCTCAATAGTGACACGGTCGTCCTCCCTCCTCCTGTCTCTCAACACTTGACGTTGATCTTGCAGGAGCCGTGGATCAGACGAGGCCATTGATGCCTCGTCCTGCTCGTCAACGTCGCGGAGTTGCTGATCTCGCTGGGGCCACCTCAGGACCGGTTGCCGAGGAGGGGACTGCACCGTGGGTGTCGTCCTCAGGACCGGTTGCAAGGGCTCTGCGCGCCGCGACTTGTTGGCTTCAGCAAATCCGATGAGGCTCTGAATGGTAGCTCTCCATTCATCTATCTTGTCTGCCGCTGGGGGAAAGTTCAGCAGCAGCTGAGCTCTCGCCATCGCTTTGTACACTGTCTCTGGCATGGCGTGGGAGGCGGAACGCGACGTTGTTCGACTTCTGGGCAGGCCAGAAGGAACGCTGTGACATCCCGGCCGCCCCTGGCCGATCACCATAGCGGTTGGTTGCGGACGAAGCTGCCCTTGATGGCCGGCGTCTTGATCAACTGGGCTCTTCCCGTGCGGGCGTGGTTGAGGAGGATCAACCGTCCCGCTCGGGGTCACGCCCCGCCCGCCTTGTGCGGGGCGGAGAGCGCGTCCCGTCATCGCCCCTCCTGTCGGTGCGGCTGACAGTTCTTGGCTTGCACCGGAGTAGGCGTCGACGTCACGGTGATTGGGCTCACCGGTGCGATGTGGAGGAGGAGGTTGGACACCTCCATGACCCGCACCAGTAGGAGGCTGTTCGCCAGCGTGTTGGCGAAGTTGGGCCGCTCCTGCGGCCCCGGCCTCCACTCCGGTCGTGGAGGGAGCGTGAGCAACGCCGCCCGTGGCGCCCGTTCCGTCCGCCGCGGCCGCTGCGCTAGCAGCGCCCGCAAATGCGGACGGTGGAACCTTCGAAGTGGACGGATGCGATGCCGCACCGGCCTTCTTCTTGGGAGCCATAGGCGATGCAGAGTGGTGGCGAAGATTTCTACTTGTAGACTGCGTTGGATTTCTATCCCCAAAGAGGAGAGGATGATGCAGCATAGTAGAGTAAGTATTTCCCTCAGTTAAGAAACCAAGGTTATCAATCCAGTAGGAGAACCAAGCAACACCACGTAAACAGCACCTACACACAAAACGCAAACCCTCGCACCCAACGCAAACGAGAGGTTGTCAATCTCTCGATGGCTAAGTAACGAGATTAAAAGGGATATGATAGATTGATAGATTGATAATAAAATAAAAGATAAAAATATGCAGCAAGTATTTTTGGTATTTTTGTATAAGTAAACAAGATAGATATAAAAGTAGACCCGGGGGCCGTACACTACAACAAAACATGTCAGTAGGCACGCTTTTTCTAAGACGCTTTTATATTCGTCTCTATGCTAGGAAGCATCCAGCATGTAGACACGCTTCTTGGGACGATGTATATAACATCACAAATCTTATTATTTGGGTTGTATCACAATTATTAATTTTTACATGTGTAAATAGGTAGAGACGGTTTTTGAGATGTTTTAGGATACATAAAAGAGTTTAACAATAAAATAATAACAACAAGTAAAAAATGTGCAGAAAATGGAAATTACCTCGCCATCTCTGCCCATGAACCGAACCGAATCTCAGCGCGCACCATCCACGACCTTCGGGCGCGGCTATGTGCCGCAGCAAATGCTATGTCTCGCTCGTACCGATTCCTATTAGGAATCGCCTACGTGCGGACTAGTATCGGATCTGCCCGTTTACCGGTTTGTTTTTCGTTCCATTCACGTTCTTTCTCGTTTGATATGTTTTTTTTCGTTCTCATTTGTTCTTTTTCTAGTTTTTTCACCGTTTTTTGGTTTTCTTTTTTTCTTTTACGCTTCGGTTTCTTTGTTTTATCAACGGATTTTTTTTTTCAGATTTTAATTTTTCTGTTTTTGCTCTGGTTTTCTTTGCTTCTATTTTTTTCATCGGTTTTTTGGTTTCCTCGCTTTTCTTTCTGTTTATTTTTTCATTTTTCACTGAGTTTCTCTTTCAATACATGTCTATTTTTCATAGGGGCTGGCGTTTTGGCTCCCGGGAGCACATGCTCCCGGATGAACAGTACCCCAAAAAAATAGTAAATGTTTTCAAAAACTTTTGAAAATTTTTGTAGATGATCATGTTGGTGTAGCAAGCATGCTTGACAATTTTCATGCAGAACGGAGCAGCGGTGTTTCGTCGGTGAAAAAAACAAATTTGGGGTGACATTTGGTCTTCGATTTGTTTTTTTTGCGCAGGCCAAAATGCTCAACCTTTTTGCCTCAAAATCTACAGGTAGCATTTGTATGTGACAAAGATCGCAAAAAAAAAAAAATTGTCTCAATTTTTTTGACATTTGAAAAAAAGTTTTGGCCCCGGGAGCATGTGCTCCCGGGATTCGAATTGACTTTCCGTTTTTCATACATGTTTCGATATTTTTTGTATTTATTTCAAAAATTGTTTTATACGCATTTAACATTTTTCAAATACTAGTTTCACATTTTTACAAAACCTGTTTTAAACATTTTTTTCATGTATGTGTTGAAACATTTTTCAAATGATAAAAAACATTATTTTGAACTATGCAAAAAAATTGTACATTGTGCAAACCGTTTTTGAAAATACCACGAACACATTGTTGAAACTTCTGAATAGTTTTAAAATGTGACGTCCATTTTGTTTAAATGTATGATACATTTTTAATGAATTACATAAACATTGTTTTACATTATATGGTAAATGTCACGTACGTATTTTTCTGAAATATTCAACATCTTTTAATTATCACAAACATTTTTCGTACATATGATTAACATTTTCGTATACATCATTAACATTTTCTACTTTTTACATTCACATTTCTACATTTGTCATACATAATAGAAAGATTTTTTATATACACATTTAATATTTTTAAAATGCAATATTAACATTGTTCAAAATTTTATGTAAAGTATTTTTGCAATATATAGATAAATGTTCATTACATAGCAAATGTAGAAAACGAAAGAAAAAACAAAAAACGAGCCGGCCCAGCTTGTTACTGGGCCGGCCCAGTTCTAGCTCCCAGCAGGCGAGCGGAACGAACAACAGTTTGCCTCAAAAAACCAAATGTGCCGCCCGCAGCGAGCTTTGGCCCGCGGCTCGCCTGGAGATGTCATGTTATTTTTTCTTCTTTTTTGTTCATATTTCGTTTTCTGTTTTTTTGCTTTATTTTCACTTTGTTTATATTCAGAAATATTATAAATCAATAAATTAAAATTAAATTATATGTTTATTTAAAAATATTAATCTTGTATAGAAAAATGTTAAACGTGCATAGAAAAATGTTTTTATGTAAATAAAAATGTACATTATGAATAAAAAAAGGAGAAACCTATTAATCATGTGTACGAAAAATGTTCATACATTGTAAAAATTGTTTGCATAATTAGAAAAATTTATGTTACACTAAAGAAATGTTCACCTGTTTAAAAAATGTGTTCGGAACATTTTCGAAAAAATGTTTATACAATGCAAAAAAAGTATGCATAGTTGAGGAAAGATGGTTTTATCATTAAAACAATGTTCAGTTGTATTAAAAAAAATGTTTTACAAGTATTTGAAAAAGTGATCAAACCATGTTTTTGTAAAAATGCCAAAAATGTATTTGAGAAATGTGAAAAGCTTATAAAATAATAATGTTTATAAAATAATAATGTTTATATGTATACGAAAATGCAAAACATGTATAAAAAAAATAGACATCAAAATGTATATTAAAGAAATGTCATCAGACATTTCAAAAAAATTAAATGTGTGTAAAAAATGTTCCTAATGTATAAGAATTTTTTTTTACAATACATGTGAAAATGTTGAAATATGCTAAAAAAGAAAAGAAAAAACGAACCAAGAAAAAGAAAAACCGACAAAGAAATGAAAGAAAAACAAAAAACCGAAGAAAATGAAGAAAAAAACCCCATAGAAAACAAAGAAGGTAGAAAAAACAAATGTAAGTAATTAAGAAAGGAAAACCAATGAGAAAACAAAGAAAGTATGTGTAAAAAAGAAGAAAGAAAGAAAACTGAGGAAACCCAATGAGAAAGAAAACCAGCGTAAAAACGAAGAAGGAAAGAATAACCAAGAAAAAGTAATGGGAAAACAGAAAAACCAAAGTATAAATGAAAAAAACCATGAAAAACAAATAAAACAACTGAAAATACAACAAAGAAACGAAAAAACGATCGATCGAACGTACAACGATGGATAGCAGCAGCGACTAAATGGGCCAGCTCGCTCCTGTGTCACCGGTAGGAAATTCCTATTAGGAATCAGTACGGGCGACACATAGCTATTGCGACGACCTTCCATTGCACCAATCTATGCCGCCGTCGGGTTGACTCCTCCTCCAACCCAGCACCGCCTAGTCCCCCCTGCCAATCTCCATCGCGACTGGCTGGCTTCTCTTGCACCCCTACGTCGCCTAGCCCCCTGCCAATCTCCATCACGGTGGGCTGCCATTTTCGCCCACTATCCCGCCGTTGGGCTGCCTCTCCTGCATCCCTGCACCGCCTAGATCTCCACCACAGCGGGGCTTCCATCTACTGCCCCACACCGTCCCCCTTGCCCCACTCCATTGCAGCCTAATCATACCAGCTGACGACCTTTCGTACCCTGTTGGACCAAGGCAAGGCGCCGCTCCGACCAATGGCATAGCAGCAACACGGATGCCAACTCGGACCGATGCCACAACGGAGCCGCATGACAAACAGGCACTAACACGAAGGACGAAGCCACCGTGGACTAGGTCGCCCCCCTTGCCCTGCACGCCACCGAGTCCCGCCCACCATCACACGCTGGATCCGCGCCGTCCATCGGGGCCAGTCCGTAGCCGCCACATCCGACCTACAATGCCATAGATCGAGCCGCTACCAGCCAAGTGCGCAGCCCGCCTCACCGCCGCCAGGGAAGCCCCAGCCGCGCCAACGCACTAGGCGCGCGAGACCCCGAGTCCCCGCTGCGGGAACATGCCGAGGCCATAGGCCATCCGCACCCCAAGCATCAAGCCCCGCGCCGCCCACCGGCCCCCATGCTAGATCTGGCCAGGAGCAGACGAACCCACAACTGCCCGAGCCGACACACCAGCAGCCGCCGCGCCGCATCCAAGCTCCAGGGAGACTCCACGCCGCCACCTAATGACGATGTAGCCACCTTATGTGCCCGACGTCGCATCGCTGAACCCCGCCATAGCCCAGCGCCTCCGGCGGCCAACCGTCCCGCACCGGCCAGGGGTCCCACACGGAGGGGAAGGAGTGGCCCCACCGCCGCCTACGCGGGCCGGCACAGAGGGGAAGGAGCTGTGCCTCTAGGCGGCGAGGGAGGGGGCAGAGGGGAGAGGGTGGGTGGCGGCGGCCTAGGGTTCCCCCGTCCGCTCACGGGAGCGGCTCGGGGGAAATGGGTCTCACACCATTGCACATTATAATGGGATGGAATTCTACTTTTTCTAGGAAAAGAACTTTTGTATGCAAATAATAATAGAGCAAGTGACAGTGGCCCCTTTTCTGATTGTTTGTGTAGAACATAAATAAATAGGCGTTTTTGAAATGATACACAATAAGTTTCATGGATTTTATTTGGAGGAAATTATTTGGGCATTTGGCGCTCCTATTTTCCATTTGCCGCCAAAGAAATAGCCCGCCAGCGCTTTTATTATTGAGAAAAAAAATTCCCCGTAATATATATTTCTATCTCTCACCCACGCCGCCATCTCTCCACTTCCCCTCTTCTTCAACCTCCTTATCCATCCTAATCCATCTAATGGGATCCCTCCAATCCGCTGGGCGCTGCATCGCCTCAATACATGAACGCCAATCGATTGGCTTGGTGGACGGACTGGCGGAGACTCAGCGGGCGGGCGGGCAATTGGTGGCCGTGGAGGTTGGGGGATAGAGATCGGCCGGCGTATGCATCGGGCCGACGGCGGCGATTGGGCGGTAGGTCGGAGGAATCGCCTGCTGCAACGAGCAACTTCGTCTTCAACCTACAGGTGGAAAAAGTAGAGCAAGCACGGAAGTACAGCCATCCCACCTAGGGTAGCTGTGCCCCAGGTTCGTATTGGTCCTGACCATTGTGATGTGCTCTCTCTGGTCTTGGTCCAGAAATTATTCAAATTATTTGATCTCAAACTCATGTAGTAATTTGATTTCTTGTGGCTTAATCGGTGTAAAGGTTTTGCTGTCCGGTTGTGCAAACTGCAGGAGCTCTGCTCCAGGGTAGGAGCAGAGTAACTAGTAACGCACATTAAGCCACATCACGCTCTGTTTGGGTGAGCAGCTAAACTGATGATTGTTTCTTTCACATTGTTCATGTGCTACTTTGCATTAACTTAACTTTTAGGCAGAATTAAATATCGTTTTGACACTAACTTGCAGCAGTATGCCTTGACTTACTCCTTCATTCCGTAAAAAGGGGAAAATAAACTTAAGTCTTTCAGTACTCCTAAATTTTTTTTCCTGTTGTGTATGATATTTTGACTTTTTTGAGTGGGGAAAATGTGAATTCGCTTGAGGAAGTTACAAAATGTCATTTTGATCATGTGAATTGCTACAGACTGAGGCATTTTTTCTCTGTACATGCCATGCGGCACTGAACATTTGGTTGAGGTCTGTAGTTCTGTTACTTTGGCAGATTAACAATGGTGAGGATACCAAGATGACTTCAGGATGAACTTTTCAATGCATGATCCAGAACATGCGCAGCTTGGTGAAGAAAATCTGCAAGGTCCTCCAGAGATTGGTAATATAGTACAAGGAAGATATCATGAATCCACTAGCCAAATCAAGATAATTTGTAAGTTTCCATGACTAAACTTCTTCAGAATGAGGTTTTTATTATCACTGGTTTCATGCGTGTTGGGATATTCCTTGTTGCAGGGTCAAATGGAGAGACACGATAGATTGTAGGGAAATTTCGACTGGAGAATTTATCCCAGGTAGCTGGAGGAAAGATAATTGTGGATACTAATGAAAAGGGTGTTCCAAATGAAAGGTCTGCTTCCATTCTTAACAGCTATCTTAGCGACCTTGCAGAGAACTCCAGATTTTCACGAGTGAACATTCCAAGATGGGACACTGAGTTATTTGTACAAAGAAAGAACAACATGATCAGGGATGTGAAGGTAATTTTTAGGCAACATCATCACATACATCTTTTTTTGACGTATCATCACATACATTTTTATTTTCATTTCACATGTAAACAATTAAATTTACTTTGTTGAAGGAGAAACTAATTAATTACTTTTGAATTGATACACAAGTTAGTCACACACACATCATTGCTGCTCCAAGAGATCTCGTATTCAAAGAAACTAATTAATTACTTTTGAATTAATACATAAGTAGTAATAAAACACCAACCTTGCATAGATGTTATTTTTGATAGACGAACACCTGTCCCTTGAATATTAGGTGAATTCTATTTTCAGTCTAGAATTTTACATGAGACGTACTTCATTTGTTTGCCTGCTGCATTCATGTTTAGTTTTCACAATAATTTTTTTCTTATAATACCTTAATCTAATTTGATAGAAAAATGTGCAGACCAAAGGTACGTGTAGAATAAGGCTTCTTACTTAGGGCATGTGTCGATATCGGAACGCTTGAAATTATCATTCTTGATTATAGTTGATCGTGTGTCTCCATTTACACGTATTCCTATTTAATTGCAGAATGCTCATGCTGAAAATAGCAATGCAACCAAGCCACTTGGTCATGACCAAGTCACCAAGCAGGTACATATAGGCTAGATATCCGAATTACAATGATTGTATAGTATATAGTTGGTCTAATTCTTTGTGACATTATCCTTATTTGCCTAAAATGAAATCTTCTCATGCTCATAATTAACAAATGTTTCATTTCTTTAAAAATAGGATAAAACTGAAGTCGTGTTGTATTCTATGAATCCGAGAAACAAAGACAAACTCCTGGCCAAAGAAACTTTAGTGAGTAAAGAGAAAACACATGTGGTTGGAGGAAACATGCTTGGAGTGCAATATGTTGCAGTTCTTGTTCACGGCTATACATATCTAGGAGATGAGAGATAGTTAGACCGTATGAAAAATTCCAAACAGTAAGGGATGCTATTGGTTCTGTTATTGCTTGGCCTCGCTCACATGTAAGTATGTTTTCATTCAAGCATTGCATATGCTCCTATCTCCACACTTAAGATATGTTATTTATCAAGAATCTTTCTGTTTTCTAGGTAAAAATAGTTAAGCCAACCCCTCCAGCACAACCACAAAGCATTGCTATGATACATTTCTTATAATTTCATCAAAGAATCTCTTATCTTGCACTCTCTATAAACATATGTTCATGTAAACGTTGTTCATTCTCTATTTCAGGGCGTTGAGGATTTGAAAAGGGTGCATTAAAGGAGCTAGGAGTGGCTGGGTAGTTCAGGATTTGAAAAGGGAGTGCACTGGAGGAGTCAGGAGCAGTTGATGTATCTATCTTTGAATGAACACATATTCTGGATTATGGGCCTGTTCTGCAATGCCCCAGCTTCTGCAAAACTTCTCAAATCTGGCTTCTCGTGTGGCTTCTGGCTTCAGGTGGCGACATGGAAATCGTTCGGCAGCGTCAGCTTCTGAAGTTAGCGTTTTGGAGTGGGCTGAGAGCCCAAGTGGCTGTGAAAGAGGCATGGGCCTGGTCGGATTAGTGGGTGTGGACGTTCTTTTGAGCCCATGTGGCAGGTTGGCTGGTGAATCGTTATGTTCGCTCGTGACATTTCCCTCGTATCGGTTCGATCGTTCACTTGGCGGTGGCATTGCTTTGTAATTTCACCCAACTCTATCTTCTCCGTTTTCTGAGAGCTGGCAAATGCTAGCTTCGGAAACTCCTCAGTTTTTGCATGTAGACGCCCGCCAGCTTCTCAGATTTCAAATCCGTGAAGCTAGAGCGTTCGGCTCAGCTTCATGTGTGGAGTTGACGAAGCTGGGAGCAGGAGCGTTGCAGAACAGGCCCTATGTATAGTTCTAGCCTCATAGAGAAACATAGTTCCAGTCTATAGGATCTTTTCTTAAATATTTGCATCGTCGCATGTTTCATATGAATGTTTAATATTATTCAGTTGTGAACTCCACGTACTTTTAGTGGAGATATTGTTCCTGCTAATTAATGGATTTGTTGTTGTTAATGAGGTTGCTAATGTTTGCAAATCCAATCTATGACGTGGAATGATACTTTCATATTATTTGATCAATCTCCATGTGCAACCATGACATGATAAAATAATTTAATTTGAATAATGAAACAAATTTGAAATTAATCAAATAATATTTGAAGTAAAATATTCCATTCGTATAAACATGCTTATGTATATTTAGAGACGAGTATAAGAGGCGAATGAAACGTGTCTATGTGTAGAGACGTAATATGAGCATGCCTAACATATTGTATCTACATGTAGACACGATTTTGAACGTCCCTAGAAAGTGTCTCATGCCATGTAAGACATGACTTGGCAAGCGTGTCTATCTGGTTGAGACGGTCCGTGGGGAGACGCTCCAAGGATGCTTTACTAAAACGGCTCTATAGTTGCCTAGAGATGAAATAACGCGTCCCTAGGTATGAAATTGAGCATGTCTACTGACTGTTTTTGTTGTAGTGGTAGAGTTCACTAGAGGCATCTCTCAAGAAAATAGCATACGGTGGGTAAACAAATTACTGTTGGGCAATTGATAGAAAAGCAAATAATTATGACGCTATCCAAGGCAATGATCATGATATAGGCATCACATCCACATCAAGTAGACCGACTCCTGCCTGCATCTACTACTATTACTTCACACATCGACCGCTATCCAGCATGCATCTAGTGTATTAAGTTCAAGAGAATGAAGTAATGCATTAAGAACGATGACATGATGTAGTCAAGATAAACGCTAACAAGAATTCATCCCAACTTGTTATCCTTAATGGCAACAATACTTGCGTGTCAACTCCCCTTCTGTCACTAGGACTGAGCACCGCAAGATCGAACCCATTACCGAGCACCTCTTCCCATTGCAAGAAGATCCAATCTAGTTGGCCAAACCAAACCAAAACTTCAGAGAAGAAATACAAGGCTATACTAAATCATGCATAAAAGAGATCAGAGAAGAACTCAAATAAAACAAGGAGAGATCCGATCATAAACTCAAAATTCATCGGATCCCAACAAACACACCGCACAAAGTCATTACATCGAATGGATCTCCATGAAGATCATGGAGACCGTTGTATTGAGAAACATAAAGAGAGAGAGAGAGCCATCTAGCTACTACCTACGGACCCGTAGGTCTATGGTGAACAACTCACGCATCATCGAAGAGGCAGCAAGGTTGACGTAGAGCCCCTCCGTGATGAGTTCCCCCTCCGGCGGAGTACCGGAGAAGGCCTCCAGATAGGATCTCGTGAGAACAGAGGCTTGCGGAGGCGGAAAAAGTATTTCGTGGGCTCCCCTAGGGTTTTTGGAATTCTTCTGAATATATAGAGGTGGAAGTAGGGCAAAAGGAGCCAGGAGGGGCCCACATGGCACTGGGGCGCCCCCCCGGGGCGCGCCCAGGTGCCATGTGGGGCCCTCCAAACGTTTCTTCCTTGGCTTCCAAGTTCACGTTGATCCTTATCTCCAGAAAAAAATCTCCAAAAAGTTTCGGGATGATTTGATCTTATCTAATATTGATTCTGTAAACCAAAAACAGGGCAGAAAACAGGAACTGGCACGTGGCACTAAGTTAATAGGTTAGTCCCCAAAAATGATATAAAAATGTATGAAATGATAATAAAAACATCCAAGAATAATAATATCATAGCATGGAACAAGCAAAAATAATAGATACGTTGGAGACGTATCAAGCATCCCCAAGCATAGACATGAGAACTTATATGATTCAATGCAATAGTCTCTAGTTTGACATGAAGACATAAATACTCAAGCGATACTAACAAGCAACCATGCCTTTCAAAATAACAATGCTAAAGAAAATTATCCCTAGCCCATTATGCTCAATCATTGATCCATTCATGAAACACACTCGAATATCAATCGTACTCCATGCACACACATGATCACATGACCCCCTAGTTGGTGCTTTTAATGAGAAGGATGAGACTCAACATAAAAATAAATAGAAAGGCCCTTCGCAGAGGGAAGCATTGATTTATAGAGGTGCCAGAGCTCAAGTTTTTAAAAGAGATGAAAAATTTATTTTGGGAGGCATGCTTTTCTCGTCAACGAGAATGACTTAGAGTTCCCAACACTTTTCACATTGGATACATCATAGGCGGTTCCCAAACAGAAAATAATTTTTTTGCTCCCCATCATCGTTCCATGGTTTTGAGACTTATGTCCCTTTTTTCCATTCACATCCGAAGGAGTTTGTTTACCACCTTTCCTTATCACAATCCATGGCTAGCCGTATTCACGGGTGCCCTCCATACCAACACATTCCAAGGAAATTCAATTTATTTTGGGACTGGGCATCCCTTTTACCGCCACACTCTCGTGCAATGACAAGTGAATAAACACTCATCGTGAGAATGACATATCCAACATGAAAATCATTGGACACCCCTCACCGCTTCATGAGCGATACGGGCACACAAAAGAGAAATTAATTTTGAAATTTTTTTAGAGACGGCACATGCAAATTTACTTAGGACGGCGTTGAAATACCGTATATAGGTAGATATGGTGGACACAATTGGCAAAACAAGTTTTAAGGTAAAGGATGCACAAGTAGTATTCCCACTTAGTACAAATGGAGGCTAGCATAAAGGTTGAGAAGCAACCAACTAAGAAACCATAATGATGCACATGCATACATAAAACATAACCAAGACCGAATAATGCACCACAAGTAGGATGTAACTTCATTGCATAACTATTGACTTTCGTGCTTGCATAGGGAATCGTAATCCTTAACATCATTATTCATACTAGAGCATAATTACTCATGAACATAACTCACATATCATCATCTACATATCTCAAAACTATTGCAAAGAATCAAGTTTTTCATGTCCCATAAAATTTTTTATGCTACTTTTCATTATTCTACTTGAATATTCATCACATGGGGACCAAGCTCATAGCTTGTGCAATTTACCATAACCATTTTCAAACTCTCAAAAAGATATAAGTGAAGCATGAGAGCAACATTTCTACAAAATATCTAGCATTCTCAAAAAGATATAAGTGAAGCATGAGAATAAGTTTCTTCAAAACAAACGCACCACCGTGCTCAAAAAGATATAAGTGAAGCACTAGAGCAACCACCTAGCTCAACAAGTTTAAGTGAAGCACATAGAGCAATTCTAACAAATTATGATGACGTGAAGCTATCTCAAGCAAATGTGTTCAGAGGTGATGATTGTGACAAACTAAAAAGCAAAGACTCTTATCATACAAGACGCTCCAAGCAAAACACATATCATGTGACGAATAAAATATAGCTTCAAGTGCGTTACCGATAGTCGTTAGAAGAAAGAGGGGGTGCCTTCCGGGGCATCCCCAAGCTTAGACGCTTGAGTATCCTTGGATATTACCTTGGGGTGCCTTGGGCATCCCCAAGCTTAGGCTTTTGCATCTCTTCATTCCTTCATCCATCGTCGTCACACCCAAAACTTGAAAACTTCAATCACACAAAACTCAACAAAACCTTCGTGAGATCCATTAGTATAACCAAAGAAATTACCACTATAAGTACTGTTCAAAACCCATTCAAATTTTATTTTGCATTATAGGTACTGTGTTCTCACTTTCCCATGGCTTGCACCCCCCGATACAATCCATAGTTCCATCAAAACAAGCAAACAATGCATCAAAAACAGAATCTGTCAAAAACAGAACAGTATGTAGCAATCTGTCGAAAAGCCATACTTCTGTAACTTCAAAAATTCTGAAAAATTCGGAGATCGTGTAAAATTTGTATATCAATCACGTGTAAAAAATTCAGACTCATTCAACGCTCTGACGAATTTATAAAAATTCTGGACTGGGCGTCAAAGTTTCTGTTTTTCACAGAATTGCGTTCACAAGCATCCACATCATCCCAAAGGTCTTACTTGGCACAAAAACTAATTAAAATATAAAAACCAACTCAAAACAGAGGCAAGTAAAGTATAATCAAAAGAACAGAACCAAAAAGTGAAAAATAAAAATTTATTTTATTCGTTGGGTTGCCTCCCAACAAGCGCTATCGTTTTACGCCCCTAGCTAGGCATAAAGCAACACATCAAGTATTGTCATCCTTGGATTTGGCTATCTTATTAAGGTTTTGTTCAAATCCAGGAGGCTCTTTACGCTTCCCGTTTTCAGAAGAAGAAACCATCCTAAGATCCAAAATATCCAACCGTTTATTACAAAGAGTGAGTAGAGTATTTGTGCGGTTGATATTTCCGCACACATGTTTGAGAGGTTCATGGGACTTTTGTAATTCAACCAAGGTTTTCTGCAAATCACCCAACTTGTCCAAAATTTGGACACCCTATTTAGTGAAAATAAAAGCCTTTTGCAATGGGGGAGTTCCCAACATATCCACTATTATTTCATAAGCGGTGTTGGCCTCATTTTCAACAAAGTTCCCCTTTGCGGCAAAATCCAAGAGTTGTCTATGATGTAAAGCCAAACCAACATAAAAGGTACGAATCAAAATTTTGAAATCCCCTTTTATGGAACAGATATGGAAGGATTCCAAAAATCTATACCAAGCATCTTAAAGATTTTCTCCTTGTTTCTGTTTGAAGTAAAGTACTTCAAAATCTGGTGACAACGGAGGGATAGATGAACCAGCCATGGCGATAAATGCAACGAACAAGAAAACGGCGAAGGGAAAGAGGCAAATAAAAGTGGCAAAAGAGGAAGCAAATATTTTTGTAGAATTTTTTTTAGAAGTGGGGGAGATGAAAACGAGAGGCAAATGGCAAATAAAATAAATGCAAAGGTAAGACTTAAGAGTGTAGGTACTTGGTAATGTTGATGATGTCTCCCCGGCAACGGCGCCAGAAATTCTTCATGCTACTTGTAGACTGCGTTGGATTTTTATCCCCGAAGAGGAGAGGATGATGCAGCATAGTAGAGTAAGTATTTCCCTCAGTTAAGAAACCAAGGTTATCAATCCAGTAGGAGAACCAAGCAACACCACGTAAACAACACCTACACACAAAACGCAAACCCTCGCACCCAACGCAAACGAGAGGTTGTCAATCTCTCGATGGCTAAGTAACGAGATTAAAAGGTATATGATAGATTGATAATAAAATAAAAGATAAAAAATATGCACTAAGTATTTTTTGTATTTTTGTATAAGTAAACAAGATAGATCTTATGATAAAAGTAGACCCGGGGGCCGTAGAGTTCACTAGAGGCATCTCTGAAGAAAATAGCATACGGTGGGTAAACAAATTACTGTTGGGCAATTGGTAGAAAAGCAAATAATTATGACGCTATCCAAGGCAATGATCATGATATAGGCATCACATCCAAATCAAGTAGACCGACTCCTGTCTGCATCTACTACTATTACTTCACACATTGACCGCTATCCAGCATGCATCTAGTGTATTAAGTTCAAGAGAACGAAGTAATGCATTAAGAACGATGACATGATGTAGTCAAGATAAACGCTAACAAGAATTCATCCCAACTTGTTATCCTTAATGGCAACAATACTTGCGTGTCAACTCCCCTTCTGTCACTAGGACTGAGCACCGCAAGATCAAACCCATTACCGAGCACCTCTTCCCATTGCAAGAAGATCCAATCTAGTTGGCCAAACCAAACCAAAACTTCGGAGAAGAAATACAAGGCTATACTAAATCATGCATAAAAGAGATCAGAGAAGAACTCAAATAAAACAAGGATAGATCTGATCATAAACTCACAATTCATCGGATCCCAACAAACACACCGCACAAAGTCATTACATCAAATGGATCTCCATGAAGATCATGGAGACCATTGTATTGAGAAACATAAAGAGAGAGAGCCATCTAGCTACTACCTACGGACCCATAGGTCTATGGTGAACTACTCACGCATCATCGGAGAGGCGGCAAGGTTGATGTAGAGCCCCTCCGTGATGAGTTCCCCCTCCGGCGGAGTACCGGAGAAGGGCTCCAGATGGGATCTCGCGAGAACAGAGGCTTGCGGCGGCGGAAAAAGTATTTCGTGGGATCCCCTAGGGTTTTTGGAATTCTTCTGAATTTATAGAGGTGGAAGTAGGGCAAAAGGAGCCGGGAGGGTCCCACATGGCACTGGGGCGCCCCCCCGGGGCGCGCCCAGGTGCCATGTGGGGCCCTCCAAACGTTTCTTCCTTTGCTTCCAAGTTCACGTTGATCCTTATCTCCAGAAAAAAATCTCCAAAAAGTTTCGGGACGATTTGATCTTATCTGATATTGATTTTCTTTAAAACAAAAACATGGCAGAAAACAGGAACTGGCACGTGGCACTAAGTTAATAGGTTAGTCCCCAAAAATGATATAAAAATGTATGAAATGATAATAAAAACATCCAAGAATAATAATATCATAGCATGGAACAAGCAAAAATAATAGATACGTTGGAGACGTATCAAAGATCGATGCTCCGGCTACTGCTTCAGGTTCGCGCAAGCGACACCGCCCCTACCTGGCGCGCCAAAGATGTCGGCGTGGAAGCACGATCACCTATGGGGCAGGGGTGCCCCTTTGTCGTTCGGTGGGGGGACGGTCACATTGCACAAAGAGCAGAAATAGTAGGCGACATCACGGCAATGACAGCCCTCTTTTACCCAAGTTCGGGCCGCTTTGCAGCGTAAAACCCTACTCCTGCTTTGGTGGCTTTATCTAGAGGAGGACGAAGACACAACTTGCTCAAGCCCGGCAAGGTTGCCTCGGCGAGAGCAGTGTGTGTACAAGTGTTGGGGGGTGGAAGAATCTGAACCCTTTACTTGGTTGCCTTGGGCCTCCTTTTATAGGTTAAGGGGCAACCACAGTGGGAAAACAGTCATTTGGGTGTGATTGGATAGCTAACAGTGCTATCATACCTAACTCTGGCAGTTAGGACAAAGTGCATTAAATGCACAGCTAGGTGTCACGCTGGAGTTGCAGCCCGGCAAGCCTGTCGCGCCGCTTATCTGTCTCTCCTTGCTTAGCGTGACACGTCTCCTGGACGGGTGTCAATAAAGCTAATCTCCTCTCTTCTTGTGCGGCCACGTGATCAGTCAAGTCCACCTGGTTGCTTAGAAGCTTGACACCGCACCGATAAGTGACTTGGGTGCGGTGAGGTGGAGCGGCGGCGCCTTGGTGGAAACCCTGCCGGCAAAGAGCCTGGCGGGGGTTGATCTTGCTGGTCCCGGCAAGCATGCCGAGGCGAACTGGCCTCGCCCTTGGGTGCGGTCTTGACCTGGCCGGGCTCTCCTGCCCGGCAAGGGAGGCCTTCCCAAGGTGGCCTTCTGTTGATTTGCTTCCCTTATTGTCTTTCCTTGATCTCACGAAGAGTGGCTTCTCTGGTCTGGTCTTGTGATATGTATTGGTGCTGGGCATACGATCCTCAGCATGCCTGTGCATAATTCCGGTCAGCATTCGTGAACGTTTGTTGCACTGACAACCGGCAAAGTTTGCGCCAACTCGCGAGGTGAGAAAGGGCATGGCACGGTACCGAAGAGGCTAGCAAATTACGAAAAGATAGGAGTGCGTATAATCCATGAACTCACATTAGTCATAAAGAACTCACATACTTATTGCAAAAGTCTACTTAGTCCTTGAAGCAAAACACTACTACGCATGCCCCTAGGGGGGAGGTTGGTAGGAGTTAACCATCGCGCGCCCTCGACCGCCACACAAAGGAAGACAATCAAAAATAAATCATGCTCCAACTTTTTAGCATAACGACAGACCATACATGCAAGCTTCGGGAATCACAAACCTTAACACCAATATTCTTACTAAACCACAATCATTCACTAGTACCTCCCACATATTACCATCAACATATCGCAAAACTATTGCAAGGAATCAAACTTATCATATTGAGTGATCTACAAGTTTTATGTAGGATTTTATGACTAACCATTGTAATGACCAATTCCTGTTGACTCTATAAATAGATATAAGTGAAGCATGAGAGTTTAATTCTTTCTACAAAAGATCACACTCTAATAAATATAAGTGAAGCAAAAGAGCATTCTACAAATAACGGTTTTATATATGTAGAGAAACAGGCATCCAAACTTCAAATGATATAAGTGAAGCACATGAAGCATTCTATAAAGCCATACTCAAAAGATATTAGTGAAGTGCATGAAGCATTCTATAAATCAACCAAGGACTATCTCATACCAGCATGGTGCATTACTAAAAGAAAAAATAAAAAGTGCATGATGCTCCAAGTAAAACACATATCATTGGACGAATAAAAATATAGCTCCAAGTAAAATTACCGATAGATTGTAGACGAAAGAGGGGATGCCTTCCAGGGCATCCCCAAGCTTAGACACTTGAGTCTTCCTTGAATATTACATTGGGGTGCCTTGGGCATCCCCAAGCTTAGGCTCTTGCCTCTCCTTATTCCTTTATCCATCGTAGTCTCACCCAAAACTTGAAAACTTCAATCACACAAAACTCAACAAAACCTTCGTGAGATCCGTTAGTATAATAAAGCAAATCACCACTTTAAGTACAGTTGCAAACCCATTCATATTTTGTTTTTTCATTATACCTACTGTATTCTAACTTCTCCATGGCTTATACCCCCCGATACAATCCATAGTTTCATCAAAACAAGCAAATCAATGCATCAAAAACAGAATCTGTCAAAAACAGAACAGTCTGTAGCAATCTGAACATTCACCATATTTATGTAACTTCAAAAATTATGAAAAATTAGGAAAAGGTGGGAAATTTCTATATAAATCATGTGTAAAAAAAAATTCAGAAGCTTTTGACTCTCTAGTGATTTTTAAGAATTTCTGCACTGGGCGCAAAAGTTTCTGTTTTTGCACAGATTCAAGTCAACTACCATCCAAATCATCCCAAAGGCTTTACTTGGCACATTATTCTTATAATAGAACGACGTGTGTGATTTGGGCCACAAATTTTCTCTGTTAAAAAAACGAAACACACAAGCACACAGCGCCGGCCCAGCCGCTGATACATCTCCGTCGTATCTACTTTTCCAAACACTTTTGCTCTTGTTTTGGACTCTAATTTGCATGATTTGAATGGAACTAACCCGGACTGACGCTGTTTTCAGCAGAATTGCCATGGTGTTATTTTTGTGCAGAAATAAAAGTTCTCAGAACTGGACGAAACTTTTTGAGGAATTTTTATGGAATACATAATGAATATTGGAGCCAAGACCCACTGGAGAAGGGGTCCCAGGTGCTCACATGGCACCTGGGCGCCCCCCTGGGGCGCGCCCTGGTGCTGTGTGGGGCCCTGGTGGCCCTCCTGACCCTAATTCCAAGCCTATAAATTCACAATCGCGGAGAAAAAAATCAGAGAGAAAGTTTTATCGCGTTTCGCGAGACGGAGCCGCCGCCACCTCCTGTTCTTCATCAGGAGGCCAGATCTGGAGCCCGTTCGGGGCTCCGGAGAGGGGAATCTTCGATCTTCGTCATCATGAACGTCTCTCCATCGCCAATTCCATGATGCTCCTCACCGGGAGTGAGTAATTCCTTCGTAGGCTTGCTGGTCGGTGATGGGTTGGATGAGATCGATCATGTAATCGAGTTAGTTTTGTTAGGGCTTGATCCCTAGTATCCACTATGTTCTGAGATTGATGTTGCTATGACTTTGCTATGCTTAATGCTTGTCACTACGGCCCGAGTGCCATGATTTCAGATCTGAACCGTTTTTGTTTTCATGAATATATTTGTGTTCTTGATCCGATCTTGCAAGTTGTATGCACCTGCTATGTGTTATGATCCGCATCCCTCGAGGTGACAATAATCGGGATTCTTTTCGGTGATTACCATAGTTTGAGGAGTTCATGTATTCACTATGTGTTAATGCTTTGTTTCGATTCTCTATTAAAAGGAGGCCTTAATATCCCTTAGTTTCCTTATGGACCCCGCTGCCACGGGAGGGTAGGACAAAAGATGTCATGCAAGTCCTTTTCCATAAGCACGTATGACTATTTACGGAATACATGTCTACATTGTATTGACGAACTGGAGCTAGTTCTGTGTCGCCCTAGGTTATAACTGCTATATGATCGATATCATCCAACACAATCATCATCACCGATCCAATGCCTACGAGTTTCCACATATTGATACTTGCTAAGTTACTACTGTTGCTGCTGCTGCCACACTTGCTACAAGTTTACTACTGCTACTGTTACTGTTACTATTGCTACTACTGTTACTTGCTATCAAACTATTTTGCTACTAATCACTTGCTACAGATATTTAGTCTCCAGGTGTGGTTGAATTGACAACTCAACTGCTAATACTTTCAAATATTCTTTGGCTCCCCTTGTGTCGAATCAATAAATTTGGGTTGAATACTCTACCCTCGAAAACTGTTGCGATCCCCTATACTTGTGGGTTATCAAGACCTTTTTCTGGCGCCGTTGCCGGGGAGCATAGCTATATTTGTGAAGTCACTTGAAATTTATATCTGTTTGTCACTATGAAGAATCTTAAGGATGATAGAACCAAGATCGTTCCCTCTACAACGAGGGGAGGTAAGGAACTGCCATCTAGCTCTGCACTTGATTCACCTTCTGTTCTGAGT
Source organism: Elymus sibiricus (assembly GCA_039707655.1). NCBI lineage: Eukaryota > Viridiplantae > Streptophyta > Magnoliopsida > Poales > Poaceae > Elymus > Elymus sibiricus. The sequence goes on along the minus strand of CM077676.1, from coordinate 93,495,005 downwards.
AAGCTTGCAACAGCACCACCTGCTATGAATTCTGCTATGTCTTAATTTGTTGATGATGCTACTTCTTCTATGAATGATGCTTTGAATGATGCTATGAATGATACTACTTCTGCTTTGAATGATGCTTTGAATGATGCTAGTACTATGCTTGATAATACTGTGCCACTTGGTGAATTTCTTGATGAACAACTTGCTAAGGCTAGAGAAATTGAGAAAGCCAAGAGTGTTGAAACTCTTGAAAATCTCGATTCATCTTTCTTGTCTAGTCCTGTTAGAACTGAAATACCCGATGAACATTCCTTGGATAAAGAAACTGCTATAGCTATTCTTGATTGTAATGATAGAGAGGAAGCTTTAGAATTGCTTGCTGTGTTGAAGGAAAAGTCTATGAGGGAGAGAATGAAGTATGATCCTAAGTTTGCTACTTCTACCATCTTTATCACTGATAAAGATTATGAGTTCTCTGTTGATCCTGAGTTGATTACTTTGGTTGAGTCAGATCCTTTCTATGGTACTGAAACTGAAACTGTTGTGTTACATCTTACTAAGTTGAATGATATTGCCACCCTTTTTGCTCATGAGGAAAAGATTCGTTATTACTATATTCTTAAGTTGTTTCCTTTCTCACTAAAGGGTGATGCTAAGGCTTGGTACAATACTCTTGCTCCTGGTTGTGTGCGTAGCCCCCTGGATATGATTTACTACTTCTCTGAAAAATATTTCCCTGCTCATAAGAAACAAGCTGCCTTGCAGGAAATATTTAAATTTGTGCAGGTTGAAGAAGAGAGTCTCCCACAAGCTTGGGGGAGGCTTCTCCAGTTACTTAATGCTTTGCCAGATCATCCTCTGAAGAAAAATGAAATACTTGATATCTTTTATAATGGGCTAAATGATGCTTCTAGGGACTACATAGACAGTTGTGCTGGGTGTGTTTTCAGGCAACGAACCGTCGATCAAGCGGAAGAATTATTGATGAATATATTGAAGAATGACAATGATTGGACACTTCCTGAACCACCGCCTGAATCTACTCCGAAGAAGAGGGGTATTCTATTTCTCAGTCCTGAAGATATGCAAGAGGCAAAGAAATGCATGAAGGAAAAAGGTATTAAAGCTGAAGATGTTAAGAATTTACCACCTATGGAAGAAATACATGGGCTCAATGCACCACCACCACAGGTGGTAGAGGTAAATTCTTTGTTAAAGTTTAATGAAGGTGTCATCCCAAATGATAAAACTCCTTATCAATGCTACTATGAGTTTGATAATTATATTGGTAAGCAAAATTATTTCAATGCTCATGTTATGAAATAGTTGAAACACAATGCTCACGCGATTGATCGTTTGAGTGACCTATTGTGTAGAATTGTTAATGATGTTAAGGGAGTTAGTAAGCATGCTTCTATGGTTCAGACTCAGTTAGAACAAGTTTCTAAATCTCAGAGTGAATTGCTTGATGAAATGAATAGAAATATGCATGATCATGTTGTTATAGTTATGACTAGGGGTGGTAGAATGACTCAGGAGCCACTTTATCCTGAGGGACACCCGAAGAGAGTTGAACAAGATTCTCAAAGAGCTACTGTTGATGCTCCTAGTTCTTCTAAAAAGAAGAAGAAAAAGAAAAATGATAGGACTTTGCATGCTTCTAGTGAACCAGAGGTAGAAAAATCTTCTGAAGTTAATCTTGATGTTTCTATTTCTGATGCTGAAACACAATCAGGTGATGAACATACGCCTGATGTTACTAATGAGATGCTCAGCCAGAAAATGTTGGAGGACCAGATAATGATATTGATATAGAACCTGCTGAGGATCTTGATAACCCACCGCCTAAAAACAAAAGGTATGAGAAAAAGGACTTTGTTTCTAGGAAGCATGGTAAGGAAAGAGAACCATGGGTGCAGAAGCCCATGCCTTTTCCTCCTAAGCCTTCCAAGAGTAAGGATGAGGAAGACTTTGATCGTTTTGTTGAAATACTTAGACCTGTTGTTTTACGTACTCGCTTGATTGATATGTTGAAAATGCCTCCTTATGATAAGTATATGAAAGATATTGTTACTAACAAGAGAAAGATTCCTGAGGCTGAAATTTCTACTATGCTTGCAAATTATTCTTTTAAGGATGGTGTACCTAAGAAATTGGGAGACCCAGGTATACCAACTATACCTTGTTCCATTAAGAGAAATTGTGTTAGAACTGCTTTGTGTGATTTGGGAGCTGGTGTTAGTGTTATGCCTTTCTATTTATACAAAAGACTTGATTTGAATAAACTCACTCCCACTGAGATTTCGTTGCAGATGGCTGACAAGCACTACAAAAAAAAACACTTCCATGATGATACGTGTTTGTCACAGTAGGTCACGTTTTTTGTCATGCATGTACATCCATGACGATTTTATGACAGAATCAAGATAGTCATACCTGTGCTATCGTAGAAGTGTTCCATGACAATACCAAAATTATCATCACGGAAGTGTCCACTTCCATGACGATAAATCGCGCGTCATAGAAGTACTTTCGTCAAGGGTAACCGACACGTGGCATCCACCATAACGGGTCGCTGTTATGCTATCTGGTCCGGTTTTGGATCCGATAACCCGTTAACAGCCCGGACCAATGGCGATTTTCCACGTGTAAAATTCTCATTGGCCGGAGGAAACACGTGTCAGCTCCCCGTTTGCACAGATGTCATCCAGCGAATGGACGGGACACGTCTATGATACGTCGACACATGGCTCGGCCCAACAGTGGCCCATTCAGGTCAAAAGGCCGGCCCGTTTGACTTGGTCAAAAGGAAGCGGGCCGGCCCACGGAAAGCCTGTTAACGGCCTGTTCACATATAGCCAATTTACAGCCCGCTACTAACTAACGGCCCGTTATGGCCTATCCGAATTAGGCCCAGTAGCGTCATCTGGGCCGTCCAATATGATTCCAGCCCGTTTTAACTTCCGGCCCATGCATGGCCCATGACGTCTTTCGGCCCATATGAGGCCCTTTGTAACTCTGGGCCCATTAACGGCCCGTCGTGAAACTGGCCCACAATGGACAGTGTATAGCTTTATACCCATTAACGGCCCGTTATTTCATTGGGCCGTTTCCAGCCCGTGTTATCTTTCGGCCTTCTAAGGGCCCATTTATTCTTGGGCTCATTTCTAGAATTCGATTACTTATGGTCCGTTACTGGCCTGTTCCGCTTGTGGGCCAAATTCAGCCCGTGGCTACAGTCGGCCCGTTTGTGGCCCGTTAATCCTTTGGGCTGTTTTCATAGCGTCATCAAATACGGCCCATTAACGACCCGTTATGCATGTCGATAGAATTAAGCCCGTTATACATATCGGCCTATTAACGACCCGTTATGCTCGGGCCATAAACTGACGATTTCCACTCTAGCCCGTTTACGGGCCCATATTGCGGTCCGTTATTCGTCCACGAATAGTACGGCCCATGTTTGGCCCATCGATCATACGGACCGTAGAAGGCCCATTGATTCTACGGCCCGTAGGAGGCCCATGGATCCTACGACCCGTAGGAGGCCCATGGTCACTACAACAGGTAGCAGGACCATGGTTATAACGGTCCGTATGTTACCCATGGTTATTGTGGCATAGTTTTAAAAAATATTTTATTGTGGCCACTAGCCAACCGCAGAAAAAGAACTGCAGTGACTACAACCAAACAAATAAACAAGACAATAAGGAAATAAATAATCAAGCAACTTATGCTAGGCTATTACGGCTATTACACATATTACATCCACTGGGCATCAAAGTTCGCCACCAGTGCAAATATAGGGAACAAAGCAGCATATTACATACACTGGGCGTCTAAATTGGCCACCAGTGCAAATAAACGCGGCAGCAAAACAAGTCCATCACTGAAACAACTTTAGAAGAGCTCAAGAAAGGTTATCCTGGGTATCCACCATGCTGGCAATAAGCTTAGGAAGCTTATTAGCTTTATCCTGTTTGGCGCTAAAATCCTCCAACGCTTGCTATTGCACCAGAAAGTATGCATCTGAATTCTCCAGGGACTTCCTCAGTCCTTCGGCTTCTTGTCGTAGCAGAGCTGATCGATGTCTTTCAGCTTGTAGTTGAGACTCAAGAAACCGAACTGATTCAGACAGTGAGTTCGAAGAGCTTGTGGCAGCGGTAGTGGCCAGTAACTCGAACACTACATCAAGACAGGACTTTGGGGCTGTCTCACTGTCTTCAAGATAGTTTTCCTTAGCTGTTTTATCAGCTTTGTTGGATACCAACAAGGATGTCTCACTATCCTTAACCTTATCTGCATTACTTCCTTTACCATTGCTTAATAAGGTATTCTTCCCCAATATTCTGTCAGCATTCTAAAAGAAGAAACAAGCAGACACATAACATGTTTAGCATGTAGTATATGAAACTGATTTCGGTGAACCAGTTCAGTGTAAGGTTGACAGGGTTAAACTACCAAGTCTTTTATTGCGAAGTAGTACATAATAAAAGCATCAAACAAACATATATCTATGTGCTGTGGTCACTGCATTGTCTTGCAAAATCAAAATAGAGACACGGTGGTTCAAATCATATCAGTTCAAGACAAAGCAGCATTGAAAGAATACAAGTGTGGGAAACTAGACGGCACAACAAGATTTCAGATGGGTACCACGGGTATACATGTACAACAACACTATTGGCTCTGTTGTGATGCTAGTAATGTGCATGATATGAGAAGTCAACTGTATACACAATTGAAATTGAAATCAGCATAGCAATTTAGAAGAGCAAACCAGTTAAAGAAACATGTTTAAACATACTTGTTGTGCCATTGGAGTTTCGATTGGATCCTTCAATTTAAAAATAAGTTTGTATGAGTAAATACTGTGATACAAGAGCAAAGCAGTATGCACCATAGCAATGGAATCTTAAATGAGAACAGTTGTTCTTCAGGTTTAAGCACTTGTTCTACACGAACAGAGTACAATAAGACGCAGGCATATAGTACTTCAAAATAAAAAATGATCTCATAGACCTTACCACATTCTTGCCTCGGGACCAGTACAGAACAAGGCGTTCCCAGTCATCGTCCCGTAAATGTGTCTCAGGAGAAAGTAAGGGAATTTGATGAGTTTCCTTGCCAGTGAAGTACGTTTTCTTCAGGTAATTCCGATACTGCCACAAAGCATTCTTGAAGATAGCAGAGGTATTAGCACAGGTTACCTCATCCTGAGTTTCCAAATCGGTCCTTCTTTATAGAGAAAAATGGGTTTATAAATCCTATGTGCGTATCTTCCCATCATGGAAATATTATACCGAAGATGAAGGAAAAAGACAGTTGCAGGTGTTCGTCCATGAGTTCCATGCTATGGTATTATTATTCTTGGATGTTTTTATTATCATTTCATACATTTTTATATCATTTTTGGGGACTAACCTATTAACTTAGTGCCACGTGCCAGTTCCTGTTTTCTGCCCTATTTTTGTTTTACAGAAAATCAATATCAGATAAGATCAAATCGTCCCGAAATTTTTTGGAGATTTTTTTCTAGAGATAATGATCAACGTGAACTTGGAAGCCAAGGAAGAAACGTTTGGAGGGCCCCACATGGCACCTGGGTGCGCCCCAGGGGGGGGGCGCCCCAGTGCCATGTGGGCCCCTCCCGGCTCCTTTTGCCCTACTTCCACCTCTATAAATTCAGAAGAATTCCAAAAACCCTAGGGGAGCCCACGAAATACTTTTTTCGCCGCCGCAAGCCTCTGTTCTCGCGAGATCCCATCTGGAGCCCTTCTCCGGTACTCCCCCGGAGGGGGAACTCATCACGGAGGGGCTCTACATCAACCTTGCCGCCTCTCCGATGATGCGTGAGTAGTTCACCATAGACCTACGGGTCTGTTGGTAGTAGCTAGATGGCTCTCTCTCTTTGTGTTTCTCAATACAACGGTCTCCATGATCTTCATGGAGATCCATTCGATGTAATAACTTTGTGCGGTGTGTTTGTTGGGATCCGATGAATTGTGAGTTTATGATCAGATCTATCCTTGTTTTATTTGAGTTCTTCTCTGATCTCTTTTATGCATGATTTAGTATAGCCTTGTATTTATTCTTCGAAGTTTTGGTTTGGTTTGGCCAACTAGATTGGATCTTCTTGCAATGGGAAGAGGTGCTCGGTAATGGGTTCGATCTTGCGGTGCTCAGTCCTAGTGACAGAAGGGGAGTTGACACGCAAGTATTGTTGCCATTAAGGATAACAAGTTGGGATGAATTCTTGTTAGCGTTTATCTTGACTACATCATGTCATCGTTCTTAATGCATTACTTTGTTCTCTTGAACTTAATACACTAGATGCATGCTGGATAGCGGTCGATGTGTGAAGTAATTGTAGTAGATGCAGGCAGGAGTCGGTCTACTTGATTTGGCTGTGATGCCTATATCATGATCATTGCCTTGGATAGCGTCATAATTATTTGCTTTTCTATCAATTGCCCAACAGTAATTTGTTTACCCACCGTATTCTATTTTCTTGAGAGATGCCTCTAGTGAACTCTACGGCCCCCGGGTCTACTTTTATCATAAGATCTATCTTGTTTACTTATACAAAAATACCAAAAATACTTGCTGCACTTTTTTATCTTTTATTTATTTATCAATCTATCAATCTATCATATACCTTTTAATCTCATTACTTGACCGCCGAGAGATTGACAACCTCTCGTTTGCATTGGGTGCGAGGGTTTGCGTTTTGTGTGTAGGTGCTGTTTATGTGGTGTTGCTTGGTTCTCCTACTGGATTGATAACCTTGGTTTCTTAACTGAGGGAAATACTTACTCTACTATGCTGCATCATCCTCTCCTCTTCGGGGATAAAAATCCAACGCAGTCTACAAGTAGCAGGAAGAATTTCTGGCGCCTTGCCGGGGAGACATCATCAACATTACCAAGTACCTACACTCTCAACTCTTACCTTTGCATTTATTTTATTTGCCATTTGCCTCTCGTTTTCATCTCCCCCACTTCTAAATTTTTTTACAAAAATTTATTTTTTCTCTTTTGCCACTTTTATTTGCCTCTTTTCCTTCGCCGTTTTCTCGTTCGCTTTTATTCGCTTGCTCTCTTTTTGCGTAGACATCATGTCTCAAGAAAACACCAAGTTGTGTGATCTTTCCAATACCACTAATGATGATTTTATTAGCACTCCTATTGCTCCTCCCGCCACTAGTGCGGAGTCTTTTGACATAAATGCCGCTTTATTGAATCTTGTTATGAAAGATCAATTTTCTAGAAGTCCTAATGAGGACGCGGCATCACATCTCAACACTTTTGTTGAGTTGTGTGACATGCAAAAGAAAAAAGATGTGGACAATGATATTATCAAGTTGATATTATTTCTGTTTTCTTTGCGAGATCGTGCAAAAATTTGGTTGTCTTCTTTGCCTCGCAATAGCATTGATTCTTGGGACAAATGCAAAGATGCTTTTATTACTAAATATTTTCCTCCAACCAAAATCATCTCTCTCCGTAACCAGATTATGAACTTTAAGCAACTTGATCCTGAACATGTTGCGCAATCTTGGGAGAGAATGAAATTGATGCTGAGAAATTGTCCTACTCATGGTTTGAACTTATGGATGATTATCCAAAATAATTATGCTGGCTTGAATTTTGTTTCTCGAAATCTTTTGGATTCCGCCGCGGGTGGAACTTTTATGGAGATTACTTTGGGTGATGCTACTAAATTGCTTGATAATATTATGGCTAATTACCCCCAATGGCATACCGAAAGGGCACCTACCACCAAAAAGGTGAATGCCGTTGAGGAGATTAGCACTTTGAGTGATAAAGTTGATGCTCTTGTTAAGTTGGTTGCTAGTAAGAATGCTTCTATTGATCCCAATGATTTTCCTTTGTCTACTTTGATTGAACAAAATAGTGATCCTATAGATGTGAATTTTGTTTCTCGTAGCAATTTCAATAATAATGCTTATAGAGGGAACTCCAATTCTAGGCCTTATCCTGGAAATTCCTCTAATGTTTTTGGCAATCCTTATGGTAATTCTTCCCATAATAACCAAAGGATGTCCTCTGATTTTGAACATAGTATGAAGGAATTTATCCATGCTCAAAAAGCGTTCAACACTTCGATAGAAGAAAAGTTGAACAAGATTGATGATTTGTCTAAAAGTGTTGATAGACTTTCTCTTGATGTGGAAAATATCAAGGCAAAACCTTTTCCTTCGAGAGTTGATATTAATGAATCTATTAAGGCTATGTATGTTTCTATTGATGAAAGTAAGAAGAGAACCGCTATGTTGAATGCTAAGCAGGAATTGCTTGAAAAAGCCTCTCTTACTAATTTTCGTAGCAATAAGGATGAGCATGTTAAGATGATTGGTGTGTCTTCTATTGATTCTTTGTTTAGTAAAGTTAATCTTGTTGAAAAGGAGACTGAAGAAGAGTCAACTTTAGATAGAGGGCGTCTCCATGATTCGGAGGGTGAAAATCTTGATGCTAAAATTGTTGAAAGTGGGTTTGAAGAGGTCAAAACTTTAGCTAGTAATGCACCCACTATCTTGGATTGCCATGACTTTAATTATGATAGTTGTTCTTTGGTTGAGTGTATTTCTTTATTGCAATCTTTGTTGAACTCACCAAATGCTTATGAACAAAATAAGGCTTTTACTAAACATATTGTGGAAGCCTTAATGAAAGCTTTGGAAGAAAAACTTGAGTTAGAAATTTCTATTCCTAGGAAGTTGTATGATGAGTGGGAGCCTACTATCAAAGTTAAGATTAAAATTTTTGAGTGCAATGCTTTGTGTGATTTGGGTGCAAGTGTTTCTACAATTCCAAAGTCTCTTTGTGATGTTCTTGGTTTTACCAATTTGGATGAGTGTTCTCTTAATTTGCATTTGGCGGATTCTACTATCAAAAAGCCATTGGGGAGGATCAATGATGTTCTTATTGTTGCAAATAGGAACTATGTATCCGTGGACTTTATTGTTCTTGATATTGATTGCAATCCGTCTTGCCCTTTGATTCTTGGAAGACTGTTTTTACGCACTATTGGTGCGGTGATTGATATGAAAGAGGGAAATATAAAGTTTTAGTTTCCTTTAAAGAAAGCCATGGAACACTTCCCAAGGACCAAAGTTAAACCGCCCTATGAATCCATTATGAGGGCTACCTATGGAGTAAAATCCAAGGATGACAATACTTGATGTGTTGCTTTATGCCTAGCTAGGGGCGTAAAACGATAACGCTTGTTGGGAGGCAACCCAACGAATAAAATAAATTTTTATTTTTCACTTTTTGGTTCTGTTCTTTTGATTATCCTTTATTTGCCTCTGTTTTGAGTTGGTTTTTATATTTTAATTAGTGTTTGTGCCAAGTAAGACCTTTGGGATGATGTGGATGCTTGTGAACACAATTCTGTGAAAAACAGAAACTTTGACGCCCAGTCCAGACCTTTTATAAATTTATCAGAGCGTCTAATGATTCTGAATTTTTTACACGTGATTTATATACAAATTGTCCACGTTTTCCTAATTTTTCAGAATTTTTGGAGTTACAGAAGTATGGCTTTTTGACAGATTGCTACAGACTGTTCTGTTTTTGACAGATTCTGTTTTTGATGCATTGTTTGCCTGTTTTGATGAAACTATGGATTGTATCGGGGGGTGCAAGCCATGGGAAAGTGAGAACACAGTACCTATAATGCAAAATAAAATTTGAATGGGTTTTGAACAGTACTTATAGTGGTAATTTGTTTTGTTATACTAATGGATCTCACGAAGGTTTTGTTGAGTTTTGTGTGATTGAAGTTTTCAAGTTTTGGGTGTGACGACGATGGATGAAGGAATGAAGAGATGCAAAAGCCTAAGCTTGGGGATGCCCAAGGCACCCCAAGGTAATATCCAAGGAGACTCAAGCGTCTAATCTTGGGGATGCCCCGGAAGGCATCCCCTCTTTCTTCTAATGACTATCGGTAACACACTTGAAGCTATATTTTTATTCGTCACATGATATGTGTTTTTCTTGGAGCGTCTTGTATGATAAGAGTCTTTGCTTTTTAGTTTGTCACAATCATCACCTCTGAACACATTTTCTTGAGATAGCTTCACATCATCATAATTTGTTAGAATTGCTCTTTGTGCTTCACTTAAATTTGTTGAGCTAGGTGGTTGCTCTAGTCCTTCACTTATATCTTTTTGAGCACGGTGGTGCGTTTGTTTTAAAGAAACTTGTTCTCATGCTTCACTTATATATTTTTGAGAATGCTAGATATTTTGTAGAAATGTTGCTCTCATGCTTCACTTATATCTTTTTGAGAGTTTGAAAATGGTTATGGTAAATTGCACAAGCTATGAGCTTGGTCCCCATGTGATGAATATTCAAGTAGAATAATGAAAACTAGCATAAAATTTTTTTATGGGACATGAAAAACTTGATCCTTTGAAATAGTTTTGAGATATGTAGATGATGATATGTGAGTTATGTTCATGGGTAATTATGCTCTAGTATGAATAGTGATGTTAAGGTTTATGATTCCCTATGCAAGCACGAAAGTCAATAGTTATGCAATGAAGTTACATCCTACTTGTGGTGCATTATTCGGTGTTGGTTATGTTTTATGTATGCATGTGCATCATTATGGTTTCTTAGTTGGTCGCTTCTCAACCTTTATGCTAGCCTCCATTTGTACTAAGTGGGAATACTACTTGTGCATCCTTTACCTTAAAACTTGTTTTGCCAATTGTGTCCACCATATCTACCTATATACGGTATTTCAACGCTGCCCTAAGTAAATTTGCATGTGCCATCTCTAAAAAAAATTCAAAATTAATTTCTCTTTTGTGTGCCCGTATCGCTCATGAAGCGGTGAGGGGTGGCCAATGATTTTCATGTTGGATATGTCATTCTCACGATGAGTGTTTATTCACTTGTCACTGCACGAGAGTGTGGCGGTAAAAGGGATGCCCAGTCCCAAAATAAATTGAATTTTCTTGGAATGTGTTGGTATGGAGGGCACCCGTGAATACGGCTAGCCATGGATTGTGATAAGGAAAGGTGGTAAACAAACTCCTTCGGATGTGAATGGAAAAAAGGGACATAAGTCTCAAAACCATGGAACGATGATGGGGAGCAAAAATTTTATTTTCTGTTTGGGAACCGCCTATGATGTATCCAATGTGAAAAGTGTTGGGAACTCTAAGCCGTTCTCGTTGACGAGAAAAGCATGCCTCCCAAAATAAATTTTTCATCTATTTTAAAAACTTGAGCTCTGGCACCTCTGTAAATCAATGCTTCCCTCTACGAAGGGCCTTTCTATTTATTTTTATGTTGAGTCTCATCCTTCTCATTAAAAGCACCAACTAGGGGGTCGTGTGATCATGTGTGTGCATGGAGTATGATTGATATTCAAGTGTGTTTCATGAATGGATCAATAATTGATCATAATGGGCTAGGGATAATTTTCTTTAGCATTGTTATTTTGAAAGGCATGGTTGCTTGTTAGCATCGCTTGAGTATTTATGTCTTCATGTCAAACTAGAGACTATTGCTTTGAATCATACAAGTCCTCATGTCTATGCAATGAAAATAATTTGAAGTATGTTGGGTAGCATTCCACAATCAAAAATATGTTTTATCACTTTCCTACTCGAGGACGAGCAGGAGTTAAGCTTGGGGATGCTTGATACGTCTCCAACGTATCTATTATTTTTGCTTGTTCCATGCGATGATATTATTATTCTTGGATGTCTTTATTATCATTTCATACATTTTTATATCATTTTTGGGGACTAACCTATTAACTTAGTGCCACGTGCCAGTTCCTGTTTTCTGACCTGTTTTTGTTTTACAGAAAATCAATATCAGATAAGATCAAATCGTCCCGAAACTTTTTGGAGATTTTTTTCTGGAGAGAAGGATCAACGTGAACTTGGAAGCCAAGGAATAAACGTTTGGAGGGCCCCACATGGCACCTGGGCGCGCCCCAGTGCCATGTGGGCCCCTCCCGGCTCCTTTTGCCCTACTTCCACCTCTATAAATTCAGAAGAATTCCAAAAACCCTAGGGGAGCCCACGAAATACTTTTTCCGCCGCCGCAAGCCTCTGTTCTCGCGAGATCTCATCTGGAGGCCTTCTCCGGTACTCCGCCGGAGGGGGAACTCATCACGGAGGGGCTCTACATCAACCTTGCCGCCTCTCCGATGATGCGTGAGTAGTTCACCATAGACCTACGGGTCCGTAGGTAGTAGCTAGATGGCTCTCTCTCTCTTTGTGTTTCTCAATACAATGGTCTCAATGATCTTCATGGAGATCCATTCGATGTAATAACTTTGTGCGGTGTGTTTGTTGGGATCCGATGAATTGTGAGTTTATGATCAGATCTATCCTTGTTGTATTTGAGTTCTTCTCTGATCACTTTTATGCATGATTTAGTATAGCCTTGTATTTCTTCTCTAAAGTTTTGGTTTGGTTTGGCCAACTAGATTGGATCTTCTTGCAATGGGAAGAGGTGCTCGGTAATGGGTTCGATCTTGCGGTGCTCAGTCCTAGTGACAGAAGGGGAGTTGACACGCAAGTATTGTTGCTATTAAGGATAACAAGTTGGGATGAATTCTTGTTAGCGTTTATCTTGACTACATCATGTCATCGTTCTTAATGCATTACTTCGTTCTCTTGAACTTAATACATTAGATGCATGCTGGATAGCGGTCGATGTGTGAAGTAATAGTAGTAGATGCAGGCAGGAGTCGGTCTACTTGATTTGGATGTGATGCCTATATCATGATCATTGCCTTGGATAGCGTCATAATTATTTGATTTTCTATCAATTGCCCAACAGTAATTTGTTTACCCACCGTATGCTATTTTCTTGAGAGATGCCTCTAGTGAACTCTACGGCCCCCGGGTTTACTTTTATCATAAGATCTATCTTGTTTACTTATACAAAAATACCAAAAATACTTGCTGCACTTTTTTATCTTTTATTTATTTATCAATCTATCAATCTATCATATACCTTTCAATCTTGTTACTTGACCGCCGAGAGATTGACAACCTCTCGTTTGCGTTGGGTGCGAGGGTTTGCGTTTTGTGTGTAGGTCCTGTTTACGTGGTGTTGCTTGGTTCTCCTACTGGATTGATAACCTTGGTTTCTTAACTGAGGGAAATACTTACTCTACAGTGCTGCATCATCCTCTCCTCTTCGGGGATAAAAATCCAACGCAGTCTACAAGTAGCAGTCATCTGTCTCTGAATCCATCTCTGAGGAGCTATTTGGACCCAGCAAGAGATCTGCTTCGACAGGTAGCACTGTCTGCTCTGAAGACCTTGTTTTCACTCCAGATTTTTCCATCACCCACTCAAATGGCTGATTCACAGGAAGAGTAGTTGAATGTACAAACATTGTCGACAAATGGAAATGTAATGAAGAAAAGGAATGGCAAGATATAATTCAAATATATGATGCCTGGCTAAACAGGATGGCATTGCGTATTTCACATATATTATGGCTGGTTAAAAAAGATGAGATTGCATAGTTCACATATATGATATAGAAACTAAACAGGTGGCATTACAGAACATATCTAAACTAAGCAGATGACATATATGATGTTGAAAGTAAGCACTGCAAGGCAACATATGGATGATATGACCAACATCATCATGCCAAGTTAGAGCAAACACCTCGGGGGGTAAATAGGAGTGGTCAGCTCTGTCTGAATCCGCCTCTGAATAGATATCTTCCTGTGGATTACAATCTGGAGGAGGGGGGGAGGGTTTGCCATTGCACCCACCATGGAGCGATGTCTGCATGACATTGTATTGCCGCGCAAAACTCTTCTTTTTTTCTCTACATGTTCAGCATGACTGTGTACAATATCTGACATGCATACGAAAAAAATATAGTGAGATTATGTAAGGAGAGCATGCAGAAATCTAGAGTGATGTTAACAACCAGTGGATAGATCCAAAAACAATGATAGTAGGCTGATGATAGCTCTAATTTAATAAAAAGACAGATGATGATTGCTTTACTGTTTGTTTCCCAGCCAAGATGAACATACTGTTTGTTTCCCACCCAAGATGAACAACATAGACATACCCTAGGTGAACCAGATAATAGACAGAGATACTATTCATTGCTGCCTCGATATGTGCCCCACAAGCATTTTATAACTCAAGATTGAACATTAATTTGGACTTGACTTGGAGTCTAAGAGGTGAACAGGACGATAAAGTAGCAGGTAATATTAAGCAATGCATAACATAAGCAGAAACAAAAGAGTGCGACCTCTCTTGCGGACCCGTGTACTCCTCAAGTTCATCTGCTGAGTCGATGATGGTGATGCAGTTGCGGTGGGTGCCGACAGCAGGGAAGGAGATCTGAGGCAGCAAAAGACGGTCAGGTGTTGTGATGTCTGGTAGGGTGGATGCTTCTGTCGATGGAGCAGCTCAGGTGAGGTGGACGACGTCGCGGCAGGAGCAGGACAAACCACACCAAGTTTTCTTCGACACCTATCTGTAACTGAAGTAATTCTATAAGGGCTCCTTTGGCTTGCAGGATTCTAGAAACGCAGGGATAGGAAAAACACCGGAATAGGATAGGAATGCACGTGGGAAACAGAGCATTTGTAAACACAGGATTTCTGTCAACTTGGGTGTTTGGTTCACAGGAATTGGAAGAACAGAGGAATGCAAAGAAACATGGCCAAATTAAAGTGAAACCATATGAAAATGTGTACAGTTAGAATGTTATTCTGCCACTAATGCACTTAGTCTTGTTTTCATGCATAGGATTTTGAAAAGTAGGTCCAGGTGGATGTTTTGCTCCATTCCTTTCAACCAAATGCATGAATAATTGAATAGTAGAGTACCATAGGAAAATTTCCTATTGCTATGTTTTTCCTTTGAACCAAAATAGCCCTAATGGATCGACATGAATGTGGAGTAATAAGTGATGCGACATGTGTACAACCTCTTTGGCGTAGCCGTGTCGACCTCGGCATCATTGGGTTGGTTGCTGAAGAAGTTGCGGTAGAGGTGGCTGTCAGAGGTGTGGAGGAAGATCTGAGGCGTCTGTAGACGGCGTCCAGGGTACTGCTCTGTTGTGATGGATGGTTCCGTCGTTGGAGCAGCTCTGGCGAGCTATAAGACATCGAGGCTGAAGCGTACAAGACATAGATCGTTAATCTCAAGTGGGATTCTAATAGCATCTCCAATATATGTTGTAAAATACATTACCAAAAAGTGGTAGATGTATAATTTACATCACCAAAAAACACCTGACTCCAACAGATGAGGTAAAAACAGTTGACTCTGAGCTTAACTGTCGAAACTGAAATTTACTGTGGAATCTGAATGTTACTATCGAAACTGAACGCACTAGTAGCAGAGAAGCACTTCACATGTAGTTTAGGACGCTCAAGCACTAGTAGTAGAGAAACAGTGATCTAAATCAGTAGGCGATCGACAGGGAAGACACTAGCAGATAGTAGCCAGAGCAGCAGTGCGAACTAGAGCCAGAGCAGCTACTCATGTAGCTGCAGCAGCCGGTGTACCAGCATTAGCAGCACGAGCCAGAGCAAGAGCAGAGCAGCAGCACGAGCGAGAGGAAGAGCTAAGCAGCAGCGCGAGCGAGCGAGAGCCGGAGCAGCAGCAGCGCCAGCAAGAGCTGGAGCAGTCGCAGGAGCGCGAGCGAGCGAGAGACGGAACTGTAGCAGTAGCAGCAGCGCGAGCGAGCGAGAGCCGGAGCAGCAGCAGCAGCTCCGGCTGGTATGGACGCCGCCGCCGAGGGAGCCTCGCACTGGGGGAGAGCCGCCGTGGAGATGCCGCCGCCGAGGTAGCCACGCCATGGGGGAGCGGGATCGACCACCGGCGGCGCCGGGAGGTCGAGTTAAGGAGAAGGTGCGATGCGAGGAGTGTACAACCTCTTTGGTGGCGCCGAGTAGGCCTTGGCTTCGTCCGAGGAGTCGGTGAGGATGCTGTGGTTCCGGTGGAGCAGGTTAAGGCGGAGCTATGGTGATGGAGTAGCCGCGATAGACGAGGTGATCGTCGAAGCAGCTCCTTGGAGGTGGAGGACGGGGCGGCTGAACCGGTGGGACGATGAGATCGACGACGAATCCTCATCCGGGGCGATGGATGAGGGACGTCGAGCTGTTGCGGTGGAGGACATCGTCGGGGAAGAGGATCCGGCTGGGGCAGCGGTGAGGTCGCGGCCGGCGGTGGGTGGGGTTTCGCGGCTGGAGCAGAGAGGTTATGGCGGCCTGGGTTTTCAAATGGCGAAAAGGAGGTGATGGGAAGGGGGGAACCATGACTTAGGGACGCGCTTGTCCAAAATGTAGGGTGTGTTATGAAATTACCCCCACCGATTTGAACTAGCGGCCCTTTCGGCTCAGGGTTAGAAGGGGGATTTCGCGTGTTGGGATTTGGCAGCTGGAGGGAGTTTTAGCGCGCGTTGTAATTTCGGGATAGCAAGGCGCGAGTTTTCGGAGCACAAAGAGACAAAGCGATGTCTGAATTTTCAGGATAACAAGACGCGCGTTAAAATTTCGGGACAAGCCTAACGTGTAATAATGTACGTACCAAATCAATTCGCACTTCCCTCGACGAAAAAAAACAAAAAAAAACTATTCGCACCACACAAAGAGAGAGTCTTGTCCCGTTTTACTGTACAAATGATATTGAAAACTATGAATCCAAGTTATGTCCAATTAAATTTTTTCGCTAGCTGTATAATGCATGTAACCTACTCATACGAACATTTTAGTGCATTCCAAATGTATATACTACCGCTGCAATTCGAACTAAATTTGAATTCGTTTCTCTATTTGAATAAGAATCTACAATCATGATTGTTCCCAAGTTAAACCATCATTTGTATATTATCTTAACAACACACCACATGATTACTATAGACTTAGATATGAACTATCTGTACTATATGGACTCGAATTCAAAATTTTGAATACGCTAGATGTTGATTCCAAATAATAGTACATTTGAAGTACTAGCTAGATCTTCATAATCTAAACCAGGTTTCCTATGTACACTGTGTTTATCACACAAAGTATAGTGCCCCGCCCCCTACATTATGACAGGTATTTAGCCCTAAGCTGCAAAAGCCACACATTATCACAAATTCAAAAAAATGTTATATATATTATATGAAGTATAACATGTTCATATCCACACCATGTGTATCACCGTCATATTCATGCATGCGTCAGTTTAAAACACTATGATCTCTTGTTCAAATATCTGAATCCACTTTTATAATGAATTATGATCCCTGCTCGTCTTTTACACCCACACAATCCTCTTCTCTTTGTAGCTAGCGCTAACTTTCTCTCATGCAAGCACACGCCCGCCTCCCTCTCACCCTCCCTCAATATTCTCTCCATCGCGCACATTCATTATTTCTCTTTAGGTCGTTCACCCACGGTGTGTGTAGGCCCCCAGCTCCTTCTTTCCGGCACACACCGATCGATATACCTCTCTAGCTAGGTGTACCTACCACAA
The DNA here is from genome assembly GCA_039707655.1 of Elymus sibiricus. Taxonomy (NCBI): domain Eukaryota; kingdom Viridiplantae; phylum Streptophyta; class Magnoliopsida; order Poales; family Poaceae; genus Elymus; species Elymus sibiricus. Next base: position 93,477,502 of record CM077676.1, on the reverse strand, counting down.
ACACATGCTTTCCCTCTTGTCTTCTCACCGTCCATGCCGCCTCTGTCTAATACGGTTCCACGCACGTGCACACTCCCGCCCCTCTTTTCATCGATCTCATACTCGAACACTCCTCCTCCCTCGATATAGTATGCCTCTCGCACCACCTCCTAGCCGCATCTCTCTCTCTCTATCCGTCTCTCCGGGCCTTATTTGCTTCTAACACATGCATGCATGTATACCGATCGATCTCCCTACATATATCTAGGTCGACTATAACTCTTGTTCCCCACACACCGATCGACGTACCTCACAAGTTATGTCTCTCCCTTTCTCTGACACACGACGATTGATCTTCCTATGTAGTTACGTCTGCTTACCACAGCCATATCGTCCCCCTCACCATCCATGCATGCCTCCCGACCCGTCTCTCACACACACGTGCACAGACAGGCAGGCATCCCCTTTCTTATTGATATTGCAGTCGTACCCTCTGTTTGTCTAGCACGCTTCTCCCACCATTTGTGAGAAGCAACTCCACCACCAACCCTCTGACACTCTAGCTCTGTCTCTCTCCCAACCTTATGCCTCTCCTACACATATGCATGGATGCCGATCGATCTCCCTCAATACATAGCTAGGTCTATCTCCTTCTCCACACATATAATAGTCGATCTACCGCTCTATAGTTAGGTCTCTGTGCCCCCCCCACCACACACACACCCCGATAGTCGAACGCTGTAGGTAGGTATCCATGCCACAGAGACAAACTGCACCTCTCCCCTCTCACGATCCAGTAGGCCAGCCGCCCTATATTTTTGACGTGGGCACACACAAATTTGGTGGCACTCTTTATCGATCGCGCACCCACACACTTCATCCCTCTCTTCGATTCTATCGATATCTCACGCCGATGATCCCTCCACTCTCTTCTCGTGGATCGCCCCCTCTATATATGATATATCCAGGCCTCTGTTTCACACACATTGCATATGTTACATTTTTTGTTTGCGATATCATCGACACATATTCCCTGTCTATCTCTCACGCACCACCCCCCCAAAAAAAACACTCACGAACCCACACACCATCTCTCTCTAGGTTTGTATCTCTCTCTCTCACACACACGTCGGTGGTGTACGTACACAAAGAGAATAGGTGCACGCACGACGCACGTACTCACGCCTCGTTCCCAGCCACACCCGCGTGGGTACACGGTGGAGCTCATTTTTGTATGAAAAGGCAGCCCACGTGCTAATTTGAAAGCGTGTAGCGGTTGTTTACTTGACGGAGGGTCGTGTACCACGGATGGACGAAACAAAGTTCGACTTGACGCGTTGGCGCGTTATTTGTAAATAAAGTTATATTCCTCAATGGCACGTACAGAATATAAAACGATTGTTACCAAGAAAAAAGTAATCCGCTCCACTATATACAATCATTTCACTCTTCGTTGCGCCACAGTAATAATGACTAGTGAGCAGTCAAATCACAGAGCCCCACCTTCGCCACAGGAATTTGCTCGGACGAAGCAACGATCATTTCACTCTTCGTTGAATCCGCTCGTACTCCAATATTCCCAGAGTACTCTCGGACGAAGCAACCATCACTTCACCTTTCCCACAGTAAGTCCCTCCATTTTTTATTCTAGAAACCACCACACGCGAATATTGGACGGTAGCAGCACAATGCGTTTTTCGAGACTAACTTTGACCACATGTTCGAGCAGTATATGACATGCAAGTTGCTCAAAGCACACCGTCAATATCGTACGTGAAAGGATCTTCCAATGATATAATTTTCAAATTATACAAAATCTTATCAATAGTCAAAGGCAATCTTGAAGAATACATTAGGCCCTATATATATGTATGGATGGAGGGAGTAGTATTAATCGCAACGCATGCATGCGTGAGGAGTACTACTACAACAAACAAGAACGTTTTACATGCATTGGTTAATTATATCTTGATCATTGCACTTAAGAATTTAATGCGCTTTGAAATCTAAACATGTGAATGTGACCAATAAATTTGAGTAGTAGTGTCATATGTGGCTCCATTTATTAGCTTGTAGACTCATCTTTTCTCGGGAAGCGCTATGTTACAGTAACGTAAGTACAGTATGTTACTACTCTAAACACCTCTCTCCTCATTAACTACGTGACACATAAGCAAATTTGACTTGAAAAGCGCTACTCCCACTATGACCAGCCTTAGCAGAAAGCAAAGCGCCTTTTTAGCGGGGATTTGCATCATTCTATAATAGCATGGTTAATAGTACAGCCAACTGTTGGCTATAAGTAGCTGCCATGTCATCTACAGCCATAATATGTAGTCACTCATACAATAAGCGGTTGGCTATAAGGCCGGCTATTAGACTAGTACTTTTCTTCACCTTCTCTCTTTCTCTTTCATTGTATTTATTACTTTTGCCTAGGAGCACGCATATAGCTAGGCTCTTGCATGAGAGCCCACTTCCACCATTTTTCAATGTCTCTCTCCTCCACATAGGCAAAAATGCCATGTAGGTGGGCTATAAGCCCACTATTGTACTTGCTCTGAAGGTGCAAAACCAAGTGTTACTACTACACCAAACAAGTTCAAAACAAGAAACTGGACCCACTCACGGCACGGCATGCCTGTCTCGTCTGGTCCGCCGGTCAAAGCGCTTCCTCTTGGCATAACAATAAAGTAAATTTTTTAGAATGCTCTTGGCATGTCACTAACATGTGGGAGGGAGTGTGAGTAAAACCGACCTCAATAGACGACAAAATCGCCAGCCCGCCGCACTTTTAGAGAGACGAGGAGCGAGAAGCGATACGGGCCTCCAATGCAAAGGTGCTTAGGCTGGTCGTAATGTGAGTATCATAAGCGGTATCATGCATGCCAACTAGAGTTTTTGGATGATGTGACACACAATTAAATGAGGAAGAGAGGATATGGCAATTACTACCGTATCATATTAAATGTTGTACTACTTTGTGTCATGCATGACAATTACTAACTTAAGATACTAACTTATGATACTATGCATTACGAAAGTAGTATCATACACTAGTATCATATGCATGATACTAGTTTATGATACTCTCCATTACGACCAGCCTTAGATGAGGTGCTAAGTGCATTAAATAGCTTAGCAACTCAATGCATAGGTGCTTAACTTGTTGTTGCTAAGCTCACTTTATTTAATGATTTAGCACATAAACTCTTCCATGCATTGGCCAGCTTCTTTCATTTAAGTGGTTTGCCTAGGTTCACGTGCTTGGTATTGGTTCTTCCTAGGGTCACCAAAGTGCTCTCTCTCCTCCTTAATTAGTGCGCCATGGCATTGGTTCTTTCTGTGGCATGCTTAGCACCTGTCCACCGTGGCACAAAACTAGTGTCGCACGGAGGCTGAGGAATCTGGTGAATGCGTGAGGTGGGCCACGTACGATGTAGCTACACTGCGCTACTAAGTGAGTGGTGCACTTCGATGGCACGTACACAATATTTTTTCTCCTCGATGGCACGTGAATCGTGCACGTACTCAATGACGGAGCACGGGATGGTAGCCATGGGACATGGTTGGCCCTTTTTGGAGAGAGTATGTAGGAGTACTCCCTCCTTTCCAGTTTACAGGGCTCATCTCAAAAGTTTCGTTTTTCCATTTTATAAGTCTCAATTCTATTACTTACAATCACATGTTTGAATTTCAAGGTGCATTAAATCACCCGATGCAAGTATCAAGAGAAAACTCACCAATGCATGTAGAATTTCATGGACATTTGGTCATGCATGCATGCATTGTAATTAATGCATCGGTAAGCATACCTTTTTTCAGAAAAACGAGCGTACTAATTAAGTACTACGAAATTTATTCCACCACTCACCATCTACCTTGGTTGGACAGATTTTCAAATTGAGCCCTATAAACCGGAAATAAGGAGGGAGTACTAAATAACATTCATGTGTCCCGTCAACTCGCAGAACGAGGAGAAGCTTGCTTACTATGCCCTCTCCCTCGCCCACGCGCGGTGCCTCACAGGACGAGAAGCTCGCTTACTATGTACTCCGTCCACGCGCTCTCCCTCGCCCACGTGCGCGGTGGCTCGCAGGACGAGGAGAAGCTTGCTTACTATGTACGCCTATGCCCTCTCCCTCGCCCACGCGCGCGGTGGCTCGCAGGACGAGGAGAGGGTTTTGACTACAGCACCCTCTCCCTCGCGGTGGACGTGCAGCAGTTCGTTCGGTGTCAGATTGCCAGAAGCATATTGTACTGTAGTACTATCATCATTGTTGGACCTCCCGAAGAGGCGAAGAGCCAAGCGCAAGGTCACCTACTCACCTACTATAGCCAAAGCTGTGCCACCTTTTTATAGCATGGTTAATAATATAGTAGGCGGCTCTTGCAGCGGCACAACATTTTAGGGTATAGACTCATACAAATATCTCTAGACTATGGAGAGTAACATACACTAGTAACATACACATATCTCTAGACCAGTGGCGGAGTGTCGTGGGGACAATTAGGGGCCTTGCCTCCCCCCTTCCTAGAAGAAAATTTGCCAAATAAGCCTATCCTTCAGCTAATCACTCTACTAATCCTCCGGCCTCTCTGATCACCCTAGCTTTTTCTATGTCATATACACTCATTTGGCCCCCCCTAATATTTGGTTTAGGCTCCGCCACTGCTCTAGACTATGTTACTACTCCCTCCGTCCAGGTGTATAAGTCACATTACGAAAAGTGTGGTGTCATGCCGGCTATGTTACTACTCCCTCCGTCCAGGTGACCCCAGGAGTACCTAGTAACATAAGTGTGGTGTCATGCAAAGCTTCATTTATTAGGGTATAGACTCATATTGTATTGGTATGTGTGATGTTACTCATAGTATGAGTTAGTTTGAGCTAGTTTGGCCTCAAATAACCCTAAAGTATCCAAACATGAGGGTTAGTTTGAGCTAGTTGCATCTAACCCACCCAAAAAAACTATCCCACCCAAGAGGTGCTAATTGGAGCTAGTTCTCCTAGTGCATTTATTGTCAATCTAACCCTGTCATCCAAACACCTCTTTGGCTAGAGTTAGTTCAGGGTTAGTCATGAGTTAGAAACTAACTCTAACCTCTAGCTAAGTTAGAGTATCCAAACAGGGCCAATAGAACTAGTGTCGCACGGAGGCCGAGGAATATGGTGAATGCGTGAGGTGGGCCATGTACGATGTAGCTACACTGGTGCACTTCGATGGCATGTACGCAATATTTTTTCTCCTCGATGACACGTGAATCGTGCACATACTCAATGACGGAGCATAGGATGGTAGCCATGGACATGGTCGGCCCTTTTTGGAGAGAGTACTAAATAACTTTGATGTGTCCCGTCAACTCGCAGAACGAGGAGAAGCTTGCTTACTACGTCCTCCCCCTCGCCCACGCGCAGTGCCTCACAGGACAAGGAGAAGCTTACGTAGTACGCCTACGCCCTCTCCCTCGCCCACGCGTGCGGTGGCTCGCAAGATGAGGAGAGGGTTTTGACTACAGCGCCCTCTCCCTTGCCCTCGCCCTCGCGGTGGACGTGCAGCGGTTCGTTCGGTGTCAGATTGCCAGAAGCATATTGTACTGTAGTATCATCATTTGTTGGACCTCCCGAAGAGGCGAAGAGCCAAGCGCAAGGTCACCTACTCACCTACTATAGCCAAAGCTTTGCCACCTTTTTAGAGCATGGTTAATAATATAGGCGGCTCTTGCAGCGGCCCAACATTTAGAGCAAGTACTCCGTCCGTTTCTTTTCTTTGATTTGTAGGATTATTAAAACGCAGGAATAGGAAAAATAAAGGATTGGAGTGGCATGTCCACTTGAATCCCATAGCATTAACACAGAGTGTTTGATGCCACAGGAAAAACAAAGGAAGTGAAAAAAAAGTTGGATCTAGATTGCCAATGAACACATGATTTCATAGGAAAAATTCCTATAGCATTCAATCCTATGAATCAAATGACCAATGTAGGAAAAATTCCTAAGGATCTGGACACAAGGTGACGTACACCGTCAAGGTCCATTAAGGATAATGTTGTGCTCAAAGCTAGACGTACAAGGTCAAGGTCCATGGTCAAGGGGGTCAGGGCGGACGCGACCTCTCACTGCGTCCACCATTGAAGCGGCGCGCCGGCCGAGGGCGCCGCCCACTGCACTCCCGGCTGTACCCGCCTCCTCGCTGCATTCAAATGCCTAAATTTAAACCCGTGTGGAATCCGAGAAACCCACTCCAGCCACACGTCCGTTCAGGAGTGGGACGCCGGCCAAGCTCCTCCTTCCACCATTTTCTCCACTCTTTCGATGGCATCCGACGAGCAGGAAGAGCAGTTCTCCGGAATAAAAGCCTGCTGGGTGGCCCGCCGAGCCCGGCAGCTACGAGCGAGGCAGCTCGCTGCTCCACCTACCTTGCCTAGCCCGACGGAGCCAGTTGCCGCCCTAAGCCAGCGCGTGGTTCCTCAACTGGCCGCTCCAATCCAGCTCGAGGAGGAGTGCCGAGTTGCTCCACGCCGGCGCGGCGGGGAGCACGGCGGCACGGGCATCGTCGCTGCCTTTGAGGAAGCCGCATCGTACAGCGGCTCCAGTGCCTGCGACATCCGCCGTTGACACGCGTAGCCGCGCCATGCAGGCAGAGAAAGAAGCCGCCGCCGATGTCGATGAGGTGACGCGACTACGCGGCTACGCGGATGTCGACGAGGTGACGGCCAGCACATCCGCGCCCGCCGCCATCATCGAGGAGAAGTAGAACACGGGAGGCCGCTGCCGATTGTATCACGTGAAGGCCACCGCTGAGGCGACGCCGGCGTAAACAGCCGGTGTCTTGCACAATTCTTCTTCAGCCGGATGCGGGAGGAAGACAAAGCGATCGGCCGGTGACCATTTAGATTAGTTATATTAATTCTACCTTTAGCTCCAGACTAGCACAACTTATTTGATGTTAATGTAATGAAATCCGTCATGTTTATATGAAATCCGGCTGTGTTTGCACGAATTTCGTTCAAAATGTATGCGGCTATGGTTGGATGGCGTCCTCCCGCATCCGTGTTCGCTCTCACGCACGTGCGCGCGCACACACACACACATTCACGACTTTTTGTACACACCATCTCTGTCCAGGTCAGTGTCTCATTGTCAATAGTAGGATTCGAACCATCGAACAAGAAACAGACGAGTATAAGGAACGACCACGGCGCGTGGTAACCATCCCAGCTGTAACTTGCTCATGTCAAATTATTTGCCATACATATAATTTGTACAGTAGAAAACACGAAAAAAAGTAAATTGCCATGCGCTTGCTTGCTTGGCGGGGACGACCATGCTTGCCGTATAAATCCGCCTTGAAGATGGCGTAGGTGCGCCTTAGCGTGGAAGATAGTAGTAGAACATAGATGCACGAGTAGGGATTACAGAGGACAGGGTACAAACTTCAGGGATTTAAGGTGTGGGTTTGTTTCCGCCTAGCTCTACAACCTCAAGGTTTATAAATCGGACTTCACCCTCCCCTCACGCACACGTGCGGGTACACTCACGGTGGAGCGCATTTGCACACGAAAAGGCAGGTAATGTGACACTTTGACACATCTAGTTGTCCACTTAATGTGGGGTCTGGGACCAAATGTCAGCCATACCAAGTGCGACCTGAATGCGGTGGCGCGGTTATTGATCGAGTTTTTTTTCCTGGTACTTTAAATGAAAAGATGGCTCCGCGCGTATTCAATTTAAAACGATCGCTACGGAGAGAAAAACAATTACTACTCCACTTCGGGACTTGCTTTCTTGGGTTGCTCTCTTCTTCTCACTCTCTCACCCTCTCCAGATCTAAACAAGACTTTGGTGTCCACTCTCTCTGTCTCTCTCTCTCTCTCTCTTCTCACCGGTTGTCACATATCCGTCCGGATCCCTTCCGCTGGGTAGGGGAGGAGGTGCAACGTTGACGCGGTCGCTGGTGGTGAGGGAGGAAGCCGACGCGCGCCGTCTTCTCTCACCTGGCGCCGGCGTGGGAGGTCCTCCGCACCCTTGCTCCCCGCCATCGTGTTGGCAGATCCCGCCGCATGCCTCGCCACATCCCGCCGATCGGAGGTATAACTTCTTTTAGAACCGGCCCTGTTCTAATGGCCCAGCTCCCCATGTCGCTGCATCCTTTTTCTTCATCAAGTTAGGATTGCTCCCCACGTCGCTGCATCCTGCATGTGGATATTCTTCTAGTATTATAAAGCTCCACATGTAGCTAGCTCCGTCGGCTTGTCGAACAATGCAACCGAGAATGAGCACGTCTAGATTTCCTGTGGTCACATAGGAAAGGTCACTGACGAGAACAAAAAAGGCACAAATCCAGACATGCTTTGCATGTTTGCTGCTCTCGGCAACACCTCTGCCTCACCACTTTATGCCTCGGTGGATGTTGAATGTGCTTGTGCCTCCCCTGTCCCTATGCCCTTACTGCTGCTGTTAATCTAACATCACAGGTAAAATGAAACAATGCCACTGTTAATGTGATGTCACTGTTAAGTAATGCTGCTGTCAATCTATTGCCATTGATAAACTGAATCAATGCCACCACCGTTTTATGAAATGCTTCTGTCTTGCTTTATTTCTCATAAAGAGTCTTTTGGGCTGTTACACTAAAATCTGTCTTGCTTTAATTGCACAATGGTTGACACGACGATGTGTTTCTCCTTTCCGTATCACCCTTTGTTAGAACGATCGTTCCTGTTAACCGCGCACGTACCTACTGATCAAGTGCTACTCTCAATCTGTCATCACAGAGTAATATTGCAATTGTTATGCATGTTAATGTAAGCCCCCGTTAATCTAGTGCCAGTGTTGATTTGATGTGATGGCAGTTCTTAGTTAATGGCACTTTTTCATACTCTCAATGTAATGCCATTGATAACATATCAGATGCTGCTGTTAATCATATGCCGCTGCAAAAAAATGACACTGCTTAAATAACCCTATTATATATTTGTGCAAACAGGGTTGTCTATCTCCATATGGTGTCTATTTGCGTAACTAGGTAGAATGACCAACGCAATATGAAACATGCTTATTCGTACGTTGACTTGCTGATTGCAGTGTGGAACGAGTCTGTCATGTGTGGAGGAGCAAACAAGCACTGCAGCCACGCCGTCAACGCAAGATAAAAGAGACCGAGTCATTGATGGCCTTGCCGGCGAGTAGGGGTCGTGCAAACAGCGGTGCATTATTTTAGTGGAACTGCACAAAAAAGATATTGGGGTTAGTCGGACAAATTTTCTACAGCCACACGGAAGGAATTGCACTCATCGATTGGATATAATTTCCTCTGTGCCATCATAGGAGATCCCAAGGTGGAAATCAACTAACCACCTATAAAATTATGCATAATCTTCCTCACGCAGGTCAGTATCCCCTTCGTCCAGATGATCGTGTTTTGTCATGCCGAGATATTGATATGTGCTACTGTTTTGCGACACCGTTTAAGTATAGCTATTGCTTTCCTATCTTTTCTCATTCAGGACAATGAAGATGATTTTAGTGGAACTGCACAAAATGGTCTGATGTTGAGTGATCTCTATTGTCTCCTCTGTTTGCTGCAATGTGTCAGCGTCAATTGCAATATGAGCCATCAAGCTAGCTGTGGAGTTGGCAACATGCTCTAAGAGCACGCAACATTGAGCAGAAAGAAGCATGCCCAGGAAATTAATGCATGCCCAGGAAATTGATGCGTGCATAGGGAGGCCCTTTGCTCAGAGAAGCATCGATCGTTTTTTTCTTTATTTCTACACCTTCTCACAGCTTTGTCTTGGTTATAGTCTTGTGAATCATTTAGATGCGTAAACATGCTAAACTTAAGTGCTTGTGAATGTTAGCTACTATGCATACCGTATCTTGTGAAGCTTAGTTTAGTGTGAATGTTGACTAGAGTGTCAACCTTTACAATCTATATTGTGGGACTGTTATTTGACCCCTCATTTTGCCGCGCTACGACTAGTGTGAGTGTCTGCATGCAGTATCACATCTCCTAATTCGGTGGATGCCAAGCGGGCCCGAGAAGGAGCTATAACTTTTTTTAAAGTTGAAAAATGTTACCGATGAGGAGCCATAAGCTGGAGGGCGTCTCTTTTTTTCTTTCGAATGGGCAATAAGCTGGAGAGTGTCTCTAATGGGCTGCCTCTAGTGTTAAGGCCATCCAGTACGAAACACGGGCAACCGACTAGGCCGATACAAAAGCCTATCCATCTTAAAGCCCATTTGTTTTTCTTTTTTATGAGGAAAAGCCCATATTTCTTGAAGAGGGGCGATCCCAGAAAAACCCTCCTTCCTCCTCGCCTCCACTTACTGCAGCTCGCTGGACTCTCCCGCTTCCGTCGCCCACCAATTCCCCCCGCTCCCCATCTTCCTCACTCATACAGAAAACCCCCACTCACCTTCTTCCTCACTCATACCTAAAACGCCTGCTCCTCTTCTACCTCGCTCCTACAGAAAACCCCAGCCCTCCTTCTTCCCCACTCGCACTGCCACTAGGCTCGTCTCTCGCTACTCTACTCAAACCCGTGAGCTCGGCGCGACGGCCGCAAGGAAAATGGAGTCAGCTGGCCCCAGCACCAAGAAGATGAGGATCCCACCAGCGGCGACGCCAGTTGTAGATCCCGCATCCGGCAGCGCGGGGAGAAGCGGCTAGTCCCACCCCACCGGATCTGTGGAACCCGTAGAATCTCGGGTGGACCGCATCAGCAATCTCCCGGACGACATCCTTGGGGAGATCATCTCGCTTCTCCCCACCAAGGATTGTTGCCGCACACAGGTCCTCGCATCTCGGTGGCACCCTCTGTGGCGTGCCACGCCTCTTAATCTCGACTGTCGTCAGCTATCTGTCGTTCATGATTTTGAACTCCACGGATCCATCATCTCCTCCCACCAGGGCCCCGTTCAACACCTCTGCATCCTGGCATGCTGCCTGGTGCACATACCCAACACGGTGGATGCCTGGCTGACATCCCGTGAATTCAAAAAACTCCAGCAGCTTGAGTTCTACCATTACTACGAGAGTTGCTTACCACCAAACACTGTATCTGTGCCCACACCACCGTTGTCCATCTCATGGTTTTCCTCCTCTCTCCACACCGCCACCTTGGCCTGGTGCCATCTACCAGATAATCTAGTACAAATGCTTCGACTGCCACTGCTAAAAAAACTTTCGCTTGTGGTGGTTGATCTGTCGGAGGCCTCACTGCACAACATCATCCACTCCAGTTGCCCTGCCCTGGAGCACTTGCTGCTTGTTTTTGGAAGAGAAATCCGTATCGGTTGTCTCCAAATAAAGTCGCCTCACCTTAAAAGCATTGGAATTTATTTTGAAGGACAACAGCTCATCATTGAAGATGCCCCTTCACTTCAAAGGTTGCTCCTTGATAATTGTTATAAACCTAGGGAAATAACTGTCATCTCTGCGCCTAAACTGAAGACCTTGGGTGTACTTCCTGATCCGTTTCAGTATCACAAGTTGGTGATTGGCTCCACACTTATTCAGGTACTGTATATTATCATCTACACTTTTGTAATCATAAGCTGCATTTTTCATTTGTGCGCATAAGTTTTATATCATCTTGGAGTATACTTTGGATACTTATATTATGTTATACGCTCAATGAAGAGTTCGTCCATCGATAGCCTATCAATGGTGCTGGATTCTGTCAAGATCTTATATATCGGAATGTTTAGTATTGATCTAAACAGAATTATTGGCTTGCTGCGATGCTTTCCATGTCTGGAGAATTTGTATATAAAGGTGATTATTTCATGCACATTGAAAGCCCATATATATTGTACTAGAATTATCGTTCAGCTGTCGCTCTTTCGACATTCTCTTTTTTTAGACCTTAACTGTTTTCAATCTTCATGTCTACGTAGGCACTATCACTTGGAGAAAAACATATAACCAATCGGTGGCGCATTAAGCACCGAGATTTTCTCAGTTCTCATGACATTCATTTGAGGACAATAACGGTGGAAGGATATGCATCCAACCAGGCAAACAGAAGCTTTGTCACATTCTTCCTGTTGAATGCCAGGTTACTATTGTCAATGAGGCTTAACTTTTTCAGCAAGAAAATTCCCACGGATGGATATGTTGCACAGAAAAAAATGAAGTTTCAGGTGGGCAAATGGGCTTCTGAACATGCTCGGCTTCTATTTAAAAGAGCTTGTCATCATATTCCAGTAAACTTTTTGGCACAGGATGTTGATTTTATGGATCAGACCGATCCATTTGTTTGTTACTGCCAAAAGCAGTGGTTGGGTTAGATGTTATTGCCATGTTCAGTCTGGGTTTGGTCTAAACCTGATGAACAATTAATCCTTGGGCTTTTGTACCGTTTGTAAGCTTGAGTTAGATGTTGTTGCCCTTTTCAACTCGGCTGTGACTGTCATATTTTCTTTGAAACAAGGCAAATGGCTTGCCATTTCCTTAATTAAAGAGAGAAATATTGTAACAAATCCCAACCAAGCAAATAACATCACTCTCACCGGCTGCTTGAGCTCATTGTGCATTACAGAGCCCAAGTGCTTAGCGCCCGCCAGCACCCACAAACTTATTTTGAGCTAGCACACCAAACAGGCTGTAATTCTTCATAAGAAAGGCTGCATGGCCATGACATATTTGGATTCTGACATTTGGGACCCACGAGGAAAAAACCTATCCAAGGTGGTATCGACTTAGTCAACAAACAATTCTGCCTACCAGCCGTTGGATTGACATCCAACATCTGTCTTGTTTCTTCTATCTCTTGTCTTCTTCCTCCAGCCGCCCGAACCAAACCACGTCGTCAGTCCCGCCTGCTCCCGCCTCACACGGCTGGCTGTGCCTCCGCCACCCTACCATACGCTCAAACGTTGGCCAGTCCACACACGTCCTGTTGTTCTCTGGCGACGTCAGCCCCAACCCGCACCCGCACCCGAACCAGTCAACCCATGTACTCCCCTCCGCCTGCGACTACACTGTCGCATCTTCCACGGCTCCTGTTCGTTCCCGTCCGAGGCCTCTCTATCGTCCTCCGCCTTGGTTCGCTCGCCGTGCGCGGTGCGCCATCGTCTGGCGTAGTCAACATGGTCAATAACCGAGAGGAATCAATAGATGACTATACGTGGAGAGGATGACAGTAGGGACCCACCAGAGTCATGGCAGTACGCAAGCAAGTGCCTTGTTATTATTACAAGCCAAAAAAAATGCTTCCTCCTAATGGTTTGACATCTGTGTCCCACGGCATTGTCAACGTATAGTCAATAAACGAGAGAATTACACAACGAGCGGCTGACACCAGGGACCCAGCAGGTCGCGCAGTTGTTTTAGAGATGGAGCAGGGTATCAACGGGGCTGTGGCCCGTCTAGCCCAGGGTTTTATTTTATGTTTACCACATGACGAGCCTAGTTGTTTTTATTTTCTTTCTGAAAATGGTGAGCCCAGTTCTATTTATTTTACAAAATACCCAACCGAGGCCGTCTTGCTTTTCTCAGCCTTGCTGGGCTGCAAATCTTTCAAGACGACGACGGATGGATTCGCTTGCCTAGAAAATGGGCTATAAGTAGTAAGAAATGGGCTATAAATTTTAAAAACACAACAAACCGGCAATTAGTTTCAAATTAATTTTTTTAGGATTTTGAGATTTTCAATTTCATTGATTGTTTTTGCGGGGGAAATTAAGTTGGATTTTAAATTGATATAAATTTATTTTTCAAATTAGTTTGAATGTGACTCGAAATTTCGGGATTCAAAACAGTTCGGACCGCACCGAAATATGCAAAATTTCGGGAGTATTTTTTAACCGTGGCCAAAATATGGGCTGTAATCCTACAAAAAGAATATGGGCTCCAAAAAAATCCTTAAGAATTAGGAAATGGGCTGTAAAGTATTATAAAGTGGAGAGGCTGACTGTAGGGCCACGTGGTCCATGGCCGCACGCAAGCAAGTGCCTCCTTATTACGCGAACAAAAATGATTGCACCTCCTAACCGCTGGGACCCACCAGCTACATCTTCGCATGCAAAGGAAGTGCCTCCTTATTACACGGGATTTTTTTTCCTCCAGCTGACAGCTGAGACCCACCAGCTACATCTTCGCACGCAAGGAAGTGCCTCCTTATTCCGCGCAAGAAAAATGATTCCTCCCGCTGCTAGGGGGGACCCACCAGATTTGGTGGCTGACTTGTGGGCCTACTAAGTTGACGCATACGCAGGGTGTTGTCAACCTAGTCAACAAACGATTCTAGCAGCATTGACCGTTGGATGTTAATCCAACGGCCATGCTGCTTCTTCAACCTCTGATCTTCGTGCTCCAGCCGCCCAAACCAGCGCCGGTAGGACCGCCTGCTCCTACCTCCCGTGGCCGGTCGTGCTGCCACCGCTGGCCATGCCATCCCTCTACTCACCCACACCTCCTGTTATTCTCCGGCGACGGCAACCTCACACCGTAGCCGAAGCAGTCAACCCTCGTACTCCCCTCCGCGTGGGCATCCACTGCCGCGTCTTCTCCGGTTCCGCGTCGTTCCCTTCCTAGGCCTCGCCGTCGTCCACCGCCTTGGTGCTCTCGGCGCGGCGTGGTCAACGTGGTCAACGAATGACAGCCATCAGAAGACGACTGTACGCGGTGACGCTGACAGCTGGACCCACCAGCTACATCTCTGGACGGAAGGAAGTGCCTCCATATTAGGCGCGAAAAAATGATCCCACCTCCTGACAGCTGGGACCCACCAACTATATCTTTGCACGCGAGGAAGTGTGTCCTTATCCTCCCTGACAGCTGGGACCCACCCGATCGAAGCATACGTAGCATTGTCTGTCTGGTCGCGAATGTGTACGTACATACTGGTCGATCGGTCTCTCTGCAATGATGAACCGTGGCCGAGCAAGCAGCGGCATGTGTCGTAGTACAGCCCCCGACGTAGCAGTTCAGGCAGTCTCGTCTAAACCGTGTACACGTACGTACAGCCACAGGGCAAAAAATACGGCCACGTACGTACATACGGGCGGGGTCTCGAACGCGTACTTGTGCATACAGACGGCCAGGGCTCGTGTACATGGAGAGGCAACGGACGGCCAACCGGCTGGGTCGGAACGGAGATACTACGTTGTCTTCATCGGGAGGCAACGGAATGCGTCCTGTTCATCGGGAGCCAACCGGCTTGGACGGAACAGCCGAAACTGGGTCTGGCGTACAGCAGTACGGAGGCAACGGCCTTCTGTTCGACCGTCTATGGTCAAAACGGGATCCTATTCATCGGGAGGGGTCTGGCATACCGCAAAACAGAGGAAACGGACTTCTGTTCGAGCTCCTACGGTCGAAATGGGGTCCTGTTGATCAGGAGGGGTCTGGCGTACCGCAAAACGGAGGAAACATACTTCTATTTGAGCGCCTACTATCGAAACGGGATCCTGTTCATCAGGAGGGGTGTGGCGTACCGCAAAACGGGACTCCACGGGCTACTGTTCATCCACCGTCGACTTCCTCCAGCCTCCACCTGCTACTGTTCATCCACCGTCGACCTCCTCCAGCCTCTACTGGCTACTATTCATCCAGCCTCCACGCGGTACTGTTCATCCACCCCCAACCGGCTAGGGTGTGGCGGCCTCCTCGATCGGGGTCCTGTTCATCCAGCGGCAACGGCCTACTAGCTACCACGGGGTCCTGTTCATCCAACCCCCACCGGGAACTGTTCATCCACATCCAACCAACCGGCTCGACTCATCACCACGTCTCGACTCGTTCTACGTACCGCGTGCACGCTAGCAACGGTCACTGTTCATCGAGAGGCAAATCAGCACTGGCTGGCTACGTCTCGCACAGGGGCTCGATCGGCTTCAGTAAGCAGTAGCAGCGATCGATCGCTTGAGTTCAGTTAGCAGTAGCAGCGAAGGAATCGCTCGGGTTCAGTTAACAACAGGGATCGATCGCTCGGGTTCAGTAACGTAGCTAGTGCGATCGCTCCTGTTCAGTTTAGAGCCAACGCCTCGCACACACGCACGTACGAGCCGTGGTAGAAGTTCCCAGTTATGGTGAGTGGTCGGGGCCGAGCGATGCAGTGTGGTTTGCGCGTTTCTCTCTCATACGCGCGCGTGTGGTGCGAGCCGTGTTCGCTATAACTGAACCCGAGCGAGGCGTTCGCTTACTGAACCCAAGCGATCGCACTAGCTACGTACTGAAGCCGATCACCCACTACATCTCCCTTCGTTGCTAACTGAACCCGACCGACTCCTTCGCTGCTAACTGAACCCGATCGATCGCTGCTGCTGCTTACTGAAGCCGATCGAACCCTCGTGCGAGACGTAGCTAGCTAGCCGGTTGGGTTGCCTCCGGATGAACAGTGCTCGTTGCTGCCGCGCGCGCGATACGTAGAACGAGTCAAGACGTGGTGAGTCCAGCCGGTTGGTTGGTTGTGGATGAACAGTTCCCGGTGGGGGTTGGATGAACAGGTCCCCAGCCGTGTGTAGGCGTTGCCGCTGGATGAACAGGACCCCATGGTAGGCGGTTGCCGCTGGATGAACAGGACCCCGAGGAGGCCGCCACACACCCAGCCGGTTGGGGTGGATGAACAGGACCCCGTGGAGGCTGGATGAACAGTAGCCAGTGGAGGCTGGATGAACAGTAGCCCGTGGATGAACAGTTGCTGGTGGAGGCTGGAGGAAGTCGACGGTGTATGAACAGTAGCAGGTGGAGGCTGGAGGAAGTCGACGGTGGATGAACAGTAGCCTGTGGAGTCCCGTTTTGTGGTACGCCACACCCCTCCCAATGAACAGGACCCCATTTCGACCGTAGGCGGTCGAACAGAAGTCCGTTTCCTCCGTTTTGCGGTATGCCAGACCCCTCCCGATCAACAGGACCCCGTTTCGACCGTAGGAGCTCAAACAGAAGTCCGTTTCCTCCGTTTTGCGGTACGCCACACACCTCCCGATGAACAGGATCCCGTTTCGATCGTAGGCGGTTGAAGAGAACTCCGTTTCCTCCGTTTTGCGGCACGCGAGACCCCGAGTCGATGAACAGGACCCCGTTTGGGCTGTTCTGTCCAAGCCGGTTGGCTCCCGATGAACAGGACGCATTCCGACCCAGTCGTTTGCCTCCCGATGAACACGACGCGGTTTCCTCCGTTCCAACCCAGCCGGTTGGCTGCCGATGAACAGGACGCCGTCGCTGTACGTGTTCGAGACCCCGCCCGTATGTACGTACGTAGCCGTATTTAGTTTCTTGCAGCGTGGATATACGTACGTGTACACGATTTAGACAGGACTGCCTGAACTGCTACGTCACATTCCCGCCAAAAAAACAGCTATGTCACACGTGCCGCTCCTTGCTCGGCCACGATTCATCCTTGCAGAGAGACCGATCGACCAGTATGTACGTACACGTTCACGACCAGACACACAACCCTACGTACGGTTCGACCGGGTGGGTCCCAGCTGTCAGGGAGCATAAGGAGGCACTTCCTTGCGTGCGAAGATATAGCTGGTGGGTCTAGCTCTCAGGGGGAGGAATCAATTTTTTTGCCCGTAATAAGGACGCACTTCCTTGCGTGCGAAGATGCAGCTGGTGGGTCCCAGGTGTCAGGGGGAGAAAACATTATTTTTCAGCGTAAAAAGGATGCAGTTGCATGCATGTGTCCATGGGCGTGGTGCGTCCCCACTGTCAGCCTCTCCACGTACAGTCATCTTCCGATGACTCTCGTTTGTTGACCACGTTGACCACGCCGTGCCGAGCGCACCAAGGCCGGTGGACGACGGCGAGGCCCCAGACTGGAACGACCCGGAGATGGGGAAGACGCGGCAGCATAGCAGTGGAGTCGCAGACGGAGAGGAGTGGGAAACTTGACTGGTTCGGCTGCGGGGTGCGCCTACAATCGGCAGAGAATAACAGGAGGTGCGGAGGAGTGGAGGGGTGGCCTGGCCGTTGGTGGGGTAGTGTTTCGCTGTGAGGCACGCGAAGCAGCGCCACTGGACACCAGAGGCTGGAGCAGGCGGTCCCAGCAGCGCTGGAGGAAGAAGACGAGAGGTTGAAGAAGAATGCCGGTCGTTGGATGTAAATCCAACGCCTTGCTTAGGCTTCGACCTTTTTTTTGCGAAAGTGCTTAGGCTTCGACCTACTGGCCAACATGTCAGCCAGTCCATTTGTTTTTTTCTTGAGTCTATTTGGTGGGCTGGGTGAAACAATGATGTAGCATCTATGCGGCCCATTTATATATTAAGTTAGAATTTAAAGCCGATTTGCCTTTTTTCGAAATCCACGGACTTGCTGGGGTGGGTGCAAGTATCATGTTGGGCTGGACGGAGAAAGTTATAAAAACATAAACACGTGATTGCACGTCTATTACTGCATTGGTCAGTAAAATATTTGCAAGCTTATGTACGCAATCACCAGGAATTAACTTGACCACTTATTGATAAACAATTATTATTTTTATTATTTTTTAAGAACTTTCGATATACGAAATAAAATATTTTTTAATTTGATGAGTTAATAGGACGTGGGGTATTATTATTTTTTAGGCTAGACGTGGGACTGCTGAGTGGGAAAAGTACTGGGAGAAAACTCAGATTACGTCGAGAAAGAAAGTGGGAGAAAATTCAGATATAGGATTAGTAAAAAAGAAAAATAAAGGAAGTGGGAAGGTCTATATAGTGGTTGGACGAAGGACAGGTCAAACAGAA
This sequence comes from Elymus sibiricus, assembly GCA_039707655.1. NCBI lineage: Eukaryota > Viridiplantae > Streptophyta > Magnoliopsida > Poales > Poaceae > Elymus > Elymus sibiricus. The sequence goes on along the minus strand of CM077676.1, from coordinate 93,458,838 downwards.
CCTTATGTTGTCTATATTATATATATGTAATAAAATAAATTTGAAATATAAATATATATACTATTATAGAAGGGAAAACATAGGTTCTTTTTTTTAGGGACTGGGAGAAAACTCAGATTACATCGAGAACGGAAAACATAGGTTCAGTTTGGAATTCTTATTGAAATATAGAACTGAGCTATGCGTTGTCTTGAAAAAACAAACATAACTTGGGCTGCTGAGACAAGCTAGGCTGGGAGGCCCAGAGGCCGCTTGATACCTGCTGGACCCAAAAAAAAGTTGAAACCTGCTGGATCAATTGTGTCTGCATGTCGTGGGTTGCGCATGTTAAACAAAAAAACCTAGGCCATGGATCTGGTGGGCCCGGACTGTCAGCCTCTCGACGAACAGTTGTCTTCCGATTCCTCTCATTTTGTTGACCATGCGGGGAACGACAGACGGCGGCGCCGCGGCGAGAGCACCAAGGTGGAGGACGACGTCGAGACCTCGGACCGGAATGAACCGGAGCCGGGGAAGACGCATATGGAGGGGAGTACGAGGGTTGACTTGTTTGGGTGCAGGGTGGGCCGGTGGAGCTGCCGCCGCTGGAGAATGTGTGGGAGTAGAGGGATGGCCTGGCCAGCGCCATAGGCTAGGATGGGTCACCGAGGCGTGCGCGGCAGCGTCGCCAGCCACTGTAGGAACAGGACGAAAGAATGAACAAAATAAAGAAATAGAAATGGATAGGTGGTTGGTCCCAGATGTCTATGTATGAGACCTGCTGGGTCTACCTGAGAAGGGGAATATGTTGGGAGGAAGGAGATTCAAAGCACGGCACCCAGTGAACTAGTTACATACATAAGCAAATAGCCACTCAAAAAAAAGCAAACAGGTTAATGGGTTTTTAGACGAAATATTTCGGATAAAACAGATAATTACGACACATAGGCTAATGCATGAAACACTCTGATGATAAAGGTGCTTAAACAGATAAAGTACATCAGCTAGACCTTCCTGGCACGCTTGATCATGACGCTGCGGCTGTCCGTGTACTCCTCGGTTACGGGAAGCAGACAGGCCCTCATGTCCAAGAACCGCCTGTACATGTCGTAGCATGTGTATGCGTCCTTGGCTGCGTAGGTGATGTAGGCTAGATTCGGAGGTACCTCCCACGTGTTCAGGTCCTTCGTATCCACGTATTCTTTCATGTTGGCGTAGCAGGGGTCGATGATGGCCGCGGCGAGGTCAACCACAGAGTCCTCCTCTTGCCCGTTGCCGATGATCTTCTATTGCTTCTGGATGTGGACGAGCTTCTTGCACCAGATGGCCAAATCGTAAAGCACAATCGCGTTCTTCCTGCTCTCCACCGTAGCGAAGGTGCAGTCGGCGGTGCCGATGAAATGGGCGAATGCTCCAGAACCCCTGATGGCCCTACAGTAGTGATAGACTAGAACCTCGTCCTGCACGCATACCTGGGTGATGGCGATCCGCTGGTCCCTGTCAGGAGACGGATGGATGGGCACAACATCTAGTCCCGCGATCTTGTGCTTCTCGTCTTGTAGGTACTGCTTGAACTTGGCGACCCAGAGCTTCACTGAGTCCGGATCGTTGGTGTACATCACATTCAACTTGGTGCTGCCGTGGGTCTGAATGGTAAACTCAAAGGTGAACTCCTTGCTGAAGTCCATATCCAGCAGGCTCACCCCTCGGATCGCCATTGGAGTCTCTACTCACACAGAGTTTATGTGGCGGTTCTCGTTCTATGGGGATTGGGGGCAGGGGGGTAGGCGGCGGCAGCAATTCATTTTTCAACTCTTGGGGAACTGCATTGAACAGTAAACTGAGTGGGTACAGGCGGCAGCAGTTACTACCCCTCCCTCGCCCGCTGCACGCCCGGCAAAACATGGCCCCTTGACACATTCAAACACCTCCATTAAACCCGCGTGGAAGCCGAAAAACCTATCCCGGCCACACATCGGTTCTCGAGCGGGTGTAATAGCAAGTGTTACTGGTCATTGTACTTAAATTTTATTCTTAAAACAAGCAAAGCAATGGCTCGTTCTATCAGTGCCACAGGATCAACATGCACAACAATTATAATTATTATTCTCAGGACGCACACGATCAGCTCATTTGCCGCACTTTCACACAGGCAATACTACCATGTTTGAACAGCTTGTTATGGTTGCTGTCCTCTGCATCATCATGCCGTGTTTCCCAGCTTGCAAGATTCAGAACCAACCAATAAGATTCAAATAATAAGTACAACAAAGATGCCTACACATCTCAATGATTCCGAGCTTGCAAGATTCAGAACCAACCCATAAGATTCAAACAATAAGTACAACAAAGGTGCCTACACATCTCAATGATTCACAGATCAGAGCCAATTGTAACTGTACAACTCAAACGTTGTGAGAATGTGAACAAATAAATAAAAATCGATCGATGCTTCATGTAAGCAATTTGATCCAAGGATTTGCTCAAACATTGAAACCAGTCCTGTTTACGGCAACGCATGTCAAATATTGGCAGATGAAATGTTCTGCATCACCTGGTGGCACTACCACTTCCAATATATGCATAAGAGGGTCGCTACTCCCCACCAGGATCAGACCGGACTCGTTTTATTTTGTTTTCAAGTTGATTCTCAACTTCTACCTTCTAGATTTTGAAGTAGTGTATAGAGCCTCATCCTTAGTATTTAACAAATACACATAGCAGAATCTAGTGGAATCATCAATCAACATCCTGAAATATTTCTTTTCACCTTGCAGACACAGCATGGCACTTAGCCTTTGGATAAAGTGAATCACAACATCTGTAGTTGAGTATTCCTGTTTGCACAGATAAAGAAAGAGCATGATTACTATAATAGTGGCACTAGTTGAAGCAACTTTATTTTCAAAACGAGAAAAGATTGCGATAGAATAGCTTTATTAAAAAAATACAACGTTAGCACAGTAGGACAAAGCACAATCATGTGGATAAAGGACAGTACTGACCTGTGTGAGATGACTTTGGGCAATTCGTTGACATCGATTAACACCTCAGTGTGGCAGTAGAAGGAGGAGTGTCGACTTATTTCAATCTCTTTTTTTGTGCAGTTCAACTGAAATTATGGCGCCCGTCAAGACACGCCTAATGCAAGTGGTGAACCTGCAGATCCACTCGAATGATTCAATTCATCCGACTTTTTTGTGCAGATCACCTGAAATGAAGCAAAGTTTGCATCATGCAGCTAGAAAGAAGTACTTGCTCTCATGAGCTGGCAGGTTCTTCTTTATTAGTTGCACTAAAATTGAGCAACATTAAGGTTGGCTATCATGCTCATGGAAGGTGCAACTATAATTAGCTTATCCTATTGTGCAGTTCCACTAAAATCAAGTGCCATTGTGGTGTCCGTGACGACTAATCTTGCAAAGGATAATAAACTGTTGCACAAGATTACCGGCAGAGTTTGACGGAGATGTCGGAAACTCCAATCACCCTTTGTGCACTTCAACTAAAATCGAGAGACGTTGCCCATGTGACATTTTAGTTGAACTGCACAAGACACTCTTTCAAAATAAAAGTGTTTTGTGCAGTTCACCAAAAGGTCACAAAAGCAATGAGGTGAAATGGCTATCCCTGTCCGCACAAAAAGATAGAAAGAAAACAGTTACTAGTCAATGACAAGATACGAAACATACACGAAATGAAAAGAAGCATATCCATTATTTTCATGGCAATCACGCAATGACAGTAGAAATTTTAAAACGGCAGCATTGCATCATATTACCGGAAGCATTACGATCAACAATGACATTTGTCAAATATGGGATTACTTTAATGGTGGCATTGCTTGTTTACCTGATACAGTAGATCAACAGCAGCTAAAGAGTTTGTATAAGGGCATGGGACAGTGGGGACACTAGGACACTCAGTAGCGTAAAGAAGCAACTTACTTATCATACTGGGAAAAATAGCAGGTGTACCATTTGTAACACAGTTTAATTGCATCATATTACTGGAGGCATTAGATTAACAATAACATTGGTTAGACATGTCCTTACGGTAACAGTGTGATTGCTTCAGTTTACATGCACCCTTACATTAACAACAGCAAAAAGTTGGTATAAGGACATGCGACAGTGGACGCATCAGCACAATGTACCTACAAGGAGGCATAAAGTGGTGATGCCGAGTTTGTTCATACTCTGAGGGCAGGAAATCTAATCCTGGACACCTTTTACTATGTGAGGGTAGCAAATCTAATCCTGGACATACTTTGTTGACTTATCCCCCAGCCGCCATTTTCTATCCTTTTTTAACCAATAATAGATCTGTTCCTTATCCAGTTTGTACTACCTTTTCCCTTTATTTCCCTTTTCAACCAAGAGACCGGTTGGGTATCCAATCTACTACTTTCCCCCTGTTATTTCCTCTTTGAATCAAGTCCTAGATTCATGCTACAACTTTCCCCCCTTTCTTCCCTATTTGAACCAAGTCCTAGATTCAACTGCGTGAAGTAGCTTTACCTCTAATAACACTAAAAATTTAGGCGGCTTTGGAAGAGCTGATGGAATTGGAAAAAGATCCACATGCAGCCATGTGGGGAGCTGGGACAGTAGAGCAAGGCCGCTTTCGAAGGAACTTATACCTGAGGGTCGTCGGGATGTGGCTAGGATGGGCGGCGGGAGGTCGGATCTGCCCACAATACGGCCAGGAGGAAGAAAGGGTCCGAGGACATCCTGAGCCAGCGCTGTGTCGGAGAGAACGACACGGGCAGAGGATCGGGACCCGCCGACAGTTGTGGGTTTCCTCCCTCGCAGCCGATCACCGCGTGAACGATGTACCTAGTCCCCTACCCACCCCGGCCGAAGGGATCCGTCCAGATCTGTGACCAGCGGTGAGCAGAGAGAGAATGTTGCTACCGCTGTCTTGTTTAGATCTGGAGAGGATGAGAGAATGAAGAGAGCAACCCTAGTGAAGCACGCGCTCAGGCTCCTGCCTATACATATAGTGGAGTGATTACTCCCTCCGTCCAGGTGCATAGGGCATCTTAATCTAGGTGCGTAGAGATTGGATGAAATATATTAAACCAAAACTCAATGGCAATAATTACTCCTATTTGGCCCGCTTGGAACATTGGGAGGTGCCAACCACTATGTTAGTTTCCCATGTCATTAATTCCTAAATAGTATCATGCAAATCCTATTTAATGTGTCAACCAATGAAAATAGAAACATGCAAAACCTAAGTTAATGATAACAGGGAATAAAGAGCTTCTTCCATGCATGGTGACTTACATATTTGGTACTAAATTTTTGTAAGATGCCATATGCACCTGGACGGAGGGAGTATCTTTTTCTCCCCACAACAAGCGTTTCAATTTGTGTAGTACGTGGCATTTAAAGAAAAGAAACTCTCTATCAACCAAGGTAGATGATGAGTGGAGGAATGTATCTCGTAGTTTACGAAATTACTCAAACTTTAATCTGCATTAACTACGACGTATGCATGGATGACCACTAAATGAGTAGGAATGGTTACATGCATTGGTCGGTTTTCTTTAATCCTTGCATGCACCAATTTAATGCGCCTCGGAATGTGAACATGTGGTGGAAAGAAGTGAAAACAAGACTTATAAAAGGGAAAAACCAAGAATATGAGATGAGCCCAATAAACCGGAAAGGAGGGAGTAGTATTGTTCACTTGTGCACCCCGGCCCTCCATTCATTGAACAACCCCACGGGTGGATAATACTAGTATTTATATAGAATGAACAAGCTCAAACTATTTTGGCTTTGAGATATCGATGGTACAGTTTGACCACATTGCATCAATGAACTCAGTACTTTGAAGTAACCTATACGTATAAACACATGCACGATTTACATTCTGAATCGCTAGCTAGAGCTTGAACTGTTTTTGTTTACATGTACCACCTTTTTCTTTTGGTTTTCTGCTCCATGGCGCAATTATCTCTACTTCTCTACTTCTCTACTTCTTATAAAAAACCGAGTTGGTGATGATGCTATGCCTGCCATCTTGCAATATAGACCGTCCGATCTATATCTGACGGATAGAAAGCAAACTATAGGAATTTTGCCAAAAGATACCCGCACCTCTCTCCACATTTGCAGATAAGGCCTTCCCTCGTTCATCCTTATCTCCCACAACCTCATTGTTGAGAAATTAAAAAAGGAAGCCTCTGGAACAATCTGGCATGGTGGCCGCTACCGGCGCCGTCCGTCCCAATGCCTCCGCTCAGTCCGACCACCAGTCACCACCACACCCCCTCCTCCTCACCTTATCTCTCCTCTTTCTCGAGATATCATTAGTTTTTACACATGGGATTACTCCCGCATGGGTCAATCACAACAAGTGTTTTGTACAAAAATGCATCTTGGTGTGCCGTGCAATGCACGGGCATCTTGCTAGTAGGAGTATTTAAAAGTCGAGGGCGGGGCTTTTCGCGGGCAGTACGCGCGGCAGTTTTCGCGTAAGATCGGTTTGACAGAGAGGCGAGAAGAGTGAGGGAGTAGCGGATTGGATTCAACTTACTGCTGGAAAGGTAGTGCTGTGTGATTTGACGGCACGTTACTGCTGTAAAGATGGGGTCTGATATGACTGCTCATTATAGTCATTTTTACTGCGGCACTACGACCGGGGTGAGGCCCCCCTTCCGTTCCCCACTCTAATCTAGTGCATGACATGTCGACCCGAATGCTGGCTCTCCCACATGTCGGCGACATAGGAAGGAGTATACACGTAAGGAGCAGTATTGTACTACATCGGAGGAGTGTGAAACACGGCAGCCCAGTGAACCAGCAGGCGATAGGCCTACAAAACAATGTGGTGATAAGGCCATAAAAAACAATGTACTACAGTCCAGTCTCTAGCTTGTGTACAAAAACATGCCACCGCTTCCTCCTCCTCTCGGTTCATCGCCATCATCGGAGCAAGAGCATCGTTGCAGCTTAGCTAGTACTCCCTCCGTCCCATAAAGTGAGCGGTTTTGACACTAGTAGTACATAGGATCGGATTCCATAGGAATTTATTTCTCCAACCTATTTTTACAATTCCTTTGTTTTTCCAGAGGCGTTGAACACTCTTTGCTAATCCTATTGGATTTAGCACTCCAGTCCCATACATTCCCCATTCCTGTGTTTTCAGGATCCTGCGAATCAAAGAGGCCCTAAGACTGGTTTAGGTCCGGTCGTTTTTTTTCAATGTATTATGTCCAAAATTTAATGAACACGTGCTCCGGTTTCTATGAAAATAATCCAGTTTGCATGTTGTAATTCATTTATTTATTCTTCTGCGGGGGGTTTGCATGGGTAATTCGTCAGGTCTGAAATGTAAAGTACGCCGGCATGGTTGCAGATGCTCCGAGTTGTGCATGCACTTCGACCCAGATTCTCTATGTCCCACATGTCGGCGAAAGGAAGCACGTGGAAATAGCCTAGGAGTACATATAGGGGGAAAATGCGTGAAAAATTATGTACTACTATGAAGCGTAGCTGCGGTTCGAACAGGAGACCTAAATGATGACAGGTATAGGTCGCACGCACCCAACTTGTGGTAGTAGTACTAGACGTACGAGTACTCAGTACTCCTATTCTATCGTCACATGTAATGCTCAGTTTTGAATTTATAAGTTTGGTTGTCGCGCCAATATATATACTCCCTCCATATAGGTTGGGTCTCGTACGTATGATACTTCCCATTATATGATACTACTTCCCATTACAACCAGCCTAAACCAGGACGAAGACAGTGATACTACATATAATTAACGCCAAATAAGAGCAAGGGATCACACATGTCATTTACGACTCGAATAATAATTTCATACACTAACACATTAAGGCCACGAGGCGATGCAGTGCTGGTTACAGGAGGCAAGAAGAAGGATACATCCATCGACGACCTCCTCCTCCTCGACTCAGTGCGCCGGCCCACCGAACGACGGCTGAGGAGCAGCGACATTCGTGGTGAGGTCAACGTGCTTCTGAACAATGGCGTCCAAAGATTCCAGCCGTTCGAAGAAGGCCAACATCTTTGCGTCGTCCCTGGCCTTGTAGTGGCCTATGTAGACGATTTCCTCGTAGACGTGGATGTGTAGGTCGACGGTTTCTTGCATGGCGAGGCGCTGCGCCGCGAACGCGGCCTCGAGGTGGACATTCTTTGTCGCGACGTCCGGCAGCTGCAGGGCCACCAGTGCTTGAAAGAGTTTGTCACCATGGAGGCCGATGAGCGTGGTAGGCAACGAGGAGCCTGAGCGCTCGGGCTAGAGGAGTACGGCAAGGTCGTCCGCGCGCTTCTTGACGGCAGTGAACTTGTGGATGGAGCAGACCATCATCTCGTCCAAGCGAGAGGCGAAACCGACGTCACCGAGGGCTATGACGCAGGCTGTTGCCAGCACCGTATGGAAACGCTGCGCGGTGCGGGGCCGCAGGCCGGCGTCTTGGATGATCTGGCACAGCCGACTGCCTCTCGCGTCCATCCCCTCCGTGGGTGCTTGTGGCTTCTGGTCACTTGGTACTGGTTTTGGATTGGAGTGAGCAGTGTTGCGAACGCTAGGTGTGTAGGATTTGGGAGATGGATTGGAGTGGTGGGGCGCCTTTATATGAGAGTCCAAACTGTGTTGCATTCACATCGTGCTGGCTCCGTTTCGGAAAAAAAAACGTGCTGGCTCCATTCTGCTTCTCCAATTAATTCCCTCTGCATGCTAATGAATGAGGATGCATCATTGACCGTTCAACATTTCGGGAACCGGTACCCTCTCCCTCGTTGGCATTCAAGCCCTACATTGTGCACTGCAACCAAGGCGGAGGGGAAAACGAGAGAACTTGTTTGGGTTGCTAATTAATACCATTGCATACTAGTCTCAAGGCATTAAAAACATACACGGCCATGTTCGCTTTGCGCTTGGCTCTTCGCCTCTTCGAGAAGTCCAACAATGATGTTACTACTTCTACAGTACCGAATCAACTGCTGCATGTCCACTGCGTGGGGGAGGGAGAGCTTGTTGTAAGCAAAAGCTTCTCCTCGTCCTGTGAGCCACCGCGCGCATGGGCGAGGGAGAAGGCGTACTAGTAGTAATCAAGCTTCTCCTTGTTGTACGAGTTGACATGACACATCAAAATGTTGTGTTTACCTATGCACTAGCAAGATGCCCATGCATTGCACGGCACACCAAGATGCATTTTTGTACAAAACACTTGTTGTGATTGACCCATGCGGGAGTAATCCCATGTGTAAAAACTAATGATATCTCGAGAAAGAGGAGAGATAAGGTGAGGAGGAGTGGGGCGTGGTGGTGACTGGTGGTCGGACTGAGCGGAGGCATGGGGATGGACGGCGCCGGCAGCGGCCACCATGCCAGATTGTTCCATAGGCTTCCTTTTTTAATTGCTCAACAATGAGGTTGTGGGAGATAAGGATGAACGAGGGAAGGCCTTATCTGCAAATGTGGAGAGAGGTGCGGGTATCTTTTGGCAAAATTGCTATAGTTTGCTTTCTATCCGTTAGATATAGATCAGACGGTCTATATTGCAAGATGGCAGGCACACCATCATCACCAACTCGTTTTTTTATAAGAAGTAGAGATTATGCATGCATGTCGTGAGTTTCCGCTTGATCCTTGCATCTGTTGATTTAATGCACCTTGAAGTATGAACATGTGATGGTAAACTTGTCACAGTGGAGAGCACCTCTAGTGTTTGGAGGCAGCATTGCCTCTAACACGGGCATGCAGACTAAAAAGTTAGTCGAACTTTACAACGTTTGCCTTTGACCAAATCTTATATGCCGACTAAAAATAAACGGAGGTAGTAGTAGTAACATAATCTTATACTAGCAGTAAAAAACATACTACCGCACGTTATCCTAGACTATGTTACTACTACTACCTGCCCTACACATGAAATTGCCACGCGAGCTTTCGGATTGCGCTTGGCTCTTCGCCTCTTCGGGAAGTCGAACAATGATCATGGTACTACTACAGTGGAATAGTAGTAGTATGCTTCTGGCCATCTGACACCGAATGAACTGCTGCATGTCCACCGCGTGCGGGAGGGAGAGCGTGTAGCAAAAGCTTCTCCTAGTCCTGCGAGCATGCATGCCGTGACTTTCCTTTTGATTGTTGCATGTGTTGATTTAATGCACATTGAAGTAGTACGAGAGATGGTGGTAAAACTTTCTAAGAGCATGGTTAATAATATAGTCAAGAGCCGGCTATATGAAGTTGCCATGTCACTTGTAGTCAACCTAATAGCCCACCCATACAATAGTTGGCCATACTAGTATGTCATACAATTAATATATGGCCCATCTCTTTCTCTCACAAGCTTCTTGGGTCTCGTGCTATAGCCGGCTGTAAGCTTGTAGCCCGCTTCTCTTCTCTCTCCTCTCTTCTCTCCTCCAACTACGCACAAATCTGATGTGACATCTCTTATAGCCCGCCTAAGTCACTCTATTGTACTTGCTCTAATGCCACGGCCCTAAAGCGAGAGATGGCGGTGCACGAGGAGGGCGATATCATGCCGACAGAACAGGACCCGACGATGGAGGTCTCCATGGACCTCACCTTGCTCCACTGCCCCTTGTGCCTCCACCCCTTGAAGCCTCCAGTGTACGAGGTTCGAATACATATCGTCCGTTCGGCTGATCGAGCACGGTGCAGGTATCTTGATTGATGTGGTGTTCGATTGATTTGTGCAGTGCAAGGGAGGCCACCTGGCCTGCGCGGACTGCCTCGCCGAGCGCCCCGGGAACTAGCGCCAGTGCCAGAAGTGTGAGCGCGGCGGTGGCTTCGACGTGCGCAACACGGCAATGGACGCCATCCTCTCCTCGGTGAGGGTGGACTGCCCGCACGAAGGTTGTGGGTTGTACGTCACGTGCCACGAGCTCGCCGATCACCAGAGCGTGTGTCCTCTCACGCCCTGCAAATGCCCCGTGCCCGTCTGCGGCTACGAAGGCCCTCCGCCGGCGCTCCCCCACCACATCAGCACCGTGCATCCCATGCCCGTGCACAGGAGCCAGTATGGCAAGGTGCTGCAGCTGCTTGTGCTGGTGTCGTTGCCGCGGCGCTTGCTGTTCGCGGAGGAGGACGGCCGCGCGTTTTTCGTGGTCGGCGGCGTGCTCGACATCCGCGCGCCTATCGCCCTGTCGATCGTCTGCATCAGAGCGGGGGCGTCCCCACCGCCGCACTACGTGGCCAAGGCGTGGGCGAACGGCCCGCCGGGGAGCCCAAAGGAAGGACCGACGCCGTCAAGGTGGAAATCGAGGTGACAAGCAGCAAGGAGCTCGGCGCCGTCGCCGTTGAGGAGCTGACCTTCTTGACAGTGCCGCCCAAGCTGCTGGCCGGGGCTGGGCTGTTGAGGACGGTGTCCCTCCACATTCAGATTGACAAGCTCACCTTCTAAATGATTCTACAGTGCCTTCTATTTATCTTAGTAATATGCGAATATAGGGTTTAGCTTGGTCTACTTTGCCTTAAGAGATGGTGGATTTTGGTGGCGATGCAGCAATTACTTCGACATCAGATCAACAGTTGAAGTAATTTCCAACGGTAGAAGGGATATTTTGTGTCTGTTGGATATAAGATCCTTTGGGTAAGAAGTAAACCTAATTATAAGCTACTTATATGCTTGTTTGTTGAGGAAGTGTTGCATACTTCTGCGAGTTGACGCGAGACATCAAAGTAGGTACTCACCCGACTGCACACCAGGCAGACGCTAAAAAATGCTACACACACGGACTATTACACGCACATTAACATAAACCTCGTGCCTCCAGCTGAGCCTCCGCGTTTTGAACTTTTCAATCTCAAGGCGAAGGAGCAACGTGAACCTTTGATAGAGCCAATCGAATGGTTGAGAATACTAATTCGTAGCTACAGATGCGTGTGTTAGAGAGGACGAGTGTGCGTGCGTGCACCTCTTCTCTTCGTGTACAACGTACTAAACGTAGAGTACAAGTGTATGTGGGTGGCATCGACCTAGGGAGCTAGAGATGGTGTGTGCGAGAAGTCCCGACAGACTAGGTGTGTGCGTGGGAAAGAGGAAGAGAGATGATATGCGTCGATGAAACGCTCGCATGAAAAAAATACTAGTCAATAGCTCGCCACGAGGCTATTCCTGGCGAACGCCCCAAAAACCGTAAGATCTGCATCCGACGGTGCCAGTTATTGGACGAAAACAGCAGTAAAAAAAGAAGTGACATGGCATTTTACAAAACTGCCACACCACGCCCCTCCCCTGCCCATGAAACTACCACACGAGCGTTCGCAGCCGCCATGGCCTGCTCCTTGGTGCGATCAACTACTCCGTCCCATAATGTAAGATGTTTCTTAGCACTAGTGTAGTGTCAAAAAACGTCTTATATTATGGGACGGAGGGAGTACTTTTTTTAAAGGGATCTATAATATTATTAAAATAAAATGCCGGGCTTTTGGCGCGCGGTAGGCGGGGGAGCTTGGCCTGTCGGTTTGTTACTGCTCACATGCGGTCGAACATAAGTGATGTACGTACTACCAAGCCGATGCGTGTCTCTTCGGTGAGCGGCGGGGCCGGACATACCGTCTGTTCATGCTACTGCTCACATGCAGTCGCACATGTCAGTGATGTACCAAGCCGATACGCGTCCCTTCGGTGAGCGGCGGGCCGGACCGACTGTGTGTTGGTGCTACTGCTTACATGCGGTCGCACATGTCAGTGACGCACCAAGCCGACGCGCATCCCTTCGGTGAGCGGCGGGCCGGACCGACCGTGTGTTGGGGCAACGACAACGCGACGGGTTGTAAGTTTACCGCCTAACTTAATTTGTAAAGTGTAACAATTGCTTTGCCACACAAGAAGCTGCCTACGCATGTGCCACATGTCTTCATTGATGCCCCCCTCCCCTCATTTTATTCATAAATATAATGACTGAAAAAGAGAGACATCGCCCCGTAACAAAAACTTGCTCGTATTTTGTTTCCTACCTGCTTTGCACGTACCGGAAGTACTAGTGCCACATCATTAAAAAGTCTTTCAACATGCGTCAAATTATCACATGGGCTACCTCTCCTTACAGAAACGTGCTCCACCGTGTACCTGCATTTGTGTACGAGGGAGGCAGTGCGTGCGTGCACCTCTTCTCTTCATACATGTCCTCCACCTAGTGTATGTGTTAGAGAGAGGGAGAGTGAGATTGTGTGTGCGACATGCCTCTATACATATGTTTGTCAAATAGAGGCCTGAATGCATAGTATATGTATGTGCAGGGGGCGATATACGAAAAGAGAGGGGGAGGGATCGTTTACGTGACATATCGATAGACACGGATATATGGTTGTATCAGTGTTGGTTGCTTTGTAATACAAAGCGGGGGAAACACTTTTCTGGCAAGTGCTATGAAAGAGGGGGGTGCATGCTGGAAGATGATGCGAGAGACCAACTAGACGAAGACAAGGAAGGAGTACAACTACGTGCGAGATCGATAATTAAAGAGGGGGGACAATAACATGCGTGGGCGCGCGTGTCTAGTCGATAGATAAAGCGGAAGGCATGGATGTTGAGGCGGGGAGGGACAATTAATGTGTGTGTGGTAGGCGGTCCAATGTAGAGAGGTTGTGGTTGGGTAGATCGATGTGTACGTGGGTAAAGAGGGGGAGACTTAACTAGGGATATATATTGGTAGTTTTGTGTGGGGAAATAGCGAGAGACCTGGCTACACATAGAGTGAAATCGATTGGTGCACATGCATGCATGTGTCGGAGATAAAGAATACCTGGAGTGACGAAGGGAGGGCGAGGTGTATGTGGTGGGGGAGGGCCGGGTGCAGCTAGCTTGTGACACTTGTACGACTAGCCATAGTGGGGAGTAACTTAGACTAGTAACATGCATATGTTACTAGTCTATGTTACTACCTCCACTGTGGGGAGTAACATATGTGTGGTGTCATGCAACACTTCATTTATTAGGTTGTAGACTCATCTTGTCTTGGTATGTGTGATGTTATTCATACTATGAGTAACTAGCTATGTTACCACATGCCTCTCTTTCTTCATTAATTACTTGCCACATCATCTATTTTGCCTAGATATTTGTGATGTTACCACCTATGTTACTCCCACTGTGGGTAGTCAACGAGTGCAAGATGGATAACGACAAAGTGGCGACAATGCCCACGTGCCTCGGAGTTAGGTCAGTAGGCATGGATGGTGATAGGACAGGAAGGACTATGTGTGTACATGTTTGCGTGTCGTAGGGAGGCCTAGCTAGCTAGAGGGGTATATCGATCGACGTGTGCAGGAAAGAGGGAGATGGTGAGACATAGGGAGATCGTGGGAGACCGACCTAAAGAACAAAAGAACGTGTGTGCGCGATGTAGAGGATTCCGAGTGGTGCGGAGTGTGTGTGCATATATGCATGCACGATAGGAAAGTATCGGTGCAACAAACGCCCACGTTTGCTGACCAGACTTATGCACAGGCGTACCAAGGATCACACGCCCAGCACCAATATATATCACAAGGCCAAGCCAGAGAAGCCGCTCTTCGTGAGATCAAGGAGCGCATCAAGAATACCAAGACAACAAAGATATGTCCCTAGGAAGGTCTCCCTTGCCGAGCAGGAGAGCTCGGCCAGGTCGAGGCTGCCCCGGAAGCAAGTCCAAGACAACCCCCGGCAAGCTTGTCGGGGGCTCCAAGACCAAGACCCCCGCTAAGGCATCACTACACCACCGCTCCACCGCACAGCGACACAAGTCACTAATCGATGCGGTGTCGAGCCCCCAAGTGATTAGGTGGCTTCCACTGAGCACGTGGCAGTCCATCGGAAGACAGATCATATCCATTTGACACCCGTCCAGAGGCGTGTCAAGATGATAAGCAAAAAGGTGATTAAGCGGCGCGGCAGGCTTGCCGGGATTCATCCACAGCAGGACACCTAGCAGCACATTTAATGCATTTTGTCCTAACTGCCAGAGTTAGGTATGATAGCACTGTTCGCTATCTAATCATAGGATAATGACTATTTTGCCATTGTGGTTACCCCTCGGGCTATAAAAGGAGGTCCAAGGCAACCTAGAGAGGGATTCAGATGATTCGGACCCTTGCACACTTGTACGCGCGTAGCTGCTCCCCCGAGGCCACCGTTGCCGGGCTTGAGCGCTGCGCGTTCGTTGTGCCCTTCCACTCAATCCACCAAAGCAGGAGTAGGGTTTTACGCTTCACAGTGGCCCGAACCTGGGTAAAAACCACCCGAGTCACCATCGCCGCGCTGTGTCATGGCCTCCGCTCTTTGTGCAACGTGACCTCTCCCTTGCCGAACCACAAAGGGGCCAAGGGGCCCCATAGGTGATCGTGCTCCACCACGAAATCTTTGGCGCGCCAGGTAGGGGGAGTCGCTTGCGCGAACCCGAGGTTGTGAAGCACGCGTTCATCATCATCATCATCATCACCCCTTTCATCCATGGCGCCCAAGAAGAAGCCCAACGCGACCGCGCATCCTTCCACTTCGAAGGCTCCCTCACACGCGGCCGCGGACGCAGCAGACGCCGCGGCGGAGTTGGGAGAGGCGGACGCCGCGGGCGACACGACCGGTACAGGCGGTGCCGTCGTCGTGTCCCCCGTGGCCGAAGCTGGGGCAGGAGGCGCCGGGGGTGGACAACATCGACAACACTCCAACGGCCATAACCCGTGGGCCGCGGGTGGAGGGAGTGCTCAGCCTCAACCTCCCCGCCGCGCTAGCGGGCGCAGCCACAGCAACAACGCCCACTCTGGCGCGAGTCGAGATCCTCTAGCGGCGCCTACTGTTGGCGCAGCTACGAGGCATGCACCTCGTCCAGAGCAGGACGGGCGGGACGGGGTCACCAACCCCCGAACGCAGCCCGCTCATCATCAACCCGTCATGGCGACCGGCTCACGGTGGCGTGAGCGTGGCGACGCTCCTGCTGGTTCTACCAGGAGTAGAGCGACGTCGCGGTCCGCCTCGTCAGCTATGCCAAGCACAGCTATGGAAGGCATGGCGCGAGCTCAACTCCTGCTGAGATTACCTCTGGCGGCTGATCAGATGGATGAGTGGAGGGCCACCATCCAGAGTTTGATTGGTTTCGCAGAAGCTGGAGGACCGCGGCAGGTAGAACCATCGCAGCACCCGCGAACGGCTGCGGCGGCCAGGGCTGATGCCCGTGTTGGGGGGGCATAGTAATGGTGCATTCCCCTCCACGGCAGCAGGCCCAGAGGCAGCCACAGCAAGAGCAGCATGCCAGCGAGCCCGACGAAACATCGATGGCCTCATCTGGTCCGGGGGCTCGCCAGGATCAGCGGCGAGTCTTAGAGGATCGGCGAGGAGAAGATGCGCGCGTCACCATAGAGCGACGCTGGGAGACACGCCGTGCATCGGACAGGCGCAACGGCCCAGTCGTCGACGAGCCCGCGCCCAGTGATGACGGGTACTTGCCTTACGAGGTCGGGTGCCCGGCCTTCACTCGCGAGCTGCGGCAGGTCCGCTGGCCATCTGCCCGGGTCTTCAAGCCAGAATTGCCAGAAAAGTACGACGGAAAGTTGAACCCGGCAGAGTTCTTGAGCATTTACACAATTGTTGTTCAAGCTGCTGGGGGCAGAGATGAGAAGGTGTTCGCCAACTACTTCCCTTTGGCACTCAAGCCAAATGTGAGGTCGTGGCTAATGCACCTGCCAGAGAACTCCATTTCATCCTGGGCTGACTTGTGCAATGAATTTGTTGGCGCCTTCTCGGGTGGCCACCAAGAGCCTGGAAGGCCCAGTGATTTGCAGGTCCTTCTGCAAAAAGGAGAAAGTTTGCGGAAGTATATGCAGAGGTTCAGTCGAGTGCATCGCAACATTCCAGAGATTCACCCGGCAGCTGTGATTGCCGCGTTCCATTCGAACGTGCGCAACAGAAGGATTCGTTCCAAAATGAACGTTCGGCTGCCCAAGACCGTCAACGAGTTGTACACCCTGGCGGATAAATGCGCTCGGGCCGAGGAAGGAAGGCGACTCCCTGGGGAGGAGGAGGGCGTCGAGGCTGATTCGGAGGACGATGATGAAACCTCTAACCCAAAGGGGAGGAACCGGAGGCGCAATAAGAAGCGCAAGGATAAGTCAGTATTGGCCGTTGAGGGCTCTGGCGATCTCGGCTCTGGCAAGAAGGCCAAGACCGAAGCCCCCGGCAAGGAAGCTGCCACGTGCGCCGATTGCCGGGAGGCTGCGACAGCCGAGAAAGCCGGAAGGTCTGATGGGCCATACTGCAAGATCCACCGCACCAAAGGTCATGATCTCCAAGAATGCCACCAGGTCGAGCAGCTTGTCAAGAAACAGAAAGTAGAATATGAGAAATGCGACAGAGAGAGGGATCAAGAAGGCAATAATGGAAAAGGCCGCGGCAACAGAGGAGGCCGCCGTGGCAAGGCCCCACAGCAAAAAGAGAAGTCTGCCAGGGGCCGGGAAAAGAAAGAGGAAGAGGATGGGAGTGATGGTGGAGATGGAGAAGATACCAACGAACAAGAATTCCAGAAGGCAACTGAAGCCATGTGTATTGACGGGGGTGCCTCTTTGCACTCCTCTCACCGCCAACTCAAGCAGTGGGCGCATGAGGTTAATGCCGTGGAGCCAACTACAGATTCCCGGAGGCCGTTGAAGTGGTCCCGCACGCCTATCATCTTTGACGAAGAGGATCATCCCGATCGCACCACTGCAGTCGGATGTTTGCCGTTGTTGGTTTCTCCAACAATCCGCAACCTCAAGGTCACCAAGATGCTGGTTGACAGCGGAGCTGGGTTGAACCTGATTTCCCCCAAGGTGGTCAGCAAATTGCAGATCCCCGATGAAGAGCTCGAGGTAACTGGCACGTTCCAAGGAATCAACCCCGGCAGGAGCCATCCTAAGGGGAAGATTACGCTGCCGGTGACATTTGGTGGGGAACTGAACTACCGGACCGAGAGGGTTGTGTTCGAAGTTGTTGAACTCCCCCTGCCGTACAATGGGATTCTTGGTCGCCCGGCACTGGCAAAGTTCATGGCAGCGTCACACTATGCCTACAATACTTTGAAGATGCCATGGCCAATGGGCATCATTTCCATCCCCTCAGACAAGAAGCATGCAATCATATGTGTGGACAGGATGTATCGAGACGCGGTAGCAGCTGAAGCAGCAGAAGCCATAGCTCCCGCCAAGGAGGTGAAGAAAAAGAAGGAGGCTAGCAGAGACGCCCGCAAGGACTCCGGGAAGTGCGCCTCTTCGAAGTGCGCCGCGCCTGTTGAGGACCTGCTGGAAAGTTCCACTAGCAAGAAATCTAAGGTTGCTTCACCCGCTGTGAAGAAGGTCCCGGCAAGACAGGATGGCGTTGATGGTACGTTCAGCATCAGCTCCACAAATAGGAAAGCGCGCTCGTTGCCTTCCTGTGGGCAAATGTCGATGTGTTTGCTTGGCAACCATCTGACATCCTCGGTGTTCCCAGGGAGGTAATCGAGCACCACCTAGCTGTCTGTCCTCACGCCCGGCCTGTGAAATGGAAGGTCAGAAAGCAAGCTTTAGAGCGGCAACAAATCAAGTGGTTAGTGCAGCGCTGGTGGCGCAGCGAGAAGTGGACGGGGAAGCAGCTGTGGCAACTGTCCTCTCCGGGGAAGGAGCTGAATCGGCCGCGGCAAAAAAAAGAAGGTGGTGCAATGACCAGTGTACTTTGTCAGCTCCTTACTACAAGGGGCTAGGTCAAGGTATTCTGGGGTGCGGAAGCTAATCTTCGGCCTCGTCATGGCCTCGAGGAAATTGCGCCATTACTTCCAAGCCCACGAGATCACAGTTGTCACCCGCTTCCCACTGCAGTGCATATTAAGGAACCCTGAAGCCACCGGCAGGATAGTTGAATGGGCACTAGAGTTGTCGAGCTTTGGTTTGAAATATGAGAGCACTTCAACTATTCAGAGCAGAGCATTGGCGGAATTTATTGCTGAATGGACGCACACTCCAGATGAAGAGATACCAGAGGCGGTTCTCCCCGACAGGGAAGCGCCTCAGGAATGGATCATGTATTTTGATGGTGCTTTCTCACTGCAGGGCGCCGGAGCTGGCGTGCTCCTCATCGCGCCCACCAGAGAGCATCTCAAATATGTGGTCCACATGCACTTTCCCCGGGAGGAAGCGACCAACAACACCGCTGAGTATGAAGGGCTCCTTGCCGGACTCAGGATTGCGGTGGAATTGGGAATCAAAAAATTGATCATCCGTGGCGATTCGCAACTTGTGGTGAGACAAGTCAATAAGGACTACCAGAGCCCGTTGATGGAGGCATATGTGGAGGAAGTGAGGAAGTTGGAGGAGCACTTTGATGGGCTGCAAACAGAGCACGTGCCACGTGCGGAAAACAACATTGCTAATCACCTATCAAAGTGCGCTGCACAAAAGCTCCCTGTGGAACCAGGGGTTTTTGTCCTCCACCTGACCCAACCATCAGTATCCCCCTCAACGATGGCTAGAAAAAGGAGGAAGTTGGACTCCGGCAAGTATCTCCCGGCAGAGCTTCCCGAAGCCACGGGTAGAGAGGCTGTCGGAAACAGCTCTACTTCGGATCGTGAGCAGCTCCCTCCCACGGAACCGCAGGTTCTTGTGGTCGAGGTAAGCGCTCCCACGAACGAAGAGATGCCGTTTGTCCTTGTTGTTGAGCCTCAGGCTCCAACTTGGGCGCGGCATATAGTCCACTACCTACAGACTGGAGAACTTCCCGAAGAGCAAGAAGAAGCTGAAAGAGTAGCCCGGAGGTCAAGTATGTATCAGTTTGTCGATGACACTCTATACAGAAGAAGACCAAACGGTGTGAAATTGAAGTGCATCTGCCGGGAAGTTGGACTGGAACTGCTGGCAGAGATACACAAGGGCGTGTGCGGCTCCCACCTTGGATCCAGGGCCCTAGTCAGAAAAGCTTTCCGGCAGGGTTTCTATTGGCCCACAGCCCTCCAAGACGCAACTGAGCTAGTCGCCAGATGTGAAGCCTGCCAGTTCCACTCCAAGAACATCCATCAACCAGCTCAAGCTCTCCAGACGATCCCTTTATCCTGGCCGTTTCCGGTCTGGGGGCTCGACATCTTGGGCCCCTTCCCCCGTGCTGCCGGGGGCTTTGAATTCTTGTTCGTGGCAATCGACAAGTTTACAAAGTGGCCGGAAGTAGAGCCAGTGAGGAAGGTGACCGCACAGTCAGCTATCAAGTTCTTGAAAGGATTGGTGTGCCGTTTTGGAGTTCCCGCTAAGGTGATCACCGATAACGGCACCCAGTTCACGAGCCGCGCCTTCACGCAATACATCCAAAGCCTTGGGAGCAAGGTCTCTTTTGCTTCCGTTGCTCATCCCCGGAGCAATGGTCAAGCTGAGAGGATGAATGTTGAAGTGCTGCGAGGACTCAAGACGAGAACTTTCGATAAGTTGCAAAAGTGCGGCAGACGCTGGATCGACGAGCTGCCAGTGGTTCTTTGGTCCCTTCGTACGACACCAAATCGAGCCACCGGCCAGACTCCCTTCTCCCTTGTATATGGGGCAGAAGCAGTGCTCCCCACGAAACTCATATACGGGTCACCTCGAGTACTTGCCTACGATGAAGTAGAGCAGGAGCAGCTACTGCATGACGATGATGTGCTCCTCGAGGAAGATCGTCTCCGGGCGGCTGTACGTGCTGCACGATACCAGCAAGCCCTGCACCGCTATCATAGCCGCAGTGTGTGCACCCGGAGCCTTGAGGAAGGCGACCTTGTCCTTAGGCGTGTTCAATCCGCCAAGGGTTCCAACAAGTTGACGCCGAAGTGGGAAGGCCCTTACTGGGTAGTACGAGTCACCAGACCTGGTGCAGTCCGTCTGGAGACCAAAGATGGCATTAAGGTGCAAAACTCATGGAATATTGAGCATCTTCGCAAGTTCTACCCGTAAGGCGCGGTTGCCCGGCTCAGTCCCGGCAACCACCTTTTGTACAAGCCTTGCCGATGCGCATGTAACCCTTTGTACAAAGCTAGGCGCAGACCCTGTGCAAAGACAATGAAACGAAGCGCTGGCGCCCTAGGAACTTGCATGCATGCTTAGCTAGAGCATCTCTTTGATAGGATTACAATAATGCTTAGCATGAGCTAGCTAATCCTTTACAAAGATACCGTATGCTTTTGTTCTCTCCCTTGTGCCTCTTTGGTTCACAGCTATGCCTCCGCCGCGGTGAAACTTCCTGGGAGGAGAAGGGGGCGAACGAACGCACCAGCCCCCGGCAGCCCATCGCTACCGGGAGCAGCAGACACAGATAAGTTCACCTCGCCATTCATGATGTACCTCAGCGTATGAAACCTTGGTCGCTCCTATACTTCTGTGCTCCCTCCTTTCTAGACCGAAGTTCATTCGGTCAGAAGTTGGTCGTAGTGGCAGTTGGAAGGAGGCGGACGAAGGGCCTGCTCCCATCATCGCTCCTACCCTCGCCGAGGCGAGAGCGTAGTAGTAGCAGAAAGAGGGGGGCGGCAAGATATGTTGCCGGGAAACTTTGTTTACTTGGAAGTAATAAGGAATCGTTCCTTAGCATGGACCTTACACATGCGCGAATACCCGACAAGCACTCTTTTTCATTAATACGCTGATCGACAAGTACAAATCATACAGAGTACAAGCACGGGCGGGGGACTACATAATTTGAACTAAAGATTGGCAATTGCCTACATGTTTTAGATCTAAAAAATGACAAGTGCCCCGTAATTCCTTTCTTGTCCCTCTCCTCCTAGTAGGTGGATCGAGATGACAAGAGGGCAAAAGGAGCACCTGGGCAGAAGCCCAGCCTGACCCTGTCGGGACCACCTGGGCGCCGGCTGACAGGGTCGGGAGAACGTGGACGGGGCCGGAAAGGCGGAAGGAGCGGCTAGGCAATGCCCTGGTCACCCCCGCCAGGACCAGAGGAACGCGCCAAGATAGGAACATCGGCAGGGAAGACGAAGCCGGAGCCCACGAGGAAGCCTGCCGGGATCCAACTGGAAGACTGCTGGAGGAGGCGAAGGCATCCACGCCTGGGACCCCCGGCAAATCACTCTGCCGGGGAGAAGACCAGGTGCAGATGATGGGGCGGCCGGTGCCTGGCTGATGGTAACGGTGCGACCGGCGTTCAGCCGGACCCGTCGCCGCCGTCCTCCCCACCGGTGTCCTCCTCGTCACTGTCGCTCGAGGAGGAGCTTTCGTCGTCGGTAGAGCTCTCCACGCAGCAACCTAATCGAACACCCGAGCGCCAGAAGCCCTGAAGACTCCACTACCGACTTATCAGGCTCCCACAGCTTGCGGCAGGGACAACTCCCTTGCCCCGAGCAGCGAGCTCGCATGGAGGGTGCAAACACGCTGCCATCAAGGAGAAGCGCGACGCCCTCCGGACTAGAGTCGATGCGGCGCTCCTGGACGCGCTGCTGCAAACTGCAGCTGCCCCAGCCACGACCGCCGCGTCTCCCGCGGCCTCGGACCAGACTCACTCCCCGAGCGCCGACACAAGCCTTCAGAATCGCCACTCCCGGGCCTCTGAGGAACCCGGAAGGGACTCCCGCTGCTGAGGCCAGGGTCGGGCCCCGACCTCTCCCTCTCGGCATGGCAGAGGAGAAGACAAGATAGAAGAAGGAGAAGGTGCGTGGATGAGTGCCTCTGTTCCTGCCCTCGCGCTCCCTTTTATAGCCAAGCGGGGGCTACAGGCCTGTCTGAGCCGCTGACGACGCCTGGACTCGTCCACCGCCCTCCTGTGCCAATCCAGGGCACCTGGCTTTCTGTCATGGCACTCCTTCCCGCGCCCTACGCATCCGTTACCTACCCCGCGCGATGCATGCGGTGTACGTGACGGAAGCGACGGGCGTAGTGGGATGAGTGAAATGGCAGTTACCGCCCCGTGAATAAAGGCCATTCACGGGCCATTACAGAGGTGGCCCCTCCACGTTTGGTGTCACACGACCCCCGGGAAGACCGGGAACTGATCCAAGTTCAAGGTTAATGAAGAAGCAAAGAAGATCTCAAAAAGAAGAATCCCGCCACGGTGCGGTCCTGGTGCCCGCCTGTGCATTGTTAGGACCTACCCCAACGATGCTCGGCAGCACGTATGGGCCAGGCCCGGGGGCTTCAATCGGTGCAACAAATGCCCACGTTTGCTGACCAGACTTATGCACAGGCGTGCCAAGGATCACATGCCCAGCGCCAATATATATCACAAGGCCAAGCCAGAGAAGCCGCTCTTCGTGAGATCAAGGAGCGCATCAAGAGTACCAAGACAACAAAAATATGTCCCTAGGAAGGTCTCCCTTGCCGAGCAGGAGAGCTCGGCCAGGTCGAGGCCGCCCTGGAAGCAAGTCCAAGATGACCCCCGGCAAGCTTGCCGGGGGCTCCAAGACCAAGACCCCGGCCAAGGCATCACTACTCCACCGCTCCACCGCATAGCGACACAAGTCACTTATCGATGCAGTGTCGAGCCCCCAAGTGATTAGGTGGCTTCCACTGAGCACGTGGCAGTCCATTGGAAGACAGATCATATCCATTTGACACCCGTCCAGAGGCGTGTCAAGATGATAAGCAAAAAGGTGATTAAGCGGCGCGGCAGGCTTGCCGGGATTCATCCACAGCAGGACACCTAGCAGCGCATTTAATGCGTTTTGTCCTAACTGCCAGAGTTAGGTATGATAGCACTGTTCGCTATCTAATCGTAGGATAATGACTCTTTTGCCATTGTGGTTACCCCTTGGGCTATAAAAGGAGGTCCAAGGCAACCTAGAGAGGGATTCGGACGATTTGGACCCTTGCACACTTGTACGCGCGTAGCTGCTCCCCCGAGGCCACCGTTGCCGGGCTTGAGCGATGCGCGTTCGTTGTGCCCTTCCACTCAATCCACCAAAGCAAGAGTAGGGTTTTACGCTTCACAGCGGCCTGAACCTGGGTAAAAACCACTCGAGTCACCATCGCCGCGCTGTGTCATGGCCTCCGCTCTTTGTGCAACGTGACCTCCCCCTTGCCGAACCACCAAGGGGCCAAGGGGCCCCATAGGTGATCGTGTTCCACCATGATAGAAAGTTATCGTTATCCACAAAGGGATGAGGAGTGTGTGTGTGTGTGCGCGCGTGTAAAAGACTCACATAGATGATAATCAATATAAAAGTGGATTCAAATATTTGAATAAGAGATCATGATATTTGTAACTCATGCATGCATGAATATAATGGAGATATGCGTGGTGTGGTTTTGAATCAAACGTGCTATATACCATATACAAATCGAACAAGCCCAAATCGATTTGAATTTTAGATACCGATGGCAGGCATCGTCTGACCACACATTGCATCCATGCATTGACATAACTATTCGAATCTGAGATATTGTGTGGCCTTCGAAACTAACAACTACTAGTAAATTATACGTGCATAGCACGTGAGATCTTAGATACTGAAATCACGTAAAACATATCGAGTGTGTTTTGTCTAGTTGGCTATCTCAAAGCTAATGTACTATCCGCAAAGTTAAGCATGATTTATCAAGGTACGTAGGCTTGGATATGAAGTAAACAATGAATGATAGTGTGGACAGAGAACGAATTTAGAAAAATCCTAGTATGGAAGAGTTTAGAATAAAGTTGAAGTTCCTTATGTTTTGTGCAAAGTGTCCATATGACTTAAGCTCAACCACATAATCTTCTAGATAGTACACAGGTAGAATCTGGTGAAGTAATGAGAAGATCCAATGGTCAACAACACTCACTTTTGCCACGTCTCTACCACCAGATCGACTTCATCCAACGGTTGTTATTCAAAGTTATTGGTACACTATATAGTGTATAGATATAGATATAGAAATGTTGTGTGTGTGCGGCGGGGGGGGGGGGGGGAGGGGTCATGCATTGTTGTGTGTTATAAACACATTATACATATGTAAAACAAGATTTAGATTATTCCGAACGTCTGGCTACCTAAAGCATGAATGTATCGTGATTTGAATTCAACATAAAATGGATACAAATATTTGAATTGGAGATCGTAAGGTACATGTAGTTCATATTTAAATATGATTAGTACTATATGCATGTTTTCTGTTATGAAGATAATATTTAAATGATGGTATAACTTGACAAAAATCGTATTCAAATAGGGAAAATTTATTCAAATTTAGTCCATATGGTAGACGACAATATATATTCATTGGATGAAGTAATATGTTCATATAAGATGGAAGATCAAAATGTAGGACTACATCCATTATACACCGCAAGATCACCTACGATATATTCCAATTCAACATAACGTGGATTCAAAAATTTAAATTCGAGATCCTGGCATTTGTAATCATATAAAACGGGACAAGGCTCTTTGTTGTGGTGCGAATTGATTTGTTTTTGTTGTTGTTGAGGGAAGTGTGAATTGATTTGGTACTGTACACGCTAATCTTGTTCTCCCGATTTTTTTAGATTTTTTTGTAGTTTTTCAATGGCATTTCTAGCAATATAATAAAAGGGGACATTACTCTCTTTTGTCTTGTATGAATTGTCTATTCTTTTTCTGTATACGTTAAGTTTGTTCTCCCGAACATGGAATCCGCGCCTTGTTATCCCGAAATTTTCAAGCTAGACTATCTCTTGTCTCTTCTGCTACGAAAGTCCCGCCTCTTCAACCCGCGCCGCGCCTTGTTATTTCGAAATTTCAATGCGTGCAAAAACTCCCTCCTCATCCGAAATCGGTCGCGCAGCCCAGACAGACGAAACCCCCCTTCTACCCCTCAGCCGGAAATGCCGCCTCGACGTCGCGTGGTGAAAACTGGTGGGGGTACTTTCGTAACTTACCTCACATTTCGGACAAGCGCATCCCTAAGCCATGGCTCGCCCCTCCCATTCGTACAGCGAGGCCGCCAAAACGAGCGAAACCCCACGCTCCTCCGTCCGCCGCCCAGCCGAAGCCTCTTCCCGGACGACGTCGTCCACAGCAACAGCTCGATGTCCCTAATCCACAGCACCGGATGAGGATCCATCGTCGATCTCGTCGTCCCGCCGGTTCAACCGCCCCATCCTCCACCTCCAAGGAGCTGCCCCGACGTTCGCCTCGTCTATCGTGCCAGCTCCGTTCCCACATTGCCTTCTTCACCTGCCCCACCGGAACTGAAGCACCATCACCAATTCCTCCGATGAAGCTGAGGCCTACTCGGTGCCACCAGGGAGATTCTGCACTCACAGCTGCATTTTATCTTTTATTCGATCTCACGGGGCTGCCGGTGCTCTATACCGAGCAGCCATGGCGGGTCTCCATCGACGGCGCCGTCACCGGCCACTTCCTTCACGGCGTCTCTCCCCCATGTCGTATCTCCCTCGGCGGCGACGTCCACACCAGCAGTAGTTGCTATTGCTCCGGCTCTCGCTCCCGCTGCTGCAGCTGCTGCTGCTCTGCTCTTGCTGTCGGTCGCGCTGCTGCTGCTGCTCCGTTTCTCACTCACGCTGCTGCTCTGCTCTTGCTATCGGTCGCGCTGCTGCTTCGTCTCTGCTATTGCGATCCCTGCTCGAGCGGCTGCTGATTTAGATCACTGCTTCTCTTCTACAAGTGCTCGAGCGGCCTAAACTTTTATCTAAGTGATCTGCTACTAATGCAATCAATTTCGACAGTAAAATTCAGTTTCGTCAGTACAATTCAGTTTCGACAGTAAAATTCAGTTTCGACTGTAAAATGCAGTTTCTTCAATTAAGTTCAGAGTCAACAGTATTTACATCATCTGTTGGAGGCGCCATGGCGCGGCTGATGAATTTTACATCTATCAGTTTTTGTTGATGTATTTTACATCATCTATTGCAGATGCTATTAGAATGCCACTTTAGATAGATTAATGCTGTCTGTCTTTTCATGCTTCAGCCTTGCCGTCGTACGCCTCACTGGAGCTGCTCCAACGACGGAACTGTCCATCACAGAGGAGCAGTACCCTTGGCGCCGTCTCCAGACGCTTCAGATCTTCTTCCCTGCCTCTGACTGTCAGACCAGCCGCACCATCCTCCACGACCAACCCAACGATGCTCAGGTTGACAAGGCTACGCGAAAGAGGTTGTACACTCGTCGCATCGCTTTTTTACTCTACATTAATGTAGATCCCTTAGGGATCCTTTATTTCAAAGCTGTTGCAAATCTAGAAAGAAATGGAGGGTGGTCTCAAACTTAATAGGGAGAAAACTAAATGCTCGTTTGAACCACAATTTGAATCAGCTTAGGAAGACAACCATTATCTCATAATCATGTGGACCAAATAAGCTCAGAAAAATTTAGATTACAATGGGAACATGTACTCTTTACTGATTTTTTTTAAGATATAACTTTTTAACCAGAATAATGGACATGTTCTCCATATAAGCTCAATTCTTTTTCAGAGTACAACAGAGCACATGTAGTATACTAGTATGTACGCACGTGCGATGCACGTCAACAAAAGTGTTTTTGGTGAAAGGAAAAAGCATTAGGCTACCCTGCAAAAAGGAAATACGAATAGTTTCTCCCATATAACATGCAGTGTGGTAGTGGTCATGGGAGCCATCATCTGTCTTTTTTAAATGAAGCTATCATCTGCCTGCTACCATTACTTTTGGATCTATCCACTGCGTTCTACCATCAGTCTGGATTTCTGCATGCACCCCTTAGGCCCTGCATAATCTGACTATGTTTTTTTATATTATGCATGTCAGTTATTGTACACAATCATACTGAACATGTAGAGAAAAACAGAAGAGCGTTGCATGGGAATGTAATGTCATGTAGACGTCGCTCCATGGTGGGCGCAGTGGAAGCTCCCCCTCCCCCCATGCCAGATTGCATTCCAGAGGATGATAACTGTTCAGAGGGGGATTCAGAGGGAGCAGACCACTCCTATTTACCCCCTGAGGTGTTTGCTCTTTACCTGGCATGCTGATGTTGGTCATATTATGCATATGGCGCCTTGCATTGCTTACTTTATAAATCGTATATGTCATCAGCTTAGTTTAGACATGCTTTTTGTGAATGCCACCTGTCTGGTTTCTATATCATATATGTGAATTATGCAATGCCATCTTGTTTAGCCAGACATCATATATGTGAGTCATGCAATGCCATGCTGTTTAGCCAGTCATCGTATATGTGAATTGTATCATGCCATACTATTTTTTTTCCATCATGCATCCCATCCGTCGACAATGTTTGTACATTCATGTACTCTTCCTGTGTATCAGCCATTTGAGTCGGTGATGGAAAAATATGGAGTGAAAACAAGGTCTTCAGAGCAGTCAGAGCAACCCATCGAAGAAGATATCTTGCCGGTTACAGATAGCTCCTCGGAGGAAGATTCAGAGACAGATCACCTCTCCTATTCCCCCCCCCCGAGGTGTATGCTCTAACTTGGCAGGGTTATGTTGCTCATATCATGCATATGGTGTCTTGCACTACTATGTCATCTGGTTAGATTAGACATGCTTTGTCAGAGTGCCACCAGTTTAGTTTCTATATCATATATGTGAATTATGCAATGCCATCTTTTTTAGCCACGCATCATATATGTGAATTATGCAATGCCATCCTGTGTAGCCAGGCATCATATATGTCAATTATGTCATGTCATCCTTTTTCTTCATTACGTATTCCATCTATCGACAATGTTTCTATATTCAACTACTCTTCCTGTGCATCAGCCATTTGAGTCGGTTATGGAAAAATCTGGAGTGAAAACAAGGTCTTCACTGCACACAATGCTATCTGTTGAAGCAGATATCTCGCTGGTTACAGGTAGCTCCTCAGAGGAGGATTCAGAAACAGATGACCAGTCCTATATCCCACCTGAGGTGTATGCTCTAACTTGCGATGGTTATATTTCTCATATCATGCATATGGTGTCTTGCATTGCTTAGTTTAGACATCACACACACAATATTCAATGCCATCTGCTTAGTGTAGAGATCATATATGCGAGTGCCAGCTGCTTAGTATATCAATCTTATATGTGAACTATATCATGCTATCCTGTATACTTTGACAACATGCTTGTGAATTATTTCATGCCAACCTATTTATGTCATGTCATCCTCTTTAGATAGTCATGATATGTTGAATTATGTCATTCTATACTGTTTAGTTATCCATCATATATCTGTAACTGTGTCATGCTATGCTGTTTAGTTAGCCATCATATATGTGAAATTGTGTCATGCTGTCCTTTTTCGTTAGTGGTTAGACAACATATACGTCAATTACTGCGTCTGTCTACCATACAATGTCTGTACATTCAATTTCTTTTCTTGATTATCAGCCATTTGAATTGGAGGAGTTGATGGCAGTATCTACGGGAGTAAAAACACGGTCTTCACAAAAGACGGTGCTACCCGTCGATGCAGATCGAACCATGGTTGTGCTTGAGCAATAACCAGCCCCACCACACATAACCGACACTCTTGCAGATTGTACCCCTACCCCGTTGGACACAGAACCAGCTACACCCCATCTAACCCCAACCCCAGCAGATAGTAACCCACTTCCAGTTGAGACATCACCTTCTCCACCACAGAGCACCCACACACGAGCAGTTAGTAAGGCAACTGCAGTGCCCAAAGCACGAGGACTACCCCAGCGAACCCAAACTCCACGCTTAAAGCTGAAGAGCAACTGTTCTCAGGTCAGATTCCGTAGCTATGGTGCATACTCCTTTGCTCTTGCATCACTGTATTTACTTATACCAACTAATTTCGAATTTGAAGGATCCAATGGAAACTCCAATTGCGCAACAGGTATGTTTTAAACCTATTTTTTTAACTAGATTGCTGTTGTAAATTCTTACTCTATGTTGATTTCAGTTTCAATTGTATAAACAGTTATGTTCTCATGTCATGCACATTAGAAGTGTTGTTAGTGTTGTGTAGCTTTTGACACTTATACTGTCTTTGCTGCTTTGTCTTTAATAGATATGATTTCAACTGTGTCTCTATCTTGATTTCGCAACATACGCGACGATGATATAGACAATACAGTGACCATAGTACATAGATATTTGTTTGTTTCATGCTGTTATTATGTACAACCTTGCAATAGAAGACAAGTTAGTATAATCCTGTCAACATTACTACTGAATTGGTTTACCAAAATGAGTTTCATATACTACATGCTAAACTTGTGATGTGTCTGCTTGTTCCTCTTTTAGAATGCCGGCAGAATATTGGAGAAGAGTACCCCATTGTGCAATGGTAAAGCAAGTAATGTAGATAAGGTTCAGGATAGTGAGACAACCCTGTTGGTCTCCAAGAAAGCTGATAAAAACTATCCTGAAGACAGTGAGACAAACCCAAAGTCCTGCCTTGATGTAGTGTTTGAGTTACTGGCCACTACTGCTGGCACAAGCTCTTCGAACTCGCTGCCTGAATCAGTTCGTCTTCTTGAGTCTCAACTACAAGCTGAAAGACAACGATCTGCTATGCTGCGACAAGAAGCCGAAGCACTGAGGAAGTCCCTGCAGAATTCAGAGTCATACTTTCTGGTGCAACAGCAAGAGTTGCAGGATTTTAGCGCCAAACAAGAGAAAGCTAATAAGCTTGCTAAGCTTCTTGCTAGCATGGTGGGTGCCCAGGATATCGTTTCTTGAGCTCTTCTATACTGGTTTCAGTTCTGGACTTGTTTTGCTGCGTCGTTTATTTGAACTGGTGGCCAACTTTGACGCCCAGTGTATGTAATATGCTACTTTGTTCCCTATAATTGCACTGATGGCGAACTTTCATGCCCAGTGGATGTAATCTGTGTAATCACCGTAATATCCTAGCTTTAGTTGCTTGCTTATTTATTTTCTTAGTCTTTTTTATTTGTTTTGCTTGTAGTACTGCAGTTCTTTTTCCTCAGTTTCCTAGTGGCCGCAATATCAATGGTCCACATATGGGCCATTGTAACCTGGCCCTCCTATGGGCCGTAGGATCATAGTCCTACTACGGGCCGTACGATCCATGGGCCTCCCACGGTCTTACGATCCATGGGCCTCCTACGGCCTTACAATCCATGGGCCTTACTGATCGTGGACCAAAGTCGGAACGCGATATGGGCCGTAAACTGGCCCGAATCGTAACCGTCTGTTAATGGGCTCAGACCATAATGGGCCGTAAGCAGGCCCTAAGACAATACATGCTTAATTTTATTGACAGGCATAACGGTCGTTAATGGGCCGTATTAGATGACGGGATGAATAAGGACCAAAGTGTTAACAGGCCACCCACGGGCCGATTGTAACCACGGGCTGAATTTGGCCCGTTAGCCGAACAGGCCAGTAACGGACCGTAAGTAATCGAACGTTGGAAATGAGCCCAAGAATAAATGGGCCCTCAGAAGGCCGAAAGATAACACGGGCTGGAAACGGCCCGATGGAATAATGGGCCGTTAATGGGTCTAAAGCGGTATACTGTTCATTACGGGCCAGTTTCACCACAGGCCGTTGAAGGGCCCAGAGTTACAAAGGGCCTCATATGAGCCGAAAGCCGTCATGGGCCGTACATGGGCCGGAAGTTACAACGGGCTGGAATCATAATGGACGGCCCAGATGACGCTACTGGGCCTAATTCGGATAGGCCATAACGGGCCGTGAGTTAGCGGGCTATTAATGGGCTATATGCGAATAGGCCGTTAACAGGCTTTCCGTGGGCCGGCCCGCTAACTTTTGACCAAGTCAAACGGGCCGGCCTTTTGACCTAAATGGGCCACTGTTGGGCCGAGCCACGTGTCGACGTATCATAGGCGCGTCCCGTCCATTCACTGGATGACATCTGTCCCAACTGGGAGCCGACACATGTTTCCTCCGGCCAATGAGAATTTTACACGTGGAAAATCGCTATTGGTCATTGCTGTTAACGGGTTATCGGATCCAAAAACGGACCCGATAGCTTAACGGCGACCCGTTACGGTGGATGCCACGTGTCGGTCACCCTTGACGAAACCACTTCCATGACGCGCCATTTATCATCATGGAAGTGGACAGTTCCGTGATGATAATTTGAGTATTGTCATGGAACACTTCTACGACAGCACAGGTATGACTATCTTGATTCTGTCATAAAATCGTCATGGATGTACATGCATGACAAAAAACGTGACCTACTGTGACAAACACGTATCATCACGGAAGTGTTTTTTTTGTAGTGCTTCCACCCCGAGTTCACACAATTTATTGCCAACGCCGGGCTTACCGCCTTCCTCGCAGATGAGAGTGACCAATACCACATCCTTACCAATTGCTTTGTGCAAAGCTTTCATTTCTTGAGTAGGCTTAATCCCTATGAAGTGAGTTTTAAATTATATGCTAGGACTCATCAGATACCACTTGCTCAGTTTTGTGAGATATGTTTGATCCCTACTAATGGGGATTTGAGAGAGCCTCGACCAGAAGAGTTTGAGGACTTCCTCCTCACTTTAACAGTGGGAGAAGGAAGGGGAGTGTCCAAAGCCAAGTCCACTAGCTTGCATTTTCCAGCTGTTCACTATTTTGCTTTATTCATAGGGAAATGTTTGACTGCTAGAGAGTCCGCGAGCTCTCTTAGTGCACCTGACCTTGCTATTTTACGCCGTGCAATTCACACTGACAACACTTTTAGCATGGGAGCTATTATTGCACGCCGCTTGCACCTCAATAGGACTAAGGGCAAGATTCATGGTGGTATTTATGCTACTCGCCTGGCGAGTCATTTTAATGTTAACATCCGTCAGCATGACTACCGCCTGCCCAAGGTTTATTTAGATCACGTGTCCATGAAGGACCATCACTTCATAGCGGATCCGGATGATTTCCACCGTATCCGCTATAACTTAGTCTTTGATGAGACTTCTCGAGATATTATTCCGTTGCCTGCACCTACTTTGTTTGACTCTCATGCCAGGAACGGATACATCATCATGCCACCGGACATTGTTGCTTATCAGGAGGCGTTGGCCGTGGCAGAGCACGAGGCCTAGTATTGGGATGCTTAGGTCCCGCCGCCTGAGGACTCCTGCATGGGACCAGATGGATACTACGGATGGTAGTAGACCAAGCTAGGCCAAAAGCCTAAGCTTGGGGGAGTACGTATTTCCCACCGACATTTTATTCAGGCTTACACATTTCACTCTAGTTGTGGGTGTTCTTACTTTTTCATTGTAATATCCATGCTAGTTTTATTTTCTCGCTTTCTTTTTGTGTGTTTGAAAAACTATCAGAAAATCCAACAACATAGTTAGCTTCTTTTTGGTTTTTGCTTTCTCGTTTAATTAGTTGTAGCCTTTAAAAATCAAAAACCCAAAAAGATTTCTCGCTTCATCTTTGCTTGTTGGGAGCTTTCCCGTGTAAATAGTTTTTATCGTTTCGTTTTTCTTTCTTTAATTTGCCTTCTTCAAGAAAAACTAAAAAATCCAAAAATATTTCAGTGTGTTTCTCTGAATTTCTTTTCTTTTGGTTGAGTTCCTATAAGGAGAAGACCACGATGAAAATGTTGAGTGGCTCTCTTATGCATTATTGATGATCTAACAAAGAGCCCATATTACCTTGTCTTCTCCTTTGAATAAATTGTTGTAGATTCCATCTTAGTCCATGGCACCATTGCACGATTATTTCTATATCATTCGATCGTGCAAGTGAAAGGCAATAATGACGATGATTTGGTGGAGTGACTGTGGCAAAGAAAAGCGGGTATGAACTCAACCTATTCCTGTTTTCATAAATGTGTTTAGATCAGTGTCCATGATTCAGCATATTATGATCAAACATGTTTGTGATGACAATTAGAGATTGTAGTTGTTCATGCCATGCTTAAGTGGCTAGGAGTTGATAATGATTTACCTTAGGTGTCAACATGCATTAAAATGATTGTGATGTGGTATGATGATATGGTATCCTCCTCTGAATGTTTCAAGTGGCTTGACTTGGCACATCTTTATGCATGTAGTTGATTCAAAACCAACATAGCCTCTATGATATTTATGTTCATGGTGCTCATATCCTACTCATGCTAGTACTCAATGTTGATTGTGCATAATGTATGTTCATGACCATATTCGCTCTCTAGCTGGTCGCTTCCCAATCTTATTGCTAGCCTTCACCTGTACTAAGCGGGAATGCTGCTTGTACATCAAAATCCTTAAGCCCGAGTTATTCCAGATGAGTCCACCATATCTACCTATATGCGGTATTACCCTGCCGTTCCAAGTAAATTTGCATGTGCCACCTCTAAAAATATTCAAATGAACATCTGTTTTGTGTGCCTGGACCACTCATGAAGCGACAGGGGGCAGTCAGTATCTTCCATGCTAAATGGGTTATTCTCTAGATGAGTGTTTATTCACTCGTCATCACACGAGAAAAGGGCCGGTAATCGGGATTCCCAGTCCCAAATTCAAATTTGCAAATAATAAAACAAACTCCCCCGAACTGATGTTCGTATGGAGGGCACCCGAGGATTCGGTTAGCCATGGCTTGTGATTGATGGTGGAGGGGGAATAAACTTTACTTTTATTGCTTGGGAACCGCCACTAATTTGTTTAGCATGGAAGATATTGAAAAATCTCGGTCGTGACGTTGACAGGAAGGGCATGCCACCCAAAAATAATTTTATCTCTGTTTTAAAACCTTGAGCTCTGGCACCTCTGCAAATCCCTGCTTCCCTCTACGAAGGGCCTATCTATTTACTTTTATTGTTGAGTCATCACCTTCTCAAACAAGCACCAGACTTGAGAGCACTATTGTGATCCTCATGCATTGTGTGTGGTTAATTGTTGAATGCATCATGACTGGATCTTTGTTGCCATGAATTACAATGTTTAGTCACTGCTTGAACTTTGGAGGTGCTCTGCATTTATGTTTTGCGGTCTCAGAAAGGGCTAGCGAGATACCATCATTGTCATATTATATCATGATTGTTTTGACAAAGTGTTGGCATTTGAGATACTTTATTATTGCTCGCTAGTTGATTATGCCATTGATATGAATGAATATGATTTCTAAGAGTTATCATGAATGTGGTTAGTTATAATCTTTGCTGAAAACCTGGATGTTGTTTAAGCATATTTATGAGCACAAGAACAAAAAGAGTTTGTAAAAGTTTTTCTTTATCACTGTCAGTTTGCCAACTGAATTGCTTGAGGACAAGCAATGAGTTAAGCTTGGGGGAGTTGATACGACTCCGTCGTATCTACTTTTCCAAACACTTTTGCTCTTGTTTTGGACTCTAATTTGCATGATTTGAATGGAACTAACCCGGACTCACGCTGTTTTCAGCAGAATTGCCATGGTGTTGTTTTTGTTCAGAAATAAAAGTTCTCAGAACTGGACGGAACTTTTTGAGGAATTTTTATGGAATAAATAATGAATATTGGAGCCAAGACCCACTGGAGAAGGGGTCCCAGGTGCCCACATGGCACCTGGGCGCGCCCCCCCTGGGGCGCGCCCTGGTGCTGTGTGGGGCCCTGGTGGCCCTCCTGACCCTAACTCCAAGCCTATAAATTCACAATCGCGGAGAAAAAAATCAGAGAGAAAGATTTATCGCGATTCACGAGACGAAGCCGCCGCCACCTCCCGTTCTTCATCGGGAGGCCAGATCTGGAGCCCGTTCGGGGCTCCGGAGAGGGGAATCTTCGATCTTCGTCATCATCAACTTCTCTCCATCGCCAATTCCATGATGCTCCTCACCGGGAGTGAGTAGTTCCTTCGTAGGCTTGCTGGTCGGTGATGGGTCGGTGATGGCACTAGGGCCCGAGTGCCATCATTTCATATCTGAACCGTTTATGTTTTCATGAATATATTTGTTTTCTTGATCCGATCTTGCAAATTGTATGCACCTGCTATGTGTTATGATCCGCATCCCCCGAGGTGACAATAATCAGGATTCTTTCCGGTGATTACCATAGTTTGAGGAGTTCATGTATTCACTATGTGTTAATGCTTTGTTCCGGTTCTCTACTAAAAGGAGGCTTTAATATCCCTTAGTTTCCTTATGGACCCCGCTGCCACAGGAGGGTATGAAAAAAGATGTCATGCAAGTTCTTTTCCATAAGCACGTATGACTGACGGAATACATGCCTACATTGTATTGACGAACTGGAGCTAGTTCTGTGTCGCCCTAGGTTATAACTGCTATATGATCGATATCATCCAACACAATCATCATCGCCGATCCAGTGCCTATGGGTTCCACATATTGATACTTGCTAAGTTACTACTGTTGCTGCTACTGTCACACTTGCTACAAGTTTACTACTGCTACTGTTACTGTTACTATTGCTACTACTGTTACTTCCTATCAAACTATTTTGCTACTAATCACTTGCTACAGATATTTAGTCTCTAGGTGTGGTTGAATTGACAACTCAACTGCTAATACTTTCAAATATTCCTTGGCTCCCCTTGTGTCGAATCAATAAATTTGGGTTGAATACTCTACCCTCGAAAACTGTTGCGATCCCCTATACTTGTGGGTTATTAGCCGCGCACCTGCCCCGCGTCGAATCCCTTTAGCGATGGTCGCCCGCTCTCATCTCTCTCTCTCTGGCACTCGCCGACAAGTGGGGCCCGGACCCGTCTTCCCCAACCTCTCGCTCGACCCGCGGGATAGAGCACGTCGTGCGAGCCGCCCGCAACCGCCGGCCACAGCCTCGCGGATGAGGCTTATCCGCCGCGCCAGCGCCCCTCCTCTCGCCTATAAAAACCCCGCGTCCCCCTCTATTCGTCTCGCCATCTCGCTTCTCCCTACGCCGTTCGTAGCCGCCGCCTCGTCATTTTGAATCTCGCCGGCCGAAGCTCACCCGCCGGAGAAATTCGTCGTCGGTGACACACCCTAGCCCCTATCCTTCTGTCAAACTCTTAAACACATTGAAGCGCACCATTTTCACATCTTTTTATGCCCTAGGTTCGCCGGAGGTGACCAAACGCTCGGCCCGAGCCCCGTCGGAGCACCGGAGCCCGGCCGCGAGCCCCTGCTCTACCCCGATGTCCCCAACGACCGCCGACACCACCAACGTGACGCCTGCGTCGCGCTCGACCTCGCCGTCAACTTCCCCGACGCCGGAGACCGCCGCAGCTGCCGTGTCGTTCGACGCCGAGCCGTCCTCGCCGTCGTTCGTCGCCGTTGTCCACCGCGGTGAGCCACCGTTGTCCCTCGCCGTTCGATCCAGTATAGACGGTGTAGATTAGATTAGGTTCGGTTTTTTTAATTGCGAAGAGGTACGCGGTTAACCGCGGTTTTTATTAAATCGTACAGTTTTATTTAAATCGACCGATCGTTTTTATTAGTCGCCGCGGTGCCTTTTCCTCTAATTGTCGGCCGTCCGCTGGTTTAGCTATGGAGCGGACACTTTTCAGCCACTCGCGTATTGCCACATATACCAGGGACTCGTTTGTGATAGAATTATATACAGATTAGCCCCAAAACTTCGTTTAACCATAGTTTTTAAACTGTAGATCCAAATTAGACGAAACCAGTGGCAAATTCTTCGTATTGATCCAAATTAAACTGTAGATCTATCCAGAGAACCCATCTTTGCAAACCTTTGCTAATTTCAAATTTGAATTTATTCAGCTTTGAATTCAAACTCTTTTTGGCCATATCTCCTAAACTGTAGATCCGTTTGAATTAATTCTTTTTTCACTTTGTCACCCTAGCCAAATCCTATGACTTGAACCAATGTCATGGTACTTTTCACACCACTAGGATCTGTCCATGAATAATTGCACCCCTATGCCATGTATGCACTATAGTTCACATCACATCTTTGAACCCTATTTCACATGATGCCTTTGCACTTAGAAATTTTTGTGATAGTTAAGTGTGTTGTATTTTAATTTGGTTTTTCCGAGTCTTTTGTTGTGCATGTTATTTTGGTTCCATGAAATGATTGCTTATGTGCGTTTATTTACTTTGGTGATAGATTGTCCAGAGTGCAAAGCCGAATACTATCATTCTCTAGAGTTGAACCACCAGTACCAAGGCTATCGAAATCGGGGCTCCGCGGACCCAACAAGGTTCGAACACTGGGGTGCGCGAGTTCTCCCACTCTGTCCTAGCTTCACTACCTCATGGCGATGCTCCGGCGTGCTTGACACTACAAGAAATATGGCAACTTGCGACCATCAATATTGGTCACTGTGTTCCATTTGTGACCTTTTTGTGACCAAAAACAGTTGGTCAAAAGCTGGCCGTCTTTAATGAAAGTTAACGACCTTCTTTGTGAAATGGTCGTAGTAGGTTACGACCAAAATAAAAGGTCGTAGATTTTACGACCTATTGTTTTGGTCACTGGCAGTCTGCCCAGACCACGTCAGATCCAACGTGACAAGCTGACGTGGCAAAATTACGACCAAATTAAATGGTCGTAGCTCAGAATCGGCCCGGTCCAATTCGGTGTTTTACATGGGCCGAGCCCAATAATACAACCATTTAATTTATTTTTTCCTTTTAATTTTGGTCATCTACATGGGCCAAGCCCAACAATTCGGTCCTTTTATATTTTTTTTCCTGCCAAATCATGTTTTACCAAACAAGACCAGCCCAATGTGTTACAGGCTTTTTCTTTCCTGTGCCTTGGCCTTTCCACATTCATTTATTTTTGTTTTATTTTTTACCCAAAATATTTGTCCAATATAATTTGGCCTTGGCCTCTTTATGGTACAACTCTAGCCCATTTAACAAACATTTTGAAACCAGTTTGAATAACAATATGAATAAGGTTACGACGATGTTACAGAAATATCTTAGAACACACATTCATATTTTATACAGGTCCAAGCAAATTTCCATCACATCCGTATTTTATACAGGTCCAAGCAAGCTACGGCATGTCATATTCAAGCATACAGCTGCTGAAATACTCCAGAACAGCAAAAAAAGATAGAACTAGCCTATCTAGTACTTCACAGCAAGAAAACATGTAATCTTCTTAATGGAAAGATTTCTTCTTCAAGTACTTCTTCTTCCTTAACAATGACAGGCTGCTACAAAACATCTGGGCATTCAAAAGACAACAAAAGGTATGTCACTGATAGAAGAAATAT
The DNA here is from genome assembly GCA_039707655.1 of Elymus sibiricus. Lineage (NCBI taxonomy): Eukaryota > Viridiplantae > Streptophyta > Magnoliopsida > Poales > Poaceae > Elymus > Elymus sibiricus. The sequence goes on along the minus strand of CM077676.1, from coordinate 93,419,873 downwards.
TACACGAATACTTTTAAAATAAAAACTAAAGATACACCAGTATTTTATCATTCGACTTATTACTAGTTTAACAAGATCATTCTACTTATCTGGAATAGGCCTATTCATCTAAACTGAGAATTGAATTGGCACATTGACAAACTTAGCAGCAAATAAGCATGGAATGTTTCACATAGACGACAAGGTTTAAAAATGATCATTCAAAGTTACAGCAGCACGAAGTTCCATTTGAGTATGAGGAATAATACTAATATTCAATCAATGTTACCTATTAAACTACCAGCTGCATGATTGAATTAAATAGTCACTAGCTATTCATCTTGACATCTATATAGGTGTAACAGAGCAACTATGTCAAAGTTAATTCAGATTTACTAATGTGTGTCACATGATACATGCATCAAGCTGGATACTCGACAGGATTCATTCATATACTTATTATGCTGACAGGATTGTAGAGGTTAACAACAACAAAACTAAAACTGGAAATTGATACCATTTGTGATGCACGACATAAGCTAAAAAAAACATTCCAAAACTATCTGTATAAAACATTTATGGATGGATACATTCAAGAACTAGAAAAGTTCAAATAGGTTTGTAAATGCACAAATAACTTGAGGAAAAGTATCCAATTTATGTACTGATCCAGTTTACTAGAGCATTTTATGAAAAAATATGATGGCCATGGAATAGAGCAAGGTACTACTATAATAGCACAAGAGAGGGAGCTAGACGTAGGAGACGTGCTCACAGGAGAGGAGGCTGTACTCGATGCTGCAGACAACCGCAACATCGTCCACGGAGGTAGAGGAGGTTGAAGCCGAGTTGGACCATGTGCGGGGCATCGTCGTGGCGGTTGATGCCCTGGTTGTCATCATCGTCCACGGAGGATGTCTGCTGCTCCGAAACAAACAAACAGGTAAGAGCTGCTGTTGTTGAGCTAAGTATAGAAATTAATCAAGCTAGTAAAGGAGACACATACGTACTACTGCTATAAATACAGAAATCAATCGAGCTACATGTGTGTGCGCTTGAGCTAGCTTATTAGTACGTACATGGTTGGGATCCAAAACAAATAGAGCATGCTTGCCTCAACAGAATGAATCACAAGGTTAATTTTTGTTGTTGCTAACACTGCTAGGCTGCTAGCTGTGTGTGTTCATCCATCCATCCATGGACCTAACTAATGTTGTTGTATCTCTAGACTAGAATCAAATGATCATTAGTGTTATTATTAACTTGATGGTGGTATCTTCTAGTAGGGTATAGATTTCACACAAGACATGAAAAATTGATGAGGCAAGCATCATCAAACAACACACTCACAATCGAATTTCGCATAAAAACTGAACCAATACTTGTTGTTATGTTGTGGCCATAACAAATTAACAATTTCAATTGATGCCCACTTCATATCAGATATGCAAGGGGTAGAAGGAGGGGTGGAGCTCACCATGTCAGGGGGTTGGAGGAGGGGAGGAGGGCGTCCTGTAGCATCAACTTCTCCTCATGAGAGCAACCTGCACAAAACAGAGCCTTCAACATGTTTAGATCGGGAAGAGAAAAAGGACGGAACAAAAAAAGAACCTAACATGTTTGGATTAAAACAGGAATACGGTGTCCACCTTATACTACAAAATCATCATCAGGATTAAACAACACATTGATACTCAGAGTGCTGGATGAGACAAATATCAATTGAAACCAACTAGAGCAGGGAGCAAACAATAGAGCCTCTACTTAATTGTCATGTTTTGTCAGCCATTTTGCAATCTACACACCCCAATTGAACAATTTGAACTACAATAGGAATTTCCAGGTGTGTAACAGGCAGAAGGAAAATGACAAGACATTGTGGTCAAACCAGTGCTCAGCAAGCATTACAGCTTGCGGTTCTCCATCGAAGGCAGGCTGATGGCGACAGGAGAAGCGGTGGGGCTTCATGACACCACCGTAGTGACCACCATCCGCTGTAGCCGGGGTCAGAGACGCCAGTTCCGTGCAGGGCTCCACCTCCCGCCCAAGCTCGCCTCCGGGGGGTGCCTGTAGAGAGAGAGAGAGAGATACTGAGAGAGATACTAAGGGAGAAGCAAAATAGATAGAGGTGGGCAGATCCGGCGACCTCATTGAAAGATCCGGCGATCTGAATTAGATAAACAGATTGCTACACACTAATAATCTGTGCAGCGATCTGAACCATGTCCATTAATAAAACATGGCTCATCATTTTCATTCTTGTAGATAAGATAGCATCGCGACATTTCTGAAATACAGTTTCATAGTTTGTTCAATCAGAACACTTCTAGTAAAGCTGTATTGCTAGTCTATTCGTCAAGCAGCCACAAACCAAACAAAGAGGCAACATATATTAGGTTATATGAAGAACCGGCAATTTATCTATCAGTGTTCCATTTCTTGCAGAGAAGATAAGATCATGGCATCACCCCATTTTTCATAACACTGTTTCATAGTTTGCTCAATCAGAACACTTGCATAATGTAGTATTACCTCATTCATCAAGCAGCCAAGTCAACAAGGACGCAATATAAATTAGATATGTTTAGACGATCAACGCTACTAATCTTTACGAAATCACATGCCCCAAATAACAGTCTGACCTAGGACATTGTATATATGACAAGTCACGTCAAGAAGAGTAGTTCCAATCACGAACAAAACAATAGGTTTGACAGATAGCATCAGTAACTGCATCGATCGGGATCATGTACATCGAGGACCACGCAATCGATCCGCGACTAGACACGGCGAGACAAGGGCCGCGTGAGGGATTGATAGAGATAGGGAGGAGAGGGGGGAATGGACCTGGCGATGCGGGTGTAGAAGAGCTGCTTGGAGAGCTCCTGGCACTTCTCCACGGTGGGCGGCTGCACGACGAACTGCTTTTTCTTCTCCATGAGGGTCTTGTGGTAGGCGCACCCGTGCCTCGCCGCGAACCGCGTCGCCTCGCAGGCCTTGGCCTGCAGCTGCGCCAGCTTGGACCCCAGCGCCGCCATGGATCTGCTGCTCCTTCCGGGACGCGACGACTCCTGGGAGAAGGGGGGTCGCGGGAATGCGGCCAGGTGAGATCGCGGGAGAGGATTCGGGATCGGGCGGATGGGGGATTACCTTGGGGGATCGGAGGAGGAGGATGCGGCGGCGGCGCGAGTGTGGGTTGGTTGTGCCTGCAACCCCGAGGCCACATCGAGCGAGGTCGATCTAGGTTAGGTAGGGAGACAAGGTGGGGGCGGGTGAGGGGAGGGGGAGATGGTGGCGGAGTGGCGGCGGCAGTGGGGAGAGCGGATTTTGGGAGCGAGGTCGCCGATGGGTGGGTGAGAGCGCCGGCGGAGCCCGGGAGCAAGGTTCGCCGGTGGGTAGGGGCGGCGGGATGGGGGGCAGGAGACGAGTGGATCGGGATCATGAATTGGGTGAGCGCTGCAGCTGAGCAATTAGGGGCGAGAGGAGGAGGGCGTGGGGGAGGCCCTGGACGGCGGCGAGCTCCGCCGAAGGGAGGTGGCGGCAGCGATCTGGAAGGGAGGAGGCGAGCTCTCGCTCTTCGATCTGGATTGGGGAGAGGAAGAGAGAGAGGTGGCGGCGCGTGGAAGGACAAAGGGGATCGAGCAAGGAGAGTACTAGGGTTGGTTTGGGTTGGGCTGCTGAGACGTTGGATCCGCCGGGCGTGGACGGTTCAGATCGGCTACAGTGGGGTGATCCATGGGAAGAGTCCTGATTGGTTCGGAAAATCTGTGATTTAAAATAGTTTCCAAGTACTAAAAATAGAGGGATTTTGTGAAGCAGCTATCAAAAATATTTTGCAAAAGGGCACCACACAAATTTTCACTCAAGTTAGACCACATTTTATGGATGAGCACCAATTTGTATGCATTTCTGATCTTTCTAGCTATTTTTAATCATTTTCCGAGTGGCAAAAATGAGTTTTTTTGTGAATGACCTACCAAATATTTGTTGCAAAATTGGACCACATCATTTTTCTAAAATATTAGACCATATTTAATGTACAATTGACCAAATAGTTGGGTGTCAAAAGCTTTTGATCCACCTCTCGTGAAAAAGACAAATTTCCGCCGATTCAGCAGGAAGCGGGTAAAATTTGAACTGCAGCTGCCTTATAGTTTGCTCTTTATTTTTTCCAAAAATCATTTCTAGGTACATAAGTATCTATTTAATCATAGAAACGCCAAAAGTTTTCCAAGATTCAACCACTAGCTAGGAACGGTCATACCCGTCGTTTTGACCGCATTTTGAAATGGGCATGAAAAATTCAAAAAAAAACAAAAAATTGGAAAACCTTCGCATTGTGTCATTATATGTGACCAAGTTACCAGGAAAAATAATAAACTTGTAATACGGCAATTATTTTAAAAAAGTGTTCTCAGAAATGAGCTATCATGTGTGAAGATTCATGGCTTTCAAGCCAAATGATCAATCTTATGGCCACATTCATGGCATAGTTTGTTTCAAATGATCTCATATTGTGCACAAGGGTGCATCTTGGAATGGCAAACAATGTTGCCTAAGGAAGTTTTCATTTTCTTTGGACGAAAATTTCATTTTCCATTTTTCGAGTGCCCAAAATGAGTTTTTTTGTGAAGGACCTACCAAATATTTGTTGCAAAATTGGACCACATCATTTTTCTAAAATATTAGACCATATTTAATGTAGAATTGACCAAATGGTTGGGTGTCAAAAGCTTTTGATCCACCTCTCGTGAAAAAGACAAATTTCCGCCGATTCAGCAGGAAGCGGGTCAAATTTGAACTGCAACTGCCTTATAGTTTGCTCTTTATTTTTTTCCAAAAATCATTTCTATATACATAAGTATCTATTTAATCAGAGAAATGCCAAAAGTTTTCCAAGATTCAACCACTAGCTAGGAACGGTCATGCCCTCCGTTTTAACCGCATTTTGAAATGGGCATGAAAAATTCAAAAAAATCAAAAAATTGGAAAACTTTCGCATTGTGTCATTATATGTGACCAAGTTACCAGGAAAGATAATAAACTTGTAATACGACAATTATTTTAAAAAAATGTTCTCAGAAATGAGCTATCATGTGTGAAGATTCATGGCATAGTTTGTTCAAATGATCTCATATTGTGCACAAAGGTGCATCTTGGAATGGCAAACAATGTTGCCTAAGAAAGTTTTCATTTTCTTTGGACGAAAATTTCATTTTCCATTTTTTGAGTGCCCAAAATGAGATTTTTTGTGAAGGACCTACCATATATTTGTTGCAAAATTAGACCAAATCAAATTTATAAAATATTAGCCCATATGTAATGTACAATTGACCAAATGGTTGCGTGTCAAAAGCTATGATCCACCTCTCGTGAAAAAGACAAATTTTCGCCGATTCAGTAGGAAGCGGGTCAAATTTGAACTGCAGCTGCCTTATAGTTTGCTCTTTATTTTTTCCAAAAATCATTTTTAGGTACATAAGTATCTATTTAATCAGAGATACATGGTGTGGTGGTGAGACGTCGAGGTTTGGATGGTGGCCGAGGCCCCCAACTCCAGAGCGCGTAAACTAGTATGCCAGCCGCGTGGTCACCGCGTGACCGTGGCGTTGCCACGTGTTCTGGGCGGCCTAGGCATGTCTGGTGGGTTGGGCACTCCCCCGGTAGGTGTTAGGAAGAAGAATACAACAAAAGAATCTCACGAGGAGACTGAAGTAAGCTCAAACATGAATTAGCAGCCAAGTGTTTGATTAGCGGTGGGGGAAATGCACATGGCCAATGGGCCTGAGTTTTGGCTGAGGATGATCATCTACTAAGCAGATTGTCTTGGCAAATTTGTAGCTCAAATGGAGGAGCCTAGGTGGCACTTGCTTTGCAAAGTACCACACTGGAAATAAATATGGATGTTGAAGCTGGGCTCAAATGAACGAATGGATTGAGCTGACATTTTGTGGAGGGAAGTTATATAGGTAGGAACATGCCCTGGTAAAGTTTCAGCAATAATTAAGCAATATAAAATATAGTTGCTTCACAAACTGAAAATATGACCAGAATAAAAGATTGGATGATGAGCTCACATGGATTGCTGGATAGAACTCAAATTTTATGGAGAGTGATGATTTGAGCATATGGAAGATTTGGAAAAATCTCAAATCATTTGGATAATCCTAGCTATACTTCCTTCACAAAGCTTCTCTCTGGATAGAAACTTTGGAAATTTTTTGAGGAAGATTTACTATGCAAATGGAGCTGAATATTGTCATGTGGAAATGATTTGGAAATGGAAGGGTGCCCAAAAAGTTTGAGGGCAATAGGAGTGGTCTAGATAGCACTTGCTTTGCAATGTGCCAATCTGGCCAGAAAATAGAAATTGAAGCTGGGCTCACATAGATGATTCGATTGAGCTGAAATTTGTATGAGGATGATATTTTGGGCATATGAACGCACTGTCAAAATTTCATACCATTTGGATAAATAAAAATGGTACTTCCTTCACAATGCTCTCCACTGAACAGAAAATTGGGAAAAATATTGAGGGAAATTGGCTAAATTAAATGAGCTAAAATTTTGTGGAGGGAAGTTATATAGGTAGGAACATGCCCTGGTAAAGTTTCAGCAATAATTAAGCAATATAAAATATAGTTGCTTCACAAACTGAAAATATGACCACAATAAAAGATTGGATGGTGAGCTCACATGGATTGCTGGATAGAGTTCAAATTTTATGGAGAGTGATGATTTGAGCATATGGAAGATTTAGAAAAATCTCAAATTATTTGGATAATCCTAGCTAGTACTTACTTCACAAAGCCTCTCTCTGGATAGAAACTTTGGAAATTTTCTGAGGAAGATTTACTATGCAAATGGAGCTGAATATTGTCATGTGGCAATGATTTGGATATCGAAGAGTGCCCAAAAAGTTTGAGGGCAATAGGAGTGGTCTAGATAGCACTTGCTTTGCAATGTGCCAATCTGGCCAGAAAATAGAAATTGAAGCTGGGCTCACATAGATGATTCGATTGAGCTGCAATTTCGATGAGGATGATAATTTGGGCATATGAACGCACTGTAAAAATTTCATACCATTTGGATAAATAAGAATGGTACTTCCTTCACAATGCTCTCCATTGAACAAAAAATTAGGAAAAATATTGAGGGAAATTGGCTAAATTAAATGAGCTAAAATTTGATGGAGGGAGGTTCTATGGGCAGGGTCATGTCCTGGTAAATTTGCAGCAATTATAAAGTAATAGAAAATATAGTTGCTTCCCAAACTGAAAATATTACTAGAAACAAAGATTGGATGGTGAGATCACATGGATTGTTAGATGGGGTTCAAATTTTGTGGAGAGCTATGATTTGGGCATATAGAAGATGTGGCAAAAATTCTACTCATTAGGATATGCCTAGCTAGTACTTCCATCACAAAGCTTCTAGCTGAACAGAAACTTTGGAAATTTGTTGAGGAAGATTTACTAGGCAAATGGAGCTGAATTTTGTCATGAGGCAATGATTTGGATAGGAAATAGTGCCCAAAAATTTTGAGGGCAATCAAGAAAATATAAATAGCACTTCCTTCACAAAGTGTTGTTCTGAACAGAATAGGAAAATGAATATTCCTGAATTATTTTTGAACTAGGCAAGGAAGGTTTTTGACATATTTGAGGAAGATATGATGCAAAGAATTTATGAGAATTTTTTGGGAATTTTAGGAATGACAAAAATGTAGGCTGCTTCACAACCTAGGGCAAAAATTGACACATGGACATGACACATAGGCAAAACTGATGAGGTGGCGCCTAGTCATAGCAATGCACCACAATTTACAAGGCTATGACCATCTATATTGGTCGTGATCAGCTAGAAATAAGGCAGCGGACCAGTGATGTCTGCTTTACGACCATTTCGTGTAAGGAAATTATGATCTTTCTGACCAAAATGGTCATTATGGTTTAGGGTATGGAGCCCCCCGAACAGCTTATGACCAATTGGTCTCAAATGGTCGTAGATTTACGACCATTTCTTCCAGGGTCACTGACAAAAGGTCACAAGTTGACATATTTCTTGTAGTGAGCGAAAGGGAAGAACGATGGACACGGCAGTTTACCCAGGTTCGGGCCACCTTGCAGTGTGAAACCCTACTCCTGCTTTGTTGGGATTGCTTGAGGGAGAGAGGGGGGGAGTACACTGTGTGTTCTTGCTTGCTAGGGACCCGATCCTTTTCTATGGCGGCACCCTGCCCTCTCTTAATTATACCGGCCTTGGTCCTCTTCCCCCGAAAACACAAGGCGGAACGGGTTGCCACAGAAGCCAATTTGAAGGGGGACAGGGCCGCAGGCTATCCTGACTAAAGGTGGTCTTTGCCTGCAAAGGCCTCCTGCCATGACGCTCCTGTGGGCTCGGGGATGACCTCCGTCCTGGCGCGTCCTTATCTTGGTCTTCTTGCACCGATCGGGAAACCTTTGGGGGTGCTTTGGGAACCTGCGTGCTATCCTTGCTCCCTTAGCACAAAAGAGGAAAGCCTCCGCGCCCACGCCTGCTGGCGCGACCTCTGGCTCCACCTGCCGCCCGACACGTCACCCACGTGCACCTCACGAGGGGCCTGGCGATCCTAGACATGTCCTCCTCCGCGAGGGGCCTCAGGGAGGCTGCCTCAAGAGCCGGCCTCGCGAGGGGGGCCTCGGGGGCTCCCGATGACGCTTGATGACGCGCGCCCCGTGAGGTTGGGCCTCGCGAGGGCTCCGTCCATAGAGCCTGGTGTTGGGCCATCCGCTGGGCCCAGGTAACGCGCTGCGCCTTGGGCCGCCGGCAGACGGGCCTAGGTACCCCCTATCCCACGGGCCCGACAAAGGCAAGTTCGCATTTGACCATACTCTTAATTACCTGTGTTTTATATATGCACTTAGTCCTTTGTGGTAGGATTGCATGGTAGGAATTTTATGCCGGATGGCTATGCTTTTACCAAGTAGTTCATTTGAGGTAGGTCTGAACTATACAACCTTTGTCACCATCGTGTAAGTTTATTTTTGCCCCGCTAATGTAGACGTGGATTGGGGAGTGTTCATGGTGAGACATGAGTGACAAAGTAGTAATCAGAACCAAGAGTTTTAAATGAACTACCTGGGCGGAAATTGGTTTGAATGGTGGCGAAGTACCGTGGGAGCATGCATGGGAAATCCAGGGTGGTGCACCACTAGTGGTCCGTCCGCTCAGGATCAAAGGGATCGGACGTATTTTCATGTCTAGAAGCTTACGTGTGCAGCCACAAGCCAATATGGGCTCTGGCTTAGTTGAGTAGTTTGTGTGACCTCTTCCGGGATGGGCTAGTAGATGTAGAATGTGTAGGTATACCGGCCTATCCGTGTGTTAAGAGGGAATACTTTCGAAAGACTATGTCTCGATCTTCCGGACAAGGCGGTGGTCGAGTCTTGTGGGGAAAAGTGCGCAAACCTCTACAGAGTGTCAATCTAATCAATTAGCCGTGTCCCCGGTTATGGACAATTTGAGCTTCTAGTTGTGGAAATGTCGGGAGATCTCATCATCCTTAATTTAAACAGTTGGGTTAAAATAAACTTTGGGAATGGATTGAGTTCGGGTTGCCACCTCATCCATATGCTATTTTGTAGTGGTAGAGTGTCGGCGTACGACACCTATGGGATCGCTTGGATCCCTTTTACGGTCCGGTTGGGAGAAAAGATTTACACAAAGAGCGGATCCAACGATCAACACAGGGATTTTTACCCAGGTTAGGGCCGCTGAGTAGCGTAAAACCCTACTCCTGCTTTTGTTTATTGTGGGTGTTTCAAGCCCGAGCTCCAGGAGCGCTTGCAATGAACAGTATGTTCATGAAGCAGCTACGCATGCAGAATGGGCCAGAAAGTCCTCCCCCCCCCCCCCCGTAGCTTCGCCTTGGGCCTCCTTTTATATGTCAAGGGGTCACCAACAGTGGCGAATAGCAAGTACAAGAGGTGTAAAGTTGCTACAGTGTTTACATGCTTATCACTGACGACTTAGGACAAACGCATTAAATGCCTTGCTTAGGTGTTCCTTACTTTCTTGGGGACGGAAAAAGAGCCCGTCCCATCAGCACCGCTTAATCCCATCCGCCGCTAATGCCATGACATGCATCCAGGAGGACAAACCCTAAACGACAAACTATTTGCTGCGCTGGAGCGGTGGCAGGGCGGCGGGATCTTGCCGGGTGCGAGCCCTTGCCGGGTCTTCGTGAGCCTTCCCGGCAGGATCTTGCCGGGAATCCAACCTTCGGTCTTCTGTCTTCTAATCATCGGCTTGAATGCCCTCTTAATAGTCTTGTATTTGTTTCCAGCTGTTCTCCGGCAGGCCTTGCCGCTGGTATGGCTACAAACGTCCGTGCACAAGTATGGGGTACTAAAAGACCCAAACTTTAGTACACCGATAGTAGCCCCCGGGCCTAGGCCATACACGGGTGCGAGGCGTTGTTGGGCTAGGCCCAAACAGTGCACGGGCACACGTGGCAGGAGTTAACTGTCGTAATCCTCTTATTTACTGCGCCCCCCACGACGCGTGTTAAATGTGGGACGTGGGATGCGTGCGCGGAATGGCCGCAGTAGTAGGGCGCTCATAAAAGCGCATTCACATTGGTTCAGTAAAGAGGCAGCCCCGCGCCTTCCCCATAAAAGGGAATCCGTAGAGGCGCTGCTCATTTACCTCTCGTCTTTTCCAATCTGGAAACCACCGTCGCCTTCTTCCTCGAGCTCGAAACAGAGCCTCTCCCATCCATCCGCCACCTCCACGCCCTCACCATCCTCGGCCTCCGCTTTCACAGTCGTCATGCTGCCCAAAGCAAGCAAGGGCAAAGCGGTGAAGGCCGTCGACTCGGATGCAGAGACGGAGAAGACCGATCTGGTGGAGATGCGGAAGGAACACGTTGTCTTCGCCCCGACGCTTGACATGCGCGCCCTGGTTGAGCGGTACATGTGTATGTGGGGGAAGGAGACGAGGGCTCACCCTGCTACCCGCGTGCTCCCAGCTTCCGTCAAGGGCGGCCCAGATAAATTCCCCTTCTTTGTCGCTTACTTTTACTGCGGGCTCTGCCCTCCGTTTTCTGATTTCTTCATCTACATCATGTACACATACGGCTTCCGTCTCTTGGATTTCACGCCGAATGCCGTGACATGCATGTCAGTCTTTGCCCATCTCTGTGAAAATTTCGCCGGAGTAGTTCCCAGCACAGCCCTCTTTCGCCACTATTTCATTCCTCGTATCGAAACAGGAGACGCCCTTTCTGGTTCTATCACCTGGATTCAAAGGGCATGGAATAAAGAGATATACCCAGACGGTCTCTACCGTAAGAAGTGGGATGAATGGCGGGCCGAGTGGTGCTGGATTAAGGAGAAAGATCCTCAGCCATTCTGTTTGCCCCGACGAATGAAAGTGGTTCGCGGCAAGGACTGGAGCAGCCTCGATCCTCAAGATGGGAAGCTCACAATCGCAATTACCAGGATCCACCGTCTCAGGGTTGCCGGGCTCACAATAGAAATGATTGGCGCTGATTTCCTCCGCCGTCGCATCGCCCCTCTGCGGAACAAAGGGAGACCAGCCTGGGAGTTCAAGAATGCAGCAGATATCATGAGGCTGCGCCCTGGTCTGAACAACAACTTGACAGTCTTGCAGCACACAGCTCTCTGCCACAAACTGTTCAGGCCTGACGGGAAATATAAGTTACCGGCTGGCGTAATTCCCCTGTGCAACAACTCTGCTCTAAGCTCAATCATCGCCATGATGCCGGTGTGCAATGCTCACGGCCTCGACGGAACTTGGGAAGAGCCATCCTCAGAGCACGCACAGAAGTTCTTTCATAACTTGTCGGAGAAAGCCATCCGGGAAGACCCAATCCTTATCCGCCCCACCACTGATGACGAAGTGGCTTATATCGCCAGCAGGGCAGAAGAGGTGAACCTAGCCGCGGAGGCCGGCAGCTTTGGCTTCGCGGAAGAGGAAACCAGTGAAGAAGAAATAATGTCCGAGGAGACCCTTGCCGAGCAAGGTGAAATTGCCGGGGAGCAGAGTGGCATGGTTGCCGGGAGCTCTTCTGTCGAAGGCACAGCCGAGGAGCAGCTGCACGAGGATCCCCCAGATCCAGAGATGAAGAAGCGTGTTCTTCGGAAAGCCGTCTCTAGCATCCCAGCGCATCAGCCTTCCTCGGGTGGTGAGGTTCCCGGCAAGGGGGCGGCCGGCAAGGCTGCGCAGCGGCAAGAAGCCCAACAGCAACCCGTGCGATGTACGAGATGCACGACCGCAGTAACAACTAGAGCGGCGGGGGCGTCTCATACGACGGCACCAACGGCTGGAGCAGTAGGATCATATCAGCCTACTGCTTCTGCCGCAGCCAAGCGTCCCAGGACCCCTTCTCCACCCGATCGCACGGACACTACAGCGGAGATTGACTTTGACATCTCCGCCTTTAGTTCGGAAAGAGAAGAGTAAGGGTCCTTGCCGCATCTTTCAACTTCTGAATTCCTGGTCTTGCTTAACACATTTGTTTTGCTTTGGCCTGTCCCCACAGAGATATGGAAACGTTGGCGCAAAGGATGGCGAAAAAGGCGAAGACTTCAACGGGTGATGAGCCTCCGGCAAGCACCGTAGGTGCGCCAGAGCCCATCGTCATCAGTCCGGAGCTCAGCCCTCAACGTAGCCCCCAACCCAGCCTCCAGCATGAGCCCACTATCCATTTTTCGCTGGCGAGCGTTGGGGAGAATATCTTCGCTATTAACATCACCGGGCTTGTAGGAGAAGAACGACAACAAGGAGAGCCATTGGAGGCCGTCCCTGACGTGCCGCCTCCGTCAACCACGCCGCCCAGAGATGAACCTTCGGCAAGGGCTCCCACTGGTGAGCCCATCCGCATTGAAGAGGAGCCGACAAGCACGGGCACTGGCAATCCTACATCGGCAATCAATGTTGCCGGGAAAGGAGAAACCACCTCTCAACAGCCCGACACAGGTAAACCGTTTGCCTTGGTGCACTTATCATTCTTTCTTTATTTTTGTCTTCTTGAACTTCAACCTCGGTTTCATCTTGTTTCCTTTCTTGGTCTTCAGATCTTCCTTCGATGGGACAAATGGATGTTGATATTGTCATCGAAGAGACCGCCAAGGACGCTGCCACCGAGGCCGACAGAGTCGTAGCTTACGAGGCCGCCAAGGCCACACAGGAAGAAACCACTAAGGGGTCTGCCGAGGGGGCCGGGAAGGAAACCGGCGACCATACTGACGGCATTCCTGCCGCAGGAGCGCCTGGCGCTACACCGGTCGTGGAGCCCCCAGTTGCCGGCGAGGCGATTGTCGAGGATCAGCCGTCAACATCCGACGCCCCCCCCCCCCCCGTCAAGCAGATACCTTAAGGTCGGCGACAACCTGTTCGTCAACATACCAGGAACGGCAAGCACTGGGGTGCCAACCGAAGGAGAAATTTTTGATGAAGACGTCATCGCCGCCGCTGGACTTAAGACCTTTGACGAGCCACGCGCCAGCAGCAGCGGGTCCAGGGAAGAACAGCTCCTCCAAGCCATGAGCGACAACTTTCAAAAGCTTCAGGCGCTTCACCGCACCCGAAAGGAGAGGTTGGACTCCAGGGTGGCAGTTGTTGAAGCAGCGGAGGCATATTTCCAGAAGCGCGTCGAGGAGACGCAAGTCTGGTATGCTGAGGCTTTCCAGGAACTGACGGCTGGCCGGGAGCAACTGAATCAAAGTTGGAGCGAGTTCCTCTTAAAGCAGTCCGACGCTGAGAAGGCACAGGAGGAGGCCGCGCAGCAGGCTGCTGCAGAGGAAGCTCGCTTAACAGAACGCCGCGTCGGGCTCGATGCCTATGAAGAAGACCTTGCTGCTCGCGAGGAGGCGCTTGCCGCCAAGCTCCGCGGCAAGGACGAAGAGATCGAGAAGCTTGTCGCACGGCGAACTCAGGAGCTGGAGCAGAGACACAAGGAAACACTCGAAGCTCTGGCCATAGACCATGCCGGCAAGTTAAAGGGAGCCGTCGATGCCGCCGAAGCTACAGAGGCCGCCAAGAACGAGCTGGACGATAAAGTGAAGAGGCTGGAAGCAGATCTCGAGGGCCATGGCAAGGAGATCTCAACGCTCAAAGCCGACAGAGAGAAGACTCTCTACAGCCTGGCGGAGATGCAAACCGCCGTGTCCGACAAGACCAAAGAGCACATCTCAGCCAATGAATCCATCGCTGACCTGAAACTGAAGCTGACAACGCTGGAGGAGTCTCTTGAGAACGGCAAGGCTCGCGAGAGAGTTTTGATCAAAGACCTCCAGAATGAGAAGAACCTGCTCAACAGCACCGCCGCCACTTATAACGACTTTGAGAGAGGTGTGAAGATCTGGACTGAGCGCCTTGTCGATGTCGTGGAAAGGCTTGCCACAGAATTGTCCACCATGGGCTTGAAGAACTTCAACTACTCTTCTGATGATAGGGTATCTTCGAGCGCCAAGCTGACCATGTTCTTCGAGAGCATCGTTGACGCCCTCAAGCTGCTCCAGTCTGACCGAGCAACCCATCTGGCCAATGAATCCCACAAACTCTGCCGGGCCGTCCTCCTCAAGGTGCTCGTCAAAGTGGTGCACAAGAACCCCGGCATCAACCTTACTAACGTTCTCGCTAGCTTGCCGGAGGATGTAGACCTCAAGGTCCTCGAAGAGCTTGTCGCGCCCATCGTCGACAGAGTGAGCCAAGTCAAGAGGGTCAAAGGCCAGCGCAGAGACTAGTCGCTTCACTCCATTTTGTCGCCACCATTCCATGTCAAAGGCAGTTTTATCTTAAGTTAGAATCGCGGCAACCATTAATGTAATATAACTTGCTATGTATTAGAAGAATGTATGCTATTTCTCTTGTCTGATTTCTTTTTTTGTACGGTACATGCCCTACGCTTATTGGAAACTTGCCGATGCGCGCATCCTTGCTGCGAGTGCTTTGAGGAATGGATCCTTAGCAGCCTGCTGGAGGTGTCGCCGCCGACAAGATACCTTGACGTTTTCAGTGCAGCCACTTAAGCTGTTGAGCGGACTCGAAACAAAGTAAGGGCGCAACCGATCACGACAAGGTTCCTTCCCGTGCAGGTTTTCCATACAAAAGCCGAAATCGTTCAAGGAAAATAAATATAGAATAAAAATTTGCATAAGAGTTTTGCAACTTAGCTTTTCGTCGCTATACTCCTTATTGCAAAATGTCAACTTGAACGTCGCCTCTCGGTGTCCATACCATCATTTCCCCCGGCAAACTTGCACGCGAGGAAACCTTATGTCCTTCAAGAAGAAGAGAAAACAGAGATATGGAACCTTGGCGGTTCACTAACGCTTACCGGAAGCAGGTGTAATACAACATCTCAGACAAGCATGCATATAGATTGACATGAAAATCGACAAGAATTGTAAAACACTTAAGTTTATTCTACTATGCACAGGGTCTGCGCCTGGCTTTGTACAAAGGATCATATGCCTTGTCGGCAAGACTTGTACAAAAGGTGGTTGCCGGGAGACTCGGCAACCGCGCCTTATGGATAGAACTTACGAAGGTGTTCGATATTCCAGGAATTGCTCACTCGAATGCCATCTTCGGTCTCCAGGCGGACTGCGCCGGGCCTGGTGACTCGTACTACCCGATAAGGGCCTTCCCAATTCGGCGTCAACTTGTTAGAATTCTTGGCCGACTGAACGCGCCGAAGAACAAGGTCGCCTTCCTCAAGACTTCGGGCATGAACCTTGCGGCTATGATAGTGGCGCAAGGCTTGCTGGTAGCGTGCAGCTCACACAGCAGCCTGAAGACGATCTTCCTCAAGGAGCGTGGCGTCATCTTGCCGCAGCTGCTCTTGCTCAAGCTCATCATAAGCGAGCACTTGAGGTGACCCGTACATGAGTTCTGTGGGGAGAACTACTTCTGCCCCGTAGACTAGGGAGAAGGGTGTCTGGCCAGTAGCTCGATTTGGTGTCGTTCTGATTGACCAAAGAACCGCCGGCAGCTCATCAATCCAGTGTCTTCCGCACTTGCGCAGCTTCTCGAAAGTCCTTGTTCTGAGACCTCGCAACACTTCAGCATTTTCCCTCTCCGCTTGGCCGTTGCTCCTCGGGTGAGCAACAGAAGCAAAACATATTTTTCCGCGAAGGTCTTGGACGTACTGCATGAAGGTGTGGCTCGTGAACTGCGTGCCATTGTCGGTGATGATCCTGTTTGGCACACCAAAACGGCACACTAGTCCTTTGAAGAACTTGACGGCTGATTGTGCTGTCACCTTTCTCACTGCTTTCACTTCCGGCCACTTCGTGAACTTGTCGATAGCAACGTACAAGTACTCGAAGCCCCCGGCAGTGCGGGGGAAAGGACCCAATATGTCGAGCCCCCAGACCGAAAATGGCCAGGAAAGAGGGATTGTCTGAAGAGCTTGAGCTGGCTGATGCAATTTCTTTGAATGGAACTGGCACGCTTCACACTTGGTTACTAGTGCAGTTGCATCCTGGAGAGCAGTGGGCCAAAAGAAACCTTGCCGGAATGCCTTGCCGACAAGAGCTCTTGAGCCTATGTGGGAGCCACATATGCCTCCATGTATCTCTGCCAATAGCTCCAGTCCATCCTCCCGAGGAATACACTTCAATTTCACACCGTTCGGTCTCTTTTTGTACAGGATATTGTCCATGAACTGGTACATACTAGACCAACGGGCTACTTTCTCCGCTTCTTCCTGTTCTTCAGGGAGTTCTCCTGTTTGAAGGAATTGGACGATGTGCTGTGCCCATGTTGGAGCCTGTGGCTCGACAACAAGGACCAAAGGCATATCTTCGACCGTGGGAACGTTTGTCTCTACGGCAAGGGCTTGAGGCCCTACCGGAGCCTGTGGCTCCCCGGCAAGCTCGGCGTCGTTCCCGGCAACTTCCTTGCCAGCGGCTTCTGGAAGCTCTGCAGGAAAGTGCTGGCCGGAACTCAACTTCCTTATTTTGTCTTGCCTCGTCGATGGTGTTACGGATGGCTGAGTTAAGCGGAGCACAAAAGTTCCTGGTTCCACAGGTAACTTGAGGGCAGCACATTTTGACAGGTCGTCGGCAATATTGTTATCCGCACGAGGAACATGCTCTGTTTGCAACCCGTCAAAACGCTCCTCCAACTCTCACTTCATCAACATATGCTTCCATCAACGGGCTCTGATAGTCTTTGTTGACTTGCCTGACGACAAGCTACGAGTCACCTCTGACGATGAGCTTCTTAATTCCAAGGTCCGCCGCGATCCTGAGACCGGCAAGCAGCCCTTCATATTCTGCAGTGTTGTTTGTTGATCTCTCCCGGGGAAAGTGCATCTGAATTACATACTTGAGGTGCTCTCCGGTGGGTGCGACAAGCAGCACGCCAGCACCGGCGCCTTGCAGCGAGAAAGCCCCGTCAAAGTACATAATCCATTCTCGATTAGTTTCCTTGCCGGGGATAGTTGTTTCTTGAATTTCTTCGTCTGGCGTCGGTGTCCATTCTGCAATGAACTCTGCCAAGGCTCTGCTCTGAATAGTCGAAGTGCTTTCAAATTTGAGACCAAAGCTTCACAGTTCCAACGCCCACTCCACAATCCTGCCGGTCGCATCTGGATTTCGTAAAATCTGCTGCAACGGGAAGCGAGTGACGACGGTGATTTCATGTGCCTGGAAATAATGGCGCAGCTTCCTCGAGGCCATAAGGAGGCCGAAGAGCAGCTTCTGCACACCAGAATATCTTGATCTAGCCCCCTGCAAAAGGGAGCTGACAAAATAAAAGTGGGCGCTGCACCATCTTCTTCTTCTGCGTTGTTTCATTTGATTGCGCAGATCCTGCCTTGTCGGCACCAGACTCTGCCAGGGAAAATCCCAGCTTGTCGCTTGACGGGCCCGCCACTGCCGCTGCTTCTTCGTCAACTTCTCTCTGCGCCACTAACGTAGCACTAACCACTTGATTCATTGCCGCTAGATATAGCAGCAACGGCTCTTGTGGTTTAGGTGCGACTAGCGTTGGCGGAGAGGAGAGGTACCTCTTCAAGTCCTGCAGCGCTGCCTCCGCTTCTGGAGTCCATTTCATTGGACCGGCCTTCTTCAAGATTTTGAAAAAAGGCAGGGCGCGCTCAGCGGATTTGGAGATGAACCTGCTCAGAGCAGCAACGCAGCCAGCAAGTCGACGCACATCTTTGACACGTCTTGGTGCTTCAATCTGCTCAATTGCCTTGATCTTGTCGGGATTTGCTTCGATTTCACGTTGAGACACAAAGAACCCGAGAAGCTTGCCAGATGGAACGCCAAACACACACTTCTCAGGATTGAGCTTCAGATTGATCTTGCGCAAATTTGCAAATGTCTCTTCTAAATCTTGTATGAGCATTGCCTTGTCCTTGGTTTTAACCACTATGTCATCCATATAAGCTTCCATATTTCTATGTAGCTGGGGCTCAAAACCAATCTGGACCGCTCTTGCAAATGTTGAACCAGCACTTTTCAACCCGAAAGGCATACGTATGAAGCAATACGTGCCACATGGGGTGATAAATGCGGTTTTCTCTTCGTCTTCCTTTGACATGAAAATCTGATGATACCCTGAATAAGCGTCAAGAAACGACAGCAAATCGCAGCCAGCAGTGGAGTCCACAATCTGGTCGATGCTCGGCAAGGGAAAAGGATCTTTTGGACAGGCTTTATTGATATCTGTATAGTCGATACACAGCCTCCATTTTCCATTCGCCTTGCGCACTACAACTGGATTGGCCAACCATGTTGGATGGAGCACTCCTCTGACTAAACCTGCCGCTTCCAGCTTCCTGATTTCTTCGGCAATAAATTCTTGCCGCTCCAAAGCTTGCTTCCTAACTTTCTGCTTGACGGGCCGTGCATGAGGACAAACAGCAAGGTGGTGCTCAATTACCTCCCTGGGAACACCGGGGATATCAGATGGTTGCCATGCAAACACATCGACATTCGCCCGCAGGAAGGCAATGAGCGCACTTTCCTATTTGTCATCGAGGGTGGAACTCACGGTGAAAGTTCCTCCCGTACCATCCTCCTTGACGGGCACCTTCTTAGTTGCTGGTGGAGCTGCCTTGGATTTCTTGCTCTTGCCGGTGGAGCTCTCCGGCACATCCTCAACGGGAGCGCAGCACTCCGAGGAGGTGCGCTTGCCGGAGTGTGTGCTAGAGGTCTTGCCGGTCTTCTTCCCCCCGGGAGCTTCGGTGGCAGGAGCAAGTGCCTTGGCGGCAGGTGCTGCGACTGCCTCCCGGTAGAGTTGGTCGGTGCAGATAAGCGCATCCTTATTGTCGGAGTTGATAGTGATGACGCTCATCGGCCCGGGCATCTTCAATGTATTATAAGCGTAGTGTGATGCCGCCATGAACTTGGCCAGCACCGGGCGACCAAGAATCCCATTATATGGCAATGGAATCTTGGCGACGTCGAAGACAATCTTTTCTGTTCTGTAGTTCAGCTCACTACCAAATGTTACTGGCAGCGTGATCTTGCCTTTTGGCTGGCTCCTTCCTGGATTGATCCCTTGAAACGTGCCCATTTCCTCGAGATCCTCATCGGGAATTTGCAACCTCTTGATCACATCAGGCGAGATCAAGTTCAAACCGGCCCCACCGTCAACTAACATCTTTGTCACCTTGAGGTTGCGGATCGTTGGTGAAACCAACAATGGCAAACACCCAACCGCGGTTGTGCGATCAGGGTGATCCTCGGCGTCAAAAATGATAGGCGTGTTGGACCATTTCAATGGTTTCCGGGCATCGACCGACGGCTCTGTCGCATTAATCTCGCGCGCCCACTGTTTGAGTCGGCGGTGAGAGGAATGCAACTAGGCGCCTCCGTCAACGCACATGGCTTCTGTGGCTTTCTGAAACTCGTGCTCACTAGACTCGTCGTCCTCTTCGTCATCATCGTCACCCCCTCTGTCTTATCACGGCCTCGAGCGGGCCTCTCCTTTTGTTGCTTGGCCTTGCCGCGGCGACCTCCTCGACCACCGCGTTTCTTGCCAGACCCCTCAGCACCATCCTGGGCCTTCTCCTTGTCTCGTCTTTCATACTCAGCTTTCTGCTTCTCGACAAGCTGCTCAACTTGCCGGCAGTTTTGGAGATCGTGACCCTTGGTGTGATGGATCTTGCAGTACTGCTTGTCGGAGCCCTCCGGCTTGTCAGCAGCCGCCAAGGCCTGACATGAGGCACACCCGGCAACCTCCTTGCCAGGGCCATCAGCCTTGATCTTCTTGGCAGTGCTGGCGTTGCTAGCTCCCTCGACGGCAAGCACGGCCTTGCCCTTGCGCTTCCTGTTACGCCGTCGGCCTTTCTTCGTCGAGGTGGTGGCGTCTTCGCCTTCAGAGTCGATTTCTGCGCCAGCATCCTCACCAGGGAATCTCCTTCCCTCCTCGGCTCGAGCACATTTGTCAGCCAGAGCATAAAGCTCGGCGACATCCCTGACTTTGTTCATTGCCAGCTCTTCCCGCATCTTGCCGTTGCGCACGTTCTGATGAAACACACTGATAACAGCGGCAGGATGAACGTCTGGGATGTTGTGCTGTATACGGTTGAATCTCTGTATAGACTTGCGCAAGGTTTCGCCCTCCTTCAGGGGGATGAGATGTAAATCGCTTTCCTGGCCAGGAGCCTGGTGGCCTCCAGTAAAGGCGCCAACAAACTCATGACACAAATCTGTCCAGGAGGAAATGGAATTCTCCGGCAAATGCATCAACCACGACCTGACGTTGGGCTTAAGCACCAACGGGAAATAGTTGGCGAGTATCTTGTCGTCTCGAGCCCCAGCAGCCTGCACCGCAATGGTGTAGATGCTCAGGAACTCTGACGGGTGAGTCTTGCCGTCGTATTTCTCCGGCACCTCCGGCTTGAAAGTTCGGGAATTGGGCCACTGGACCCGCCGCAGCTCACGAGTAAACGCTGGAAAACCCACCTCGTAAGGCAAGTTACCAGAATCCCCCGGCGCAGGCTTGTCCACAGTGGGTCCCACGCGCCTGTCGCATTGACGGCGCGCTTCCCGGCACCGCTCGATGGTAGTTCGAGCGTCTTCTTTGTTCCGTTCCCGAAGAACTTTACGTTGATCGCGGCGAGCTCGCAGATCAGACAAGGCTGTGGAATCGTCATCACAGGCATCTATCCACCAAGTTAGCGACCGATGTTGTCGTTGCAGAGGGGAGCGCATCGTAGTCGTACCGCCTCCGGTCTTTTCTCCATCAGCACGCACCGGCTCAGTGGATTGCCGCCGCGAAGGCCCCGCCTGCTGCGGCCTGTCATCATTGGCGAAGCCGATGAGGCTCTGGATAGCAAATCTCCATTCTTCTAGCTTCTCCGCAGCGGGAGGAAAATTTAGGAGCAGCTGCGCTCATGCTAACGCTTCTGCCGGTGTAGGCGGCGGTGAGAGGTGCGAAGAACGTGATGTGCTCTGACTCCTAACTGTGTTAGAAGGAGCTCCATCATGGTCTTGCGGCCGCGCCCTGCTTCCACCGGCGTGTTGGCGTGCATACTGGCCCTGTGCATCTTGGGAGTGATGCGCAGGGGTTTTTCCATGGGGGCGCCTGGAACCACCAACGTCGCGACGCTGCCCGTCGCGCACGACCTGAGAAGGCCGCGGCGCATGCGTCGGCGTGGGTGTCTTGGAAGGCGCCGTCCCGTCCTTGGAGTTCGCTGTGCCACCCGTAGGTAGCACGGCTCCGTCCTTAGACCTGGCAGTGTGCGGGTTGCTGTCGCCATTGCGAACGACGCCGCTCGCCTGGCTCTGATCGCCAGAACGTCGTGGAGGCTCAAGACCTCCACCTCCTCCACCAGCGCGCACGCCGTCGCCCGTCTGTGAAGGTACAGGCAACCCGGACGCGGATGGATCAACCGCCGTAGCGCCCTTCTTCTTGGGAGCCATGGCGACGAAAGTGATCAAGAACTGGCGCGCTGACCGCTAGATCGGGTTCGCGCAACCTTTTCCCCTACCTGGCGTGCCAAAGATGTCGGTGTACGACACCTATGGGATCGCTTGGATCCCTTTTACGGTTCGGCTGGGAGAAAAGATTTACACAAAGAGCGGATCCAACGATCAACGCAGGGATTTTTACCCAGGTTCGGGCCGCTGAGTAGCGTAAAACCCTACTCCTGCTTTTGTTTATTGTGGGTGTTTCAAGCCCGAGCTCCAGGAGCGCTTGCAATGAACGGTATGTTCATGAAGCAGCTACGCATGCAGAATGGGCCAGAAGGTCCCCCCCCCCCCCCGTAGCTTCGCCTTGGGCCTCCTTTTATATGTCAAGGGGTCACCAACAGTGGCGAATAGCAAGTACAAGAGGTGTAAAGTTGCTACAGTGTTTACATGCTTATCACTGACGACTTAGGACAAACGCATTAAATGCCTTGCTTAGGTGTTCCTTACTTTCTTGGGGACGGAAAAAGAGCCCGTCCCATCAGCACCGCTTAATCCCATTTGCCGCTAATGCCATGACACGCATCCAGGAGGACAAACCCTAAACGACAAGCTGTTTGCTGCGCTGGAGCGGTGGCAGGGCGGCGGGATCTTGCCGGGTCTTCGTGAGCCTTCCCGGCAGGATCTTGCCGGGAATCCAACCTTCGGTCTTCTGTCTTCTGATCATCGGCTTGAATGCCCTCTTAATAGTCTTGTATTTGTTTCCAGCTGTTCTCCGGCAGGCCTTGCCCCTGGTATGGCTACAAACATCCGTGCACAAGTATAGGGTACTAAAAGACCCAAACTTTAGTACACCGACATAGAGTAATTTCTTTTACAATAGGGAAAAATCAGCTTTCTGCAAAGTTAAACTTAGAGCTTTCCACCAGCCAAATTGAACGTACAAATAGGTTCATTATACTCTTGTGATGTGACTTGCCAGTACATTCCATGTACTGACCTACACGGCTGCAACGTATCATGTTGCAGGATTTCAAAGACGAGTAAGGGTTACAATATAGGGTTACGGTTTACACTCAACTTGTCATTGGCATTGATGGGACTCCACACCCTTATGATTGTTTTCCACTGTGTTATATCAGGTATAATCTGGATTTACGTTATCCTTTTAACATGTGATGTTATGGTATTTCATCGATATATTGTGTGTGCTAGCATACTGATCTAGGGATAGCACAAAAAGCACAGAGGCACCGATCCTTTTGGGTTGGGTCGCTACATCTCCACCTATTACTATTAACGAAACAACATTGACTTTGGAACATGTTATGCAAAGGCAGAAGATGCATTAACGGTTTGGATTTGATTGTTACCGACTCCGAGTTGCAGCGGAAGAAGACGAGTTGGTGTAGATCGTAGTTGGAGTCTCCCGAACCATAGATGAACGATCCCACAAACCGCCCACGAACAGTCCCTCGAATGGAAGACCGAAAGCACAACCTCTCTACGAGTTGCAAGCGTACGGTCTTCATGATCCGGCAGTGCTTCGCTGTCCAGAGCTAATCGTCGCCGAAGAATTAGAGGGAGGAGATTAGAACCACATTGGTCTTATAATTATGAGTATTAGAGGATCTAGGTCAAGCTCTAATTGATCAAATAGGAACAACTAGAACTAGAACTAGAACTAGAGAACTAGAGGAGGCTCCAAAACTTGTGTGTCTCAAAGGTGCAAAAGCCTCTAGTATATATAGGTTGGAGGGGAGAGGAGCGACGCAACACAAGGGGGGAAAGGGTTCCCCGCTTGCGCTAGCCAATATGTGGAGGAGGAGTCCTCCCCCTAGTCCAATTCGGCGTCCCCTATAGGAAAGGGGGGCGCCACCCTTTTTGGGCCTTTGTGGCCCATGTTGCCTTCCACCTCTTGGCCCTTTAAGGCATGTTGATATTTAATTAATTATAAAAGCCTCCTAACAATTACTAGAGCCTTTTAAATTAATTTAACATCTATGGAAACATTTTCCAACTATATATTATTTATTGGTAATACCTGGTATTGCGCGATAAACTCCAAACCCCTTCCGGTGACCCCGAAACGCTTCTGGTTCCTCTCGAAACTATTTTGAATATTAATGAAAATATTTCAAAAATAAATCCTCATTAATCTCGTCCTACTAACACTCAGCAGACTGTGATTACCTTAAGCTGGTGACCCTGTAGGTTCGGTGAAACATAGACATGAATGCTACTTGTGAGCTGCGTTGGTAAAATCCTCGAAGAGGAGAGGATGATGCAGTATAGTAGAGATAAGTATTTCCCTCAGTTATGAAACCAAGGTTATCAATCTAGTAGGAGAACCAAGAAACAACTCGTTAGCAGCACCTGCACACAAACAAAATACTCGTCACACCCAACGCTAACAAGGAGTTGTCAATCCCTCAACGGTAAAGTGCAAGATTAAATTGTATGTGATAGATAAATAGATTAAACAAAAATACAAAAAAAACTAATAAGATAAAAGTGCAGCAAGGTATTTTTAGGATTTTTTATATATGATAAAAGTAGACCCGGGGGCCATAGTTTTCACTAGAGGTTTCTCTCTTGAAAATAGCATATGGTGGGTAGACAAATTACTGTTGGGCAATTGATAGAAAACCAAATAATCATGACGATATCCAAGGCAATGATCATGTATATAGGCATCACGTCCGAGACAAGTAGACCGAAATGATTCTGCATCGACTACTATTACTCCACACATCGACCGCTATCCATCATGCATCTAGAGTATTAAGTTCATTAAGAACGGAGTAATGCCTTAAGCAGGATGACATGATGTAGACAAGATAAACTCAGGCATGAATAAACCCCATCTTTTTATCCTTAATAGCAACGATACATACGTGTCATGTCCCTTTCTGTCACTGGGATTGAGCACTGCAAGATCGAACCCATTACATAGCACCTCTCCCATTGTAAGACAAATCAATCCAGTTGGCCAAACCAAATCAATAGATCGGAGAGAAATAAGATACTATAATAATCATGCATAAAAGAGTTCAGAGAAGACTCAAATAACTCAAATAATATTCATGGATAAATCTGATCATAAACTCACAATTCATCGGATCCCCACAAACACACCGCAAAAAGTGATTACATCTGATAGAACTCCAAGAACATCGACGAGAACATTGTATTGAAGATCAAAAAGAGAGAAGAAGCCATCTAGCTACAAACTATATATGGACCCGAAGGTCTTTGGTAAACTACTCGCGCATCATCGGAAGGGCAGCAAGGTTGATGTAGAGCCCCTCCGTGATTGATTCCCCCTCCGGCGGAGTACCAGAGAAGGCCTCTTGATGGGATCTCTCGAGAACAGAGGCTTGCGGCGGCGGAAAAGTATTTCGTGGACTCCTTTGTTGGTTTCCCGATTTATGAGTATTTATAGAGGTGGAATTAGGTCAAACGGAGCAAAGGTGGCCCCACGAGGTACCAGGGCGCCCCCCCTGGGGAGCGCCGTGGTGCCTCGTGGGCCACTGCTTCATGTTCTCGTCCCCTCCCAAAGCTTCTAGTGTCTCTTATGTCCAGAAAAATATCTCCAAAAAGTTTCATGGCATTTGGACTTCGTTTGGTACAGATATTCTGGAAAACCAAAAACAAGCAAAAAAACAGCAACTGGCACTGGGCACTAAGTTAATAGGTTAGTCCCAAAAAATGATATATAATTGCTTGTAAATGTCTATAAAACATCCAAGATTGATAATAATAGCATGGAATAATCAAAAATTATAGATACGTTGGACATGTATCAAGCATCCCCAAGCTTAATTCATGCTCGTCCTCGAGTAGGTAAATGATAAAAACAGAATTTTTGATGTGGAATGCTACCTATCATATTCATCATATATTCTTTTCTTTTGTAGCATGGACATTTGGATTTGAATGATTCATAGCAATAGTTTATAATTTGACATGAAGACATAAATACTCAAGCATACTAACAAGCAACCATGCCTTTCAAAATATCAACGCTAAAGAAAGTTATCCCTAGCCCATTATGCTCAATCATTGATCCTTTCATGAAACACACTTGAATATTAGCTACATCCAATGCACAAGTATGATAATAGTGCTCTCTAGTTCGGGCCTTTTAAGAGAAGATGGAGACTCAAAGTAAAATAAAAATTGCATAAAAGTAAATAGATAGGGCCTTCACAGAGGGAAGCATGGATTTGCAGAGGTGCCAGAGCTCAATGTTTAAATTAGAGAGATAAAATTATTTTGAGAGGCATGGTTTTCCTGTCAACGAAAATGACCAAGAGTTCCCAATATCTTCCATGCTAGACACATCATAGGCGGTTCCCAAACAGAAAATAAAGTTTATTTCCTTTCCACCATTCTTTCACAATGCATGGCTAGCCGTATCCACGGGTGCCTTCCATACCAACACTTTCCAAGGAATTTATTATTAACATCATATTATTATTATTTTCATTTCGGGAATGGGCATCCCTATTACCTGCCACTCTCTCATGCAATGACAAGTGAATAAACACTCATCGTGAGAATGACACACCTAGCATGGAAAATATTGGCCACCCCTTGCCGCTTCATGAGAGGTACGGGCACACAAAATGGAAATTTATTTTGAAAGATTAGAGTTGGCACATGCAAATTTACTTGGAAAGGCATGGAAATAGCGCATATAGGTAGGTATGGTGCACTCATTTGGCACAGTTTGGTTTAAGGAGTTGGATGCACAAGCAGTATTCCCACTTAGTACAAGTGAAGGCTAGCAAATAGATTGAGAAGCGACCAACCAAAAAGTGAAAACGGTCATAAACAAGCATTAAACATAACTAACACCGAATAATGCACCACAAGTAGGATATAATTTCGTTGCATAATTATTGACTTTACGAGCATGCATAGGGAATCAAAAACCTTAACACCAATATTCTTACTAAATCACAGTTACTCACTAGCATGACTCACATATTATCATCTAAATATCGCAAAACTATTGCAAGGAATCAAACTTATCATATCCAATGATCTATATGAAAGTTTTTATTATATCCCTCTTGAATATTCATCACTTCGGGACCAAATTCATATCTTGTGCAAATTACCATTATTATTATCAACTCTCAAAAAGATATAAGTGAAGCATGAGAGTGCAAATATTTCTTCAAAATTTTATCATATCAACTCTCAATATAATTTAAGTGAATCACGAGAGTTCAAATATTTCTTCAAAAATTAATCTTATCAACTCTCAAAATAATTTAAGTGAAGCACGAGAGTTCAAATATTTCTTCAAAATTTAGCCACCACCGTGCTCAAAAAGATTTGAGTGAAGCACTACAGCAACTGCCTAGCTCAAATGATATAAGTGAAGCACATAGAGTATTCTAACAAATCATGATAAATGTGTGGCTCTCTCAAATAAGTGTGTTCGGAGAAGATGATTGTTACAAACTAAAAAGGAAACAAAGCAAAGACTCATATAATACACGACGCTCCAAGCAAAACTCATGATATGTGATGAATAAAAATATAGCTTCAAGTAAAATTACCGATAGTTTGTAGAATAAAGAGGGGATGCCTTCCGGGGCATCCCCAAGCTTAGACGCTTGAGTCTTCCTTCAATATTACCTTGGGTTTCCTTGGGCATCCCCAATCTTATGCTCTTGCCACTCCTTATTCCTTCATCCATCGTGATCTCACCCAAAACTTGAAAACTTCAATCACACAAAACTCAACAAAACCTTCGTGAGATCCGTTAGTATAATAAAGCAAATCACTACGTTAGGTACTGTTGCAAACCCATTCATATTTTATTTTTGCATTATACCTACTGTATTATAACTTCTCCATGGCTTATACCCCCCGATACAATCCATACTTCCATCAAAACAAGCAAAACAATGCATAAAAAAACAGAATCTGTCAAAAACAGAACAGTCTATAGCAATCTGAACATTGATTATACTTCTATAACTCCAACAATTCTGAAAAATTAGGACAACGTGGAAAATTTGTATATCAATCATGTGTAAAAAATTAAGAATCTTTTGACGTTCTGATCATTTTTTAAAATTCCTGCACTGGGCGCAAAAGTTTCTGTTTTTGCACAGAATCAAATCAACTATCATCCAAACTATCCCAAAGGTCTTACTTGGCACAAACACTAACTAAAACATAAAAACACAACCATTACATAGGCTATAATTATGTAAACACACATGAACAGAAATAAAAAGTAAAAATTTATTTTATTCATTGGGTTGCCACCCAACAAGCGCTATTGTTTTATGCCCCTAGCTAGGCATAATGCATAGTTTTCAAGTATTGTAATCTTTGTTCTCCAACTCCTCAATTATACAACTACTTATTTTAGGAGGTTCAACATGCGAGTTTCTAATCACACTCCTAGGCACAAAATCAAGAATTTTGTTCTTATGGACAAGTTCCTCTATAATATCAACAAAATTTGGGTGCACGCTAATCATTTTAAGATCCTCACTTCCCTTAGTGGAAGTAGCTCAATTAGCCCTAGGAACATACATAAACTTGCAATTTTTATTGAGAGGAGTTCTATCAATACTCTTAACGGAGGAAAATGCCTGGCCCAACCTATTAATAATTTCTTCTAACTTACCGATTCTAGCGGGGCTTTATTCTAATTTCTCAATCACCGGCTTCCTTTTCCTTCAAGGTTTTCAATATAATTCCTACCTTAGAACCAAATTGATTGATATGATTATGAACTTTTTTATCTAAAATCTCAAGATGTTCGGTAGTAGGCATTTTATTCTCAATAACTTCTAACCTTTGCATAACATGTTCCAAGGTCAAGATTGTTTCATTAATAGTGATAGGTGGTGATCCCACTAGATTTCCCATAGCATTGAAAGCATCCATAGAGGGACACATCAAGAAATTCCCTCCGGTAATAGTGTCAAGCACAAATCTATACCAAGTAGTAATGCCCACATAAAAATTGCGAAGTAGAATGGTAGTGGATTGCTTACGAGTTGATCTATTATGAGCATCGCAAATCCTATACCAAGCATCTTTTAAATTCTCTCCTCCCCTTTGTTTAAAATTAAGAACTTCATTTTCAGGGGTACACGTAACAAGGGAAGAACTAGTCATAACGATAAAACAAGAGAACAAGAAAAAGGCAAACGGAAAATATATTTGTATTTTTGCAAAAACTTTTTTTAGAAGTCGGGGAGACGAAAACGAGAGGCAAAGGAAAATAAAATAAATGCAAGGAGATGAGAGTTTATGCTTAGGCACTTGATAGTTATTGATGATGTCTCCCCGGCAACGGCGCCAGAACTTCTTCTTGCTACTTGTGAGCTGCGTTGGTAAAATCCCCGAAGAGCAGAGGATGATGCAGTACAGTAGAGATAAGTATTTCCCTCAGTTATGAAACCAAGGTTATCAATCCAGTAGGAGAACCAAGCAACAACTCGTTAGCAGCACCTGCACACAAACAAACAACTTCTCACACCCAACGCGAACAAGGGGTTGTCAATCTCTTGATGGTAAAGTGCAACATTAAATTGTATGTGATAGATAAATAGATTAAAAAAATACTAAATAAGATAAAAGTGCAGCAAGGTATTTTTAGGATTTTTTAGATATGATAAAAGTAGACCCGGGGGCCATAGTTTTCACTAGAGGCTTCTCTCTTGAAAATAGCATATGGTGGGTAGACAAATTACTGTTGGGCAATTGATAGAAAAGCAAATAATCCTGATGATGTCCAAGGCAATGATCATGTATATAGGCATCATGTCCGATACAAGTAGACCGAAATGATTCTGCATCTACTAGTATTACTCCACACATCGACCGCTATCCAGCATGCATCTAGAGTATTAAGTTCATTAAGAACGGAGTAACGCCTTAAGCAGGATGACATGATGTAGACAAGATAAACTCAGGTATGAATAAACCCCATCTTTTTATCCTTAATAGCAATGATACATACGTGTCATGTCCCTTTATGTCACTGGGATTTAGCACCGCAAGATCGAACCCATTACAAAGCACCTCTCCCATTGCATGACAAATCAATCCAGTTTGGCCAAACCAAATCAATAGATCGGAGAGAAATACGATGCTATAATAATCATGCATAAAAGAGTTCAGAGAAGACTCACATAACTCAAATAATATTCATGGATAAATCTGATTATAAACTCACAATTCATCGGATCCCAACAAACACACCGCAAAAAGTGATTACATCGGATAGAACTTCAAGAACATCGAGGAGAACATTGTTTTGAAGATCAAAAAGAGAGAATAAGCCATCTAGCTACTAACTATGGACCTGAAGGTCTGTGGTAAACTACTCACGCATCATCGGAAGGGCAGCAAGGTTGATGTAGAGCCCCTCCGTGATTGATTCCCCCTCCGGCGGAGTACCGGAGAAGGCCTCCAGATGGGATCTCTCGAGAACAGAGGCTTGCGGCGGTAGAAAAAGTATTTCGTGGACTCCTTCATTGGTTTCCTGATTTTAGAGAATTTATAGAGGAGGAATTAGGTCAAACGGAGCCTTGTGGGCCCCACGAGGTACCAGGGAACACCCCCCTGGGGCACGCCGTGGTGCCTCGTGGGCAACTGCTTCATCTTCTCGTCCCCTCCCGAAGCTTCTAGTGTCTCTTATGTCCAGAAAAAAATCTCCAAAAAGTTTCGTGGCATTTGGACTTTGTTTGGTACAGATATTCTGGAAAACCAAAAACAGGCAAAAAAACAACAACTAGCAGTAGGCACTAAGTTAATAGGCTAGTCCCAAAAAATGATATATAACTGCTTGTAAATGTATATAAAACATCCAAGATTGATAATATAATAGCATGGAACAATCAAAAATTATAGATACGTTGGAGACGTATCAATGAACAAAACTCCTTTGTTGAATGACCGATAGCGGAACCGTGGACGTCCATATCGATCCCTGTGAGTGCACGAATGACATTCGAGTGAACCTTTGGTTATCATGTGCTATTCACTTTGCTTCACAATACTTTACAAAACCCAAGGTGAGATGTATCGGTATCCTCTTGAGTCATACACATGCTCATTATACCAATATCCTCGTTACCGGTTTTGTTCTTCTTTCTCATTGAAATGTTCCGACATCCGCGTGACATGGTCACCTATGTCTGGCTAGATGAAGATGGATGTCGTCACACCGAGAGGGCCCTAACTATATCTCTCCATCGTCAGAGGAGCAAATTCCACTCTCGAGCTATCTAGTCCCTTGTCAAACTTTCCGATGAACTTGTAAGTTGTCGTTATGATCACCGTGTTACAGATGGTGTTTGAGCAACCCCAAAGCTCATCGTATGGTAAGAAGTGACTACGATACTCTCATGGTCTAAGGAACTAAAACACATGTTAACACTCCGTGTTATAACAATTGATTTCAGACGATATTATCTCAAAGTATAACAAACAAGTTTCGGTTGATTCAATATGATCGTTCTTCTAACGTCATACTCTCAATGTTGTTTTAGGACTATCGTTAAACTTAATGATATCCTAAGATCCGGAAAACATGATCACCAACAACACTTGAGCCAGTCATAGAGGCAAGACTAGGAACCGTATTTTACCGTTTATTATTCCACACGTGCATATGAGTTTTCCACTGAATCACATATTCTAGCATCATAGCAGTTATAGCATAGAATATAAACTCTTAATTATGAAAACGGAAATATAATAATACAATATTGTAACTTCTAGGGCATATTTCCAACAGTATTTATGCTATATATATTTACATGACTTCTACATAGTTTTGGTGCACATTTATATTATTTTTATGGACTAACCTATTAACTTAGTGCACAGTGTTGGTTCCTGTTTTTTTTGCCTATTTCTTTGTTTCGCAGAAAAACCGTACCAAACAAAGTCCAAACACAATAAAAATCTGCAGTGATTTTTTATGGAAGGAAAGAGACCCAGGAAGCTTCGGGAGGACCCCACAAGCTCAAGGGTAGAGCACTACTGGGATGCGCCATCATCACTTGTTGGGCCCTTGGGACCCCTCCTGGTGTGATTTCAATACTAAAAATTCTTTTATATTCCAAAACCCCTGAAAGTTAACCTAGATGAGTTCTATTGCCGCCGCAAGCCTCTGTTACGAAGCGATCTCATCCGAGCCCTGTTCTAGCACCCTGTCGGAGGGGGAAAGCTATCACCGGAGGCCATCTTCATCATCCCCGCCGCATCCATGACGAGGAGGGAGTAGTTCACCCTCGGGACTGAGGGTATGTGCCAGTAGCTATGTGTTTGATCTCTCTCTCGTGATCTTGATAGGACATGATCTTGATGTACCATGAGCTTTCTTAATCTAGTTGGATCATATGGTGTTCTTCCCCTCTATCTCTTTTGTGGTGAATTGAATCTTGCTCTTTGAGGTTTCTTTGTTATTGGATTGAATACTTTGGATTTGATGTCACTTGATGCATGTCTCACTCGCGGATACCCGTGGTGACATTGGGGTATCTAGGTGACATTAGAGTTGATTGATGTGTATCATATGGCGTTGTCGGAGTATGATCTCTAGAACTATTCGTGACACTTTGGGGTGGTTCAATAGATTGAGTAGAAACGCAACTTTTAGGTGGTTTACTACCTACGCGATTTCATCCTACTTTCTCCGATAGGAATAGAAACTTTGGAGCGACTCTTCACCGCACTTTGAGGGATTTTCATCTGATTCAATTATGTTAGTAACGTTGAGAGATTGCCTAGTGAAATTATCAACCCTAGGCCTTGTTTCTAAGCATTGATACACCATATTGCTCGCTGTTTGCTACTTGCTACTTTGCTGTTTTTATTTATCAAGATTATAAAAACCTATTTCTATCATCCATATTACACTTCTATCGCCATATCTTTGCCGAACTAGTGCACCTATACAATTGACAGCTGTATTGGGTGTGTTTGGGACACAAGAGATTTCTTGTATTTTATTGAAGGGTTGTTTGAGAGAGACCATCTTCATCCTACACCTCCCACGGATTGATAAACCTTAGGTCATCCACTTCAGGGAAATTTATTGTTGTCCTACAAAACTCTGTGCTTGGAGGCCCAACAGAGTCTACAAGAATAAAGTTGCGTAGTAGACATCACCCCCCCCCCTATCGCACACCTTCGCAAGGCGACGGTTCCAAAGTGTGTCAGCGGAAGGGGGTTTAAACCATTTGCATAGGACTTAACTGTACTAGTGAATGTTCGTTTGGCATACCATCACATATCCTAACATTGTAGTTGGAGCAGATCCAGTGTCACCGTTGCTTTGCTTCGTGGCTGCAATTGGTCTTTGCACCGATGGTGCAACGGTTATCTAGTACTTATAAAGCCCAGTTGTTCCCAACAAACCGATGAGTCCTTTTGGTGATCTGATAACAGATAGCAAAAAGGTTCCCAGCCTTTTCCGCAAGGAGTGACCCTGAGTTATCAAACCCATGAGAGGATGTGCACTTGTGACGAGGGTTTCTAGCAAGCTTTTGCGAGAGAAGTAATTCCAGTTTTTAGACCGAATTATAATCAAGTTGCAATGGAAAACACTTATAAAAAAATAGGCATGGGTATGAGGGCTTGCTTCTTACAACCATATATTTGTGATCGAGATCATCATGATCCTAATTTGTGCTCTGGAAGAAAACCGCTAAGAGGTGCTTTCAACATATCGAAGTGGGGGTGATTGCTACTTGTAAACTGCGTTGGATTTTTATCCCCGAAGAGGAGAGGATGATGCAGCACGGTAGAGTAAGTATTTCCCTCAGTTATGAAACCAAGGTTATCAATCCAGTAGGAGAACCAAGCAACACCACGTAAACAGCAACTTCACACAAAACACAAACCTTCGCACCCAACGGAAATGAGAGGTTGTCAATCTCTCGGCGGTCGAATAGCGAGATTAAAGGTATATGATAGATTGATAGATTGAAACTAAAAGATAAAATAAAATAAAAGATAAAAATATGCAGCAAATATTTTTGGTATTTTTGTGTATGCAAAAGATAGATCTTATGATAAAAGTAGACCCGGGGGCCATAGTGTTCACTAGAGGCTTCTCTCAAAGAAAATACCATACGGTGGGTAAACAAATTACTGTTGGGCAATTGATAGAAGAGCAAATAATTATGATGCTATCCAAGGCAATGATCATCTATATAGGCATCACGTTCAAGACAAGTAGACCGAAACAATTCTGCATCTACTACTATTACTTCACACATCGACCGCTAATGCATCTAGTGTATTAAGTCCAAAAGAACGAAGTAATGCATAAAGAACGATGACATGATGTAGTCAAAACAAACGCTAACATGAATTCATCCCAACTTTTTATCCTTAATGGCAACAACACATGTGTGTCAACTCCCCTTCTGTCACTAGGACTGAGCACCGCAAGATTGAACCCATCACAAAGCACTTCTTCCCATTGCAAGAAAATCCAATCTAGTTGGCCAAACTAAACCAAAAATTCGGAGAAGAAATACGAGGCTATAACAATCATGCATAAAAGAGATTAGAGAAGAACTCAAATAAATCTTGGATAGATCTGATAATAAACTCACAATTCATCGGATCCCAACAAACACACCGCAAAAAGTCATTACATCGGATAGATCTCCAAGAACAACAAGGAGAACATTGTATTGAGAAACATAAAGAGAGAAGAAGCCATCTAACTACTAACTATGGACCCGAAGGTCTGTGGTAGACTACTCACGCATCATCGGAGAGGCAGCAAGGATGATGTAGAGCCCCTCCGTGATGGATTCCCCCTCCGGCGGAGTACCGGAAAAGGTCTCCAGATGGGATCTCTCGAGAACAGAGGCTTGCGGCGGCAGAGAAAGTATTTCGTGGGATGTTCTGAGGGTTTCTGTATATCTCTGAATTTATAGGCCAGGAATTAGGTTAAACGGAGCCAGGGTGGGCCCACATGGCACCTGGGTGCGCCCCCCCTGGGGCGCGCCCTGGTGCCATGTGGCCCCCCTTTCATCTTCTGCCTTGGCTTCCAAGTCTGCGGTGATCCTTATCTCTAGAAAAAAATCTCCAAAAAGTTTCGGGGCATTTTGATTTTATCTAATAATGATTTTCTGTAAAACCAAAAACAAGCAGAAAACAGGAACTGGCACATGGCACTAAGTTAATAGGTTAGTCCCCAAAAATGATATAAAAATGTATGAAATGATATTAAAAACATCCAAGATTGATACTATCATAGCATGGAACAATCAAAAATAATAGATACGTTGGAGACGTATCAAGCATCCCCAAGCTTAACTCCTACTCGTCCTCGAGTAGGAATGTGACAAAACAAATTTTTGATTGTGGAATGCTACCCAACATACTCATCAAGTTTCTTTTCTTAGCACAGACATGTGGACTTATATGATTCAAAGCAATAGTCTATAGTTTGACATGAAGACATAAATACTCAAGTGATGCTAACAAGCAACCATGCTTTTCAAAATAACAGTGCTAAAGAAAGTTATCCCTAGCCCATTATGCTCAATCATTGATCCAATCATGAAACATACTCGAATATCAATCATATCCCATGCACACACATGATCAAATGACCCCCTAGTTGGTGCTTTTTAAAGAGAAGGATGAGACTCAAATTGCATAAAAGTAAATAGAAAGGCCCTTCGCAGAGGGAAGCATTGATTTACAGAGGTGCCAGAGCTCAAGTTTTTAAAGAGAGATGAAAATTTTATTTTGGGAGGCATGCCTTTCCCGTCAACGAGAACGACTAAGAGTTCCCAATACCTTCCATGCTAGATACATCATAGGCGGTTCCCAAACAGAAAATAAAGTTTTGCTCCCCATCATCGTTCCATGGTTTTGAGGCTTTTTCCCCTTTTTTCCATTCACATTCGAAGGAGTTTGTTTTTGCACCTTTCCTTATCACAATCCATGGCTAGCCGTATCCATGGGTGCCCTCCATACCAACACTTTCCAAGGAAATTTAAATTTATTTTGGGACTGGGCATCCCTTTTACAGCCACACTCTCGTGCAATGACAAGTGAATAAACACTCATCTTGAGAATGACATATCCAACATGGAATTCATCGGCCACCCCTCGCCGCTTCGTGAGCGGTACGAGCACACAAAAGAGAAGTTTATTTTGAAAAAAAAATTAGAGGTGGCACATGCAAATTTACTTAGGACGGCATTGAAATACCGCATATAGGTAGGTATGGTGGACACAAATGGCAAAAGTGGGTTTAAGATAATGGATGCACAAGCAGTATTCCCGCTTAGTACAAGTGGAGGCTAGCAAAAAGATTGAGAAGCGACCAACTAAGAAACCATGATGATGCACATGCATACATAAAACATAACTAACACCGAATAATGCATCACAAGTAGGATATAACTTCATTGCATAACTATTGACTTTACATGAATGCATAGGGAATCACAAACCTTAACATCAATATTATTACTAGAGCATAATTACTTACTAACATAACTCACATATCATCATCTACATATCTCAAAACTATTGCAAGGAATCAAGTTTTTCATGTCCAAGATCTTTATGCTAGTTTTCATTATCCTTCTTGGATATTCATCATATGGGGACCAAGCTCATAGCTTGTACAATTTACCAAAACTATTTTCAACTCTCAAAAAGATATAAGTGAAGCATGAGAGTACATTTCTTCAAAACTTCTAGCATTCTCAAAAAGATATAAGTGAAGCAAGAGAATAAATTTCTACAAAATTTCTAGCATAGCAACTCTCAAAAAGATATAAGTGAAGCAAGAGAGTTCAAGTGTTTCTCTAAAACAAAACCACCACCATGCTCAAAAAGATTGAAGTGAAGCACTAGAGCAACTGCCTAGCTCAAAAAATTTAAGTGAAGCACAAAGGGCAATTCTAACAAATTATGATGACGTGTGGCTATCTCAAGCAAATGTGTTCAGAGGTGATGATTGTGATAAACTAAAAAGCAAACAAAGCAAAGACTCATATAATACAAGACGCTCCAAGCAAAACTCATATCATGCGACGAATAAAAATATAGTCTCAAGTAAGATATCGATGGTCATTGGAAGAAAGAGGAGATGCCTTCCGGGGCATCCCCAAGCTTAGACGCTTGAGTCTCCTTGGATATTACCTTGGGGTGCCTTGGGCATCCCTAAGCTTAGGCTTTTGCATCTCCTTATTCCTTCATCCATCGTGGTCACACCTAAAACTTGAAAACTTCAATCACACAAAACTCAACAAAACCTTCGTGAGATCCGTTAGTATAACAAAACAAATCACTACTCTAAGTACTATTGTAAACTCATTCATATTTTATTTTTGCATTAAACCTACTGTATTATAACTTCTCCATGGCTTGCACCCCCCGATACAATCCATAGATTCATTAAAACAAGTGAAACAATGAATCAAAAACAGAATCTGTCAAAAACAGAATAGTCTGTAGAAATCTGTAAAAGAGCCATACTTCTGTAACTCCAAAAATTCTGAAAAATAAGGACAACGTGGACAATTTGTGTATCAATCATGTGTAAAAAATTCAGAAGCATTTGACACACTGACGAATCTTTACCTAATAATAAAAGGAGGAAGCTTTCATAGTTCTCCATACGTCTAGGTCACCGGGCTGGGCCTTCATTATGTTAATTCGGTTCTGGGTCGCCCGACTGGGCCTTCGTTATCTCTACTCCTAAAGGGGCAGTTCGTACGTCGTTCGTTCGTCCTCCCATCCCACCTCTCGATCGATAAGCCTCGTCATCCCACCTCTTTACCCCCTCCACCGATTTTCTTTTAAACCGAACCCCACCGATCTTTTCTGGTTTTTTCTCCATCATCTCTCCCACCTCCCAGCCCTCCCTGGTACGCTCACCCTGATCGATCATCGACCAACGAGGTATCCTTTTCCTTCCCACAAATCTCAATAGAATCAAACCTTTCCAAAATCACAACAGAATCAAAGCTTTTCATGCCACGGATTCCCTCCCGTTCCTTTCCCAGCATATCTCAAACGAATCAAATTATCTCAATCATCTCAATCAATAGAGTAAATCAGGAGTACATCGTGTACGTATTTCCAGAAAAAAAATTCGGGACGTGATCCCCTCAATCTTCCTGTACATACTCCTTCCAGATCGCTCCTGGTAGTCTTGGAACATGAAGGGCACCAGCTTGTGAGCCAAGATCTTTTCTATCTGATGCTGCTGCAGCCGGTAGACTATCTTAGTATATTGTTCTAACCCTCCGTGTTGTCTATAGATTTCTCAAGCATGGGTATTGCCGCTGATGATGCATCGCAAACATGCAATGGTAAGATACCACTGATCTCTGTTTTCCCCGTACGTCCCTCTCCTATCTCTCTATGGTTCGGTTCTCTCATCTCGGCATGATACACCAGGGCCTGCCATTGTAGACGTAACCGACATGAGGGCCGCCATGCATCCCGCCGCCGAAACCACCTACCCGACGTGGCCGAGCCATCTGGCCGCCGCCAACGAGTACCGCTCCTCCGGCGCTTGCAAGGTTTTCTCCTCCACACGAGTGGAGGAAGTCATCTTCGATCTCGCCGCTCAGGGTTGTGTGCCTTTGATCTCGTGGGTGGCAGCAGTTCGGTCGAGCCCTGCCGCCACCAAGATCCTCCCGCAGGTGGCCCGAGGACGGGGGAGTGGGGTTGCCTGCAGTCGGTGGCTTCTCCAAGGGTGAGCGTAAGCGTGGCAAGACGGCGGCGCCGCGGGCTACGCTTAGCGCCATGGTGCGGCTGCAGGGGGCGGACATCGTGCGGCCACGAGGCCAAAGCAAGATCATTAGATCAGGCTGAGCTGCTATGGCTGCCGTTCCTCGTTACCCGAAGGTGAAAATGCCATGCTGCCCCGTGCTTGTCCTCCCATGTATGAATCCTTTGCATATGCAGATGCAGGTAATGTGCACATATCTCTATGCCTGTATTTGGCAGTTTATGCAGGTGATGGTCCAGCGCCATGATGCAAAATTCAGTTTATGTGATGTGTGTCTTCAAAGGATTTGGCAGTTTTGGCACCAGGATTTTTTGGCCAAATGCGTCATTTCAACCATATATAGAACACGGACAATTGTGAGACATAGCTAATTGATACGTATATGGACCTTTAGAAAATGTAGAACTGAATTGTTTTCTTCAGTAATTATAACAATTAGCTACCTACTTACATTTAAGTTCTTTGTGAACTACTGTAATTGTTAGATACAGCTGACTTTGAATAATTATTAGTAGCACGTACATGTCTATCATTACTGAAAATGCTAGGTAGGCCCATTGTTTAATGAAAGCTATACAGTTTCGGTATTGTACTAAGTTATTTGTTGACTGGAGCTCATAAAACGGATCTTCAACCCTTTTGATGTGGAGGAAATATGCAAGATCAGAATACCGGCTAGGGAAGTGGAAGATTGCATGGCTTGGCACTACGAGAAAACAGGGGTGTTCACTGTGAAGAGTGCTTACAAATTGACAATGACCTTGGCTCAGGGGAGTACCAGTACCTCTTCATCCACTGCAACTTACGATAACCGGAGTACTTGGGATCTCATTTCGAAAGCCAAGATCCCAGAGAAAATAAAAATCTTTGGATGGAGGGTAGCCACCAATTCGCTGGCCACAAAACAAAACAAGTGTAAATGAACGATTACTACAGACAGCGTGTGCGACATCTGCGGGAATGCCGAGGAAAATGAGTACCATGCTGTCATTTCTTGCACCAAGAGTAGAGCATTGCGGAATGAATTGCAAGTTCACTGGAATGTGCCAAAGGAAGAAGCCTTCTGGTTCACAGGCAATGATTGGTTGCAAGTTCTCCTTAACACATGTACTGAGGAGATCCGGACGAAAATTCTGCTCATGATCTGGCGTGCTTGGTTTATGAGGGATGATATTGTGCATGGAGCTGGGAAAGAATCCGTCTCAGGCTCAGTGAGGTTCCTGTTGAAATATGAGGAGGAAATTCGCCTCTGTGCGACAGCACCGGACAACAGCACAGGAAAAAATCCCAGTAACCAGTTTGGGGATCAGCGCCTGTCGCCCCCCACTCCTGTTCTGATGCAATGGACCCCCCCCCCCCCCCCCCCCACCTGTTGGCACAATCAAGCTCAACACCGACGCCTCCTACCTCGTCTCCTCAGGTCCGTGTACAATTGGCGCGATCGCGAGGGACTCCCGTGGCCGGCCGCTCCTGTCGATGGGGCGCCACACCAATTCATGCAACAACTGTGAAGAGGCAGAGCGGATGGCGCTGCTGTTGGGTCTGCAAGAGCTGTCCAAGATTTTCAATGGTGATCTGTTAGTGGAGGTTGATTGCACCTGCCTGGCCAATACGCTGAAACCGGGATTGGCGAATCAGAGCAGCTTATTCCCAATCATCAGTGATATCCAGGCTGCCCTGAACCCGTTCAGATCACACCAAGTTAGTTGGGTGAGCAGAAAGTGCAACACTTTAGCAGATAACCTGGCCAGTCTAGCTAGAAGTACTGGTGATTTCCTGTTGTTGGCAGATGTTCCGCCTGACCTGAGGGCAATCCTAGCCTCTGATTGTAACCAGGATGCTTAATCAATATAGTCCTGTTATCTAAAAAAAAAAGTTATTTGTTGACTGATGCTTATCTTGTTCCCTGGTTGATCTCAACATCAAACATTCTAAGCTTCCTTTTTGATAGCCGACAGGTGAACTAAGAAAGGAAGACTTGCTCCAAAGGTTGTAATACCATTTACTATGCAGATGATTCCGGCAACTTCTCAAACAAGTCAACATCATTCACCCTGTAGATGGTTGGAGAATGCACGCCAATGACAGCCTTAAACAAATGCAGCAGAGCAAGGTGATGGATTCTCCCATGTTTCCTAATCTGAATCTTCACTAGAATCTCTCGATTCTTCGATCCAGTTTGTTGTTATAGTACAATGATTCCCAATCTGAATCTTCGCTCGAATCGCTTGATCGATCCAGTTTGTTGTTATTGTGGTGCCGGTCCCTGGCCCCGACATACTAATCCTCGTCGCTGGTGCCTCCGACACGGCCTCCCTCATCAACGCGACCAAGTTTGAGATGCTGCATAAGCATGCAGCTTCCCTTCTGAAGGAGAAGCAGGAGCTGCTCCTTGACACCCTCCTCATATAGATGGGTTGACATTTATCTCACCTTGTTTCAAACATAAATTGATTGTCCATCAAGTAGGAAAATTTGGTTTTCTCTACATGGCGTGATATTGTTCCCTTTTCTAGGTCTAATTTATGAAGAAACAAGTACAGAGGATCTTCTAAAAAGAAACCCTTTTCTATGCCTAATTGATGATGAGGCTTGCTATGCTGTGTGTTTGAATATTTTCTTCAGAGTGTTGTCTTTGTGAAACTGAATGTGCACGACAATTATTCAGTTGTTGGTTGTGCCCGTGTTTTTTCAGGTGGTTATCTTGAATAATGAACTTTAGCGACTGTTTTTGCACTGTGTGAATTGTTATAGACATGTTAATACCAAGTGTGTCTTGATGAGTAATAAAAAAAATCATCCTTTGCATGAATGGTCGATCTGATATGGTGCTTCCAGTTTGATGCGTTGTTCCTGTGTTTTTGGTTTGGTCTGCTAGAGCAGGAGGAGTTGTATAAAGGTGTATTGATCTGTGTGTGTAATTCTGGAAACTGTATTGCCACCATGGTTTCTGTGTGTTGAATTTTAAACTAAACATAAGTTGGTTATCTTTTCTTGTTCGATGGGCCATGGAATTGAATGCTGGGGACATGGCAGGGGTACAGCTGTGACAAGTGCGTGCATGTGTGAGGTCGCCAACCCAAAGTTTGAATTTCAAATGACAAGAGCGGGAGAAACAGAGGCTGTTTTTACATAAACAGTAGCAGAGTCACTCCGCCATTCTTGCCCCATTTGATCCATTCCATCGTCGAGTTTGAAAAAGACTGAAGAGTAGAGGTTAGCAGCTGTGCCGATGGCTCCTTCAGTGCTGTCTCTGTCGGGGTCTGGCGTTACGAAGTCGGATGCAACTTCGAAGCTGAATGTACTTTCTCCTGAGGTAATTCTTTTTTTTTGCGAGATCTCCTGAGGTAATTCTAATTATTCTGTAAACCTTCCACTAGGTTGGATTTGCAGGAACTTTCAGTCAGCGGGGTTAGCTCGCGTGTAGGGTTCAGCTGATCTGAAAGTTCAGTTAACCAGGCTGTGGGATCACAAGTTGCGCTGGGTTCATCTAGATGTGTGTCTGATACTCTGGTATCTTTGACAATGCAAGCATAACGCCCGTGCAGGCAACTGTGAGAACATGTAGCTAACGATGTTATGCTGCCGGCTGGTCACACGTGGGCCAGTGTAACTGTTCAAAAAGGGTGAATTCCATATATGCCACTCAAATTTTGCCCGTACCCCCATCTGCCATTGGAAATTTCCTTCTCCCAATTTCAAAAGTTAAGCAGTTGCTAATTATATGTGAAGTTTCAAGCGGAAGTGAGATTAGTAATCAATTTTCTACGAAAGAACACCACACATAAAAGCAACTAAAAATGGAGGCCTCATAATAATAGAAAAGCTAAAAATCCAAAATAAATGAAAACATTGTGTTCATAATTTTCTCTTTGTTCATTATATTTTCTTGATTGTTGTATATTGCAATATTAATCAAATATCTACATTTGAGCTAGATTTTTCCATGTTATCTCAGAACATTTAAAACCCAAAATACCTCAGAACATTTTGAATGTTATCTCTTTAGGTTATCATATTTAGCTCACGGCTCCAACTTCTGTTGAAGGGAAATTCAAGGATCCAACTTGATATGCCCTCTCTTTCATTTGGTTTATTAGAGCATATAATTGGTAAATTTGTTGACCTAAAAGCTGTTTTAGGTATAGGAGATAGTAAGTGAGGGGAATCTTTTTGTTTTTGCTCTTCTCTAACGAATACATAAATATGTACCATGAATCAGGCATGTGCGCGCGAGCGAGGGAACAAAAGAGAAACATTGACATTTTTCATGCTTTCGACGATCATTTCTATTCATAGCTCGGGATACATGAGTGTATCGTGGTAGAGCTCGGGATGAAGAGTGGGTCGAGTATAGAACCAGGAGGTACTAATACTAAGATGGGAAGGCGGTTGCCGCCCTTGTTTCTTGCTGCTGTCCTGTCATGACAGCGTTGATCACTGGCTCACTTAGAACACGAGTCAGTGGATTTTGTGATAAGAGTGAGGATTGAGAGTAAGCGGGATATGGGTTGGGATTGGTCTGTTCAGTTACGGCTATTTGAGTGCAATAATGTCCCTACTTTAGAAAATGGCAAATTATATTTCGTTAGAGATGGTTTTGTAGCAAATTGAATGAGAGAATGGTTCATTTTTTTCTCTGCAAGTAGTACAATTTTTTGGTAGGATAGAAGGGTAAATGCATTGGTTGATTGCTTCAAGAGTTAATAACGGATAAGATGGCGAATCAGTTGCATGCCCAACAACGAGTATCAT
The DNA here is from genome assembly GCA_039707655.1 of Elymus sibiricus. Classification (NCBI taxonomy): domain Eukaryota; kingdom Viridiplantae; phylum Streptophyta; class Magnoliopsida; order Poales; family Poaceae; genus Elymus; species Elymus sibiricus. Next base: position 93,376,475 of record CM077676.1, on the reverse strand, counting down.
ATTTTCGTTTTGTGGTCATGCACTACATTCAATTATATGTTAAAACGTGGTAATGGCTCAGAAGACATCGGATCTGCCCTTTTGGCTCGGGGGGCGTCACGGGCGGCGCACGCCTCCTCCCCCTTGATGGTGGTGATGGATCGGCACAAACACGTGGGAAGGGAACCAGGGCAAAGAGTGGGGTGATTGGCGGGGGACTCCTCCTTGGCGGTCCGTGGGGAAGTACAGTGTAAAGGAGAGAGGGCGTCATGGCAATGGTGAGGCGGGCGTCATCCTGTTTTAAAGAAGAGGGTTCCAGCGAGAAATGTCCCTCTACGGCGGCAGACCGAGAGGGAAGGGGAGGGTCCGGCATGAAAAGGAAAGGGTGCTTCGTAGGGTGGGATTTTTTTTTGTTGGGGCCGTGTGTTGGAGATAACATCCCGGATAGTCCACACAACCATATCCCCCCCTATATGGGCTGGATTTGGGGAAGTCTGAACTGTCCAGACGGTTGAATTTTGGGGAGCCCTCTGGGCGCCCGTTTGATATCCGAACACGCCCGAACGTATGAGGAAGAAATGAGGTTCGACCTTCGAGACGATCTTAACCATTTATTTGGTTCATTTATATGCATTATAGCACGTAGCAACGCACGGGCGTTCTACTAGTGTTAATTGGGGTCTGGGTCGGGTCGGGACTGTTTGTTTTTGTCCGTGAACGTTTGCACCAACGAAGCCAACTCGATTTGGGCAAGCCAGCCCATCGCTTCTCTCTCCCGTTTGTGCCTCCCTGTCCAACACAATCCGGACTCTCGCTCCAAGTCGAGTCGAACCCTTCTCTTACCCATCCCATAAATACGCAGAGTCGTCGGACGAGGAGGCAGAATCCGAGGCGGATCCCACAGGTACGTGCATCCCCATCGAATCAGGGCAAGCAGGATGGCAGGCCGCCATGGCTGCCATGATATCTCGCAGGACAGAAGAACCTCGCCAAGGCTGACGGCGACGAAGCCAACACCATCATCCTCCTCTCTTGTGTGGTCGAACACTTTACCCCCTTCCTCCACCTCTTCGTACGTCTCGCTCCTCACGCTAAAGCACACAAACTAGCAGCGGCAGCCGCAAAACGGGAGACAGCTCCGCCTCCACGCATGCAAACGAAACCAGAGACAAACCTTCCTCTTCCCCCGACTTGCTGTTCAACTCGGACCACACCATGCCGGCGCCATAGGCGCTCAGATCGGAGGGAAGGCCAGCGGGGTCACAGAAGGGTGTTCAGATATGGCCCCGGTGGGAATCAAGAAGGGGATTCCGTCGGGAGTTTGGAGGGGATATGTCAGTTCAATTTTGAAGGGATTGAATCGGCGGGTGGCGGCGTCGGTGGCCGTGCGGCGGCCGAGAAACAAGGGTTTTTCCGCTGCTGCTGCTTCGGTGATGTCTCTGTGAGATTACAGTTTTATGGTGCGGAATCTCATAGGTCACGGTGATCTGAATTCTCAGGTGACTTTTTCTTTCCCGTACGTTTATGTACTGCCTAGGTAATCAGGCAAAGCTAAACAGAAAGGTCTGATTTGGGAGCTGTTACCAAGATTGTGCTAACCAAGAGCGAGTGTTTACTCCGGATTTGGTTTTGGTTCCGAAGTATAGATGATATGATATCTCTATTCTCTATTTATACGTCTTATTATTCTGGTTTTCCCATGTACGCCAGGACCTAAAGTCAGTACTGAACTTCACTTCGGGTACTTTGCTGTGGAGTCTACCAGTCTACCTTCGTAATTGTGCCTTGAGAGCAACACCAACAAAGGGAATTTTTAGTGTCTATTTTCTTTGTACTAATGAAAGAACATCGATCTTTTTCAGAGCACCTTCTCCGCCTAGAAGACAACCTCCAACTATGCACGAGTGCTCAAGAAGAATTACAAGGAAACGCCCGTCAAGGATCTTTGTATAGCGGCAACCTTACTTCCAATCTCTCCTTGGTGTATACTGATATCATTTTTTTCTGAACCCGTGTTACCTCCTCCTTATGCACTTCCGGATGTTAGATGATCAAAATATTGTTGTTCTCTTTTGATGCTTGTGTAGTTCCGGTGGAGCCAAAGAGTTGTGTCTAACAATTTGTAGCAGGAACGCCGCGCGCTGCTCGAGCCATAGCTTTGATAATAATATTTCATGAAGCATCGAGGAGGCACGTGCGAGGAATCGACTCGACGGTCATCCGACTGAACAAGGCCACCAATATTTTTTGAATAAGTAACAACTAGGGTATGTTCAGTGAACATATTTTTTTTCAGCATCCAATTGGCATTCTAGCATTGGAATCAAAAACTGCAACACTGGAAGCTATGTTTCCTAACAAAATTGTTATCCCAGACCAAGTTTCTTTCAGTTTTCAATTTTACCTGTTCCTAGAGTTTTAGGTCTGAATTAGGTACGGACGATATGAGAAGTGCCTGGGATTGATTGACTACGAGAAGTTTGTCACTGTCTCACTACAATGGTGCACATGAACAAAAGGGACGGGGAAGAGCACCTCTATACTGCATTTCAATACTTCGACAAGCACAGCAGTGGGTAAGATTCCAATACAGGGAACCCTAAAACTATGTACTTACATACATAACAATAGATGATAAATACATCAAAAGAATTGAAAGTATTTTCTTCACTCTATGTAGGATGGAGGATAGATTATTCAGAGTTCGTGGGGATGATGAGGAAAGGAATGACAACATGGGAGGCTGTTACAGAGATCGTGCTGGGCGGTCGACCGCGAATTAGTAGCGCACATAAGGATTATCAAATTTATATATGTGGTTTTGATATTTGTGCACTAGAGAAAGGTGTAACAGCTCCCCAACACGGTTTTGAAATAAGATGAAAAAGAATCAACTTATAATGTTACAATAAAAAAACAATTTATGCAAACTACATAACCAATATTAAAATAGAGGATGAATGGGTGAGACGAACATCAGGAAACATCCAAGTCAATTACGTTGTTCGGCTGAATTTTCTCAAAAACATGAGAGTCGGTTGTTTCATGAATTGCCAGAGTAGCTTTTAGTTCAAAATAGATGTGTTTATCCAAATTCCTGTGATGGGGCCAATGCAACTGAGAATGAAAGCTAGATGGCATATAATTGTTGCTTCAGCACATGTATTGTTCTATTATTGATTTCAAATTCAAGGGCACCTTCATATAGTCTTTGTTTAAAACACTACATGCTTATTTGAATGAAAAGTCATGCATATGCCATAGCTGATGCTAGCGCCTTTTGTTGACGTTGTTCTCAAGTGGGGGCCATTCATTAAGTTTTGGTGTAAGCAAGGTGTGACATGATTTTTCTGCAAAGTTTACAAGGTGTCATTTAATGTGTTTGTCTCTCTCCTATATCTGTTGTGTAATTTATATTCGATGCAATTATGCATGTAGTTTGATGCCCATAGGGTATGTAAATTGTTTGGTCACAAATAAAATCCATTATATCACTAATCTCCCAAGGGGATAAAGGCCTCTCATTCAATTGAGTACGTTGGTTTTGGATTGTGTTTCCAATTTTCATTTGGTCAACAATTTTTAAAGGAGCTCTCTCATTCAAGTGGGGTGTTTAATTTTAAATTTGGTTCACGATTTTGACTGGTCAATAATTTCTCAAATATATATGTAATTTCCAAACTAGGAGATGTGGCCCATGGTTCAAAAACATGGGGGCATTGTTCATGAGGTCGTAGATGTAGAGGCAAAGCTGAGAGGAAACGGGAACCACGACCAAGGTTTAACATGCCACCATTGTCACTAGAGGCCAGTGGGAAGCATGACAAAGGTTCGCTAGAGCTGAAAAATATGACAATGTATGATAGCCAAGCATATGTGATTTTTTGTCTCCCGTTGCAACGCAAGGGCATGTTTGCTAGTTTATAAAAATTCTGGACTGGGCGTCAAAGTTTCTGTTTTTCACAGAATCGAGTCCACTATCAACCACATCATCCCAAAGGTCTTACTTGGCACAAACACTAATTAAAATATAAAAACCAACTCAAAACAGAGGCAAATAAAGTGCAAACAAAAGAACAGAACCAAAAAGCAAAAAAAAAAACAAAAAATTATTTTATTCGTTGGGTTGCCTCCCAACAAGCGCTATCGTTTTACGCCCCTAGCTAGGCATAAAGCAATACATCAAGTATTGCCCTCCTTCTTCTTTTTCATAGAAGAACTCTTATCTGGAGGCTTTTCAAAGACAACATGAAGCACTTCATCCATAGAAATCTTAGCATTAGAAGTTGCCCATCCTTGTAGCCTTTTTGATTTCCGGCTACGATCCAAGAATAGTGACTATTAACGTCATTGAAGACATGTTGGATCATATCTAAAGGAGGGACTTCCTTTTTGGCATTCTCATCAAAGATGCAATCACTCGAAATAAAAATCTCAACAAATTATCATTAGTATCTAAGATCTCTTTAATGACCGGTTTCTTACGGTCTATACCATAAAAATCAAAAATCTCTTTAGCCTCCTTCACCAAGTGATCAAATTCATGCATAAGGACTAGGGTAGCTAATTTCTTAGCTCTAGGATCCTTTATGATGGGAAGCTCAAAGAACAATCTTTGCAAGGTAGGATGAGTACGAATAAATCTTCTTTCAAACTTAAGAACAAATTCGGCAATAGCTTCCGCATAGTTTGCGGGTCTTTTTGGAACCGGTACATCATCCAAAGATAGAGTTCCAACACAATTAAAGAACTCTTGGATGGTACTTTTCCCTATGACATTCCCATGTCCCAACAAAAAAGTTTTAGAATCGAGATTGGTAGAACTTCCAATTTTAGGAGTCCTACAGTCATCCATTTCTGCCATACCAAAGTCACTCATGGTTACTACTCAAAGCAAGCAAAAAAGCAAAAGGCAAACGAAGAAGGCAAAGGAAAGAGGCAAATGAAAACGACAAAGGAGAAAGAAAATATTTTTGTAAATTTTGCAAAACTTTTTCAGAAGTGGGGGAGAGGAAAACAAGAGGCAAATGGCAAATAAAGTAAATGCAAAGATAAGTGTTGAGAGTGTAGGTACTTGGTAATGTTGATGATGTCTCCCCGGCAACGGCGCCAAAAATTCTTCCTACTACTTGTAAACTGCGTTGGATTTTTATCCCCGAAGAGGAGAGGATGATGCAGCACAGTAGAGTAAGTATTTCCCTCAATTATGAAACCAAGGTTATCAATCCAGTAGGAGAACCAAGCAACACCACGTAAACAGCACCTGCACACAAAACACAAACCTTCGCACCCAACGCAAACGAGAGGTTGTCAATCTCTCGGCGGTCAAATAGCGAGATTAAAGGTATATGATAGATTGATAGATTGAAACTAAAAGATAAAATAAAATATAAGATAAAAATATGCAGCGAATATTTTTGGTATTTTTGTGTATAGATCTTATGATAAAAGTAGGCCCGGGGGCCATAGTGTTCACTAGAGGCTTCTCTCAAAGAAAATAGCATACGGTGGGTAAACAAACTACTGTTGGGCAATTGATAGAAAAGCAAATAATTATGATGCTATCCAAGGAAATGATCATGTATATAGGCATGACGTCCAAGACAAGTAGACCGAAACGATTCTGCATCTACTACTATTACTTCACACATCGACCGCTATCCAGCATGCATCTAGTGTATTAAGTCCAAAAGAACGAAGTAATGCATAAAGAACGATGACATGATGTAGTCAAGACAAGCGCTAACAAGAATTCATCCCAACTTCTTATCCTTAATGGCAACAACACATGCGTGTCAACTCCCTTTCTGTCACTAGGACTGAGCACCGCAAGATTGAACCCATCACAAAGCACCTCTTCCCATTGCAAGAAAATCCAATCTAGTTGGCCAAAGTAAACCAAAAATTCGGAGAAGAAATACGAGGCTATAACAATCATGCATAAAAGAGATCAGAGAAGAACTCAAATAAATCATGGATAGATTTGATCATAAACTCACAATTCATCGGATCCCAACAAACACACCACAAAAAGTCATTACATCGGATAGATCTCCAAGAACAACAAGGAGAACATTGTATTGAGAAACATAAAGAGATAAGAAGCCATCTAGCTACTAACTATGGACCCGAAGGTCTGTGGTAGACTGCTCACGCATCATCGGAGAGGCGGCAAGGATGATGTAGAGCCCCTCCGTGATGGATTCCCCCTCCGGCGGAGTACCGGAAAAGGTCCAGATGGGATCTATCGAGAACAGAGGCTTGCGGCGGCGGAGAAAGTATTTCGTGGGATGTTCTGAGGGTTTCTGGATATCTCTAAATTTATAGGCTAGGAATTAGGTCAAACGGAGCCAGGGTGGGCCCACATGGCACCAGGCGCGCCCCAGGGGGGGCGCCCAGGTGCCATGTGCCCCCCCTTTCATCTTCTGCCATGGCTTCCAAGTCTGCGGTGATCCTTATCTCCAGAAAAAAATCTCCAAAAAGTTTCGGGGCATTTGGACTTTATCTGATAATGATTTTCTATAAAACCAAAAACAGGCAGAAAACAGGAACTGGCACATGGCACTAAGTTAGTAGGTTAGTCCCCAATAATGATATAAAAATGTATGAAATGATATTAAAAACATCCAAGATTGATACTATCATAGCATGGAACAATCAAAAATAATAGATACGTTGGAGACGTATCAGTGATGACCCACAAGTATAGGGGGTCAATCATAGTCCTTTCGATAATTAAGAGTGTCGAACCCAACGAGGAGCTGAAGGAAATGACAAGCGGTTTTCGTAAGGTAATTTCTGCAAGCACTGAAATAAGCAGTAACGGGTAGTTTGATAGCAAGATAATTTGTAACGAGTAACAAGTAACAAGTGTAAATAAAGTGCAGCAAGGTAGCCCAATCCTTTTTATTGCAAAGGACAGGCCGGAACAAGTTCTTATAGTAAGGCAAACGTTTTTGAGGACACACAGGAATTTCATCTAGTCACTTTCACCATGTTCGTTTGATTTGCGTTCGCTACTTTGATAATTTGATATGTGGGTGGACCGGTGCTTGGGTGCTGTTCTTACTTGAACAAGCCTCCCACTTATGATTACCCCCTCTCGCAAGCATCCGCAACTACGAAAGAAGAATTAAGATAAAATCTAACCATAGCATTAAACGTATGGATCCAAATCAGCCCCTTACGGAATAGCGCATAAACTGGGGTTTAAGCTTCTGTCACTCTAGCAACCCATCATCTACTTACTACTCCACAATGCATTCCCTTAGGCCCATAAATGGTGAAGTGTCATGTAGTCGACGTTCACATGACACCACTAAGAGAATCACAACATACATATCATCAAAATACCGAACGAATACCAAATTCACATGATTACTTATGACAAGACTTCTCCCATGTCCTCAAGAACAAAAGTAACTACTCACTCATCATCATGATGTTCAAGATCAGAGGGGTATTGAATAACATAAAGGATCTGAACATTTAGTAATTCACCAAGTAAACCAACTAGCATCAACTACGAGAAGTAATCAACACTACTAGCAACCCACAGGTACCAATCTGAGGTTTTGATACAAAGATTGAATACAATAGATGAACTAGGGTTTGAGATGAGATGGTGCCGTTGAAGATGATGATGAAGATTGGTCCTCCCATGATGAGAGGGTTGTTGGTGATGACGAAGGCTTCGATTTCCCCCTCCCGGAGGGAAGTGTCCCCGGCGGAATCTCTCCGCCGGAGAGCAAAAGTGCTCCTGCTCTAGTTCCGCCTCATGGCGGCGGCGCCTCGTCCCGAAAGTCTCCCCTGATTTTTTTAGGGTAAAATGACTTATATACCAGAAGATGGGAGCCGGAGGTGGGCCAGGGGCCCCACACAGCACCAGGGCATGCCCCTGGTGCCATGTGGGCACCTGGTGGCTCCCCTCTGGTATCTTTTCTTTCCAGTATTTTTAATATATTCCAAAACAATTCTCCGTAAAATTTCAGCTCATTTGGAGATGTGCAGAATAGGTATCTCTGTTGTAGCTTTTTCAGGCCCTGAATTCCAGCTGCCGGCATTCCCCTTCTTTGTGTAAACCTTGCATATTAAGAGAGAAAAGGCATTAGAATTACTCCATAAAGTGTTATATTGATTAAAAACTTTATAAATAACAGTAGGAAAACATGACGCAAAATGGACGTATCCATTCCCCCAAGCTTAGACCTCGCTTGTCCTCAAGCTAAAACCGAAATCGAAAAACATGCCCACATGCTTAGAGAGAGAGGTGTCGATAAAACAAAATACGGACATCGAAGCATCATGAACATTATCACAACAGTAATAAGTATTATCACAAACTTCTCATGAGCAAGTAACAATTCATCACAATATCGAAGTATGAAGCATAAACTTTCTTGAAAACTAACAAACTATGTTCTCAGTCAACAATGCAATTGCAATTCATCGTATTTTCAGGAAGGGTCACATATAGGAGCCTTTTGGCAAGTCCACATACTCAACCATCATTTAGTCTTTTATGATTGCTAACACTCACACAATACATATGGAGCAAAAAGTTTCAGCCAGACACATAGAAAGATAGCAGCTTATAATTTTGCCTCCCAACTTATTCACCTCAAGGGTGATGTCAACAATAATAAATCATGATCACCCACATTCAACTGGATATATGTGCCTAGATCTTTCCCCACCACATGATGCTTGCCAAAGAGTAAAATAAAAGGGGATAGAGGGAATGACTATTGACTCTTTGCATAAAAAGTAAATTCATAAAAGTAAAAGATAGGCCCTTCGCAGAGGGAAGCAGAGGTTGTCATGCGCTTTTAGCTTTGGATGCACTTACTCTTAATGCAAAGGAACGTCACGTGATATTGCCCCTTGTGATAGCAACCTTTATTATGCAGTCTATCGCTTTTATTCTTCACCATCACAAGTTCGTACCACGCTTATTCTCCCTTACAATAAAAGATCATACATATTTAAGAGCAATTTATATTGCTTTATGCACCGATGACAACTTACTTGAAGGATCTTACTCAATCCATAGGTAGGTATGGTGGACTCTCATGGCATGAGTTTGGTTGAAGGGTTTTGGATGCACAAGTAGTATTTCTACTTAGTGCGGAATTTTGGCTAGCAAAGATATTGGGCAAGCACCACATGTTGGAGGATCCATGACAATATAACTTCTATGTGAATATGAACAAGCATAACTCATTACGTTCTCTTCCTTGTCCAACATCAACCGTTTGGCATACAATACTTAATGGGTGCTCACAATCATAAAAGATGTCCAAGATAGTATATTTACATGTGAATCTTCTCTTCCTTATTAACTTTTTCATGAATTGCACCATTGACCAATGCTATGTTTGTCAACCTTCAATAAATTTTACCACTTATACTTTTCTTTATGTGATGTCATTACTCACCATAAGATTAGCATATGATTTTTTTCATTATTTTCATTGCTTTGATTGAAACATAAAAGTAAAGAAGCAAAACTCAAACTACTCTTTATTATATAAATCTCACTCAATTACATAGATAGATAGATCACGAAACTAACACTCGAAAATAGATCATACTAAACTTTTATTCAACTAAATCACTAAATAAACTAAGGATCGAACTGAAAATAGGTAAAGATGATAAAAGTGATGGTGATACGATACTGGGGCACCTCCCCCAAGCTTGGCACAAGCCAAGGGGAGTGCCCATACCCGTGTGATCAAGCTTCCTTCTTCGGTGATGGTAGTGGTGATGAAGCAATCCTGTCCTTCAGCTCCATCAAAGCTATCAATTTGCGATTCATGCTCCGAAGGGCTATGTTTTGCTCCTCCAACAAAATAATTTCACGAGTGAGATAAGTATTACGAACGCAGATTGTTTCGAATAACCTTAGGGCTTCAATCAAAGGCGGAGAAAGTTGGTGGTAGAAGGGTTGAAGGATATCCTCCTCCTCCGCGGTTCCTTCCATGAAAACAGATTGCCCTTCTTCTGAATCCTGGATCTCCGCGGCCTCCTCAACCTTAACTTCCTTGCCATTATCTTCTTCTTCCGGAGACAACTCATAGTAAGCTTCACTGTGAGGGCGTTTGCCCGGCGATGGTTGCACAATACGGTGCTTCACTTCAGGCTTCTAGGACTCCATGATGATCAAGATCTGCCAGAAAATTAGTGAGAAACAAGAACAGAAAATTTCTCCGCGATGCGGTGGTCAAAACAATCCGGGGACTATATATAGAATTTTTATCTTGCAAAACAAGTAATCCAGGAGAAAACGGAGTCGGGAAGGCTCACCTGGGGCCCACACGGTACCAGGGCGCCCCCCCCCCCGGGCACAAGGTGGGTCTCCTCGGTTGCCTTTTATTTTTGTATTTTTGTAAGTATTCCAAAATAGACAGAAAGTATTTTTGCGGAATTTTTGGAGTCGATTTACTTACCGTATCACATACCTATTCCTTTTTCAGTATTCAGGAGTGTTCCGGAAGGACTCCTTGATATACTCCTCCGGTGTAATAGTGTCAATAGCATTAGTTTCAACATTAAAGGGTGTACCTGAGATGTAGTGCTTAATCCTTTGTCCCTTTACCACCTTCGGGTTGGTACCTGCGGCATTATTGATCTTATTGGCTCCGGAACGATAAACCTCCTCGATGACATATGGTCCTTCCCATTTGGAGAGGAGTTTACCTGCAAAGAATCTAAGACAAAAATTATACAATAAAACATATTCACCCACTTTGAATTCTCGTTTTTGAATCCTCCTATCATGCCATCTTTTTAATTTTTCTTTGAACAACTTGGCATTGTCATAAGACTGGGTCCTCCATTCATCAAGTGAGCTAATATCAAATTGTTGGGGAACGTTGCATGGAAAACAAAAAAAATCTACGCACACGCAAGATCTATCCATGGAGATGCATAGCTATGAGAGGGGGAGAGCATCTACATACCCTTGTAGATCGCTAAGCGGAAGCGTATATAACGCGGTTGGTGTAGTCGTACTCTTCGCGATCCGATCACGATCCAACCGATCTAGTGCCGAACGGACGGCACCTCCGAGTTTAGCACACGTGTGACTCGATGACGTCTCCTCCTTCTTGATCCAGCAAGCGGGAGAGGAGATGTAGCTGGGATCACAACCAACACGACAGCGTGGTGGTGATGGTGGTGGTGGAGCACCGACAGCGCTTCGCTAAGCGTCGCCGGGACGAGGCGGTGGAACTACGGAGTAACGGGAGAGAGAGGGGCGCCAAGGGCTTGGTCTATCCTCTTGGGGTGCCCCCTCCCCTCTATATATAGGTGGAGGGGAGTGGGGAACAGCCCCTCCAAACCCTAAGGCGCAGCCAAGTGGGGAGGAGGTGGAATCCTAGTCCTCCTCCTTCCCTTCCATACAAAGGTGGACTTTCCACCTTTCCCAACTGCATGGGCCTTGATGGACTTGTGTGCGCCTGGCCCAATAAGGTCATGGCGCCTCCCCTCAGCCCATGCTGACCCTTGGGACGTGGTGGAACCCTTGGTGGACTTCCGGACCCCTCTGGAAGTTTTCGGAACCTTCTCGAAGCTTCCCGGTACAATACCGAAAAAACTGCAGCTTTTTTCGGAACCCAAAATATGGCTTTCCATATATAAATCTTTACCTCTCGACCATTCTGAGACTCCTCGTGACGTTCGGGATCTCATCCGGGACTCCGAACAACATTCGGTTACCACTCATCAAATATCCCAATACTTACTCTAGCGTCAACGTACGTTAAGCGTGCGATCCTGCGGGTTCGGGAATCATGTAGTCATGACCGAGACACCACTCCGGTCAATAACCAATAGCGGGACCTGGAGGCCCATATTGATTCCTACATATTCCACGAAGATCTTTATCGGTTGAACCTTTATGACAACATACGTAGTTCCCTTTGTCTCTCGGTATGTTACTTGCCCGAGATTCGATCGTCGGTATCTCCATACCTAGTTCAATCTCGTTACCGGCAAGTCTCTTTACTCGTTCCGTAACACATCATCATGTGACTAACTCCTTAGTCACTTTGCTTGCAAGCTTCTTGTGATGCTGTATTACCGAGAGGGCCCAGAGATACCTCTCCGTCATACGGAGTGACAAATCCCAATCTCGATCCATGCCAACTCATTAGACACCTTCGGAGATACCTGTAGAGTACCTTTATGATCACCCATTTATGTTGTGACATTTGATACACACAAGGCATTCCTCTGGAGTCTGGGAGTTGCACGATCTCATGGTCTAAGAATCATGTATTTGACATTAAGAAAGCAGTAGCAATAAACTGAACGATCATAAGCTATGCTAACGAATGGGTCTGGTCCATCACATCATTCTCCTAATGATGTGATCCTGTTATCAAATGACAACTCATGTCTATGGTTAGGAAACCTTAACCATCTTTGATCAACGAGCTAGTCTAGTAGAGGCTCACTAGGGACACGGTATGTGTTTATGTCTCCACACATGTATTTAAGTTTCCGGTCAATACAATTCTAGCATGAATAATAAACCTTTATCATGATTAAGGAAATATAATAATAACCACTTTATTATTGCCTCTAGGGCATATTTCCAACAGTCTCCCACTTGCACTAGAGTCAATAATCTAGATTACATAGTAATGAATCTAACACCCATGGAGTCTTGGTGCTGATCATGTTTTGCTCGTGGAAGAGGTTTAGTCAACGGGTCTGCCACATTGAGATCCGTATGTACTTTGCAAATTTCTATGTCTCCATCCTTGACATATTCACGAATGGAGTTGAAGCGTCGCTTGATGTGTTTGGTCTTCTTGTGAAACCTGGGCTCCTTGGCTATGGCAATTGCTCCAGTGTTGTCACAAAAGATTGTCATTGGACCCGATGCACTGGGTATGACACCCAGATCGGATATGAACTCCTTCATCCAGACTCCTTCATGCGCTGCTTCCGAAGTAGCTATATATTCCGCTTCACACGTAGATCCCACCACGACGCTCTGCTTGGAACTACACCAACTGACAACTCCACCATTCAATATAAATACGTATCCGGTTTGTGACTTAGAGTCATCCGGATCTGTGTCGAAGCTAGCATCGACGTAACCCTTTACGATGAGCTCTTCGTCACCTCCATAAACGAGAAACATATCCTTGGTCTTTTCAGGTACTTCAGGATATTCTTGACCGCTGTCCAGTGATCCACTCCTGGATTACTTTGGTACCTCCCTGCCAAACTTATGGCAAGGCACACATCAGGTCTGGTACACAGCATGGCATACATTATAGAACCTATGGCCGGGGCATAGGGAATGCCTTTCATTCTCTCTCTATCTTCTGCCGTGGTCGGGCTTTGAGTCTGACTCAATTTCACACCTTGCAACATAGGCAAGAACCCTTTCTTTGACTGGTCCATTTTGAACTTCTTCAGGACTTTGTCAAGGTATGTGCTTTGTGAAAGTCCTATTAAGCGTCTTGATCTATCTCTATAGATCTTGATGCCTAATATATAAGCAGCTTCACCGAGGTCTTTCATTGAAAAATTCTTATTCAAGTATCCTTTTATGCTATCCAGAAATTCTATATCATTTCCAATCAACAATATGTCATCCACATATAATATCAGAAATGCTACAGAGCTCCCACTCATTTTCTTATAAATACGGGCTTCACCGTAAGTCTGTATAAAACCAAATGCTTTGATCACCTCATCAAAGCGTATATTCCAACTCCGAGATGCTTGCACCAGTCCATAGATGGATCGCTGGAGCTTGCACACTTTGTTAGCACCCTTAGGATCGACAAAACCTTATGGTTGTATCATATACAACTCTTCTTTAAGAAATCCGTTAAGGAATGCAGTTTTGATGTCCATTTGCCAGATTTCATAATCATAAAATGCGGCAATTGCTAACATGATTCTGACAGACTTAAGCATCGCTACGGGTGAGAAAGTCTCATCGTAGTCAACCCCTTGAACTTGCTGAAAACCTTTTGTGACAAGTCGAGCTTTGTAGACAGTGATATTACCATTAGCGTCCGTCTTCCTCTTAAAAATCCATTTATTTTCAATGGCTTGTTGATCATCGGGCAAGTCCACCAAAGTCCATACTTTGTTCTCATACATGGATTCTATCTCAGATTTCATGGCCTCAAGCCATTTGTCGGAATCTGGGCTCATCATAGCTTCTTCATAGGTTGCAGGTTCACCGTTGTCTAACAACATGACTTCCAGGACAGGATTACCGAAGCACTCTGGTGCAGAACGTACCCTGGTCGACCTACGAGGTTCAGTAGTAACTTGATCTGAAGTTTCATGATCTTTATCATTTGCTTCCTCTCTTGTTGGTGTAGGCATCATGGGAACGGTTTTCTCTTATGTGCTACTTTCCAATTCAAGAGAAGGTACGATTACCTCATCAAGTTCTACTTTCCTCCCACTCACTTCTTTCGAGAGAAACTCCTTCTCTAGAAAGGACCCATTCTTGGCAACAAAGATCTTGCCTTCGGATCTGTGGTAGAAGGTATACCCAATAGTTTCTTTAGGGTATCCTATGAAGACGCACTTCTCTGCTTTGGGTTCGAGCTTATCAGGCTGAAGCCTTTTGACATAAGCGACGCATCCCCAAACTTTAAGAAACGACAGCTTAGGTTTCTTGCCAAACCATAGTTCATACGGTGTCGTCTCAACGGATTTATACGGTGCCCTATTTAACGTGAATGCGGCTGTCTCTAATGCATAACCCCAAAACGATAGCGGTAAATCGGTAAGAGACATCATAGAACGCACCATATCTAGTAAAGTGCGGTTACGACGTTCGAACACACCATTACGCTGTGGTGTTCCAGGTGGCGTGAGTTGTGAAACAATTCCACATTGTCTTAAATGAAGGCCAAACTCGTAACTCAAATATTCACCTCCGCGATCAGATCGTAGAAACTTTATTTTCTTGTTACGATGATTCTCCATTTCACTCTGAAATTCTTTGAACTTTTCAAATGTTTTAGACTTGTGTTTCATCATGTAGATATACCCATACCTACTCAAATCATATGTGAAGGTTAGAAAATAACGATACCCGCCGCGTGCTTCAACACTCATCGGACCGCATACATCGGTATGTATTATTTCCAATAAGTCATTAGCTCGCTCCATTATTCCGGAGAACGGAGTTTTAGTCATCTTGCCCATGAGGCATGGTTCGCAAGTATCAAATGATTCATAATCAAGTGATTCCAAAAGTCCATCCGCACGGAGTTTCTTCATGCGCTTTACACCAATATGACCTAAACGGCAGTGCCACAAGTATGTTGCACTATCATTATCAACTTTACATCTTTTGGCATCAATATAATGAATATGTGTATCACTACGATCGAGATTCAGTAAGAATAGACCATTCACTAAAGGTGCATGACCATAAAAGATGTTACTCATATAAATAGAACAACCATTATTCTCTGACTTAAATGAATAACCGTCTCGCAATAAACAAGATCCAGACACAATGTACATGCTCAACGCTGGCACCAAATAACAATTATTTAGGTCTAAAACTAATCCCGAAGGTAGATGTAGAGGTAGCGTGCCGACGGCGATCACATCAACCTTGGAACCATTCCCGACGCGCATAGTCACCTCGTCCTTAGCCAATCTTCGTTTATTCTGTAGGTCCTGTTTCGAGTTACAAATATGAGCAACCGAACCAGTATCAAATACCCAGGCACTATTACGAGCATTACTAAGGAACACATCAATAACATGTATATCAAATATACCTTTGTTCACTTTGCCATCCTTCTTATCCGCCAAATACTTGGGGCAGTTCCGCTTCCAATGACCATTCCCTTTGCAGTAGAAGCACTTAGTTTCAGGCTTGGGTCCAGCTTTGGGCTTCTTCACGGGAGCGGCAACTTTCTTGCCGTTCTTCTTGAAGTTCCCTTTCTTTCCCTTGCCCTTCTTCTTAAAACTGGTGGTCTTGTTAACCATCAACACTTGATGCTCTTTCTTGATTTCTACCTACACCGATTTCAGCATAGCGAAGATCTCGGGAATTGTTTTCTCCATCCCTTGCATATTATAGTTCATCACGAAGCCTTTATAGCTTGGTGGCAGTGACTGAAGAACTCTGTCAATAACACTCTCAACTGGAAGATCAATTCCCAGCTGAGTCAAGTGGTTGTGGTACCCAGACATTCTGAGTATGTGTTCACTGACAGAACTGTTCTCCTCCGTCTTACAGCTAAAGAACTTGTTGGAGACTTCATATCTCTCAACCCAGGCATTAGCTTGAAATATCAATTTCAGCTCTTGGAACATCTCATATGCTCCATGGCGTTCAAAACGCTTTTGAAGTCCCGGTTCCAAGCCGTAAAGCATGGCACACTGAACTATCGAGTAGTCATCAGATCGAGCCTGCCAGGCGTTCATAACGTCTGCATCAGCTCCTGCAGCAGGTCCGTCACCTAGCGGTGCATCAAGGACATAATTCTTCTGTGCAGCAATGAGGATAATCCTCAAGTTACAGACCCAGTCCATGTAGTTGCTACCATCATCTTTCAACTTAACTTTCTCTAGGAACACATTAAAATTTAGGGGAACGGTAGCACGGGCCATTGATCTACAACATAGATTTGCAAAGACTATCAGAACTAAGTTCATGATAAATTTTAGTTCAATTAATCAAATTAATAATGAACTCCCACTTAAATCAACATCCCTCAAGTTGTCTAAGTGATACATGATCCAAATCAACTAACCCATGTCCGATCATCACGTGAGATGGGGTAGTCATCAATGGTGAACATCTCCATGTTGATCATATCTACTATATGACTCAAGTTTGAGCTTTCAGTCTCCAGTGTTCCGAGACCATGTCTGTACATTCTAGGCTCGTCAAGTTTAACCCAAGTATTCTGCATGTGCAAAACTGGCTTACACCCGTTGTATGTGAACGTAGAGTCTATCACACCCGATCATCACGAGGTGCTTCGAAACGACGAACTTTAGCAACGGTGCATACTCGGGGAGAACACTTTTATCTTGAAATTTGGGTGAATGGATCATCTTATAATGCTACCGTCATTCTAAGCAAAATAAGATGCATAAAGGATAAACATCACATGTAATCAAAATATGTGACATGATATGGCCATCATCATCTTGTGCTTTTGATCTCCATCTCCAAAGCAACGGCATGATCTCCATCGTCACCGGCATGACACCATGATCTCCATCATCTTGATCTCCATCATTGTGTCGTCACGTGGTCATCTAGCCAACTATTGCTTCTACAACTATTGCTAACGCATAGCGATAAAGTAAAGCAATTACATGACGATTTAATAAATTAAAGACAACCCTATGGCTCCTGCCGGTTGCCGTACTCATCGGCATGCAAGTCATGAACCTATTACAAAACATGATCATCTCATACATCCACATATATCACATCATGTCTTGACCATATCACATCACAACATACCCTGCAAAAACAAGTTAGACGTCCTCTACTTTGTTGTTGCAAGTTTTACGTGGCTGCTACGGGCAACTAGCAAGAACCTTCTTACCTACGCAAAACCACAACGGTGATTATTAAGTTGCCTTTTAACCTTCCGCAAGGACCTCCGTAGTCAAATTCGATTCAACTAAAGTGAGAGAAACTGACACCCGCCAGCCACCATTATGCAAAACAAGTTGCATGTCTGTCGGTGGAACCGATCTCATGTACGTGGACATGTAAAGTTGGTCCGGGCCGCTTCATCCCACAATACCGCTGAATCAAAATAAGACATTGGTGGTAAGCAATATGAACGTCACCGCTCACAACTCCTTTGTGTTCTACTCGTGCATATCATCTACGCATAGACCTGGCTCATGATGCCACTGTTGGGGAACGTTGCATGGAAAACAAAAAAAAATCTACGCACACGCAAGATCTATCCATGGAGATGCATAGCTACGAGAGGGGGAGAGCATCTACATACCCTTGTAGATCACTAAGCCGAAGCGTATATAACGTGGTTGATGTAGTCGTACTCTTCGCGATCCGATCACGATCCAACCGATCTAGTGCCGAACGGACGGCACCTCCGAGTTTAGCACACGTGCGGCTCGATGAAGTCTCCTCCTTCTTGATCCAGAAAGCGGTAGAGGAGAAGTAGATGGGATCACAACCAACACGACGTCGTGGTGGTGATGGTGGTGGTGGAGCACCGACAGGGCTTCGCTAAGCGTCTCCGGGACGAGGCGGTGGAACTACGGAGTAACGGGAGAGAGAGGGGCGCCAAGGGCTTGGTCTATCCTCTTGGGGCGCCCCCTCCCCTCTATATATAGGTGGAGGGGCATGGGGAACAGCCCCTCCAAACCCTAAGGCGCAGCCAAGGGGGGAGGAGGTGGAATCCTAGTCCTCCTCCTTCCCTTCCATACAAAGGTGGACTTTCCACCGTTCCCAACTGCATGGGCCTTGAGGGACTTGTGTGCGCCTGGACCAATAAGGCCACGGCGCCTCCCCTCAGCCCATGCTGACCCTTGGGACGTGGTGGAACCCTTGCTGGACTTCCAGACCACTCTGGAAGTTTCCGGAACCTTCTGGAAGCTTCCCGGTACAATACCGAAAAAACGGCAGCTTTTTCCGGAACCCAAAATATGGCGTCCCATATATAAATATTTACCTCTTGACCATTCCGTGACTCCTCGTGACGTCCAGGATCTCATCCGGGACTCCGAACAACATTCGGTTACCACTCATCAAATATCCCAATACTTACTCTAGCGTCAACGAACGTTAAGCGTGCGACCCTGCGGGTTCGGGAATCATGTAGTCATGACCAAGACACCTCTCCGGTCAATAGCCAATAGCGGGACCTGGATGCCCATATTGATTCCTACATATTCCACAAAGATCTTTATCGGTCAAACCTTTATGACAACATACGTAGTTCCCTTTGTCTATCGGTATGTTACTTGCCCGAGATTCGATCGTCGGTATCTCCATACCTAGTTCAATCTCGTTACCGGCAAGTCTCTTTACTCGTTCCGTAACACATCATCCTGCAACTAACTCTTTAGTCACTTTGCTTGCAAGCTTCTTGTGATGCTGTATTACCAAGAGGGCCCAGAGATACCTCTCCGTCATACGGAGTGACAAATCCCAATCTCGATCCATGCCAACTCAACAGACACCTTCGGAGATACCTGTAGAGTACCTTTATGATCACCCAGTTATGTTGTGACGTTTGATACACACAAGGCATTCCTCTGGAGTCCGGGATTTGCACGATCTCATGGTCTAAGAAACATGTATTTGATATTAAGAAAGCAGTAGCAATAAACTGAACGATCATAAGCTATGCTAACGAATGGGTCTTGTCCATCACATCATTCTCCTAATGATGTGATCCATTTATCAAATGACAACTCATGTCTATGGTTAGGAAACCTTAACCATCTTTGGTCAACGAGCTAGTCTAGTAGAGGCTCACTAGGGACACGGTATTTGTTTATGTATCCACACATGTATTTTTAAGTTTTCGGTCAATACAATTCTAGCATGAATAATAAACATTTATCATGATTAAGGAAATATAATAATAACCACTTTATTATTGCCTCTAGGGCATATTTCCAACACAAATAACCTCTTTTCACCTGCAAGCTTTAAATCATAGTTAAGCTCTTTGACTGCCCAAAAGGCTTTGTGTTCCAATTCAAGAGGTAAATGACAAGGCTTACCATAAACCATTTTATAAGGATACATACCCACAGGATTCTTATAAGAAGTTCTATAAGCCCACAAAGCATCATCTAATTTCTTAGACCAATTCTTCCTAGATCTATTGACAGTTTTCTGCAAAATCAACTTTATTTCCCTATTGCTCAACTCAACTTAACCACTAGACTGAGGATGATAAGGAGATGCAATTCTATGATTAACATCATACTTAGCAAGAAACTTACGAAAAGCGCCATGAATAAAGTGTGAACCACCATCAGTCATCAAGTATCTAGGGACTCTAAACTTTGGGAAGATAACTTCCTTGAGCATTTTGATAGAAGTGTTGTGATCAGCACTACTAGTTGGGATAGCTTCTACCCACTTAGTAACATAATCAACATCAACTAATATATGAGTATACCCATTGGACTTAGGAAAAGGTCCCATATAATCAAAACCCCAAACATCAAATGGCTCAATAACAAGTGAATAATTCATAGGCATTTCCTAACGTCTACTGATATTACCAATCCTTTGAAATTCATCACAAGATAAGACAAACTTACGGGCATCCTTGAAGAGAGTAGGCCAATAAAAACCAGATTGCAATACCTTGTGTGCAGTTCTATCTCCAGCGTGGGGTCCTCCATAGGCTTCGGAGTGGCACTTCCAAAGAATTTGTTCCTATTCATGCTCAGGTATACAACGTCTAACAATACCATCTACTTCTTTATAAAGATGTGGGTCATCCCAAAAATAGTGTCTCAAATCATAAAAGAATTTTTTCTTTTCCTGGTAAGTAGAACTAGGAGGTATAAATTTTGCAACAATGTAATTACCATAATCTGGATACCAAGGAGTACTATGAGAAACATTTATAGCACCTACTTGCTCATCGGGAAAACTATCATCAATAGGTTGTGGGTCATCAAGCACATTTTCCAATCTAGACAAGTTATCAGCTACGGGGTTTTCAGCCCCTTTCCTATCAATAATATGAAGATCAAACTCTTGCAACAAAAGAACCCACCTGATAAGTCTAGGCTTAGCATCCTTCTTTTCCATAAGATACTTGATAGCAGCATGATCAGTATGAATAGTAACTTTAGAATCAACTATATAAGATCTAAACTTATCACATGCAAACACAACTGCTAGAAACTCTTTTTCAGTAGTAGCATAATTCCTTTGGGCATTGTCCAAAGTTTTACTAGCATAATGAATAACATTCAACTTCTTATCAACTCTCTGTCCTAGAACAGCACCAATAGCATAATCACTACCATCACACATAATCTCAAAAGGCAAATTCCAATCAGGTGGTTGAACAAATAGGTGCAGAAATTAAATCTAACTTAAGAGTTTCAAAGGCTTCTACACAATCATCATCAAAAACAAAAGGAACATCTTTTCGCAAAAGATTGGTAAGAGGCCTAGAAATTTTAGAGAAATCTTTAATGAACCTCCTATAGAAGCCAGCATGACCAAGAAAACTTCTTATACCTTTGATATCCTTAGGACATGGCATTTTCTCAATAGCATCCACCTTAGCCTTATCAACTTCAATACCTCTTTCGGAGATTTTATGACCCAAGACAATACCTTCATTAACCATAAAGTGGCACTTCTCCCAGTTCAAGACAAGATTTGTTTGTTCACATCTCTGCAAAACTCGATCAAGGTTTCTCAAGCAATCATCAAAAGAAGTTCCATAAACAGAAAAGTCATCCTTGAAAACCTCAACAATCTTTTCACAAAAGTCAGAGAAGATAGCAGTCATACATCTTTGAAAAGTAGCAGGTGCATTGCATAAACCAAAAGGCATACGTCTATAAGCAAAAGTTCCAAAAGGACAAGTAAAGGTGGTTTTCTCTTGATCAGATTGTGCAACAGGTATTTGAGAGAAACCAGAATAACCATCTAGAAAACAAAAGTGTGTGTGCTTAGACAACCTTTCTAGCATTTGATCAATAAAAGGCAAAGGATAATGATCTTTCCTAGTAGCTTTATTCAACTTTCTAAAATCTATCACCATCCTATAACCAGTTACTATCCTCTGAGGAATAAGTTCATTCTTATCATTTGGAACGACAGTAATGCCCCCCTTCTTAGGAAAACAATGAACTGGACTTACCCATCTACTATCACCTATGGGATAGATTATACCTGCTTCCAGAAGTTTTAATATTTCAATTCTTACCACCTCTTTCATTTTTGGATTCAATCGACATTGGTGGTCAACAACGGGTTTAGCGTCTGGCTCCATATTAATCTTGTTCTGACATAGAGTGGGACTAATGCCCTTAAGATCATCAAGAGTATATCCAATAGCAGCCCGGTGCTTCCTCAGAATTTTTAGCAATCTCTTTTCTTCATGTTCTGAAAGGTTAGCACTGATAATAACAGGATATATTTTCTTTTCATCAAGATAAGCATATTTCAAAGTATCAGGCAACTGTTTCAATTCAAATACAGGGTCACCCTTAGGTGGAGGGGGACCTCCAAGAGTTTCAACAGGCAAATTATGCTTAAGAATAGGATGTTGATCAAAGAAAATCTTATCTATTTCACTCCTTTAATGCATATGCATAGCATTCTCCTGATCAAGCAAGTATTGTTCTAAAGGATCAGTAGGAGGAACAGCAATAGAAGCAAGACCAACAATTTCATCTTTGCTAGGCAACTCTTTATCATGGGGTTGTCTACGAAACTTAGAGAAATTAAAGTCATGAGACACACCACCAAAGTTAACACTAAAAATTTCCTTAACACAATCAATTTGAGCATTAACAGTATTCAAGAAAGGTCTACCAAATATTATTGGACAAAAAGCATCTTGTGGTGATCCAAGAACAAGAAAATCAGTAGGGTATTTGATCTTACCGCACAAGACTTCAACATCTCTGACAATACCAAGTGATGCAATAGTATCTCTGTTTGCAAGCTTAATGGTGACATCAATATCCTCAATTTCAGCAGGTGCAATGTCATTCATGACTTCTTGATATAGAGTAAAAGGAATAGCACTCACACTAGCACCCAAATCACATAAACCATGATAACAATGATCTCCAATTTTAACAGAAATAACATGCATGCCAACAACAGGTCTATTCTTATCCTTAGGATCAGGACTAGCAATTCTAGTTGCAGCATCACAGAAAGAAATAACATGCTCGTCTAAATTATCAACCAAAAGATCTTTAACTATAGCAATGCTAGGTTCAACTTTAATTTGCTCAGAAGGTTTAGGTGTTCTAATATAACTTTTGTTAACCACAGTTGAAACCTTAGAGTGTTCCTTAATCCTAACAGGAAATGGTGGTTTCTCAAAATAAGGAGTAGGAACAACTGGGTTAACATTGTAAACAATAGTTTTCTCTTCCTTAACCTCTGGGGGTTCTTCCTTTAATTCTATAGGAGGATGGTACTTAAACCATTTCTCCTTAGGAAGATCAACATGTGTAGCAAAAGATTCACAAAAAGAAGCTACTATCTCAGAGTCAAGTCCATACTTAGTGCTAAACTTACGAAAAGCATCGGTTTCCATAAAAGATTTAACACAATCAAACTCAAGATTTATACCTGACTCATTACCTTTGTCGATTTCCCAATACTCATGGTTGCGCTTAATTCTTTCCAGAAGATCCCATTTGAATTCAATAGTTTTCTTCATAAAAGAGCCAGTCGAAGAAGAATCAAGCATGGTTTGATCATTACGAGAAAGCCAAGCATAAAAGTTTTGATGAATTATTTCTCTTGAGAGCTCATGATTGGGGCATGTATGCAACATATACTTAAGCCTCCCCCAAGCTTGAGCGATACTTTGTCCTTCACGAGGCCAAAAATTATATATATATATATATATATATATATATATATATATATATATATATATATATATATATATATATATATATATATATATATATATATATATATATATAATTCCGATCACGATGAACCAAATGCATAGGATAAAATTTCTGGTGGAATTCCAATTTCAACCGGTTCCAATCCCATGTGCCAGTATCATCACATAGCCTATACCATGTCAATGCCTTTCCCTCCAAAGATAAAGGGAATACTTTCTTCTTAGCTCTATCTCTAGATAAACCTGCAAGCTTAAACAATCCACAAATTTCATCCAGATAGATCAAGTGCATATCAGGATGTTTAGTTCCATCTCCTGCATAAGGTTTAGCTAGCAGTTTTTCAACCATGCCAAGAGGAATTTCATAAGCAATATTTTCAGTAGACTCAATAGGTCGTGGAGAGTGTCGGTGTCAAAATCGGCAGATCTCGGGTAGGGGGTCTCGAGCTGTGGATCTTGGATCGATGGGGAACAGGTAACAAGGGGCACAAAGTTTACCCAGGTTCGGGCCCTCTCTAAGAGGTAAAACCCTACGTCCTGCTTGATTATATTGCATGTGGATGATGATTACAAGAGTTGATCTACCTCGAGATCGTACGAACTAACCCTAGATGGGTATGCCTATAGTTGTTGTTCTGCTATCCTCTACGAACTAAACCCTCCGGTTTATATAGACACCGGGGGCCCTAGGGTTACACATAGTCGGTTACAGAGAAGGAATAATCACGCTAGGATGCCTGGTCTTGCCTTGAAGGACACGTTAAGATAACAAATATTCCTATCCAGACACGGGGTCGACCTTCTGCCTCGTCTTCAATGCGGCCCAATAGTCCAGCCCACACAAACTAGGCCGGACACTCGAGGACCTCCTAGTCCAGGACTCCCTCAGTAGCCCCCGAACTAGCCTTCAATGACGATGTATCCGGAATCCATACTGTCTTCGGCTTTGCAAGGCGAGTTCCTCCCTTTTTCGAACCCCGAATGGGCCTCCTGCAACCAAAGGGCTCGATATTCGGATCCGAACTATTAGTGTAACCCTGACCTCGAGGGCCAATCGTCCAAATGGGAACAACATCTTTTTCCTGACAACTTTTGGTGAAGGGCCGCAACTGGCCTTAAACACTGGACCATTGTGCGCACTCGTTTCGCGGTTCGAGGCCAGGCCTTCATTGGTACGTCCCAACAATGTGGAGATCGTGCCCGCCCTTTACGGGATACTATCAATGATTTTGGTTAACCCAACCGTGCATAATGTCACGATTTTATCGGGAAGAGGCGAGGTATGCGGCGTGGTAGGGGGATGCTTGGTATTTCAACAGCTTATAAGAAGGGGGAAAACGATCCTTTTCACCCCATGCTCCCATCTCTTTGCCCTTGCCCCCAAATCCTTCAGAGCTCCAGCGCCCAAAGCTTACGCTCTCCTCTCGCAACTTCCGCCGCACGACCATGGCCGGATCCGGTTCCAAGGGCAAGTGGGAGGCCTCGTCCGTCACCAATCGTGACATCGAGGACCTCAAGCGCGCCGGCTACTTGTCGGCCAACATCGCCCACCGGCCACCGGAGAAGGACCAGATCATCCCCACGCCGAAGCCCAGGGAGAGGGTGGTATTCGTCCCCCACTTCATCCGGGGACTCGGTTTCCCACTCCACCCCTTCGTCCGGGGTCTCATGTTCTTCTACGGGCTAGATTTCCATGATCTAGTCCCGAACTCTATACTTCACATCTCGGCCTTCATAGTCATCTGTGAGGCCTTCCTGCGGATACAGCCACACTTCGGCCTGTGGCTGAAGACCTTCAACGTCAAGCCGAAGGTGGTCGACGGCCAGCAAGCGGACTGCGGAGGGGCCATGGTAAGCAAGCTTACCCGGGTTGTGTGGCCGGAAGGCACCTTCATCGACACCAACAAAATATGGCAGAAAGAGTGGTTCTACATCACCGAACCCTGCGACCCAACGTGGGCCGCAGCTCCTGCCTTCAGATCCGGACCCCCTATGAGGCTCACCTCATGGAATGAGAAGGGCCTCGAATGGGGGTCACAAGCCGAGGTGAAGGCGCTCCAAAAGCGCGTCTCTAATATCGTGGACGCGAAGACAGCACTGACCAATGTGGTCCAGGTAATGCTCCACCGCCGTCTCCTGCCATGCTAGCTTCGGGCGTCCCCAATGTGGGCCTATAAGCCCGAAGACCCCAAGACTGTGCAGCACTTCTACGGCACCACACACAAGAATCTGTGGAAAGTGTTGTTCAAGTCCCAGAAGGACTGGCCGGCGGAGAACGAGGACATCGGGATCGACGCCGCCACCCCTGCCAAGGAGGTAATCAAGTTTCATCCGTATTCTAATCCGAACACAAATTATAGTTCGGCAACCATTCCAATTCTTTCTATCGACTGCAGAACTGGCTGGCCAAAGCGGAGCGGATCAACAGTCCGGCTCCGCTGCCCGGAGACCCTAGGACAGCTCTGTTGTCCAAGATCCGTAAAGAAGGCGAAAAAGAAGAAGACGGGGGAGGCCAGAGATGGCCTCCGCTCAAGGGGTCCTCCGGATACTAAGTCCGGAGAGACCGAAGCCCCCTCGACCCACGAGGGGGAGGAGGAAGAAGACGGGGAGGAGAGCGACTCCTCCCATGCGAAGAAGAGGGCGGCGTCCGAGGACGTTGAGGAGGTCAATCCTCCCGCCCCGACGAAGCAGTGCAGGCCCAAGCTGATCCTGCCTGACAACTCGGATTCCGATGCGGAATCCGTAGCGTCCGAAGAGGTTCCTAAACGGAACACCAGGGTCAAGCCCCAAGCTGCAACGTATGAGTCCGAAAACACTTTCTGGCACTTTATTTATTTATTTAGCTTGTTGCTTGACCAATCATTTGTCGCATTGCAGCCCTCCGCGCGAGATCCCTACCGACCGCCTGTCGGAGGGGGACTCTCCATCAGCCGACCTGGCGGAGAGTGGAACGACGTCGCGCTCCCCGCCTCCCACGGCTATGGAAGACGCCGAAGAGGTGATGTCTCAAAAGACACCACCTAGCCAAGAGATGGCGAGCGGGGCTGATGAGCCCATGGCCGAGGTACATACCTCGGCCGCCGAAGACCAGGGGGAGAAATCCCCTCTGGCCAGCAAAGGAGGGGAGCCTGACCAGTCCGGACTCTCCCCGAATACCGCTCCAGAGCTCTCCAGGTGTCCGGAGGCGATGTCTCTGTCCCCTACTAGACGGGGGATGAGGGTTCCGTCCCCGGCGTAGCCTTCTACCGAACAGGCGGCGACCGGGCGACTGGACTCCCTGGAGGAGGCACTGAACAGTGCCTCCATCGTGGAAGAACACCGTGCCCTGATGGGCATGGTGATGAAGAGAATTCAATCCGCCAGCAGCGGATTGAAAGAAGCTTTCGACGGCCTTCTAATAGGCTTTGAGGTGAGCGATGTAATGCATTGTTATTACTAGAAAATAAATTGTTACGTCTGTCTTTATATACATAGTAACCCCCGAGACTCTGTACTGTTTGGAAGAAACCGGACGGAGGATCGACAATCCTGTAGCTCGAAGACTTAGTGATTTTATCTTGATATTACTGGCTTCCGCACTAGCTGCGGCTTCTAATGCCGCGGAGCTGTCCGAACTGAATCAGAAGCTCCAAGCCGCCGATGAGGAGCTTGACCGCGTCAACAAGCGTTTCGAAGAGATGCAAGGTAAGCGTGTCCAAAATCTTAAAGGTCAGAAATTAGTTATAGTTCGCAGGTTTAGACCCTGATTAATTATGTAATCGTTTATTATAGCCAGCGCCGCGGAGGTCGAGGGCCTCAAGGCCGCACTGGACAAGGCCAAGAAGGAGGCTACGGCTGACAAGGCGGCCGCTGAGAAAGCGGCTGCCGATCTGTTGGCCGAACAGAGTGCTCGGCGCCAACACGAGGCGCGAGTGGCCGAGGTTGAGCAAGAGCTCAAGGATGCCATCACCAAGTGTGAGGTTCTTGAGCAGAAGAGTTCGGACCAATCCGCCGAGCTCTCCAAGATTGAGAAGGAGGTCCAGGAGGCGCGGCCAGAATCCCGGGGTGCTCGTGAAGAGCTCCGTCAAGTGAAGCAAATAGCGGCTGGTAAGCCTTATTTATTGCGGAGTGTGTTTGGAGGTCAGCGGTACGCGTTACTCACACGAGTATGGCGCTCTCCAGGCGCGTTTGCGGACCTAACGAGGAGCGCGGCCGACGCCGCGAGGTACTTTGCTGCTTAGGAGGGGGAAGTTGAGGGCAAGCTGTTCTGGGCGCAGTTCCAGGCGCCCGAACACCCTCCCCTTCTAAGCAACCAGATGAAGCAGTTGATGGAGATGCACCGGACGGCGGAGCTGGCCATGAAGGACCTCTTCGTCCGGCTGTGGCCTGCAGAGCCGATCCCCAGCAGCTACTTCGGCCTGGTGCAAAGGTTGCACGACGCGTCTCCTCGGATTGAAGCGGTGAAGCGCTCGGCCTGCATCGAAGGAGCTCGGATGGCCTTTGCCGAGACCAAGGTCCATTGGCCGAAGATGAAGCCAGCTGAAGTGGCAACCGGGCCTCCGCCAGCCGGAAAGGCTCATCGGCGCCCCGAGCTTTACTTCGCCGAAGTCATGGATGGAGCTCGGGCAATAGAGGCCCAGTGCCCTCACTAGTAGAAAACGGGCCTTTAGTCCCGGTTCCAGAGGGCCTTTAGTCCCGGTTCTGCATCCGGGAATAAACAATCGGGACTAAAGGCCCACACTTTTAGTCTCGGTTGGGTTACAAACCGGGACTAAAGGGGCTCCACGTGGCTGCTGTGGGGCGCCCAGGCAGGAGGACCTTTAGTCCCGGTTGGTAACACCAACCGGGACAAAAAGGCGCTGGGTTTTTTTTAAGGAGGGGTTTAGGGGTTTTGGAGGGTATTTTCTGCTGCATATTTTCCTTTGTATTTATACATCATTATACAAATTTTGGTCACATGAGGGATTGTTATATCATTATGATCATGTTGAGTTATTATATTATTAGGTGGAAGAAACACGGATTAGATTCATGTGACCAAAAGTTGGATTAGTAGGACGACTAATCCAACTTATTGTCACATGAATCTAATCCGTGTTTCTTCCGCCCAATGACATAATAACTCAACATGATCATAATAACTCATCATCATATTCATATAAGAACTCATACATCATCATCATCATCATTATAATAACAACTCATCATCATAGTCATATATATAGGAACTAGCTCATCATTCTAGCACAAAGGTAGCACATAACTCATCATCATGATAACAACTCATCATCATAGTCATATAAGAACTAGCTCATCATTCTAGCACAATGTAGCACATAAATACCTAAGACCTCCTACTCTCTCGAAGGTAAAATAGCATAAAACAGGTAAACCCCTAATTCTCCATTATGGAGAATACAGATGAACCTATCTCCCATTTGTGGGCTGCGCTTGATGTTGCCCCCAAGTAGTTCTCTGCGATCTTTCAGAACTTTTTTCCAATTTTTGATTGTGAGGATGTCATCGCTTCGATGAATCGTGTATGCACTGCAGTGGTACGTAGGCCATCTTGGCCATAAGCTAACAATCCTCATGTCACCTTTCATTTCCATAAGACTAGGTATACAATCTGCCGGGAGTTTCTCTTGAAGAACATCATAACAACATACTTAGCAAAATGTAGTTTAGCTTAAAAGAATCTATGCAAAAAATGCATTGATGACATAATAGGAAAAATCTTACGATGATATCTCGATGGATGTTACCGTAGTTCAACACGTGCACTAGTGGCACGTATTGAGAATAACTTGGAGAGATATGATAATTCTTCTTAAAAGACTCAACATCTTTAATCCATGAAACAAAATGATTTATCTCCTCGCAATTTAGCTCAGACCCATAACTGTAGTAGGTTTTGTCTACTACTTTCCGTACATTTCTTGAAGAATGGAAATAAGCTGTCAATGGAAATAAGCTGTGAACTATTTTTATAAATACAATATAAATTACTTATTGAATATGTTTGAGAAACTCACATAGAGGTAGAAGTGGAAGCGTATGAACATCGACCCAAATGTCGATATTATCTTCGTCGACATTATCTTCATCCATGTCATCTTCAGGATCACCCAGATCGAAGGTGACATACATACCCTCCTGAAAACCATACGCCTTGCATAGTGCTGCCAAATTCGAGCAACCAAAATGGGAGTAGGTCACCGCATTGTATAGCTTTACGGAAAAAGCATAACCATGATGGGTCCTGAGCTGAAATATCTTTATCTGCATATTCTCATGATCTTCGAAATGCAGCTTCTCCAAGACATAATGTCTTGCATGGCAGGGGATGCACTAGTTGAATTGTAGAAAGCGGAAATTACACGTTGAAGAAACATAAGTCATGCTTAATTACGGAAAAAGACTTGTCATCGTTGCGTACCGTATAAACATCGAAGGTCTCGTCGAGCTTAATACTGAAGCGTCGACCGCCTTCCAGGTGAGGCCTGTCGCACAGACCCCGGTCGTCGCCGCAGTACTCGCACTCAGGGATCCTATCATCGTCGTCAAACATTTCCTATGTTCATAATTCAAATATTAAAGTTCTGAAATTAAAGTTCTGAAATTCAATATATGTACTACAAAAACTAAACAACAAAACATGGTTACTGATCATGTTCAGAAGAGTCATGGATATGATGGTAGCATCAAGAGAACATGGCTAGAAGATATAACAGATTTCAGACTTAGTGAAAAACTGGGCATGTTGACAACAACATCATGATGCTGACTTGGGAGGCACATAACAGCAAGCATAACAATTTTACAATTTATGAAACTGACATGAGCATGTAGTAGACATAGCAATCTTCAAATACTCCATTGGCATAAGTTCATATGATGCACAGATCATTTACTATGGATTTTACAAAATGGAACATTCTGTTAACAGGCTGACAGATATAACATGATAGCAACTTGAGAGTAACAACTAAACATGCTACAGCAAGGTGACATAGCAACCAAAAGCATGGCATCAAAGTACACATCACAAACACCAAATCACATGAAGGAATCATATCCATATGAGGTCTAGATTAGTAGCAACCAACAAGCAAAGTTGGCAAGTTTTATAGCAGACAGTTTAGGACTTAGTGAAATTAACAAGTCTGAAAACAGAAACAGTGACTAGGCATGCTTGCAAGCTCATGGCACTCACATCAGGGCATATCATGGCATGACAAAATTACTAGCAGCAAGTACACATAAAAATGATCCAATGTCATGTTGACAAGTTGTTCATATGGTGCATGCATTAATTCACACAAAAATGACAAAGTGACAAACATCAACAGTTTTCTACAATAGACTTTTTTGTGAGCAACATCAAAGTAGAGAACATCATTATAGTTCATATGCTCATTTTCTATTCATGTTCATTTTCATATGCTCATTTTCTATTCATCTTCATTTAAAAAAATAGTAGCTTCACATTTTCATTTCAAAAAAAAGACTTGCTTCACATTTTCATTTAAAAAAATAGTAGCTTCACATTTTCATTTCAAAAAAAGACTTGCTTCACATTTTCATTTAACAAAAATATTACCTTCACATCCATGCATCCATGAATCTCACAGAACATATATCACATTCTCATCCTTTTAAAAACATATATACTTCTACTAATCATCCATCTATTTTAACCCAAAATTCTATGCCCAAAATTCTAATCTCACAGAACATATATATATCACATGCATTCTAATCCTTTCATGGGGCGGCGGCGGCTCACAGCGGGGGGCGTCGTTTGTCGGGGAGCGGGGGCGGCGAGGGCTCGGGGAGGAGGTCCGGCCAGCGACGAGGGCGGCGACGAGGAGTGGCGACGAGGGCGGCGACGAGGAGCGGGCGGAGCTCGACGGGGGCGGCGATGGCGAAGAGCGAGGCCGAGCGGGCTCGGGGACGGCGACGAGGAGTGGGCGGCGATGGCGAGTAGGCCCGGCGACGAGGCGACGGCACAGCAGCCTGGCGGCGTCGGGGCAGGGCATCGGCGTCGGGGGGAGATTGGGAGAAATTTCCTAAGTGTGTGGTTATATACCCAACCCTTTAGTCCCGGTTTGTGGCTCCAACCGGGACTAACGGCACCCTTGTAGTCCCGGTTGGAGCCACCAACCGGGACTAAAGGTGTATTTCGCCAGGCGAAAGGGTGGGAAGCACAGACCTTTAGTCCCGGTTGGTGGCTCCAACCGGGACTAAAGGGCGCCCTTTAGCCCCGGTTCCAGCCACCAACCGGGACTAAAGGTCTGGCACAGCGGTGTCGAAAGTTTAATCCCACCTCGCTAGTTGAGAGGAGCTCGCAGCGGTTTATAAGCGCGGCTGCGACCTGCCTCTCGAACTCCTCTCTAAAGCAGGCAGTACATGCCTACCTCTGTGCCTTGTTGGGCCTGCTTGCCCTGCGGGCCTGCATCCTGGCCCATATGTAGGGTTTCTAGTCGTATGCAGGCCGTGGTGGCCTAGTAGGCGGGCATTTTTTTATTTTTTGCATATGTTATGTTTTTTAATTTTTAATGTTATTTTTTGCATATGTTATTTTTAGTTGCATAAATTTTATATAATTTTAGTTGCATAATTTTATATAATTTAGTTATATAATTTTAGTTGCATAAATTTTATATAATTTTAGTTGCATAAATTTTATTTTTTATTGATTCTTTTTAGTTGATTCCTTTTGCTATTAGAGTTTTATAAAAGATTTTTAGTTTGCTATTAAAGTTTGTAACAAAAAATACTTTATGAAAATTCTTTTTGCTATTGATTCTTTTCTTCGTCACGTGCATCACGTCGATTGCAGAGCGGACCTCTAGGTCTTTCCAATAGGGTAGGTCCCAAAATATAGATTTCTTCTTCCACATGGGTGCGTGTCCCTCAGCGTCATTCGGAACAGATTGTCCGCCAGGACCCTTTCCAAAGATTACTTGTAAATCCTTGACCATATCAAGTATATCAGCACCAGTAAGGAGGACGGGCTTCTTCCGGTGATCTGCCTCACCTTTGAAATGCTTGCCTTTCTTTCTTAAGGCATGCTTGGTCAGAAGAAATCGACGATGTCCCAGGTACACATTCTTATTGCATTTGTCCAAATATATACTTTCAGTCTCATCTAAACAGTGCGTGCATGCGTTGTATCCCTTGTTTGTCTGTCCTGAAAGGTTACTAAGTGCAGGCCAATCATTGATGGTTACAAACAGCAACGCTCGTAGGTCAAATTCCTGTTGTTTGTGCTCATCCCACACACGTACACCTTTTTTACTCCACAGTTGTAAAAGTTCTTCAACTAATGGCCTTAGGTACACATCAATGTCGTTGTCGGGTTGCTTGGGGCCTTGGATGAGCACTGGCATCATAATGAACTTTCGCTTCATGCACAACCAAGGAGGAAGGTTATAGATACATAGAGTCACGGGCCAGGTGCTATGATTGCTGCTCTGCTCCCCAAAAGGATTAATGCCATCTGCACTCAAACCAAACCATATGTTCCTTGCGTCATCTCCAAAGTCCCGCCATTTTCTCTCGATTTTTCTCCACTCCGACCCGTCAGCGGGTACTCTCAACTTCCCGTCTTTCTTACGGTCTTCTTTGTGCCATCGCAACAACTTGGCATGCTCTTTGTTTCTGAACAGACGTTTCAACCATGGTATTATAAGAGCATACCACATCACCTTGGCTGGAACCCTCTTCCTGGGGCGCTCGCCCTCAACATCACCAGGGTCATCTCGTCTGATCTTATACCGCAATGCACCGCATACCGGGCATGCATTCAAATTCTCGTACTCCTCACCGCGGTAGAGGATGCAGTCATTAGGGCATGCATGTATCTTCTGCACCTCTAATCCTTGAGGGCAGAGAACCTTCTTTGCTCCGTACATACTGTCAGGCAATTCGTTATCCTTTGGAAGCTTCTTCTTCATTATTTTCAGTAACTTCTCAAATCCCTAGTCAGATAAACCATTCTCTGCCTTCCATTCCAGCAATTCCAGTGTGGTACCGAGCTTTGTGTTGCCATCTTCGCAATTTGGGTACAACCGTTTTTTGTGATCCTCTAACATGCGATCGAACTTCAACTTCTCCTTTTCACTTTCGCATTCTCTCTGTGCATCAACAATGACCCGGCGAAGATCATCAGCGGGCACATCCTCTGTTGCCTCTTGATCTTCAGCTTCCCCCGTTGCAGTATCACCGTGTTCAGGGTACATAGGATGATAGTTGTCATCATCCTCTTCTTCTTCGTTGTCTTCCATCATAACCCCTCTTTCTCCATGCTTGGTCCAAACATTATAGTGTGGCATGAAACCCTTCTCAAGCAGGTGGACGTGAAGGGTTTTCGAGGAAGAGTGATCCTTCGTATTCCCACAGACAGTACATGGACAATACATAAAACCATTCTGCTTGGTTGCCTCAGCCACTTCGAGAAAATTATGCAGGCCCTCAATGTAGTCGAAGGTGCATCGGTCACCGTACATCCATTGCCGGTTCATCTGCATGCATTATATAATTAAGTATATCAAAAACCATTACAGAACATCATGAATAGAGAAGTGATGACCAAATCAATACAAGTTCATCATCACATTAAAACCAAAGTACAGTAGTGATCAAATGTTATTACTGAAAAAATAAATACATAAAGTTCATACATAGTTCTCATAGAACAACATACAGCTCTCTAGAGCATCTAATTAAAACATAAATTGAAACTAACATACAACTATGTAAAACATTTAAATGCAACAACAAATGCGATCATAATCACAACTAAGGTAACAATTGATCCAACAGCATAATGATACCAAGCCTCATTATCAATGGCATATTCTTCTAATCTTCAAGCGCATTGCATCCATCTGCATCTTGTGATCATTGACGACATCGGCAACATGCAACTCCAATTTCATCTTCTCCTCTTCAATTCTTTTCAATTTTTCTTTCAAATAATTGTTTTCTTTTTAACTAAATTTAACCTCTCGACAAGAGGGTCGGTTGGAATTTCCGGTTCACATACCTCCTAGATAAAAACATCTATGTCACGTTGGTTGGCATAATTGTCATAAACACTAAATGAAACAAATAGTTATAAAAGATAATATACCACATCCGAATCATAGACCGGACGAGAGCCGACGGGGGCGGATACCAAAACCATGGCACTATATAATAACAAACAATAATAAAAGTAAGAAAATTATACAAGTAGCTATATAACTCATACAACAAGTAAGAATTTTTTTCTTTTAAAAACAAGATAAGAACAAGAGGCTCGCCACAGTGGTGCCGGCGACGAGATCGGCGCGGGCGATCGACGGCGGTGAGGACAGGGACGGGGACAATGGTGCACCGCCAAACCTAGACAAATCTTGGGGAAAATGGAGCTTGGAGAGGAGAAAGCTTAAGTGTTGCTCGGGCATTTCATCGAACACCTCATGTGCATATATAGGAGGTGAGAGCAGAGTAGCACACACCTCCCACACGCTGGCCGGCCAAAAACAGAGGAGAAGGGCGGGCAGAGGGGCTATATATAGGCATTTTATTAGTCCCGGTTCGTGTCTAGAACCGGGACTGAAGACAGACATTTAGTCCCGGTTCCAGACACGAACCGGGACTAAAGGGGTTGCACCAGGAGCGAGGCCCTTTAGTCCCGGTTGGTATCTGGAACCGGGACTAAAGGCCCCAGACGAACCGGGATTGGTGCCTGCCGACGCCCAGCCGGCGTCCTGGCCGCTCGAACCGGGACTGATGCCCCCATTAGTCCCGGTTCGTAACACGACCGGGACTGTTGCTCTGATCTGGCAAAAACCAATGCCCTGTTTTCTACTAGTGCCTAAGGATGTTATGTACGAGTGATATGCCCGACATTTATGAGATAACAATGTTTAACCTTTTGGTATATGATGTGTTTGTGCTGCATGTTTGTGCGTCTTATGCTATATTATGTTGATTCCTGTGCGGCCGTTTATACTCTGAAAGTTACCAGTCGTCGGCTTCAGCCCCCATGTAGATGCTACAGGGGTGTTTCAGCCTCCACACTTTAACCCTTAGCCAACGTCTTGGTCCGTGAAGGAGGTTTGTGTGAGGGAAACCAGGCAATCGGACTATGCGGCTTTACTACTTTAACTTAGCCATAGGAGCTTGACTGTGGGGCTAGGGACTAGCCCCCAGTGTGTGATCGGCGAGTCGAGGTATATACCTATATCACATGGCTGGCCGAAGACCAGCCCCTCGTGTAACACGGTGTAATCGCCAACGATTTCTAGTATGACACTTGTCATCGGATCGCCGACCAGTTCTCGCGTATTATGACAGTCAGTTTTCGGCTTTCTCTACTGAGGTACTTGACCAGACGAGCTGGAAATACAATCACAGTAGTTCTCCCTTTACCCTCTTAGCCGAACATGCGGAACGTAAGGGGGTAAGCATAGGAGCCGGGCAACCCAACTATTGACCCAAGACATAATTCGGAACCAGTGCATATAATGCAATATCCGAAACACCGAACACATGGAAGAGGGTGTTCGGACATTATGTATAGGGCAGTTCCAGCGCCCGGTTTAGTAGCCGGTGTATCAAAAGAGTGGTGGTCACCTGGACGGTGTGCTTCGGCGTTTGAAGAGCGAGAAAAAAGGGGTATGCACACAAAAAAGACCGAATAGGTCAAAAATTTGAATGTAATATATTTCTTCCTTTATGCTCTTATTAGACGTCTATCCGTACAGTGCAAACTGCCGAAGCTAAAGTGATACATATATTTCATGGGAATCTTATACAGAGGAAAGGTTTACACAGGGCCTTGATCCGTGGTTTGACATCCCTACTGTGCCCTGTTGCACGTCTGCGCCTTTGCTCCTTTGAAGGAAAGATCCTTGAGAGGTATGTATCCGGCGATTGGGCCCTGCGAAAGAGGGTCTGGAGGGGTCGCCGCCTAGTGTTGAGCTTTACGCCCAATAGGTCCTTGACGGAGCCTATAGTTGTCTGAATACCTTGTAAGTCCGTAGCTAGGTTGAACCGAGCGTTGGGCTGTTTAGTAAGGTTGCCTCTGCAGCTGCCCATGGTACTTTGAGCGCGAAGTTGTGCATGCGAGGCACGTATTTCGCTGGTGAGGTGGGCGTGCTGCAGAGCGAGGATTGCTATTCAGCGTGAGCGCCAGGTGACTCCTCGCGCTGGGGCGCAGGCCGGGCACGTTTGCCTGAATCTCGTCCCTTAACGGAGAGCGAGTGCGTCGGCTTTTCCAGGCTGCATTGCACTTCAGCTGCTAAGGCCGCGGTGTGCTCCTTCGTTCGGAGGGAGCGCTCAGTGTTGCCATTGATTGTGATGACGCCTCTGGGTCCGGGCATTTTGAGCTTTAGGTATGTGTAATGCGGGACCGCGTTGAAGCGGGCGAACGCCGTTCGTCCCAGTAATGCGTGATAGCCACTGCGGAAGGGGACGATGTCGAAGATCAAATCTTCACTGCAAAAGTTGTCCGGCGAGACGAACACTACTTCCAAAGTTATGGTGCCCGAACAGCGGGCTTCGACACCTGGTATCACTCCTTTAAAGGTAGTGTTGCTGGGTTTGATTCTTGACGGATCAATACCCATTTTCCTTACTATGTCTTCGTATATTAAATTTAGGCTACTGCCTCCGCCCATTAGGACTCTGGTTAGATGATACCCATCGACTATGGGATCGAGGACCAGAGCCGCCGAACCTCCGTGACGGATACTGGTTTGGTGGTCTCTTTGGTCGAAGGTGATCGGACATGCCGACCAGGGGTTAAATTTCGGGGCTACAGGCTCCATGGCGTAGACATCCCGAAGTGCGCGTTTGCGCTCCCTCTTTGGTATGTGGGTGACGTAGATCATGTTCACCGTTTTTACCTCAGGAGGGAATTGTTTTTGCCCTCCATTACTTGGGCCACGAGGCTCTTCATCGTCCTCGCTTTGTGGGCCCTTGTCTTTGTCTTCGGCCGTAATCTTGCCAGCCTGCTTGAACACCCAACAGTTACGGTTGGTATGATTGGCAGGTTTGTCCGGAGTGCTGTGAATCTGGCAGGGCCTCTCTAATATTTTGTCCAAGGCAGATGGGTCGTCCTTGTTTCCTTTAAAGGGCTTCTTCCATTGACCGGACTTGGAGTTGCTAAAACCAGCGTTAACTGCTGTGTCTTCTGCTTCTCCGTTGTTGTTTTGGCGTTTGTTCTTGTTACGCCGTGGTTTTCCATTTCCGTCCCGAACCTCTGAAGTGCCGGGGTCTGATAGGTTGTTGCTTCTACGAGCCAACTAGCTATCTTCGCCCGCGCAAAAGCGGGTCATAAGCGAAGTAAGAGCCGACATTGTCTTCGGCTTATCTTGGCCGAGCTGTCGGGCGAGCCATTCATCGTGGATGCTGTGCTTGAATGCGGCTATGGCTTCGGCATCCGGACAGTCGACGGTTTGGTTCTTCTTAGTCAAGAACCGATTCCAAAACTGTCGGGCTGACTCTCCGGGCTGTTGGATTACATGACTCAAGTCATCTGCGTCCGGAGGTCGGACATAAGTGCCTTGGAAGTTTGCTCGGAATGCATCTTTGAGCTCCTCCCAGCTCCCTATAGAGTTTTCGGGGAGGCTGTTCAGCCAGTGTCTAGCTGGTCCTTTAAGCTTCAATGGTAAGTACTTTATGGCGTGGAGATCATCTCCTCGAGCCATATGGATGTGGAGAAGGAAATCTTCAATCCTCACTGCCGGGTCCGTAGTCCCGTCGTATTGTTCGATATTTATGGGTTTAAACCCTTCTGGGAACTGGTGCCGCATCACCTCGTCTGTGGAACACATTGGGTGGGCGGCGCCCGTGACTCGAGCTATGTCGCGCCGAAGACCAGTTGTCATTTGAGTTCGGTATTGATCCCGAGCTCGGTTGTTCCGGTCGCACCAGGCTTGATAGCCATCCTCTCCTGCAGGGGCGTGTTCTCTTGATCCGTAGATGGATCTGGTCTGGCCTGCTCTATTGGCTAGATCCTGACGCAGGTCGTACTTGTAGCCCGGCTGTGCCGCCTCCTTGCCCTTATGGCGAGGGGGAGCGGGCTGGTGTTCGGCTCCGTCAGCCGTTCTGTCCCGTCCTCAAGGGGGTGATCCGGCTGGTCTGCGTGAGTGTATCTTGGCGGTGAGGGCGCGAGGGCCTCGTCGTCGAATTGAGGTAGCAGCTTGCGTTTGGGATAGCTCTTGGTCTGCCGTCCGTAGTCGTATCCCTCTTCAACCGCCAGGACCTTTGTCCACCTATCATTGAGGGTGTCATGTTCGGCCTTCAGCAGTTGCTGTTTCTTCTTGAGGCTGCGGGCGATGGCTATAAGTTGCCGCTTGAACCTTTCCTGGTCCAGTGGATCTTCGGGAACGATGAACTCTATATCGCCGAGGCTGACGTCCTCTTCAGAGAGGGGTAGGTAATTGCTATCTTCGGAGTCGTTGGGATCTTCGGGATTATGCTGGCCCTCCTGCATTGTTGGTGTTCGGGGGCGACGGGGTCGTCGAGTTCGTCGGCATTATCCGGGGTATCATCCTCCCCAGTACCAGTGTTACTTTCCCTACCCCGACGTGCTCTAGACCGTCGACGCTGTCGTAGGCGCTTTGTTGGTTCTTCGATGGGCTTATCTTCAACTTGCTTGGGCGTGCCGTCGTCGTCCTTCTTAGGAGTGTCTACCATATAAACGTCGTAGGTTGAGGTAGCCGTCCAACGCCCGGTGGTGGGTGGGGTCTGGCTGGGTGTAGCTTCGATGTCTTCATCCATGCCGTCAATGTCGTCGGAAGCATAGTCTAGCATGTCCGTTAGATCTTCGACAGTGGCTATAAAGTGGGTGGTGGGTGGTACACAAAATTCCTTGAGTCCAGCCTCGAGGTCAGGCCGAACATAAGCCGGAGGTAGATCCTCGGCGATGGTCAGTGACTGGATCCAATCTAGCGCTTCGTTTATCAGCGCGAGCAGGGCCGAATCGGCGATATGGTCGTTTTCGGGACTGCCTTCGGGCTCGAGGGCTCGAGCGAGTCCAGTAGGCGTTGTCTCCGGATGTCCGAGTACTGGAGTCAAACTCCTGTTCGGGAAGGTGTCCGGAGCGGTGGTGACGAGTCCGGCCAGGGTTGACTCCTGGCTTGGGGTCGGCGAGATCGCGTCTGTGCTCAAGGCCGGGTGCGAGATGAGGGAGACGAGTCCGGCGGGGTCTAACTCCCCGTCTTCGGATGGCAAGATCTTGTCCGAGTTCAAGGCTAGTGGTGTAGAGAGAGCCGGCCCATAGGCGGGGCCGGGAAGAGGATCCACAAACGATCCTTGGATGCTGTCGGGCATTCTGGGCGAAACCGTGAACCCCTCGAAGGTCAGATCGCCCTGGATATCGGCGACATAGTCCAGGTTCCCGAACCTGATCCGATGGCCAGGGGCGAAGCTGTCGACCTGGTCAAGATGACCGGCCGAGTTGGCGCGTAAGACGAAGCCGCCGAACGCAAAGAGCTAGCCAGGGACGAAAGTCTCCCAGGAGACAATGCCGTTGTTGATGATGAGGCGGGCCATCGATCCTGCTGGCGATCACACAGTGGAACTCTCAATGAAAGCACCAATGTCGGTGTCAAAACCGGCAGAACTCGGGTAGGGGGTCCCGAGCTGTGGATCTTGGATCAATGGGGAACAGGTAACAAGGGGCACAAAGTTTACCCAGGTTCGGGCCCTTTCTAAGAGGTAAAACCCTACGTCCTGCTTGATTATATTGGATGTGGATGATGATTACAAGAGTTGATCTACCTCGAGATCGTACGAACTAACCCTAGATGGGTATGCCTATAGTTGTTGTTCTGCTATCCTCTACGAACTAAACCCTCCGGTTTATATAGACACCGGGGCCCTAGGGTTACACATAGTCGGTTACAGAGAAGGAATAATCACGCCAGGACGCCTGGTCTTGCCTTGAAGGACACGTTAAGATAACAAAGATTCCTATCCGGACACGGGGTCGACCTTCTGCCTCGTCTTCAATGCGGCCCAACAGTCCAGCCCACACAAACTAGGCCGGAGACTCGAGGACCCCCTAGTCCAGGACTCCCTCAGAGAGGCAACTCTTGTTGTTTTCGGTCGAGGTGAAGATACCCCGAACAAGCCTCTCAAAGGATTACTTTCCATAGTGCCAAGTAGCAATAAATGTCAACACGTAATATAAATGTTTCCTTACCAATTTCCACTTACCAAAGGCGCTTCACTCCCCGGCAACGGCACTAGAAAAGAGTCTTGATGACCCACAAGTATAGGGGGTCAATCATAGTCCTTTCGATAAGTAAGAGTGTCGAACCCAACAAGGCGCAGTAGGAAATGACAAGCGGTTCCGGTAAGGTAATTTCTGCAAGCACTGAAATAAGCGGTAACGGGTAGTTTGATAGCAAGATAATTTGTAACGAGTAACAAGTAACAAGTGTAAATAAAGTGCAGCAAGGTAGCCCAATCCTTTTTATTGCAAAGGACAGGCCGGAACAAGTTCTTATAGTAAGGCAAACGTTCTTGAGGACACACGGGAATTTCATCTAGTCACTTTCACCATGTTCGTTTGATTTGCGTTCGCTACTTTGATAATTTGATATGTGGGTGGACTGGTGCTTTGGTGCTGTTCTTACTTGAACAAGCCTCCCACTTATGATTACACCCTCTCGCAGGCATCCGCAACTACGAAAGAAGAATTAACATAAAATCTAACCATAGCATTAAACGTATGGATCCAAATCAGCCCCTTACGGAATAGCGCATAAACTAGGGTTTAAGCTTCTGTCACTCTAGCAACCCACCATCTACTTACTACTCCACAATGCATTCCCTTAGGCCCATAAATGGTGAAGTGTCATGTAGTCGACGTTCACATGACACCACTAAGAGAATCACAACATACATATCATCAAAATACCGAACGAATACCAAATTCACATGATTACTTATGACAAGACTTCTCCCATGTCCTCAAGAACAAAAGTAACTACTCACACATCATCATCATGTGCAAGATCAGAGGGGTATTGAATAACAAAATGGATCTGAACATTTAGTATTTCACCAAGTAAACCAACTAGCATCAACTACGATAAGTAATCAACACTACTAGCAACCCACAGGTACCAATCTAAGGTTTTGATACAAAGATTGAATACAAGACATGAACTAGGATTTGAGATGAGATGGTGCTGTTGAAGATGATGATGAAGATTGGTCCTCCCACGATGAGAGGGTTGTTGGTGATGACGAAGGCTTCGATTTCCCCCTCCCGGAGGGAAGTGTCCCCGGCGGAATCTCTCCGCCAGAGAGCAAAAGTGCTCCTGCTCTAGTTCCGCCTCATGGCGGCGGCGCCTCGTCCCGAAAGTCTCCCCTCATTTTTTTAGGGTAAAATGACTTATATACCAGAAGATGGGAGCCGGAGGTGGGCCAGGGGCCCCACACAGCACCAGGGCGCGCCCTGGTGCCATGTGGGCACCTGGTGGCTCCCCTCTGGTATCTTTTCTTTCCAGTATTTTTTATATATTCCAAAACAATTCTCCGTAAAATTTCAGCACATTTGGAGATGTGCAGAATAGGTATCTCTGTTGTAGCTTTTTCAGGCCCAGAATTCCAGCTGCCGGCATTCCCCTTCTTTGTGTAAACCTTGCATATTAAGAGAGAAAAGGCATTACAATTACTCCATAAAGTGTTATATTGATTAAAAACTTTATAAATAACAGTAGGAAAACATGATGCAAAATGGACGTATCAGGGGGATGTGTCCAAATTACGTCTTCACCGGAATGCACCCCGCATCAAGAGTCAGTTGTCCAACCGTAGGCCCTTTCCGTCACACAGGGTTACCTTGGTTATTAAGATAAATAAGAGAAAAGCATTGGGTATTTAATGATTACACCTCATGTATCCCCAATGATTGGATCCACGCTACCATACTAAACCTTTATGTTACTTGTGTTCAGAATAGTGCTTCACGTTCTCCCTGCCCTTAGCCTCCTCATGGCTCGAACTCCATGATCCGAGGTACCTGCAGGGACAAAGAAAATGAGAGAGATAAGAGAAAACTATGATGCAATTTTGTTTTACACATACATGACGTTAGTTCAAAGTCATTCCATCGATCCCTCGAATAAATACACTGGGTTGCAAGGCTATTCCTCAACCCATGACCTTACCGAAATACTCACACATGGCGAATGGATCGCGGAAGAAATCAATGAAAGAACACATCAAGATGAATGCTTCATTGCTAATATGTCTTACATTGGTTGTCGGATGCGATACATGATTACAAGTATAACTAACTTGGAGGTGGCTTGCTGCAGTGGTGAAGATGGTGGTGGCTATGGAGATGAGATGGGAAATGGAGGCAACTAGGGATGAAGAATGGCTTATGCTGCGGAGATGATTTTCTGGTCGATGCTCTGTTGCGAATTTTACGAAGGCCCCATTATGATATTTGTCAGGTTAGATCTCTTGGAGCCGCACATGCATGGTACGTGCGCTTGCGCTTGTACCAGATTCCATCTTGCGCTCTGGTCCACCTCCCACTTGATTCTCTTATCTCCAATTTACTTCTTTCCATATATATATGCTTGTTGATTTTGTCCATGTTTATCCTAATTTCCCGTGGAAACAAAATAAAGAGAGGAATTTGGAATCCTGTGCATTCATTAGTGATTAGTAGCAATATCAGAGCAAATATCTTGGTTTTTATGAAATAAACCGGTTTAAACTAGGGTCTGATCAGCATAAAAATAACACTCATGATCAACATTCTTGCATCATACACCCATGCGACCGGGCGTTAGTCAACTCAATGTATATCTAAATGCTAATGCTTTTAAACCTTGAGATGGAAAAGATATATACATTTTTTCCATTTATATACTATTTAAAATATCCTTTAAAATAGAGAAAGACAAGATCAAGACACTAATGTCAACATTTGACCATATACACTACCACATGGCAAGTCAGATAGTGTCCGCAATATTACGACGATCAGTGAGATATGCTTCAATTAGATAGCACTTAATGAGTCATATGTGTGACATAGGTATATATATTTTTGGTGAGGTATATATTATTAATACAAACAAAATATACATTCATTGTGCACCGAAAGTGCATCGACAATATCACTTCTAATTAAACGCGTCTATGATTGATAGAATTTTTGGTGCTCTAATGAAGGCAGTGGTAATCCACTATGTGAGTAGTCCACTATAAGAATAGGGACCATGTTTGTTGATATGCATGCACTAGGTTAAATTGAACCTACATCTATATGGCACACCATGACTGTACAAGCTAACCACTACTCTCAAGATGGAAATTGACTTCCCATGTGTTAGCAACAAAACCTTGTCACACTATTATACCAAGACATACTAGTTAGTCATTTTCCAGAACATGTTGCTGATTACACTTATTAATTGCACAAGACTTATGTTTTGATTGTTATTACCAGATATGAAATTGTGAGTCCCGATACGTCATAAATTGGATATGATATTTCATATAATGGATATTTTTCACTAGCATTTATAGTCTAATTAATCATGATTTACCATTATAAGAAGATTTGCTATATGGTGATGCTATAAGTATCATGCCCCCCTCCTCACCCTCTGCATTCAGACACTCTTTCGGTTTGATACCTCTCATAGTTTTATCCAAATCTCAATAGTTTTTCCCTCAAATAACCTCAACTTTCAACCATGAATCCAAGAGTCAACCAGGCTTGGACCACCTCTGAGGTAGAGGGGGCTAGATCAATCATCGATGGGCTCAACAACAACTACTACAATGATGGCACCAGCCATGGTAAGAATAAGAAGCATGAGATCATGGACAAGCTCCAAACATGGTTCCCTAGGAAGAGCATGCAACA
This sequence comes from Elymus sibiricus, assembly GCA_039707655.1. NCBI lineage: Eukaryota > Viridiplantae > Streptophyta > Magnoliopsida > Poales > Poaceae > Elymus > Elymus sibiricus. The sequence continues at coordinate 93,332,012 of CM077676.1, read as the reverse complement.
GGTAACAAACTTGTATGTTGATCTTGGTGCAGAGATGCATATGTTGCAGTGTCCAGAGAAGGAGTGCCATGTTACCAATAGTGGCCATGATGCCAATTACACCATGGATGGCCTTGTGAATAAAAACTTTGGATTGCAAGAGGAGGCCGCAATGGAAGGAACCGACTTTTTGTTTGGTTGTCGATTAGAGATTAGGCAAACCATGGATAGTCAAGAGGAGGTGCCGACGGTGGAGCAGAACAAGGTGGTGTTAGAGAATAAGGCATGCATCCACCAACCAGTGCTTGCACCACGTGCCAAGGGGTTTTGGACCCCTGATGAACACAGGTTATTCATGTTTCATCCTAATTTTCCATGGGATTTTTAATATTTTCATTCAGTTTGGTTATTCGTTTGGAGGTGTGTTTTAAAAGAAAGCATACTAACTAAGCATTATGTGGATTTTCATTCTCATGAGACGAGAGGTTTGTTTTTTATTTTCACTGTACTCATAGTGCCCATTTGACCTTTACCAGAAACAATAATACCAGGATGTATATATTTTGTTTGTGAACATCCAAATTTATTTCATTGATGTGTTTCCATTAATAAGTTAATACCACCGACGCTTGTCCTTACAACTAAAAGTGATGAAGTTATGATTGCGAGTATTATCATGGTCTATTTATATCTATTATCAATATCACCATGGTAATTTTGAAATTCCTTATTCGTCTTTAATCATCTGATGTCACATCTTATATAATAGGACCATAAAAGATAAAAACAGACATCACTGAAATGATTAGCATGGGCTAATGTTTGGTTAAAGTTTTAATTCTCTAACTATTCATTTTTATTTTTTACCAATATATTAAATAATCAATGTGTCCTTGATCAGGAATATAACCTAACTATTCATCTTAAACATGTTTCATGTTTATTCTAGGCTCTTTCTCCATGGCTTGAGCATATGTGGTCGTGGCAAATGGAAGGACATATCAAAGCACTTCGTCACCAGTAGGACTCCGACCCAGATTTCAAGCCATGCACAGAAGTACTTCATGAGGCTAAAGAGCAAAGGGTCGGGAAGCCAACGCTACACCATCAACGACGTGGAGCTCGATGATGCTGACCCATGGAAAATGGAGAATACCTTTAACTTCTGGCAAGCACTTGCCTTGCAATCTACAGTTGGTGCTGATAACGAAAATACAAGCTTCGACTTGCAAACTCCTTCGAGTCCATTTGTCACCATGAACAATATACCCTAGTTTGGAGATGTTGTTGTTGAAGAAATGGAGTTAGTATTCAGTATGGTGTCAGAATCATATGATGTTGTCGTCATAGTAGGGGCCTGTGAACTTTGTTCCAACTAGTATACAAATATTACTTTAAGTTCCTTCAAAGCATCTATATGGGTAACAATTATAAGATGTTATGGTTTAAGTTATATTTGAATATGTTTTTGGAGAGTCAATAAATTTTGTATTACTATTTAGGGAAAATTCTATTTTTCGACCCTCAACTATTAAAGAAGTCTAGATTTGGTCCCATGAATATAAAGTCATAGAATTTGCAGTTTGACCCCTCAGCGGGACTAAAGCAGTTTCTTAAATGATGTGGCATAGTTTTGACTGGGCGTCTTGCTACTTGTGATAGGTGTTGGGATTTCCCCGAAGAGGAAGGGTGAAGTAGTATAGTACTATATAGTATTTCCCTCGGTTAAGAACCAAGGTTTATCGAACCAATAGGAGATTCATGCAAACGACCTTTAGCAGTACCTGCTGATAACCCACGGTATAGGGGATCAATTGTAGCTTTTTCAATAAATAAGAGTGTCAAACCCAACAAGGAGCTAAAGGTAGAATTTATATTCCCTTCAAGTTCTATCGACCACTGATACAACTCTACGCATTAACGTTCGCTTTACCTAGAACAAGAATAAAACTACTTTGTAGGTGTAAGGGTAAGTTTGCAAGAATAAATCTAGAAGTACTTAGCGAGAATAAAACTACGAGTAATTTACGAGATAATAAAAGTTAGTTGTTTAGTAGAAAACTTTTTGTAACACAAGAGAAGGATTTGTCCCTAGGCAATTGATAACTAGACTGGTAATCATTATTGCAATTTTATATGAGGGAGAGGCATGAGCTAACATACCTTCCGTACTTGGATCATATGCACTTATGATTGGAACTCTAGCAAGCATCCGCAACTACTAAAGATCATTAAGGTAAAACCGAACCCTAGCATTAAGTAACAAGTCCTCTTTACTCCCATACGCAACAACCCCCTTACCCGGGTTTGTGTTTCAGTCACTCACGCAACCCACTATAAGCGAATCGTGAACGTATTGCAAGACCCTACAGCCGTAATCCCACACGCTTACGCGACATGGATTGCACTATAGGACAACACCAATTTAACATACAACTTATATCAATCACACCATACCACAATTAACCCATATGACAAAAGAAATCTACTCAAACATCATAGGATAGCCATACATCATTGATCATTAGGTAATAATATATAGCATTAATCACCATGTTCAAGTAGAGATTACAGCGGGGAGAAGAGGTGCTACACCGCTGCATAGAGGGGGAGAGAGTTGGTGATGACTGCGGCGAAGTTGTTGGTGTAGATCGTTGTCACGATGGTTGCCCCGGCGGCGTTCCAGCGCCACCGGGAGAGAGGGGGACAGAGACACCCTCCTTCTTCTTATTGATTGGCCTCCCCCATAGATGGGAGGAGGGTTTCCCTTCTGGACCTTGGCCTCCATGGCTCCCGGAGAGCAGGAGCCCCTCCGAGATTGGATCTCTCTCTCTCTGTTTCTCTTCTATTTCGCATCTGTTATCTGACCCCTTCACCATTTTCTATATTCCCGGAGATCCGTAACTCCGATTGGGCTGAAATTTTTAGGGGATTTTTCTCTGGAAATTATCTTTCTAGCGGCGAAAGAAGGGCCCCAACCGACGTTCGAGGGAGTCACAAGGCAACACGATGCGGCCACCACCTGGCTGTGCCTTGTTGCCTTGTGGCCACTCGGGCACCGTCTTGCATTGATTCTTCTTCCTAAAAATCACATATATTCAAATAATTCTTCGTAAAAATTTATCGCAATTGGACTTTGTTTGATATGGATTTTCTGCAAAACAAAAAAACAAGCAGAAAACAGGAACTAGCATTGGGCACTGGATCAATATGTTAGTCCCAAAAATAATATAATATGTTGCCAAAAATATATGAAAGTTGTAGAATATTGGCATGAAATAATCAAAAATTATAGATACGATGGAGACGTATCACCTGCACACACAAAAACAAATACTTGCACCCAACACGGGTGAGGGAGTCCTGGACTAGGGGGTCCCCGAGTGTCCGGCCTAGTCTAGGCTAATTTTTTTAAAATAATACATTTTTTTATTAAATTTGAAAAATAATACACGGTTTCGACATATTATAGAAATAATACGGCCTCGTCCTACCGTGGGCCGACTGGAACTTGTCGGCCTACAGTGGGCCGACTGGATCCTGTCGGCCTACAGTGGGCTGACAGCTGCCACCCCTGGCCGACTGACCTATCGGCTGAGCTGCTGGGCTGATTATCCCCTAGTCGGCCTACAGTAAGCTGATTACCCCTAGTCGGCCCATAGTAAGACGATTGGATAGCAATTAGTTCCAAATACAAATTTTTCACCTAATAAAACCATATTTCGGACCAGATATTTATCCCACCACTTATCGCTCGAGCCTGGCCTAATTTTCCGCAACACTTTTCCATAATATGTTCCCGGCATTATCCTTCCCGCGAACCCTTTCCCGCCATCCTCTTTCCCGCCAACCCTTTCCCGCCATCCTCTTTCCCGCCAACCCTTCCTTTCGCGCCAACTTCTTTCCCGCCAACCCTTTCCCGCCATCTTCTTTCCCGCCAACCCTTCTGTTCCCGCCATCTTCTTTCCTGCCATCTTTCTCTTCTGAACCTATAAAACCCCCTCCACAGAAAGGTTGGTAAGCAATGCAGCGTAGTCTCGTCAAGATGTCCCATTATCCTTTTGATCGTAGTTTCCACCCAAGTATGTCGAAACATCTTCTGAGGTTAGCAAGCAATTTGGAGATAGACAATAGGATAGTTCCATGGGACGAACTCCTCAGTAGTGACACCGTACTGAATGAGTTGGCTCACGCATTAAGTAGGTGCGGGTGGCCTGCAAGGACCTTTGAGGAGATACGAAAAGAACTTCTCAGGTTGCATGGAAGGTGGAAGAAGCAACAACATAAAGGTGAAGCATTCCTAAAGGCTGCAGCATAACATACTTATTTATGGACCGAAGACAGCGAGGACGAAGACGATATCTTCATGCCGAGCACCAAGGCCAAGACACCCGCATCGTCGAAGGGCAAGAGTGCCGCATCGTCAAAGGGCAAGAGTGCCTCATCGTCGAAGGGCAAGAGTGCTGCATCGACGAAGGATGACGATGATGTCTTCATGTAGTTTGTATGCTGTATTATTTAAGCTCAGTCGTACCGTTTAATTCAGATGTACTTGTATCTTAATTATCTGTAGCAGTCTCTCCGGAAATGTAACTCGATTAACAGTGCGAATGAATAGAAATATGTCTCTCGCATACATAGGTAGAATATGTCTCTCGCATACGTAGGTAGAAATATGTCTGTCGCATACATAGCTAGATATAAGTCTGTCGCATACATAGTTAGATATAAGTCACACACATACATAGGTAGAATATGTCTCTCGCATACATAGATAGATATAGTGGCACACAAGCATCAGCCACGTCGTCCGCCACGTCGTGGAGGTGGTAGTCGGCGTCGGCCACATATACCTGTGGGGTGCCCGAACGTTACGGGGAGTTAGCTCGGACCCGTCGTGGTCATACTGTGTTTCCTGTGTGGGAGGTGGTGCAGGAGTCGAATACATGTCCATCCACTCGTTGTGCTGCGACAAGAAATCATGTGTGTTATGCCCACCTTCAGGGTCACTATCCCACCCGGATCCGGACATAGACGCGTCATGTCCGTACCCCGACGCCATATATCCGTAGGCTCCTGCGGGAGGGAGGGAACATAAGTAATGACGAAATACGTAGTCCCAATCGATATTGAAAAGAATTATTGCGTGTGAAACATACCTGTAGGAGGAGGTTGCATCACGAAGCCCGGCGTGGGACCGTGCTGGTGTGGTCGTGGCCGAAACACGAAGCCTGACGTGGGATCCTGCTGGTGTTGCCACGCCGAAGTACCAGCCTGGTCAGGAGTTGGTGGCCTGGGCGTCCACTGCTCTGCTAGACGTGGACGCGGGTCATGTCGGTGATGTGTGGGTTCTAGCTCACCATTCGAGTGATGCGGCTGCTGCTGGTGCGTGGAGTGACGCGGGGGGCGTTGTAGGGGCTGCTGGTGAAGAACGTCTGAAGTGCGTGTGCACGTGATAGCCCGATACACAGCTCGCAGCCTTCCCTCAATGCGTGTCATCCAGTTCTGGATCTGAGGCCGATGAACCATTAGAGGCATAGACGACAGTGAACGCTGAAAGTTGGACACCTCCTCGCCAAGTCCGCGAGTCAACTCAGCCTAAAATTGTCACGACGATTATTAAGTATGCACGGCAAAGTATGTAACAAGTAGATGCATTACTTAAAGAGAATATATCTTACCGCGTACTGCCTAGAGCCCGAAGTATCATAGCTCGGGTACATATCCGACGTAGTAGGGGTAGGTATCTCATCTAGGTGAGTGTGCTGAACGATGCGTAACCGTGTTCCGCTCATGATCCGCCGCAAATAGAGATTGAATTCATCGAGATCAAACCCGATATTCTCGTGCCACAGATGTGTGCTCGCAGTCTCCCATTGTGTAACGTACGGCTGCACCCTAACTAGCCACTCAGCAGCTGTCCTGTTAGTCCCCTTCCTTGTGAGCCTAAAATTATGGTGTTTGTTAAATAATTAACTAATGATTCAGTATGGACAATTGTGAAAGACAATGCAATATTGAATAAATAGACAATACCTGTGGATGTCTCCTTGCAGCCGGGCCTCTGTAGGGGGAGGTATCTCCAACTGCTGAAGACCAAATTGCCTCATAACCCTCTGTTGGGCCATCTCCTCGACGAAGATATCGAAGATGATCTTCGATTTCGTCATCCAGTAATTGTTATCTCTTGTGCATAGCACAGACATACCGCCGGGGAATCTTGCATCTATCACCGCTTGCGTGTATGGCTACCAGCTCACCCCAGTGTACGTATCGAACTGCTCGTTTAATGCCGTGTATGCTCGCCTGGTCTGATGACCAGCAGCGTCTCTGTGAAAAACAAAAGTTAGATTCAACCATAGTGTACACAAAGAAGATAATTATAACACCAGACATACCCTGCAACGTGTCCAACACAGACCGAAAGTAGGCATGTCGATGCCGTCAGCATCGAACATGGTATCCATAGGCTCATCAACACATACGTCCGATCGTCCTATGGAGAACCTCTCCCACGACCATAGTTGCAGAAATAGAGGGCATCCAAGAAGGGCTGACGTGGGTGCCGTAAGCTGGCAGGCGTTGCACATACCTCGGTATGTAGCCGCTAAGACAGCCGAACCCTAACTCCTCTGTGTGATCTGATCTGGCGTCTCAGCGCTCGCGATCTCCAGTGCAATAGGGATGTAGAGCGCGTTAATAGTGGTGACATGTTTCTCTGTGAACATCACCTTGCCGAGAAGCCACAGTATATATGCCTCCAGGCTGCGAGTGATCTGTGTCGCATTCAACGGGACCCTTGGATACCCCGGGAACTTCCGGATCTGTATTGAGCAAAGAGAAAGCATTAGTACATAGCGAAGGTATCTTCTGTAAAACCAGATGCCTTCAATTAGTATGCAGCAGGGGAACTAACCTGGAAATGGAGCAACCATGCATACTTAGGTCCGTGATTGTCCGATGTCAGAGCTGGAGCATGGTCATAAATACCCGCGAAACGTTGTGCAATACCTAGCTGCCAATCAGCCGGTGCCTCCAACGGTCCTATGGCATGACCTACCAACGGTAGTCCCAGCAAAAGGGACACATCCTCCAGAGTAGGAGCCATCTCTCCCCAGCGGAAGTGCAACGTGTGGGTCTCAGGCCTCCACCGGTCCACTAAGCATGTGAGCAAAGAGGCGTCGATGGCGAGGCATTTGGAGGTATCCGTCGACTCAACCAGACGCGCAAAAGGTAAAAGGCCAGCCCATTTCAACCTGCATGTCAGGATAATTCAGTTAGTGTGTACCATTAATATACATGCTTGATGAAAATAACTAAAGCACGTACCGCTCAACCCATCCCTCGTGTATCTTCCAGTCTTCCTTTTGAGTGCGAGTGACCAGGTCCTCAAGCTTGCGCTCAGAACCTATCGCAGCACGATGCTTTCTATCAATGTCCGGATCAAGCAACCACATTCCCGCCATTCCTGCACATACAAATTTCAAACATAGTGCCACATTTAATACAAATTTCAAACATAGTGCCACACTTAATACAAATTTCAAACATAGTTCCACACTTAATACAAATTTCAAACTTAGTGTCACATTTAATACAAATTTCAAACATAGTGCCACACTTAATAAAAATTTCAACATAGTTCCACAGTGAATACAAATTTAGAACTTAGTGTCACACTTAATACAAATTTAGAACTTAATGCCACACTTAATACAAATTTCAAACATAGTGCCACACTTAATACAAATTTAGAACATAGTGCCACGCAGCCTAGCTTCTTCCTCTCCCTCTTCCTCCTCTTCCTCCTCTTCCTCCTCTTCCTCCTCGTCCCCGGTTGCCACGTCCACGCCCAGTACCACTGGCAGTGACGAAAGTGGGACAATTAGTGTCCCTATGGCCAAATTCATTGCATAAAATGCATTGCATAGTGAGGCCTCCTGCTTCAGATTCATCCATATCATTCCGGATGCGCTGATACTGTCGTCTACCTCTACTTGTACGCATATTCCCTGGGTCTGGAATGTAGCGCCTTTCAACAGGATTAACGGTGTTGAAGTTACCCATTGAGCGAAATCCCAGCAACTCACCTGTCCAGGTATTGAGGACGGACTCTTTCAGAAAATATGGAGACACAAACGAGATTGCGTCCATTCCAAGCTGCCCGCAAGCAGCAAGTACATGGGAGCATGGTAGGTGAAGCAACTTCGGTTTGTTGCATGTGCACTCACACGTTGGCCAGACTTCATTTCCAATTTTCACCTCATGCGTCCTCAGCTCATTTGCACAGCCGAATTTGTTGTTAGCTAAGCGGACCTCAAACCTTCTTTCTTGATTACCAATGGGGACTACAGTGTGTGACCTGGCTTTTTTCATCTTTTCTTCCATGTACTTCATAATCCTTTCACAGTAACGTGTGCTTGGGTTGTTCAAGATATGCTGCTCTGCTTTTTGACGTCTATCTCTGAAATACTTCACGGTGCCATAGAAAATACCCTCAACGATGGCTGTAAGTGGCAATGCCCGGTTTCCTCTGAGGACAAAGTTGTATGTTTCTGCGAGGTTGGTAGTCATGACACCGTACCTTGCTCCATGTGTGTCATGCAGCAAAGACCACCTCTCCAGAGGCTCATGCTCTATCCACTGCTCAAAGGTTTTAATCGACCTCCCGAGCCTTCTCCTAGTACCAGGTGGGTCAAATCCTGGCAAGTCGCAAAGCCCAACAGGCTCCTCCTCCACGGCCGCTGTTCCTGTTGATAACTGTGCTGCTACTGCTTCAACATGTGCTCTCACCGCTGCATCTCTTGCAGCTTTCCTGTCCCTAACGTGTCTCTGCGTGCACACATTAAGTCTTTCATGTATCAGATTGTACTTCCATAGCTGGTTCTGCTTGCAGAGTTTTTTGAACAGATTCATCAGGCTCTTATTTCTGAACTGCGAGAAGAAATTAGCCCCCAGATGGCGCATGCACCAACGGCTCTGCAAGTCCTGCCATGGAGTTTGTTCCTCAGGACCAGGGTTTGTCAGTGTCTTTATCGCACTGAGTATACTTGCATGCCTGTCATGAAGGATGCACACATTGGGCTTATCCTTCACAGTTGCTATTTTCAATTGCCTGAAGAACCATGTCCAACTTTCAATGTTCTCACTCTCCACAAATGCAAATGCGAGTGGGACTCCTTGATTTTGGCCGTCTTGACCAATGGCTGTCAGGATCTGACCCTTGCAGTTGCCAGTGAGAAAAGTGCCATCTACACATATCACCGGTCGGCAATGCCTGAAAGCTTCGATGCATACACCGAAAGAGAAGAATAGTCGATGCAGCACCCTCACAGTTGGGAACTCTGGCATGAAGAGGTCTTGGATGTCGACATAGGTGCCAGGATTCCGGTCCTTCAGCGTGTGGAGGAGCCGGACAGCTGAGTCATATGCATCGAAATAAGAACCAAATCTGCTCTCAAGCGCCCTTTGCTTAGCCCTCCAAGCCTTGCCATAAGAAATTCTGTACTTGAACCTGACGAAGACTTTTGTCTGGATAGACTTCACTTCCATCGCTTTGCTCTCCACTATCTCACTGTAAAACAACCGAGCAATAAGCATGGACGAAAGGTTGCCATGATCTTGAGGGATGCAGGGAATAAGACATGTGTGATGAACTAGGTCACTGATCACCCAACTTGTGCCATACTTAGGGAGATAGCCGTGCACCCTGGCGGGACAATTTGCGTTGTTGCATACCATTGTCAAGTATTTCTGACTTGACACATCAGCTCTTAAAACCCTTCGTGTGGACATTGCCCATTGAATGATTGCGTCCTTCAGAGCGTCCTTGTTGGGATACATAGCACCCGTCGCAATGTTGTTCTGGTGATATTGCCAGGCAGAATCATGTCCATCGTTCACGGTCATTGCAGATGAGAAGTCATGATTCCAAGAAGCAGGATTCGGGACCTCCTCTGCATTTTCTTCTTCATCCGACTCGTCGGAATTATCGGCATGACCACTATCAATATCGGTGTCTTCTTCTTCCATGATGTTCTGCATGTGCCCATCTACCTCGTCAGCGTCCGCCTCGCCACTATAAGCCTCGCCACTGTAATAACCATCGGCATTTCCTCCTTCTACCTGACTACTCTACCCTTGTTCGTAACCACCATCTCCAGCATTTGACATAGATAACATCATCCCGTCACTGCTTTGCCCAGGATCGTAACCACCCTGGCCTTCAGGCGCAATTACCTCCTTCACAACGGGAAGCACTAAGGCACAAGGATTGCATCCCCTGCTTTCGCAACCTTGTAACCAGCGCACCCACTGAGAGTCCCGCTCTATTGGCCTCAAATAGAAGAAAATGTTTGAACTTGACCGGGTCCACAATGCATGAACAACCACGGTGTGCATTTCAGTATTCAGCCCTAAACATGTTGTCACCCATTCTTTCAACTGACTAAGAGACCTTGTTTGAGGGTCGGTCAGTGGCACCTCTATGTGCTCAAATTCACTCAGATCAACCCCAATCTCATTTGTTTGGACATTACCAGGACCGTAGAAAAATATGAACTTCACTACATCAGACATCTCGGCTCACCTATAAAATTATTTAACATGAACAGACAACTGTTAAACAGCATGACAAACTACAAATATTCGCACTACTAAATATTTGACAAGTACATATATTACGGAATATTAACGGAGCTAAATATTGAAAGAACTTAATATATTACGGATATTACCGGAGCAACTAAAAATACTGACAGACCTAAATATTTGACATCCACATATAGTACGGAATATTACCGGAGCAACTAAAAATACTGACAGACCTAAATATTTGACATCCACATATAGTACAGAATATTACCGGAGCAACTAAAAATACTGACAGACCTAAATATTTGACATCCACATATAGTACGGAATATTACCGGAGCAAATATTCACACAACTAAATATTAGACATCTCAATATATTACGGTTACTACCGGAGCAAATAACAATATTCGCACACCTAATATACTACAGGAGCAACTACGACAGAAAAAATGTCTGTTCGATTATACCCTTGAAGTGTGCGAACCAACGACGAATGGCGGCCTTCAATCACCGGAGCCGGAGCTTGACCTCCACCACACTGTCGGAGCTTCACCTCCACCAGCTCCACCTCCACCACCAACACAACCTCCACCACATCCACCAATATGCTCACCACCACCTCCACCAAAATGCTCACCACGACCACCACGAGCTACCCCATCAATAGATCAAGGTCTCCCTCGCCTCCACCAACTATCTACAATGCATCCACGGTGGAAATTCGGCAAAAAATGGGCTGATTTTGGTGTACAAAATGAAGTTTTCGAGTGGTACAGAGCCTGGCTGAAGAACACAGAAGAAGAAGAAGAAGAAGAAAGCACGTAGGAGGAGGAAGAGAAGGGAATGGGGAGGAGGAAAAGTCGGTTGTGGGCACCTGTCGGCGTGCAGGAAGCCGATCGGCTTACAGTAAGCCGACTAGGTGGGCCCCGGCCACCGACAACCCACGCTCGGCCGAAGGGGTACACCGCGACGTGGCTTGGCCACTCGTCGGCCTCTAGCTGGCCGATTGACCACATGTCGGCCTCCTATAGGCCGATAGGATCCAGTCGGCCCACGGTAGGCCGACAAGTTCCAGTCGGCCCACGGTTGGACGAGGCCGTATTATTTCTGTAATATGTCGAAACGGTGTATTATTTTCCAAATTTAATTAAAAAATGTATTATTTAAAAAAATTAGCCTAGTCTAGTTGGGTCGGACTGTTGGGCCACATTGAAGATCGAGCAGAGGGTCGACCCCGTGTCCGGATAGGAATCTTCGTTATCTTGATGTGTCCTCCAAGGCAAGAATAGGTGTCTCGGCATGATTGTTCCTTCTTTGTAACCGACAATGTGTAACCCTAGGGCCCCTGGTGTCTATATAAACTAGAGGGTTTAGTCCGTAGAGGAGAGGACAACAACCATAGGCATACCCACCTAGGGCTTAGACTCATATGTTCTCGAGGTAGATCAACTCTGTAATCGTCATGTACATCCAATATAATCAAGCGGGGCGTAGGGTTTTACCTCTTAGAGAGGGCCCGAACCTGGGTAAACTTCGTGTCCCCTGTTTCCTGTTCCACATTGGTCCAAGATCCACAGTTCGGGACCCCCTACCCGAGATCTGTCGGTTTTGATACCGACATTGGTGCTTTCATTGAGAGTTCCGCTGTGTGATCGCCAAAGGACCGATGGCTTGCCTCATCATCAACAACGGCATCGTCCCCGGCTAGCTCATCGCGTTCGGCGGCTTCGTCCTACGCGCCAACTCGGAAGGCCATCTAGACCAGGTCGGCTGCTTCGCTCCTGGCCATCGGATCAGGTTTGGAAACCTGGACTATGTTGCTGATATCCGGGGCGATCTAATCTTCGAAGGGTTCACGGTTTCGTCCAGAGCACCCGAAGGCATCGAGGGTTCATCTTTGGATCCTCTTCCTGGCCCAATCCACGGGCCAACCCTCTCTTCACCGCCGGCTTCGAGCTCGGATATGACCTTGCTATCCGAAGACGGGGAGTCAAGCCCCGCCAGACTCGTCGCCCTCATCTCGCATCCGGCCTTGAGCACGAGCGCGATCTCTCTGACCACAAGCCAGGAGTCAACCCTGGCCGGACTCGTCGCAACCACTCTGGACTTCTCTTCGGACAGGAGTTTGACTCCAGTATCCGGACACCCGGAGACAACGCTTGCCGGACTCGCCCGAGCCCTTGAGCCCGAGTGCGGTCCCGAAGACAATCATACCACCGATCCGGCCCAGCTCACGTTGTTAAACAAGGTGCTGGATCAGATCCAGTCGTTAACCATTGTTGAGGATCTACCTCCGACTTACGCTTGACCCGATCTCGAAGCCGAATTCAGGGAACTTCGCGTCCCGCCCACCACCCACCTTATAGCCACTGTCGAGGATTTAACCGACATGCTAGACTACGCTTCCGATGAAACAGACGGCATGGACGAAGATGTCGAAGCTGCAACTAGCCGGACCCCGCCCACTACCGGGCGTTGGACGGCTACCTCAACCTACGATGTTTATATGGTGGACACTCCCAAAAAGGACGACGACGGCACTCCCAAGCAGGTTGAGGGTAAGCCCGTCGAAGAACCACCAAAGCGCCGACGACAGCGTCGACGGTCTAGAGCACGTCGCGGTAGGGAAAGTAACACTGGTACCGGGGAGGATGATACCCCGGATAACGTCGACGAACTCGACGACCCCGTCGCCCCCGAACACCAACCATACAGATCAGAGGAGCAGGAGGTCCAGCACAATCCCGAAGACCCCAACGACTCCGAAGATAGTAATTATCTACCCCTCTCTGAAGAGGATGTCATCCTCGGCGACGAACAATTCATCGTTACTAAGGATCCGCTGGACCAAGAACGGTTCAAGCAGCAACTTATAGCCACCGCCCGCAGCCTCAAGAAGAAACAACAGCTGCTGAGGGCCAAACATGACACCCTCAATGATAGGTGGACAAAGGTCCTGGCGGCCGAAGAGGGATACGGCTACGAGCGGCAGACCAAGAGCTATCCCAAACGCAAGCTGCTGCCACAGTTCGACGATGAGGCTCTCGCGCCTTCACCGCCAAGATACACTCACGCAGACCAGCCGGATCGCCCTCCTCGAGGACGGGACAGAACGGCTAACGGAGCTGAACACCAGCCCGCTCCCCCTCGCCACAAGGGCAAGGAGGCGGTACAGTCGGGCTACAAGTACGACGTGCGTCAGGATCTGGCCAATAGAGCTGGCCAGACCAGATCCATCTACGGATCAAGAGAACACGCCCCTGCAGGAGAGGATGGCTATCAAGCTTGGCGCGACCGGAACGACCGAGCTCGGGATCAATACCGAACTCAAATGACAATCGGTCTTCGGCGCGACGTAGCTCGGGTCAGGGGCGCCGCTCACTCAATGTGTTTCATAGACGAGGTGATGCGGCACCAGTTCCTAGAAGGGTTTAAACCCGTAAATATTGAACAATATGACGGGACTACAGACCCGGCAGTGTGAATTGAAGATTTCCTTCTCCACATCCATATGGCTCGAGGAGACAACCTCCACGCCATAAAATACTTACCATTGAAGCTTAAAGGACCAGCCAGACACTGGCTGAACAGCCTCCCCAAAACTCTATAGGGAGCTGGGAGGAGCTCGAAGATGCATTTCGAGCTAACTTCCAAGGCACCTATGTCTGACCCCCGGACGCAGACGACTTGAGTCACGTAATCCAGCAGCCCGGAGAGTCAGCCCGACAGTTTTGGAACCGGTTCTTGACTAAAAAGAACCAAATCATCGACTGTCCGGACGCCGAAGCCATAGCCGCATTCAAACACAGCATCCGCGACGAATGGCTCGCCCGACAACTTGGCCAGGATAAGCCGAAGACAATGTCGGCCCTTACTTCACTTATGACCCGCTTTTGCGCGGGCGAAGATAGCTGGTTGGCTCATAGAAGCAACAACCTATCAGACCCCGGTACCTCAGAGGTTCGGGATGGAAATGGAAAACCACGGCGTAACAAGAACAAACGCCGAAATAACAACGGAGAAGCAGATGATACGGCAGTTAACGCCGGTTTCAGCAACTCCAAGTCCGGTCAACGGAAGAAGCCCTTTAAAGGAAATAAAGATGGCCCATCCGCCTTAGATAAAATATTGGAGAGGCCCTGCCAGATACCCGGCACTCCGGATAAACCTGCCAATCACACCAACCGTAACTGTTGGGTGTTCAAGTAGGCCGGCAAGATTACGGTCGAAGAGCAAGGCAAGGGCCCCAGAAGCGAGGATGATGAAGAGCCTCGTGGCCCGAACAATGGAGGCCAGAAGCAATTCCCACCTGAGATAAAGACGGTGAACATGATTTATGTCACCCACATACCAAAGAGGGAGCGCAAACGCGCACTTCGGGACGTCTACGCCATGGAGCCTGTAGCCCCGAAATTTAACCCCTGATCGGCATGTCCGATCACTTTTGACCGAAGAGACCACCCAACCAGTATCCGTCATGGAGGTTCGGCGTCCTTGGTCCTCGATCCCATAGTCGATGGGTACCACCTCACTAGAGTCCTTATGGACGGAGGTAGCAGCCTAACACTAATCTATGAGGACACGGTAAAGAAAATGGGTATTGATCCGTCAAGAATCAAACCCAGTAACACTACCTTTAAAGGAGTGATACCAGGTGTCGAAGCCCGCTGTTCAGGCACCATAACTCTAGAAGTAGTGTTCGGTTCGCCGGACAACTTTCGGAGCGAAGACTTGATCTTCGACATCGTCCCGTTCCGCAGTGGTTATCACGCACTGCTGGGACGGACGGCGTTCGCTCGCTTCAACGTGGTCCCGCATTATGCATACCTCAAGCTCAAGATGCCTGGACCAAGAGGCGTTATCACAGTTAATGGTAACACAGAGCGCTCCCTCCGAACCGAGGATCACACTGCGGCCTTAGCGGCCGAAGTACAATGCGGCCTTGAAGTGCCAAAGCACTCGCTCACCGTCAAGGGACGCGGGTCAGGTAAACGTGCCCGGCCCGCACCTCAGCACGAGGGATCACCCGGCGCTCAAAATATATAGGAATTCGCCCCTTGCAGCACACCCACCCCACCCGCGAAGTACGTGCCTCACAGGCATAACTTCGCACTCAAAATACCATGGGCAGCTGCAGGGGCGACCTTATCTAACAACCCAGTGCTCGGATCAACCTAGCCAGGGGCTCTCAAGTCTTCGGACAATGACAGGTGCCATCAAGGACCTATTCGGCCTAAAGCACAACATAAAGAGGCGACCACTCAAGACCCTTTCTCACAAGGGCCCGATCATCGGTCAAACATCTCTCAAGGATCTTGCTTTCAAAGGAACAAAGGCACGGACGTGCAACAGGGCACAGTAGGGACATTAAACCACGCATCAAGGCCCTGTGTAAACCTTTCCTCTATAAAAGATTCCTATGAAATATATGTATTACTATTGCTTCCGCAGTTCGAATTATACGGATAGACGTCCAGAGCTTAGAGGAAGCAAAAGATCACTTTTAAAATTTTTCTTACTAAGTTCAGTTTTTTTCTATGTATATATCTTTTTCCTCGCTCTTCAACGCCGAAGCACACCGTCCTGGTGATTATTATTTTCAAATACGCCGGCTACTAAACCGGGGGCTGGAACCGCCCTATACATCAAGTCCAACACTATCTTTCTTGTGTTAGGCGTCTCGGATATTGCATTATATGCATCGGTTCCGAATTATGTCTTGGGTCAATAGTTGGGTTGCCCGACTCCTATGCTTACCCTCCTACGTTCCGCACGTTCGGCTAGGAAGGTAAAGGGAGAACTACTGCGATTGCACTTCCAGCTCGCCTGGTCAAATGCCTCAGTAGAGAAAGCCGAAGACTGACTGTCATAATATGCGAGAACCGGTCGGCGATCCGATGACAAGTGTCAAACTATAAATCGTTGGCGGTTACACCGTGTTACACGAAGGGTTGGTCTTCGGCCAACCATGTGATATAGGTATACACCTCGGCTCGCCGATCACACACCGGGGGCTAGTCACTAGCCCCACAGTCAAGCTCCTATGGCTAAGTGAAAGCAATAAAACCACATAGTCTGATTGCCTGGTTTCCCTCACACAAAGCCTCCCTCGCGGATCGAGACGTCGGCTAAAGGGTTAAAGTGTGGAGGCGGAAACACCCCGGTAGCATCTACATGGGGGCTGAAGCCGACGACTGGTAACTTTCAGATAATAAACGGCCGCAGAGGAGTCAAAATAATAAAGCATAAGACGCACAAACATACAGCGCAAACATATCATATACCAAAAGGTCAAGCATTGTTATCTCATACATGTTGGGCGCATCACTCATACATTACATCTTTTGGGCACTGGGCCTCTATTGCCCGAGCTCCGTCCATGACTTCGGCAAAGTACAGCTCGGGGCGCCGGTGGGAGTTTCCTTCAGGCGGAGGCCCAGTTGCCACCTCGGTGGGCTTCATCTTCGGCCACTGGACCTTGGTCCTGGCGAATGCCATCCGATCTCCCTCAATGCAGACAGAGCGCTTAATCGCTTCGATCCGAGGAGAGGCATCGCGCAGTCTTTGCACCAGGCCGAAGTAGCTGCTGGGGATCGGCTCTGCAGGCCACAAACGGATGAAGAGGTCCTTCATGGCCAGCTCCGCCATCTGGTGCATCTCCATCAACTGCTTCATCTAGTTGCTCAGAAGGGGAGGGTGTTCGAGCGCCTGGAACTGCGCCCAGAACAGTTTGCCCTCAACTTCCCCCTCCTGAGCCGCAAAGTACCTGGCGGCGTCGGCCGCGCTCCTCGGAAGGTCCGCAAACGCGCCTAGAGAGCGCCATACTCGGGTGAGTAACGCGTACCGTTGACCTCCAAACACACTCTGCAATAAATAAGGCTTACCAGCCGCTATTTGCCTTACTTGGCGGAGCTCCTCGCGAGCGCTCCGGGACTCCGTCCGCTCCTCCTCGGCCTCTTTGCCAATTTTGGACAGCTCGGCGGATTGATCCGAGCTCTTCTGCTCAAGAACCTCACACTTGGTGATGGCATCCTTGAGCTCTTGCTCCACCTCGGCCACTCGTGCCTCGTGTTGGCTCCGAGCATTTTGTTCGGCCAATAGATCGGCAGCCGCTTTCTCAGCCGCCGCCTTCTCAGCCGCCGCCTCTTTCTTGGCCTCCTCTAGTGCGGCCTTGTGGCTCTCGACCTCCGCGGCGCCGGCTATAATAAAAATTGACATAACAAATCAGGATCTAAACCTCGACACTGTTAACAATTTCCGAACTTTAAAGATTTCGGTCATACTCACTTTGCGTCTCTTCGGAACGCTTGTTGACGCGGTTGAGCTCCTTATCGGCAGCTTGGAGCTTCCGATTCAGCTCGGACAGCTCCGCGGCATTAGAAGCCGCGGCCAGTGAAGAAGCCTGTAACATCAAGATACAGTCACTAAGTCTACGAGGTACAAGATTGTCGATCCTCTGTCCGGCTTTTTCCAAACCAGACAGAGTCTCGGGGGCTACTATGTATATAAAGACAGGCATAACAATTTACTTTCTAGTAATACAAATGCATTACATCGCTCACCTCGAAGCCTGTTAAAAGGCCGTCGAAGGCTTCCTTCAATCCGTTGTTGGCGGATTGAATCCTCTTCATCGCCATGCCCATCAGGGCACGGTGCTCTTCCACGATGGAGGCATTGTTCAGTGCCTCCTCCAGGGCGTCTCGCCGCCCAATTGTCACCTTCTCGGTGGAGGGCTGCGCCGGAGCTGGAACCCTCATCCCTCCCCTAGTAGGGGATGGGACTGTCACCTCAGGAGACCTGGAGAGCTCCGGAGCGGTATTTGGGGAGGGTCCGGACTGGCCGGGCTCCCCTCCTTTGCTGGCCAGCGGGGATTTCTCCCCCTGGTCTTCGGCGGTCGAAGCGTGTACCTCGGCCATGGCCTCATCGGCCCCACTCGCCATCTCCTGGCCGGGTGGTGTCTATTGAGATAACACCTCGGCACCTTCCATGGCTGTGGGGGGCGGGGACCGCGCCACCGTCCCACTCTCATCCAGTTCGGCTGGTGGAGAGTCTCCCTCCGATAGATGGTCGGTAGGGATCTCACGCGGAGGGCTGCAATACGACACATGATTGGTCAAGTAAACAAGCTAAATAAATGAAGTACTGGAAAGGGTTTTCGGACTCATACGTTGCAGCCAGGGGCTTGACCCTGGTGTTCCGTTTAGGAACCTCTTCGGACGCTACGGATTTCACATCGGAATCCGAGCTGTCGGGCAGGACCAGCTTTGGCCTGCACGGTTTCTTTGGGGCGGGAGGGGCGATCTCCTCGACGTCTTCGGACGCCGCCCTCTTCTTTGCGTGGGAGGAGTCGCTCTCCTCCCCATCTCCTTCCTCCTCCCCCTCGTGGGTCGAGGGGGCCTCGGTCTCTCCGGACTTAGTCTCCGGAGGACCCCTTGAGCGGAGACCATCTCTGGCCTCCCCCGTCTTCTTCTTCTTCGGCTTCTTTGCGGGCGCCTTATAGGGCGCCGGCACTAACATCTTGGACAGCAGAGCTATCCTGGGGTCTTCGGGCGCGGAGCCGGACTATTGATCCGCTTCGCTTTAGCCAGCCAGTTCTGCAATGGGAAGGAAGGGTCAGGATGGTTGCCGAACTATAGTTTGTGTCCGGATTAGAATACGGATAAGATTTGATTACCTCTTTGGCAGGGGTAGCGGCGTCGAGCCCAATGTCCTCATTCTCCGCCGGCCAGTCCTTCTGAGACTTGAACAGCACTTTCCACAAATTCTCATGTGTGGTGCCATAGAAGTGCTGCACAGTCTTGGGGTCTTCGGGCTTATAAGCCCACATTGGGGACGCCCGAAGCTGGCACGGCAGGAGGCGGCGATGGAGCATTACCTGGACCACATTGGTCAGCGCCATCTT
Source organism: Elymus sibiricus (assembly GCA_039707655.1). Classification (NCBI taxonomy): domain Eukaryota; kingdom Viridiplantae; phylum Streptophyta; class Magnoliopsida; order Poales; family Poaceae; genus Elymus; species Elymus sibiricus. The sequence goes on along the minus strand of CM077676.1, from coordinate 93,312,535 downwards.
CGCGTCCACTATGTTGGAGACGCGCTTTTGGAGCGCGGTCACCTCGGCGCATGACCCCCAGTCAAGGCCCTTCTCATTCCATGAGGTGAGCCTCATAGGGGGTCCGGATCTGAAGGCGGGAGCCGCGGCCCAGGTTGGGTCGTAGGGTTCGGTGACATAGAACCATTCTTTCTGCCAGATTTTGACGGTGTCGATGAAAGTGCCTTCAGGCCACACGACCCTGGTAAGCTTTCTTACCATGGCCCCTCCGCAGTTCGCTTGCTGGCCGTCGACCACCTTCGGCTTGACGTTGAAGGTCTTCAGCCATGGGCCGAAGTGTGGCTGGATCCGCAGAAAGGCCTCACAGATGACTATGAAGGTCGAGATGTGAAGGATTGAGTTCGGGGCTAGATCATGGAAATCTAGCCCGTAGAAGAATATAAGTCCCCGGACGAAGGGGTGGAGTGGGAAACCGAGTCCCCGGATGAAGTGGGGGATGAATACCACCCTCTCCCCGGGCTTCGGCGTGGGGATGATCTGGTCCTTCTCCGGTGGCCGGTGGACGATGTTGGCCGACAGGTAGCTAGCGCGCTTGAGGTCCTTGATGTCACGGTTGGTGACGGATGAGGCCTCCCACTTGCCTTTGGAACCGGATCTGGCCATGGTCCAACAGCGGAGGTTGCGAGAGGGGAGCGTAAGCTTTGGGCGCTGGAGCTCTGAGGGATTTGGGGGCAATAGCGAGGAGATGGAAGCGTGGGGGGAAAAGAGATGCCTTTCCCCTTCTTATAAGCTGTTGAAATACCAAGCATCCCCCCGCTGCGCCGCAGACCTCGCCTCTTCCCGATAAAATCATGACGTTATGCGCAGTTGGGTTAACCAAAACAATTGATAGTATCTCGTAAAGGGCGGGCACGATCTCCACATTGATGGGACGTGCCAATGGAGGCTCAACCTCGAACCGCGAAACGAGTGCGCACAACGGTTCAGTGTTTAAGACCGGTTGCGGCCCTTCGCTAAAGTTGTCAGAAAAAATATGGTGTTCCCACTTGGGCGATTGGCCTTCAAGGTCAGGGTCACGCTAATAGTTTGGATCTGGATGTGGCCTAAGTAGTGTCTTGATCGAACTCAAGACAGCCACCCCTGGAGCCCTTTTGTTGCAGTAGGTGCACTCAGGATTCGGAAAAAGGAGGAACTCGCCTTGCAAAGCTGAAGACAGTACACGTGCAAGGATTCCGGATACATCGTCATTGAAGGCTAGTTCAGGGGCTACTGAGGGAGTCCTGGACTAGGGGGCCCCGAGTGTCCGGCCTAGTCTAGTTGGGCCGGACTGTTGGGCCGCATTGAAGATCGAGCAGAGGGTCGACCCCGTGTCCGGATAGGAATCTTCGTTATCTTGATGTGTCCTCCAAGGCAAGAATAGGTGTCTCGGCATGATTGTTCCTTCTTTGTAACCGACAATGTGTAACCCTAGGGCCCCTGGTGTCTATATGAACCAGAGGGTTTAGGCCGTAGAGGAGAGGACAACAACCATAGGCATACCCACCTAGGGCTTAGACTCATACGATCTCGAGGTAGATCAACTCTGTAATCGTCATATACATCTAGTATAATCGAGCAGGACGTAGGGTTTTACCTCTTAGAGAGGGCCCGAACCTGCGTAAACTTCGTGTCCCCTGTTTCCTGTTCCCCATTGGTCCAAGATCCACAGTTCGGGACCCCCTACCCGAGATGTGCCGGTTTTGACACCGACAACGGGCAAGAGGGTTGTCAATCCCCTTGTACTCGTTTATTGCAAGGATTAATTCTGATAGTAGGAGATATATAAACTGCAAACTAAATAAAAATAAATAAATTGCAGCAAGGTATTTAGAGTTTTAGCAATATGATTTAAATGGACCCAGGGGCCATAGCTTTCACTAGAGGCATCTCTCTCAAGAACATAGCAACGGTGGATAAACAAATTACTGTTGGGCAATTGATAGAAAAGCGCATAGTTATGATGTTATTCATGGCATGATCAATACATAGGCATTATGCCCGTGACAAGTAGGTCGAAACGATTCTGCATCTACTACTATTACTCCACTTCGAGAGCGCTTTTATACTTGCCTCTCTACGTATTAAGTTCATGACAAACAGAGTAATGCATGAAGCATGATGACATAATGTAGACAGAATAAAACCAATCAATATGATCAAACCCTGTCGTTTTACCCTTAGTAGCAGCAATACAAATATGTGCCTCGCAATTCCTCCTGTCACAGAGTGAGGACACCGCAAGATTGAACCTACCACAAAGCACCTCTCTCACTGATGATAAATAAATCGAGTTGGCCAAACCAAACGGATAGATCGGAGAGAAATACAAAGCTATAACAATCACACATAATAAAGTTTAGAAATAACTCAATTACTTTCAATGAACAATCTGATCATAAACCCACAATTCATCGGATCCCAACAAGCACACCACAAAAGATTACATCGAATCAATCTTCGAAGAGAACATTGTATCGAAGATCAAAGAGAGAGAGAGAGGGAGAGAGAGAGAGACATCTAGCTACTGCTATGGACCCTTAGGTCCTGTGGAGAACTACTCACACATCATCAGATAGGCAGCAAGGTTGATGTTGAGGCCCTCCGTGATCGATTCGCCCTCTGGCAGATTACCGAAAAATGCCTCAAGATGGGATTACGGAAGAACAAAGGCTTGCGGCGGCGGAATAATTGTTTCGGGTCTCGCTCTGCGGGTTTTCAAATATTTGGAAATTTATAGCGCTGTAATTAGGTCAGACGGAGCCACGAGGGGCCGACAAGACATCAGGGTGTGCCCTGATGCCTTGCCATCTCCTCGTCTGACTTCTGGTCCTCCTCCAAAGCTTCTAGGTCCCTCCTTGTCCAAAAATATCGTCAAAAAGTTTCGTCGCGTTTGGACTTCGTTTGGTATGGATTTTCTGTAAATCCAAAAACATGTAGAAAACAGCAACTCGCACTAGGCACTAGGTTAATAGGTTAGTTCCCAAAAATAATATAAAATTGCATATAAAGCATACAAGATTGATAAATATAATAGCATGAAACAATAAAATTATAGATACGCTCGGAGATGTATCACGTCTCCATGTGGAAATATATCTATTTTGTCCACGGCATGGTCAGTTTGTCAAACACTTGCGCGTGTTATTTGTTGGTGCCTGCGGCACACCACCTCCGTCTTGATACAATGTTGCAGGTCATCGGTGTCGACTCACACGACATGGACTGTCAGTGTGGCAACCGCGCGAGATGGTGTTCACACACACGCCGGCGCACCAGCTCGCTGCTAAATTTGGTGTTTTGACCCTTTCGCGAAAGTCGAGACAGATCTGACCCGGGTTTGAAAAAAAAATCAGGATTTGACTCTTTTCCTACCGTCGGGTTCGATGGCGGTAGGGTATTACCATCCTACCGCCGGGGCCCCTGGCGGTAGGCAACTTATCCACGTCAGCGCAGTGCAGCCCTACCGCCAAACAGGATGATGGTAGCCTATGCAACCCTACCGCCGAGGTGCCCGGCGATAGATGGGTACAAGCACTGTATTTGATACTTAGAATTTTTTTAAGGTAGGGGATGCAACCCTATCGCCAAGGGCCTCGGCGGTAGGCAGTTATACCCTATTGCCATCGACCCTAAAGATAGAAAAAGGGTCAAATCTCCACAAAAAAAAATCGAACCATGGTCAGATCTCGAAAAAAATCTAACCATGGTCAGATCTGGCTCAACTTTCGCAAAAGGGTCAAAACACCAAATTTGTCCCCAGCTCGCACGCAACCAGCCGCGCCACGCCGGGTATACAGGAGCGCTGCGATCCACTCATCATGCCAGTTGGTTCCATGAGGCATGTCGCGGCCTGGGGTGCCGGCTCCACCAAACCCAGAGATCTCAAGCAGCCCGTGGTGCAGATAAGCCTTCACGTCGTTGCAGGCACCTTGTCGACCAATGTGTGCCCTATCATCCAAGCTCGAGGTACCATGCAATATGTGTGAGCTCGAGGTAGCGACATGGGGGTGACCTCCAAGCAACTCGTTGGCCGCCTCACAGACGTGGCCCTCCACTACTTCCACCATCGTCGTCGCTAATGCACGTGGTTGTGTCTGATGGCGTACTAGCCGAGCAGGCGTGCTAGGTTGCAGTGGTTGAGGCTGCCGAGCAGCTTCGGCTTGGCACGGAACTCGCGAAGCTGCCGTCCTGAAGCATGGCTTGGTACAAGAACCCAAAGCAGTCGTCACCGATGATGTTGTCCACGGAGGGCTTCTTCGACGCCGAGCCGTACATCGACCAAAACGAGGAGACCTCCAACGATATCTTGCACGCACTCGGTACACGTCGTCCAAGGCTGTCGGGTTGGGTAGCTAATGAAGTGGTAGGAAGATGATCATCGTGGCTCACGACATGACGCGCACCTCCGCCGTCATCCGGCGAGCAAACAACGCCGCCACGGCCCACGAGGTCAAGCACTTTCAACCGACATACTCGACGGTTCGGCCAACGCTCACTAGTAAAAAATCGGGCTTTAGAAGTGACCCTTGTATTCTTGTTACATGTGTCGGGCTCCCCAGCGTGGGAGTTTCTAGCAAGCGTGTAAGCCTTTCCTTCGTGAGAAATCAAAGGCACAAGGTACCATATGTCCTGCAACACAAATAAAATCTCGCTTGTGTCCCCAACAATTCTAACAAAGGTGTCAATCTGTGCTAGTCCATCTATCTATCTACTTATATATATATATATATATATATATATATATACCCCTATAAAAGCACGAAAGGGCAGATCCAACTATACATATTAGCCGTCTGATTACATAATCTAAGGTCAAAAACGCACTAACGAAACGTTAACGAAAACGCTAGCCGCTCCCCCATAACGCTTACCATCCGCTTCGTGTCTCTCCGCACTTCCTCAAACAAAAAAAGAAAAAACCTCCGCACGACTCGCTGCTGCCAACCGCTCGGACGTGCAGAGGGATGCCGACCGCCGCTCCTTCTCTCAGCCGCCCCCACTGATGACCCCTACCCCCAGTCCTCCTATAGCCGCACCCGTGTAACCCCACCCGCCTCCTGCCGATTCGCCAAACGGCGGAGGCCGCGCCCGCCGCCTACCGATTCTCGAGACGGCGGAGGTCGCACTCGCCGCCCGCCGATTCTCCAGACGGCGGTGGCCGCATGACCCGGACGCCTGCCGACCCAGGGATTGCGCGGCCCGCCTATTTTCCGCTCGGCCCCGGCCTGGGACTGCACGACCCTGACGCCTGCCGACCAGACTGCCGACGCTGGATTGGGATTGTCGACGCCTTACGCCCGGCAGCTGCTGGCTGCTGTCGACGCCTTACGCCCGGCGGCTGCTGGCTGCTGTCGACGCCGACGCCTTATGCCCTGCGGCAGTTGCCGACGCCGACGCTGACACCATCTGCCACCCCTGAATCCCTTCCCGTGAGTGACCTTATTTTCTCTATTCTCTTCATCTATACAAATTCAGTACAAACTTGTGTAAATATCTGCAGTTGAGACGCGTAAATCTATCTGATCAAAATAATAATAGAATCTACAATTGTTCTGCACAATCAAATTAAGCACAATGCCTCTCAATTCTCAAGATTTCCTATAGTTGCGCTGTATGTTAACTTCATTCAATTCCTGTTAGTAATCCACACCATTCCTGTTTGGATGAGCAGTGCTTTCTGCATAAATGTAGTGTTCTATTTGAGCACAAATGTACAAATGTAGTACACTCTTGAAGCAATTTAATAAGGGTACAAAGTGGAAATATTGCAATTAATACACTCTCGAATCCCTCAATGGACAGATATATTACCTACGGAGTCATGCCAGACAACCTAGTCAACCTAAGCAGTAAGCATTGAGAGCTCCAGACAAGCATGCCATAGCAATGCAAGAGAAGCTGCCATCTTCTGCTGATGTTCCTATCATGAAAGTAGGCACAACTATACTTGAGAGTTTATCCAGACCTTCATTTATGTGCTCAACTATATGTGACGTGTTCCAAATTGAGTTTCGGCTACTCTGCTGCTTTAGAGCCATTAACTATATTTTTTTTTGGGGAATTAACTATATGTAACGTGTTACAAATTTTATTTACAGATGGACAATCATAATTTCTGTTTTGAAGACGCAAGGATCTGAATCGACATAGTGCAGATGTCAATAAGATGCAGAGACACCAAGGTTAATGCAATTGTGGAGACATTGTTTTATTATGAAGTATCGTACTATGGTTCCAGCATATGACCAGGTGAGAGGGCTTGAAAATTACATTATATTTGCATGCAATTGCTACAAGAACATTATATTGGGTCTTCTCAATCACCTACAGCCCTACACAACATATGATGTTGTTGCTGCACGTTGACTGCACCAGTCCGATGCAAGCTGCAGGAGTTGTATGGTATACCTTTCTCTTCCGTCGTCGCTACGCAAGTGACGCAGGAGGCCGTCATACCCCATTAAGTAGCCACAGTTCTTCGCTGGTGAGGTAGCTCTAGAAGCTTTGATTTTGCGTCAACCGAAAGAATTAGTACATGTTGATAATTTGGTGGTTGAACAATGGTGAAAAATTGCAGGTAAGGAGAGTCGTGGAGGGCGTTTCTCCTGTTCGGGCCACCGGAGACAGGTCTCCTACTTGGTGAAAGTCGTCGCGGCGGAGGCTGAGACAGGTGTCCTACTTGGCAGGTATCCTACTTGGTGAAAGTCGTCGCGACAGAGGCTGATTTCATCTTCTGTAGGTGATTGTTGCTTAAATTTTACCCCTACAATTTACTCTCCTGCAGTTCACTCCTTGAGACTGATCCAACCGAAACGGATTACATTGATAATTTTCTCAAAAGAAAATGTTAGATTGCGATCCTAAATCAATTCTCTGTTTACGATTAATTGTGTATTATTCTGGCTCTTGTTGCATTACGGTGCATTTTTCCATAGCATAAGGAATGCTTTTTTATCATTTATATATATACTCAGTTATTTTTAATCGTGACTGGACCTATGATGGATGAATTGTAGTATATTTTCATCGGTTCTTTCGAAGTGGATGGGAGAAAGTGAAAACTGGTCACGAACATCATTTGGAAGAATGTTGGACTCGGACATAGTGGTCCGTGGTCTAACATGGAGTAAAGGGAAACTATTTACGGATTTAATTTTTCCGCGGCTAGCCCGGCACGTTCTCCTGTAATTCTTGATGTATGGTGGATTGTCTCTTTCTATCTTAATGGAATGACGTGCAATTCTCTTGTGTATTTGGGAAAAGATTGTGCAACCTTTAAATTCTGATGAAGCCTTTGATACTTGTTTTTTTTATTTTGTAAATTTCTTTTGACTGTGTTAACGTACGACTTACCTATTAATTATTATTATGATTTTGCACCGTCATTTTCTTCGCTGGTTATATATGTTGGGACTGTTCATTTTTGTAAGCCATTTTCAGTTCCTCACAACAGATTTCTGTTGGAGTTATTTTTACTGATCAACATGTTGCTGTTTTTGCAGGTGACACTTCAATCTTTATATTCAAGTGAAGAAAGATTTCAGGTTGTGTCCTCTTTTTTTTGTTGGAACTATCAGGTCGCGTCCTCTTGCAATGCAAGATTATCCATATTTTTCAAGTCATTTTTGTGCTGACATCATTGTACCTTTTCGAATCGATAGATGACATGAGTAAACAATTGTTGAATTGCAGGCTGGTATTGTTGAATTAGAGGCTGCTACAGACTACTAATGTTGTAAAGATACAGATATGATGCGTTCCATACTGAGAATCTCGAGGAGATTTTTATTGAGCTTGAGTAAGTAACTATATCTACTTATTTTGTTAACCACCTTTGTAGTGTATGCTATATTTAGGTTGTGGACTTATTGATCCCTTAGGGTTGCTTGTAAATACATGTAGAATAGAGTGCTAGGAGCAGTTCGCTAAACAATCTTGGAGAATGAATTGCATCTTAATGTGACTTGACTGGGTACCGTTTTAGCTTGTAGTATATGTCAACACATACAGATTCATAGGGCTTGCAGAAAGCATATGAGAGCTGAGTATAGGATTGGCTTCAGCATTTAGAGCAGCAAGGAGGGACAAATGTTTACAGGGTTTATACCCTGCATAGAAGAAACCTAAGGAGCATGGTTACTATCATGTGCAAACACTCTTTGATTGAGATAGCAACAGTAGCAAGGTGAATCGCAATGTACGAGTATACTGTTGTTAGTTGATTAGTTTGACTTTGTGTGGATGGCTTGGTATTTGGTAAGTAAAACTCTTTCCGCTTTTTTGCAGCAAGGCTGGTGTCGATCATATCGCTCCTATTACACTTATTTTGTCGGCAATATTGAGGAATCTGGAGGAGATGCCCTTATATAGCATCAAATATTATAAAAATATAGCAATTCTGCATGATGTGGTGGGATGGACTACCGCCTTCTTGATCTTTTACGCTTTTTACATGTTGCCAAAGTGCGGACGAATGAGTCAAGGGTGGTAGTGCCCTGTGCTTTTTACATATGTCATTGTACTTGTGATTTCCTGAATACGTATTTTGTAAAATAGTGAAGGATATGTTGGAACGATGATCCTTTCAACCTTCAAGACAGATGATAGGAAACCAACTGGTGAAACTGAGCATTGCCTCATCGTATAGCTTTTTAGTTCAAGATAGTATGCCTTTATTTTCAGCTATGTTTTGTCAAGTTGCTTACGATGACGTTGTTTTGAACATTTAACCAATGTTGACAAAAAGAGCAGTTTTTTTTTTTGCGGGAAAAAAAGAGCAGATTTGGTATGCCTTTCTTGCACATAACATTAAAGAAATTCTTAAGATTACGTGTGTTACACGTGCAAGCTTACTAGTATTGCTAGTTGAACAAACCTATTAAAAGATAACGTGTGATAAATATTTTGGTATTTTTGAAATAAAACAAAAGTGAAAATAGAACATCGTATAAATGTTGGAAGGTGATTCTTATGGTGGAAACTGGACCGGGCTTCATAGGTTTACCAAGTGCAACTCTCCAATGCATTAAAAAATCCAATGCATAAAAAGTATAGAAATGTATACTTTGGTCCCTTAACTCTTGACAGAGTCTAGAGTTGATCCCTCGACTCCGAAACCGGACAACTTACACCCTCAACTACTAAAACTGGACAAGATTTATCCGTGGACTTGGTTTTGACCGATTTTTGTGCTGACTCACCCCGTTTTTTGACCGTGTTGACTCAAATTTGCGTACTTTTTTCAAATCCATGGATATTTTGAAATTTGCACTTTTTTTCAAATTTGTGTATTTTTCCAAGTTATTATATTTTTTTCAAATCCATGTACTATTTTCAAATTCACATACTTTTACCAAATCCGTGAACTTCTTGAAATTCATATAATTTTTTCAAATCCACGTACCTTTTCTATGTCCACCTAATTTTGCCAAATCACCGTGTTTTTTTTTCAAATTCGTGTACTTTTTCAAATCCGTGAACTTTTCGGATATTCGCGTACTTTTTAAACTCCGTGAACTTTTCTGAAATTCATGTACATTTTTCAAATCCGAGTACTTCTTTCAAGTTTGCATAATTCTTTTGAATTCACGTACTTATTTGGAAAAAAATCATGAAGTAGAAAAATTACGCGAATCTGAAAAAAGTACGTGAATTCAAAAAAGTACGCGGGTTTGAAAAAATGACGCAAAACATGAAAAAGTACGGGAATTTGATAAAAAAAAATACATAAACTTGAAAAACTTACGCGGATTTGAAATAGTACATGAATTTAAATAGGTTTACAGATTTAAAAAATGTACACGGATTTGAAAAAATTATGCGAACTTGAAAAAAATGCGGATTTGAAAAAAGTACGTGAATTTAAAAAACACGAATTTAAAAGAAGTACGTGAATTTGAGTCGGTGCCAATCAAGACCAGGGTGAGTCAACAGCAAAACCGGTCAAAACAGAGACCGGGGACGAACCTTGTCCGGTTTCAGTAGTTGAGGGTGCAAGTTGTCCGGCTTTGTAGGTGAGGGACCAAATCTAGACTCCACCAAGAGTTAAGGGATGAAAAGTATACTTCTCTCTAAAAAGTATGCTGGGTAACATTTCCTTGTGCATAAGTACAATTTGGAACAATCATGTTCATGCAAGATAAGTAAACGTTGCAGTACGTCCATAATTCTAAGGACCGAGACCTTCTCATGCATTTTTAGCTAATAGGCCGTCCATAGAACGAGACACTCTGCATCATCGGGACGTTTAATGCAAACACGGATAATTGCATTCATAATGATGACATACTGTTTTGAATAGGGGATTATTCATCCTATACTATCCCTTAACCTTAAGTGGCAACAATTCAAAATTTATTGTGCATCAAAACTACCGGCTCAGAGTTTTTCGGAGGTGCTCATAGAGGTAGGATGCGTGTGCGTGTGTTCATAGGGGTGAGTGTATATGCGTATGTGTCTGTATGCGTTCAAGAAAGAAAAACTCTATTCACACGTGTCACTCCTAACAAAACGTGTCTATGCTTGATAGCATTGGGTATTCTTTAAGAAAGGGCAGTGGTGAACCGATGTATGAATATTATATCTAATAATAACGGATGTATGTGTTGTTTGCATTACTCCCTTCGGTCCTTTTTACTCCGCATATAAAATTTGTCTGAAGTCAAACTTTGTCGACTTTGACCAAATTTATATGACAAAATATCAACATCTACCATGTTAAAGTTATACAATATGAAAACTAAATTCATGACACATCCAGTGATATTGATTTTGTATTGTGAATGTTGAGATTTTTTTTCTATAAAGTTGGTCAAACTTTAAAAAGTTTGACTTCAGACAAATCTTATATGCAGAGTAAAATGGACGGAAGGGAGTACCAAAGAGTTATGGCCCAGTGTAATTAAATGTAGTTGTTTTTTGACAATCCGATGTGGGTCTTCATATCCATGTGGTTAAACTTGTATCTGTTAGAATGTCTTGTACGTATATACGGTAGAGTTATAAACCGTATATACTCTGTAGGGTTAGCTTGGGTGAGTTGTTGTAATCTGGCTAGTTAGGTTGTTGTGATGATCATTATCTTGTGTATAGCTAATTTGAGGATCAATCCACGACCTAACTACCGAATCATGTAACCCTAGCCTATGGCTATATAAACACGCAACGCATCCCTGCTAGGCACACGCTTGATAATCCACAAGTATAGGGGACAGCCTTCGAGGGTAGTATTTCACCCAAATTTGTTAATTCGACACAAGGGGAGCCAAGAATGTTTATGAGCCTTAGCAGTTGAGTTGTCAATTCAACCACATCTGGGATATAATATCTCTGCAGCAGAATGTTTAGTAGCACAGTACTTTTGATAGTTTCAGTAACAGTAGCAATAGTAACAGGAACAGTAACGGTAGCAGTTTGTAGTGATTGTAACAGCAGCAACAGTAGTAACTTAGCAAAGATCAATATGCGAAAAGCGTAGGCATTGGATCGGTGATGGATAATTGTGTTGGATGACATTCATCATATAACAGTCACAACGTAGAACGATACACAATAGCCCCAATTCATCATTATAATGTAGGCAAGTATTCTGTATAGTCATACGTGTTTATAATAAGAACTTGCATGACATCTTTTGTCCTACCCCCCGTGGGAGCGGGGTCCATAAGAAAACTAAGGATATTAAGGCCTCATTCTAATAGAGAACCGGAACAAAGCATTAACGCATGGTGAATACATGAAGTCCTCAAATTACAGTCATCTCCGGAGAGTATACCAACTACTGTCACTTTGGGGTCTACGGATCAGAACAATAACAAGTGCATATAACTAGTAGATAGGATCAAGAACTCAAATATATTCATGCAAACATAGAGGGTTCGGATCTGAAATCATGCACTCGGGTCCTAGTGACAAGCATTAAGCATAGCAAAGTCATAGCAACATCAATCTCAGAACATAGTGGATACTAGGGATCAAGCCCTAACAAATTGACTCGATTACATGACAAATGTCATCCAACTCCATCACCATCCAGCAAGCCTACGGAGGAATTACTCACGCCCGGTGGTGAGCATCATGAAATTGTTAATGGAGAAGGGTTGTTGCTGACGACGGCGACGAATCCCCCTCTCCGGAGCTCCGAACAGACTCCAGATTAGCCTTCCCGATGAAGAACAGGAGGTGGTAGCGGCTCCGTATCGTAAAACGCGATGAAACTTTCTTTCTGATTTTTTTCTCCGCGAGACGGTATTCATAGAGTTGGAGTTAGGGCAAACGGGGGCCTGTGGCCCACAAGCTCATGGGGCGCGCCCTGGGGGGTGGGCGTGCCCCCTGAGCTTGTGGCTCCTGGGTGGACCCCCTCCAGTAGTTCTCTTTGCCAATATTTTTTTATATTCTGAAAATATTCTCCGTAAATTTTCAGCTCAATCCAAGAACTTTTATTTCTGCACAAAAACAACACCATGGTAGTTCTGCTGAAAACAGCGTCAGTCCGGGTTAGTTTCATTCAAATCATGCAAATTAGAGTCCAATACAAGAGCAAAAGTGTTTGAAAAAGTAAATATGTTTGGGACGTACCAACGCTTAACCACATTTTACAAGGTATCAGAACCTACCTCCTCTAAACACATCCTTGCAACCATGTCCGCCTCAAGCTCCACCGCCGCCGCCACAACTACCCTCATCCCGATCGCCGACAGGCTCCACCACTCCAACTTCCTCGTATGGCGTGCGCAAGCTCTTGCTGCCATCCACGGCGTGCAGTTCGTCTCCTACCTCGACCCAGATCGACAGGAGCCAACACCCAAACTTGTCGATAAGGACGGCATGCCCACTGATGTGCCAAACCCAACGTATGAGATCGCCAAGGCCCAAGATTCTCAGGTTTTGAGCTTTCTCTTTAGTTCCATCTCACCTCCTGTGATGGTTCAAGTCGCGCACTGTACCTTGGCGGGCGCAGCATGGACTACGATCAGGGAGATGTTCATCTCCCAGACTCAAGCACATGTCGTGAACACAAGGCTCCCCTTGTCCATGACCAAGAAGGGCACCTCCACCGTTGCTGAGTACATTGGGCGCATGAAGGCGCTCGGAGATGAGATGTCCTCGACGGGGAAACCTCCCACTGACGACGTTATGGTCTCCTACATCCTCGCGGGGCTTGACTTCGACTATATGTCGTTTGCCTCCTCGACGTGCGCCAGAATTGATCCCATCAAGGTCAGTGAGCTCTACTCCCATCTCATCAGCTTCGAAAGCAGGCTCGCCATGTTTGAGGGCAACTCATCCTCCCACTCTTCTTCCAATGCTGCTACTCGCGGCAGCCGTGGTGATATGGTCGCGGCGATGGTCGCAACGGTGGTCGTGGTGGAAACGAAGGCGCCACAATGGAGGCGGTTGTGGCAATGGTGGTGGCGGCAGCGGCCAGGGTCGTGGTGGCCGTGGCAATGGTGGAGGAGGCCACAATGACCTCCTCGAAATCTTAAATGACCTAGGGCACAACCACCTAACCACCTCTTCTACTCACCCAACGTATGATTAGTACTTTCTAACACAAATCACATGACAACTGAATTTGATACTAAAACCATAGTCCTCTTAGACTTAAGACATGATGTGTGAAAGTTAACCATGATTAAATAAATACTACATTCTAGATTCGAGGTCTTCGGTTAACTAAATGAACTACACCATATAAACCAACTCAAGAACACACACACAAAAAAATATCAATTAACAAAAGGTTGTATTGATATTTCTCGAAGTCTTCTCTAGCTTCGCCGCTTTTCACAGGCTCTTCTTATATGCTTCGCCGAAGAAATTGTATAAAACCCGATCATTGAAGACATGTTTCATCTTCCACTCTCCCCTCAAGCTCACCAACAGTTACTTCGGCTCAAGGATTACTTGCAAAACAGAGATACAGTGACACGAAAGGATATCTGGAAATACTCATGAAAATCCACTGGCTTCTCGGCTATGAAAATGTACAAATCAATGATTGGTCCAAGTACATCTCATTTGGTCTTCAAGCTTATTTGGAAGTGTGCAGCACAGCTCAGGCATAAGATATTCTTCTGACTGCTTCTCTAGTTATGATAGAGTCAACACCAGGAATCTTCTGAAAAGGAAAACAATGTACCTAGAAGACTATAACTGTGCCCTATGGAGGAAACTGAAGAACTCTCATCCATCTCTTCTGGGATTGCACCTTTGCCATTGACTGTTGGAATATGATTCTTCCAAACAGAAAGCGTGGTATCTCCAGCTTTGATGAAATTTGCATCAGACTCTCAGAGTTCCCTCGGGGTATTGCTCTGGACATAATTCTGGCAGATTGCTAGAGTATTTGGTCAGTTAGAAATGATAAAAGAAGTGCAGCTCCCCAGCTTAGAAGCTGGTCTCATTACTTGAAAGAAACACTCTCGGCAGAAGTTTACAGAGCTAGGACAGTTAAAGCACAGAAACTCCAATCCTGGATAGATAATCATTTGTAATCTTGCTTTTATGTTTCCTAGAACGAGCATAGGTTGATTTTGGCAGTTTGTGATTTGTAACTTGTATATATTATAATTTATGAAAATACCGTAGAACAATTGTTCTACGGTCCAGATTTCAAAAAACACTTAGTGGACAAATGTGACAGCTTGAATTGTCCACTTCAACATGTGGATAGTCTTTGCAAGTCATTCTTTCAAATTGTTGAAAACGGAAGGAGAACCATCACACATTACCTTACCTTGTTGAAGATGATGTTTCGAAGATCCATTCGGCAGCCCTTGGTCTGGCATCTGGTTGGAACAATTGGCATCGGCGCACGAGCGGCGATTTCTTTTTGAAGGTGTTGTCTTGCAGTGTTGCACCCTCTGCCTGCTCATCTATCGCATGTTGGTATAGTGATAGAATTTGAAGGTACTGTCACGAGGCATGTCCTGTCCTATGTAGACGGCCTCCAAATTGATATTATCCATAGTTAGTGAAATACGATTGCGTGCATTTATCCACGTGGAGGATGCAGAGGCCCGAGGTTTATCCTCTTTGCGAAAAAAAGAACACATTAAACTGGGTGAGATTTGCCGACTTGTAGTCATGCAAACGACGTGCAACTGTTTGGATTTATGCAAACGTGTCTTTTGAATCCTGTAGACATACAGCTATTTCCCGTGAAGTTTCTGAAAGCCATGTACCAAATGACAGTGTTGCAAGCAGAGCCCGCCAGACTGAGAGGTTGAAATGGTGTCGGCGCCGCCGCACTCTAATGGCGCCTGGCGCTCCCACGTCGCCATTCGTCGTCCTGGAAACATCTCACACAAGTTTCTTCCACCAACCGCGTCGCCATCGCTCTGCCGTGACGGGCCCGTGCTGTCTGCCGTGCCACGGCCACCTACTCCGATCCACCCAAACCTCCCAACGTTTTAAGCGCGAGCGAGCTCTAGAGCGGTCTCCCCTCCCACCGCCGGCCACCGCGACAGCGCGGGCTCCCCTTCCGGCCGGGTGCCACTGCCACCCGCAAGCGCGGCCGTCCGCATGGAGCCGCCGGCGCCTCCGCCCCCGCCGCTGCCGCAGCTGCACCTGCGTGTCCTGGACACCGTCAGGCTCTCCCCGGCGCCGCAGCCTCCCGCGTCGTCCCTGCCGCTCTCCGGCCTCGACGCCGACCGCAACGTGCTCGACGTCTCCTTCCGCACCGTCCGCTTCTTCCCCGCCCACCCGGTCTCCCTCGACCCGCTCGACGTCCTCCAGGCCGCGTTCGCCGACGCGCTCGGCCTCTTCCCGCAGCTCGCCGGCTCCGTCGTCCGCGATGACGGCAGCGTCGCCTTCTCCGGGACCGGCGACGACGCCGTGAGCCTCGTCCTCGCGGCGACGGACCTGTCGGTGGTCGACGTCGACGCGGACAGGCCGGACTCGCCGCTGCTCGACCGCCTCGCGCCGGCCGACGGCGACGGCGGACCGGCAGCGCTTGCGCTCCAGGTCACGCGGTTCACGTGCGGCGGCGTCGCGCTGGGGATGCGGGTGGCGCACGCGCTCTGCGACGGCGCTGGGTCCACCAAGTTCCTCGCCGCCGCCGCGCGGTTCGCGCGGGGGTTGGGGCCAGCGGCCGAGGCTGCGCCGGTGTGGGACCGCCGGGAGCTCCTTGGCCCGAGGAACCCGCCGCGGGTGGTGACGCCGTTCGACGCCGTCCTCGCGACCGACGACGACGTCGCGCGGCTTGGCCCGTACGGCGCGGCGAGCGACGGGCAAGGACACGAGCGGCTCGCGAGGGAGTGCTTCCACGTCAGCGACGCGCGCGTGGAGGCGCTCAGGGCGCGGCTCGCCGCCGACGCCGGCGTCAAGTTCACGACCTTCGAGGTACTCTCCGCCTTCATCTGGCGCGCCAAGGTGAAGGCCAACCGAACCACCCCCGACGAGACCGTGAAGATGGTGTACTCCATGAACATCAGCGGGCTCCTCGACCCGCCGCTACCAGAGGGATACTGGGGCAACGTGTGCGTGCCGGTGTACGTGGCGCTCGCGGCCGGCGACCTCGTCAGGCGGCCGCTGGCGGAGACGGCATCCCTGGTCAGGAAGAGCAAGCGGGGGGTGGACGAGGAGTACGTGCGGTCCTACGTCGACCTGCAGGAGCTGCGGCGCGGGGAGGGCGGCGTCACGGCGGGGCGGCGCGGCGTGAGCGCGTTCACGGACTGGCGGCGGCTGGGACACTCGGAGGTGGACTTCGGGTGGGGCGGGCCCGACGCCGTGCTGCCGCTCTCGTGGCGGCTGCTCGGGAGCACGCAGCCGTGCTTCCTGCTGCCGTACGGCGCCGGGGACGAGAGGCGGCGGCGAGGGTTCAAGGTGTTCGTCGCGGTGCCGGAGGAGGCGGTGCCCCGGTTCAGAGAGGAGATGGACGAGATACTGTGGCAGGACGAGCATGCTGGCTGCACTTCAGTTGGGAAGCTGTAAATTTGGGGATCGCTAGAAATTCGTCCGGGAATGTTTATCTTCGCAAATCTTCTGCCCCACATTGGGTAAATTCCATCATGTCGTATATATTGAAATACAACTTTTTTTTTTGCGGAATATTGAAATACAACTTTAGAGATACTACCTCTGTCCCATGTATAATACATTTTCCCAGTTCAATTTAAACTGTAAAACATCTTATATTATAGGACGGAGGAAGTAGATCGCAACCTAGTCTAGTATGCTATGAAAATTCAGTTTAGAACACAAAACACTTGGGAAACAAAGGTCGTCTATTTACGTCCAGATGATCTAAGGAGGTTAAGGATTTTTAAATTGGGACCCGCCATGACAGTTGCCTAAATTTAGAATTTGGGTTAGTCGATTTTTCATCCGCCCTTAAATTTTGATCAAACGGACACAAAACAAACATATACTCAGTTGATTTCCCTCACACGGCCCAACATATGCACTTCGTCACAAAACGACCAAAACACCAATTGGGCTGAAGCAGACTACAACCGGCTAACCTGATAACAAAATATAAAAAAGGCACATTTTGTCTGACGCAGCGATTCGGCTCCGGAGCTCATCTGCTCCATTTGCGTGATCAGTGAATTAAAAAGTACTATAAATTTTCAGAAAAACTGAATTTTTTTGTCACGGAAGATGTTCGAGTGTGTGATGTCCGTGACAAATTTGGTGGTGTTTGGACATCTGAGTAGCACTTGGCAAAAAAAAATGAGGTCTGTGAGAAAGTTTACTGTTCAGACCGATTTTGTTTGTTTTTGCCACAAGCTCCTCAGATGTTCGAACACGATGAAATTTTGCCCGAACATCACAATTTGAGTGTCTTGGTTGACAAAAAAAATCAGATTTTTTTCAATTTTTCTGGTTTTTTTATGTAATATGAGTGCTGATACTATTGTGGTCAAAAATATGGATTGTCTTATTAGGATGAGTCGAGTTGTTGAACTGTCATTCTAGGCTTGGGTTTGACAATGAAGTCTATTCTAAATGGGTTCGTATTTTTTTTTTTTTTGAACAACAGAGAAGGATCCCGACAGTTTATTCATAATGATAGAGAACAACACTTTGCACAAAAGGACTCAAAGAAACTAAGAAATACAAGCAAGTCCCTGGACTTTGCAGAAAAGACCCTAAGCTGAAGATCTGAAACGCGATCAGGTCCACTGCACCCACATCGGCTTCCCCTCGCCGTCGCTGGGGACTACGCCACTTGGGTCGACGAGGGCGCCACGGCGGCAAGCCATAGCTACCAATCAGATGCAGAACTGCCTCCCACTTGGCTCCATGGCCGGGAGGAAAGAGGACGGCCGCCCTTCAGCCAGAAGAAGCAGCAGGGCAGCGTCGGCCGGCCGTCAACCGCTGCTGCAGGCGCCAGCGCCTCCGCCGAGCAAACTGCTGCTGATAAGCATGAACCCGATCCACAAGCTTCAGCCAAGCACTCCTCCAGCGCACGGGATCCACCACCATGGTAGCACGATGCACATGGAAGAAGCTGATGAACCTCCTGCAGATCCGGGACTCAAACCAGAAATGGAAACGGGGATGGGAACAGGGAGCGACGCCGGTCGAACCAGGGCTTCGCCATGGATAAGGCAGATGACCGCCGGCAAACGAGCTCACCTCCCAGTCTTCCCTTTCCTCCGCCACTTCGCCATCAACATGGCCCCGTAGGAGAGAAGAGAAGAAGAGATTGAGATGAACTCTGGATCCGGACGACTCTTTATTTGCCTGGGAGAAAAACCTACTAGCAAAGGGAAAGAACCGGACCTCCCTCCCACTCACCATCGGCCACCGTGGCCGTCGGTGGCGGGCAGGAGAGAGGCCGGTGAGGGAGAGATCTGGAAGTGGAAGGGAAGAACAGAGACGGGGGCGGTAGAGAAGCCAGTCACGGCACGAAGGCCAGTCCAGAAAGTCCTCCGAAGATTTATGTTAGTAGGTACGCGCATTGCGCGTGCACAATTACTAGTAACAACTATAGATAGAGATGATATGTTTTTTTGAAAGAGAAAAAATAAATGAAGATGAACAGTACCGGTTTCTCGTAGGCCGGCGCTCTACAGTGGGCTCAGCCCTCGAAAAGAACTAGTCCTTAGTCGGGCCTTCTTTGTAGAGCCGTCTACGAAGTCCGAAGTCCGAACCGGCCCAGCGGCTGCGTCCGCCGCTCCATCCCACCCCCTTCGCCGTTCTCCTCTCGCTCCGGCCAACGCCGCCGCCAGCCCCGGCATCTCCTCCACCATCTGCCGGTGCCAACGCACCCCCCACATTCCTCCCACATGGAGCCGATCAAACCCACGGCCGCCCTAACAAGCAAGACCCTTCTCCAACACGAACCCGCCGACGGCGGCGATGCGGCGAGCGGAACCATCGGCGGCCTCCCTTTCCACCTCACGGAGAGGATCCTCCGCCGCATCAGCCCGCTCGAGTCGGCGCCCTTCGCCGCCGTCTGCAAGTCCTGGGCGGCGGCCATCTCCGAGCGGCTAGCGAGACCCACCCCGCACCTGTTCGCGCTCGAGTCCCTGGACGAGGACGAGTACCTCCTCGATCTCCTGTTCCTGCCCGATTTGGAGCGCCGCCGCGGCGCCGTCTTCTCCGTGCCGGTCGACGACGAGGTCTCGCCGGCGCCGGTGATCGCCGCCCGGCTGCCGTCCACGGTCAGCCACGCGAAAGATGACAACATAAAGTTATCTGGCGCCTTGCCCTGCGGCGGCCTCTCCTTCGCGGAAGACAACCGTGTCGTCCTCGTCAACCCCGTCACCGGCGCGTTCCAGAGCATCGACATGTACGCCCCCCGGCCCGGGCATAGGCTTGTGACTCAACCATTGGTCAGGGCCGCGGCCGGCGCCGACGCATTCTTCGTTAGCGAGCATTTCGTGCGGACCGTCTCTCTCCGGTGGCGCGAGCAGGAGGAATGGTCCGAGCAGAATCTGATCTTGCCCGAAGAGTTCACAAGGAGCAGTCCCATCGATCTGGTGGCCTACAGCGGCGGCATCTTCTACGCCATGGAATTCTTCGGCTTCATCCACACCGTGGACACGCGTGCGCCGCCGCCGTGGCTCCTGACGAGGCTCCGTGTGCCGAGCATTCTCGAGCAGTACTCCCCGATCTGTCGGTACCGCTACCTCCGGAACTCCCACCTGCTCGAGTCAGAAGGAGAAATCATGTTTGTCGGTCCGGTGCTCGCACCAGACTCCAGATCCATCGGTGGCTTCGAGGGGTCACGATGGGTGAAAGTGGAGAGGCTCGCCGATGACCGGGCGCTGTTCGTGAGCGAGCAATCATCGTTCGCGGTGCGCGCATCCGAGACACCGGGGTGCAGGAGCAACTGCATCTACTTTGTGAGCGAGCTCAGGAAACATTCCTCCAGCCACAGCACATGGGGCGTGTATTCCATGGAGGAGCAGAATGTGCTGTTTCAACGCCCCGTCGGTGGTTCGCCGGGAAAGTACAAAGCTGCGCGGTGGTTCTTCTCTGTGGTCAATGCATTACCGGCACGCTCAGGAAACTGTGCAAACTCTGGAAACAAGAGAAAATTCCAAATGCTCTAGGTATATACAAGCTGGTTTAATGAGATAATGAGTATGTAAGTAGCAGTTCATGTGTCTTCATTTCTCTATGCACTAAATTTGAGGAGTTGTGTTGCTTGGCAAAGGTTTATCAGCAAATTCTGTGCCCGGGCATTGCATTGCTTCTTCAGTCCTTTGTCTGATATGGTTACCTACAACAATATGCTACACACTTCCAACCGAGAAGTTAAAATTTTGTTATGAACAGAGAAGGAACTTGAATTTTCGTTCCAACAGAACCATTTTAGTCCAGCAGATAGACCACGGCATCATATTACACACCCGCACACAATGCACAGTAGAGATCCTAGTCCTAACCAAAAACCACTCTCATTAGGTATGTGTGCAATCGCGCAAACCAAATACATTCTACATTGGTCACTTCTTGTTCCGATAAAACAGCAATGTAAGAGACAAACCACATAAGAGTGTAAAAGAAAGAGAAACTTCACAGGATGTATCATACAACGTCCGGTAACCTTTTCGCCGCGTGTTTCAAGCAGTGATCGCAGAAACCGCGGGTTGTTGCTACTTCTCTTGGTTCCTCTTCATGTCCTTCGACTTCGCCTTGGGAGGGCCGGCCACCTTTGGTTTCTGCTCTGTTTTCGCTACTGGTTTCTGTTCCGTTTTCGCTATCGGTTTCTTCTTATCAGGAGAGGGAGATGACTTTTTCTTGGGAACTTTCCGGTCATTGGTGTTGTTGCTTAGACTGATTGCGCCTTGCCGCCTTGCAGCTTCAAAGCTGACTGGTTTGTGCTGATATTGTCTTTCTTTGATTGTCCCTTCTTTGGGTTTTCAGGGGTGACCATAGATCGGGTCTCCAATGGCCGTGCAGTGATCCAGCGGTCCATCCAGTTCCAGCCCCAGCCACCGTTCCCGACTCTGTAGTTGAAGTTCCCTAGGCTTGTGGCAGAGCATAACATATGGCTTACATAATTGAGATACATATGTTACAATGCTCTCTGGAACAGTTAATCATGAGTTCCGAATATAAACTTTAGGCGTGAAGTGTTGCAAAATAATGAGTTGTGATATGAGTATTAGTAGCCAGTATGAACCTGATGGTTAAACGCATATGCCATGGCCCGCTCACGCTTTACTGCCGCTTCTTCCTTAGATGTATGCTGGCAACTATTTCATCCATGGTATTTGAGCCTCCATTCCACGCAACCTGATAAAAACATGCCGATGAGCAAAATGAAATGTCAAGGAACTCTTATTTGTTGTCTCTAGTAAAGTTAGCCGATGAGTTAACTTTCTGATGACAAAAATTACCTGCAAATTTTGGAGCTTCTCATCAAGCTTGACTTGGTTCTCTTGCTTCTTCCTGCTGCGCCCTTCGGTGACCATGAAAGCACGCCAGTTTCCTAGCTCAGCCTGTAACTTGTTCCAGGACTGAATGTAGCTCAGTGTGGCATTAGTCTGCTTGGTAACTGGATTGCTCTGCCCAACAATGCGCAGTCTTCTAACTCCCCTGAGACAACGGAGCGTCCTCCTTGCCTGCATTTAAGCGATGATTATGCAGCGAAAACGCAATCCGTTAGCCATTCACCCGATTAAACAGTCAAAATGAAGTTTTTACGTTAAATTGTCTATGTTACCTTGTGGCGCCGAAACACGTTCTGGATCCGGGTAGCCGCCCAGTCTTCCAGTGCTGCATTGTCTTCAGGGTCGCTGCTGGAAGAAGGAGCGTTGCTGGATGAATGCAATTTAATCTTTTGTAAATGTTTATGGCTTAATTCATCGAAGGATGTTCAGGTGTCCAGGTGAAAACTTATAACAAGACTGCAGCTGGTATGACAAAAAGAACAGCAACAAAAGTTTCATTGCCAATGTTGACCAGAATAGAATGTAGTAGTGTTCACTAGTACGGCAATTTTGTATTACTAGAGTTCATTCTAACTTACAACCTATTTTGTACTACAGGGAAGGAGCCAGTCGGCATGTCAAAATCGACGTGGCAGAAAAAAGAAGCTATGAAGGACCAATTCAACAGTCAAGTATGTTTTCCTGGACCCATTTCAGCAGTCAAGTTACTTTCACTGACCAGTCCAATGACCCTGTCCAAAAGTTAGATTTGTTCATTACCATAACCCCGGTGCATTATTTCCAAGGAGCACAAGTCTCTGAATTCAGTAGCTTACCAAATCACACATCTGAGACGCCAATGACTGGGCGCTGTTCGTGAGCGAGCAATCATCGTTCGCGGTGCGCGCCTCAGAGGCGCCGGGGTGCAGGGGCAACTGCATCTACTTTGTGAGCGAGCTCGAGGAATATTTCTACAGCCACAGCCCACAGCACTTGGGGCGTGTATTCCATGGAGGAGCAGAAGGTGCTGTTTCAACGCCCCGTGGGTGGTTCACCGGGAAAGTATAAAGCTGCGCGATCGTTCTTCCCTGTGGTTTGTCCATCACCGGCGCGTGCAAACTGTGCAAACTCTGGAAAGAAGAGAAAATTCCAAATGCTCTAGGTATAGACAAGCTGGTTTAATCAGATTATGAGAATGTAAGTAGCAGTTCATGTGTCCCCCGTTTCTCTATGCTCTGAATTTGAACAGTTGTGTTGCTTGGCAAAGGTTTATCAGCAAAATCTGTGCCCTGGCATTGCATTGCTCCTTCAGTCCTTTGTCTGGTATGGTCACCTACCACAATAAGTTAACACACTTCCAACCGAGAAGTTCAAATTTTGTTATGAACAGAAATGGAACTTGAATTTTTGTTCCAAGAGAACCATTTTAGTCCAGCAAACAGACGACCAGGACATCATATTACACACCCGCACTCAATGCACAGTAGAGATCCTAGTCCTAACCAAAAACCACTCTCATTAGGTATGTGTGCAATCGCGCAAACCAAATACATTCTACATTGGTAAGAGACAATGTAAGAGACAAACCACATAAGAGTGTAAAAGAAAAGAGAACTTCACAGGATGTATCATACAACGTCCGGTAACCGTTTCGAGGCGCGTTTCAAGCAGTAATCGCAGGAACCACAGGTTGTTGCTGCTTCCCTTGGTTCCTTTTCATGTCCTTCGGCTTTGACTTGGGAGGACCAGACGCCTTTGGTTTCTGCTCTGTTTTCGCTACCGGTTTCTTCTTGTCAGGAGATGGGGATGACTTTTTCTTGGGAACTTTCCGGTCATTGGTGTTGTTGCTTAGACTGATTGCACCTTGCAACTTCAGAGCTGACTGGTTTGTGCTGGTGTTGTCTTTCTTTGACTGTCCCTTCTTGGTGTTTTCAGGGGTGACCATAGATCGGGGCTCCCATGGCCGTGCAGCGATCCAGCGGTCCATCCAGCTCCAGCCCCAGCCACCGTTCCCGACCCCATAGTTGAAGTTTCCTTGACTTGTGGCAGACTTTGCCCTCCACTGCAAAAGGGCGCAACATATGGTTTATAATCATTGAGATACATATAGAGAAGTTGTTACTGTTTTTAGGCATGAAGTGTTGCAAAATAATGAATTGCAGGGTGAGTATTAGTAGCTAGTATGAACCTGATGGTTAAACGCATATGCCATGGCGCGCTCACGCTTTACTGCTGCTTCTTCCCTTAGATGTATCCTGGCAACTATTTCATCCATGGTATTCGAGCCTCCATTCCACGCAACCTGATAAAATCATGCCGATGAGCAAAATGAAATGTCAAGGAACTCTTACTCTTATCTCTAGTAAAGTTAGCCAATGGGTAACTTTCTGATGAAAAAACAGAGTCTGCGCAAGAAAGAGAATTACCTGCAAATTTTGGAGCTTTGCATCAAGTTTGACTTGGTTCTCTTGCTTCTTCTTCCTGTTGCGCCCTTCGGTGACCATGAAAGCACGCCGGTTTCTTAGCTCAGCTTGTAACTTGTTCCAAGACTGTATGTAGCTCAATGTTGCACTAGTCTGCTTGGTAACCGGATTGCTCTGCCCAACAATGCGCAGTCTTTTCACTCCCCTGAGACAACGGAGAGTTCTCCTTGCCTGCATTTAAGTGATGATTAAATAGGGAAAATGCAATATGTTACCTATTCGCTCGATCAAACAGTAGAAATGAAGTTTTTGCGGTAAATTGTTGATGTTACCTTGTGGCGCCGAAACGCGTTCTGGATCCGGGTAGCTGCCCAATCTTCCAGTGCTGCATTGTCTTCAGGGTCGCTGCTGGAAGAAGGAGCATTGCTGGGCTTTTGCTGCGGCAGGTTGGCTCCATTGCGTTGCGCAGCAACCTTCTTTGTAAAAGGGAGCATGTGATGTCAGGATGAATGCAATTTAATCTTTTGTAAATTTTCATGACTGGCTTAATTCATCCAAGGATGTTTTGATATCCAGGTGAAAACCAATAACAGGACTGTAGCTGGTATGACAAAAAGAACATAAACAAAAGTTTCATTGTCAATGTTGACCACAATGGGAATGTAGTCAGTAGCGTGTATTAGAACAGCAAATTTGTGCCAGAGTTCATTCTAATTTAGACCACCTATTTTGTACCACAAGGAAGGAGTCAAGGGATGTTAGGCCAGTCGGCATATCGAAATGGACGTGGCAGAAAAAAAAAAAGCTAGGAAGGACCAATTCAACAGTCAAGTCTTTCTTCCTGGACCCATTTCAGCAGTCAGGTTACTTTCAGAGACCAGTCCAATTACCATGTCCAAAGGTGAGATTTGTTAATACCATTACAAGTCTCTGAATTCAGTAGCTTACCAAATCACACCAAAGATCAACATAGGTGATAGAACTCAGCTACCAAAGAGAAATAAATACTTTGATGTTTATCACAGTATCCAACACCCAAGCTGACGATTTCAGATACGTATCCTGAAGCCAGCGAGCAGGGTCAGATGGACAGCAGTAGCTCACCAAAACTCCACAAGACACGCAGGCAAGCAGGGTTCCCATCCCAGAATCCAAGCCAGCACCCAAGTGACCCAACTCGACAGACAAACTGTGCTACAAGTCAGCATCGATGACACCTTTCCCATTATTGCCATCGGCAAAACAAACCAAGGCTTTCCTTGCGGCCACCTTACTTTCCTCCATTATGATGGCCACAGCGACAAGTCACCAAGTTGCAGCGGCAGCACAAAGCGGTGTTGTTTGTCTGTCCTGGGCCTTGCTACTGAATAATGATGGAATGAAATCGATGGCATCTCTTTTTCTTTCATCTCAGGTTGCTTAGAAGGCATGCAAGGGGGTGAGTCAAGGTGTGGTGTACAGGGCTTGGAAGTTTGGGGTAAAGGGAGGTTTAAAGATTGATGGTGGTAATATTCTTCTTCTCTTCTTGAGAGTGGTAAAGAAAAGAGATAAATAAAAGCAGGATGATGTGAGTGGAGGGGGGTACCTTTGCGTGCTTTGACTTGCCCCGTTTCGACTTCTTCTTGCTGATGATGGTCTTGAACCAGTCCCCTGACCCCATGGCTGCTTCTTCGATCCGGAGTTCACCTCGGGAGACTAAGTTTGTGTGTTCTTCAGATTCCTTTGAAAATTCCCTTGCCTAGATCACATGAAAAGGAAAGGAGAGTAAATTATAGAGGGTTTATTTGGGGTAAGACAAAAAAGTCACAGCATCTCCAAAATGGTGCAACATGTCTTGAATGGTTATTCTAGTCTAATCTAAGAAGAAAAACATGACTTGAACAGAAATTGCTAGTACAGCTGATGAACAAGTTGAGTCTGTTGTTCTGAATCTCTCTGAGGCTTATGGTAAGCACTGGACAGGAAATCGCAGGGTTTCTGAATTACTAGAAGCAGAAACATGAGAAACAGAGAAAGTAGAACCTTTTTTCTTCTCTAAAATCTCAAGAAAACTGTAGTGGTACTCAGAAATTGAACGAGAATGGCGGGTCAAGTTGAACCTTTTTTCTTCTCTAAAATCTCAAGAAAACTGTAGTGGTACTCAGAAATTGAACGAGAATGGCGGGTCAAGTTGAACCTTTTTTCTTCTCTAAAATCTCAAGAAAACTGTAGTGGTACTCAGAAATTGAACGAGAATGGCGGGTCAAGTTGAACCTTTTTTCTTCTCTAAAATCTCAAGAAAACTGTAGTGGTACTCAGAAATTGAACGAGAATGGCGGGTCAACTCGAATAAAACAATTAATAGGGGCAGCAAATCCCACGGAAATCCCTCGGGTTCTGCAGGAAAGATTGGGGCTTTCTTCCTCCTCTAACCTGGCCAAGTTCTTCAGAACCAAATCACATCAAATCGGACGCATGACTCTCAGCCCGCCGCTCACCCATTCGCACTCACACAGGGCGTGTAGGACGGGGCAGAGACCACCAAACAAACAGGGAGCAACGCCCGAGAAGCAAGGGAAAGAACAGAGGAGCGGGGAGCAGAACAGGAACAAGAAGTAGTCGCAGTGGTACCTGCTGTAGGTGGTGGTGGCCGTCGAGGACCAGCGGCAGTCGACCCCCGAATCCGATGAGGAGTTGCTTTCAGGGACGGCGGACGCAGTGGAGGCCACGGAACGGAGGCGGCCGTGGGAAGCAACGGATCCCGTCCTGCACCTCGTGCGGGCGCGTGGGGGAGACGGAGGAGAGGTGGAGAGGGAAGGTGGAAAGGTGCAGGGTTCTCTTCTCCTTCTCTTGCCTTGGAGTTGGCGTTGGGTGTAGGTTCAGATCAAGGATGGAGGCTTGGCTGCCAGTGTGCTCCACCGTCGCCGCCACGCCCACGACCCTTTGATGGCTCTGCTGACTTGCTTCTCTTTTTCAGGGATTATTTTTATCACAGTGTGAAATGCCTTTATTGCGGTGGAGTTTATCACCCAGATTAAAATACTTTGTCCTGATCTTGCTGTCAGTGAGAATGGGGGACAAGGGGTAACTTTCCATTTGACTTTCAAGGCTAGGGATCCACTTCACCGGAGGAGGCCATGGATCTTCTGCGGTCATATACCTGTTGTCCGGCGCGCGTACTAGGTCGGTAGGGCTGCGTGATACTTTGCTCTTTGATGTAAAAAATACTCCCTCTATCCAGGTCGGTAGGGCGTGTGTGCGGGTTTTATGTCCTCGATTTTTACTTATAATGAAACTAAACAACGCGCGGCATTTTGTCTGCCGAATTGAGGGCTAAAACCTGCGCATGCCCTAGAAACTCCGACCTTCTCCCCCACCGCCCTAAATTGCGAAAGCAAGGGTGGGATTGTATTGCCACTAAATTTAGTACCCCTCTGATCTAAATTAATTGACGCTACTTTAGTACAAAGTGACGGTCAAAGTTGTATGTGAGATAAAA